>JAVJAQ010001619.1:371683-1768095 GCA_032362365.1 Zygogramma bicolorata
ACGCATTTAACCTCTTTTGTATTACCTTCTCCATAATTTTGGCTAAGCAGGATATTAATGAAATTGGTCTGCAGTTGGTAACATCGCTTGTTTTCCCATTTTTATGAATAGGCGTTATGACAGCCGTTTTGAATGCTTGGGGAAAAGTTTCCTGTTCCATTGATTTATTTATCAGGAACGTTAGCGGTTGTGAAATATGTTCTGAAATCACTTTGAGAGTCTCTGCTCTGAGATCATCTATGCCTGGAGACTTCTTGTTTTTGAGTTGTCTAATAATAATTTCGATTTCTTTTTCCGTAACTGGGTTCAAGTAGATCGACTGGATGCAAGTTTTCTCATTCTCTAAATAGTTTGGTGGTCTTTTTATCTCTTTAGCAAGGTTTTTTCCTACGGAAATGAAATAGTCATTGAAATGATTCGCGATAGCATTGTGGTCTCCGAGCTGTTGGCCACTTTGTGATTCTATCATATTAATAGGTAATTTTTCCTGTTTGGTTGTGATTTCATTTACAAGTTTCCACATATTTTTGGAGTCATCTTTTCCCTCCTCAAGGCGTTTTCTATAAAAGTCATTTTTAGTTTTTTGTATTAATTTTTGTAGTTCCCTTTTATAAGATGTATATTCTCCTCTCAAAACCGCGTTATTTGGATTTTTTCTCAGTGTGCGATACATGTGGTTTTTTTTGTTGATCGCATTGACTAGAGATGTGGTAACCCATACTTTTCGTTTGATCTGATTATTTTTCAATTTTATGGGTTTAGTGCTCTCATTTATTTTTCTTTGTAGGATATTAATGAATTCATCCACTCCAGAATCAAGGTCGTCGCATCCCAAGATGCCAGTCCAATCGACGTCCTGGATTTTACGTTTGAGAACATCATTATCCAGTTTTTTGTGAAATGTATTATTTTTATTCTTCATTTGAATTTTATGTGGCAAGACTATTTGTGTTATTGTTGTGAAGTGGTCTGTGATTGTGGTTTCAAGAATTATAGGTAAAATTGTATCATAAGTTTGAATTTTTGATTTTATAAACATGTGATCTAGACAAGTGTGTGATTCATTTTGTATTCTAGTTGGTCTGTTTATTGCAGATACATATCCGTTCTCACTCAAAGTATCCAGGTAGTGTTCTAAATCAGGTGAATTACTCAAGAGATCAATGTTTATGTCTCCAACTATTATACTGTAGTCATAAATTTCTTTGTCTGTCTCAATTATAGGGCTCAACTCATGTATAAAAGGTTCAATTTCCGTGGACGGAGATCTATATAAAGCATTTATCATGAGTGTCTCATTATTAATTCTTAACACGACTTTGAGTAGAAAACTATTATTCAATTTCTGTGTTGTGTGGTATTCGTAAGCGCTCGATTTTACAAACATCATAACACCATCATCCTGATTGTATTTGCCATCGTTATATAACGTTATATATCCTGGAATATTAAATGTGCTAATATCAGATATTATCCAAGTTTCAGAAAGAACTATACAATCAAAATCTAAATCTAATTCTTCAAGGAGAATGACGAATTCGTCGAGATTTTTTGTTACGCTTCGAATGTTGGTGTGTATGATTGTAAAATTATTGAAATTCTGATTCACTTCCAGTACTTCTTTCACATCTTTGACTTCCGACAGTGAATAGGTTTCTATTTCGGTTGAAGAAAAGTCACGAATATACGTATCCATGGCGACTACAAGATATCAAGATTGTTTAAGAAGAATGTTTTGGTATGCTGATGTATACGTATGAAATTTACTAACTAATCAGTAACATTCACCTACTTGATACTATTCGTACGGGTTTTCATTTTCTGCTTCTCAGGTACTTCTTTCGGTGGTTTGCCGCGTTGTTGTGGTGTTAAGTTGAGTTTCTGATTTTCTTTTGACAGCGTTTCTAGAGGCTTGTTGTTTATTATCATGCGCTCTGCAGATGTTGTGGGTGTGGGGGTTCCGGGGCACTCTTCGGTTTTTCCGTGAAAATTTCAGATTCTCCTCTATTCTCCAATTCTTCTGGTGTGTAGACCTGTCCATTCACGTGTAACCGATTCCTTTTTATGTAACAATTTTGTTCGTTGTTTCCCTTGGCTAGATTGAGGTGTTTTCTCAGAATACGATTTTGGAGTCGTTGTTCTATGGTCAAATCGTTGGATATGGAAATATCTTTTCCTTTCAATTTCTTGGTCTCATTCAAGATTGATAGTTTCTTCAGGTATGTGGTGAATTCAATCTTGATAGGGGGGTTATTACCTTTTCCAAGCGGGTAAAAGTTGTTGAGGTCACTTTCAGCTATGGTTACCCCAACTAATTTTTTTATTTCTTCCTTTATGAAATTTGTTGTTATTGTTTGTTCATTAGTTTTCAAACTAAAGATAATAATGTTATTTTCTCTGGTGTTTCTGTCTAATCTTTCAATGGTACTTGCAATTTTTTTGTTCTCTTCTTCAACTTTGTTGATCCGCCTATCCAGATTTTCGAGCTTTAATGTGAGTCTCACTTCAACTGCTTCAATGAGAGACTTCAGTTCTTGTCTGTTTCTTTTAATTTCTTCCAGGATAATTTCGTTTGAAATAGACATCATTCAACCGACGATTCGACTGGCAAGGTGTGTGGTTTCCTTTAGCTGTTGTAGAATTTGATAGTTTTTATTCCTTGTCATATGTAAAAAGTAGCGAATATATCTGTTGTGGGTGCTATTTTCCGATGTAAAACTTTCTTATTGAGATTGAAAACAGTTTATATTGATTAGAATAATTGTTAATTAGTTTCCGATCATTGGTACCGCTTGATCGCGAACTTATTCGGTATTTTCGTTGATAACTTGGAATTTTCAGCGGAGATACATACACACGCACTCGACTCGAATACTGATGAAAATAAGCACACATGATGAAGAGGCAACTGAACTGCTTCTTACAAGTTTAGATAGGTATCGGAATACTAAAATTCAGTAGCCGCATTTTTGTAGCGGTATTTGACCCCAACTATTCAACTAAATCGGAAGGATTGGAGAAAACTATAGAAACTATTATGGCATATCGCCGAGCTGATTACAGATTTTCCATACTTGAATCGTTCGATACAAACTGAGCAATAATAAAAATTCATCTCGCCACCAGCTTACAACACATATCCTGTGCGAGAAAAAGATTTCATTGGAATATATGTCATCAGGTACCCCAATGACTAGAGGCGGGTTTATAAAAAAAGTAGGATGAAGTAAGAAACCAAATATGGAAGTTAGATATATATATATTTGAGGCAGGTCGTTTATCAAATGAATAAGCTGAAATGAGGAACAAGCAGTAAGATAAATGTTGATCAACTTTTTGTTTCATTTCAATTTGTAAATATTTCGATACGTCACTTTGACTTTTGAATTATATTTCTGAATAGTTTTATTAATGAGAGGAAAATGTTGACCGACGAAAACTGTATGGGGTTGATGCTCATCTTATCAACCACACCGTCATTAGAGTCTTTTGAAAAAGAAAGCAGACCGAGATGGTACAGAGTTCGTCTGATGAACAGGCAAAAAAGTGTGGAGTGCTACCAAAAATTAGTCATTTTTGCCAAACCTATAATCTTCCAAGCAATTTATCTGATTGATTTCAATTCGAATCGTGGTTATCTCTTATGTAGCTATTGAAACTTTGATACTTGTTCGATAAGTAAGACATTATCCATCATTTTGCTGAAACACTGCTGGTGCACTTTGTGGACACACAAATTTATAAACCTACCAGTTCGACATTCGAAAATTTTTATGTCAGGTAGGTGTCAACATATTAAGCTCGACATTACTTCGATATAATTGTTCTAAATTTTTTTTTAATTTCCATTTTCCTTTTTTTTATAAACGTGTATATCGTTATGCCACTTCTTGCTTCATTATTTCACCTTATTTTATTTTACTTCTTTCAGAGATCCGCCTTTTCATTATATTTTAACGCAGTTCAAGAAAATACAATGATCTTCATCCAATATTCATTAAAAAAAAGCTCATAACCAGCAGAAAACTATTTCGTCGAAATGAATTTGAAAGTTATGCTTCAGAGCCTGAAAAATTTCAAAAACGCATTATATGTCAAATAGTTGTCAAAGTCAATTGAAACCATTAAAACTAAGGCCGGTGTTACACTATCATAGTTCTATGTCATATATCTATCATCAAATATTTGTGATGAAAAATATTACTGTGTAATGGACCAACTATTATGATAGTTGAACTTTGATCATATGTCTATAATCATATGTTTCCTAGAAAGAATATATTATGATATTTCCAATAAAAGTGGTGTCTAATATGTTTCAGTGGACGGTAACAGCTACAAAATTTCTAATTTCAAAATAGGAGGAAAATGAAATGCTGTATAATGTAAAAAATATTGAGTAAAGAAACAGAAAAAAACATCCTTCATTGATTCATATACTGCCTCACATGTTTCAGGAATAATTTGTGACAGAGTACATTCAGGGATGCGAATAATATATGGTAAACATGAGTACGATTCACCAGTTGCTAGGAATCTAAGTGTTGCCGTGAGACGGTCTTCCATGCTTATACTGTTTCTCGAATGAATATTTTTCCTTGAAATCAATTCATGCACTCTTGATGCCACAAAACACAAAGTTTTTTCGTCCATTCCCAATAGTTTTCGTAATGTTTTGAATCTTCACTTTTTCGTTCTTTCAATAGATGGCTTTGAATTCCCAAGGGCTCACGTCCAGCAGCCCACGGTCTACCTCACAATCTTTTTCTTCCATTTCTTTGATTTTGCCGGTTTTTACGTAACAATTCACAAATATTCATTATAGATCTTAAACAAGCCCCAAAAGCAAAATAACTGTTGTTCATCCATTTTGACACAACAATGTGATCAATTTACTATGACAGTGTAAATGGCAAGAACATTTTTAGAATATTTCACATAATATTTTCTCATCATACCTATATCATCATTTACTTGATAGTAGATATATAGCATAGAACTATGACAGAGCAATACCGGCCTAAGAGGCACTATCATATGAATCTTCACCCTTAGTTGGAACCAGAGTTGGAAAAAAGTTAGCGCCATCAGCGCCTTAGGTGGTTATTTTCAGTGTCGATGAAAGTGCCAAAGTTCGATTAAGGTCAAATATTTTTGGCCAATTATGTCAGGTTTTCGAATCGCTTCTGTAAACCAGTTTAAATATTCTGTGGTGATACCGTGTTTTGGTTGGCTATACTTCAACTTTTCCATAAGTTTTTCACATTCAAAGGGAATAAGCAACCTAAAAAACTATGGAAAGAAAATTCATCCTTCACAAAAAGTGACATTCAAACAACATTACTGACTACCAACTCTAGGCACTCGTCTAGTTTTATGAAGTGAAATACATACCAAAATATCATACAAAATAAAGAAGTACAACGAACGACGCCAGACTGACAAATTATCACAGATTTGTCTCTGCAGCAACCAGATAAAGCATATTTTATCACTTTTTTTACCGGCGAGCATTGGATAATCGTGCGCTGCTCGGAGAGTGAGATAAAGTGGAAAGAATTCATACAACAGCATCATATACAGGGCGGTCGTTAGAAGTGCACCTCCCTCAACTTTCGCATAGTATAAGGTATCAAGTTGGAAACAGTTCACGTAAAGGGACATCATTCAAACTGTTGACAGAAACATCTGATTTTCGATCGATTCAAAGTCATAAGCAGATTTAACATGGTGGCTATATCAGTGATTCTGATATTTGATTATGAACGATATTGAGTAAAAACAACATATAAAAGATATGATACATTATATGAAACAAAAGAAATGAAATATACCAGCAGAAAACAAGCAATAAATGAAATGGTGATCAAAGAAAATCATCATCATCATCTTCTACTCTCGGATTTTTCCAACGAGTAAGTCTTATTGAAACTCTTCCTAGAGATCAATTACCCTAACACCAAACCGATATTTTTGCACTCGACGCGAGTTTCGCTAACAAGATGAAGAAATTTGATACTGAAGACTAGGGTAATTTGTTTGTATTCCTAAATTTTTCGGATGCGATATGGACTTTGTTTGTTTCTGCCACGTATTCTAATTAATTTCTCGATAATGAACTTGTGCAGTCACTACCTGCAGAGATTTTCGGTCCGTCATCTGTTACTATTGATTATTCTTATCACTTTCTCAACAATAAATTGAAAAGCGGGCTGAGTGGGATGGGTCTCCTGTCACCATTCATGCTGTTTTTACATTTTGCTATTCCTAGACTCCCACATGCATCGAGTAGTCTTGTGATCAGTTTGAGATGTGTGCAAATTGCTCCTTGCGATCATTTATATTTTCACCAATTCTGGAAAATCAACACGTTCATTTCACATTCTATACATCATTAATGGAATTCATATTTTTCTCTTATTTGTGAGAGATGGAGAGGATTATGTATGGCAAATCAAATGGTAACAAATTAGTTATTGGAATGTCTGTCTCACGGGCCAATTGTTCAAATATTTGAAGAATTGAGTAAACTGAAGATACGTCAAAATTATTTCACTAAGAAAATAATTCTCCTGAGTAAAATCCGTTCCATCATGAATCAACGTTCAATGGAGTTTATTCCATAATCTCCCGTGGAACGACAAATCAACTTTGAAATGGAACGAAAAATCAGACAACTGAATATCAAACACAGCGAAATATTCATTCATGCTTGATACCTCTTTTTCTTGGCAACCCTCTATGAACTAGTAGCAATTCATCTCGCCTCCTCTGAGTTTTTCATCTCTAGTGAAAAACGTGCTTAGGAAAGATAACAAGTTCAATCAATCACAAACGAAAAAAAGGGAATGAATCTGTTCCATATGCGGTCGGAGAGATACCTGAGTTGAACGTGTTTGTATTTCAATACCCATCCAATGAAAAAAGTTAGTAAGAAACTTTCTTTTTCGAGATTGCAAATTCAGAATTGAACCCAGGTTAAAAAAACAATTTTTCGTTTATTATTGGCTGGAACAGTTATTTATCCAGTTTCTCGATAATTTGAAAAGAAAGCCTTGATAAACGAAGCTGTCTAGCCCTTTCGGTCCTGGTGTACCCTATAGTGTACGCCAATTCGAATCTATTCTAATACAAAATCTCTTTCGATTTTGACCATTGCGTCCCAGCATACACTTCAGTATATCATAATAACGTTATAATACGTGTGGTGCCATCTATGGGTACCGAAATGAAAATTGCATATGTTACTGTTACACCGATCCTGTTTCGACCGGTATCGACAAGAAGTGATTTGACAAGTATCGTTTATGTTAGCTTGGATTATCAGAGTTGTATATTTTTTCAGTTATAAACAACAGTTCTAACTAACTGTCTGGAATATTAATTAGTGATTTTGTGACTTCGTTTTTGAGTTTTTGTCAAATATAGACACGTACACTATCGTGTACATCAGGTCTCAGTGGAGTAAGTAAATATACCTAGACTTTTTTTTGAGGGGTTCATAAAAATGGTATTTTTCCAGCATTTTTACCTTCAAAATGAGCGGAAGACCGCTTTCATACGAAGAGCTTGTTTACTATTTGGGAAATGATGACTCATACCTTGAAATTTCGAGCGAAGATGATGACGGGTGGGAAATTGATTCTTATATGCCAGAAGGTTTGTTTGAAACATGGAACACATGAAGTACAGCCTGTGGATGAAGTCCGATTAGATGGCTACAATTATTTCCCCACAATTGATGATAAAAGCTTTGCATTCCGTTGGAAATTCCACGAATGTAAAAGCAGAACTCATAATATGTGTCAAAAATGTCATGTACACTTATGTATTACAGAAAAACAGAATTGTTTTTTGTTATATCATACTAGAAGATAAAAACTCAATAAGTAAACACATTTTTTTCATGAGAATATTTAGAGAAATCATGAATATTAATTTCATTTTGCTTTGGTGGTTATGCTTCCGTTGAGTCCCAGTATACACTGCGGTGTACATATCAAATCTCAGAATTGGGTAAAGACAGGATTCATTCACAAACACTGAAAATCATTAAAAAAATAAAGATGTGATGTACCAAATTTCATATTTTTCCTCCAAATTAATAAAAATTGGGACTGAAAGGGCTAGATAATGATATATCCGGTTCAATAATTTTTTGGTCCGATCATATTATATAACAGATTATGGCATTCCACTAAAAGTTCTTAGTCAGCAAGGTAGTGATCGACTGAATATCTATGAATTACTTCAAAATGAAAAAAAAATATCTTTCGAAAAATTCGTCGAATGTTGAGCAGCATATGTTTCCGATTCTGAATACTTGTTTTTGTGTAATTTTTCCTTTATCTGGAGATGGTGAGGAAAACTGGAGATGAATTCAAACACTTTGTCAACCAAATGAAAACTCTCGTCGAAAGTCACTTTACATAAAGGATTGCTGGCCACATTACTGGTCGAGGCATTATACAAAGATTTATTATGTTCAACAATAATTTATAAGAAACCTGAACTGTATTCCACAGATGAAATTTCTGATGAATGTGTAATACCGTATATAAGGCAACTATTTTCATCGAGAACAATAGCACAACATGGAAAGAATTAAAAAAACCGTTTTTATGAAACCAGGTCGCCGGGCCACCGTGCTGGGTAATCGCACGTTAAAAGGTAAGGCCTCGTTGATCCATTGCTCGCACAAGTTTCGACTTCTGAGGGTTGACGTTCGTCAGCTGGTTAACGAAAACGAACAATTTTAGAACAATTTTAGAACAATTTTAGGTATAAATATAATTCATACCTCGTTAGTATTGCAAGTCTAGGAAGAAGCTTAATACAACAAACATACCTATATCTTGGTTCAAAATATCATAATATTATCCCAAAGGAATTCAATCAGATAACCTCATTGAACTTTTCTGTTTAACTCTTTCGAATAGGGATTAGTAGTATGACTCGAATCGACGTTCACGAAAATGATGATAAATACTCACGAAATGGGCGTATTCATTATTTTTTTCCTACAAAACAGCTTTATGGATATTTGATTCTCCTTCTGCAAATAAATAAATGTTACATTTATTCAAATATACTCTTTGGTTATGGTAGTACAATCCTTCATTATTCATTTTATTTATGAACTCATTTTCTGTTAGTAGCTTCCTAGTATCAAGTTTCACACATATTGAATTATCTTGTAATATATCTACGCACAGACTCAATCTACTGAATGAATATTATTATGTATCTCTTTCGCAAAAAGGGCAATTGACAAGAATGTTTACACCACCACACCTGTTTGGTCGATGGACTCTAACTCTTTTTATGCATTCCACCCCATTACAGAGGGTTGCGATTTAAACCATGATTTGAAAATATGAAAATTTGAGACGAAAGGTTCAGAAGGTGACCTTCTGGAAAGTTCGGACACAAGACGTGAGAAATCGGCATATTTTATGAATGACCAGATCGAATTGAATAACTCACCGTTGTTGAATATGTTCTCGTTCAATTCGTTGAATCTAGCTCATTCCCGTACATAATCACCCTTTGTAATCAATCAGTGAATTAATTATGAGATTGGAACCTATGGTGTATAAATTGAAACTTTTCTCAGAGACCTTAACACCAAAATTATATTTTTGCACTGAGAAGAATTGATATCATCAATAAATTAATTTTCTTCTTCTGAAGATGCTAACCTTGTTAGCAAAACGCGTGTCGAGTGCAAAATCAGTTTGGTGTAAGGGTAACTGATCTCTTGGAAAAGTTTCTACTCAATGCATGTCTCTAGAAATAGCGAAATGTAAAAACAGCATGAATACGTAGTGACCAGGAAATCCCTTTCAGCCTGCTTTTCAATCTATTGTTGAGAAAGCAAGTAAGATAAACAATAATAACAGATGACGGTCCAACAAATTTTGCAAGTAGTGACTGCACTAGTTCATTATGGAGAAATCAGTTAGAATAATTAGCAGTAAAGAACAAAGACCATATCGGACTTTAGGTATATAAACAACTAACCCTTGACGTCGGACCTTTGTTGATGTCAATATGGTATTTTCATTCATCCTGATTGAGGAGACTATTAGGCAATGCCAGTGGGAATCGTATCCGAACACTTGATTACCTTGAAGTTTATTTTTGAATTAAAAAAAAGTATTGTTGTTATGTATCCAACATATCTGTTGTAGATAGTTGAGGAATAAATAGTTACTAAACTCCTTTCGTTCAATTCACTCTCAAAGGCTTCAAAAGTTGAAAAAGCAATAGGAGGTTTGGTGTGCAGGGTAAGCACGTCTGCCTTTCTAGCGGAAGACTGGGGTTCAGTTACCCGCTTCGAAGCCACCGTCTTGGGATTCACACGTTGAAATCAATTGCTCGTACAAGTTTTGAATTCTGAAGGTAGATGTTCCTAAGGGGGAAGTCAGCTGGAACCCATTCCAAACTTTGTTTTGTCATCCAATCTAGCCACACCCTACCGCAAGTATCAGCTTCATGTGGGATGGTTCTACACCATTTCCAATTGTAATTCAGATAATATAAGATGTTATTCAGAAAATATCAATTGTAATTCAGATAAGTCAAATGTAATTTGGAAGATATCAATTCTAATTCAGAATAATCATTTGTCATTCAGAAAATATCAATTGTAATTCAGATTGATCGAATGTAATTCAGAAGATATCAATTGTAATTCAGATCTTGACAATTGTAATTCAGAAAAAAAACGATATGCAGACATATACGTTTGATCAAGAACACAAAAGGCATTCAGTACTAGCACGACAATTCTGGGAACACTGCGAAAACACCAATAGGGAAAAAATTGATATCTACTATTTTCCCACACCAGTCTTTCTGCATATTTCAGAGAAAAATCGATTCCTAGACTATATAACGTATAGTTTGAGTGTCACATGACCATATTACTTATGTATGAAAAAGCTGCAAAATATTAAAGAAATGTTTATATCAGTGTAATCATTAACTTGTTAATAATGATATCTTCATTCGGTTATCGTTCCTTCTTAGGTATATTATAGCTTCAATAAGTTTGAATAATATATGTAATATTTGGGTATTCTTTGCTACTATTCGATTTAATAATATAAATTAATATTTATTCATACAACACAAAGAATGTAGAGAAAATTCACAATTGTGATGGACATATATGTAGAGAAAATAACTGATACACTGCGGCTGCCCCAAGCAAGAACACAGTGATTGTATTTACTAATCTGAACTACAATTGGAAAAGGTGTGGAAACAGATTGTGGCAGCTTCGGAAAAGACTTCGAAAGGACCTTTCCCGTCAGAGTGGATAAGACATCTTTCTCTTGTTTTTTCTGTTGCTGTGGACCATGATATAGATCGTGAATGAATACTGCACCAACGCCATCTCATCTGCGAAATTCAGCAATCTATTCGAAACCAATGACCGTGAATTCGGATTGAAACCCTATCGAATAATTTCCCAGGTACTGGCTGAAAGTGACAGTGACTTCCGTGTTCAAAATTTGAGTTGTACCGTTGATGTCATTTTCAGCTACTTCACATAGATATAACTTATTCTACCTGAGTTGTCGCCGAAAAAGTTCATATGGCATATATTTCTGGAATATTCCACTATGGAATTAGATCAGCTGGAGATCACTTGACATTTAAGAAGACGATGGCCACTGGTTCTCAGTCGATAAAAATTCAAACCAGATCATATATTTCCCAAATCTGGGAATAAAAATTTGACATGCGATATGGGAGACGTTGTCACAATTTGGCCGAAGAATCTTGCTAGAGCTGCCCCCAAGCTGAAGAGGTTGTAGTTTAGTTAAAGAAAATTATAATCCAATATATAGTCAATGTACAGCAACTGATGAATCATTCAATTTGTGGTGATGAAAAATTCTATTATTCCTTGTTTCGTGATGAAAGGCCGTGATTCATGTTCTGTTGGTGAAATTTATGAGAAATATTTCCGGGAGCGGATTTATTCAGAAATTGAAACAATGCTGTCAGAGATGAAATCGTTTTCTAATTCCCCTTTTCAAGTTGGCTTGAACGTTTCTCATAAAAACATTAATTATGATTGAATGCATTCAAAAGTTCATTAGGCAAGAATTCATCCGGAACGAAAATGTTTCATGGATTTCCTCTTCCCCGTATCCTCGACAGATTAATGATATTCAGTCTGAGTAATTCAAATGTACCTTGAAAGATTATATTTGCATTGATGGAACTGAAGGCCTTAATTGTTATCCGGTGCCAAATTATCCCAGACTGGTTCTGAATTGAAATTTTTTGTGAAGATACATTACCCTACCATGTAACTCATATTAGTGTTCCTCGACACGAGTTTTGCTTACGATGTTAGCATCTTCAGGAGAAAAAAAATCTGATATATTTGTACTCGAAGCGCGTTTTCCTTACAAGGTAAGTTAGATCTTTACGAAAAGTTTCATCTTTCACACCAGTTCAAATCTCATCGTTGATTTTTTCTGAATTGATGATGGAGGAGGAATTTACGATAAGTCTAGCCTGTAATTGCTGCATATTCTTCTTTATTGATTTTTCCATAATATGATGAATGTAACATCACTTTCTACAATAACGCATTGTTTCTATCATTTCCAAAGTCATGGAAAGAAGTTTATCAGACATCTAGAGAAATCAGAAATAATTAATAAACGACAATACGGATTTCGTTACCAAAGATCAACCGGGGATATATTGGCGTATGTTTCTCATATTTGGCAACATTTCATCGAAAGATTCGGAGAAAGCGTTTGATCGAGTTTGGCATCGAGGTCTCCTTTCTGAACTGCCTTCTTACGGTTTTCCTCATCAGTTATGTGCTTTGTTAAGGAGTTTCTTGTCTGATTGCTCTCTATGTGTGGTTGTTGAAGGAGTATCGTCTGATATTCTCCCAATGAATGCAGGTGTTCTACCGGTTTCATTTATTTCCCCCACTTTGTCTCTGCTTCATATCAATAATTTGCTGATGGAAACATGTTATACAGTGCAAACCTTTGCTGACGACGGTACTCTTCATTATAGTTTCCCTTTCAGAGTCCACATATGAGCACGAGAAGAAAAAATTCAGGGAAACATTTATGTCAATAGAATTAACGATGACTTGATAAAAATCACAGAATGGGGTAACATCAACTTAGTGGAATTTAATGCTGGAAAAAACCAGGAATGTCTCTTCTCAAAGAAATCCGATCTATCATTATCTAGTATTCAGATGTCAGGAGTACCTATTCCTACAAGTTCAAGTATCTCGATGCTAGGAATCACGATCTGTAATGATCTCTCATGGGAAAACCGTGTGAGATCGATTGCTAAAGAAATAAAGGTGAACAATTTTTCCTGAGGCATACAAAGTTCATTCGTATCTCTTGTCCCTTGATTCACGTGGTGTTTTTGAAGATTGCAGTGGTTTTCTTTCGTGTGGATCTGCATATAAAAAAAAACTAGTTTCAACATTTCAGTTCAAAGGGGTTACCATCTTATAATAAATGATATAAATTGTTCACGTTGAGTTGTCAGAAAGGAGTCTTTTTTGTCACTTCATATAATTCATCTACAAATACTAAAAGTTATCATATTGTATAACAATCAATCCATAAATAATAAATCCTGGGAGGGTTAATGAAGCAATTTTCTGGGGCAGTCTTATATTTTATTGTTGGGAGAAGCAATGGAACTGAATTATTCATTGGAAATCGATAAAGAGAGTATACACTTTTGAATAAAATATAGGCCGTTTATCGACTGAGACTGCTCTTTTATCTAGAAAACGGAAAGTTGTACATATGTATGAATGGAAATCAGATTAAGAATTTCAATAACCGTTTTCAAGATGTAGGAATGTAGGCTTTCACGGCCGGTGTTGATACATCTCTGGTTTTTCGGGCTTGAGGACCGTGTAGTGGAATTTTTACTTCCGGAGCTTTTGGCTACATCTGCGGCAGCCATCTTCAGCGGCGTGGTCTTAGTTGAACTCCTTTATGTGAGTTTACTACGACTGATTGCAAATCTGGAATTGAATCGTTGTTATTATTTCTCGGTCCGCCAGACCGTGCTTATGTGCTTGTGTCACAAGAGTAACTTCCACAGAAAGGAAGAGGGACTAAATTTTGAACAAAATTTGGTATCCAGTTCTAAGAACAGCCAAAACGAAGCCAGATAGAACCTGGGACTCGGACTACCAACAGAAAGCTGGCGAACCGAGATATAATAATAACGAGTCAATTCCAGATTTTCAATCGGTAAACTCACATAGAGGAGTTCAACTAAGACCACGCCGCTGAAGATGGCTGCCGCAGATGTAGGCGAAAGCTCCGGAAGTAAAAATTCCACTGCACGAATATCAACAAATACTCAAAAACTACCTCTCATCACCCACTGAATTTAATTCGCATACCCCGACCGGTGAGCAATACATAAATCGTCAGGTTTTCAAAAAAACTCCATCACCCCAACACCCCGCATCTCGAAAAACCATTAAATATAGCAAACTGTCATTATTTTTTTATGCGGAATCACCCCCTGGAGTTTGTCCTTGTGTATTAATCAAATAACACTTGAATTTCTTCAGATTGTCGTAGGCTGAAATCTCAAAAAACTACAAAAGGAATATGTATTAATATTTATGTAGTTTCTAGAGCGATCATTTGTCATCCCATATTACCAACTACGGAAATATAGAAAGATAAATGAAAGAAGACTGAACTGAAAAAACTATGATGTTCAAGTACAACTCTCAGAGATTATCACACAGTAAACGTGGTGAAAAGTATTTCGGAGAAGTAAATAATATGATGTTTAGAAAATAGTGGATTTTGCTCATTTTTCGACCTGCAATCATTTATATCAAAAACGAATTGGTTTTAAATAAAAAGATCATTTTTCTGCTAAGATTAAAAACCCCTATGGGAATTTGCAAAATATTTGAAGAATTAAATTGCGAAATTCACGATATAAATTGACAAGGGTCGAATGAAAAAAAAAAGGCATTCAATTACAACTCTCCGAGATAATTTCTCGTTGAAGTATGGTGAAAAATATGTGGGGAATTAGAGATACGATTTTCACAAAATGGAAAATTTTGGTAATTTTCAGAGTCATGATCACTTATAATCGAGAATGGGTGCTTTATTCGAAAAAAGTATGAAAAATGTTTTATTCTGTTCCATTCATCCAAAAAATCTTTATTGTGATGATGACATATTTTTTTTATTCGACATTTTTCTGAAATTAACAAGTCAACAACCATTCAGATGAGAAAATTTTAGGGAAGTGGTACTATTGACCGACTCTTAATAGGTGGTCCCCTCGCTTAGAGTAACCTGATTATTGATTTGTTAGGTGCTTCCGGGCTTCTGAGCCGACAGAAAGGTTTTAAGAGGGGGATTGACAATAATGCTCAGAGCAGCATCAACTTTACGAAAAGACGATTCGTTTAAATGACAACTGGCTGAAACGGGATTTGGTATACCGAAAGATAAAGGATTGGAATAGGTGATGACAAAATTTGAGGCTCGAATTATTTCTACAAAAGAAAATATTGATTTTCAAACATTTGTAATTTTTTCAAGTTTTTGTTTCAGAATGGAACCAAAAGTTCTCAGCACCTAATTCACCTAATGAAGAATCACCCTGCCGAATGTAGGCTTCAGAAAGTCCATAATAAATGAGTTTTCTGTACTTAACTTTATTTCGTTCAAGCATTATTAGAAACATTCAACATGGCAGCCATAAACACGTGAAATTTAGCCGAAAATCGCTCCATACGTGATGTGGCTATTTTCTCATAGGTGGCGCTAGGGAGGACCACGTCGAACAAGAGAAGTCGTAGTTTGTATTGTATTGGGTGAGCCAAATAATATATAAAACGTGATTGTGTGTATTCAGTTTTTTTGTCTTTGGCCTTTTTTCTTAATAGAAACTATAATATATAGTGGCATTCAATGTGAAAACAAATTATTATTCATTGGTGAATGTGATAAAAAGTAATTATCCATATCCATGTCATCTGGGAACTCATTTGTTTTTTATAGTCTAACCTTGAAAGTATCTAAAAATAAATACAGATGACTTGTAATTTATAGTGTTGTCCGATTCTACTCTTAGTATGTAGATTTCGTAGGTGGAGTTTTCAGTAATTCTAAAATTCAATATGGCGGATATGAGTTTTGTGACTCAGTCGGATTCTAATCTAAATGGTACCGCCGAGGTTTTGGGACTGGAGATTATGACCTTTTTGTCAAAATACAATACTTTTTTTCATTATCCATAAAATTTCGTGGACTTACAAACAGAAGGCACTAAGTCATATATTATATATATATATATATATATATATATATATATATATATATATATATATATGTTAGCATGAAGATTCTCACGGACGAAGTATGATGAATTGTGTTGTGTTCTGTGGTTTTGATCCTCTGAATGATAATTGTCACAACGTTTCGGCAAAGTCCCATTTGCCATTTTCTAGGTGATGATTGAGTTTCGACCTCCGAACTCGACTGGAGACCAGAAAACACAATTCATCATATATATATATATATATATATATATATATATATATATATATATATATATATATATATATATATATATATATATATATATATATATATATATATATATATATATATGACCTCCGAACCTGACTCAGAGGTCGAAACTCTCGGTAATTACTGATAAAATGTTGAAAGCAGATACCTGGCGCTGCTGAAAACGATTACCTATGTGATCAGACAAATTAATAGTGTATTTGTACCATAATCATCCACTATGAAAAACAAAACTAGGTCTAGTACAGATGAAATTTCTCCAGTTCTTTTCAAAACTATTCGTGAACTTGTTTCATCTCCCCTTACACATATATCAACAATCAATTTCTCACTGCCGTAAGGAAAGTTTACGAATTTAATGAAAGTTGCTAATGTATTCTCATCATTGTTTAAAAAAGGCAATCCTCTCGGATAACTATATATAAAACATTTCCTTATTGTCTCAAAAATACTGGAAAGAGCTTTTATGATATACCTATTACCGATTAATTTACTTCTCAGAAAAGTATCGGAATTCTTCTTCCCTACACGGTTTTCGCAACAACAAATCTGTGGAAACAGCTACAAATCATCTCCTTCTGAACTTGATCAGAATTCAGAATAAATTTGTCGTCCAATGTTTGATCTGTCATAAGCACTCGACAGTATAGATTTGGCTGTTGTGAAAGATAAACTTTATTACTTGATGAGCATTAGAGGAAGTGTTCTCATTTTAATTACACTGGATTGTGTTTTCTTGAAAAATTACTTTTTTCAATAATCTAACCGTAAATGTAAGGAATGAACTCGTTCATAAAAACAGGTCTGGGAGCGCGCTAGCGCCAAAGATAATATGTTCTACCCCTACTCTTTGCTAGCGCTAGCGCGCTTGTCCCCCTCAGTCAGGTAGGCGTCGCCCTAGCAACCGATCAAAAACGATGATGCCGATGCGTCTGTGGTCTGTGGCATTTGCGAATTTAGGGTTTAGATTTTTAATCGACAACTGCGGCATTGCCACTGTTAGTAAATAGTCTTTGTGCTTCCGACAGGAAGTGGATTGGATACAATCTCTCGTGAAGATGTGCAGTAACTCGTTTCGTTAGGAGTTCATCAGTAATAGGTCTACTTTCTTGTTTATTATACGTAAATGACTTGCCCTGTCATATTAGTAGTGGCAGAGTTGTCATTTTCGCTGATGACACCACTGTTAGTACATCGGGAAAGACCACTGAGGAAAAAGTTCTCATCACATGGAAGAGATGGACATTTGGTGCAAAAAATCGACTTATTTTGAATACTGGAAGGTAATGTTAAGTTTATCGGGCACCCGATAAACTTAACATTACCGAAATTTGATCAAAAAATTAGATAAAAGAAACAATAAATTGACTGTACCAACCAGTCATAGGTACATCATTATAAGAAAAATCACCACACTATGCGGCAATTACTCCTTTCTATTCACTATCGAAATCAATTACAAATGCTGAAAACTTACGAAGCTTTCAAAAATGATGTTGAGTGGTACTTGGTGGCGGAAGGATTTTATAGTGTGAGAGATTTCTTTTCTATGTGGTTTGCATGGATTTTTTTTTTTCCTAGACTGAACAAGATAAATACTTATTTCGACTATGGATGCTGAAGGTAGTGGTAGTGAAATTTGCCTCGTCAAATATTCATTAAATTCATTGAGAAGAGCAGATATGAATACACCTTATAGGTACAAAAAATGAGTACAGACAACAAGAAAAAACCCAATTCGACAACTTTTTTGTTTTCGGTTAACCGCGTTTTTATGCTCCTTTTTGTGGTTCCGATATAGACAGAGCCACAACTGCACGGTATTCGGTACACTCCTGAGGTAGATAATGGATCCCGTGGGTCTTTTGCGGATCTGAGTCTTTCTTGAATTTTCCTCGTGGGATTGAAAATTGCTTGCACCCCATGTTTTTCTAACAGTCTTCCAATGCGGTCCATCACACCGTTAATATAAGGCAGACACGCCCGTCCATTAACGGCTGGTTCGTCAGGAGTGTACCGAATACCGTGCAGTTGTGGTTCTGTCTTTATCGGAACCACAAAAAGGAGCATAAAAACGAGGTTAACCGAACACAAAAGAAGTTGTCGATATGGCCAAACCTAAAAATCTGCGGTGACCGAACACGCTCTGTTGGAAGGTCATGATATTGACTTCGATGGAACGCAAGTGCTGGACACAAGTAGGAGCTATTACCCCAGGCTCTATAGGGAGGCCATAGAAATTCATAAACATAAAAACAACTTCAACCGCAAAGAAGAGAGCCTGAACATTTATAGAACATGCATGCCAGCACTTCAAAATGCACGAACCCTCCCAATGAGAGAAAAAACGCTCTCGTATAATCAATTAGGATCAATCGACCGTTCGAAGCCAGATTCGATAAAGGGTGACTCATCATCTGAACCACATCAGATCAAAGCCTCGCAGCAGAGAAGGACACTTCGACCATTGCCGCATCGCCTTTGATAATGTCTGCCACAGATGCAGACGAAACGTCAGGCTTTGAAACCTTTCTGTCCACGGCTCAGAAGTCCGGAGGCACCTAACAAAGCATTAGTTGCCGGCCGTGAAAGTTTTCAATCTTTGATGTAACCTGATTATGTTTCTGGAGAGAAAGAAGTTTTGATGAAGTTACTTCTGGCTCTTTCTCCACAGTCAATGCAAAAGAATACAAAAATATTATAGACCTTTTTTTGTGAACGTCTATGAATGATTAATTTACCATCAAATTGTTTTGTTAATCAGGATTGTACAGAAAACTGTGATTTTTTTTTTCAATGTGGATTTTCATCAAGTATCGATCAGTTCGATTTTTTCAACAGAGGATTTTTTCTGAATATTTGACGTAATTCTTACATGAAAGTTCAGTATATTTTTGCATTGAGATGAAATATACTCCATTTTTTAGCTTTTCTCTTCCCTAGAAATGAAAAGAAAAAATCTTCTAGTTTTCATGATATGTTTTTTTCTGGAAATTGGTATATTTACGTAAGTGCAATATTGAGAAGATGCAAAAGTGAGTGACTATTTCATAATTTTTTTTACTGAATCTCCAAATTTATAAAAATACGATACGTAACTGACGAGTTAGTCACTCAATTTTGCATCTTTTCAATAGTGCAGTTAGGTATCGTGACAAATATACCAATTTGAAAATAAAACTGATATTATAAAAACTTTTTCCGTTTTACTTCTGAGGGGGAGAAAGCTCGAAAATCCTTGTTTGCAAACATTCGAACAATATTTAGATGGAATAGAGCTCTGAAATCACTTTCTTAAAAACGCAGTTTCAACAACACATTGCACTACTACTGCTTCAACTCAAAGTAAAGTATTCTTTTTTGCGTCTTAACTGAAATGTAATGACTGATAGAACACATTATTATCGCCTACCCTATTCCCTTTCAATCACTCCCCTAATTGAAATTCCTAGATTAATTAGAAAACTACCACGCAAGAACAAACCGGAATAGCGATCCATTAACTGCTTTCGATTCAGAATTATGCCATAGAAACGCCACTCAAACCGTACCCATTATTCATCAATCCAACTTTTTGTCGCCAGTTTAGCAAAGTCATTAATTATAATTGGTATAAACATTAACGTAAGTAATTGGGAATAGGCCAAGTCTGCTTGCGGAGTTCTAAATCAACTACGGCTCGAAGGGTACCGAACTTCCTGGGGGTGATAACACTTTTCACACCATTAAGCCAGCATTATCGTTAAAGCTATGAACGTTGTATCCGAGCAGTTTTTCAACCTATATAGCATTACGACGTCAAATGAGATGCAGTGGCGGGATTATCTAATAAAGGAGTATATCATAGAGGGGGGAATAAAATTAGTATATTATGCAACGATCGTGTAATGATGGTTATTAATACATGAGCATAAACCGGGATACGAAACGAGCCGAAGGTGAGTTTCGTATGGTTTATGCGAGTGTATTAATAACCATTACATGAGAGTTGCATACGCTATTTTATCTTCACCCGATAAATAGTGAAGAACTACAAATATTATATTTATATTTGTATTGCACATAATAATACTGATTGAACGAATTTCTTTGAAAAATTGTACAGAATTGCAATTAATAGTATTACTTCGAGTAATAAAACGATGAGATATGAAAGAAAGATCAAAAATTAAAGAAAAAAAAAGTTACTCGAGGCCGGATTCGAACCAATGGCTCTTCATTCTAGATCATACAACGTCAGCGCTACAGACCGCCCGGCTACGGAGAGTTCACAATAATTAATGAAAAAATAAGTAATAAATCATGCATTTGTTAAATGAAAAATTTAATCATCCTAACTGTATTTTTTTTCGGTGAAGGTGTCGAAGGTGATTCTCCCATATCGCTGGTATCAGACATTTTGTTATAATTATCGAAGTTTGGCTATATTCTCAAAAAGTTCAATACCTATACCGACTTTGACTTGACAAATGTCAAATGCAGAGCATGCACACCATGCTTGATTGAAAAATAATGGGTTTCTATTGGTTGAAAATCTGTATCGTAATGAAAATCTGTATCGTAATGGATTTCATTATAAAACGGTTTGTGGGCATATAAGTGTATCATTAGAGTACGGGTGTAGATAAATATATAAATGTAATGGCCAGTAATTCCTTTTCCATATCTATATTGAAAAACTCTTAACTGGAATTATTATTTCTCTACTTGATGCACTCTATTGTATGAACTATTCTAGAATGAATATTCATATGGCGTTCTCTAAATAATATACATTGAATATTCTTGAAATAAAATTTATAGAAAATTCTATGTGGGTATTTGCTGGAAGTTTGGAAAAGTGCTATAACTTCCCTGTTGTTCATCGTTGATATTATTGTAAGAGGTGAAGTAAGGATTGAAGTAGGCAATATGAATGAACTCATGTATTTGTTTGAAGCTATGTGATGAGTGGAATGAGTGAATCATCACGAGACTCCATTTGGGAAACTGATTTTCCCGAAGTGTACATCGGGAGGGTTGCATACCTTCCATTGGAAAGTTGAGAGGGTGGAAGTTCAAGAAATAATGACAAGTGCTTGACTTCGTTGTCTGTATGATATTGCCAAGAACTATGAAGTTGGTTCCAACATAAGTCCAGTAGCATTTCTCAGTTCTCCAACAGCTCAGTGTGATTGTGAGTGCTCAAAGTTACCAGATCGAGGTTTCGAACGGAGACCATTGAAATATCGCGAGCTTGAATAATTGTGAAAATATATATTTTGCATTATATTATTAGTTTT
Source organism: Zygogramma bicolorata (assembly GCA_032362365.1). Taxonomy (NCBI): domain Eukaryota; kingdom Metazoa; phylum Arthropoda; class Insecta; order Coleoptera; family Chrysomelidae; genus Zygogramma; species Zygogramma bicolorata. The sequence continues at coordinate 393,564 of JAVJAQ010001619.1, forward strand.
TGAAATGTGAACAATGAGAAATGAGGCTCGAATGCAAATATATATGGAATTTCATTCATTCATCGTGAAAATTACATGCTTGCGCATTTCGATATATAGGAAGAGAATATTCCTGATATATTCTCAGAGAATACTCTTTCGAATATTCCTCGGATATTTTTTTCGCATATTCTTGAAGTATCGATTTTATATTCTGGGTTTTCTATGAATATTCCCTCCCCTATATTCTTTACTTGATTTTCTACAAATATTCTGAGAACATTCAGGTTATCCATGGAATAATCTTTGAAAAATATTTTTTGTATACTTCAAAAGTTCGTCAGTAGCAATTTCAGGAAATATTCTGTCAAGGATGTATATGTGCCTGGGATACAATGATAAAATTTTCATGAACAAATATTTCAGGAATATTTATAGAATATCTAGCTCTATTTGGGGACGTTAATCAAGGTTTACAAGAGAGGTGTAATGACTGAATATTTCAGGAACGCAACGTCTATGGAATCATTTCGAGAAACAGAAAACTTTCGAACAATTCCGCGATGTTTTCAGAACAATGCGAGTTTGTATTAGCAAATTGCCAACTAGACGTATACCCTTCAACTTACTGGAATCTATTTGCTTCAATGCATGTTTTTCTGTCAAATTATCGACATGAAGCATTAATATAGTTGAAGGAGTGTGAATAATTTTTAGGCATGAAATCAAGTTTTTTGAAGACATCTTCAGCCCTGGTAATCTGTTTTTTTCAATATTGGGATGAAGTATTCTTCCCAAAGTCTGTCCTGATATGAAAGCCGATAATTCAAATGTTTCTCAAGTGAAAAACCCTTGAGGATCTCATGTGTATTTTTTGATTTCAGGTTCATATTCGTCATTCCGCTTTTTCATTTATTCGCCTCAATAATGTGTTGAACAATTAGTGAGTATTGAATATGATAGTATAGTATGATAGATGATATTTTTGTGAAATGATTATGTCAAGATTACTGTGTCAATAATAGGAGACATTTTACGAAATAATTGTATTCTATTGTTAAGGAATTTTGTGATGAATACTTACTCATTTTGCAGAAAATTTGGATTTCAGTTGAACAAATAATTTTCGACGAATTCTGAGGAAAAACACAATATTGGTGTAAGTTTTTTGTATATGAAAAAACAATATTTGAGCCTTCTCTGGCATCTCACCTCACGTTCTGCTCATCGGATCTAGTCGAGTGTTTATTGGTGTTCTTGGTCATTCAGAATATGGAATGAAACAATTCAAACAAATGTAAACGAGTGGAAAGAAGTATCCTGACTCTCCAACCAAAAATAAGAAAGAAGAGTTATGAACACAGTAACTTGAACGCAGAACAAGCAGCCACAGTCGATTTGTATGACGGTTAATTGCATTGTTAGAGTTTTTGGATGATCAACAAACTAAAAGACTAAGAACAAAGAGACCTACCTGCTTGGAAGTCGAGACGTAAAGCGGTGAAAGTAAATTATTTCATTTCTTTCAATCTTCCATACTGTTCAAATGTCACTATTTTGTCCTGGACGAATTATTTTTCTGTAGTTTTTTTGGGTTATTCACCTACCGCAAGCTGAAAAAATAAGGATCAATTTTGGAATCTTGACAAGTGGTTTCCGAAACGTCAAAGATAAGTATTTTGATGAATATAAATTCTTGTTTTTCATTGATAGGCTGAATTGAGATATACGAAAAGTTGCTGACAACTAGAACGTGTTCGATTTGGAAGGAACTGTTCTTCAACTCACTGAAATAGTTTGAAAATCTGCCGTTGAACACTTGTGAAGATTCTGATATCTATTCTTATTTTTTCAGATTGTGGTAGGTTGAGAACCTCAAAAAATCACGGATAACCAATCCTTATTATTTTCATATAACTTTTTCAGAATGTTTGAATATTAGCTTACGCAAGAGGTACAGCAGTATTTTTCCCTCGTATTTTAGTTATTTTTGGTGAAGTCACCTGCTACAATCTGAAAAAACTGATTTTTTGTGGAAGTCAAAGTTACGTTGAATGAAAAGTTGCTGATAAACAGGACGTATGAAAAAATGTAGGCTTTCACGGCCGCTGTTAATACATCTCAGGTTTTTCGGACTTGAGGGCCGTGTGCTGGAATTTTGACTTCCGGAGCTTTCGGCTACATCTGCGGCAGCCATCTTCAGCGGCGTGGTCCTAGTTGAACTGAGTTCACTACGACTGATTGCAAATCTGGAATTGACTCGTTTTTATCTTTTGGTCGGACAGCGTTCTGTTAGTCTTCCGATTCCCTGGTTTTATCTGCCTTCGTCTTAGTTGTTCTTAGAACTGGATATCAAATTTTGTTCAAATTTAGTCCCTCTTCCTTTCTGTTGAAGTTATTCTTGTGCTTATGTATCTCAATAGCTTTCCTGTATAAGCGAGTGGAGTAATGCGTCGTCGTTGACAGAATTGAAGTTTGGTCGAATTGTATATTGTGGTTGTTCAGAAGGGCGTGCTCAGCTACAGCTAATTTGTCCGTTCGACCCAACCGACAATTTCGACTGTGCTCACTGATTCGAGTCTTACAACTGCGTTTGGTGGTCCCTATATATACTTTTCCATATGAGCATGGAATTCTGTTTACCCCAGCATTCGATAGAGGATCTCTTCGTCCTTAGGTGACCTCAGTTGTTCCTCTATTTTCTTTGTTGGTTTGTATATTGTTTTTATATTGTGCTTTTTCAATATCTGTCCAATGCGATCTGTGGTACCTTTTAGATAGGGCAAAAATGCGGTTCCTAAAGGTGGAGTCACATCCTTCGTTTGCGGGTGTGGATTTGTAGTTGGCTTAGGTCGTATTGCTGTGTCTATCTCTCTGTTATTGTAACCATCATCTCGCAAAGCGTGTCTAAGGTGGTTGAGCTCTTCATCCAGTGATTCAGGTTCGCAAATTCGCTTCGCTCTATCTACTAGAGTTTTAATGATTCCTTGATTATGTCGCGGATGGTGGTTTGAATCCTTATGCAGATATCTATCTGTATGAGTTGCTTTCCAATAGGACGTGTTTCATAAGGAAGGAACTTTTTTCAATTAACTCAACAACTTTTATAGATAAATTCCCTTCCACACTTATTTAACATACCCATTTTTTTTATTTTTTCAGATTGTGGTAGGTAAATAATTTGATAAAACTATGAAGAATCTTTCATCCACCACACAGAATAGACTTTCTAACACTACGTACATTGTTCTATTTTTTCTGCCATTATTTTATGATATTATAAAACAGTATCTAGTCTTGTTCCGTAGTTTTTTGTGTTTGTATATATATATATATATATATATATATATATATATATATATATATATATATGATAGACAAAATTTAAGATATACGAGAAGTTGCTGACTAATTGGACTTGTTCTATCCAGAAAGAGCAGTTTTTCAAGCAATTTTTCTGGGTAGATTAAAAATTTGCTCTTCTACACTTGTATAGATTCTAATATTGATTCTTATTTTTCCAGATTAACCTCGGTTCACTTGAACCACAGTTAACCTGTCGTGTTACAACCCACCCTTAATGTTATGTCTTGCCGATTATCATTACCACAAAGATCACTTAATTTAAACTAGACAAAAGAGTGAGCTTTCATGTATCTCCCACCGTTCTTCGACATACCGAAATGGCCGTTCACACAGCCCGGGACTGAATAATTGTTTTACTGCCTCTTCTCGCGGTTCCCCCTCAGATCACGCCCCTGACACTACTCGAGGAAACGAATGGGGTTGATAATGGCTACATTGGCTTGATGGAATGTCGATAAAGAAGAAGCTTTTTGTTTATTAATATCGAGGGGAGTCTTGTCGAATAGCCGGAGCGGAAAAATTGGATCAAATTGTGTTTATCAAGGCAATGTCGGGAAGTGCCTCATCTTTCCGTATTTATTGAATTATGAAGGAATTCCGGGAGTGTTATATGATAATGTCGTATATTATAAATATTTTGTTAGAGTTGGGAATTTGGGATTTTTTTTTTCAAGCTCATAACGCATGGGAATGAATGTCACCGAAATGTCAATAAATTTATGGTGGATTAGTATCACAGAGTGATTTATACCGGAAATATTTGGAATATCTAATGACATATTCATGATTTGCCCTCTGAGTGGCTGGAGAGAGCGAACAAGTTCTTGAATGGACTCGAATGAAATATTTATCCAGGTGATTGGGATTTTCCTACAAACTACCCTTCATTTTTTGTTGATTCATTGTTTTTCAGAATAGAAGAAATAGTAGTTGATATTAAGACGAATGCAGTAGGATCAAATGAACGATTAGATTGGGACCTTTGGTGTAAAAGTTGAAACTTTTCCTAGATCTCAATTACCCTACCAACTGATATGTTTGCACTCGACGCGCCTTTCGCTAACTAGGTTAGCATGTTCAGGAGAAGAACATTGATATCGATAGGGTTAGTTGTTCATATATCTGAAGTTTTCCGGTCCGATATGGACTTTGTTTTTTACTGCTAATTATTTTAATTAATCTCTCGATAATGAACTAGTGCAGTCACTATCTGCAAAGTTTGTTGGTCCGTCATGTGTTATTATTGATTATTCTGATTACTCAACGATAGATTAAAAAGCGGCTGAATGGGATAGGTTCCTTATTATCATTCATGCTGTTTTTATATTTTGCTCTATTCAGACTCTCACGTGCCTCGAGTAGTCTTGTGTTATGCACATGCTTGATCAGTTTTAGATCACTTTCACCAGTTTTGTGGTCATTGTCTAGAGCGTGTTGGGTGACACTGGATTTTTCCACCCTTCCATATTTCATGTGTGCAAAATTTTCCTTGAATCGGATTTCAATAGCTTGTCGACTCCGCTCGATGTATTTGTTGTTGTAATCTTGACAACTGATTTCGTAAATTCCCCTCTTCTCTGAGTTTTCTAATTTATCTTTTAGGTTACCGAGGAGCTGTACCAATTTGTAAGATGTTTCATATGCAACTTTCATATTAACTTTATCGAATATCTGTTCAAGTCCTCTAGTGTATTGAGGTTCATATGGGATTACTATAAACTTTTCATTCCTCTCATATTTTTGAAAAGTCGAAGATTTACGAAGTGTTGTCCTAAATTTACATTTTCTGATTTTCTTATCAACTATTTCTGTGTTAAACTGTTCACTTCAGCTACGTACCTATTCACTCTCCTCTCATAGTCGTACTTATCTTTTTTCACAGGAAAAGTTATTAACCTATGTACAAGGAATAGCAGTGCCGCCATTTCATGTTATGGACACAACACACTACTTTCACATACGTATCCTCTTACACTCCACAAAAAAATTCAAGGGTCCATATCATACCAAGCTCCGAAAATTTACAACAACGTGAACCTGAAAGCTTCATCAGTGAATTCGTTTCTTTTCAATTTTAGAGATGAACTACCCGAAGAGCAGAGGATGATATTTATCGTCTCCACTTATGAAAAATCCATACTATATCAATGTCTCCGAGAAATAAATGAAGTTGATACACTTGTAGTGTTTCAACTCTATTCGAAATCGCAACTATTCATTATTATTATTTCCCTTTTCACACTATTTATGTTAGGTTAAAGTGTAAGAATAGTTTGTAACTGAACTTTCGCCTAATAAAACCCATGATTGTTATTATTATTTTCATTAAAATTGATCGAATCTAGCATGTGTTTACATTTCCTTGTTAGGGCGCATTCGATTTGCTTTGGGATGTCTCGTCTATGGGCAGATGACGACTTATTAGCTCGATGTCAGCTTCAGCCTATTTTGAAGTTTGATCTAGATTTGGAGTGATTCTTGATTTCGGAAAATCAATGACTTTCGAATTGTTGGTTACCACTGATTGAAAATTTCGGCATTGCTATCGTCAAAAGAATATGCCGTATTTTCTTCTGTGGAGAATCCTATATTAGGACCACTCGGACATCATGCGACGTCCTTCGTGGTATTTTTCAGAGGAGTATTTGCTTTCTGACATGTGTCAGGAGTGACTGTTCATACAAAGTCGAGTATCTCAATGCTAGGAATTACGATCATGAATAATCTCTCATGGAAAAACAATGTGAGATCGATCGATCGCTGAAGGTGCCTTCAAGAAGCTTGAACTGGTGGAAATGTACTTTTCCCTACGGCTATAGCACTAAACTTCTTCACCTCAACTGTCCCTGAGAGAACAATGAGGTATATTGTAAGTCTTCAATTCATTTTCCTTACCTGATAACACAATGACATCATTGTGTTATAGTTGTAGTTATCATTTCACACATTTCCCTTGTAATGTCAAGTTTCAAGCAATGCCAGCTCTACTTACCTAATATTTTTAATACCATTGAATTTGAAGTACTTGTTTTTTGTTGAATCATTTCGCTATCATCTGTCATAGCCGTAGAAAAAAAATAGTGTATTACTAGCATGGAATGCTAAATTTTCACTTGTATGATTTGCAGCGTGGGAAATGACTATCATTCCTTGCATGTGTATCAAGGAGGATAAGTAGCTCATCACGCATGGGTGAAAATTGTTAGCACGAGGCATAGCCTACTGCGGCAATTCGCGAGTGCACACAACTAGCCTTATTCTCGAGTTGCGAATTGTACTTCCTCATTTCCAACCATGCTTGTGCCGTTATTTCTTGTGGTGTAGCAAAATTTCTCCGTTGTCCCTCATTTTCAATGATAAACGAGACACTGGAAGGCAGCAAGCAAGATGAATAGAAACCGTGGTGCGTTGACCGATATGCTTTCGTTTTGCCAATTTCTCTCGACCTGAGAAATCGAAGAGTAAACTTACATTTTTTGACGGTAGGTGGTGTTGAGGTGTTGATACAAATGCGATTTTCTAAGGGTACATTTTCTTACGAATGATTTTCGATACCGGCGGTCTCATTGGATAAACTTGCGGGATCTTTCGTTCAACAATAGAATTATCAGTATACAAAATACATAAGGTCAAGTTCGTCTAATAAAAAGCTATTACTTTTTTTGAAATGTTTGACAGTTCGATTTGAATTTAAAAACATTTGAAAGTTCCTTTAATATTCAAAATCTTGTACCTAGTTCTTGTTTCATTTCACGTTTTTCTGGTTTATATTCTTTTTGACTGTTTATCGTTGCTGTTCTTGTATTTGTTTGATTTCATAGTGATAGTTAGATTTATTATGAACCGATTTACAAAGCTCAAAATAAAACGCTCGTGTAACGTGTAGGAAATACTTATCCCTCATATCATCAGCTCGTAATAACATTAAAATTGCATTTTTTCAACACTATGAAGAAACAAGTACTTACCTATCTTCGGTTACTCAGAAAGTAGAAAGATAAGATATCAATACTATCCAGTTTCACTCACAACTATTGCTTCGGAAGATTTAAAATCACATTACAATCACTGAGTTTTTGATTTATTTTTCATCAAATTGGAAGCAAAAGGAATACCAAATAATCAGTAAAAATGTGATGACTACATAGTTTCTAGCATTTCGCGGGAATGCAAGAAATTGCATACAAAACATGAGACCATGAAATGAACATAACCTATAAATCTATGAATAATCGATGGCCGTCTAGCAGACGGATAACATGGCATCACAGATTAAATTAAAATCACGTAAGGTGCGCCTCTGCTGGCAAACTCTCGAAGGTATCTCTTCAGTTAAAACTGATCAAAATCAAGATAGCGAGAAGTCGAGAAAATTTGCTCACAATCTATTAGGTATAAGTCAACACACCAGGGTTTTTATTCATCTTGACAGCAAGTTGGTGAAACAATTGCTTGCTTCATGAATATTATCAGATGCAGTACCAATCCACAAACTGTTGAACGGTAAATTTCCTAAAAATATGGCTTTCATTTCAATTTCACAGAGAATTTGTAAAAAAATTGCTTTAATCGGTTTTTGAGACATTTAATGAAGTCATGAGATCAAATTCATCAGGTCAAATGTTACATAAGCCATCGTTTTCGAAAAACACTTCCGGAAGTGGCCGCCATTAATTCAGAATACACGTGAATTCTGAATGAGCCATCACCTAACAGCTCTCAAATGCGTAATGACTGGTTAAAAACAGAGGGAGGTGAAAATAGTATAGTAGACATTGAGGTGGGAAGTGATTCATTCCTGTCGTGAGATCAGTTAGTTAACCGCGAGACGCAAACTGTCGAGGTTGGCTATGATCTCGAAACAGAAATGAAACTTCCTACCGAGGTTTGTATACTAATTTATTTACAACCATCATATTTCAATTGAAATAATAAATCTCTGTTTCGTTCCGAACATATCTATAATATTACATTTAACGACAAATCACCAAGAACGCGGTTTTCTCAGAATAATCAAGTGGAAATATTGTTAACGTGACTACGGGGTATACAATTGTCACCAACATAAATGAATGTCAGATAAAGTCAATAGATAACAGATAAAATCTAGAATAAATGAAAGTAGGGCGAGAAGTAGAGGTGTGTAATATGACACTTCCCAACCTTCAATGACGTTAGTAATGACAGCATCACATATATGGTTGTAAATAAACAATAAACTCCACTTCCATTGCTAGACAACGAAATCAAAACCACAACGATCAATATCAAAAATGAAACGGTTGTCTACGTTTCGAATTTTCACGAATTACATTATCCGCACCGAAAAGCATACCCCGGAGTTTTTTATGCCAAACTGAACGCGCAATATCATAGATTGTTCAGCTGAACACATCAAAAGGCGCGAAGTGAATGACACCGCTTTAATCGACTCCCCATAAATCATTTTAAATCACCGAGATATTGGAATTCCCGTGCGTTCTATGATAAACGATAGTATAATATGAAAAATTGAGATTTTAATGAGTTTTTTCAACTTATCGCGCCCCTTTTTTATTCGAAAGGGAATGAAAAATATACCTGATTATGAAAAGGGTCTTCATTTGTCTTTGTCAGGAGTGGAGACGATTTTCTCCGAGTGTTTCACCATTTGAAATCCTCCTAATTACTTCGCAGTTTGCCAAACGACTCAATGATATATTTTCAGTTATTAATGGAATTTAATTTCACGTCTGGAACTTTTGAACTCGAGACAATGAATACGATTGATCACAACCCAACACCAAAATTGGTGCTTGCAATTTTTCAGTTGTTATTAGGGAGTTTATGAACGCAGAATCCAAAATAACGTCAGATTTGGTATATCAGATATAGTTCTCGAGATACGTAATATTAGCGCTTCTTTGAATGAACCAATCTCATTTTCAATTTATATATATTTTATAATATTACTATTATTTACTCCTACTACGATACTTTCATTAAAGAAAAAACAAAAATATAATCAAGAAAATTATCTTTATTATTATAAACATGAAATAGCAGGGATATACATAAATGACTCATCTCTTATAACTTGAGAATTTTCCTTATCTCTTTTACAATTGAAGGAAATATTAGTTCCTGGATGAAAGCTCGAGCGAAGAGGGAACGCCACAAGAGCAGACCGCAAAACACAAAAAACTTCGCAAAAGAAGAAGACCAGGTCGGAGAGGCGGCAGGGGCAAAAACAAGAAGCTGAAAGATGACAACACGCTATCATCTATAAATGAAAACACCAAAGAAAACAGCACCGAACAACCAAACATGGGATATCTGGAAATCCAAAACAAAATCAAGGTCATAGAAGAAAATATAAACAAAACTGTCAACGCCAAAATCCAGGAGTACTGTAAAATCAAGAAAACAATCCCAACCCCGGAGGCACTAAAGGACTACCCTCTCCAGGACATGTTCTTTGCAGAAATTGAGGGCCTCAGGAAGTTTCTTATGGAAAAAGAGAATAGAAAGTACGGAGATGAACTCAGACGTCTGAAAGAAAGCCTTCGCGTCTTCCGTACGCCTGAGGAAAGCCCGAAAGAAGTAAACAACGAAAATCAAGAATTTCAATTCAAAATTCCCAAGAAAACAGTTAAGAAACTTCAGATAAATGAACCACCGAAGACATCTATTAGAAATAGATTTGAGGGCCTCAATAAAGAAGCTACAGAGACCGAAGCCAGTCCACGACTTCTGGAGGACGATCAACCGAAAAACACTAGAACAAATGCAAAGAGAAATCCCAAAAAAGCACTCCCACCAATCGTCATACAGGGGACTATAAAAATAGACAAAGCTGATATGGAAAATCTGAAAAATGGAAACTTAGAACAAAGCTTCGAAATCCAGTACAGAGGCGATACGACTCAATTCTATACCAAAACAACAAATGACCACGAATTCCTGACAGACTACCTTAGGCACCTTGGAGCGGAGTTTCATACATTCACATTGCCGGGGGAGAAAACTCATGCATTTGTCGTCAGAGGTTTGGACTCCGAACCAGAACCCATCGACATCATTCAAGAGCTGGAGCAAAAACACGAAGTGAAAGCTAAAAACGTGTTTAAAATGAAGACAAGGGGGAGACCACTATACCTTGTGGTCACTGACAATAATGTCACTCTAAACTACCTCCGAAAACATGTCACCAACATCTTACACACTCGCATAGTCTGGGAGAGAAGAAAAAACGACAAAAAAGTTACACAATGCCACCGATGCCAGGCGTGGGGACACGCCACGTCCAATTGCAACCGCACAGTGCGTTGCATGAAATGTGCAGGGTTGCATTGGACGAGGGACTGTCAAAAACCTTTAGAAGAACCGGCAAAATGCTGTAATTGTAATGAGAATCACCCAGCTAGCTCCACGACTTGCCCTGTGTATATAAAGAGGGTAGAAGCCATCGATGAGAGAAAGGAGGCCCAAGAAACCCCCAAGATCACAAAGAAAACCTATGTACCGGCTCCTTCGCCAAAACACAATGTTTGGGAGGAAAGGTCCAGAATTCGTCCACAACAGGAACAGGTCCATTTCATAAACAGGGAGCCCCTGCTGAAAGGAAGACACGTCACCCCCCCGGGCAGCCCGGCTTTCCCAGAGGAGCAGGACATGCGCGCTGGTAGAGAGAGAGAAGAACCCGGAGCAGGTGAAGTAGTGGAGGGATTCGATCGTATCTTCCGACTGATAAATATGTCAGAGCTGAAAAGAGCGCTCAGGGATCTCGGGGCGAAGCTGGTGAGGGCAAGAACCAGCTCAGAGAAGTTTCGCGCCGTGTTCACTTTCATGGCCGATAACAGCGGTTATGCCTTCTGATGCCTGTAAAGGCGTGTATGCTTAATGTCAATGGGGTGAATAATAAACTCCCCAGTATTATTAACTTCATTGATTTCCACAGGTTAGATATCATGTTCCTGTCCGAAACCAAGCTCAGGCAGGACCATAGGCTGCACGTCAGGGGTTTTACCACCATCAGGGCCGACAGACCGAACGCGGTGAGAGTGGGTGGAGTAGCAATCTTGATCAGGAATGGTATTGCGCACACGCGGGTGGCACAGCAGCAGAGCTCCATCGAACACGTTGGAGTGAAGCTCGCTGATGGCACCTGCGTGTTCGCAATATACAATCCACCAAATAACCTTTTCACTCAGCACGATTTGGACAATCTGTGTAGGACTGCCCAAAAAGTGCTGCTTGTAGGGGATTTTAATGCAAGGAGGAGGGAGTGGAACTGCACCACCCAAGTCAATGCAAATGGTAAGACGCTTTGGGAGTATTCCATGAATAATAATGTCATTATCGAACATTCAGATAATCCAACTTTTTATCCGTGGAATGGGGGCACACCGACCACCATAGACTTGATAGTAAATAAGAATGTTCGTGATTTAGGGGATTTGACAGCAATCTCCGAACTGAGCTCTGACCATTTGCCGGTAATGTTTCAATTAAATAGAGAATTTAGTAAAACGTGTAAAAAGAAATATAATTACACTACGGCAAATTGGCCGGAGTTCAGGAGATTGCTAAATCAAAGAATTAATATCACACCTCAGATCAATAAAGTTGACATAAACTCAGCAACAGAGAACCTAATTGCGAACATTCAGTCAGTTCGGGACCTGACGATTAAGACTGTGGTGGTAAGGGACGGCAAGGATATCCTGCCACCGAATATTGTTGAACTAATTGGGAAGAAAAATGCTGCCCGAAAGGCGTGGCAAAGAACCCAAGATCCTTACTACAAACAGTTACTTCTTCTGCTTGCAGAAGAAGTTAACTGGAAGATTAAGGAGTTCAGCAATAAGCGATTGCAGGATAAACTTGCCAGCCTAAATGCTCAAGATAACTCCCTGTGGAGGATGGCTCGTCGTCTCGACAAGAGATTCGAGCCCATACTTGCCATAGGGAGGGATAATGAGCAGGCGGTGACTGACCCCCAGAAGGCAGAAGTGTTCGTGGAATACTTTCGAAGCGTGCACAAGGCGAGTCCCGATCTTACTGATGGACAGAGGGAAACAAGTGCGACAGCACAAGAGATTCACAACATGGATCCGGTAACCATCCCCCCAAATACCTTGGAGGGGTGGTTGACGGACCATGTAGAAGTAACCGAAACCATCAGAAGAATGCCACTAAATAAAGCACCAGGAGCGGACGGAGTGACTGCGGTTCTACTCCGAAATCTCCCCAAAAAAGCGATCATTCAATTACTGGATATAATCAATAGTATCCTCAAATGGCAGCACTACCCAGATTGTCTGAAGCGTGCTGAAGTGATACCGATACCGAAAGTGGGCAAGGATAAATCAAAACCCGAAAGCTACCGCCCAATCTCATTGCTAAGCGTTGTCGCCAAGGTGGTGGATAAGATCATCCTGACGCGGCTTAACAGGCAGGAGAAGCGCCTCAAATTGATTCCAGAAGAGCAGTTCGGATTCCGGAGAGGTCGTAACACGACCTCTCAGGTGGTCCGAATTGTTCATGGAATCAAGGAGGCATTTCATAAGAAACAAAACACTGTCATGCTCCTGCTTGACATGGAGAAAGCCTTCGACAAGGTTTGGACAGGAGGCTTGGTATCTAAAATGTGGAGGGCAGGCATGCCTTTACATGTAGTGAAGCTCATTGATAGCTACCTGAGTGAGAGAACTATTCGGGTAAGGATCAACGAGAGTGTCTCTCGAGATCATCCAGTGGAAGCAGGTGTTCCGCAGGGGTCTTGTTTATCCCCACATTTGTATTCACTATATACGTATGACTTTCCAAAGTTCCAGAGGACGAATCTGGCCATATATGCGGACGATACCGCAATATATGCACATTCGTTCTCAAGTGAGGTTGCGAACAAACAAGTTCAAACCCACTTGGACAGGCTAGTCATACCGTATCTAGAGAAAAACAAGATCGGTCTAAATCCGCTGAAGACGGAGACGATCAACTTTTCGAAGAAGTTCACCAATGTGAAAATCTTCGAGAAGTTGAGAGTCAAAGACCGACGTGTGGATGAGCAAGAAAGCGTGAAATACCTGGGAGTGATGTTGGACAAGCGTCTCAACTTCAGGAAACATCTGAGTCTGGCAATTCAGAGGGCGGGGGCCGCAATCAAGCGAAACTACCCTCTGATTGCCAGAAACTCTATATTAAGCATTGACAATAAACTTCTTATCTATAAACAAGTTATAAGACCTGCAATGCTGTACGCTTGTCCAGTGTTTTGCAGCCTCAAAAGTACTCCTTTGTCGAGGCTGGAGAGGCTGCAGAACAAGGTCCTCCGTATCATCACTAACAGTGATAGATACATTTCACTGGATGACCTCAGAGACCTCACAGAAATAGAGCCGGTCACCGATCACATTAGGAGACTGGCCTATAAATTCTATAAGTTCTTCCTCCCGAAGAGTCCTCTCACTCGGGATATCACTCGCATCAGAAGTCACCATAACCTACCTCGTAAACACGGAGGATTAATCTATGAAGCTCTACAACTCTTTCAGGAAAGAGATTAAACATCTCATATAACATCACGTTTTTGCCCTAAGCAAGAGCGACGAAACTTTTCTGTAGCTGTTTTTTTTTAATTTTTCCAGCATAAGTTCTCCTACAAACTAAGTACGCTGAGAAAATCGTTACGCAATTTTCAGTCTGACATATTTCATCAGTCACGCATAAGCCTTTGGGCAGGAGGCGTGAAAAATCCCTCATTACTTCAAATCTTGCTTCGAAAAACAGAGAGCCATCGTTAACACCAGCGAATGCGCTCTCTGAGGTGACTCTCTCACTGTACGAGCGCGCATAAGGATGAAGCGGACCTCGTGAAGGTTCTTACACCGGCATGAGGCCCGTGGAAACACTGTCCTGCACCGGGAACACGGTTTGATTCCGGGGGAGGGTCGTAGTTGGCCCGATCTCGTTTTTAAAGTGTGTGTCCTGTCCTATATATATTTATTATTGCTTGTTGTGTGTGTATTTTATTTATACATATATACAATGTGTGATGTAATATATATATTGATGTTTGTTAGAAGTAAGATAGATATGTGACCATAAAAGGATGGAATAAAGGAATTTTTATTTTATCTTTTATTTTATTTTATTAGTACCTGGATGAAGTATATCTTTTTCATTTAGTAACTCAGCAGACTCCTTGGAGAGGTTCAGGTCTCTAATAAGGTCATTCAATTCTTGTTGATCGGAGCGTGAGATTTGCTCTATCTGCTTCAGAATCTCTGTCCTTTTCTGATTGCATATTCTGAACTCCACATTGATGTATCTTGATTATCTTCTGACAGTGTGGGTAGACTGCTGAATATTGGAATGGGTTTTTCTTCAGAATTAGGTACAGACCTTCTTTCTGAGTCTTTATCAGGATATGTCCCACATAGCAATCAAAAGCATATTCATAACTCTAACATATGCTGAGGATATGTTTCAACTCATATTCCCAAATAATATCCCTAGTATATTCCCAGCATAAGTAATTTACTGCTATGAATGTTCTTTTCATCATGTCTGTCTAGGAATATTAAAGCATATTCTAGGGATCTTGGGACACATTCCCGTAAATACTTCGAAGAATATTTGTTTTAGAAAATACATACAACAATTCAACATTTACATTTTTGTGAACTAACCACTCAAATCAACCCCGTAACCTTACTTTTCAGAATTTATATTACATTCTATTATATTTTCAACTTGACATTCAGTACAACTGGCTAGGTTGAAATCCCAACTGTTGGTACTTCGTTAAAATCTTCCTGGCAGCACTGCATGCATGCGTGCGTGGCAAGGTGGCAAGTGGCAAGCTGAGCTTCCATTTTCCAAGCTTCTTGTTCTTTGTTATTGTTGAAATTGAATGTTATCTACAATCAGTTTACCAGTTAAATGGTTTATTTTTGAAGAAGACATTTTATCAGTGTGTGTTCAGTGTTCTCTATTGTGGATTGTGCATATTCGATACCGATAGTGAAGTTTGGGGAAGTCATCGAAAAAAAATTTAGGTTAGGATAAGCTTTCTTCACGACCCTTTCTATTCATAGAATAATATCTTGTATATCTATTTCAGATGCTGTTCAATGTAATAAGAGAACACAAAATGCCTGTGAAGATGAAATTATCCAAAAAGAGATGGTTAGCTAAAGCTAAAGAACGGGTTAAAAATGAATTAAAGAGAACTGAGATGAGGTGAGTTTTAAATTTTGGACCCTACCACTGTCCCAGTATACCTACATGTTCCAATGGAATAAATCATAAACCAGAAGAGATTTCCGATATTTACATTGCTCAAAGCATTATGTATAATTATCTATATTGATTATTCAGAATTTTAAATTTTTATTTTTCAAATAAATGAAATATTCTATTGTAACATGTATACTGGGACACCCGGTATATTGTTCTTATCCATTATATTTTTAGGTCCCAAAATCAGCAGCGTTCCCAGGACACCAAAATAGGATAAAAAACAATAACATGTGAATAAAAATTTCTTAGTTTTTTATAAATGTTTCAAAAGTACTTATTTGATGTCTTTTGTTTGAAGATAATCAAGGATAATCATGCTTCGAAAACTGCCAAGGGACTAACTCTTAGAACCTTTAAGGATAATGATGTTGCATCTCCTAAAGTCCTACAGAATATGTGTCTAGACAGTGTACAATTTTATTTGGGTCACCCGGTATGTTGCTTTGAAAAAAAAAAAAAATATATATATATATATATATATATATATATATATATATATATATATATATATATATATATATATATATATATATATATATATATATATATATATATATATATATATATGTGAATATGTGGGCAATCTCCCGAATTCCCAATAAAATACATAAAAATAACATGACAAGTTCTCATATTTTTTCCTAGGACCACACTCTCCAGATATAAATAATATGTTCCAATGAAGGACATCCCTGGATTTTTTTTATAGGAGAACATTTTTTTTTGTTTATGGCTTGAGCTGTATTTATTCATCATGCAGGGCGCAATGAATTTACGGGTCTACTTCATGGGACCATAATATATTATCCGAAAAGGGATAAAAAAATTATGGAAATCTGTCATGTTATTTTTATGTATTTTATCTGAATCCTGGAGATTCCCCATATATTCTGGGACACCCTGTATATATACATAGCATAGTCTCAGCATATAGTAACCATATTCTGTGTATATGCTAGGGATATAATCTCAATATTCTTATTCTTATCTCCCGAATTCCCAATAAAATACATAAAAATAACATGACAAGTTCCCATATTTTTTCCTAGGACCACACTCTCCAGATATAAATAATATGTTCCAATAAGGGACATCCCTGGATTTTTTTTTATAGGAGAACATTTTTTTTTTGTTTATGGCTTGAGTTGTATTCATTCATCATGCAGGGCGCAATGAATTCACGGGTCTACTTCATGGGACCATAATATTTTATCCGAAAAGGGATAAAAAAATTATGGAAATCTGTCATGTTATTTTTATGTATTTTATCTGAATCCTAGAGATTCCCCATATATTCTGGGACACCCTGTATATATACATAGCATAGTCTCAGCATATAGTAACCATATTCTGTGTATATGCTAGGGATATGATCTCAATATTCTTATTCTTATCTTCCGAATTCCCAATAAAATACATAAAAATAACATGACAAGTTCCCATATTTTTTCCTAGGACCACACTCTCCAGATATAAATAATATGTTCCAATAAGGGACATCCCTGGATTTTTTTTTCATAGGAGAAATTTTTTTTTTGTTTATGGCTTGAGCTGTATTCATTCATCATGCAGGGCGCAATGAATTTACGGGTCTACTTCATGGGACCATAATATATTATCCGAAAAGGGATAAAAAAATTATGGAAATCTGTCATGTTATTTTTATGTATTTTATCTGAATCCTGGAGATTCCCCATATATTCTGGGACACCCTGTATATATACATAGCATAGTCTCAGCATATAGTAACCATATTCTGTGTATATGCTAGGGATATAATCTAAATATTTTTATGCGTTTAGGAATATGTTTAGCATATACTTGGTATATCATTTTGCTATGTGGGGTTCATTTTTGTCCATTTTCGATTGATACCCTTGATATTTAGAGCAGGTTCAGATTCGTACACCTTTTCCTTCAAATAGCCACATTAAGAAATGTGTTGAACCTGGCAAGAGGGCTGGCCATTCCGTAGAACCTCGATGGCCAATCCAACGACCATGTATAATCCAAATTGTTTATTACTCGTTAGTAATAGTAATAGTAATAGTAATGTGGTAGTGTTCCATCTTGTTGGAATAATAATATCCATATGGAACTCATTAGGATACACTTCGACAATTTCGGTGATTAGAGGACCATTTTGGAGATATTTTACGTGGTACCCATCTGCTTGTGAAATAGAAAATTAAACGAGAATATTTGAACCGAACAATGATGTTCGTTGTCGTCCTGACATTTTTGTCTTTTTTGGAAATATTGATATTGGTGTGTTCATATTCAGGTAGTTTTATCAAATGTTCCGTCGTTTTGGAGTAAGTGAAGGTATTGACTTCATATTCTAGGGTTCTGAAGTAATCGTTGGGAGCTTCAAAATAATAATTATAATAATTCATTTGCAGTTCCGAAATACAACCAGCTTTTCATAATTTACAGTATCGCAAACAAACAGAGCAGTCATTTTGGGTCAAAGTGAAACTTTGCATGACGTCAAATTGAGAGCAGAGACAATAAATATATGAATGCCGCTGAGGTATTCAACTTATGAAAAAAAAAAAAGAAAGCATGCAAATTGAAAATAACAGGAGTCATAAATCTTACCCGAAAGGAAGGAACAGTAACCTGACATTTTGTTCAGCTGAGGCAAGGCAAACGATGTGCAAGGTATATGTTTTTTATATCATTTTCTTTCCTTTTTCTTCTTCCTTTCTTTTTCCTTCCTTCTCTTTCCTTTCCCCTTATTTCATTCTTCTTCCACCCCTCTTTGAAAAAAGTTTCTATCCGTTTCGAGAATCCACTTTTTCAGATCTTTCTTGAATCTGATTTTGTTATTTATAATTTTAATGTCTTCTGGCAATGCATTATATATCTTGGGTGCTATATACGAAAAGGTTCTCTGCCCAACCGATTTGTGGGCTTTTGGAATATTGAGATTATCAGCAACTATTGCCCTTGTTCTATAAGAATGACATATCCTTTCGAAATATATAGGGTCATTCAAAACGAAATTCACACAATGTTTGACATATAATTGTCGGATGTCCATAATAGCCAGATCTTTGAATGATTGATCGCTTGAAAAAGTCCTTTTTCTGGATGACATTATTTCAAGTACTGTTTTTTGGACTACCTCCAACTGTTGGAGGTGAGTCCTTCTGACGCCGCCCCACCCAATAATGCCATGACCTAACAGAGATTCGACCAGAGCAAAATATATGATCTTGAGCTTAGTGATATTTAGTATTTGACGACATAAATAGAATTTATAAAAGATTAATATCACTTTCTTTTTTAGATTTACGATATGAATATCCCATTTCAAGAAGGAATCTATGAAGATCCCTAGATACTCTACTGATTTTGTCAGTTTCACATCGTGATTGTCCAAACATATTTTTTTGTATCTGGGCAAACTTGATTCGCAAGATGCAAATGGCAATATATGTGTTTCCTCTACATTCACTGTCAATAAATTACGTTTGAACCACGTAGTTATTTTCTGCAGATCTCGTTCTGCTAATTCTTTGACTTCATCCCACGAATCTGCCACATACAGAATCACAGTATCATCAGCAAATGAAATAATCAGTCCGGACGACGTCAGCCTCAATGGGGAATTCAAAAAAATAATGAATAGAACCGGTCCTCAAACCGAACCTTGAGGAACGCCACATGAAACCGATTCCTCTGAACTCAAAATTCCACCTACTAGAACTTGTTGTTTCCTACCTGTTAAGAAGTTTCTGAACAAATCTAACACCACTCCTCTGATACCAAGATGTTCCAATTTTTCCAGCAAAAGTCCATGACTGACCGTGTCGAAGGCCTTTGCTAAGTCAACGAAAACACTCAGACAGCATTTCTTGGTATCAAGAGCATTAGGTATATATCGAGGTAGTATCATGATGTATCACAAGACCCACCTCTCTATTCGATTTTTTTACAGATGGCACACAGTCGACATCTTTAAATTTCCATTTGTCAATTTTTGAGTTGATCCGTTGAAAAACCAAAGGAGGTGGACATTAAAGAAAAGCACTGTATAGTTGGTGCGTACGTTGGTAACAAAGCAAGGCTACCGCCCGCCGTTTGGCACCAGGTATCATTGTCAAACATTTCAATGAACATGTTCGTCAAAAAAATATCCACTCTAAACAAACTGATCTCATCACATGATGACTTTTACATCTGGTTAGTCTCTTAGTTTAGAAATGAGCACTCAAAATAATTATAGTAGTGATCACTATTCCACCAAGACTAAATATAAAATAATGAATTATCTGTTAACATTCAGGAAGATAAGTATTATGGGAATATATCAACGCCCTAAAAGGCCAGTAATGCAATGAAACATCAAGGCCTCACAAGATCCTTACTCGAGGCAATAGAGAACACATTTTCTTTTTTTCCAACAAACAAATAGAGATAGTGAAGTGTCGAGGTGGCTCGGATATAAAGATATTATATTTTCATCAGTCTGCTAAATTGCTCCAGTGCCGAATTCGATATAATAGGGGAGCCAAAGAGGGGATTTCTAGATTTACTAAAGCACGGCAGACTAATATACTGGAAAATACCTTGTACCCGGTTAAGTACTTCCACTATATATGAGCCCTATATATATATGGCCGCCCTTCAATGATTCTGAGCGCGTCATATTGAGGTGGGGTGAGTTAGTTATATCCTGAAACGTGTATATTCCACTAATCTGACAATTCGAGAGTGATCTAAAGAAGGAGGGCTAAAAAAATGTAAAAAAACGTCAACTCGACATTCTCGAGCATGGCTAATTTAATTTTTATTTTGAAGGGAATAATTCGAGAATTGCAAAAAATATATAATCTGACGATTTCCATAAGCCGAAATAATAAAAATTCATCGATAAAGTTTGATGCGTGCAGCTACGTGATACCTATATTCCCCTCTCCACGTTTGTATTTCTCTCTCTCTTTCTCTATATATTGCTCTCTCACTCCGTCCCCACTCTGGTTTCTATTGCCACGATGCCATGACAGTTGATCACACAGACTCGTTGGTGGCATGATATTGTTGACTGTGAATATGCAACGTTTCAAAATTTTAAAACTTCAATAGCTTATAATTATTCTTATAAATACAAGTATTTCACCAAACAAACATACACTTTTTTAATTGCATGCTTCTCCCTGAGATTATCAATTACTTTAGTTCAATGATTAAAAAAAATCAAATTGGCAGAATAGGCGAATCCCTCCAGATAATCGTCAGATTATAAGACTGCAACGTCTAGGGCGTAAAGATGAACCATATGTCTTAATCTGACGCGCTTGTGGATTTCAAAATGACGTTTTTTTTTCACATTCTAATAACGGCCGAGAGTCTGCGTCATATCCAAACAGTCATAAAATCTGACGCGCTCGTAAAACATTTTTTTCATTTTCAACCCTTACGTACGACCACCCCCACCATGGAAACAATCAGATTAACATAAGTACATTCTCAAAAATATGTAGGACATAGATGATATCAATATCTGACGCGCTCGAGTATGTCCATGCAACAGTTTTTTTTTTATTTTTGAAAGTTTATAGCCGCTCCCCCCACCGATGAAAAGGTATACATTATATAACAATTTTTTCAGCGTCATAGAGACGTCTATGACGCTCGAGTAAATACCGATTCAGCATCGTGGGCTCTCCTACTGAGAGTTCTATGTCAAAAAAATTTTGCCACAATTCCTTATACGTTACCCCTGCGGGAAAAAATATGTTGAAATACCTGAGTTGATATGGTAACGCGAAACAAAAAACGTATTTCATTGGTGGAAATCTGTTGGCATGAAATTTTCATTGAAATATTTCATTCCAAAAATTTACAACCCAATTTTCTGATACGGTTTTTAATGTCGAAAATATCAGTTCGAAGGTAGAGAGCCTTTGAGTAGTACGGGATCGACTTCTTCACATATATTACATTTCTTGAAAGGGCGATATGTAAATCTATGATACGCTTTCAAGAATAAGCGACAGTGATGATTCAGTGAACACTTGGCATAGGGAGGAATCGTGTTATCATTTTACGAATATATCTGTATTTACAGTTAATGGAAACTCACTGCTGAGACGCAGTCAGCTTCACGCAAGATAGATGACTTCAATTTATTGTTGGGTCCCAAGATAATTGCAAACTTTGTGACAGTTGACATGCGACGTGTATGTATGCCGGAAATTGATATTCAAATGGAGCGGGTAATTAGTCGACACCTTGATAAGATCAGTGTGCAATTAATCTGATGCATATCGTCATAATTGTTTGTGCACAGGACCGATTCTGATGTTGTGTGTAATTGAATAGATTCCGAAGCTGCCTCGAAGGACCTCAGGGAACAAATATGTCGGTTTAGAGCTGGTACTACATGTTCCATCAACTGTTTTTCTTGTTAATATTTCTAGTAGATGAAGAAGATACATTTTTTTTATGGCAACGTTGAATATTCACCAGATTCGGTTGATGCTATTTGTCTTATATTCAGAAGCACTGTATGAAAGAGAGTTCATTTGTAATGTTTCAACTCTATTAGGAGTCTATTGATAACGCGCATGAATTTTTAGATTTTGAAGATGCAAAATATCGTGTTGTCTGAAGATTCAAAATATGAGATACATGTAGCTGAAAATATCTTCAGTTTTCGATAATATTGCTGATTACCATATTTTCTGCTCAGGAGCCAAGATTGCTAAAACAGTGTAATCCATTTTCATTGACCAAACAACAAAATCAATAGTTGGAAAACAGATGTCGATATAGAACGAAGACTCTGTGATATGTGGTATGTTTTTGTTCGAAAATAATGATAAATATATCGACACAAGTGGCAATTCTGGGCCATGTTGAGCTTGACCATACTTTGAGCACATGGAAGTTAGCATTTCTTTCCGGGGTGTCATGAACTAGCATTCGGTGTATTTCAAAAACCCATAAAATGCATCCTTCCAAGAATAAATTAACGCAAGAACTGAATGAAAATGATTTCGATCGACGCTTGCAATTTTGCGAGATGGTTAGTGAACGAGCGTTGTTTGTTTTCATCATTTGCTTCAGTGATCAATGTTCTTTTCTTCTAAATGGCACAGTGAATCGCCATTATTGTCGCTATTGGGCTGATTCAAATCCTCACATTTTTCATGAAGTGAATACTCAACATCCACAAAAATCAAACGTATGGGCTGAACTTTTTGATGAACGTATTATTGGCCCTTTGTTTTTAGAAGGTAATTCAACCGGACAAATGTATCTGGAGCTTCTGGAAGATACTATTAATCCCCTTCTCACTGATATTATTGAAAATGAACACAATTATCGGAAGAATCTGTTAATATTTCAACAAGATGGGGCTACTCCGCACTATGCTCTGCCTGGTCGG
The DNA here is from genome assembly GCA_032362365.1 of Zygogramma bicolorata. Taxonomy (NCBI): domain Eukaryota; kingdom Metazoa; phylum Arthropoda; class Insecta; order Coleoptera; family Chrysomelidae; genus Zygogramma; species Zygogramma bicolorata. The sequence goes on from JAVJAQ010001619.1 coordinate 416,599, forward strand.
GAGTATTTAGATCAGACTTTTCCGGATCACTGGATTGGGAGGCGGGGTACTATCGAATGGCGATCACGATCACCAGAACTTTCGCCGTTAGATTTCTTTCTGTGGGGTCATTTGAAAAGCAGAATTTACTGTACTCCTCCTGTATCACTTGAAGATTCACGGCAACGAATCACAAATGCTGGCGGTGCCCATTTCGAGCACAAGCTAACATATGAATGGATTTAGTAACTTCAACTCTAAATTTGATATGATTTGTCCGAATTGAAGAAAATGTAAATCGTTTTAGAGAACTCCAAGCTATTTCAAACGATGTGCGACTCGCCCCCAGTTCCCTATTAAAATTCCAAGGGTTGTTCCCGCTGTTGACGCTGTGAATGGGAGGAAAACTCTCCCTCTCCCAATAAAAATCGACCTCTCTGAGCGTTTTTTTTTGACTTGCGAGATTAGTCCCCAAAACATTCATGTCAAGTTTTCGATGGCACACCCTGTATGAGAGCGACTTCCCATTCTGATCCTCATGATAATATCTCGCGAGATATCTGCTCATTCATTCTTCTTGATGCCAGTTCAAAGTTCATCCTTAACTAGACTGGTTCATCGGTCGTTGTAATACAGTTTCCACTAGTGATTTTCATTGTTTTCATCTTCGAAATTTGAAGGAAAATACCCAAGTTTCATACCCAGTTAGGTATGATGTCTTGCATGGGTTTTTAATGAAATATTTTCACCTACCTTATTACACAAAAATTATTTTAAAATTTTCAAGTCATAAATAGCGGCCATTGACCTATCCATTGTCTCGGTTAAGAATAGGTTTTTATAGTTATGACTGAATGAAAATAACAATATGTATACATTTTTAATTCAAATTTTCAACACATTTTTGTCGAAGAGATCAAAATTCTATGAGACAGGAACGAATAACTAACACTTTATTAATATTGAAACGATTTTTCTTGTCTCCCACCCATTTTCAATATAATTATTTTTTATATATTATTTATTTTCAGTGATTGAATTTTGCTATATTCACTTTCTGTACGAAAATCCCAGCAATTTATCAGTTGTTGTTCAGTGTCCACATCAATTATTTGTGTAAAAATAGTTTTAGGGGGTAGGTAAAAACTCTGTGAATGAAAAGATACCATTCACCCAATTTTCTTCTGGTTGGAACAGATTCGAAGAGAAAAAGTAGTGAGTCTCTAGTTTTTAAGAGTTCGAATGCATGTATTGATCAGGTTTCTGAGGCCAAGTAGGACACACTGGCAATGTTCGATACTTGGATGTTTTATTAAAGACCTATTATATAAAAAATTCGTTGGGAACCAAAAAAATCAACCAATTATAGTTGCGGTTGGAATGTTTCGATCAATAACTCATTTTCTACCCCAATGGCAAAAAATTACCAGAAACAAGACCCTTTGACTCGACGTATGTTTTGGTTATGAAGTCAACATCATTAAGAGAACCTATCTGACGAAACGAGCATCCTTTGTTTTTTGTTTGGCGTTGTTGCAGAAGGTTTCGAAAAAGATTGAACCTCGATTCAAGTTGAAGTGAAGATTAAAGAGAGATACATGATATTGCCACCGTAATCATAACTCTCCATACAGATTATCGAGTCGATATTTTTATTCCAGATGCTGTGGGACGAAATACCACAGAAAAAGACTTCGAGGTCATCGAACAAAGAGTAAATTACGAAACGAATCGAAACACTCGAGATTTGTGATTATATGAATGTTCTTGAATGTTTCTCGTTTTTGAGTTTCTGTTCTGTCTAAACAGTGTGTTGAGTTATATTTCATTCTATCTATTTTATATATTCTATATATATCTGGTGAGTGTTGGCAAAAGTGGTTGTATGTGATATGCGGAAGTGAAATGATGATCTCTGATGAATAAACAATACAAATTTTATAAAAAATACGTTTCCTTATCAAATCAGCTCGACGAGCTGAGTTTGCTCATAGCTTCAGTTGGTTTCACGAATCAGATATGACATTCATTCCATTTTCATCTTGGGTCAAACTGAATCGAATTTCTCTTATTATTTTTCAGTTCGTTCATTTTTCATAACTCAAATCTTTGCAACCGACGTAAAAATATTAAAGTGGAGAATTGTTAAAAATCATGCTTGCCATATTATTACCTAAACTTTTCACTCTCAGAATATGTATATGAAAATTTCTGATAAAGTTTTTATTCATCTTTTCGACATATACCAGAAATTTCCCAAAATGCATCAAAACTATCCTGACAAGTCTCGCTAGTTTATTTTATAGATTGTAGCTTTATGAATGTAAAAATATGTATTTGAGAATCTGCTCTTTCTTACAGTGTTTCCAATTTTTTTGTTGGAAGTTTGAGACCAATTTCATTCTTCAATTCCAAGCGGGAATTACTAACTATCAATCGTTTATAATTATCAACTGAACAAACAAATGCGTATCTGATTTCAGTTCACTTACAACACGAAATCACAATTATTAGAAATCACAATTATTACTTGTGCTTCAGGGATTACCAAGACACCCCAATTCAGAGCCACGTTTTCCACAAACATTTTTCGAATTTATTGGAGGAATACTGATTTCCCTAGTTTTTCCCGGAATTTTTCCCAATTTCTATAGGCGGTCGCGTGCAGAACATTTTTTTCTCAAAGTACTGTTCGAAAACTACCCGTACATCAAAAATCATCTCTATTGAATTCAGTGTCAGGTTTTAATGGCATCTCAAAAAGGGCGTCTGAATATATATATATATATATATATATATATATATATATATATATATATATATATATATATATATATATATATATATATATATATATATATATATATATATATATATGAAGAATTAAGCTTTTCCGGACTAACATAACGTTCAGTGATGTGGTAAATAAACCAGCGAAATACACACAAAAGTGTTTTCATAAAAATCTTTGTTCATGCGGTAAAAAATATATCGGTGAAACATCATGACCTCTGGGAGTGCGAAAGAGTGAACACAAGATGTATATTTATCAAAAACAGACAGATTGGTGGTTCTAGATTATCAAAACACATTCTTACTGTCGATGAAGATCACACAATATAATGGAAAATTATGGCAAGGGAGGGCAGTGGCACATAATTGCAATCGAATGTATCTGCTTCCATCATGCTGCCTGAGGAAAGTTGCATCTCCTATAAATTCAATTCTTATGAACCGCGCCTGTATACCCCTCTTGGAAAACAAAACGTGATGTCAAATAGGAGATCTTCGACAGTTGATTCAATGTCAACATTGAGACTTGGGATAATGAAATTGATGCATGAATACTATATTTTGGAGTATAATTGGCACATAAAAATTCAAAGATGTCAACTGGGTGCCATCTGGAAAAAAAAATAAATGGAAAGGGAGATATTGTGATACATCATTTTGAAGCTCCTGACGAATACTTTACAACCCTTGAATATGAAGTCAATATCTTCACCTACTACAAAATGGAAGAATATTTGATAAAACGAACACCTCAATATCGATATTTCTAGAAATATTCGTTTTTTTCTGTCATATGGCAAACCCAACAACCCGATGAGGTTTGAATAAGGGTATTCTTGGTTCATAGAAAAAGACAGAAATGTGAGTACAACGGACATCATTGTTCAGTTCGGATATACTCATCTAGTTTCCGATTTCATGAGTAGATAGGTACCACGTAAACAATTGAACAATATTCAACAGGGAAATTATATTCGAATATGCTGACAACTACTGTTTATTCTCTAATCACCAAAATTGTCGTAGTCAATCCTAATGAATTCCATATGTATATTATCATTCCATCAAGATGAAGCACCACCATATAATGAATATATGTAGGAATATCGACTTTGCTGTGTTCGAAAATGTTCGACATAAAATATCGGGTAGGCTTATTTCTTCAAATCATGAAGTCAAAAGTCGATCTGTGCAGGCAATCATTGAATGTTCCGCCATTTTGTAGAAGGTAAAGATATTGACTTCATATTCTAGGGTTCTAAAGTATTCATCATTTATTTTTCTACAGATGGCGTCCAGTAGCCATCTGGAAATTTTTGTGTCAAATTTTCTTCAAGATAGAATATTCATCTATCAATTTCATTATCCCAAGTTTCAATTTTGAGTTGACCCGTTCACAAAATGGAAGGGAGGAACTTAAAATGCACTGTATAATTGACCAAGTGGGTATTTGCTACATATAAAAAAATATTAGAAATGACTTCAGGAAGGCCACATTTCAAAATAGTTTCGGATGTAGAGTAATGGCATTTTTCCGTGATAAAAAATGATATCATTATTCAAATAGAACAACCATTTTGTTTCTTTCAATACAATTGTCCCATAGTTTAAAAATAATATATCATTTGCTCCCATGAGAAATGCAACACCCTCTACATGAGAAACTCGATATATTGACAAAATACCCACTATTGGGCGATTATGGGTATACGATTTCCAAAGAGTTATGAAATAAAAAAAAACACTTGCCTATAGATAGGTCATTGTCTTTCGAAATATATTCAGTTTGGAACTTCTCTCCAAGTATCATGGTTTATCATCATCAACATATTACATGTCTAATGTTTCATGATATGTTTTTTTCGAAAGGGATTGGACTTGTGATAATAGAACAAGCCCTTACAAAAACCCCCATTTATACAATGTATTGCTTCAATCAGTTCCTTTCGGATCATGAAATGAAATCCCCTCTGAATCCTCGTTTCACTGATTGAGTTTTTTACTAACGAAATAGAAAATCAAAGTTTTGGGAAACTTCTTCAACACGCCTCTTTCATTAGAACGAACCTTTTTTACTTCCCTACGTCTTTGTCAGACCCTTTATACAATTATCTGGCATTCTGGAAACTCCACAGGCATGTGTCTGAAATAATTATCCCGGGTTTATATAAGAAAATTGTAACAGAACAGCATTGTAGTCGAGACTATCAAACTCTACACAATGGATTTGATGAATATGTCTGGCCTTTCTGATGCAGAGTTCCGAGCAAAAACCTGGTTGTAGAAAGTTGTAGGGGTCGAGCTCAGCAATTTCGGTAAATTTAGGGAATTATAACTTTGTTACTGTTATATGTACGCCTCGATACAATATTTAGGGTGGCTGGAAGTAATTATTCGTTCTCACGCCTCTATGAAAATAGATTCGAGTGGATTATTCGATTCTTCTACAATGAGAACGGGCTGAATTGTAGGAAAATTTCACAGCAATTGTTTTTTTTTCAGAATACTGATTTATATCGAAATTGAACTAGAACATATTATATGAATGATGTGACTTGTTGGTTATATCAGCGGTATTATACTGGATGCGAAGAAACAAGCATATACACCGAGCATAACTGAATGACTGTTTCTATATACATGACCATTTATTCATCTGAAAATATTTGAATGATGATAAGTGAAGAGAACCTGCATTTCAATTAATTGGTTAATGTAATAAATAGCCGTATTTATTTAAATTCTGTGAACAAATTTTAAAACCAATTAGAAATTTTTCAGATATGGCGATTTTATTATTAAAAGTTGTGTTTTTTTTCAACTGTTTGGTAGAGCTCCGACAAATACCAGACAGAAACATTCAATTCCGGAAACAACTTTGCAACTCGAAACTTCAATATAAACCATATGATCTGCCAGTTTCTCCCAATTGCCAGATCAATTCAAACGCCATTTCAGGGTCATGCTAAAACATACTATCCTTGGGCAATCAGAGACCAATGTCTCATTGTCTTCCACTTTGGGATTGTAACATTTTCCGGTGAGAACCTTGTATACCAGGGTTATCATGCATCTTGCACAAATTCATATCTTTTTCGGCCGGAAATGGATCCGAGACAATCCTGAGTAAGGCCTAGTATCATTTCTGAACCATTCGATGAAACGTGAAATTTTTTTCTCATTGGTGTAACGCAGGTGAATTGGTTATTCACAAACTCCAATGTCAAGAAAAGTAAAAAAAAAATTTTTCCAGAAGTAATGATTCGCGAGGATATGCATATTTTTTCTAGAATAGTATATCATGCAACTATCATGTAATAACCATTACATGAGAGTTGCATACGCTATTTTATCTTCACCCGATAGATACTGAAGAACTACAAATATTATATTTATATTTGTATTACACACAATAATACGAATCAAACGGATTTCTTCGAAAAATTCTACAAAATTGTAATTAATAGTATTACTTCGAGAAATAAAACGATGAAAAATGAAAAGAAGATCAAAAATTTAAAAAAAAAATCACTCGAGACTGGAATCGAACCAATCTCTCTTCCAACTAGTGTAACGAGCAAATTTAATCTCAGCGCTTTAGACCTCTCGGTTACGGAGAGCTCAGAAAGCTAGATTGAAGAAATAAAGAAATAAATCATGCAATTGTCATATGAAAAATTCAATCACTCTAACTGTAATTCTGCCGGTGAAGGTGTCGAAAGTAACTCTCCCATATCGCTGGTATCAGACATTTTGTTATGATTATCGAAATTTGGTTAAATTCTTCAAATTCAATACCTATACCGATTTTGACTTGACAAACGTCAAATGCAGAGCATGCGCATCAGGCTTGATTGAAAAATAATGGGTTTCTATTGGTTGAAAATCTGTATCGTATTGGATTTCATTATAAAACGGGTTGTGGGCATATAAGTGTATTATTAGAGTACGGGTGTAGATAATAGAACATTGCTAAACGTGGTATTTACCGCGTTTCTATATCAGAAGAATTATTCAATTCATTTTCATTTTCAGATATGGAAACGCTAAAGAGAGCATGTTTGACAATGTTCTTTTCAAGGTAAAAATATGCATATCTTCGCCAATCATCACTTCTGGAAAAAAGAAAATTTTACTTTTTCTTGACATCTGTAAGGGAAATGAATCGAAAATTGGAATTCTGAGAAGAGAACTGAAGTGTTCACCAGTCAGTGAACATGGTTCTCTCGAATGATGTGTAAAAATATTTTCGGGAAGGAAGGACAAATTGCTGAGGATTACGTTCAGATACTCTTTGTAATAACCAGGATGGAATCAGTCGGTGAAAACAATGATCACAAGCTCCATTCCAAAATACACATTCACCCCAAAAAGGACAATCATTCACTAAAACATATATACTTACAATATAAACACCCAGCATCACTGAATGTACATGCTCGAGGGCAAAATGGCTTTACTGACTATATTCTCTTTAATTTGACATTCGAAATGCTAGATACGATGTTTGTCCAAACAATCGAACGTGCATCAACCCATGTCAATGAATGTGTATATGTGTGTCAGTGTTGTGACCTGATTAAGAGGAAGGTTTTCTATCAAGGGTTTTTATACAACAATATATCAATATTGAATTGTGCAAAAACGATTTCGGCGCCTCCATCTTCTGTTAGATTTTATGTCAAGTCATCTTTTGAACAATTTGTTCAGATTTAATATTTCCGCCAACGATTTTGGAAAATAATTTCACTTGAGGGCCGAATGGAGTCACATTTGGAATGTTCAATCATCAGAACCGATATGACAGGAGCTTTACACCAGAAATTTCAGATTTTCTACTTCAAACTCGTTTTGTTTTCAAACAATCGAGCTGAAAAATAATATTCCCGCTTGTTAATTAAAATACCCCATTCAGTGACGACCTTGTGCAAATATTCCATTACCACCCGTGTGTTCTCTCCAACGGATGATATTCCAGAAAAACATAGATCCAATTATTCGCTACCTCGTTAACAGCCCATTCATCAGAACAACATACATGCTATAATATTCCTTGCTTCTCCTCCTCTGATTGATTGACAGATTTTTATCGAACCCCACCCCATAATTACCTTTAATTTTCCTGCGTTATAGAGTCGTTACAACAATGGAGATACCGGCAAAACCACATGCCGTGGTAGCCTCATTAAAAATAGATCCCGTCGATAATTAATGAAATGTGTAGCTCTAACCTATAATAACATCAGTGTGCGCCATCAAGTCAGAAACTCAATCGAAAGTGATTTATCGAAACATGTAAAGGTTCTCGCAAAGGTTAAAAAAGTTTGGGTCATAAAAGTTCAACTGCCCAGGTAATTATGGAAATAGGTTCACCTTACTCTTTTGCTGTTCTTTGAAATGTATCGGTGAAGAGGATATTACATTTTTTCAGTCCTAACTGGAAGACTATTTTAGAATATCTCGGTGTGATATGGTGTATCATATGAATATATAACATACTTAGGTACTTTGACGACGCATTCGGCATGTGAGGAGCAGTTAGAAGCAGTTGGAATGCTCGAAGCTGAATAAACAGATGCGGAGGTCTTTATGACTGAAGCCAATGTGATCAATCGATTGTGGAGAAAATACCGAGAGATTTAAGACGTGAGAGAGTGACATACAGGCCCCACCCAAAAACCACATGACCCGTTCAAGACCGTTTTCTAGTTGCAGGCTAGCTTTTTCTCTTGACTTCTTTGACATCTGTATATTGCTTGATTATCGGGGCCGTAAGACCGAGCTGAGCAATTTTTCGAGAGATGAACGTTAACTTATTCGGAGCTTGTATACTATTTTATTCACAGACAGAATCTCTCTTTATGATATGAACCGGGAATAAATATTTCAGTTGGGGAGGTGGCGTCGAAAACATGCAAGAGGTTCCTGGAGGTTCATATTTTCAAAATGGGTTGTACTTCGGTGACGAAGAGCTGGTCCACAGTCAGCACTCACAATTCCGGGACATCTGGTGCAGAGACGAGCGCAAAGGTGTAACTTCAATTAGCATCTCCAAACTATTTTCTCAAAGCTCAAAATTTGTAGAAAACGGGTGAATATAGTATAAAACAGGAATCTAATAGTAAGGCAGCGTAATGTGGCTTCACATAGCGTCAAAACTACTTCAAATCTGTCAGAAACAAAATTCCTAACCAAAAGTGATTTCTGGAGGCTGAAATTCTTCAAAATGATAGAATAACTATGAAGTTGATGAAAGAGACAGGCAGGCTCTTTTGTGATAGAAACACTCCAGTCAGTAGTCGATAGAAAAAAAATTGTGTTTTGAATGAAAAATTATAGAATGGAATTATAATAATGTCTATTTTAATTTTTTGAACACTTGGTGTACTATAAAGAATATATATATATATATATATATATATAAGTGGTCTGAAATTATATGTTCAACAAATACCCCGTAAAGAAATACACAACCAAATTGACAAATGAAGTTCTCTTGTATATGAAACTATTCCAAAATATTATAATACGTACTTTGTATGTTTCGTCTGTATATGTTTTGATCTCCATGTCCATCCATTGTACTCCAATTTTGTATGTTTCACCTGTACATATTTGGTCTTTATATCCGTCCGTTTTGTTCTCACCTTTGAACTTTCACAATGTATTTTTTATATATTTTGTAATATTATGTCTCCAATTTAGGATAAAAAAAAACATGAAATTACTTTGAATTCGATTGTACAATGTTTTTACTATATTACACATTTATTGTTTTCCAAATGCGTTGTTATATGCATGATTTATATTTTGATGTATTTCATTTTTTTTCCTTACAAACAGGCAGAATTTCTCTGCCTCGTAAGTTCTTCAATTTATTCATTATTGTAGCTTCATAAGTCACATGTTTTGTTGTGTACCAACTTTTTTTGAAATGAATAAATTATTATTATTATTATTATTATTATTGTTATTATTATTATATATATATATATATATATGCTGGCTGGAACTTCCGGTTGATCCGCGTCTGGAAAGATTTACTTGTCTACGTTTCGACTCTCATTTCGAAGCCATTTTCAAGACTTAGTGACCTTGCGTCTAGGTCTGAGTTGTCTCACTAGCTGGCTATCATCACTGGAGATCGAGGATAGAAGGTTGGTGGGATTTAAGGGTTCATTAGTAGTTATGGCGGGATCAGGTATCGGACGGTCGATGGGAGGTTCGAACGGATTGGTTCCCAAGTCGGAGTGAATAGAAGTATGTCGGACCAAAAGTGGTTTCCAGGTATTGGGGAGTCTTTGAGAATCGTCGCGTTTATTGAGACAGTTGGGACGTTTTTCGATTTCAATGGCTTCACGGGTAATTCTGGTTTGGAGGGTTTTGGTTGTGGCAACGGTTCTGGTGTTTTTGAAATCTATTTTGTGGCCTGTTTCTACATGATGTTGGAATAATGCTGAGTTTGTGTCAGAATTACGGACTGCTAGTTCGTGTTCATATGCTCTACAGGACACTCGTCGGTTGGTCTGGCCGATGTATGTTCTGGGACAGTTAGAGCATGGTATTTCATATATTCCTTGGGTTTCATTGGGGATTGTGTCTTTGGGTGTTCGAAGGTAGGTGGATATTTGGTTGTTAGCTGTGAAAATGGTTTTGATGTCATGTCGTGTCAGAATTCGACTTATTTCAGTAACACCATGAATATATGGAAGGAAAGCTTTTTGTCGTTCAGGTTCGTCCTTCGGCGGTCTAGGGTGAAGATCTCGGGTTTGCTGGAGTTTAGTAGACTTGTGGATTTGGGAATCGGAAAAATCGTTCTGGGTAAGTGCGGATTTGAGCTTTTCCATTTCATTGGATCTATTGTGGTTATCGGTGAGTTTGAAGGACCTATGTATGAGAGAATTCAGAACCGAATTCAATTGTGCTGGGTGATGATGAGACTTGGCATTGAGGTACCGGTTTGTATGGGTTGGTTTGCGGTAGACGGTGTGAGTGAAAGAATTGTTGGACTTCCTGATGAGAACATCCAAGAATGGGAGGGAGTCGTCCTTTTCTATTTCCATAGTGAATTGTATGTTGGGGTGAATGGTGTTAAGGTGGGTCAGGAATGTTGGTAGGGTTTCAAACCCATGAGGCCAAATGGCAAAGATGTCATCTACGTATCTGAGCCAGCAAGTGGGCTTGAGTTCAGATGTGTCAATGGCTCTGGTTTCGAAGTCCACCATGTAGAGGTTTGCAATAACTGGGGAGAGGGGGGAACCCATCGGGGCTCCTTTCACTTGTTTGTAGAATTTGCCCTGAAATAGAAAGTATGTACTGGACATACAATGGCTGATGAGGTTGAGATTGTCTTTAGTGATTTGATGCTTGGTTTCCAAAACACTCAAGGTTTCAGCTAAAGGAATATTCGTGAAGAGAGATGCTACATCGAAGCTTACGAGAATGTCTGTTGGTCGGAGATTGAAGGTTTTGAGTATTTCAATGAAATGAAAAGAGTTTTGGATATACGACGAACACTGTTCTACTAGAGGTTGCAGGGTGTTTGCTAAGTATCTGGAAAGGGGTTGTGTTGGGCATCCAAAGGCGCTAACTATGGGACGGAGTGGGATATTCGGTTTGTGTATTTTTGGGAGGCCATATATTCGGGGAATGCGCGAAGATTTCTCCCTCGGAATGAGAGCTTTCTTCTGGTCATTCGGGATATTGGAGTTGTTGATGAGGGTTTTGGTCTTTTTCTCGAGATACGTGGTGGGGTCTCTTGAAGTGTGTTGGTATTCAGGGGAGTTGATCAATGTTGTCATCTTTTCAACATAGTCTGTGGTGTTGAGGATCACAGTGGCGTTGCCCTTGTCGGCTGGTAGAATGATGATATCTGGATTGTTGTGGAGATTCTTGAGGGACCGTCTCTCAGCTGGGGTTTTCTTTCACTCACACCGTCTACCGCAAACCAACCCATACAAACCGGTACCTCAATGCCAAGTCTCATCATCACCCAGCACAATTGAATTCGGTTCTGAATTCTCTCATACATAGGTCCTTCAAACTCACCGATAACCACAATAGATCCAATGAAATGGAAAAGCTCAAATCCGCACTTACCCAGAACGATTTTTCCGATTCCCAAATCCACAAGTCTATTAAACTCCAGCAAACCCGAGATCTTCACCCTAGACCGCCGAAGGACGAACCTGAACGACAAAAAGCTTTCCTTCCATATATTCATGGTGTTACTGATAAAATAAGTCGAATTCTGACACGACATGACATCAAAACCATTTTCACAGCTAACAACCAAATATCCACCTACCTTCGAACACCCAAAGACACAATCCCCAATGAAACCCAAGGAATATATGAAATACCATGCTCTAACTGTCCCAGAACATACATAGGCCAGACCAACCGACGAGTGTCCTGTAGAGCATATGAACACGAACTAGCAGTCCGTAATTCTGACACAAACTCAGCATTATTCCAACATCATCTAGAAACAGGCCACAAAATAGATTTCAAAAACACCAAAACCGTTGCCACAGCCAAAACCCTCCAAACCAGAATTACCCGTGAAGCCATTGAAATCGAAAAACGTCCCAACTGTCTCAATAAACGCGACGATTCTCAAAGACTCCCCAATACCTGGAAACCACTTTTGGTCCGACATACTTCTATTCACTCCGACTTGGGAACCAATCCGTTCGAACCTCCCATCGACCGTCCGATACCTGATCCCGCCATAACTACTAATGAACCCTCAAATCCCACCAACCTTCTATCCTCGATCTCCAGTGATGATAGCCAGCTAGTGAGACAACTCAGACCTAGACGCAAGGTCACTAAGTCTTGAAAATGGCTCCGAAATGGGAGTCGAAACGTAGACAAGTAAATCTTTCCAGACGCGGATCAACCGGAAGTTCCAGCCAGCACATTTCTGACCGCGGAAGCCTAGCCGATCAAATATATATATATATATATATATATATATATATATATATATATATATATATATATATATATATATATATATATATATATTTATTTATGCGACATGCATTAGATTGCAGATTTGTGGTTCCAAAAGGAGCCTTCTGCACGGAGGCTTTCGGATAAAAATTCCGAAAGCATGCGCTGGGCTTGTTATATATATATATATTATATATTATATATATTATTATATATATAAACAGGAGGGATATATATATATATATATATATATATATATCAACGAGAGGGACAAGTCTCCAATACTTCAACTAAGAGAGCGGATCTGTGAGCGAAGAATCACCAGAAAGCAGATTGCTCTTCTATGGAGAATGAAGAAGCTTCAATGGATATTTTGGTGCTGTGCTGCATACATGAGAACTAGGTACACAATTTTCTTGATCCATTGATAGATAATGTAATAGATTTGGATGGGAAAGAAGTTGTTTTGGGTGAACTATTCATTTTCAAATCATATATCAACTATCTAAGAATGATTCGATTTTGACTTGAAGAGGAAAAATCTGAATGAGGATTTTCATCATACCCAACCCCAGTATTAACTAGTGATGACCACATCTCGTATTCAACAATAGAACACCTCGATTTCTGAAACATCTGGATACCCCACGACAGAAATTACGAAATAATTCAAGTGGATTCTCATTCTTTTTATCGACGCGATGTTTCATTTCACATTCAGATAGTTATTACTGTAATTGGGTATATTTTTCGTAAGATGTTTGATATAGGGTTCAAAAAATTCGAATAAATGACTTGAGTTCTAATTATTCCTACGTAGTATGCCCAAGTTCGAATTTCATTTGGTAATGAGAGAGTTATCCAGGCAAAACACATGTTTCACAAATTATCGTTGAGAGGATTGAAGAATCCCTTCTCATTCGGTATTCAGAGAGTGATTCTGGTAATTGGTGTCCGCAATACAGTTTCTATAGTCTTGTTTTTGAATTGTTAATAGTGACTCATAGGTTGTACGGTTCATAATTGATATGATAAGCAGGTCAACGGTATGTCAATGATAATTTTTCCAACAATTATCAATAGATTTGGTGGTTGTCGGTATAAGTGATTGCATTCGATATTTGGAGGTGGAATTATGATCTATGATGAATAAACAATACATACTTAACAAATTTATACTTTTTCTTATAAAATTAGCTCAACAAGCTGAGTTTGCTCAAAGATTCAGTTGGTCACATTTGAACGAATCAGATATAACATTCATTCTTTATTTATCTTGTGCCTGAATAATTAAAATTTTTCTGTACCCATTATTTTTGAGGACCCTCATTTTTCATGACTTATATTTTTGCAACCATCGTAAAAACATCGGAGCAAGGTTGGGCTCAATAAAATCAAGTGATTAAAATCACGATTGAATTAATGATTTAAATCGCTTGATTTTTAAAATTAAAATCATGATTCAAATATTTTTTTTTCTTTTTTATTAAAAACCAGATAACATTAAAATATGAAAGTTTTCTCAAAGATCAAAAGAAGTATCTGCTTTTAGCAAAAACAACAAAAATGAAGTATATAATTCCAAATTCTTGAACTAAACTTAACACCTAAATTTTATTACTGTATATTTTCAGTCTATTCATTTTCGTTATACAATTTAAACAAAAACACGAGTTTCTCTCCTTTTTCTATGCCTTATCTGCAAATTGTATTATAATTTTCAGACTTATACATTAAAATAATTAACAATAATTTCAAAAAATCAAAATGTTCAAATTTTATATTAAAATTTAAAAAATGAAAAAAATCAATTGAACCGTGATTAAAAAAAATTAATGGTTTTTGACTCCTTCAATAAAAATCAGAATTTGCCCCACCCTGCATCGGAGTGAAAATTTTTGGAAAATACAAACTTATCGTTTTATTGCTGAGGCACTCTTTTTTCAGGATATTTATCTGAGAACTTCTCTCATTATTTTCTATTCTTATTTTTCTCGGAATTTCCCAAAATGCATCAAAAGTCTCACAACATTACTCCATAGTTAATAGACTAGAGCTTTATGAAGGTGAAAATATGTAGTTGAGAATCAGTTTTATCTTGCAGTGCCTTCTATTTTTTGGTTTGAAATCTCAGGGCGGTTTCATTCTGAAACTGCAAGCGACGATTTCTCACCCTTACATTTGGGCCTACTTGGTTCAAGGGATGAGAATTTTTGGAGGAATTTTCATTAAATATCATTCAGAGTATGAATTTTTGCCTAAAAACAAGGGAGAAACAGAGTTTTTCATCGAGCTTCCGGGAAAATCGTTTTATCCCGAGTTAATCTGAAAATATTTATTAGAGCCCATTATTTCTTATTAAAAGCAATTTTGGATAAAAACATGTCAATACCTCACTTTTTACGCTCTATAAGTTCGATCCTATACATAATAAGGGAATTTTCAATTTTGATGCAATAAACATTTTCCAAGATTTTCCGAGAATTTTCCCCACTTTTCAGATGTGCTTGCGTGCAGATTTTTTTTTCTTGAATTACCCTTCGAAAATTACTCGTGTATCAGAAATCATTTCTATTGGATTGAGTGTCAGCTTAATCTACTGCAGCACCTGCATTGAAAGGGCAGATTCCTAGTGTACCCCTAAAGGGATAACTATTTTTATTTTCTGGAAAGCGGAACTCAATAGAGATCATAACTCGAAGCTACGTGGCCTTATATAATCATTCTCCAGAACAGTTCATCAGTAAATTTTCTCTGTGCAACTTTCGCGTGACCAGCAATGGCTCTATCAAAGGCCACTTTGCAATCATCGTCATGAATGTATGATGTTAAACGATGTTATTTCACGAATTGATGTCGAGTTTATTCATGGTGAAGTATTCATGCATAAATAGAGAGTTATGTGTGCTGTTTTAGCGCTTTCAATATTGAATTGCTCTTCTTTTACGAAAATGATGCAGCTATTATCGTTAAAACATGATAAATGTGGTGGTTCGAAAGGAAAGTTGAATGAAAAATGTATGGCGTTCAACTTGACATTCCGAATACAAGGTCTGCAGTTCGAGAAGACTGATAGATTGACGGTTATCATGCTCGGTGGATCTTCACCTCCACTCGATTGATTGTTATAAAATCATCCTAATGGAATCGAAGTGGAATAGTTTCCATCTAATGGGAGCAGGATGTTGAAGATACGAGTTCATTAACTTTCATTTTCCTTTTATCAAACACTATTTTGAGTGTGCCCAGAAGGCAGAGCATTGTGAGGACAAAAGTCAATAATTCAATACCAGGAAAGAAAATGAAAAACAAATGACGAGTGAAAGTCTGAATAATAGTATATTATGCAACGATCGTGTAATGATGGTTATTAATATATGAACATAAACCGGGATACGAAACGAGTCGAAGGTGAGTTTCGTATGGTTTATGCGAGTGTAATAATAACCATTACATGAGAGTTGCATACGCTATTTCATCTACACCCGATAAATAGTGAAGAACTACAAATATTATATTTATATTGCACACAATAATACTAATTTAACGAATTTCTTTGAAAAAATCCACAGAATTGTAATAAATAGTATTACTTCGAGAAATAAAACGATGAGATATGAAAAGAAGATCAAAAATCAAAGAAAAAAAAGATTACTCGAGACTGGACTCGAACCAATGTCTCCTCCAGCTAGAATAATCAATGTCAGCGCCACAGACGGCTCGGCTACGGAGGGCCCACAAAATTGTATGCAAAAATAAGTAATAAATCATGCATTTGTCAAATGAAAAATTCAATCATTCTAACTGTATTTCTGTCGGTGAACGTGTCGAAGGTGATTCTCCCATATCGCTGGTATCAGACATTTTGTTATGATTATCGAAGTTTGGCTATATTCTTCAAAAATTCAATACCTATACCGATTTTGACTTGACAAACGTCAAATGCAGAGCATGCACATCATCCTGTATGAAAAAATAATGGGTTTCTATTGGTTGAAAATCTGTATCGTAATGAAAAATCTGTATCGTAATGGATTTCATTATAAAACGGGTTGTGGGCATATAAGTTTATTATTAGAGTACGGGTGTAGATGAAAATCTTAACATAATGTCGAAACTACCCCAGGCTCCTTCAGCGAATAGCTGATCCCACTGAAGAAAATATAGGCAATGGAAAGAATATTTTGAATAACAACATCTACTTCAAATCACGTTTATTATTATAATTCATGTATACAATAGAGTACATAAATATGAATATTCGCCGTTTTTCCTCAATTAGTACTACTAATCCAAATATCTCTTCTTACGGAAATTTCAAATATGGAGTATTTGTTTCATTTACCTGAACGTTCTTCAATCTCATACAAAACGGCAGTGCCACCTTGAGAAAAATATGGCAACGTCACATAGAGGACAGAAAAAAAAAGGTAAAATTCTTGCAATATTCGGGTCTCATAGTAATTTTTATATTATTTACCTTTTATCATGTGCCCACTAACACAAATCCATGGCACCACTCTCATTTTCAAATATATGGGTAAGTGTGAATAATTGCATTTAATGAGCGGCCAATGATCGAATTTCAGCGCCATCTGGAATGAACGTATACAAATCTTCGTTTGACCTCACTACGTTGAAAGCTATCCCGCATACCGAAATTCAACAGTTTCATTCAGTAAAGTTGCCGTTCCGATTTGATGCTCGATGAGTCAACTAGTATTTTTTGAAACTATCAAAATCTGTGGGGAATTGACGGGGAGTTTTTTATGTCTATAAGTGTATATGTAGTATTTGGATTCTAGTTCAGTTTGGATTCTTTATAGTCAATGATTATATCATTCAAAACAATTTTACTGCATGGATCACACCCACCCCAATAGAAATTTTATACAGGGTTAGTATGACCGCATGGGTTGGGGTAAGTGTGAACTCGTTATCGCGTATACGTAAACTCTTTGAATATTTTCTGGTTCCAGATGCAAAGTATTTCGAAATCATCGCTGGAAACTGATGTGTCTTCAATTATGCTCAAACAGATCTCGACAATTAAGTGAAAGTAATAAAAAGAGGTACGATGAGCATTTATCAAGCCTGAAATGAGCAAAATAATCATTCTGGAATATAAATCCAAAACTTATGAACGATTTTGTTGAAGTTTTTTTCTTGAAAAATTTTGTTACATGACATACAAATTTTTAGAATCATTTGATTCTGATAAATATCTACCGCAATACATTATTGTTCATCTATACACAGTTCGTAGTGATAAAATTATAATATATGGTATAATAAAAAAATCAACACAAAAATCTATCGATTCGGTTCAATAGATATCAGTATCTGATCTTAGAAGAGGATATTCATGTACAGTTATTGTTAATTTTGAAATTTGCATCTGAGAGCAGTGAATAATGAATAATAATCATTCACTGCCGTAATGAGTGGGTATTATTAAGGTCGAACAAACAGACGCTTAATGGATACATTATACAAAAGTCGTGGATAAAATAGTATATCAAGTAATAAGCTCATTAAACACGTGATCGTAATATCGTTTCATCGATCATTCACATTACATGGGATAGGTCACATCAAAGAACGAACAACATTAAAAAAGTTAAGGGACATCAAAAAAACAAGCAACATTAAGGTCGGAAACAGTGATGAGATACATCGGAAATACTCAAATCAGTAGAGCAATATATACCAAAAACTCCAAATGAAAGTCATTCCTGTGCCTGGTTAGATATTCATGAACATCTTTATTTCTTTTATTTTGGTGCAAGTTATGAAATGTATATATCAATAACTCAATGGCGGCCGCTTCTGGAATCCTTTTGTCAAAACGATGGGATATGTAACAATTGACCTGATAAATTTGATCTCATGACTATATTCAATTGCCCGAAAACCAAATTCAGCGAATTTTTGTTTCAAATTCTTGGTATAATGAAATTAGAAATGGTATTTTTACGAAATGTTTCGTTCAACAGTTTGTGGATTGGTACTATATATAGTAATACATTACTTGCTGCCATCCAGTGTCTCGATGATCATTGAAAATTATTACGAAAAAATTTGTTTTACCACAGCAGTAATTAACTCACAGGTATGGCGGAAATAGAGAAAGTGCAATACGCAACTCGAGGATGAGGCTAAGATGCGAGCACATGAGAATTGCCGCTTTCGGCTACGCCACGTGCTCACAATTGTCGCTAATGCGTGATAGGCTTCTTATCCTCCTGCTCACAATTTTCGCTTATGCGTAATAAGCTACTTATCCTCGTGCTCACAATTTTCGCTTATGCGTTATAGGCTACTTATCCTCGTTACGTAATACACTATAACAGGACACATTTCAATCAGTTCATGAGTAATGGTCAAAAACCAAACACTGAAATTGGAGCTGTGACTTCGAAACACGATCGTTTGCGATCACTCTGATTCTGACCGTGCATATCCAACACCCCTGCACCTGATGCCGTGTCTGTACGAAACTAATCTTCATCAGCCATTCAGCATAATGGCAGGATTTGCACCATCCTGCAATGCAGCCTCTGAAATATTACACATCTAAGAAACGAAACTCCATTAACACTCGTCCTTTCCTTAGCCGTGTTCCTGCAAATTTCATAACTCCTGCGAAATGCAGCAGGACCGGCGTGGCGCACGCGCCGTTCTCTAGGTTCAAACGAGCGGCCGAAGAGGAAAACTTCAGTATGGTTTTCAGCGCGCGGGAAGTTCAGCGATTCCATAAATATCATTTCGGCGACTTGATTGGTGTGTGCTCTGCCAGCAAATTAAGGGAATAACGTGTTGAGAGTCTCGGCCAGCGTGGGGTTTCGGACGTTTTGGACGTTTTGTTAGACGTTTCAGTGGTGTGGAGTGGGTGCTTCGTCGAAGTTAGCGACGATTCGAGGTAATTATCTATCGTAAAGTTTGTGAAAGCTGAATTTGACATGAAGTTGCGTAACACGAATAATTTATGTTTGCTGTAAATTTCAGTATCTGATCATTTTCCTTTTGGATTGCCTGAAGACCTCGAATTATAGTTCGTTTGTTTCAAGAAAATCTTTCAGTGAATGATTTGTTGAATACATATATTTCATTCAGGCAAGTTTCAGAAGCCACTTGTGCTGTTCCCAATTTTTATGAGGAATCGTAAACAATGGTGAATAAGGCTGAAAATTCCACTAGTATAACCGAAAGTATTATTAAAAAATATACCAGTGCAATATTATTGACCATAAGAAGGAATAAAGTCAAGCATTGAAATTCAGAATGATACACGATCTTTATTGTATTTTTAGATATCTAACGTAACCTTTCATTATTATTTGAATTCATGAAACAAGAAGATGGAATCACATCACTTCACATGGGAGATACAAATTGACATCAACATTGAATTTTTGAAGTTTCTGAAAAGTAGGAATATGGAAATATAACCAATCTCTCACAATCTTTACGAATATTATATATACCTGAAACTCAGCACCAGAAATATGTTATTTTCGAAGCTCGATGATAACTGAGAATTATTTTTCCTCTGAGAAGATAACAGCTAAAAAAACTCTCAAACTCCGTTCTCTCTACAAAAATACCAAAGTGTCTTCATCTCGATGATGATACTTGAGGTAAAGATGCTGATTGAAACCAAGCGCAAGTCCTTCAATTATCATTTGGTATTGACAAGTGAAAATTTACCCCCAGAAAGAAATCCCAATCACCTTAATCACATTTTCATTCCATCTGTTTTCGCTGATTACAACCCAACCAGTATTTACAGTTATGATTCATTTGATTTTTCCAATAATTCGACGTGAACTGAAAAGTTCCTCTGGTAGCATCAGACCAATAGTGATTCAATATGGGAAAATTGACCTCATATTGTGAATATCATTTCGGCCATGACAAATATGTGGACATTTGGCGATATTGGATCAATTTTCGAAAACAATGTAAGGATATATTTTTTTGATTATATTGGTGCAATATTGTGAAAGATATATCGACAAAAAAGATATATTCCACAACTGTGATTTCTAAATTTTCAGATTTTTGGGTCGGAAATACTCATTCGTCTTGTATCTCACCTAAGGAATTAATTCACCCAAATAAACGTACCAAATACTTATCTGGGAAAAACTTTGGCTGCTGCGGGTCTTGAATTCACTGTCTTCACTATGGCAATATAATTGTCGACCACTCTACACGTTACGCAACGTATAGTGAGCAAGGTGCTATAGATATGGTGACTTCAACTTATGTTCAAAAAAACACCAAAATGATGGAAGGTTTGGAAATTTTGAGAATCAATTCTAGAAACCAGAAGATCAATGTCTTTTGTGAAGGCGGTCTGGAATGTGAAACTTACTTCTTGGTGTAATTTTCTGGTATTGAAATTCACCACATATCGATATTTCACTGCTTCAACATTTTTGCATTAACAGTATTGGTGCGTCTGTCTGAATACACTAATTGATAACTATCAAAATCCCAATACCTCTCTCAGGTTGTGATTCGAAAATGACGATTTGAACATTTTCATTATACGGTGAGAACAATATTCAAGCAGTATCAGAATTCACACATCCATATTGTAGTATGATGCCAATATGCCATCTAATTTGATAATTCAACATTATAATTCACGCTCCCAAAGGGCAACAAAGTAAGGGGCCGATGATTTAGTACGTGAAGGAGCATCCAAAGGCATGATTGGTCCAGAACCCTTCTGCGGGGTAGTAGAAGCATATATAAAGACATCTCAATTCATAGATGCAAGCCAATCCCTTAGGAATGAGACAGATGAAAAAGTTTTTATTATTGTCCAGATTCACGGTAGACCTGATCAACCATAAGCGCAAGGTTTTAAGGGTACTGTTGGTACTGATGGGCTCAAAAAACATAAGAGCAGTGTGGGTCTGGCATGACAAGCGTAATTGAGGTTCTGTCAGAGGAAGGGAGGATCAGCACTATATGTGCTTTGCGATTGCGAGCCGTTGGCAAGGCTGAGTTTACAAAAGACATGCTGTGAATATAACCAATGGCCTACTTCTATATAAAGGGATCAGTGTCAAGGCTGTGGAGTCTCATCAATAGGAAGATCAAGCTGGACAATGGGCTTTAATAACCAAGGAGGATCACAAAAGATCTGAAAAAGTTGCAGTGAACTAGGCTACGGGCTTGCTCCCCGAAAAATGGAATCTAATCAACCCCATTAATTTTCTTTGGTTGAAATGAGTCCACTTCATTATCGAACAATTAACGAACATTCAACTATATTGCTCTGAAAATATTCCTCCAACGCATAAACAAGCTTTATCATTCAGGTGTGAGTGAAAGGGAAATTCTAGACCTGTACAGATCTGAAATGTCAATCATTTGAAGCTTCTTGGCTGAAACTGAGTACCTGCTCAATTCGAGAAATTTTTTCATCTTAGTTTTTTTGGTTTCTTAACCTACCACAATCTGGAGAAATGAGAATTGATATGTGTAGAATAAAAGATTTTTTTATTAGTTCTTGTATTTGTTTGATGGTCAAATTTGAGATATACGAGAAGTGGCTGACTAATAGAACAAGTTCTCCTCAGAAATAACCGTTTTCAAATAGACGCAGTAACTTTTCGGAATAAATAAAAAATCTGCCCTCCTACACTCGCATAGATTCCAAAGAACATTTCCATATTTTCAGATTGTGGTATGCATATTTTTCACTAGAATAGAACATAGCCACACATGGTATCTTCAGCAATTTCATTTCAGAAAAATGATGGAATCCATTACCGAGGTTTATACAATACCACTTCACTTGCGTGATAAAAAAAAATAATAAAAAATAAATAAATAAAAAAATAATGTCAAAGAGAGGAATATTTCACGACATAATTCATTCACCACAGAGAAATTTTAGTCTACCGGAAATCACAATAAGAAAAACTATCACCTGAAATTGGAAATACAATGTCTGTCATTCAGGAAAAATTCCAGGAATCGAATCAGCAATGCGGAAACTGTCAGTAAAAAAGATTTTGATTTGGAGTTTTCCATTGAACAGTTCGATATTGCACCCTACATAAATCACATTCAATATATACGAATGCTACCCTAGGATGCAGAAAGATTAACCATTCCGATATCAAAAACGTTTCCCGTTTTCCCATTGTAAGTCACCAAATATTCATATGAGGGAATTCAGAACATCAAATCCCCATTCTTTTGTCGTTTCTTGGTCGTAGTCGTAGTGGGATTCACGAAATATATATTTTCCCATGGAGGAAATATTATATTAACTCATAAATAATGTATGGGATAATGTTCCTTGAAAACGCGATGGGAAATTGATGTGTATCCTATATTTCTCTGTCACATCCGCGAGCGTGTATTTTGATTCGTTATTGGATTTGCTCTATTATGTCTATTTCAGTGAAGAACTGACTTTCCCTCAATTGATACAGGGAATGGTCATATATTAGATAAACAGACAGATCAAAATTATTGAAAAAAAATGCATACGTAATGCATATTCGGTTCTCCGTTCTACGAATAAAAAAAAATTGTTTGTGCGCTTTTTTGCAATAATTTCTGGAAAGTTTGTTTGGTTGTGAATTTGACGACACTATTCCCACGTACTGTAACCAGAATTACAATTGCAATCATTCATCATCTGACGACGATTTCAGATACGAGTTATTGAAACGTATCTTCACCCTATTTGAAATTTGGTTGCATCATTATTATATTCATTTTAATATTGTTTTCGTTTCTTTTCACGCTCAGCTGGTTCAATGATTATTTGAAGTTCCTCAATTTCCTTTGACCGAAATCCTTTGGTTGGTTATTCCTTAGATTTGGGTGCTTTGTTCGGATAATTGGTAACTTGTAAATGAATCGATAATTGTCTTTGAATGATATAAACAAAGAGTGTTTTTTAATTTTTTGATTCTACTACTTGCATAGAAATTGTTATTTCTTCTTTTTTGAATCGAAGATAAAAAAGGCAAAACAATAACTCATCATGCTTTGTTCTGAACTAGTTTTTTTGAAAGCATTTCATACTCGTTATTGCTTTTCGATGGATTTCTGTTCAGTGATTATCAATTTGGCAATCTGTATATTTCGAAAAATACATTAACTGTGTATTTCAATATTGCTATTTGTTCTCTATACTTTCAGTTGAGAACTCTATAGTCGCATTGTTGAATTGTTGCAGGTTGAAACAAAAACTATTTGGATTTTTCATCAATTCAAATTTTCACCAGCTTTCATTAAAAATTATGACTATGAGATCTCGAACACCTAAATATACTCAAATTGCGCATGAGTAATGCCCAATTTTCTTCTCTCAGGTATTATTTATGTCAGAGTAAAAAAAAGGCATTCAACCAAAGAACCCCTGCTTGAATTTTCTTTCTATGTAAAAGTAAGCTCGATACTCACCAGAACATAGTCTGTGAGCATACTTGAAGACTGATGATAATATAATCTACTTCGAATAATGTATGTGGGATACAAATCAATGCTTTTTGTGGGAATGATTTCAAGGTGATAGTTTGTTCTCTAACAGGTACTAGCCCATAAGCCCACATTTTAGGTGGAACATGTGTCACAGTTGATTCAACAAATTATTTTTTTCCAACGTTGAACTTTTTAAACAGGTTCTTTCGAGAGTACCTACCAAATTATGATTTTAATTGAATGATCATAATCAGATTGTAAATCGTCAGATGAACCCTCTTGTGGTAATAGTCAAAATATTCATTCATATATAGCTCCTACCTATATCGAAAATTATTTAAATTTAGACATCGATTATCAAGGATTCCGATTAAGTTGTGGTGGATCATTATTTCAGTGGGTTATAGGGTTTTTGTTCACTTCTCTCTACCAGAGAAATATGGAGCTCGGGATTCAGAATGAGTTCAGGTCTCCAGTGCTATCGAAATATATCCTATACTACTACCATTTTTATCTTTCATCTAGTCCAGTTCCTAGTCCGTTAAAAATTTAGTAGAGATTATTTCGAACTTCTAGTGATATTTAATAGTATATTCAAAACCAAAATGTTGTGGAATGTTCTGAACTGAAAAAGTGGCAGCTAATATGAACTTCTGTAGAACCCCTGTCTTCGGTTATTGTGCTCTAAATCAATAAAAAAAGACTTCGAAAAGATTCTGTTTACATTCTTCGTATCAGTTAACCGTATGTGAAACATAAAATGTTACCAAATATTTTCTTTGAACTACTTTCACAATGACTTTTAATAGTGTTGTATTCATTTTTTCTGGAGAGAACAAATTGTGGTAGGATTGGTGAGGTTAGGTAAGGTGAACCATAGAATTTAAGCAGATATTTTGAAAGGTACCCCTTTTATAGGTATTTTTTCCTCACATTGACTTGAGAAGTGTTGTATCCATCTTTTCTGCGAAGACCAAATTGAGGTAGCTTAGAAACCAAAAAAAAGCTAAGAAAAAGGATCCATCCACCACAAAAGAAAATCAAAAAATAATAAATCCCCAAACTTCATTATCTCCGCAAAAATACCCAAGCTACTAAGTTTTAATACTGGTTGCCTGCAGTCTATGAAAAAATCGATAATGTTTCTCGTGCTAGTGTTGTTCAATATATCTGGGAAAACACTTATGGAAACTCATTGCGATTGAATTTCAGTATTCATTTCCTAAGAATCATTCAACAGATCAACATTTAGATTCCGTGTCTAATGAGAACATTTTCACTTTTTCAGATGCTGCACTGCGCTTCTACAACTGATGAAAGACTCTCCAAGATGTGAACCATCTCTGTTTCTTATTCTATCGAGGAGCTACGACACTCACAGATGTTTGCGTTTTCAATTGTAGTGAAAGTGGTGAAAATGGACATTATTTGAACATGGTGAATTTGATAATGTCGAAACAGTCAAAAAACATTGTTGTTTCTTTGGTACTATTGATATATCTCATCGGAGTCATCGATGGATCATCATCAGCCAGTAAGTTCTTCTTCTTCTTCTTCTTTTTGAGAGCAGTTCATTCCGTGGGACTAGTTCATATGATAATACATTTCCTGAAGAATTTCACATAAGAGATTCTTCTTATTGCGATAAAAGTTATTGGTTGAACATACTCTAAGGAAATTTCCAAAATTAAAGGGGGTTTATTTCCTTTTAATGCTAATCCTTTCGTAATCATTGCTGTATTCTAGAAGGAAACCCAGAAACATTTTGTTTTTGAGGTTTTCCAGGATTACATTGGAAAAATGCTGTCACAAACAAGTTTCACGAGAAGAAAGCAATCAGATATTCATATTGGATTTGATCCATTGCTCGCACAAGTTTTGACTTCTGAGGGTTGACGTTCGTCAGCTGGTTAACGGAACGAACAATTTTAGAACAATTTAAAAAAAAACTAAATATATCGGCTTCTTCGAGGGACACATTAAAACCATTATTTACAATCGAATTATCACAATTTCACTGCAAATTGTTTTTGGCGAGGGTGTAGTAACACCTTCAGTGGGTCTTATGAAAAACCGTTAGTTCTTACAATTTTTGACCTTCAATGCACACTAGCTTTGCAATAATTTCTTCTGCAGTCTCCAGTGTTTAATATATAATCCATTGGCTAAAATATTTTCAACGCAAAAAAAACTAGAATATTTTCGAAATTTTTACAACACGCTCACCTGAAAAATATGAATCATAACATATTCAACAGTTTGATTGAAATCGATCAGACGAGAATGATCTAACCAAAATTCCTTCCAAATAGTGAAGGCTTTCGCGGCCGAGGTTTTCAGTATCACTACTTTTATTCGGGTTTGAAGGCCGTCGTTTTTTGGAAATTCACTCCGATGATTCCGATTTCAAGATGAATGAGCCTCTGAAGAAGCTAGCCACTCGAGCCAGCGAAACGTCAGGAAGAAATTCCAAAAAACGACGGCCTTCAAACCCGAATAAAAGTAGTGATAACAAAATTCTTTCGTTAGTATCCTGACCAGTCGAACACATTATCCATTTTCACTCGTTTGTAAGATATTTCCTTACCATTCTAACTGTTTTTCATAAGGACTTGTACAACAAATTATCCCGATCACGACTCACGTGTGGCACTTTATATTTGTGTTCGTTTTCTACTGAACTCAATGAGTCCTAATTTCCTAATAACTATTGAATTCTTGTATCTTATCTTCTAGGGGCGTATATTTCTTTCTTATGACAGTTTTGTTATGAATATCAACATTTGAAGAAAGGTGAGAATAATATTATCGTTAATGTTCCTTGCGAAATCAAGTTGATTTTTAAATCGTGAAGAATTGAATTTGGTTTTATTTTGGATATCTAGAGGTCAAGTCACATCAATAATTTGTGATGGCCAAGGGTTTACCTCTCTCTCCAATACTGACCAATATTCAATTTCGAATAGTTCATTATGAGAAGTTGAACAATTTATTTATAAGTGTGGTGCAGATATGTTAATCATGTTTCCACACGGTGAAAAAGAGCTAGGAACATTTTTTCAAACACATTTACGAAAAAGAAGAATCCACGTAAGAATCAGGAGAGATTATCGAATTCATTTTCACTTTTGTATCGATAAGCAAATGAACAAATTTGTTGATTTGTGTTGGAGAAAGTAATGAAAACCAAGTAATAAAACTGTTCATGCGAGTCGCGCTTTGGGCAGGACTAAGAAATAGATTGATTCTCTCGAATATATTTCCACCATCTTTGATTATGTGTGTTGTATATGTAAAAAAATGCTTATAGCAACAGTTACTACAGGAATAATAAAAAGATTGTTATAATTGTAATAATTTGCAAATACGATATCATACGTATTTGCGAATTATTACAATTATCACAATCCTTTTATCATTCCTGTAGTGATGAATTAAAACAAAATTTGATAGAAATGGTTGGTTGCTATGGAAATATATAGTTATGTTCATAGTGATTATAGTTTGACAACATTATGGACAGTGATAGCGACTCAGAAGTACCCACTTCTCCAGACACATATAAGTCAGCAAAGTATTACTTTTGCTGCCTAGGTAGCAAAATAAGGAAAAGTATTAGTTTGCTGATCGATAGGTGTCTGCAAAATCAATATTTGCTGTCAATCAGAAAAAAAATTACTTTCACCAATAAAAACAAGGAACGTTATACGTGAGAACAGCATTCTGAACCACAAATGCACTCTGTCCGATACTGATAAGCCCCAAAACAATGAAATCAATAAATATGGTTTGTATTTTTGTCAAAGAACCATCAATAAAATGAGCATCTCTTTGACGATCATGATACGCTACAATATATATTATATTCACAGTTATTCATATAATTGACAAAGGCTAATGGATTCACAACATGTCACGATTTCAACTCAATTTCATGTGAACATGGTGCAAATGAACAGGACTGGAAAAATAATAGAATATACTACTACAAATATATGCAATGATTTGTGACATGCCATTCACACATTTCAACGCACTTTGCCGTGTTTATGTTGTCCATCCAACTGTGTACATCAAATGAATGCTCTGGATGATATACACAAATGAATTTACACACGACTTTCGATTTAGGTGACCTGATCATAGATTTCAATAAATTTTTTTGAACAAGTATATTTGTACGTGAGAATGGTTTTATAACACACAAAACATATAGTGTTTTCGTTCGCATGAATTCAATCAGTAATTGGTCGAAAATGCATATTTCTATGAATTCATATTTCTCATGAGCATAGAACGTACGTTTCAAGTGAAAAGTATGAAAGTGTCCATATTTAGAATCAGTATGATGATCTTTGTTCATATCGAGATATGCTAAAAACTAATGGAAGAATTGGAGATCAAAAATACGTTCTCTCAGAAATGAATAGTATTTTCTTCATTATTATTGTCAATACTACTCTAAGCAGATTTACATGGATAAAATTGTGAACGAAACAGTTATTGTATATCAAAACAACGATGATCTTTCAATCAAAATGCAATTGTCCGTTCAACAATTCTCAATATTGAAGTCAGAAAATCTCTTAGAAGAATTGTAGTTGTTTTTTTAAGTTCGGCGGATAGGTAGTTCTGCCGACTTTCTGAATTTTCTCACAGTTCACCATGAGAAATTAATGAAACTTGTGACGAAAATCAGTTCTGCAAATGAGAGGTCGACATTTATTAATTTGGTACCTACATATTCAACATTAAATTGGCTGCAAAAAGGTGAAATGCGACAAACAACAACTTCAAAAATGCATATCTGGCACCATTCAATTTGTTTATGTGTGAATAAGAATTCGACAGGAATTAATAGAATAATCTGCGAGCCCGGTTTCATTTTCTATGCTCAACTGTTGGAGCCTGATGCTTCCTTTGTGTTCAATTACTATTGTTTCCAGATATCCTGTGAGATGTAAAGTTTATTGCACCTGCACATGGTATTACACTTTTTCCACGGAAATTGTCTTCATAACGTTCATACGTAATATCTACTGCATCACATTCGAAAATATACGAAACAGTGAGAAGATTAACTGATCCTTTCAGACGAGGTATCCCTCGACCCCCAATCCCATATTCCTAATTCAATCCCGCCAAAGATGTGGAAATGACAAGGTTAAAAATATGTGTGAAAGATTTATCCTCAAAAATAAAAGTGGACAAGTTCGAAAATTCGTTTTACAAACGCCAACTATGAGAAGTTGACATTGTTTAATCTTATTGGCTTACTCTGCATATTCATGGTGAAAGACAGTTGTTTCCTGAACCAGTTGGTGAAAACCAAAGTCGCTTGTGGATTCAATGCAATCCTACATCATTTTCTGACATGACCCACTGAACGCCTCTGATATTTGGTTTCTCTGCTGTCGAACCTTCCAAAGAAGAGAGTCAAATTTTGGCATACAGTTAGAGCAGACATCATATTGATGAAACTTCTCCGTCATTAATTGGTAGAAGCAATCCCATTGGATGAGATTCTCGAATGAATTTCTGAGTATCAAGAACTTTTATAAAATACGGTATTAGTGCTCACGCACTCTGATAGTTCGTGAATTCCATTGGCTTTTTCTTACAGGTAAGTGGATTGAAAAAAATGGAGCGGAATCCTTAAGATGCATGAGTATTCTTCAGTTTCGTTATATTCATCATGCAATGATTCAGAAAAGTTTTTGTGTTAAGTAGGCGACAATTGAGTACCGAGTGATTCACAATTGTTATGACCTCACGATAAGATAAGAATATTTGTTACTATTTGTATGGATTATTATTTGGAAACTTGTAAAATCTGATTCCAAAGAAGACGTAAAGAGTTATTCACATATGAAAAATAATGTCGCGAACAAATTATGAAAATTCATGATACTGAAATATTCGTGAAATCATATCGAATCTAGAGATCTTTTACCATCCCACTACACTCAAAGAGCACAATACCATGTATAAACGAATTCTGTGTTTTAGAGAACAAGTGAGGCGGGAGTTTTCTGATAACAAAGTGAATTATTATGGTCATTTATTCCGGGACAGTGATCCTAATTAAAATATAAACTCGATTCGACCCAGAATCATAATTCTGGAAATGAATATAAATGGATTATCGATATTAGAATTGATTTGACAATACACCTCTTTTATTCATGTAACAATCATTCCTTTGTCAACTCAAGTAAAACACGGAACGACAAAGACAATTCGCTTATTACTTGAACAACCAACGATATCTCTTGCAAAGATAACAATAACTTCTTTGGGATTTCATTTATCAAAAAAAAAAAAATATTTTTGTGTTTTTGGCAGCACTTCTGAACTCAAAATTTTTACATAAAAGAAATGCAATTCCTGACACAAAACCAATATAGTTCGAGTTACAGTCACAGTCAACTGAAACGGTACAAATCAAAAGCAGTCCTAGTACAGTTCAGTAATAACATCAGTTATAAGTGTCGAATAGTATCGAGAAATAGTATTACAGTCGAAATCAATGTAACAGAAGTGCTAAATTAAACAAGATACAGTGAAAACTTTTCCTAGAGATCGTAGTGAAAACTCCTAACAGACGTGAAACAGATAATAAAACAGTGTTATAATAGTATATTATGCAAAGATCATGTAATAACCATTACATGAGAGTTGCAAACGCTATTTTATCTACACCCAATAAATATTGAAGAACTACAAATATTATATTTATATTTGTATTGCACACAATAATACTAATTGAACGAATTTCTTTGAAAAATTCTTTACAAACTTGTAACCAATAATATTTCTTCGAGAAACATGGGAAATGGAGAGAAGATCAAAACCAAAAAAAAGATCACCCGAGGCCGGAATCGAACTCATGTCTCTTCCAACTAGTCCAACTCAGCTAATATAACCTCAGCGCCTTAGACCACTCGCCTATGGAGAGGTCATGCATTTGTCAAATTAAAGATTCAATCATTCTAACTGTATTCCTGCCGGTAAAAAGGTTTCGAAGGTGATTCTCCCATATCTCTGGTAACAGACATTTTGTTATGATTATCGAAGTTTGGCTATATTCTTCAAAAATTCGATACCTATACCGATTTTGACTTGACAAATATCAGATGCAGAGCATGCATATCATGCTCGATTGAAAAATAATGGGTTTCTATCAGTAATCTGTATCGTAATGAATAATCTGTATCGTAATGGATTTCATTATTAAACGGGTTGTGGGCATATAAGTGTATTATTAGAGTACCTACGGGAATAGATAAAGAATTATCAACGACATCTATATCGTGTCTACTCTGGAAACAGGATAATTTTGGTGGTTTTCATGATAAATAACGAACTCGATTCAATTACCTGAGTGCTACGAACCTCACAACCTAACTCATATCACCTTATTGGGGAGTTTCTAGCCGCTCGGAAACCACCCCTCAAAACAGTCCCCCCTGTTTCACACAATCACCGTTCAAGTCTGTTTCTGATCATCGCGAAATGGCATTGTCCCCACATGCGCTCCCATGTGTGGAATTCATGCGAATTTGTATACCTAATTGAAATCCAAGGAGCCACCGACTCATATCGTACAACGTTATCCACTAGAGTAATCATACAAATTCGAGCATGCACACCCACCGCTTTCATTGTATACCCCCCAACATCTTTCCGCCGACAAGATCGTAAACAAAGAAACACATATTCGAGTCAGTCTATCGTTCGGTATGTGATGATCGTGTTTTCAATGTAGTCGTTCTGCTGGAAGGTTCATTGTGGGTAAATGAGGACCAACATGCGAGTCATACAGTGGAGAAAGCTGAACGTACCTACAAGGAAGTCCTGTGTGTGAGTTCGGTGAGTTTATTGGGTGTAGCAGGGAATACATCATGAATGGGTTGCCAAAAGTAAATGACAGATTTTCGTCAGGGGAGCATTCAAGCCTACCTCTTTTTTGTATGGTCGCTTCATACATCGGAAAACGTTTCCCAAAAAATACCATTCGAAACGCTTGGTGAGCGTTCATTACTTTGCCAAAATCCACTTCGTAATGTTTCTAGCATTCACAGTTGTTATTGTGTGGGAGAAACACCCGAACGTGAAACATTGCATTATTTGTTCTCTCCTTCCTTATTATCAACAAATTGTCAACAACATGGAGCTGAAATATTCGGAAGGCTGTTCTTTTTTATTTTATCAATTGATATGTTTCACTCTTGGCGATCATCATTTTTAATGAGTAAATCATCATTGAAAACGTTCAGGATACTTCCAGATAAAATCGCTGGGATTGGAAACATTGGTTTCAATGTTGAAACTTTTGGAAATTACCCTAACACGAAACTGATATTATTTGCACTCGAAGAACGTTTTACTGACAAGGTTAGCATCTTCAGGAGAAGAAAACTGATAGTGAATCTTAAAGAACAAGGACTGTTCCAACCCAGAGATAGTTGATTAGTTTCATTAGTAAATATGAAAGTTGCAAATTAAACTTCTTTTAAATTACGACAGCTGCTTTGTAATCCAGAAGATTTATTGGAAAATACATAAAAGTCGAGAACTTTGTCAAGATTGCATTAGCCAGAGCCAACTAGCTATAGGCACTCATTCCAAAGATCATTTGACACACGTGAGACCTGAAAAGGTGAAGAAGTCCAGTTTGCCCAACATGCTTCGGACAATGACCACAGAATCGGTGAAAGCAATCTGAACCTCATCAAGTATGTGCATGACACAAGAAAACTCGAGGCATGTGTTACGTGTCCATGTGTCCTGCTTTGGGCGGGGCAGTCCTGTTGTCAGGCAGTCTGTCCTGCTGTCCTCAGCGAAGCCACCATAGTCCTGCTTTTGCAAACTGGTGAAACGATGGTTATTTGTATACTAAGGCCGCAAAATGCTTTTTCGCGTACGGAGAGAGAGACTATAGTATACACAATATTTTTCGTGCAATCGTGAAAATCATACATGTTCAATAAACAGTATATCATTTCAAACAAACAGAATTTCAACACGAATGAAGAAAAGTAATCTATGGAAATGAAATTCTCAGAAAACTCAAATGCTGTGGTGGATTTCATTTTACCGACAGTTACTCTGGGCAACATCCGTAAAAAAGTTTACCGCCCGTCACGCTGACTAAAGGCCGAAAAATTTTACTTTGTGTTACCAACATTATTCTGAAGTTTCATTAAATTTCTGTCAATATATCGAACAATCCGAGAAACAAAAAATATGCAGCTACCTAACCCTTCAGTAAAAGCATTGTTAAGGAAATTCTGTCGTACAGTGTCGTAAACTGAGACATTGGCATTATAGTTTGATGGCCTCATGAAAACGCTTCGAATTCTTTGACACAGACGTTGACTTACTATTGTTTTCATCTTCAAACAATGCTTGTTGATCTCGGTAGTGTAGAAGTGAGCATATTCGCCTATCAAGCTGAAAACCAGGGTTCAAGGCCCCGTTTATTCATTCCTTGCACTAGTTTTCACCCCTGAAGATTGACGTTCGTTAGCAGGTTGAAGATGAAAACCATTTTCAAATGCTACAACTCTACTATCCATATAGACCTGTTGAAATATTTCATTTGTCACGAATTCATAGATATTTTCCAGAAGCAATCGGAAGTGTCGACAGCGGTTGTCTGATTTGAAAATGGAATTCAGTACTATTTCATTGAAGGAATTGCGTTCTGAATATCACCAAACACTGGCTACTTTCACTGGATCATTCATCAAATTAGAAACCATAACAAAACTATATATTGACATTCAGTATAAATAATGATTAGCAGACAGGCACATTAGGTTCTTTATTATTTCTATCTTTCATGTTACATAACGTTGGTATCAATCTGCTGAATAACCGATCTAAGTAAGTAGAATGAAAAATGTTTTTTCGAGATCACTTTAGTGTTCTTATCGACCCCAAGCAGGATGAATAAAAACCCTAGTGCATTGACCGATATGCTTTTCTTTAGCCAATTTCTGTCGACCTGAAAAATCGAAGAGTAAACCTACATTTTTTGACGGTAGGTGGTGTTGAGGTGGTCATACAAATGCGATTTTTTAAGGGTACATCTTCATTGAGGTGGCAGCTTACGAGTGAATTTCGATACCGGCGGTCTCATTGGATAAACTCTTGCGGGATCTTTCGTTCACCAATAGAAATATCAGTATACAAAATACATAGGGTCATATTCGTCTAATAAAAAGCTATTGATTTTTCTTTGAAGTTTGACAGTTCGATTTGAATTTGAATGCATTCGAAAGTTCCTTTAATATTCAAAATCTTGTACCTATTTCTGGTTTATTTTCACATTTTTCTTGTTCATATTCTTTTTGAGTGTTAATCGTTGCTATTCTTGTATTTGTTTGTTTAATAGTGATAGTTAGATTTATCATGAACCGATTCACAAAGCTCAAAATAAAACGCTCGTGTAACGTGTAGGTATTACTTATCCCTCATATTATCGGCTCGTAACCACATTAAAATTGCATTTTTTTTAACACTATGAAGAGAAAAGTACTTACCTATCTTCGTTTCCTCAGGAAGTAGAAAGATAAGATATCAATACTTTCCAGTTTCACTAACAACTATTGTTTCGGAAGATTTAAAATCACAATCACTGAGCTTTCGATTTTTCATCAAATTGGAAGCAAAAGGAATACCTAATAATCAGTCAAAATGTGGTGACTACATAATTTCTAGCATTCCGCGGGTAAGCAAGAAATCGCATGCAAAACATGAGACCATGAAATAAACATAACCTATAAATAATCGAATGGCCGTCGAGCAGACGAATATCAGATATCATGGCATCACAGATTAAATTAAAATCACGTAAGTTGCGCCTCTGCTGGCAAACTCTCGAAGGCATCTCTTCAGTTAAAATTGATCAAAATCAAGATGACAAAATTTGCCTACAATCTATTAGGTTTAAGTCAATACACCAGGGTTTTGATTCATCTTGACTCCTAGCAAACTTCATCGAATTATCATCACTGACCACGATATGAATGATAGGACATTGATAAAAATATATGAATCGAAACGAATGAATAATATCTTCTTGGACAATGTAACGATATCATTCGAGAGCAAAAGTATATTGTTTACCAGGTAGGAAAAGTCTAACATTCCTGGACGACGGTGAGGATTTCTAAGTCGAAGCGCAAGTCAAGACTCAGCAACACTGAGTCCAGGAAATCGTTTGAAATTTGACAGATTTTGAGTGATTTTGAAAAAATGGGCAATAATTTCATTCACAAATAAATGTTGCTTTGAAATGCGTAATAAAATTACTTGGGTTACTATGGTAACTGTCTTCAATCATTTATGTGGAACACTAAAAACTGTAAAGAATCATCTTCTCCTTACAGTAAGTAAATCTTGAATTTTTCTTGGAGAAATTTTATCTGGAATGTCAGCACTAAAAAAAGATTCTTCGGTAGACTGACATTTCGAAGAAAATATTCTGTGACTAAAGTGATGAGATGTCGTGGTTTCTGAACATGAGTACACATTGTATAATATCATTTGTTGATGGATATTTGCCTCCACCGGAAGACTCAACAATGCGGAAAACTCCAACTTCACAGAGAATCTCGAAGCTGAATATATCACGAACCATATACATTATATATTATTCCACCGGAAACACCTTCAAAATCCATTTCACGATTACGAAATTGAATTATAATTCACGTCAAGGAAATGTTCCAGTGTGAACGTATAATTCCACGGACTTGATGCCTTCCGTCTTCCATCCATTAAAATGCATGATTTTCTTTTACGGGTTCATTGAAAAGTGATAGAAGCGGTGCGTGTCGCACGCTACAATCCAAGACTTGCTGGCTACTTGGAAATTCTCTGCTGCAATCACTTTCCATGAAGGAAGTGGAGTTTTCCATTTCAGGAACAATTCCCGCACTCGTTATGAAAATCAATCAGGTTTGAATTGTTCTCAGGCTAACCAATTTCAAGGAGAACTCGACAGTCATTTAATTTTGATCAAAACATATTTCAGTTTATGAGATGGGATGAGTTGAGTTTTGCTTCGTTTTGCTATTTTGTAAGCATAGATTTGATTTGTCCCATTCTCACTGAGAAAAAACAACTTTCGTTATCATAATAGTCATTCAAATTCAAGAGAGTTTTCTGTGAAGAATAAACTTCACAACACGATAATCATATTATGATCGATCATATCCGAATTGTTTCCAGGCTGACTGGAAATGTTGCTATCGATACTGTTCGAAAGTCATCTGAGGGATAAATATTTTTTTTCAAGTTTCGTAAAATGAGCATCTGAGCTGACCTACATAGAGAGTTGCACAGATGTGTTGGTAGGCACCATTTTGAATTATTTCTTATTGTTGAAGAGTAAATGAAAACTGAAGGTAGAAGCATTCCATCCAGGCTCTTGAAATGTTTTGTAATTTGAACTGTCTCAACGATTGAGTGTCAGTACCCCATAGTGTAACAGTATAACATTGATGAGAAACAAACAAGGCGTGGTAGGAGTTGATGATAATGTCAATGTTCTGATTGTTTGAGCATCTGTAGAAGAAATTTTGGATAATTTTCTGCACAATGCATCTATATTTGCTCCCCAGCTGGGGCTATCATCTTGAGTAATTCCCAGAAGTTTTATATTATCACTTACATCACCACCGTTCACCAAGAAATGTATGTCTTGGCTTCTCATATGGTTCACTTTGGAATAATTTGTAGCCAACCATGATGCTGCTCGTTGTTCTGTTTCCTTCATTAAATTTTTCTGCTAGGAGTACTCAGAGTGATTTTGTTGTTCCAGGGGCATGAAATAGATATTGAAAAGTTGTAGTCTAATTTAGTCGATGCAAGGAAATAACAAAAATTTTAAAGAATCAGAGGGGCACTTGTTTTAAGTCAAAATAATTGGTAGAGGTGCTTTCCGGTATGGGGTTGGATATGGAGATTTCAAATAGTTGGGGCTGAATCGGCTCTTCACCACCCCAATAAACACTTCCAAGCTTTCACAAAATCGGCTAGAGGTTTCTGAGATATCAGCTATTACTTCTAGAAATATTACTACTTCTCATCGGATTTGAAGGCCGTCGTTCTTTGGAATTTCTTCCTGACGTTTCGCTAGCGCGAGAGGCTAGCTTCTTGTCATCGGAATAATAGTCAAGATGAGTGAGCCTCTGAAGAAGCTAGCCACTCGCGCTAGCGAAACTTCAGGAAGAAATTCCAAAGAACGACGGCCTTCAAACCCGAAGAGAAGTAGTAGTACTGAAAACCTCGGCTGCGAAAGCCTCAACCATTTTGTCTTTTAGAAATGTTGACACTATGTATCTTATAAACGAAGCTTCACAAAAGTTTTTTTGGAATAACTCAGAATATATCCCTCATATATAAAATGTCCCATAAGAGCAATGCAATTATCGAAAAGTTACAGCGGTAATTGCATTGTATCAAGTCACCATAACAACACACTTGAAACCGTATCGCTAGACGTCAGTAAACAACACAAATAAATGTCAGATAGACCTCGAAAATAGAAAAACATTTCGCGTAGGAAAGTATAAATGAACAAAAAATAACATTTCCTTGAGAATTTCTCTATTCGTGAAATGTTCCAATGAATTACATTCGTGCATAAAAATGACCAGATAATTTTGCATTCAAATGTGATATCTTATACAGATGGCATTCGGTTATTTCCATATTTTGTAAAAAAATATGAAAATAAACTTGCAATTTTTAGATATCACGCTTTCTTGCAAAATTATCGGTAATTTTTATGCACTCGTGCAATTATAACCGATGAGCATCACATTGACAACTATTGCTATTTAAGGTTAGGACTTTTACGTTTGAAAATCTCAAACCGTAAAATTTTGTGAGCGACTATTACAGTGTTTAATGTTTTTTCACTTTTCATGTGAACGTCAACCACAAATTGTGCTTGATAAAAATTAGTGATAATTTTAATCATCTTTCAAAATTTCAAAATACTATCGCAGTTTTAATTTGACCAAGACTTCAAATGCAATTATAACCGAAAATAACCCCTTTCCACATACTTACTTATCAATAGAGGTTGTTTGTGAAATTATTTGATTTCACTTATTTGCTCATGGAAGTTGTGTTATTCCTTTTCCTTCCTCCTTCCCATTTAGAATAAAAAATATACCTGGAGGATCTTTATCAATTTTCGAATAGAAACTTTTATAAGGGAAAAATGAATGAGTACTCGTAAATCCTGTTGTTTGTCGCGTTACGTATTTATGTTCACAAAATGTCAGATATCAATTAAAAAATATTCAGCAGTTACTTGAAGAAAATACAAACCAAACTGAATACTACGAATCCACCCCAATTTGAGGAATGTTGTGCCCGATTGATTCATTCTTGATCAGTTATCGAATCAGAATAGTGAAGGAACCATTCAATACCATCATCAGTGAATCAGGTATGGTTACTGAACATGCACTCACTTTTGATGTATTCAAATTGCCATAATGCAACTCATATAAAACATTTCCATTTGCTGCTACGTAATGAAAAACACTGTTTCACTTGATTCATTATTCCAATCTGATTATTACTCCATGTTGCATTATTATTTCATCAATTTTTTTTTTCAGAACGTTATCGTACCAGCGCCATCACATTCAGACACAGACGCAGCTACGAACGTCAT
This sequence comes from Zygogramma bicolorata, assembly GCA_032362365.1. Classification (NCBI taxonomy): domain Eukaryota; kingdom Metazoa; phylum Arthropoda; class Insecta; order Coleoptera; family Chrysomelidae; genus Zygogramma; species Zygogramma bicolorata. Next base: position 455,501 of record JAVJAQ010001619.1, read on the forward strand.
AAAAATAAAGACGCAGCGTTGAACAACGTCGTCAAAGCCACCTCTAATACGAGTAAACCCGGCGTGTTCGCCACAGAAAATTGCACCGTTGTGGTCGCGCAGATTGGAGGTACTGCCACGCTGCCGTGTGTCGTCAGGAAATTCAATAGCGGAGTGGTGAGTCTTGGTGCATTTCTGTCTTTGCATGGTTCTATTTTTTCCGATCTATTTCCCTCTAAGTCCATCAAGTTGTTTGTTAGAAATGCGACAGAGAATTTTCAACGTTATTCCTGATTATCCAACTATTTTTCCTAAAATTATACAAATTGAAGAAAATCCATTCACTCAGACATAAATTGTACCGACAGACTCCGCCAAAAAGAAAAAAGTTGAACTAGCGTGTTCCTTCGACAAAAAGTGTATTACTCAAAATGGCGAAGTGGATAAGATGGGAAAGTTGTTCGATTTTGAAGAGTGAATTTCTAATGAAATGATACTCTCTAAGGACTGGATCTCTGATATAAATGACATCAGTTTGTGTGAATCAGAATCACACGAGAGAAAGCCTTGTATTGTTCAAAGAACACCGCGTGAATCTAGGGACAGGATATACGAAATAACATTTACTTTGAATTTTTAAAGTTTGTAATCCTCAGGAAAAACCTCTCCCTGCAAAGAGACAACATTTATGTGGAGAAGAGTAAATTACATTTCAATATATACAAACTTGAATGAAGAGAGTATATATTTCTTTGTTTGGTTTTGGTTTATTTTCATTCAAATGATAGGTCATCAAAATATTCCTGAGTGGAATAATATGATTTTCAACTTCAAGATTTTTCACCTCCTTTCTGAAAAGTTTAAAGTTCTCGATTTTTTTTTGCTGCGGCTGATTAGTGATTGAACATTTTGATTCCATTTTGAATGATAGAATCTTCAACAAGTGAAGAAGTTGGAATGGGAGATCTATATTACTGTCCTCTGAACAAGATTTTTTCTCCAGCAAATCATTGATATGAAACAGAAACAAGTGGGAGCTAGAACTGAACCCTGTGAATCACCTGCATTTATAGAAAGTCTATCAGGCGATATACTCGAAAGAAGAAGAACTCTTTTATTTTGTGCAGAAAAGTCATCATCAGAGCTTACATGAGAGCAAATAATGTTTGAAAATTTCAAAATAATAGGTGGATAGATTTTATATTTCTTCATATTCAAGCTGATGAAAAATTAAGTTACTTGCTCAGGTGTACAAAAGCCAAACACTTTAAAAACTTATGTTGCTGAAGGACAAACATTGTTCAGAAGTTTGGGGAAATATCACATTATTGAAAGGTCAATCTTTCACAGAATAATCCTTGATGTAACTATTCACTTAGACATGTCTCTATCAATGAAGTCTTTTGAAATTTCGATGGAATAAAATTCAGAATTTGACATTGTGGGACAGATTGACGATGGCAAATGTTTTCAAATGTTTTCCAATTCAGATTTTTCATTGCGATATATGATTTTAATCGATCGGAACTTTCATGTAATGGTCATTAAAACGTGATTGTTAAATGATTTTTTTTTGCTTTTCCCTGAATATAAAATAGAACAAGAGAAGGAAGTTGATCATTTTATGGGTGACTCAACCAGGAGTTCTATTTGGTCAAATGCTAAAAGAATAGATTCATTTCATACCTGCTATGTTGCCAAATCACAAATATATTATCAACGAATCTTCACCACGCTTCTGGATGTTTATGATAATTCGAAGTTTTCCATGGAAACTTCAGCAAGAATATATGATAGTGAGATCCCATTGCCATCCAGAATGTTTGCGAATGGAAATAATCGCACAGCTGAGAGAATGTCGTTTTTGAACGAACGTTCATCATTTCCATGATTGCATTCACGCTAAAATTTGTTCAATCTGGGAATACTCATCAACTTAGTTTTATAATTTTTCTTTCCCAATTCCTAGAGCTTTGTCGATGAGTACATCTGAAAATATAGTCACTACAACGGAAGTACCTGAAATTTCTTATACGTTGATCAAAACATTGTTGAATTTGTCTAGAGAAATGAAAGATGTTGGCTGAATTTTGACAAGGTAATTCAACAGAACTTACTATGGTTCGAGAAGGAATGTTGTTTTTTCAAAGTTTTTTGTAAGCTATATGAATATAAAAGTTTGATATATTTTGGTTTCGATTGTTTCATCAAAGAACATTAATTTACGAAAACCACGAAAATGAAGTAGCATTGAACTGCGCCGTCAAAGCGATCCCAAATTCAAACAAACCTGGTTTATCCTCTGTTCGTTTATATTCCTATTTTTATTATTATTCGAATTCTATCGATATATTTTTTTTTTTTTGATAAAGTGAAATATATTGCAAGTATCCGTCAAAATATAAACTAGCGGGTACCTCCACCAAAAACGTTATTAAATATATCATGAACTGGAAAGTAGTATCACTGTCAAAATAGAGTTTGGGAAAGATACGGTAGTGATTTGATTTTTACAGATACCAGATTTTGTCTCCCTGATGATTCAATCTTGAAAAGCGTCTCGATTCGTTTGATTTCAAAAATACCTAAAGAGTTTCCCATGAGATTGAATATATATATTTCGAAACCGCGATACGTGCTTCGCTATATGACAGCTCGTTATAGCAAATTGTAGTTATTCGTTTGAAGAATTCGTTTGAAGTAGCTATCATGAATTGTATCATAGTAGAAACCTTAAACAAAACTGTGAAACTATTCTTCGAATGGATAGTCAGCAATCATCAGACAGTTCTATTCAATGATCCAATTTCAATAGATCATTGAATTGGGATTCAATTTTTTTTTCATTAATTCTCTCACACCATTTTTGAGGATGTATCAATAGTTTTCATTAACTCTACGAAATGAACGTACTGCCACGCTGCCGTGCGTCGTCAGGAAATTCAATGGCGGAGTGGTGAGTGTTGGTGCATTTCTGTCTTTGCCTGGTTCTATTTTTTCCGATCTATTTTCCTCTAAATTCATCAAGTTGTTTGTTAGAAATGCGACAGCGAATTTTCAACGTTATTTCTGATTATCCAACTATTTTTCCTAAAATTATACAAATTGAAGAAAATCCATTCACTCAGACATAAATTGTACCGACAGACTCCGCCAAAAAGAAAAAAGTTGAACTAGCCAAAAAGTGTATTACTCAAAATGGCGAAGTGGATAAGATGGGAAAGTTGTTCGATTTTGAAGAGTGAATTTCTAATGAAATGATGCTCTCTAAGGGCTGGATCTCTGATATAAATGACATCAGTTTGTGTGAATCAGAATCACACGAGAGAAAGCCTTGTATTGTTCAAAGAACACCGCGTGAATCTAGGGACAGGATATACGAAATAACATTTACTTTGAATTTTTTAAGTTTGTAATCCTCAGGACAAACCTCTCTCTGCAAAGAGACAACATTTATGTGGAGAAGAGTTAATTACATTTCAATATATACAAACTTGAATGAAGAGAGTATATATTTCTTTGTTTGGTTTTGGTTCATTTTCATTCAAATGATAGGTCATCAAAATATTCCTGAGTGGAATAATATGCTTTTTCAACTTTGAGATTTTTCACCTCCTTTCTGAAGAGTTTACAGTTCTCGATTTTTTTTTGCTGCGGCTGATTAGTGATTGAACATTTTGATTCCATTTTGAATGATAGAATCTTCAACAAGTGAAGAAGTTGAAATGGGAGATCTATATTACCGTCCTCTGAGCAAGATTTTTTTCTCCAGCAAATCATTGATATTAAACAGAAACGAGTGGGAGCTAGAACTAAACCCTGTGAATCACCTGCATTTATAGAAAGTCTATCAGGCGATATACTCGAAAGAAGAAGAACTCTTTTATTTTGTGCAGAAAAGTCATCATCAGAGCTTACATGAGAGCAAATAATGTTTGAAAATTTCAAAATAATAGGTGGATAGATTTTATATTTCTTCATATTCAAGCTGATGAAAAATTAAGTTACTTGCTCAGGTGTACAAAAGCCAAACACTTTGAAAACTTATGTTGCTGAAGGACAAACATTGTTCAGAAGTTTGGGGAAATATTACATTATTGAAAGGTCAATCTTTCATAGAATAATCCTTGATGTAACTCTTCACTCAGACATGTCTCTTTCAATGAAGTCTTTTGAAATTTCGACGGAATAAAATTCAGAATTTGACATTGTGGGACAGATTGACGATGACAGCTGAAGACATGGAGCATAAATAGAAAAGGAAATATGTGATATAAGCAAAACAAACTCGAGTTTGAAAAGGAACCCGTCCAGAGATCTGAACATATTACTCTAAGCGCCATTTGACAGACAGATGGAAGAAATGAGAGGTTGGGCGTGAGTAATGTGTGACAATGATAAGGATATAAACTGTTGGTTTTTTTTTATCTGACAGATATCGTGCATTGAAAACCCGGTCCCAATGGGAACAAACCATATTTAGATCCTTGTATGGATTCATCTTGAAGTTAGTTTTTGTTTCATCATCTTTGTTTTCCAATTCAGATTTTTCATTGCGATATATGATTTTAATCAATCGAAACTTTCATGTAATGTTCATTAATACATGATTGTTAAATAATGTTTTTTCAAATATTCTAAAAATGAACAATTTGTTCAGGCCAGCCTCAACTCACCTACACTGTAGGTTGACGGACTAACACCTATCAGAAAACAACTACTCCCCTGGCTAATACCACGAAGGGCATTGAATTACATCCAACAGGTGTTAGTGTGGAATTCTTCACTGGGTTATTCCACATATGCTTTTGGCGATACAACTACCAGAATTGATTTTCAATTATTGGGATGGGACACACTTGCAGACCGGTTTCGGGCTATTCGGCCTCTCGTCAGTACAAGGCAGTGCCATCATCAACATAAGTCGATGACTTCCCATAATTAAAAATCACATTCGAGTAGAGTATCTTCCCTAGACCTAGGCTAATACAAATAACTAGCAAAATAGCCGTTGTTGCGCCATCTGCCCGTAGACTAGGTACTAACCACGAGCATATCTGCATGGCCCCAATTCCTAGTACAAGGAAAATAAGAATAACACAAATATTCATGGAGATGCTTGAAGACTGGCTTTAAATCAAATATTATAAAAATGAACAATTCGTTCAGGCCAGCCTCAACTCACCTACACTGTAGGTTGACGGACTAACACCTATCAGAAAACAACTACTCCCCTGGCTAATACCACGAAGGGCATTGAATTACATCCAACAGGTGTTAGTGTGGAATTCTTCACTGAAGTAATTCCACATATGCTTTTGGCGATACAACTACCAGAATTGATTTTCAATTATTGGGATGGGACACACTTGCAGACCGGTTTTGGGCTATTTGGCCTCTCGTCAGTGCAAGGCAGTGCCATCATCAACATAAGTCGATGACTTCCCATAATTAAAAATCACTTTCGAGTAGAGTATCTTCCCTAGACCTAGGCTGATACAAACAACTAGCAAAATAGCCGTTGTTGCAACAACGGCTATTTTGCTAGTTGTTGCAACAACGTTTGCTGACGATAGGCCAAATAGCCCGAAACCGGTCTGCAAGTGTGTCCCATCCCAATAATTGAAAATCAATTCTGGTAGTTGTATCGCCAAAAGCATATGTGGAATTACTTCAGTGAAGAATTCCACACTAACACCTGTTGGATGTAATTCAATGCCCTTCGTGGTATTAGCCAGGGGAGTAGTTGTTTTCTAATAGGTGTTAGTCCGTCAACCTACAGTGTAGGTGAGTTGAGGCTGGCCTGAACAAATTGTTCATTTTTAGAATATTTGATTTAAAGCCAGTCTTCAAGCATCCCCATGAATATTTGTGTTAATGTTTTTTTGCTCTTTCCTGAAAATGAAATAGAACATCGAGAGAAGAAAGTTGATCATTTCATGGATGACTTAACCAGGAGTTTTATTTGGTTAGATGCTGAAAAACTAGATTCATTTGATACCTGCTATGTTGCCAAATCACAAATATATTATCAACGAATCTTCACCACGCTTCTGGATGTTGATGATAATTAGCAATAGTAATTTTCGGCGTTTTCCATGGAAACTTCAGCAAGAATATTTGATAGTGAGATCCCATTGCCATCCAGAATGTTTGCGAATGAAAATAATCGTACAGCTGAGAGAATGTCGTTTTTGAATGAACGTTCATCATTTCCATGATAGCATTCACGCTAAAATTTGTTCAACATGTGGAATACTCGTAAGCATGTTTTTATGATTTTTCCCAATGTCTAGAGTTTTGTCGATGGGTACATCTGTAAATATGGTAACTGCATCGAAAGTAACTGAAATTTCGTATACGTTGATCAAAACATTGTTGAATTTGTCCAGAGAAAAGAAAGATGTTGGCTGAATTTTGACAAGGTAATTCAATGATTCGAGAAGGAATGTTTGTTTTTTGAAGTTTTTTGTGAGCTATATGAATATAAAAGTTTTATATGATTTGGTTTTGATTGTTTCGTCAAAGAAGATTAATTTACGGATATCAAGAAAGTAAAGCGGGTACCTCCACCAATAACGTTATCAAATATATCATGAACTGAAAAGTAGTATCATCGTCAAAATAGAGTTCGGGATAGAAACGGCAGTGATTTGATTCCGAGAAATCATTTCACAGAGACCATATTTTGTATTCCTGATAATTCAATGTTGAAAAGCGTCTCGATTCGTTTGATTTCAAAAAATACCTAAAGAGTTTCCCATGAGATTAAATATATATTTCGAAGCCGCGATACGTGCTTCGCTATATGACAGTTCGTTATAGCAAATTGTAGTTATTCGTTTGAAGAATTCGTTTGAATCGTATCATAGTAGAAACCTGAAACAAAACTGTGAAAGTATTCTTCGAATGGATATTCAGCAATTATCAGACAGTTCCATTCAATGATTCAATTTCAATAGATCATTGAATTGGGATTCAATTGTTTTTTCATTAATTCTCCCACACCATTTTTGAGGATGTATCAATAGTTTTCATAAACTCTACGAAATGAACGTACCGGTTTGAAGAGTAGAGATTGCATCATATTACTTTTCGTGTTATTGACTGGAGCAGAAAAAAAAAATTCGAAACAAATAACTCCACAAAAAATTATTCCAATTCATGCCTTCCAGATGGCATTTCTCATAAGCCTTGATCTCACCAAAGTTTTACTCTGATTATTGAGTTTTCGTCCCTGAGAGTGCTATATTGTTCTCACGAATTTTGAATTGATCACATGAATCTGAATGTTGGTGTTATGACTTGGGTTATATACGATAAGGAACCACTAACAAGTCAAGTAAAATGAAAGTCTTCTCCGAAAATTATCATCACCACGTGATGCATTGCTATTAAAATATTTTTTTCACTTATTAACATCAGACAAGGTGACAAGAATCGGCTCTTTCGTTTACGTTTGTTTCGGTTTGAAATGGTTACTGCAGGCAACACCTTCAAATTCGCTCAAACCTGGCATACCTATTCGCTACCTGAAATTGCAGTGTTTGTTGTGCAAATTGACAGTACTACCACGCGTCGTCAGTAAGTTCAATAGCGAAGTGGTAAGTGTTAGTTTACGTTTGTCTTTGTAGTTGCAAACTCACTAATATGCATAAATTGGGAGATTATGAAACTACGCTGGCCTGTGTTTCAAGTGACATATGGTTCATGTCGAGAAGTTATAGTTGTGTCGTCATCGTTTGTAATGTCACCTATTCTAGATAATTTTTTTAACGATTCATTATTTTTTTTTTCGTATATCTCAGTGAGACGAAGTCTATCCGGATTCATTGATACATATTATACTGTGTGTTCTTTCATCACATTCGATATAGTTGTTTCACACCTTATACAAAAGACAACAAATATGGTGACACCATCGACAGTTATTGGTGACTGGAATATCCTACTGTCAGGAGTTTATTGTAGAGTTTCTTGGTGCTGAAATTGATCGAGATTCAGACGAGAAGAAGAATCTGTGGATTCAACCTAATCTAACCTAACAATACCAAGTGATAGTACTACCATGCTGAAAAGAAGGAATTCAGGAATTCACGTATCGTTTGCATCGAGTCAATTGACAAACTAGGAGAATCTGGTTCAGATGGTGTGAAAGTCAAAGGCAGAATTCCATCTACTAGATGAAAAAAAAGACTCAGTCTCTTCAACAAAGTATTGGGATTTCAAATTATTAAGATAGCAGCTCCACATTCCAACTAATAATTATCACTTTGACCATTATTAGGAATTCCAGATCACGTGATGTCTGGGGGGCGAACAGTAGTTGTACCACGGCAATCACACTCTTTTGATGGAGAACGAATGAAAGTTTATGGGGGGCAGAACGTTATTGAATTGAACTGTCTAATAATTGATGAATATCCATTCGAAGAATACTTTCACAGTTATTTATTAGGTTTCTACTATGATACGATTCACGATAGCTTCGTCAAACAAATAACTACAATTTGCTATAAAGAGCTGTTTCATCGCGGTTCGGAATGAACTTCCAATCTTGAAGGAAACTTTTTAGGTCTTATTAGAAATCAACTCAGTTGAGACGGTTTTCAACAGTGTGTTATCTGGAACACAAAATCTGGCCTCTGTAAAATATATTCCAGTATAAAATTATTTCTCGGCATCAAATCACTGCCGTTTCTTTCTCAAACTCTATTTTGACTACTTCTTGGTTCACGATATATTTAATAACGTTTTTGAGATTATACGAGTTAAATGAGGAGTTTCTGACTAATTGAACTTGTTCTATTGAGGAGCTGTTTTTCTATGGAGGCAGCAACTTTTTGGTGTAGATTGAAAATCTACCCTTCTACAATTGTGCATATTCCAATATTGAATCTTATTTTCTCAGATTGTGGTTGGTCAGATAGAAACCCAGAAAACTACAAAACAAATCTGTGCGTAAGAAATACCTCACGCTAGTGAAAAATATCTTGAAATGACTAGATATTCTTTTTCCTCCTTCAACGATTGCAGATTACCTCTCAGAATCAATAACATTCCGTGATATTTTTGTTGGCTGGGAACTCCGAAAAATGTGAAGTATCAGACGTTCAAATTTATTGTCAACTCTTGAGGTGATCTGCCCTCATTTCAACGCGTCAGTAAATTCAATAGTAGTGAGTGTTGGTTTACGTTTGACTTTGTAGTTGAGAATCACTAAGATACATGAATTGGATTATTGTGCAATCAAACTCAACTGTGTTCCGAGTGACGTATGGATTATGTCGGGGAGTTTTTGTTTCTGATTGGATACGTTGCAAAATATCATTCAGTGCCCTCCGTGTAGTTTGCTAGAGTAGTTGTTGTTTCCACAAAGCTAGGTGTGTAGAATAGACGAAATCATTAAAATATTGAGGGGGATGAAAATAGGGCATATAGACACAAGAAATATTCGGACAACAGCGACGCAGCTACAAATTTTTGTATTGAATTTTTTGTGAACAAACAACAAATGAAATCATATAGATAGAGGTCGTCATCATTGTATTGACGATGGTAATGATTGGCGTTTCGTCCAAATTATTGCTTGACTATATTTCGAGTACTAAAAGGTAGTTCTTCTAGGACTTGGATGAGGAAATGTTCGGTGTAAGCGACTTCGCCAGAATGTTGAAATTGAAAGAACCGGTTCTTCCGCCAATTATTGAGTTGGGAAGAGAGTATAGTTAGGTTCCTGCTTATGAAAAATCTAAATATATGCTGACCAGTCATCTGACTGCTCAATGATATCTTCATTCGGAGCATTCTACGGAGCATGAACATTTTTGTTTTTTACGAAAGCACACGAGGTACCTTCGCCAATAATCAAAAACCATTACCGCTAAAATGTCAATGAAGCCTTTAACAATTCATAATTGTGAAAGAAATATTTTAATCTTATTTGTCGCCACATCGAAATGCTGATTCATATCACAGGCCCTGAGGATGAGATTCAAAGATAAAGGTATAATATGATTTAGATTCTGAAGCAACATTCATTTGTGAATTAAATCATTCGTCGTCCAGGAATGTTAGTAGTACCTGGTTAACAATATACTTCCTTCCAACCGACACTTCCGTTATTTTTTTCATACCAAAGTTTTAAATTGCTTAGAATATCCTTCACCAGTGGAATTGCTAACCCAGAACATTTCTAAATCTATTCTCATTATAGTACTCAACTTGCATATGTATATCGCCTAAATGGAAATAATGACTATGTTATAGAATTTACAAACAATTCTAGGATTTCGTTCTTTACTGACTGGGTGTTGGGGGAAAAAACCCTTGCAAGAGTGAGAAGAAATGGAAAATAATTGAGGGTTCTAACTAATGGCTATTTTAACTTTTCTTATGGTTATTGAACGTTATGGTTATTATCATCACGATGAACAAAACAAGTTCAGTATCACTACTTCTATTCGGGTTTGAAGGCCGTCGTTAGGAAGAAATTCCAAAAAACGACGGCCTTAAGTAGTAATACTGAAAACCTCGGAAGCGAAAGCCTCAACTATTTTGTTAAAAAAAGTTGATTTTCTCTTTGAGGTCCTTATTCGATGTCTTATTCAGAGGAGGAGATGAACGAGCTTCTCCAACTTTCTGTGAAGTGGAAAAATCAATTTCTGTGCTCTCCGTTTATGAAAAAAGCTTATCGCAAGATTCCATCTGGCAACATCAATTTTACTCAGAGGATATCGGTTTATACGACTCCATAAGAAAACGTCTGAAATAAAAAAATATCGTTTCTGGCAACACACCAAAGCCAGAAGCGAAGAATAGTTCGAAATAGTGAGAGTAGAAAAAATAATATACCAACACATAATATTCATATAGTGAATATAATTTGAAAACTGTTGCACACCATCGATGACGACATGAAATTGACGCACCGGTACCAATCCATAATATATTGATGAAAATGCATTGGAACGTTTATATGGAATTTCAAATTTGTTATTTTATGGTATTTGGTTGGCAGCACTCTCGATGTTGCCGCAATTTGTTAGAAGTCTTTTATTAACCAATTGACAATTGTCAACCAATGGTGACAGATCTGTGTTTGAGTCTTTCTAGTACTTCAAATAGGATAATTGTGATAAAAAACTGTGTATTTCGATGCTTCTATAGAAAGTATCAGTCTCAGGCTCTCAGTAAAAATGCCGAAATGGCTGAAAACTATTGCTGCCAAGAGTTGGTGACATCTTCAATCAGTTATTTCGGAAGAGGGCGTTATAATAATGTTCCTCCGCATCCCTTTACGGATGTTAGAGAGCTAAATTTGATACAACGTAGTGAATTATATTTTTAATCTACAGTCAGATATTTATTTTCATAGTGTTGCTGCAGATTTGGAGTCAAGTATATATACTGTCTCAAAAGATTAAAGATAATAAAGCTCACAAACCACCAAACTATAGGTATTATGCGTACTATGAAGGAACGCACTAATTATTTGCAATTCATTAATGAGAAAAAATCTCGATTTCTCAAAATAATCCGGATGTAACTATTCAAAACATATGATTCATACCTTTGGAAGTGCATATAACTCTAAGTTCCCTATTAGGAAACTGTTAAAGAACTTTCTTATAGATGAGCCTCCAGATTTCAATGAATGATATACACGTACCTATTAACAAAGGAGGAAAGGAATTTGTGATTTTCCTTCATTCATATTCAACACGTTACTTTGATTTATATCTAAAATTCCATTAGTCTATATCAATCTGGCTACAGTGTCTTTCAAAATTTAGCCACGCCTTTGATGACGTGCAGCAGTTTTTGAATTGTACCAGCTATAGTTCCATTGTAGAACGTTTTCTTCAGATAACTGCCTTTTGACAGAATCACTCAGTAGTAGTCCCTACGCTACCAATTAATCACGAGAAAATTATATTTCTCAGAGCAAATACCCATCGATGATTATGACTGATACCCGCTGCTCCATCCCAAACTTCATCAAACCATAAATTGAATTCTCACGGCTCAAACTGCACGCATCACAACACCTGTGAAGTATGGTTTTGCTCATCACTTTGTATATAAATTTATTAGCAGTGAACTAGTTAGATGGCGTGTGTACTAAAACGTGAATTGGGTACATCAAAGCGTGTGTTGTTTGCCTAAGGTTCCTCATGTTGCATATAGATGGAATGATTTGCGTATCTCGCTGCATATTCAATACTATCGCAGATAATTTGATATGTTACATATTTACTCGCGAGCACTTACTCAATTGGGTATGGTGGTGGGCTTGTTTTGCCACATAAAAAATTATATATATATATATATATATATATATATATATATATATATATATATATATATATATATATATATATATATATATATATATATATATATATATATATATAAAAGCGGAATGTTATGTGAGGATGCAGTCAAAAGGCTGGGCTGTTGTACAAGCAAACTCTTCGTTATTTGGTCGAGCTTTCGAGAATGTTTATTCTCTTTTTCAAGACATCTGAAAATGTATATAAAGTTACAAACAAACTGTAAAAAAATGGGGTAGTCAGTCAAGACTACCATTCGCCTTATATATATATATATATATATATATATATATATATATATATATAGAGGGGAAGTCTTTGCTGACCAGTTAAGAACAAAACTGTAGTATTTTTGGGTGAACAGCAGAACGGAAGTGTACTCTTATAACACCAGTTTTTAATACGACTAACCTCAAATACAGTAAGGTTCTTGTTACTGTTTATTTGATGTGATAACTTAAAATGATAATTTTGTAGCTTTTCCCTGAAGATGGTAATAAACATTATAGAAATATTGGAAAAACTGGTGTTATAAGAGTACACTTCCGTTCTGCTGTTCACCCAAAAATACTACAGTTTTGTATATATATATATATATATATATATATATATATATATATATATATATATATATATATATATATATACAAGATAAATTTTTCTATCTGTCCATACCGTCCTGGTCAATCACTCCCCTTACGAAGCAACCAAGCAAGAGCTAGCAAAGACTTCAATTGTCTGTTCTCCACGGAAACTGGTATTTATAATGACTCTCCTCAGTCATTATCCGACTGCGTTCGATATTAAGGCTGCATCCTGCCCATCCAGGTATTATGTAGAAATTGATGTTTTCACGGATCTTCGTTATACAAGATAAATTTTTCTGGGTTTTTATCCGTTAGGTATTTTCTGATTTGTTCGACGTTTCGAATTCCATTTTGAATTCATTTTCAAGAACTGTGAGACGAATATCTGTCCATACCGTCCTGGTCAATCACTCCCCTTACGAAGCAACCAAGCAAGAGCTAGCAAAGACTTCAATTGTCTGTTCTCCACGGAAACTGGTATTTATAATGACTCTCCTCAGTCATTATCCGACTGCGTCCGATATTAAGGCTGCATCCTGCCCATCCAGGTATTATGTAGAAATTGATGTTTTCACGGATCTTCGTTATACAAGATAAATTTTTCTGGGTTTTTATCCGTTAGGTATTTTCTGATTTGTTTGACGTCTCGAATTCCATTTTGAATTCATTTTCAAGAACTGTGAGACGAATATCTGTCCATACCGTCCTGGTCAATCACTCCCCTTACGAAGCAACCAAGCAAGAGCTAGCAAAGACTTCAATTGTCTGTTCTCCACGGAAACTGGTATTTATAATGACTCTCCCCAGTCATTATCCGACTGCGTCCGATATTAAGGCTGCATCCTGCCCATCCAGGTATTATGTAGAAATTGATGTTTTCACGGATCTTCGTTATACAAGATAAATTTTTCTGGGTTTTTATCCGTTAGGTATTTTCTGATTTGTTCGACGTTTCGAATTCCATTTTGAATTCATTTTCAAGAACTGTGAGACGAATATCTGTCCATACCGTCCTGGTCAATCACTCCCCTTACGAAGCAACCAAGCAAGAGCTAGCAAAGACTTCAATTGTCTGTTCTCCACGGAAACTGGTATTTATAATGACTCTCCTCAGTTATTATCCGACTGCGTCCGATATTAAGGCTGCATCCTGCCCATCCAGGTATTATGTAGAAATTGATGTTTTCACGGATCTTCGTTATACAAGATAAATTTTTCTGGGTTTTTATCCGTTAGGTATTTTCTGATTTGTTCGACGTTTCGAATTCCATTTTGAATTCATTTTCAAGAACTATGAGACGAATATCTGTCCATACCGTCCTGGTCAATCACTCCCCTTACGAAGCAACCAAGCAAGAGCTAGCAAAGACTTCAATTGTCTGTTCTCCACGGAAACTGGTATTTATAATGACTCTCCTCAGTCATTATCCGACTTCGTCCGATATTAAGGCTGCATCCTGCCCATCCAGGTATTATGTAGAAATTGATGTTTTCACGGATCTTCGTTATACAAGATGAATTTTTCTGGGTTTTTATCCGTTAGGTATTTTCTGATTTGTTCGACGTTTCGAATTCCATTTTGAATTCATTTTCAAGAACTGTGAGACGAATATCTGTCCATACCGTCCTGGTCAATCACTCCCCTTACGAAGCAACCAAGCAAGAGCTAGCAAAGACTTCAATTGTCTGTTCTCCACGAAAACTGGTATTTATAATGACTCTCCTCAGTCATTATCCGACTGCGTCCGATATTAAGGCTGCATCCTGCCCATCCAGGTATTATGTAGAAATTGATGTTTTCACGGATCTTCGTTATACAAGATAAATTTTTCTGGGTTTTTATCCGTTAGGTATTTTCTGATTTGTTCGACGTTTCGAATTCCATTTTGAATTCATTTTCAAGAACTGTGAGACGAATATCTGTCCATACCGTCCTGGTCAATCACTCCCCTTACGAAGCAACCAAGCAAGAGCTAGCAAAGTCTTCAATTGTCTGTTCTCCACGGAAACTGGTATTTATAATGACTCTCCTCAGTTATTATCCGACTGCGTCCGATATTAAGGCTGCATCCTGCCCATCCAGGTATTATGTAGAAATTGATGTTTTCACGGATCTTCGTTATACAAGATAAATTTTTCTGGGTTTTTATCCGTTAGGTATTTTCCGATTTGTTCGACGTTTCGAATTCCATTTTGAATTCATTTTCAAGAACTGTGAGACGAATATCTGTCCATACCGTCCTGGTCAATCACTCCCCTTACGAAGCAACCAAGCAAGAGCTAGCAAAGACTTCAATTGTCTGTTCTCCACGGAAACTGGTATTTATAATGACTCTCCTCAGTCATTATCCGACTGCGTCCAATATTAAGGCTGCATCCTGCCCATCCAGGTATTATGTAGAAATTGATGTTTTCACGGATCTTCGTTATACAAGATGAATTTTTCTGGGTTTTTATCCGTTAGGTATTTTCTGATTTGTTCGACGTTTCGAATTCCATTTTGAATTCATTTTCAAGAACTGTGAGACGAATATCTGTCCATACCGTCCTGGTCAATCATTCCCCTTACGAAGCAACCAAGCAAGAGCTAGCAAAGACTTCAATTGTCTGTTCTCCACGGAAACTGGTATTTATAATGACTCTCCTCAGTCATTATCCGACTGCGTCCGACATTAAGGCTGCATCCTGCCCATCCAGGTATTATGTAGAAATTGATGTTTTCACGGATCTTCGTTATACAAGATAAATTTTTCTGGGTTTTTATCCGTTAGGTATTTTCTGATTTGTTCGACGTTTCGAATTCCATTTTGATAAATACCAGTTTCCGTGGAGAACAGACAATTGAAGTCTTTGCTAGCTCTTGCTTGGTTGCTTCGTAAGGGGAGTGATTGACCAGGACGGTATGGACAGATATTCGTCTCACAGTTCTTGAAAATGAATTCAAAATGGAATTCGAAACGTCGAACAAATCAGAAAATACCTAACGGATAAAAACCCAGAAAAATTTATCTTGTATAACGAAGATCCGTGAAAACATCAATTTCTACATAATACCTGGATGGGCAGGATGCAGCCTTAATATCGGACGCAGTCGGATAATGACTGAGGAGAGTCATTATAAATACCAGTTTCTGTGGAGAACAGACAATTGAAGTCTTTGCTAGCTCTTGCTTGGTTGCTTCGTAAGGGGAGTGATTGACCAGGACGGTACGGACAGATATTCGTCTCACAGTTCTTGAAAATGAATTCAAAATGGAATTCGAAACGTCGAACAAATCGGAAAATACCTAACGGATAAAAACCCAGAAAAATTTATCTCGTATAACGAAGATCCATGAAAACATCAATTTCTACATATATATATATATATATATATATATATATACATATATATATATATATATATATATATATATACATATATATATATATATATATATATATATATATATATATATATATATATATATATATATATATATATATATATATATATATATATATATATATATATAGGGATTTTGAAAATGAGCCATACTCTGGTTACACTACAGCTGAAGGTACTCAGGGTTCGATACAGTGACATTATAGTTTTCGTATTCTTCCAATTGAAAATCAACGTTGAATTGTATTGGAGACTGACTTAGCTGTCTATAAGCAGACGAAATGCATGAAAAGAATGAAAACATGTTTCAACCTGTGACTTCACAATGAAGTCACGATCTGCCCTCTCCTCAGGAGTTGCTACAGGGAATTTGTGACTTGACGCCGACGCCGGGCCTAGAGAGAGGTTGTTTTCAGGATGTCAATTTTCACTGAGGAAATATTGAAAATCCAGTGTTGAAAGAGTAAACTTTTCGCTTGATGCTTCAGCTATTGTCCTACCTTGGATCCTAACAATTATCTAAAATAACTCTATAGAAACAATATGGAAAGAGATTCATCTTATTACAATTGAAGAAACAAAATTTCGTACGTCACGCTTTCAGTCTGTACCTTATATATTGGTAGATCATTCAGATGAGTTTATTCCGTTGATATCTGATACTTTTATTCGAAACATTCTTCGATAATTCTACTTACTCACCTAAAGTTTCTAATGAAACTTCATTTATATTCGTGTTTCCTTGAATGTGGTTGACAATTTTTCTTGAAATATGAATCGATATGAACAAATGTCCGAATCAAGTTTCGATTTGATCTCTGGCCTGAGACTTCAATCGGAATCAACAATTTTTTATGGCTTCTCCTAAAAGAATTCCTTTGAATATAGAGTTGAGATGAATTGGGTTTATCTTCGGAAGAGTCCAACCGTCTAGACATAAATAAACATAATAAAATATTTACCAATATATTTGAGGAGCACTCACAATATCAGCCTTCAGTCAACACCCAAATATGATGAATTCAAGGCTTCCGAATGGGAGTGAAGAATGCCTCTTCATCAAAATAATTCTGAAATTTATGTACTCCCAAGAATTTTTTTTCAGCATTCAGAGGACGGTCAAGGAATAGCACATTGAAAAGAAGCGTCAAATAATATAGTTCAGTCCATCACTTTCATACTGGAGTGATACGTGTATTTTGTCCGCTATTGCCTTTTTGCTTTGTGAATATTTAGCAGTGAACCAGCTCCACGTGTTGAAAACATTCATCACTTCAGGTTCAGTGTGAAAAGATATACCCGTATGCAGGTGTTTCTATTCGATTGTGATAATTGTATCGGTATCCGATTACTCTTCGATTGAAATACCCTTTATTGTGCACATTACTGACACAAAAAACACTTCCAACATCAACCAGAAAGCCATTGACAGGAAGTAGGATCTTATCGCCAGTTATTGCAGCACTGATGAGAATAATGTTTATGAATTATTGAGTTTTCTATTTCACAATACACATTTTTCATACAACAACATTTTAGAAACAGACGTTCGAAACTCCCATGAATAGAATGTGAAGATGAGGAACAAAGTTTTCCTTTTCGGACACAAAATTTCGTCTTTCTGACAATAATATCATTTGCATCGACTGATATAGAAAACATACAAGCGGTGTAAGATGTTAGAATTATCAGTATTTTCATAGACAGTCCATCAAGGTGGATTTGGTCAAGCGGATGAAGTATCGAATACTCTGCCTTCCTGATTCTTTTTTCATCAACAAAATTTGAAAATCCCTTCAAATTCATTCATTTATGTTTTTCATAGTTCCATTCGTCTTAACGTATTACTAACGTATTATTATTATTATTTGTACGTGTGCCATAGACATTCAAGATTCTATGAATGACATGGATATCCATCCCCGAATAATATTACTACTGTAGTGCTCCTGTTGATGTCTCTCCAATTTAAAATCTTTTAACTTCATATATTGCAGATATTTCATCTAGACTTGATGAGTTTTCAGAGAATTACAGAACATGCAAATTGCTAATGAAACAGTGTAGGCAATAAATTTCATTTATATTAGAGTTTATGACGAAACGTTCCCAACTGCACAATCACACTTGATGTATACAGTATGTATTCTTTGCTCAAAATGTGAGGAAACTCACATAGGTCAAACTTCGAGAACCTTAAAAGATCGGATTTCATCACATGTTATAACAGCAGACTTCATCCAGAAAGATGTGCATGAGGTGAACATGTATCGAATACATATCACATCATGGATTTCAATAATCCGAAATCCTGACTAGGGAATGTGACCACGTTAAGAGATTGCTCATGGAGATGGCCTTAATCTCGCAGTCGGATCAATGCCTGAATTAAATGAATCATTCGAGTGAAATATACTTTAATTTTTTATTTATTGATGAGTTTTCATAATATATACTCAACTTTTCACATCATTCTGAATCACTTGTCGAGTTGTCATTTGTCTCATTCAAACTAATCTAAACTTTTTTCAACCACGCTGGGAGATTTCCACCTGATTCATTTATCAATTTGGAAATGATGATGAATGAATTTAACTGCTTGACGTTTACCATGTTTATTCCTCACCTACACATGTGTCTCGCATATCATTACTACATAGTGCAGAATGATCAAACTACTATACAGAAGCGAATCGGTAACCTAACACAATTGTCCCAAAAATATTCGACCTTGGCACTTTCATCAACACTGAGAAATCTGAGAATATATACCAACAATTGGGAACTACACTGAAAAAATTCAAGTGACATGCGTCAAATCCATTGACTATCTTCATCTGACTCACAGCACCGAAAGCAATAATATTTTAGTACACTCTCATCGGTGCAGTTTGGGAAGGCGTGGCCTTCACCTACTATATAATTGGATTGGCTTCGATATAGTAGTTTAATTATTCTGTGACATAGTATAGAACAAAGTCGCTTCCCGCTATCTTCCTATCCCTCTTTATGCTTACATATTTCAAACTACTCTACGGATTTTGATGTGTTTTAGGTAAACTGGAAACACTGACAATTTAGAGGTTTATAATGTGATGCAGTAAATAAACACATTTTTTTGCGCTTACATTGCAAACGCTTGCTGAACCTGCTACGAGATAAATTGGAATTTTATAGGTTCTACTACCACAGTATTGTACACTGTGAAATGTCTACAGAAAAGTCCGTGATGGTATGTGTCTATCTCTCAAGCATAACCCACGATAACCATTTTTAATCCGTTCGAAACCGGAGCGGGTCCCTAGTTGTTTATGTGTTAACCATTAAATTCATAGCAATCATTCTCACCACCACGAAAAGTTTTGCTGTTGTCCCAGCTTCTTGACAATTCTGCTTGTTCTTGAAAGCTGTCCTGGAGATGATAGTATTTACTGTAGAAATATTTTTTGTATATTTTTTAATAAGTACATTTATTGGTTTCTGCTTCAATATAGTCCTATCTTGTATCATAACTAGTCAGCGAAGACCATTCTTAATGGAACAGATATTTAAAGCAATTCATGACGTCACATTAGAGGTACTTCACGCTTTCGGTCTGTACCCTGTATATTTATAGATAATTCAGAAGAGTTGATTGAGTTAAAGTCAGAGACTTTCATATGAAACATTCAATGATACTGTTTGAACGTCATTATTTTGTGGTGGATCAATATTTGTACCATAGTTTTCTGGGGTTGTAACCTACCACAATCTGAAAAAATAAGAATTGATATTGGAATCTATACAAGGGTAGAAGATCAGATTTTTAATCTTCCCCGAAAAGTTGCTCCGTCTATTGGATAATCGTTCTCTCTGTATAGAACATGTCCAATTAGTCAGCAACTTCTCGTTTATCTCAAATTCAAAAAATAATAAGAACTAATATATATGAAAGTACTTATCATTAACGTTTCAGAAACTCAATCTTCGTAAAATTGACATTTGTCCAATATTTCAAACTGACACAACATCTGAAGGACAAAATGTTATGTCAGATCTGAAATATTTGACAAATGTCAATTACGAAGATTACCAACAATAGATGCTTGCATTTGAACTGGAATTTACATATAAGATTTGAAAACGGAAACGAATTTAGTTTCCGAAACGTCAACGATGGGTATTCTCAAATATTTATTAGTTCTTATTATTTTTTTGCTAGGCAAAATTTGATATATACGAGAAATTGCTGCCTAATTGGACTTGTTCTATCCAGAAAAAAATGTTTTTCAACAGAGGCAGCAACTTATCGGGGTAGATTAAAAATCTGCCCTTCTACACTTGAATATACTCCAATATCAATTGTTATTTTTTCAGATGGTGGTAAGTTAGAAACCGAAAAAACTTTCATCGTCTATGGAGTTAACTCTACTGAAACCTGAAATGAGAAACACTCGAGATGGGCAAATGTCAATCGAACCAATAAATTACGGACAATTGAAGTAGGAAGAAAAGGTTAATCGAATTAAGCACTCGAATCAAAAAGATTGAAATGGATTTCGATCAGAATAATGTGACAAAAAAATTGAATATCGAGTATGAAATAGAGGAATCGAATAAAGCCAAATGATGGAATATGAATTTGAACCAGTCAATGCCAAATCTAATTTTTACTTTATCTGTGAACCCCATTTGAATTAGAAAAACATCTGATAGGAGAAACATTTCATTTTTTGAAAGACCCTCAGCTGCTTCAATACAATCTTATTCATCGAAATGTGGCTACTCCTATCAATATTTTCCTGAATATAATATAGAGATGAATTGAAGCTATCTCTGAGAGACTCAAACCGTCTAGACATATACAAACGGCATAAAATATCTACCAATATATTTGACAAACACTCACAATATCAGCTTTTCAGCCAACACTCAAACATAACAAATTCAAATATGCTGGATGGAAGTAAAGGATCTCTCTTCTTCAATATATTCTGAATTTCACGTTTTTTCCCAAACTGTTTTTGTTCAGCATTCAACGTATTGTTCAGGAATAGCACGTTTGAACAAAGAGCAAATTCACTTTGCTGAGTCCACCACTTTTACACTCGAATGATACGAGTATTTTGTCGACTATCGGCCCTTTGCCTTGTTAATATTCAGCAGTGAGCCAGCCTCACGTGTTGAAAACATTCACCACTTCAGTTTCAGCGTGAAACGATATACCCTCATGCAGGTGTTTCTATTTGGCTGTGAAAATTGTATCGGTATCCGATTACTTTTCGATTGAAATGCTCTTTGTGCATGTTACTAACAGAGAAAATCATTTTCAACATGGAACAATATGGAGCTTCGACCTTTTGATTTGATTGCATTTAACCGATGTATTTCAGCAATGAAACTTTCGATGAATGGAATGGTTTTTTTCTATGGCTTTAATACAAAACTACTTTATCTGAACTGTTTTTTAGAACGATGATGTACGTCGTATGTCTTCGATCTCATTTCCTCACCTGATGAAACGATTACTCCATTGTGTTGCAGTTGTAGTTATCATCACACAATGAATCAGGTCTTCCAAGCAATGTCAGATCTAAGGCGATGGCAGATCTATTCACTTATCAGTTGTACAACGTTCAAGATTCCACTTCAAACTCCAGGGTCGTGATATTCCAATGGTTTCGGAGCACTATCACATGACGGTATTGACTGAAATTATAATATTCATTCACTCATGAGTGAGAATCCCAACTTGAGCATGCTGTTGAATGCGTAGGTACAATCCTAAATTCAACATATTTTTATATAGAGGACCAGAGTGAACCTCCTCAATCAAGTTGCAACATCAGCACACACATGTATACAGTCATTGTCATGGGTCGATGCATCTCATCTGAGTAATTTGAATGAATTGTATGAAAAATGTCGCTTTTTGAGAAAACAATTATGATAATAATAGTAATAATGAATACACTGAATGCAATCAACCTTATTGACAAAGCTTGAATATAAATGAAAGATTATTTAATTGGTAAGTCTCCAAATGGATTCTCAGGAGGATAAAATAAACAAATAGTATAGACAAAATAATATCAATGTTGCCTTCGAATCATATTGAACCAACGTTTACATGAACAGAGCTCCTGAGATCTGTTGATAATATAATCAATGACACGTGTTTGGCAGTATGACCATGAAAAATAATAGCAAGTGAGTAGTACTCAAAAGTGAGAAATCACTGCTGAATGACAAATGCTATTTGGCTCTGCTAGTTCCAAAATGGTATGATTGAATGGTTTGGCAGTCCACAATATGCCTTTGGCAACATATCATCGACATATCATTTCAAATTTCTGAAGAAATCAATTGCTCTAACGCCAAACTGATATCAATTTCACTCGACAGGCGATTCACTGACAAGGTTACCATTTTGAGGAGAAGGAAACTGATACCGAGTATAAGCAAAATAATGACGTTGTATGCCGGCCAAGAATCTATTGTTCACATTATCTTCCACTTCAATTCACTTGAGTTGAATATATTTCAAGGGTAAAAGTGACGTGAATTATGTCGCCCACTCCCACGTGAATCGCTGACCATGCTGATGCAGTTTCCGTCGATTCCTGGAAAACCAGTGCACAATAGTTTTTCTTTCTTTGTGAGAACACTCGCTTGAGAATTAATTCTATTTGTAAGTGTTGAACTGTTCAGACGTAGGTTTTCTATTGAATTTCGATTTATGAAAAAGGACTTTGACATGCGAAAGTTATATTAGGCGCAGTCAGTAGGATACTCGAAATTAAACCCTAGTCCAGCGTTGACCTGAAGCTAACCTCGACAGGTAGATTATAGGGGACTGGAACAGAATCATTCTGGGGAATTTGATATCAAGGAACCAGTGGCCTACTTTATGAAATTTTGCTCAAAATGTTCACTATCTCACTGTAAGCTATTTTAATATTAAATGGCATCTAAAACATCATATGTTGTTCTCCAAAATCCAAATTCGAAGACGTAGAACCCCTCGACTGACCCAATGATTGCTTCAGTGAATAACTTCCAGAGTTGGACGATGAATATGGCGAATCAATTAGAGCCAGAAGTGTGTGCCAGAGTTTGACGGCAATCCAAATGATCTAAATAGATAACTTTCTGTATGTGATTCAATTATAACAATTTTTTTTAAGACGCAACTAACATAAATAATTCTCGAAACATTTACTTATCGAACTGTCCTATTTCAAAATTATCAGGCAACGCTATAGAAGTCTTTCAAATTGGCAAGAATTGACTTCACGCCATATATTCTCAGCTCAATTAGCATTGTAGGAGAGCGTCAGCTGGTTAACGAAAAGAAAAAACTAGTGATCCATTTTCACAAACAAAAACAGGTTGGAGAATCGATTTCTATAACTGTCATGCATATTGCAGTGAAATTACTGCCCTACAATCAAATATATTTCATCTTGAAATCTAGCCCTTCTATGACTGGATATGTCTTGTTACAAACTACTCTTATGGTAATTGGCACATTCATGAGTGGAAATGGATTCTCAACCCTTGTTTCACATCATCATCCTATTAACCTCTCCTGAGCTGATATCTTATAAGATTTGGTAACAAAATTCTTGATGGAAATCACTTAGAGCTAATGCTTTCATTCATGCCATTCAGTCACTCTCGTTTGAACTCCGAGTTGCTGTTAGTCTATTTTGAAGTTCCACTCTGATTCGACATTCAAATTGGAACTATTGAATTGGACCCTAAGGTACACAAACTATCCGAGTGATCCGAATTCAACTGTACGCTATAATAGCTGTTGAATAGGCGAAGAAACTTCGATTAATGCGGAGTTATTCATCAATAATTACTGAAGCTATCCAGTGAGCATAAAAATTCTGCTACTCCATAAGTAAACTTTTCTTTGCATATCCATGACATGTTTCCATAAACGTCGAAATTTGCGAATTGTAAGTCATTGTTTTACCGTTATCTCCTTGTTATATCACCACCAACGGAGACGGCAGTTCAATTAGCTGTTTGTCCTGAAACACGTAGTACTCTCTATTGGGATTTCAAATTAATATCGCAGCGCCAAAGAATATTTACGTATACACGAACAAGAAGCGAATCTCATGACATCGACAAATGCACTCTGAAAGCGCATGACTACCAGCAATGTCATTCGGCAGTCGGTCATTGGTCAGTCATACCAAAAACCAACTACTTACTGGTGTTTCTTGTCTAGTGGTTTATTGGTTTATTGATGGTAGTCATGCGTAGTCGCAAAAAAAATAGTTTGGAGGTTATGAAATTTTGTAGTGTTGGAGACCACGAGATTAGCAGCAACTGACGCTTTCTGTTCGCGTATACGTGAATATTCTTTGGCAGCGCCACATTCAACAAAACTCTAACTGAATATTTCCCTCATATATAAAATGTCCCGTAAGAGCAATGCAATTATCGAAAACTCACAGCGGTAATTGCACTGTATCAAGTCACCATAACAACACATTTGAAACCGTATCGCTAGACGTCAGTAAACAACACAGATAAATGTCAGATAGACTTCAAAAATAGAAAAACATTTCGCGTTTTGGTGAGTGCTCCATACAATCTATAGAGGAAAGTATAAATGAACAAAAACTAACATTTCCTTGAGAATTTCTTCATTCGTGATATATTCCAATGAATTACATTCTTGCATAAAAATGACCAGATAATTTTGCATTTAAGCGTGATATCTTATACAAATTGTATTCGGTTATTTTCATATTTTGTAGAAGAGCTCTCGTCGTTCGGACTCGGGAACTTTCGCCAAAATATGGAAATAAACTCTTGGAATTTTTAGATATCACGCTTTCTTGCAAAATTATCGGTAATTTTCATACACTCGTGCAATTATAACCGATAAGCATCACATTGACAACTATTGCTATTCAAGGTTAGGACTTTGACGTTTGAAAATCTAAAACCGTAAAATTTTGTGAGCGACTATTACAGTGTTTAATGTTTTTTCACTTTTCGTGTCAACCACAAATAGTGCTTGAAAAACATCAGTGATAATTTTAATCATATTCAAAAATTCCAAAATACTATCGCAGTTTCAATTTGACCAAGACTTCAAATGATAAGCACCACTTCGACAATACTTTGACATTGTTTGAAACTATTCACCAAAGGGCGTATCGCTTATCTTGAAATTTCAATTTACCAGGTAGGTGATTGAATGGAATCCAAGCGAATTTCTGTTCGGAAACATCAGATTCACTGATCCTGATTGTATCAGTATCTTCGAACGTAAATCGACATGAGCACTTCCGAATGTTCCATGATGGAGACACGAAAAATGACCAGCCATATACCGGTTCAATGATCTTGTTGAATCGTCAATATCACATACGTACTCCGAGCTACAACTGAGGCCCTGGGGCCTGTTTCAAGAACTTACGAGTCTTGTAGCTACAAGAGGAACACAAAGAAAGACGATGATAAATAATTGTTTTTCACTCGTTTTTTACCCGTACCGGCATTGTCCTTCTCTTGTAGCTACAAGAGTTGTAATTTTATGAAACAGGCCCCTGGTTACCAACAACGCACCAACGAATGGTACAAACAAGTCCTCTTCCAACAATGATCCCCTATAAGTCATCAATTTTGCCGATTATGATGGACTCGAAGGAACTCTTGAATGAATAGTTTTTTCATATCTACAGATTCACACAGACGGAAATGTTCGAAGGATATCGCATGAATTGAGGAACAGGAGATAAGAATTATCATTAACTTTGAATTTTTTTGAGTTTGTTAGTCTCAGGAAAAATCTGATGAAAGGATTTCCAAAAATTCAGCTGTTCTGTTGGAAAATTATCCCCGAGAAAAAGAGGTTCGACAGATCTACAAGCTCACAACAGAAGGTTGGGAATTCCAGACTCCGCGGGTACTCCGAGTTGATACTGCCAGGGGTGGATTTATTGACGACAATTTAGAAGAGCATCGACCATGAAAATATCTATTGAAGAGAGACAAGTCTACGACCCTTCTACGATGTTCCAATGAAGAATCACCAACAAAACGGATTGCCTTTCCCTGAAAAGAATCAAAAAGCCTCAATGAATGTTTTGGTGCCGAACTCCACATATGAGAACTATTTTCCAAGACAGGTCGTATCTGAGCCTTGTAGATCATTAGAAGCTGACGAGAAGTGATGTTTTTTTTCGAACTGAATAGAAATCCAAGTTCCCGAGAAGCACTCTCAGCGACCGATCTCACGTGGTTTTACCAAGAGGAATAATTATTGATCGTAATTCTTAGCATCGAAATACTCTGTAGGAGTAGCTTGGGTTGAAAGATGTCTAACTCATTCAGATCAACCAATGTCAGTATAGGGTTTTCAAATGGTCTCAACATAATTTGTAGGTAACCTTCATTACCTTCGATTTTTTTATCAATTTTTCCTCTACAGTTCAACAATTTGGGAGAAAACAGCAAAATATTCCGAAACACACTTTTCACAGAATATTCATGTTCTCAGAACTATTCATATTCCGCTCCACCTAATATTCTGTCATCGACAGGTTATTTGATTTTACTAATGATATGAACCTTCAATAATATACGTGCTCATATTCCTTTCGATCAATTAGAAGGTCTATCTGAAATCAACTATACATCAATTCAAATTTAATTACTCACATTCCGGATGAATACCACATTCTGAAGCAATAGCCACGAAAGATAAACAAAAGCGCAGGCGAGGATATCCCAAGTTTCTGTCAGTTCTATCGAGTGAATTCAGACAAACAAAGACTGAATGCCGACTCATGCGGTTGTCATTTTTTCTGATGAGAGGTCTTTGCGCGAGCTGCTTTTTTATAAGACAGCGAAAATTGGCACGTTGCTTCGTTTGTTAATCGTGACTGCAATATCGCATAAGATATTTGAATGTTCGTCGCATATTAGCAATAACCGTATTCTAATTTTTTTTTTGGGATTAACTGTTGATTTCGTGACAAGCGTACATGAGATTCTTCAACTTGCAAATGGGGAATTTGCATGTTGTTATATTTCGAATTGATCATTTGAATCTTCATAATGTAGAAAAGATATGAATAGGCATAAAAATATTCAAATCATGGTTCAAAGTGAAATATATATTTGAGCAGTTCAAACATCACCCTGTAGGACGTGCTTGGAGAGATATAATGGGATATGTTTACTGCAAGCGTGTCAGTTACTCATCATCATACCGAAGTGCACAAACGCTGTTAGAAATATACCCGATAAAGTTTTTCTTCTCACTTCAAGTAATGTGAGTGTACGAAAAGATTGGTTTGAAATATCCTGTTGTGAAAACCTTCTAGATGAAAGTGTTCTACATTTATACACAGCTTAGTGTGAATCAGTCAGAAGTAAGTTTTGCATTAGCTATTTCGCAATAGGAAACTCGGCCCAAAACTAATCATTTTCCTACTGGGGAGCTCAAGAGATTGGTTTCTCAGAGCGAAACAATATCTTGTCCAGGCTGGAATGGGGTTTTATTCTAGTAAAAGTCATTTGTTCACAAACATTTCTAATTTTTTGTAGAGATTTCATATGAATCTTGCCTATTCTATTCGAGTTTCGTGTGCTTGGTCAACAAACAGATTGAGCAGGAAAGAGTGACTTCCCTATGATTCAGGACCGGTTTTTCAGAGCAAGATATCCATAAGAAAAGAATAACCAAGAGTTTTCATCCTTATCACTACTATTCTGTGTTCTTCATTCAAAAAAAAAAGTCAAGAAATATTTTTCGAAATTTCGTTCTCTTCAAGATGATATTCTTGTTTCCGAATGAAAAATGACGTTTTCTGAAGTTAAAAAAAAATATTGTTACGTCCTAGCGCCGGCCATGACGAAATCGTAAGCGCAGATGAGGAATCGCGCCGTAGCGAACGTCATTTTCCAAGAACCCGTAAATCCGCCTGGAAAATTCAAGACACGTCATCGGGGCTTCGCTCGAGGATTCTCGATAGGTACGCAGGTATATATAAGCATCGTGATGTCGCGGCAGGGACAGAGTCAGTTATTCGGAGAGTTAGTTAAGTTTTCATTCAGAGCAAAGTGGCGAGAGTTATTGAGATCTGAGTGGAAAGAGCTTTCATTTGTTATTGCTAAATGCGAAGCTGTAGAATTTTCAGTACAGCATTGGAAAGTTATCGGAGCGATTTAAGTGATTGTGTTGTATTGTATTGTGATAGAGAGTTTTAATAGAAGAAGTTTAGTGCTTTGATCATCGAACCCAAGGATAAATCGTAACAGTGGTGTTAGAAGTAGGATTTTACAAGGAAATATCGTAAAAGAGGTGTCTGAAGTGGAATTTTTCCTGGTAATAAAAACAATTCATGGTGAATACGAGAAGAACATCTTACGATACGATGGAGGAAATGTAAAAATTAATCCAAAATCAATTTGCGGATCATGAAAGACGACGGCAGGAGACAAAAAAGAAGAGGAAAAGCAACGACAGGAAGAATGGAAAGAACCACAATTGGAACGGGAAAATGAGAAGAAAGAACGGGAAAAAACACTCCAGAAAATTCTCGAAGAACAGAGGAAAGAACGAGAACGTGAAAAAATAGAAAGAGGACGTGAAAAAATAGAACGAGAAGAATCAATCCAGAAAATTCTAGAAGAACAGAAGAAGGTGAGAGAAGAACGAAAGAATGAATTAGTTCTAATAGAAAAACAATGGAAAGCAGACTTCCAGAACGTTCAAGAACATCAAGACAAGTTATTCGAGCATGTTTTACATAAAACAAAAGTACAAGAACTGAAAGGAGAACTAAAAGTAGATCTGGAGGAACTAAAAGAAGACCTGAAGGAAGAACTATAGGAAGACGTCAAGAAAATCGACGATGACGTCAATAAGAAAGTGAAAACAGTGCGAGAGGAGATGAAAGGACTGGAAAAGAGAGTCTAAAAGCAGATAGCCCTTCTCAGGAACCAAAATCGCCAAGACAGGGTTGCCACATCAGGAATCTCCGTAAAACCGCCGACTTTTGATGGACAGTCGTCTTGGTCCATGTATCGTCGACTATTTGAGGCTGCGGCAGAAACCAATGGATGGGGCAAAGAAGAAAAAGCTACGGCACTCATAGTAGCTTTGAGAGGGCCAGCTTTGGGTATATTGCACACGATACCCATAGAACAGCAAAAGAAATATGAGGACCTGATTGCTGCATTAGAGTTGGGGTATGGCGATCAACACCGAAAACAGCTGTACCGGGCACAAATGAAGACTCGCACACAAAAATCAGTTGAGAGTTTGCAGGAATTTGAGGCAGATGTTAGATGTCTAATCCGGCTGGCGTACCCAGAAGCGCCCGGGCTTGGAGACCCAGAAATCCAAAGAACTCTGCGACTTACAAGTTTCAAAAGGAGTAGCGATGCCTTGGTACGTTCGCTAGAAGTGGAGGCGGCCTTCAACACCTCAAGGCCGAAAGTGCGAGCGGTAACAATTGACGATCCCGAACATAGATCTGGCGCAACGAGTGGTTCATTTGAGAAATTTCTGGAGTAGATCAAATCGTTGATAAGTGGAATGAGCACCCAGAAGAAGAGAACGTGCTACCGATATTGAAAATCAGGACATCTTATCAAAGACTGTAGGGTGAAAATGCCACCAAGATCTAGCTCACCTGCAAGGGTGCCATCTCGTACCCATTCACCTTGTGAGGACAAGGTCATCCAGCTGCAGGCAAATTGGCGGCAGGAAAACGAGAATTAGCCAGCAGTTTCCTTGGTACGCAGCAACATCCTTCGGCCTGGAAACGTGAAGCCTCTATCATACAACGTCGTGCTTCGGACAGTCACTGGTGAAAACGCACCTATCCGAGGAGAGGCTGAAATTACGTTGATTCTTGGGCGACTCACTATCACAGATACAGTTTACGTCGCAGATATAGAAGATGAAGTCATACTCGAAATGGACTTGATCAGTAACCATGGAATTTCATTCGACAATGAGCAAAAATTATAAGGTTCAGAGAAGGAGACTTTCTCCTTACAACTCCAATGGAAAGGATGATACCTGCCAAACTGCGATTATCGAAAACTGTGAGAATCCCTGCACTATCGAAGGAAGTAGCTCGTGTCACAAAGAATAATGTCCATGAATGCAGCGTCTAGCCATCGGATTTCGGACGAGTCCAGGTGAAGATTGAAAAAGCCATCCTTGTGAGAGCCGCCAGGTATCGCGTTGGAGGTACCAGTGACATCTCCGAGATGAAAACGACTGGAAGGGCTGACTTGGTCGAACAAGAAGTCAACAGTGGCCAAGTCCACTTAATTCAACAACCATCAAGAAGAGTTCCATTCCCTATGCGACGAGAGATGCTAGAGCGCATTGACAGGTGGAAGGCGCGGCACTATCGGAAGGCAAATACTGGCGGATTTCAAGAAGATCGAGTGTGGCTGTATGACAACCCCCGTCGTAGAATGAATGATGTGGTGTACTTACAGTGTTCAACGTGAGCATATAACAAAAATGAAAGTCGTACACCTGAAGAGATTAAAATGTTACAATGGGCATAACGAGATGTTGTTTGATCGGGACGATCAAAATTGAGAGGGGGGTAATGTTACATCCTAGCACCGGCTCTGACGAAATCTCAAACGCAGATGAGGAATCGCGCAGTAGCGACCGTCATTTTCCAAGAACCCGTAATTCCGCCTGGAGAGTTCGAGACACGTCATCGGGGCTTCGCTCGAGGATTCTCAATAGGTACGCAGGTATATATAAGCATCGTGATGTCGCGGCAGGGACAGTGTCAGTTATTCGGAGAGTTAGTTAAGTAGCAAGTTTTTATCCAGAGCTGAGTGGCGAGAGTTATTGAGATCTAAGTGGAAAGAGCTCTTATTTGTTATTTTTAAGTGCGAAGGTGTGAAATTTTCAGTACAGAGAGTTTAGTACCGAGCATTGGAAAGTTATCGGTGCGATTTGAGTGATTGTGTTGTATTGTATCGTGATAAAGAGTTTCAATAAAAGAAGTT
The DNA here is from genome assembly GCA_032362365.1 of Zygogramma bicolorata. NCBI lineage: Eukaryota > Metazoa > Arthropoda > Insecta > Coleoptera > Chrysomelidae > Zygogramma > Zygogramma bicolorata. The sequence goes on from JAVJAQ010001619.1 coordinate 486,799, forward strand.
TAGTGTTGTTTGATGTTTTAATCATTGAACCCAAGGATAAATCGTAACAGTGGTGTCAGAAGTAGGATTTTGCAAGAAAATATCGTAGCAATATAATTAACGAATGGTATTAGCTTCTATAATTGACCATAGTCATGCTATCCGAGTAAAAATATGTTATCCATCTTGACCCCCTCTTTGCGAATACAGTTCATTTTGTGTGATATTGGTTCGGACTTCCCTTTTCCACATAATCAACTCTATTGGAACCTGTTCCTGCATTCAAGTTCTCTTTTCACAAAAAAAATTCCATACAAATTGAAAAACTATCGTCCTATTGCATTAACCTCAATAATTGCTGGAATTTCTGTATATGCCATTCCAAGTTGACCTCTTAAAATTTTCGACAAAACGAGATCTTCACGGATAATCAGCATGGTTTCCTGTCCATTCCACAGTAACGGCAACAACTCACAGCGTTCATGAAAATATTTACAATGATATGGAGGCAGGATAGGGCGCTGTTCTGGGATTTGAGCCGTACTTTCGATTGTCCAATACGAAGTTTTATTTGACAAATTGTAGGGATATGGAATTGGGGCAAGATTCATGATTGGTTCTCTTCCCACCTCAGAAGACGCTCTCGACAGGTAGAATTGAACATTGAGCAAAACAACCAAAAGAATTTGTATCGCTTCAGTGAACATCCGAGGAATGTATAGGTGTTCCACAAGGATCTGTACTGAGGCCCATTTCATCTACAGTTTATGTCAATAAATCACCTCTGTTACTCCCTAACACATTCACGTGCTTCTAGGCAGATGATTTCAGTTTATTATCCAGACATGAAAATACAAAGCTCTCATTGAAAATAATATCACTAATGATATTCAGGCACTCATAACATGGTCCTATAGTGACTCACCGTTCATGAGTGCCACTGTGAGCAAATATATAACATTCCAGTTCCGACAGAAAAGGAACATTCCTTGCCTCGATTGGAAAATCAACTATTACAATGAATAACGTTAGTTTTTTGGGTATTAGTATAGATCAACATCATTTTTTCAATGCCCACTGTAGAACTTCAACGGATATTCTCGGTTCTGGATACTTCCGTAGCAGATTCCTCGAATCAAGTTTTGATACACAAGGACTCTTAAATTCTCACTTCGAAGAGGTAAATTCGGAATCAAAATATGGGGTAACTCGCCGACTGCCCATGATGTTCATTGATACAGAAGAGGATCGTCTGATGCATGGCAGGTGTCCCTTTGGATATCTCATGCAGAGGATCTTTCAAACGATTTCCTACACCTACTCACTATTTATGACTTGCTAGTGGTGAAAGTTTTCTTAACCATACATGAAAGACGCAAAATTTTCATGGCCCATAATCTTCTATATGATATTCACACTCATACTGGTACTGGGATTATATAATGTTCCATCAGTAGAAGCTGAATCTATAAAATTATTGACTCGTTGAAAAAGGCAGTGATAGTAGGTCTCCCCGACCACTGTCTGTACGATTTGAATGAATATTTTGACAATTTTGCTTCGTGTTAATTTTCAGAGATCTTAATTTTCATTCATTGATTATGTATTCATGTGTTGTCAGAAATTGTGTTGATAGTACTCAATCCTGTGTTATTGACAAATTCTGTTTTCTCTTGGAACTGACGAATCATATAGCCTCGAAGTTCGATGGATGTGACGAATTTCGAATTTGAGGCTTCAGTTAGATTCAGTTGATTCATTTCATTGAGTTTCCGCTAGTTCTACCCTACAGCTAGAATCAGGATTATTGTTTGTCACAATTTCAAGTTAAAACGTTTCCTAAAGTTTTTCAACAGTGTAAAATGTCCGAAAGGTCGAAATCGGTCAGATTCAAGCTAGGATTTCATTAACAATTTCATTTTCATCTTCTGTCTACCGTCTTATTCATCATCTCGAAATATTTCACCTGCCAACTATTTTCAGACAGTTCGCAAATTCAGTTAAAGAACCAGCACACCGTTTTCTAATTTCTTCAAGTTCCGTATATTGATTCTTTTCTGCGAATTTCGTAATTTTCATCAACTTGCAATTTTGTTTGTGCAAATTTCGTAGATCGGTTTTGATAAACTTGTACATTGAATTCTGTTGGTCGTTATTTCCTTCAAACTTCTTCAGGAGATAAATCAGTGAAATGAGAGTGTGTTTAGATGTAGAAACGAAATACCTCTGGAGTGCATATCAAAAGTGTCTCATGAAGAAAGAAACGAAATAAAGAAATGAATGAAATATGCATTGCCACTATCATCTGACTCCCGGACAGTTCTATGTGATTGCTATCTGGAAATCTCAAGCATACCAAAAAAAACTGGCGCCCGAAGCTTGATTCACAAAAAAAACTTGAATTGCCAAAGGATTCGTGAATCAAGCAGCACTTCTTGTTGGAAATTCGTAACAAGCTCGTAGATAGTTGAATTCGAGAATACTTTTTTGCTGTACACCACGTCGAGCAGCATTAACGTGAACACCTTCTTTTCACCAATTATACGGAGAAAAAGGTTAACGCTCAGGAGGGAAGAGCAGGAAGAGCAGCAGGTCTCTGAACATGAAAATATTACTGTGTACCCCGGAAAAAGCCTATATTTCAGTTGATTTGTATTTGAGAGAATTTTGGATTCCATCAACAAAAAACTGAAAGATTTCTACAAAACTGAGGTCCAGTTTCACCTACGACTTCAATCCAAATTATTTTGCTAACTGGAATATGTGTACGCATTTATGCATTCGTAAATTTCAGTTAGCAAAATAATGCGGATCAAAGTCGTTGGTGAAACCGGCCCGAAGGTATATATTTTGTTAATCAACAAAAATACGAAATTTCACTCGATTTACGATCGAATCAAAAAAAGGGGAATCAACATGATAATAAAGTAAAAATGGATACTAGGAATGTGGCGGAGGGATAAAGAATCGAAGAATTAGCGAACTTAATAGAAGTAGAAGTTAGAGTATACGTAATATCATATAACACAACTGAACACTGCAATTCATAGAAAAACACTAAAACCCCAATAACTCCCAATAGTTCCACAAGAAATTACTGAGGTTTCAGATCACAGTCATAGATACCTGTTGAGACATTGGCCAAAGTGGCGCTGCGAGCTCGATTGAATTTCTCCATATAAAAATCTCCTTCCTGTAGTGTGCGTCAGCCATCGAGCGATGACAAGAGCAGTTCTCCCCAAAATTCAGAATCTTAGTCGATGTTAAACTAAATTAAACGCCTGGGAGAGACTGGAGTAACAACTTTCTTGAATGTATAAGTAATTTATGAACTGGGAACCTCCACAGAGAAGTACGGAACTTTGAAGCAGCTTCCATGCCATTCTGTTTTGTTTATGTTGCTCAATGCTGTGGCTTTTAGCTGTCAATTTATTCATATAACCCGTTGAGGAGAAGGTCAATGGAGATATATGGTTCCATTAAATGGCCCGCATGTATATTCTACTCTGCTGAGTTTTCCTCATAAACACAATATATCACCCCTGGGATAATTGAATTATGTCTAATATAAAGCTGGTTATGGAGCGGAGCATCAGAAATTTTAATTTGTGCAAGGTGAAACGCTAGAAGTTTCCAGTTCTTTCTATTAGATACTAGAGATATTCGAAAATGACAAGGGTTTTTGGAAAAAACCTCAAAAAATATGGATTCTTTACCAGTGAAGAAATGTATACCTTTCCTTCAAAATACCATAACTCACTTGAATTATATCGATTTTTTTATTCAAGCGGTATTCTTCGAACTCAAATAAAATCATCATTCAAAGATGACTGAATATGACAACCTATTGATTTTCATATTCCATTTAGTTTCATTCAATTATGAATCGATCAATGCCTGTACAGACTAATCAGTCTTATTTTAAATTCCCCCATTTCTTAGTTCGAGGTCGAAACAATATGAGAATATCCCTTGTTTTCAACGAACTTTTATTATATGACAATCACAAGTCGAATTCAATAATTTTTTTTTTCAATGAAAAATAACGAGTTCTTGACAAATAATACAAGGTGAATATAAACAACATGAACATTCTCTCCCCTCGTGATGAAATCACTACGAATGGTCTTCTCCATTTTCTTCAGGTAGAATCATATTCCAACAATTTACAAATTTTGGCAACTGGGCGTTTGTAGACACCTGTCTGAGTTTTAACATCAACCACTCTAACCTTTCCATCTTTGTCTTCATAAATCTTTTGTATCCTACCAAGTGGCCACATATTTCTCTGCAGTGAGTCATTGATAACCAGTACCACGTCGTTCAAAGATATTCCTTCCATATTCTGAAGCCATTTACTTTGTTTGTTCAGGGTGACCAGATATTTCTTTGCCACCTCTTTCAAAAGATACCTTGAGACACTCTCCATTGCTTTCTTGGGTTCATCTCAACATCTTAGAATTTTCCCGGTGGTGGCGCAGCTCCATTGGTACAGCTCAGCAAAAAATGATTAGGGGTAAGACTTTCTTGTCCAAAGGGTCATTCGAAACGTAGGTAAGTGATTTGCTATTCACCATATTTTCTGCTTCTGCTATCATAGTAGCCAGCACTTCTTCTTTCGGGTATCTTTTTTCCGAAGTTATTCTCAAAACCGCACCAATCTCTCCCAACTTTCTCCCATGTCTGGGGATCCTTGTGGAATGAACTTCCAGTTGATTTTCTTCAATGATAAATACTCCGGAATTTTCGTTTCATCAAGATCCTGGGCAGCTTCTCTTGATTCTCGATGAGCAGAGTGCATGAAACTTTTCCTAGAGATCAATTACCCTAACACCAAACTGATATTTTTGCACTCGACGCGCGTTTCGCTAACAAGGTTAGCATCTTCAGGAGAAGAAAATTGATACTAAATCTAGAGCTGAGGTTAGTTATTTATATACCTAAAGTTTTCGGTCCGATATGGACTTCGTTTGTTACTGTTAATTATTCTAATTAATTTCTCGGTAATGAACTGACTACCTGCAAGTTCCGTCATCTGTTAGTATTGATTTCTGATTACTTCCTCAACAATAAATTGAAAAGCGGGCTAAAAGGGATAGGTCCCTTGTCACCATTCATGCTGTTTTTACATTTTGCTATTTCTAGACTCTCACATGCATCGAGTAGTCTTGTGTCATGCACATGCTTGATCAGTTTCAGATTGCTTTCACCAATTTTGTGATCATTGTGTAGAGCGTGTTGGGCGACACTGGATTTTTCTACCCTTCCGTATTTTATATGTGCAAAGTGCTCTTTGAAACGGGTTTTAATAGCTCGTCTGCTCTGGCCGATGTACTTGTTGTTGCAATCTTGACAACTGATCTCGTAAATTCCCGACTTCTCTGAGTTTTCTAGTTTATCTTTTGGGTTACCAAGAAGCTGCTGTAATTTGTGAGAAGTTTTATATGCAACTTTCATATTTACTTTGTCAAAAATCTGTTGGAGTCCTCTAGTGTATTGAGGTTCATATGGGATTACTATAAACTTTTCGTTTTTCTCATCTTTTTTAAAAGTCGAGGATTTACGAAGTGTTTCCCTAAATTTACATTTTCTAATTATCTTATCAACTATCTCTGGGTTGCATGTTCGTACCATTATCGGAATTAATTTCTGTAGGACATCCTCGACGGCTCAAAAATCGTCTAATTGCCATGATGGCAGAGTCGGTGTTGAGAGAATTCGCATTTTCCAAATAAACTGCTCGTACACTCATGCATGTAAACAAAACAATGTATCGTTTTTCGTGTCTTCCACCAACTGTTACGAAAACTGGTCCAAAATAGTCTATTCCTGTGATTGTGAACGGTCTAACAAAGCTTTGTAGTCGGCACTCTGGCAATTGACCCATTTGTGGTTCTTGTGGCTGAATTCTTCCTTTCTTGCAGAGCAAGCAATCATGACTGCATTTTCGAACAGAATTTTGCATTCTTGGTATCCAAAATTTTTGTCATAGTTCATTCATAATGATTTCTTGTCCCTAATGTCCAAATTTAAAGTGATAGTTTTCAATTAGTAGTTTCGTCAGGCGATGCTTCGAATCAAGAATCGCTGGATGTTTTTGAAAGTAGTTCAGATCTTCAGCAGATTCAAGTTCTCCTTTTATTCTCAAAATATCCCTCTGGTCGATGAATGGTGTGAGGGAAAACAGTCGGCTCCATTTTTCGATTTGTTTCTTATTGGTAAGATCTGAAATTTCTTTGGAAAAACTGACACTTTGGCTATATTTAATCAGTGATTCCTCAGCTACTATCAACTCTTCAACTTCTGGATTCGGAGTCTGTTTCCAAAAAAGAAGTTGAAAGAATGCCCCGTTCCCACTGATCACAACACCATCATCAATGACAATTTCATTTAATTGTTGACTGAAAGGTAATGACAGTGCTTGCAAAAAAAAATCAAATCCATTCAAACCAGTCAGAATTAGAGGAAAATAAACTTCCTCAGGCAGTATTCGAACCCACGTCTTCCATTAACTAGATGGATGTTCTTACCACTGAGCTACCGGAGATGTTGAGTTCTCCATGAAAAGGAATGTTATTTACAAATTAATGCTCTTTTTAAAATTTTTCAACGTACAAATCTAATCGTATCGAGTTGTATTCATTAGTATTCCCAACAGAATTTCTGCGTGAAAATGTTACCAATGGGTGACAAGCGCTGAGGTAGGAACATGATTTTTGCGATCTTGGCATAACGCAATAAACTCTCAAAACTTCAACAACTCAATTTGACAACCTAGCAATAAGAGAGGTGAAACTCAATCTCGTCCGTGAATTCATAGAACGCTGCATCAACCTACATTCCACATACTCCAGCATGAACAATGCTTTCCCTTGAGCGCTTTGATGGTTCAAAAGTTGAATTCCAAGCAGTTGATTGAAACTTTCCAACTTTGGAGAAATATCGATTCTGAATTATTCCAAAGTTTCGACGAAGGATTTGATGTACTGCAAAGTTTATGAATTACTTCTGTTTCATGTGGGGGCTTCCAACAGATCACTGTATGTTTTCATTCCAATGATTTTCATTATTGAAGAAATAATCACTTTCAGGATCAAATTCGTTGAGAGGTGCACAGTTCTCGATTATTGAAATTCATTGGTAATTTGATGGTATAAAAAATATTTCATTGTTCCCTTCCTGGAAGATATGGGTACAGTGGGTGTTATATAAATATATGTTTTTCCATTAAAAAAAAAAGATCAATAATTTCTATACTATTTTTCAATAATTACACTTCTTCGCTTCAAAGTTAAGATGAAAAGTCTATGCGACACTGACGCTATATAGACCAGTATTAAACAAAAATTTGAAAGTGCTCTTCTGAGTGAATGTGAAAATGACACAGTCTAAGTGAGCACACCAATATTTAATAATACATGGTAACTTCAGGATGAATATTCGTTCATATGGTTGGTTTGGTTATTGCCAGAAAAAGTGGGTCTTCAATGCAGGAGTGATATTACAAAGATCTGAAGTACAAATTGAAAGTTCTCTTGAAAAAAAGCTGGGAATTCACCGATTTATCAAAACAATAAAAGACAATGTGAGTTTGAACACAGCAATGATTGCTATCAACAATTATTCAATGAAACGATAAATACTCATGATAACGTTATTAAAATCAGCCTGTATTGCGTGATTATCAGAGAACAGTTTACAAAACCGCTACACCTGTTTCACTACATAATAGCTTCTTCAGGCATGATATGTATTGCGTGTCATAGAAACAACACTCCCAAATAAATTATTGTATAGTGAAACAAGTGTAGCGGTTTCGTGAACTGTACAGTAAAACCTACACAATGAAGTATTTTTTTGTTATGATAATTATTCTGCAGTGGAGTCGAAAACATGGAGAACCACTACACTAAACTGCATTTTTTGATTTTTACGAAATGTCAAGAATTAGGTCATGATTTGTTGGAATAGATATTGGATAAAAATCTGATAGAATTGTGGAAAAACACTGGTGACTACTCGAGATGTAACGATGATTTTCCCAAGCATATTTTTTATGATGCCTAGATGTTTCGAAGCAACATCCCCTCAGAAAATGTGGTGATCGTTCAATGAACTTTTCGGTCTATAATCCACTTATACTCAAACTGATCCATAATAGCATATTTCTCTATCGGCAGTTGTTCAACCAGTTCTCAGTGGAATCATGTTTTTGGCTCTTTTACTCATGGAATTTTGCATTGTGCAGATATCAACCTCGGAGAATACTGTAAGCCTCTCCTTCTGGATTGTGGTATCATGCCACTGCCTAGTCCATAATATCCAGTATACTGTAGTCGAGATCCACAAAACAGACAATTATATACCTTTCAATCAGCAGCCCATTAGCATTTCACTGGTGGATACAAGTCATCGTGTACCTAGAGATGTTGTTCAACCAGTTCTCAGTGGAGTCATGTTTTTGGCTCTATTACTCATGGAATTTTGCATTGTGCAGATGTCAACCTCGGAGAACACTGTAAGCCTCTCCTTTTGGACTGTGGTATCATACCACTGCCTAGTCCATAATATCCAGTATACTGTAGTCGAGATCCACAAAACAGACAATTATATATCTTTCAATCAGCAGCCCATTAGCATTTCACTGGTGGAAACAACTCATCGTGTACCTAGAGATTCTAATTGAATATGCCCCAAAAAACTCGCTCGATCTGAAACCTGAATTCCGGAGAGTTCAAATCAAATATTTGACAAAGTTTTGGGGCACTATTTTCACCTCATCCAAGATTCCTTGGAGCTGTCATTATAAGATGATCATTTTATGTTTATATTTTTTCTTTTTTTTCATTCATTTATGGTGTTTTGAATATACTCGATTTCATTTACCTATATCGACAAACAAACATATGTATACAGCTCTTCCAATCCATACTGGCACAAACTCAGCTACTTTTCCAGTTGCACACTCGTAGTGCGGACCACGAAGAAAGATAAAACACCTACTAGGAATAAATATCAACACAGTGAACACATTATAGGTGTTTTTTCATATTACTTCATTGCACAGAGATTACTGGTCATATACATCTTCGGTTCTGTGCAAAGATGGATTGGATAAGCTGTAAATGCGTTCATGGAGTTTATTGACAGTTAGGAAATTATCGAAAAAATCAATACGAGGTATCAAAGGATTCAGGAAATGGTTTCGAATAGAGGTTTCAATTATATCATATGTCATATATTGTAATTTTGAATTAAAACTTTTCTGGAAAATGGGCCTGAAGCGGAATTCTCCTAAAATTCCAGTCTATGACGGTGAAAAAAGTGTGAACTGTGTATCTATCTCATACAGCACCGATTCGTATGAAAATTTGAATATAGGTTCTACTCACCCTCTATTCCAAAATCTACCCCGTGCCGAGGGTTGCTTTTTCCCTGGAGGTGGTATAGCAAAACAATCTCTATCCCAATCCGTGCTCTAGAAGGTTTTGCTCTTTCACGTGTTTACCACTCCAAGTTCCATTTTTCTATTTTGTAATTGTGATTTGAACTTGATTAATGTGCCCTCTGTACGACCTTGTTGGTAATATAATATCAATTATCCTCTCACAGGATTCTATTAGCCCCCAACCTAACAGTTTAGTGATTACCCGTGGGATGGCGCCACCATGTCAATTCCAAATAATATTCAAAAATTATTTCGGTTTACAGTCATTGTTTTTTGTAAATGTTTTTATAAGAACCTTATCGGCGTGAACTACGAGGAAACTCGGCATTTTGCACGATTCTTGGCTCCTAGACTTTATCGCCCTTTTCATGCTCACGTTAGATGAGAACCATTATGGCTTTTTAGTCAAACTACTTATCAGTATTGGTGACATTGGCTGGTCTTATTCTAGGTAAGAGAATTACAATATTCCTAAAAGTATTTAATTTGCTAACCTGCATTATCATGCTAAGCTTCCAAGTTCTTTTACATACTTGTTTAATGTTTGTGCAGTCTATATACAATATTTACATTATTTACATTATTTACATTATTTTTCTATACGTTAATGTTTCATTCTAGAGTGAAGCTGAACCTCCCTCATCAGTTGAGAATGAACGATTTATACTGCCAACCACCTTTTTTTCCGTCGTCAGCCTGCCCCCACGATCCAAAATTTACCCTGAGATCAACTGTTTCTGCTCATCTGTCGACCAACGTGGGCTGTAGGAAACCATGGTGGTGGAAAACACTCCGCAACCTCCTCAACAATATAACTTGCGATCTAGTCGAAGGAACCTTGAAGACATCCTGAACCGGTCCCAGCAGAGCATTCCACAAGTGATCCAAAATAGCCTGCAGAATCTGGAGGAAGTCTGGAACCGACCACAACAGCTCGATCCACAAAAAACTCCATCAGCGTGTCGGAATGATCTGCAATCAGGTAACCCTAGAAATAGCTATATGAACGCCAGCAGAGGCGAGAATTGTTTACCTTCGGACCAAGAGGGCGCATTTGGTGCAGCTGCATTAGATCCTCAATTGCAGAGGCAGCAGTCCCAAAACCTCTCCTGGCCAAATATGCAGAATCCACTTCGCCAGAACCCAAATTTGGGGGCCATCCCAAAATCATTTACTGTACCCCCACCAAGGGATTAGATGAAAAATATATAGTATGCAAGGTGGACGGAAAGAATGAAATCATTCCTGAAAAAAATTTTGAACATTTGTTTACTGACAGAGAATCTGTCAATCTTTCAGCTGTACTTGAAAAACAGGAGGCTAGCACAACTAAAATTCTGAAACTAGAAAGAATCCCTACCTCCAACACCTTAACTCCACAGGATTATCAAATAGAATGTGGAAAACTTCTGGAGAATTTTGCAGATATCTTCTCTGATAAGCCAGGTCTTGTTAAGGGTTATGAACACCAAATTAACTTAACGACAGCTGATCCATTTTTCGTTAAACCTTATCCGATTCCCCTGGCTCACAGAGAGGCTGTCAATAAGGCAATTTTGCAGATGATTGAGTGGAAAGTAATTGAGAGATGCTCCTCCAAATACATCTCACCAATAATGACAACAGTCAAACGGGATAGTACGGTACGCATTTGTGTGGATGCTCGACATTTCAACTCGGTAATGGAGCCAGATTTCGAGCTTCCCCGTCCTATAGAAGAAATTATTAAATCCATGTCTGGACAGAAGATATATTCAAAAATAGATCTAACAAATTCTTACTGGCAAATTCCCTTGAGAGAAGCAGATAGGCAGTTTACCGGCTTTATGGTGGGTACTACCACTTATCAGTGGAGAGTTCTTCCGTTTGGCCTGAAAACAGCTGTATCATCCTTTACTCGTTGTATTAATAGTATTTTTGGGTTCGGTTATGACTTTTTGGTGCCATATATTGATGACTTGCTTATCATTTCAAAAGATTATGAAGAACACTTCACTCACCTGGAGAGAGTATTCAGTAAGCTCCGAGAGGTGGGTCTCACTGTAAAACGTAGTAAGTGTGAATTTTTCTCTGAAAAACTGTCCTTTTTGGGTTATGTTATCGATGCGAATGGTGTCGTACCTGATGGAGAGAGAGTACAGGCAATCTTGGACTACCGCCCTCCGCAAAATGCCAAGGAATTGCAGCGCTTGAATGTGTAATTATGACAGGCAATTTTGCCCTAACTTTTCTTCTATCACAGCTCCTCTCACTGAACTACTCCGAAAGAAGGTACCTTGGAAATGGGACTCTGAAAAGCAGAAATCGTTTCAGCAAGTGAAGCAGTTATTGGAACAAGCTACCCTCCTCTACCATCCAGATCCACACCTCCCGTGGCATGTCCAGACTGATGCTTGTGATGTGGGTTTGGGAGCTCAACTGTTCCAAATTGTGGATGGTAAGTGTCAGGTAGTTGCTTGGGCCAGTCGTCTACTTCTGGATAGAGAAAGGAGATATAGTTTCAACGAAAAAGAGGTCCTAGCAGTAGTTTTTGCTATTACAAAATGGCGTATTTATTTATTGGACAGGGAGGTTATTGTCCATACTGATAATCGAGCAATCATTCACCTTCAGAGTGCTCGCCTTCTTTCTCCAAGAATTACTAGGTTGGCCATGGCTCTCCAGGAATTTTCATATACCATTGTCCATATCTCTGGCAAGGAAAATATTATTGCTGATGCATTATCCCGCCATGCCAATGTGCGCTTTCCAACGCCAATCAACAAATGTTTCCAGATTTTCAGTACGAATCTGCAGCTGCCTTCAGAGTTCCTTCGGAAGCTGAAAGATTTAGTTCGTTATCAGTTAGAAGATGAAAAATTGAATGCTATAAGGAAGCGGGTAGAAGCAAAGGATGGGCTGAGTCGAAGCTTCAGTATCTACAACGATATCTTATACAAAAACGGACCAGACGGCGTTTCGCTACTGTTATGCATACCCAAATCCCTCATACATCCAGTCATCGAAGTTTTTCATTCAACTCTGGGACATTTTGGAGTCTACAAGACCTGGGTCGCCTTACGTAACGAGGTTTGGTTCAATAATTTGCACCGTTTAGTGAAGAGGATTGTTCTCACCTGTGAGATTTGCCAGAAGTCCAAGTCAGCTGTTATGCCAAAGCCTCCTCAGGTTCAAATCATCCCTGCCAATAAGGATGACATCATAGCCATGGACCTCTTTGGTCCTCTGGTCCGAAGTAGAGGAGGAGTATGCTATGTTTTCGTCATTCTCAACCTGTTTACGAAATATGTAGCCCTCTACCCCTTGAAGAAGGCCACATCCCGAGCCATGCTCAATCGATTGGTTCAAGATTACTTCCCAAAACATGGTATGCCAAGCCGAGTTTTACACGATAACGGTTCCCAATTCACATCGAAGTTGTGAAAGGAAACACTCACAAACCTAGGTGTCAGCTTAGTTTACTCCGCTGTTCGACACCCTGAGTGTAATAGTTCAGAGCGAGTAATGAAGGAACTTGGGCGATTGTGCCGTTGTTTCTGCAGTGATCAACATTCAAGATGGGAAACGGAAATTCCCCGTTTTCAACAATTTCTAAACTCAGTTGTCCATGAGTCCACTGGCTTCACCCCAGACGAACTGCAGTTAGGATGTGAACGACTTCGACTGTTACCCCAGACATTCCTTCGGTCTGCAGGAGCCCAAGTAGCGGGACCTACCTATGAGGAGAAATTAATATTGGCTGAGGCTACCCTGAAGGGAAAGGCAGCTCGTCGTGCGCTTGCTAACCCGGGCCGACCAAGTGTTCATTTTGGGGTCGGTGTCCTCGTGTTGTTGAAAGCAAACAACTCCTCTTCCACACTTAGAGCTGAAACAAACAAATTTATGTTACTTTTTGAAGGTCCTTACCGCATAAAAAAGCAAGTAAGTGATAATACTTACGTTTTAGAGTCTCTCCACAATGGCAAAGAACGGGGCACTTTCCATGCATCACAACTTCGGCCTTACTACCAAAAATGCGCTCAACAATTTTTCCCTGTCTCTTGTCTTTGCTAAAACTATTGACCGCAAAATAATGGGGGATGCAGATATAGCAAAACAATCTCTGTCCCAATCCGTGCTCTAGAAGGTTTTGCTCTTTCACGTGTTTACCACTCCAACTTCAATTTTTCTATTTTGTAATTGTAATTTGAACTCTGTACGACCTTGTTGGTAATATAATATCAATTAAGTATCCTCTTACAGGATTCTATTACCTCCCAACCTAACAGTTTAGTGATTACCCGTGGGATGGCGCCACCATGTCAATTCCAAATAATATTCAAAAATTATTTCGGTTTACAGTCATTGTTTTTTGTAAATGTTTTTATAAGAACCTTATCGGCGTGAACTACGAGGAAACTCGGCATTTTGCACGATTCTTGGCTCCTAGACTTTATCGCACTTTTCATGCTCACGTTAGATGGGAACCATTATGGCTTTCCAGTCAAACTACTTATCAGTATTGGTGACATTGGCTGGTTTTATTCTAGGTAAGAGAATTACAATATTCCTAAAAGTATTTAATTTGCTAACCTGCATTATCATGCTAAGCTTCCAAGTTCTTTTACATACTTGTTTAATGTTTGTGCAGTCTATATACAATATTTACATTATTTTTCTATACGTTAATGTTTTATTCTAGAGTGAAGCTGAACCTCCCTCGTCAGTTGAGAATAAACGATTTATACTGCCAACCACCTGTTTATTTGCGTCGTCAGCCTGCCCCCACGATCCAAAATTTACCCTGAGATCAACTGCTTCTGCTCAGTGGATGCCACCCCTTCTCGGAGGTGAAAAAATTTTCATTGGAAATAAGTGCGGAAATCAATAGATTGACTAATTTTAAGCACTTTTTGTTCAATGAAGGTGAAATTGTCGGTTTTCAGTGAAAAAAAAAAACACGTTTTCCGATCCTTTTTCGCGAATAACTGGAAAATAATGCATCTAATCGAAAAACCTGTGGAGAGCAAAATTATAGCTTTTGAAAAAACAAAGGCGATTGTTTATTTGTGATGTATGCAAACCCACTACAAACTGAATAATTGTTTGTTGAAAGTTGATTGGTATTTTCAAACGACAAAATGGAAAGTTTCTACGTACAATAACCAAAAACCAATGCATTTTTCGGGAACAACTTTTCCAACCTTTTCTGAAGTCCTTTGAAAATCCTTCATTTTTGTTATTTATAAAAGTTTCTAGCATCAAAACTGACCGAGGTATGGGGAAAATAATGTTGAATCCTATTTTTTCGTTGAAAAAAAATTGTGATTAACTCATCCTCTCTCCTCCCCCCTTTGAAAAAAATTGTTGTTACTCTATAATTCACTTCATTCATGTTCTTATGATGAGTTCTGATTCTTTCATCAATTGAATGTACGTAGTTTCGGAAAAAATCGAGATTGTAGAGAAAAAATCATTTACGTGATTCAGCGAAAAATCACCATTTCTTCGAAATAACTCGAAAAGTATTGATCACATGCAAAATTTCTTGGAGTACAAAATTGAAGGCTATTCTCCTCTGAAAATTTCGGTGTTCCATTTTTTCTGCAGGATGAAAATAGAGTAAGATATGGCCAGTTAAATATTGAGAGGGTTCGCGCAAAATACCTTTTTTGAGCCATTTCAGCATGAACCTTTTCAAAAATTTGATCTGAAACAAAACATAATGTGAATGAGCTTATAGCCTGAGTGATAGTGCCTTTTATGATGCCATGGACAGCATAGCTGATGCCGACAAAAAGGTAGACATCAATATTTTCAAATATATCTTGAAGCAAAAAGACATCATCATTGATGAACTACGAGATAAGATCAATATTTTGAATAAACAAGTAGAATTGTTAAATCGAATGCATGACAAAAAAATCTTCATCGCCGAACCAGGAGGTTCCTAACAAAAAGTTAAGACTACAAAACATATTGGTCATGAAAAAGTTAAAGCAAAAAAAAGTCTGGGTAGTGAACAAAATGTATCTGACTCACAAATCGTGAAAGTAAATGGAACGGAATCCCAAACCAAATCGGAATGCCAAAACAAACCGGAAAAAATCACTTCAAATGACGTATCACAGGCAATAGCTCAGGTGCAAACAGAACAACTAAAGAATGATTGTATCAATAAGGGGAATGGAATCTCCAATTCTCAGTCGCAAGGAGCCTGGAATGAGGTTGTGAAAAGACGGAAGAGGTCACTTGTCATTGGAAATAATAAAGTAACGGGATCTGTGAAAGGAGTACCAAAACAAGTTTCCCTGCATGTGTACAGATTGGATCCCCAGACAACAGTCAATCAGTTACAACAGTCGCTTGTTGAAAATTTCCCGAAGGTGAATTGTGAAGCGTTGAACTCAAAATATCCGTCCATTTATTCCTCATTCAAGGTAACTATATATGAGAGTAATTTTAAGAAAGCGATAGACCCTGAGGAATGGCCTTACGGTGCATGTGTTAACCGTTTTTTAGAGAAACGCAAAGTGATCCGCCCAGTTCCATAATTTTCAAACCTGACTTACTTATGTTAAATGTTAATACCTTGACCATTGACAAAATCAATTACCTTTTGAGTGATATAAGTGATATGGAAACAATAAAATTTTTATGCTTGGTTGAAACTGGATTAAAAGAAATCTCAATGAACTCAATCCACTTTACTAACTATAATCTGATCTCTTTCTACTGTAGACCGACAAAACAATGTGGGGGTGTTGGCATATGGGCAAGGAAGGACATCCAAATACACTCTATTGACCTATATGATTTTTGTGATGAACAGAATTTTGAAATATGTGCGGCATCTTTCAAGGCAAAGGGAATAACAAATATCATTTTGAATTGCTACAGATCTCCCAGTGGAGACGTTCAATTCTTTCTCAAAAATATTTATGATGTGTTGTATTATCTATATAAACCTAATCTAAATTTCATCATATGTGGGGATTTCAATCTTGACATGCACAAGAATATATATTTTAATTCGTTATGCGAAATACTATCATGTTTTAATTTGCGCCCGATGGTGAGGTGGCCAACTCGAGTGACATATACTTCATCTACAACAATAGACCAAATTTTCATAAATTTTGATAACAAAGGGCTGTGTTGTGTTTTTGATAACGGAATATCTGATCATAGAACCGTGTTTTTTGAAATGGATTTATTCACTGTAGTGAAAGTTCCTACAACAACCGAGATTAAGAGAAGTTTTGATAAGAAGAGTAGACGTGAATTTCATAACGTAGTAAAAAGAGAGAACTGGACCACATTTCAAAGTATAGAAGATCTGAATGAAGCTTTTCTTCATTTTCATCGTTTGTTTTTATATCATTTTGATTTATGTTTTCCCAAACGCACTTATTACCATAAAAATAAATGCAAAGAATGGGTTGATGAATCTGTCATTCATTCTAGTTCCAACCTGAAGGAACTTTTTTTACTGAAAAAAACATATCCAGATTTTGAAGATATATACAAGAAAGCTTAACGTAAACACTCATCTCTACTGACTGAAAAAAGAAAAAGCTACTATCAAAATCGTATATTCAACTCATCAAATACTATACGTACATCTTGGACAATTATTTCAGAACTATCGAACAAGCATAACAAAACTGACCAAAATATAGTAATTAATAATAATGGAGAATTGACAGAGAATGCATCTGAAATAGCTTCTCTCTTCAACCACTTCTTCATCGAAACTCCTGTCAATCTATCAAACAATATTCCTAAAGTTAGTCCACTGAAGCGTAACAATGAATTCAATGAGGTGAGCATGTTCTTGCAACCGTTTTCAGAAAGAGAGCTTCTTTTACTTTTGATGAGAAGAACAAAAAATAAAAATTCTGCAGGATCAGATGAGATCCCAGGATTCATTCTGAGAGATGTCCTCGAGGATATTATTGCTCCCCTTACTCATTTGGTGAATTTGCCTTTCCAAACAGGTTCATTCCCGAATTCCATCAAAATTGGAAAAGTCATACCGATTCACAAGAAAAATGATTCAAAATTATTAGAAAATTACAGACCGATAACAATCCCATCTGTATTTTCAAAGTTATTTGAATATGCCTCTCTTGACCGTCTTTGGAGCTTCATTGAAAAGCATAAGATTTTATCGGATAAACAGCATGGGTTCCAGGGTGGAAAATCAACATCAACCGCTATATTATCTTTCTTCAACCAAATAATTGAACATATTGCTGCTGATGAATGTCCAGTAGCAATCTTCTGCGATCTAAGCCGTACGTTTGATTGCGTAAACCACGAAAAACTATTAGAATTGTTGGAACTATGTGGTTTGAGGGGTCTCCCACTGAAATGGGTTGAATCATTTCTGGCGGATAGGAAACAATACGTATCTATACAAATAAACTCTAATAATACAAAATATAATGAAAAATCAGAATGTCTGAATGTTGATATGGGTGTCCCACAAGGGTCCGTATTGGGACCGGTGTTATTTATTTTGTATATCAATCAGATTGATTGCATTTTAGAAAGTTGCCATCACTCTGCATACGCAGATGATTTATCACTGGTGTTGTCTTTACAGGACACTGATTTACTAAATGCTAAATGTAGTGATGTGATGAATAATATATCAAACGTTTTCTATGAACGTTCTTTATTTTTCAATACCGAAAAAACTGAGGTAATACGTTTCCATACTCGTCAGAAGGCAGAAAGAAATTTAAATATTAGAGTAAATGAGACAATTTTGACAAACACTCAAGAATCTGTCAGATTTCTTGGAGTATATTTGGACGAATTTTTCAGTTGGAAAACCCATTGTGATAAACTTATTGGCAAATTGAATTCCCTCTTGAATTTTACCTCTTCCATGTATATACATTTTTTATATGGCTGTTTATATTTTTAAAAATAGATCTTCCTTCAAGTTGAATGAAGATATTCATGGATATAATACTAGAAGTAAACAATCCATGTATGTTCCATTTGCGAAGGTGAATACCGCATATTTTGCTCCCAATTATATAGGGCCAAGAATTTTTAACAAACTCCCAGATATCATAAAACAACATAAAAATGGGAGTCATTTCAAAAAAGACCTGAAACATTTTTTATTGGAGAAATGTTTTTATTCGCTTTTCGAATTTTTTAACTAAAAATTATTTTATGTGACTGTCCTATTTTATATTTATATTTAATTTTACTTTTTGATATTTCGAATAACCCTTAGAATTAGGCTTGACAATTCCCATACATTTCACTGTCAACGGGAAATAAAGATTCATTATTATTATTATTATTATTATTAGCTCTTGAAAAAAGCTACGAAATACTTTTTTGGTGGATTTGATTGCTTGAAGACTAAGTGAGTTATGGGAAAAAAACAAAAACAATTTTTGTAGAAATTAGAGTATGTACATTAGTATATTGAAGAATACACATAGCAACTATATTTCAGGCCTAGTGGAACTATAAGTATATTATATATGTATATATACAGATGGTTCCACTAGGCAACGATTTTTTAAAAAGGGGGGGGGAAGAGAGGATGAGTTATTCACAATTCTTTTTTCATGGAAAAAATAGGATTCAACATTATTTCCTTCATACCTCGGTCAGTTTTGATGCTGGAAACTTTCATAAATAACCAAAATGAAGGATTTTTGAAGGGCTTCAAAAAAAGGTACAACTGATTTTCCCCGAATAATGCATTGGTTTTTGGTTATTGTACGTAGAAACTTTCCATTTTGGGGTTTGAAAATACCAATCGACTTTCAACAAGCAATTGTTCAGTTTGTAGTGAGTTTGCATACATCACAAATAAACAATCGCCTTTGTTTTCTCAAAAGCTATAATTTTCCTCTCCACAGGTTTTTCGATTAGATGCATTATTTTCCAGTTATTCGCGAAAAAGGATCGGAAAACGTGTTTTTTTTTTTGACTGAAAACCGACAATTTCACTCGTGAATAAGTCGAAAAGTATTGCTTTTCAGAAAAAACTTCATTGAACAAAAAGTGCTTAGAATTAGTCAATCTATTGATTTCCGCACTTATTTCCAATGAAAATGTTTTCACCCTCAAGAAGGGGTGGCATCCACCCCCAGGGAGAAAGCAACCCTCGGCACAGGCTAGATTTTGAAAAAGAGTATATGTAGATCCTGAATCCAAATTTTCATGCGAATCGGTGCTGTATGTGATAAATACACGGGAAAATGGTCATAGACTGGACTATAATGGTACGATGGTTCAGCAGATAAACCGACTGACGGAGTGGTAGTTATTTAGATTTAGCTAGTTTATGAATAATGAATATAGTAGGTATACAAAATTGGTAAGTTTCCTCTGAGCCTTCTTAAAGCACTCGTGAGACTGTTTCTTGAAGTAACGTGATCGTTCACGATAAAACGTTAAAAATACTTGGAGGATGAGTATCACTGAATGAATAAACAGCAATGGAAATGCAAGTTATGAGAAACAATTTCCTCGAACCTGGAGCGTTTCTCTTGAACCGCAAATGAACGAAATTGTTGGAGTTCTATGGAGTTTCACAGTTTCTGTTTTTGTTGAAGAACTCACTGTTTATGTGTTCGACTCGGAATGTGGAAAGCGAGATACGGAAAGTTACATCATTCGAGATTGTATTGGATTCGAGAAGATTACGCAAAGTTACCAAGTTCGTGAGACAACGTTTAACTCCCCATTGTGCCTCCCGCCACCTCCTTGAATGATGTTTTGAGTAAGGAGTTAGTTGAGTTGTGAACCAATGATTTTGGAGATACTATTTTTGTCAACGTTTCAGACTTTCATGAATCCATCCTCAAAATTTCACATCTGAAAAAATAATGGGGTGGATCCTTCACTCACACCTTTATCTAAAATACTTTTTATTTACACCTGTACTCTAATAATACACTTATATGCCCACAACCCGTTTTATAATGAAATCCACTGCGATACAGATTTTCATTACGGTGCAGATTTTCAACCAATAGAAACCCATTATTTTTCAATCAAGCACGATGTGCAAGCTTTGCATTTTGACGTTTGTCAAGTTAAAATTAGTAGGTATTGAATGTTTGAAGAATTTAGGCAAATTTCGATAATCGTATGAAAATGTCTTATAGCAGTGATATAGAAGAATTACCAGCGACCCTCCACAACAAGAACAAGAAAAAAAATACAATCGATCGATTATATTTTTCATTCGACAAATGCAACACATATGTTTTTATTTTTAACCTAATTATATGAGCTCTCATGTCCGAGTGGTCAATGGCGCTGGCAGTGATCAATTACTTCCGGGCTCAATTCCTGACCTCGGCAGGAATTTTTTTTCATTTTTTCATTTCTCATTGTTGTATCCTCCGTGGTTATACCATTAATTATAATTTTGTAAAATTTTTCAATGAAAAACGATTGATTACCTACTATTATCGTGTTCAATATAAATACCTAATAATATAATATTTTTAGTTCTTCATTATTTATTGAGTGTAGATAAAATAGCGTATGCAACTCTCATGTAATGGTTATTAATACACTCGCATAAACCATACGAAACTCACCTTCGGCTCTTTTCGTATCCCGGTTTATGCTCATGTATTGATCACCATCATTACACGATCGTTGCATAATATACTATTATCTACACCCGTACTCTAATAATACACTTACATGCCCACAACCCGTATTATAATGAAATCCATTACGATACAGATTTCTCATTACGATACAGACCATTATTTTTCAATCAATCATAATGTGCAGCATTTGACGTTTGTCAAGTCAAAATCGGTATAGGTATTGAATTTTTGGAGAATATAGCCAAACTTCGATAATCATAACAAAATGTCTGATACCAGCGATATGGGAGAATCCCTTCGACACCTTCACCGGCAGAAATACAGTTAGAATGATTGAATTTTTCATTTGACAACTGCATTATTTATTCCTTCATTTTTTCTCTCAAATTTCATGAGCTCTCCGTAGGCGAGCAGTCTAAGGCGCTGAAAGCTAGTTGAAATACTCGGAAGAAACATGGGTTCGATTCCGGCCTCGTGAAATCTTTTTTTTTATTTTTGATCTCTTCATTTCTCATCGTTTTATTTCTCGAAGTGATACCTTACAATTTTGTAGAATTTTTCAAAGAAATGCGGTTGATTAGTATTATTGTGTGCAATACAAATATTAATATAATATTTTTAGTTCTTCACTATTTATCGGGTGCAGACAGAATAGTGTATGCAACTCTCATGTAATAGTTATTAATACATGATCGTTGCATAATATACTATTATGAAAAGATGAAGATTCTAACTTGGTATGGTTGTTTGTTGGGAAATCAATCTTCAAAAATACCAATCCGATCATGAAAATGCATTAACTTACAGAAAGCTACACTATTCAGGAGTGACATGGGCTTTGTTTCGTTATGATTGAAGAGAAAATCAAATTAAAACAATGAGAGAACATTTACTTGAATGTGGTTGACAATGTTACTCGCTGAGAAGTAATGATTAGGACTTTTATTGTTCATATAACTAACCCTTAACAGAAGAGGCAATCAAATCTACAGAAAGGTAAGAATGTATTTCTCTCGGTCAAAGAAAAAAATGCAAGGTTTGATTGATCGAAAAATAATATTGTAAGAAAAAAAAAGCAAAATCGAGGGGTAATTATTTTTCATTCAATATTTTCGATTTCTCCATTTCATTTTCAATATTCAATCACAACAACAAACTTCATTTCAACTTCCTTGATTGCATTGAATTGCCTTATTCGACAAGAATTTCTCATAATTTTTTTTCAGCAACAGGTTTCTATACAGTTAATCGAACAGACAGCAGGAAAACGTGTTCAAATCAAAAAACATGGAAAGATTCACAAGACAAATCAAATATCTAAAACGGTTTGGGACGTGTTCGTAGACTGTCTTGAGAAAACCATCAACCTCTATCAGGATAAGGAGGGCGGATTCTTAATCTACTCAGAAATATTGCTGCAAAATACAGTTTCTTCTGAGTAGCGTACGTTTTATAAGTCAGCAACTCCTCGTATAGCTCAAATTTGTCTATCAGAAAAATAGAGCAACTAATGATCATCGAATACTTATCGTACAATTATTGTATTTTCAATGCGTTTTTTCCTAGATGCATCCTTCATTACATTCCAGATTTTTTTGTAGTCCGCATTTGCCTCTTAGTATTTTTTTTGATAGTATACATTTTTTGTTTTTCTAATTAATTGATTGATTCTATTTCTGAGGTTTTTATATTCGACCTCTAAGTCTTGTGAATATTCTTTAAAAAAATTAATGGTTAAAATGATCTTTGTGTTTGATTGATGTAATTATTCTATAGGTGATCCATGGTTTGATTTTCTTCACGTTATGTATAGGAATTTTCAAAATTTTAGTAACATTCTCTATGTTAGTATTCAGTTTGTCAAAAAAACAGTTGTAAGCTTGTTGTTGATTGTTTTTATTTAGAATATTCCCCCAACTCTCGATTCTCAATAATTCAACTAATTTTTGCAGATATAGGTGACGACTTCATTGATATTTATCTGTTCCTTTCCACCCCCGCCCTCTCAGGAGCGGTCCTCAACCTGCTGATGGGCACTTCAGCAAGATTGATATCTAACCCGCTTCGGTTGGAAATCAGCCTTTAGGTGCTATTGCTTCCTCTCTATCTCTTACTTTGGTTTCTACCTGACTCTGCTGCGTTGCAGTTTGATATTTATCTGTGTTTATAGAGTCAGTGAAAGGGGGTGCAGGAATGTAAATAAATGGGGTATAATGATCATTCATGCCCGTTTGAAATATAATTGGTTCAATTTCAGTGATATTGAGTATTTTACGTGTTGTCCATATAAATATATGATCAATTATGGACGTGAAATCTTTTGTGACCCTCGTGGGTTTATTTATTTAGGATACGAAGCCGTTTGTTTTCGAATTGATTCAAGCAGCTATTTGTATCACAATGATATTTTTTTCCTATTTCAATGTTCATATCCCCTTTATATCACTGAAGTGAATGTTTACCATATCAGTCAATATCTCTCAATTGAAGACCTTTCTATATTGGCCCAACCTGAATTTAAAGTTCAGTGATCATAATAAGCTACCACCATGTTGTTTACGACTCAAAATTTTTCTCCCCATTGCAGGTATCCTGGGTGCGCAAACAGGACTACCACCTCCTCACCGTGGGCCCCACGACTTACAAAACCAACGACCGCTTCATGGTGGAGCACGTCCGCCACCTCCAGAACTGGGGGTTGCTCATCAAGAAGGTGCAACCCTCCGACGCGGGGTTGTACGAGTGCCAGATCTCCACCCACCCTCCGACCAGTATCGTCGTCGAGCTGCGAGTAACAAGTGAGTTTTCAAGTTCGTTTCATGCCTGAGCGAAAATGCAGCAAATCGAGCCATTCATTAAAACGGGAAACTTTAATGTACCCCCAACTTTCCTGTGAAATGAAATTCCGAGAGCATTCCTCTATCTATAACTTGTGATTGATAACGTTTGCTTTCTCGGAATTAGCTGATGATTGAGTTACATAAGAACTCGAAGTTTTTAAAGTGTTTCAAAATTCGACTGCCAATTCAATTCGGTTTATCCCGTATGAAGAGCGATGAAGAACAATGTGGAAGAATTTTCTCTGGAATGAACTCATGATTGAAATTTCATCAACAGATTTTGTACAAGGATAAGCTATGTATCATCTGAATACATAATTATAAGGAAGTAATCGTTTGGAAGTAACAACGAGCGTAGTTGAGAGTTATGCTACTGTTAAATGAATAAAAGAATTGAGCTTTTGGAATATGATCTCTCAGGAAACCATGAACCAAACGTCAACCAATTCATCTGCGAATGTCGAATATTTGCCACGGTCGACGCTAGGCGACTATTGAATAATTTTGAATTCGTACCGATCAATAATTGTTTACTATAGAACCAACATGTGTGAGAATCTTCAAATTTCCATGATTGCTCTATCATTTGGTCGAAATCACTTGAAGATATCAGAGCCATAGACCCTTCTCATTCCACTCATTTCTTTATTCTGTATACATTAAGATTGAGTCCAATTGAATATACACAGTACTGTCTAATTTGCTATCTGATTCACTCAACAATAATTTGTGTAACATGAAGTACACGTCGAGATGTTTGTGGGTTGATCTATACTATCAGACCTTTTTCTTGAGCGGTAGCCTTTGCAAAACGATTTGTAGTTCTGGAAAAATAAAGGAATTATACTCTCATTCTAAGTATTCGTATGAAATGTATGATGTTAAAGAAACTATTTCAATATCTGTAAATAGTCAGACTCAGCACCTCAGCTGATTGAAATACTGAGAATCCTTGTATTCCGAATCTTCATCTCTTGAGATGAGGAATGAAAATTTCACAATTTCAATGACGAGTAAGGTAGGCTGTATGCCGCGAGTATCATATTGATATTTTTTAACATTTCGATTCGCAAGTAGCAAGTATTCCATACATTTTTTATCGGGCAATATTCTTGATGTAATGTGCAATTTCGAACCTACACAGTTGTCAATGTGAAAGGGCAATCGTCTCATTGACCAAAAATATCGAGGTCAACATATCTTATTTTGAACATAACAAGATCGAGTTTCATGCTTCGGACCACTAAAAATAATCATATACATCATATACCCCTTATTGTCAAAAATTAGAAAATAACAATAGAAACTGAAAACCGAAATATGGGTAGAAATAGTTAAATAATGATTGTTTCATGCTTTAGGATACAATTACATTATCTTCCAATCTGCTCTTGTTGAAAACCACCCGTAAAAACATTGAAATTTTTATAATTTCTTCGAACTTTAGAATAAACTGGTGAGAAATCAACGAAATATACACTACTTAACACACGCATACACGTGAGCAGATGTTTCTTCCTTTCTGTCTTTCAATATGAATGTAAAAAGTGGAACATATAACGTATAACGGTCGAATATACTTACCGGTTATATAATATATAATATTACTACGCTCCGAAGCGGGTAATTCGAAATTTTCCAAAAAAAAAGTGAACGGTTTGTTAAGCATAGCTCTTTCATTTTAGGTGATAGAAAAAATTTTTCCGTGACGATTTTGTAGGGCTTTCCAAGAGCTATAAGACTATGTGAATTAAATTACTCAAGATCCCTTAATTTTTTAATGGGGAGAGTTTAATGAGGTGATGTTCGATCGTGAATGTAGGTTTAAAAAGGCTATATCTCGCCGAATATTGACTGTACCAAAAAATCTGCTAACTGGGAAATTTTTGTCATTAAAAAAGGTACAATTTAGTACTCTGTCGTTTTTTTCGTATCTTCAGTATTTTGGGAGATATTTTGAAGAAAAGGGTTAAAAACACGAAATTGGAAAAATTTGTTTTCTCTTTAAACTCTTTTATCTACACCCGTTCTCTAATAATACACTTACATGCCCACAACCCGTTTCATAATGAAATCCATTACGATACAGATTTTTCATTACGATACAGATTTTCAACCAATAGAAACCCATTATTTTTCAATCAAGCATGATGTGCATGCTCTGCATTTGACATTTGTCAAATCAATATCGGTATAGGTATTGAACTTTTGAAGAATATAGCCAAACTTCGATAATCATAACATAATGTCTGATACCAGCGATATGGGAGAATCACCTTCGACTCCTTTACCGACAGAAATACAGTTAAAATGATCAAATTTTTCATTTGACAAATGCATGATTTATTACTTATTTTTTCATCAAATTTTGTGGGCTCTCCGTAGCCGAGCCGTCTGTGGCGCTGACATTGATTATTCTAGCTGTAGGAGACATAGGTTCGATTTCGGTCTCGAGTAATCTGTTTTTTCTTTGATTTTTGATCTTTTTTTCATATCTCATCGTTTTATTTCTCGAAGTAATACTATTAATTACAATTCTGTGGAATTTTTCAAAGAAATTCGTTGAATTAGTATTGTTGTGTGCAATACAAATATAGATATAATATTTGTAGTTCTACACTATTTATCGGGTGTAGATAAAATAGCGTATGCAACTTTCATGTAATGGTTATTAATACACTCGCATAAACCATACGAAACTCACCTTCGGCTCGTTTCGTATCCCTGTTTATGCTCATATATTAATAACCATCATTACACGATCGTTGCATAATATACTATTATAAAATAAGGCATTTTGAATTGGTCAAACTTCGTGGGTCTATTGATTGTACATATATAAAGAGATCTTTAAGTAGATCTTTTTCGTAGAAAAAAGCGGGTACCTATCTTATTCTGATCATAAGTTGGTCGATTTTTATGCTAGAGACATTTTTTTGTTTGGAAGTTCTAATAAGGTACTTTAAAAAATTCTATGAGCTTTCTTTGAAAAATGCAAATTTTTCTCGTTATTTCGCTTCAAATCTTCAAATTTAAAAATTTGACGAAAAAAAGCTAATCCTTAGATTTCTGTATCTCATTTCATATTTGTCGTAGAAAAATTATAAAAAAAGAATTGTTTTTGTTGTTTTGAAAGCTACAATTTGGCTCTCTATACGATTTTTGATAAAACGCATGTTTTCTGAATCCCAACTTAAGAGAACTTTTTTCCTCGACTCCGAACCCTTAAATTCTCTCCACCACAGCCTTCACCTGCGCGTTGGTCACAGTCCCAAACGGCTTCAGACCCTCGGCGTACGAGATCCAGAAGAATAATTCATTTTTTACGACCTACATAATGCATGGAGTGCACGTGACGTCACTGACGGGTTATCTCGCGAGATTGAACTTCATAATGCGGGAATTCGAACAGAGAACTTCCGGGCATAAATTATTGTAAGCCGTACGATTTGTTATTTGGAAAATGATCGGTCATCAAGGGGATGATTTATTCGTTTCCGTTTGATCACAAACAGCATTGTTTTCGTTCGACCAATTGAAGGTTTGCTACTATATCATCCACTGTTATATGAACTCTGCTGTAGTTGATGCGGGCATCTAGTTGTTCCTGTATCACAAATCAGATTATTGAATGACTATTAAAAAGTTCGTTTGCCTATTGTGGATTTTTTTTATACGTGTGTTGGATAATCTTACCATTTAATCTACAAGGAACATCGGACATGATCACAGAAAATTTTCCTAGAGATCAATTACCCTAACACTAAACTGATATTTTTGCACTCGACGCGCGTTTCGCTAACAAGGTTAGCATCTTCAGGAGAAGAAAATTGAAACCAAATCTGAAGCTTGGGTTAGTTGTTTATGTACCTATCCAGTCCGATATGGACTTTGTTACTGCTAATTTTTCTAATTAAGTTCTCGATAATGAACTATATAGTGCAGTCACTACCTGCGAAGTTTGTTGCTCCATCATCTGTTATTATTGCTTATTCTGAATACTTTCCCAACAATGAATTAAAAAGCTGGCTGAAAGGGATAGGTCCCTTATCACCACCATTTGTGCTGTTTTTACAAATTGCTATTTCTAGACTCTCACATGCATCGAGTAGTCTCGTGTCACTCGATTTGTGGTCTTACCAGCTGAATCGGAGTATTAATACATGAAACGTCGGACCCAATATGGTTCAAATATGGCATTTTAGGTGAACCCATTATTGAAGTAGGTACATTCAGCAAACTTGCAGTATGCAGTATAAACTAGTTTATTACATGGAAAACCATTATTATGGAGCCCTGAGGATGAATTTAATCAAATTCGAAACGTTGACCAGAAAACAATAGTATTTTTCCGACCTACACTAATTCCAATTCCAACTAATAACGACAAAAATTGATACTGGATCACTAATTCATAAGATTTTGAATAATGAGCAGTTCTTCGCGATTTTCGTCGAGCTGCTATCGCTCTGCGATCATCGCAAGAGTCGCTTCTAGCAAAACGTACCTTTGTTGAGAAATGTACAGTAAACTGTGGTGATATTTGTTGACTATGGATTCTCATTCCGTATATCGGCCTGTTCAAGTCTATTAATTAGCTGGTTTCTTCTTCACAACTGCTACAAATTTTGATTAAAAACCTTGTCGGAAATAAAATAGTATATTTGAATGAACCAATTGGACAAGTGAAAGTAGGATATACTACGAGTGAAATCAGACGAAGATTAAAACAGTACAAGCGCACTGGGCGCCTGTTTTTATTGGATTGATTCTCCTCACTGCCGATTCAGTCGGGTTCGATTCCCGACCACAGCAAATGTTTTGCTGGTTTTATTTATAGAATAGGCAACTGTTGGTTGCCTGGACCTTCATGTGAGGTCTGTTGATCGAATTCACCATTCTATCCGATGGTTGAAATGGCAAATGCGTTTCCGAAAAAACAGTAGGACACCCCAGAGCAGGACGGCATAAATGAACATTGACAAAACTTTGTTCGAACAAAGCTCTGCCTTTTGCTTGTACTCGTATAGTTTTTGAAAATATATGATTGTTATCAGTCCAAAAAATTATTTAAATTTGAAAACAACGTATTTTACACGCTGAAGTATTTAGGATAATGCAGACAATTAAGAAAATATGTAATCTCATACTTTTTCCTTTTGGATGAAAGTTAATTTAGATATTACTTTTTTTATTGAGAAAAAGCAGACTACCCATTTCGGAAGAAGCGATATCAGTAATGAAAAATCGTGACCAAACTATACTATATATGAAATATATGCAATGGAGGGTTGGTGGGTTTATAATGAAAAAAAAAATCGAATCAGGGAATACCCGAAAGTTGACATCTCTTCCAACTGGTAGGGATGCCAATCTGTAAAAACTTCCAACAATAACCCTAACAGTATCACTACTTTTATTCGGGTTTGAAGGCCGTCGTTTTTTGGAATTTCTTCCTAACGTTTCGCTGGCTCGAGTGGCTAGCTTCTTCAGAGGTTCATTCATCTTGGAATTCACTCCGATGACTGGAGATTGTTTCTTCGCAAGTTGTATTTATGCCGATTCAGGTAGTTTGCGGTGCTAATTATTCCATTCGGATTCGGGGAATTGTCATTAATATTGATTACCTTGTTTACTTCCTGTGGGTTCGGAGAATAATCATCATTAATATCTGAAGAACTACCTGCAGTTATTATCGATTTTCTTAAAATGGGATTCCATATTCGGTTGAGGTTGACAGCTTCTTCTTTTCTGTTGAAATTATCCGTGTGTTTGTGGATTTCTATTGCCTCCCGTACCAGTCGGCTATGGTATCCCTGGTTGGGTGCAATCAGTTTTGCATTTTCAAACAGAATCCTGTGGTTTCCCTCACTAAGTGCGTGTTCCGCCACAGCCGACTTGTCAATTTGCCCTAGTCTGCAGTTTCTCTCATGTTCCTTTAGCCTAGTTCCCATGGATCTTTTGGTGGTACCGATGTATACCTTCCCACAGGTGCACGGTATGCGATAAACCCCTGCTGCAGACAGTGGATCTCTTTTGTCTTTAGCCGATCTGAGGCTCTGTTGAATCTTCTTTGTGGGTTTAAATACAGTTTTTATGCTGTATTTAAACCCACAAAGAAGATTCAACAGAGCCTCAGATCGGCTAAAGACAAAAGAGATCCACTGTCTGCAGCAGGGGTTTATCGCATACCGTGCACCTGTGGGAAGGTATACATCGGTACCACCAAAAGATCCATGGGAACTAGGCTAAAGGAACATGAGAGAAACTGCAGACTAGGGCAAATTGACAAGTCGGCTGTGGCAGAACACGCACTTAGTGAGGGAAACCACAGGATTCTGTTTGAAAATGCAAAACTGATTGCACCCAACCAGGGATACCATAGCCGACTGGTACGGGAGGCAATAGAAATCCACAAACACACGGATAATTTCAACAGAAAAGAAGAAGCTGTCAACCTCAACCGAATATGGAATCCCATTTTAAGAAAATCGATAATAACTGCAGGTAGTTCTTCAGATATTAATGATGATTATTCTCCGAACCCACAGGAAGTAAACAAGGTAATCAATATTAATGACAATTCCCCGAA
This sequence comes from Zygogramma bicolorata, assembly GCA_032362365.1. NCBI lineage: Eukaryota > Metazoa > Arthropoda > Insecta > Coleoptera > Chrysomelidae > Zygogramma > Zygogramma bicolorata. The sequence continues at coordinate 517,249 of JAVJAQ010001619.1, forward strand.
TCCGAATGGAATAATTAGCACCGCAAACTACCTGAATCGGCATAAATACAACTTGCGAAGAAACAATCTCCAGTCATCGGAGTGAATTCCAAGATGAATGAACCTCTGAAGAAGCTAGCCACTCGAGCCAGCGAAACGTCAGGAAGAAATTCCAAAAAACGACGGCCTTCAAACCCGAATAAAAGTAGTGATACTGAAAACCTCGGCCGCGAAAGCCTCAACTATTTTGTCAATAACCCTAACGTCGAATTGATATCAATTGCACTCGATGCGCGTTATTCCAACGAAATTTTTACTATAATAATAATTATAATGAAGTATTCAATTGATTGTCAATTTCATGTGGTGAATGAATTCTTTCTTTGTATTTTTTTTTCTTAACCTACCAAAATCTGAAAAAATAAAAATGAATATTGGAATCTATACAACTGTAGGACGTAAGATTTCAATCTATGCCGATAAGTTGCCGCGTTAATTCAAGTACAGTTTCTTCTGAATGGAACACATTCTTTGAAACAACAACTTCAACTCGTATTTCTCAAATTTGCCTATCAATAAAATACGACAACTGATATATATCAAAATGCTTATCTGAGACGTTCCGGAAACCAGATCCGTTTTCGAAAATATATCACGAATATTCTCTCTCAGATTCGTTTTCTTGTGAATGTCAAATATTTGGGAGCATGTCGTTGCACCCACATTCCGTAACACCCACAGTCACAGAACACTTTTCCAAACATACCCGAATGATTCAACATTTGCAAAATTCTTCCATTCTGTCGATAAACCCACAATGAATGTGTTAGATTAGCAGGTTAGTTAGTTTTGGTTGAATTGGATTGATGAAAATTGCAGAATATTCTGTGAATTATGGAACAGGCATCATTCGGGTATGTTCGGAAAAGTCTGCTGTGACTGTGGGTGTAACGTAGGTGTTACGCAGCGCACCCAAATATTTGAGATTGACTAATATGTCTTCCAGTGTCTTGTCACTGTTGAGATGCAAGCATCCGCAGACACCATGAAAGAAGCAGACTTCTCAATTGACTTTTCAACTCATCGGGGAAGGTTAAAAATATGCCCTTCTACACTTGTATAAATCCCAATATCATTTATCATTTTTTCAGTTCGTGTGAGGCTAAGAACCCAAAACAACTGAGGAGAAAAACAGTATTCGGTTGTAATTGCACGAGTGCATAAAAATTAACGATAATTCTGCAAGAAAGCGTGATATCTAAAAATTGCAAGAGTTTATTTTCATATTTTGACAAAATATGAAAATAACCGAATGCAATTTGTATAAGATATCACGCTTGAATGCAAAATTATCTGGTCATTTTTATGCACGAATGTGATTCATTGGAATATTTCACGAATAAAGAAATTCTCAAGGGAATGTTATTTTTTGTTCATTTATACTTTCCTCTATAGATTGTATGGAGTACTCACCTAAACGCGAAATGTTTTTCTATTGTTGAAGTCTATAGTCTATCTGACATTCATTTGTGTTGTTTACTGACGTCTAGCGATACGGTTTCAAATGTGTTGTTATGGTGACTTGATACAATGCAATTACCGCTGTGAGTTTTCGATAATTGCATTGTTCTTATGGGACATTTTATATATGAGGGAAATATTCAGTTATACATTAGTTATCACGAATGTTTTTCTCAAAGGAAAGGATTCATCGATGAATAAACGAAGTTGACCTCAAGATAATGAATCTGCGAGCGGCAATTATTGTTCAGTAGGTATCTCTGAAAAATAATATCAACGAACAAAAGATAAACACAAATCTTGAATTCTAGTTTAGAATATTTTTATTTTTCAAATAATAATACTTTTTCTGCAAATTATGCATCATTAAAAATAATTGGAATTGATTTCATTGACTATATCACAGTTGTGCACTTTTGATAATTATTCAGTTCCATTGTTCTGGCAGCCATTGCAGATACTTGGTGAGATTGGAACCCTTAGTGTGGAAGTGATAACTTTGAATGGAGGTCATTCACAATTTCAATGATTTCACTGATTATTCATTTGTCCTAATGGCATTGTATCTTGCACGAAAGACTAACAATAATTTTTTATTTCCACAAAAAATAGTAGTTTGTACAAGAAGAGTAGATACGGAGGCTATATCGCACGAGGATAGAGTTTGAGCAAGATGCCTTAGGCGAGTGCTCAAAGGTTCGAGGGCGATGCGGCCAATATCAATTCGAGTTATACAGTTAATTTTTTCTTCGACCAGATAAATACTTCAGAAAGTATTTTTTCGATATTTATGATAAAATCGAAGGGGAGAAACTTCAATATTGAATTCTTACCGACGACATCCGAAAAATGAGCAGTACCTGAGGAGTTATATTATTTCAATCGTCAAAAAAAGTATAGAAAATAAAGGTCATGGTGGAACTCGAATCAACGATTAAACAGTGTGTAACAACGAAAACTTGACAGAGCCGTTTTTGAATAAAAAAAGTAAGAATTTCAAAAAAAGTTCGGGCACGTCGATTTCTACTTGAAGGGGGACACCTTTCAGACTAATCAGATATTTTCTAGTACGCACCCCCTTGGAGGGGTGCGTCCGACGACCCTTATTTAGATAGGGAAAGTAGGTCGAGTGACACCTTGTTTTGAAGGTCTTTCGTATACCTTTACAACTCTCTTGAAAAATTTTTTTGTAAGAATCAGTTTTCGAGATTTTGAAGTTAAAATTGCCATGTTAATTATACATTAGACAGACAGACCACTCGGTAACTTGCATTTCAGACTAATCCGATTTTAAAAAGAACAGCTCGAAATTTTTTTTATTCAGGCAAGTTACCGAGTAGTCTGTCTGTCTAATGTATCATTAACATGGCAATTTCTACTTCAAAATCTCGAAAACTAATCCTTACAAAAATTTTCTGTTAACAGAGTTTTGAAGGTATTCGAAAGACCTTTAAAACACGAGGTGCCACTCTTACCTACTTTTCCTATCTAAATAAGGGTCGTCGGACGCACTCCTCCGGGGAAGGTGCGTACTACAAAGAATCTGAGTAGTCTGAGAGGTGTTCCCCTTCAATTAGAAATCGACTGGTCCGAGCTTTTTTTAAAAATCTGTCTTATTATATTCAACAACGGCTCTGTTATGTTTTCGTTGTTACACACTGTATATTGGACCTTCTCAGAAGGCGTTCGCCTTAACTGAGGAGGCTATTTAATCTCGAAAACTAATCCTTACAAAAATTTTCTGTTAACAGAGTTTTGAAGGTATTCGAAAGACCTTTAAAACACGAGGTGCCACTCTTACCTACTTTTCCTATCTAAATAAGGGTCGTCGGACGCACTCCTCCGGGGAAGGTGCGTACTACAAAGAATCTGAGTAGTCTGAGAGGTGTTCCCCTTCAATTAGAAATCGACTGGTCCGAGCTTTTTTTAAAAATCTGTCTTATTATATTCAACAACGGCTCTGTTATGTTTTCGTTGTTACACACTGTATATTGGACCTTCTCAGAAGGCGTTCGCCTTAACTGAGGAGGCTATTTGGACTTAACAATTTCAGGTAATTATTGGTGGAATGCCGTTAAGAGATTCATCACTGAGATCACTTATTTTTGTGAATGAATCTGTTACAGTGAACACTGATACACCGATAAGTACAATGAAGTTCATGACAGAATGTCATAAATTAAGTTTTGGAATTTGCAAAGGAAGCCGTGATTTTGAAGATGAAATTTTATACCTGAAAGACGAAAAAATCTAGATACAACTATTGTTTATAGCCATTCTTGCGATTGATTTTTCTTTCTTTGAAAAATAATTCGCTAAAATCATTTATTTTCAAAAATAGTTGGTACATATATCAGAATCTATAAGGTTATTGAATATTTTATATGTAAACAGTATGTCTGCAAAGTCTCTCCTGATGAAGAGCTGCTCCAATATATAAAATTGCAAGTTCAAATCGTAGTACATATGATGACGAAAACGATGGTATCTATAATTGAGAGTATTTATGAGTTTTTTTGTACTTGCTCAATTTTTTTAACATTTTTCTCGTATGTGGGATTCCATATCGAGGAGTAATATTCCAATACAGGTCTGACCAATGCCTTATACATGATGATAATAGACGTAGGATTCCGAAACTCTTTAGAGTTACGAAAAATGAAGCCTAGAGTTCGAAGCTCCTTTTCAACCATTTCCTCAATATGGAATTCATATGTGAGTTTCCTATCCATGATTATTCCCAGATCACGGACCCTGTCACAAGGCAGTATTTGTATGTTATTCAAGCACAAGTCCTCTTTGGAAGGGTCACTGACTCTAGAAAAGAGGATGTGGTGACACTTTTTTATATTAATAAATAATCTGTTCGTGATGCAGTATCTCTCGAGCCTGTTTAGATCTCCTTGAACATTGATATAGTCGGACATGTCTTTCATTTGTTTGTAAAGTTTCAAGTCATAAGCATACATCACAAATTTAAAAAACCGGAAACAATTCTCAATGTCACTGATGAATATGCTAAACAATATGGGACCAATATCGGAGCCCTGTGCGACACCAGAGGATATCAAAGATTCCTCAGATATCATATTTTTCAATACCACAGATTGATATCTGTAGGTTAAATACTATTTCAGTATTCCCAACAAGTAGCATAACGATTGAATTGACTGGAATCGGCTAGTTATCTGTTCAGTGAATTATACAGGAATGAGCATATTTAAGGGTGGGAGTAGGAAAAATATGATTCAAGAATGACAAAATAGTTGAGGCTTTCGCGGCCGAGGTTTTCAGTATCACTACTTTTATTCGGGTTCGAAGGCCGTCGTTTTTCGGAATTTCTTCCTGACGTTTCGCTGGCTCGAGTGGCTAGCTTCTTCAGAGGTTCATTCATCTTGGAATTCACTCCGATGACTGGAGATTGTTTCTTGGCAAGTTGTATTTATGCCGATTCAGGTAGTTTGCGGTGCTAATTATTCCATTCGGATTCGTGGAATTGTCATTAATATTGATTACCTTGTTTACTTCCTGTGGGTTCGGAGAATAATCATCATTAATATCTGAAGAACTACCTGCAGTTATTATCGATTTTCTTAAAATGGGATTCCATATTCGGTTGAGGTTGACAGCTTCTTCTTTTCTGTTGATATTATCCGTGTGTTTGTGGATTTCTATTGCCTCCCGTACCAGTCGGCTATGGTATCCCTGGTTGGGTGCAATCAGTTTTGCATTTTCAAACAGAATCCTGTGGTTTCCCTCACTAAGTGCGTGTTCTGCCACAGCCGACTTGTCAATTTGCCCTAGTCTGCAGTTTCTCTCATGTTCCTTTAGCCTAGTTCCCATGGATCTTTTGGTGGTACCGATGTATACCTTCCCACAGGTGCACGGTATGCGATAAACCCCTGCTGCAGACAGTGGATCTCTTTTGTCTTTTGTTCCAGAACATCTGGAGGAAGAACTGGAACATCTTCAAGTGACCTTGAGGTCGAATGGATACAGTGTACCCGAGATCAACAGGGCCATGAAACTGAAGAATTCCACTGTTCGAAACAAGGAGGACGTTCAGATAGTTGCACATGCATATTTGCCATACATCCCGAGGGTCACAGACAGAATTGGAAAACTCCTGACTAAATACAACATAAAAACTGTATTCAAACCCACAAAGAAGATTCAACAGAGCCTCAGATCGGCTAAAGACAAAAGAGATCCACTGTCTGCAGCAGGGGTTTATCGCATACCGTGCACCTGTGGGAAGGTATACATCGGTACCACCAAAAGATCCATGGGAACTAGGCTAAAGGAACATGAGAGAAACTGCAGACTAGGGCAAATTGACAAGTCGGCTGTGGCAGAACACGCACTTAGTGAGGGAAACCACAGGATTCTGTTTGAAAATGCAAAACTGATTGCACCCAACCAGGGATACCATAGCCGACTGGTACGGGAGGCAATAGAAATCCACAAACACACGGATAATTTCAACAGAAAAGAAGAAGCTGTCAACCTCAACCGAATATGGAATCCCATTTTAAGAAAATCGATAATAACTGCAGGTAGTTCTTCAGATATTAATGATGATTATTCTCCGAACCCACAGGAAGTAAACAAGGTAATCAATATTAATGACAATTCCACGAATCCGAATGGAATAATTAGCACCGCAAACTACCTGAATCGGCATAAATACAACTTGCGAAGAAACAATCTCCAGTCATCGGAGTGAATTCCAAGATGAATGAACCTCTGAAGAAGCTAGCCACTCGAGCCAGCGAAACGTCAGGAAGAAATTCCAAAAAACGACGGCCTTCGAACCCGAATAAAAGTAGTGATACTGAAAACCTCGGCCGCGAAAGCCTCAACTATTTTGTCAAAAACCTCTACGGGGAGGAAATATGGAGACTTTACAACCAACTTGATAAAGGTAGGAAACGGAAAGCACACTTACTGGAAACGTTGACATTCTTATGCCGCTGTCGGGATTCCAACATCATACCAAACTTTTTGAAGCTGAAACGAACTCTCAAATCAGCTCAGGCAAATCGAATCTATTCGAGAAGTGAGAAAGCCTTTCTACGAGAACAAATCCATCATACACGAAGCAGGCTAGCGGAGATAGACAATGCCTTGCTGAAACTACACCTAGAGCTCAGCAACCGAATGAAACCTGAAGATTGGGATAAATTAGATGGCATATCGTACTCAAAAGTGAGAAATGAACGGGACAGAGTGAATAACAACCACGAAGTAAAGTTTGACAAGCTACACAAGACTAGAAGTTCGGCCACCCCACGCTTAGACTTGTCCAGAGTGGTCATAAACCGAACAGACCGGGATCTCACTGAAGACGAGATGTCAGTGTTAGCACGAGGCGGTGATTTCGCAATCATTCCTCGGCAGGTACCAAAAGAGGAAATCATCGCCAATACGGAAGCAGCAATCAGGAATTTACCGGATGAAAAAGCTGAAGGAATCAGGATCGTGACAGCAAATATCCTGAGCAAGGCACGGCTTCCAAAATGCAATATCCCAAAAAGAGAGATTGCAGCCTTAAGAAGCTTGAATTCTGATGAGGGAATCACGATTCTACCAGCGGACAAGGGAAATGCCACGGTTCTTCTCAAAACGGAGGAATATAATAACAAAATTGAAGAACTTCTGGAACCTTCTAACTACCGCAAACTCGCAAGGGACCCAACACAATCAAAATTGAGGAATGTAAACAAACTCATTAAGTCGTCCTCACTGACCGAAACCATAAAGAAAACCATTCTCAGAACTGGAGCCGTTCCACCCAGACTCTATGGTCTTCCGAAGGTGCACAAACACGGCATGCCACTGAGACCAATAGTCAGTGCCCCAGGCTCACCTACATATCACTTGGCAAAACATCTGGCCTCGCTCCTACAGCCTCATGTAGGAAGAACAAACTCCTACGTCAAGGATTCGACAGACTTCGTGGGTAAAATTAGAGGCTTAACTTTGGAACCGACAGATATTATGGTCAGCTTCGATGTTGTGTCCTTGTTTACCAACGTCCCACTGGAAGACTCCCTGAAGGAGTTAGCCTACTTGTTCCCTAATGATATCGTTGGACTTTTCCGAGCATGTCTCACGGGGAGTTACTTTCAATGGAGGGGAAACTTCTATGAGCAATTGGATGGCGTGGCGATGGGAAGTCCACTTAGCCCAGTAGTAGCCAACTTCTTCATGGAACGGTTTGAGGAGAAAGCAATCGACGCCTTCGAATTGAAGCCGACCTTGTGGCTACGCTACGTGGATGACACATTCGTCATCTGGAAACATGGTAGGGACGCTCTAAAACTCTTTCTCGACCACTCGAACGCTCAACACCCCAATATTAAGTTCACCATGGAGACTGAACAAGACCAACGAATAGCATTCCTGGATGTTCTGATCGAACGATGTGGGGCTAGACTAACCCACAAAGTGTACCGAAAACCCACACACACGGATAGGTACCTGCACGCGCTATCGAATCACCATCCCAGCCAAAAGAGAGGTGTCATTTCTACTCTAACGGAACGTGCTCGAAGAATATGCGAACCAGAACATCTGGAGGAAGAACTGAAACATCTTCAAGTGACCTTGAGGTCGAATGGATACAGTGTACCCGAGATCAACAGGGCCATGAAACTGAAGAATTCCACTGTTCGAAACAAGGAGGACGTTCAGATAGTTGCACATGCATATTTGCCATACATCCCGAGGGTCACAGACAGAATTGGAAAACTCCTGAGTAAATACAACATAAAAACTGTATTCAAACCCACAAAGAAGATTCAACAGAGCCTCAGATCGGCTAAAGACAAAAGAGATCCACTGTCTGCAGCAGGGGTTTATCGCATACCGTGCACCTGTGGGAAGGTATACATCGGTACCACCAAAAGATCCATGGGAACTAGGCTAAAGGAACATGAGAGAAACTGCAGACTAGGGCAAATTGACAAGTCGGCTGTGGCAGAACACGCACTTAGTGAGGGAAACCACAGGATTCTGTTTGAAAATGCAAAACTGATTGCACCCAACCAGGGATACCATAGCCGACTGGTACGGGAGGCAATAGAAATCCACAAACACACGGATAATTTCAACAGAAAAGAAGAAGCTGTCAACCTCAACCGAATATGGAATCCCATTTTAAGGAAATCGATAATAACTGCAGGTAGTTCTTCAGATATTAATGATGATTATTCTCCGAACCCACAGGAAGTAAACAAGGTAATCAATATTAATGACAATTCCACGAATCCGAATGGAATAATTAGCACCGCAAACTACCTGAATCGGCATAAATACAACTTGCGAAGAAACAATCTCCAGTCATCGGAGTGAATTCCAAGATGAATGAACCTCTGAAGAAGCTAGCCACTCGAGCCAGCGAAACGTCAGGAAGAAATTCCAAAAAACGACGGCCTTCGAACCCGAATAAAAGTAGTGATGATGATTCAAGAATATTTTACAATAATCAGAATTTTAATTGCAATCTGTCAAAATTCTATTTTCCTTTCACTAACCAATGATTCACAAAAAAACTGAAATGTTCAAGTGGGGATAGTCCGCTATATATTTTAAATTCCTCTGCTAAAGTAAAATAAATGATTCTGCCTACAAACGCAACTAGGCTGAAAGAAACGTCAAACAGCTAATGGCTTTCCGTGAGTAGATCAAAAACCACAGAGGTAATTGGCAATTGGTGAGAGAAATGATTGGTTGTTTGTTATATTGCACACGATACGTTGAAACGACGTGGAAGTTTGAAAGCCTTTTGTATCGGCTGGAGTATATTTTAACGAGAATTGAAACAGTCGACAAGAGCTTATATTTTTGTATCGTTATAAAGGGAAATAGGGTCTCGATGCAAATTCCTTCAATTATATGTTTCAAAAAATGTACTTACTGAATGTATACTCATTGAATAGGAATCTATCGAGCACGGATACTTCTCATGAATTTCCATATTCACTATTAGTCTTTCAATCGTAATAGCTAATAAGACTAATAGGAGAATACTGGTTGAAAGAATATCGTATGAATCTGAAGATAAAATTCAATAAGATTTTGAAGTTTCGAGTGATGAAATGAGTGATGCCCTAGATGTTGTTGTGAAATATGAATAAAGATTTCCCATTGACCAGCTGGGGACTCTCAATGAGAGTATGCTCTCAAAAAGTCTTCACTTGTGTGAAGTGAGGATTAACGAAGTTCTTTCTACTAACGTGTTATTTCTAGCACAGAACATAAAATTGTGCATAATTGTCAGAACTCCGCCAAACCAACTAGCCATTTTGGTCAGCTCAATATTCGTTTACGTTCATACCGACATTTTCATTTATACCTAGGATGAAGAGAGAAGTGATTTCCCACATGAAGTCACATTGAAGTCTCCGAAATGATAGACGTGTCAATCATAAAGTGTTATAAAGCATTAATTTCTCTGTCAAATAGTGGGGAATAATTGAAGAAATCGGTATTGGAGGTTTACTTCGAAAATGTGTGACATAAAAATACAAACATACTCTCCATCACAACACATTCATCATATATTTTGAAATATCCTCAACACAGGCAACGCCTTTATCTCCCGAAAGTGTTTGTTTTCTCTTAAATAATTGAGAACTTATGATCATACCACCCTTGAAATATCTGGATTCAACCATTTTGATATCAAGTCAACTGCATCAAAATCACCATTAGTACAGTTTCATTAACTAGTTCGTGATATTCCAGAACAAGCAAAACATGTTTACTATCAACATACTCGTACATACAACAATATATTCCCCGTTGTTTATATTCCCATATTTCTAATGGGGCCTAATAACGAATAGCTGGTGGAATATATGTGTTTGTCCAGAACAGTTCATTGCGGTGAGCATAAAATTAACTTGATTGGAAGATTGAATGAAAGCGTTTTCGCAGGCAATGCGTAGGTGAATGTATTTATCTCTCACCTACGCTTCAATGTTGACTATGAATATTGATCACTCAGTACTCCTAATGTTCATCACCTCAATTTCATATCCGTTCAATTGGAAAATACTCAAGAACCACACACACATATGATAAAAGCGTGGGACTCAATTCATCCATAAATTTGGGAAATTGGATAGAGAATGTATATGTACAACATATTAACTTTTTCATTGGAAACAATTGCAGTCACGAAGCTCTAACACTGATAGATATCAATCGCAGTTACATGGCGTGGGGGGCAATTGATCAATTGACCCAATGACCACTTTTTTTCATCTCTCATTCTTGATTCTATCAAAAATTGTCGTTTTTTCTGAATGTTATACTGAATGTTTGTTTGATAAATTCCTACATAAGAAGTGAACTGCCCGGAGAGCAGTATCCAAGACTCAAGGCAAAAATAAAATGCGTCTTGTTTTTAGCATTGTTTTCATTCAATCGACGAATTGAACATGTGAATATGTATATTTACATTTTTTATCAGAATGTAATACTTTTTTATGTGTTTATGCAGCCATAGTTATTTCAAGGATATCATCCCCCAATTACACTTTTATCACTGAACTAACTTGTCTTGCAGAAAATTTACTAATGTATGTAACGTGGTGAATAAAATATCTATATATCTGTCAATTTATTTGCCCCGCTTCATTGAGTTGAATAGGGATATTCTACTCTCAAGGATTCATTGCTCACAAGTCTGTTCATTTCTTCTGGAAATGTTGCATCTAGCTGGAGATGGAGATAGCAATAGATCTGAGTATACCAAAAAATTCGCTCGAAAAATACACATTTCAGTTTCCAATACTGTACAATACGTTTATTATCCAGTGCTAGAATTGAATAACGTTTAGGAGTGCAGTGAAAACCCTGTCAATTGTCTTGATACTTTCTATCGGGTTTGAGATCGACTTTGACACAATTAGTTGTGAGAAGTTTGAGAAATAACCCAGTTCCAGATGGTGGATCAATACGATCAATTGTTCATGATTTTCATTAATTGTCTCCAAATTTGGGACGATTATTCAGTGCTAGAGAATTGAATAACGTAATAGACTGCAGTGAAAACTTTGCGTGAAACTATGAATATTTCAAATTCACGTGTTTCAGTCCTCCAAGAACTGTATTCGAAGAATGCCGCCACACCAAATCATAAATATATTTATGAAATTGAATAACCTCCAACAACGCAATATTCAGGTTACATTTCTCTGGGTGAAAAGATATACGGGTGTTACAGGAAATGAAATGATCGACAATATGGCTGAAGAAGCGATAAACTCAGATACTGCCATCGAAAACATTCACAGACAAGATATTATCCCCCAAATCAAATCAAAATGTAGATGAAATTGGGCAAATCATCACAAACAATTCATTGAGAAAAACTCTTGTCACTATACAGCCTTCCACACCTCAATACCTTCGATCTCTATATTCAGAAAAATCAGCGCATTCCGACATTCTCACGTATTCTTATTGAGGTGCTGCTTGGGAGTAGGCTGTTTGAAGTCTCTTCGTTTCGAAATGAATATGGCAGAAGATTCCGTATGCCACTGCGAAGGGATATCTCAAGATGGCCCGAACCATTTCTTGTTTTCATCTCGAATTAACGCGGCGGTATTACCTATTTATACTCAGTACTCGGTGATATGCGACTCTTGCCAGCAAACAGTACGTCAATAGCCAATTTACTTCATTCGAACATGGAATTTATTCATAAGTTCTTAACATTTGTTGAAATGTCTAAGAGATCACTATGATTTCATTCATCTGCAGTATAGTCTCGTGCCTTTGTGTGCCCCTATACATATTGTTCTAAAATTGTTCTGAAATTGTTCGTTTTCGTTAACTAGCTGACGAACGTCAACCCTCAGAAGTCGAGCAATGGATCAACGAGGCCTTACCTTTCAACGTGCGATTACCCAGCACGGTGGCCCGGCAAGAATTCGAACCCCGGCCTTTCGCTTGACAGGCAGATATGCTGACCACTACACTACCGAGACCACGATATACCTGCCAACTTCCCAGATCCCTCACCGAGAGCCTCTTTTGTGCTAAAGAAGTCGCCTCGGCGTGAAAAGTCTCCTTCCCTGACGTACTAATAAGTTGTCGCTAGGTTTACAATCATAGTGATCCAATTCAATTCTGACTGGACAAATGGGTAACTACCCAAGGCCATTTAAAAAAAAATCACATGTTCATTGTGCAACATCATATTCTGAAATTCAGTGGAGAATTTCTGAATTCAATTTGTATCTAATTCCTGCAGTGATCATCCAAAACGGTTCGCTCAGTGTCAACCATCTTCTCCCCCATCGCGATGCCATTTTCATTCCACTCCATTCAAAGTTGCTTAATTCGGAACAATGCCGAAGCGCGAAACAGCATTGCATTGTTTATTGCTAATAAAAACAAAACACCAACTATTCCAGACCCGGACTCCTAATGGCGCATCAGCACCAAACTTATTAAAGACAATAATAGTCGACTGCGTGTGCTGTTGGAACGAGCCATCATTAGGCGAGGCCCTCATTACATATTGTCACATGTTTGGTTCTAATTACGTGTAATACACCAATTAAGGAGAAGCTAGTGCGACTGTAAACGTAAATTCGGCGTTGAAACTATTTTTCATCGCGATAAGCGTAATCAGTCCATTGGGCGCTTTGAATGGCCTCGTTAATCAGGTTTTTCGTGAGGGTGTGTGGTTGGGTTTTATTTTATTAGATCGCTCACGTTTCGGTGTTTTGATGAAGAGGTTGAGTGACTGTGTGAACGAATTTAGAGTAGAGAAATGTCGTGAAGTTGATTGTGAGTAGCGAATAATCTCAAACTAACATGACATCGACAACTCTGATGACATATTTTATTGAACCTTTGGGTGAACAGTTTACGCCTCCTATTGAAACCGTCGCTTCCCACGCTTATCCAGTCACTCTCGGCACAAACTCAGATACTTTTCCAGTTGCACACTGATAATTTAGACCATGACGAAAGGAAAACACCTTCTGGGAATAAAATTCAACACAGTGAACACGTATTAAGGTGTTTTTCCATCTTAGAATACTTCATAATAGAGATTGCTGGGCATTTACGTTATTAGTTCTGTGCCAAGATGGATTGGATGAGCTGTACGTATTCGTATACAGCATTATACAAAACTTACGCTTGAAATTAATGATTTCAAAACAAAAGAGTTTCGATAGACTTTTCTACGAATACGAAAGTGATAGCCCAGCTTCATCATCAGTGACGAGCAGTGTATGATAATTTTCCCAAATGGGTGTATCTGAAAAGAAGAAACTAATTATTTTTCAGTCAGTTTCTGCCAGAAATCAATAGAATTCGGTTCTTGTTGAGTATAAGAGTTGAGCGATTATGGGCCACAATCTAGAAAAAGGGAGTGAAACGTATATTCATAAGGCCATATTCCAGAAATTGTTAATTTTTGAGGTCTTTAGCAATTCACACTCATTTAGTAAATCGAGATCTACATCATATCGAATATTCAGACATTTTCACAGATCCGTTTGCCTTAACGGTTCAATTAACAATAGGGAAAGATCATTGGTTTATTCTCTTGCTACTATTGACATTTAACACTCGTTATAAAAATAATCAATTCAGTAAGACTATTTAGTTAGCGTACATTTTAAATACGATTGTCTATAAGCTCATTTTGCATTCTCCACATTTCTTTGGCGACCAGAAAAATATTTCTCGAAAAAAATTCAGATTCAATTCACGTAATGTGTAAGAAATATTATTTTTCTGGTGCAAACGAAATGGAATGAATATATATGTAATTATGTGATACCCGAAGCAATTCAGATGTTCTTGTTTCCACAAGCACTTAAAAAAATTATTTGAAAAAAATTGTCTAGTTAAATCGTCATTGACGAGCAGTATACAATACGTTCTTCAAATGAGTTGATCTGAAACGAAAAAAAGAATTGTTTTTCAATCGATTCTTGCAGTGAAATCAATGAAAATCTGTATTTCCTAAATACAGGAGTGACTTGATTATGTGCTTAAATCCCCAAAAATTCAAAAAATATATATTGATATTGAAGACTTTTTCTACACCCGTACTGTATTAACACTTATATGCCCATAATCCGATTCATAATGGGATTAATTATGTTGCAGACTTTTTATCACGATACAGATTTCCAACCAAATTGACGTTTATCAAAATCAGTAGGTATTACATTGTCATAGAATATGGGTTAATTTCGATTATTATATTATCAAAAAATCTGATATCAGCATTATAGAAGAATAACCATCGACTCTTCCACTCATATCGAAGAAAGCAGAAAATGCAGTGAATAATATTTTGCCCCTTAAATCTGAGAATGTGTACAAAAAACCATATAAACGATATTTCTTCATTTTCGATTAAACCCAGTAAGATAGCTCGTGGGGAAGCCATCTAAAGCTCTTCATTCGAACAAGACCACAATATGAGATGCAGGTTCGATAACAGTCTCGGGCATCCGCTTTTTTATTGATTTTTTTCTTTCTTTCCCTTCCTCCATCCATTATTATTATATTTTGTATCTGCAATTTCTTCATTGCAATGTTGAAGTTTTTAAAGAAATACGATCAATTACTATTTTTGTATTCAATATAATTATTAATATAATATTTATAGTTCTTCATTTTTTATCGTAAGTAGAAAATAGCGTATGCAACTCTCATGTAAACCATACCAAACTCACCTTCGGCCCGTTTCGTTTCCCGGTTAATGCTCGTGTATAACCATCATTTTATTATCGTTGCTCAACATAATATTGTTAAATTCAATTAGTGGTACGAAAATACTTGTATTATACAGGGCTGTATAAATCTAAGTTATAAACTCGGGATATATTCTTGAATCACTCTTAGTATTTTATCAAGTTTTTCGAATCCCACATGAGTTGTGAAAAATATACATAACAAACGAATGCATCTATGTATTTGATCCTCAAATTCAGTTTAGATTCATTGAAATTAATGTGCAGTATGTTTGTCACTCTTTTTTTCATTTCTTCATTTAACTTCGGCCTATTTCCACTACCAAGGCCAATCACCGACGCCGGTAAGCACACTTCACCCAATCGGAAATTTTGCCGAACCCTCTGGTATTCCAACCAGAAGTAGGGATCTTTAACGAGCCCAACATCCATGGACTCGGGACCGCCAGCTTTACGTTCCCTCCGGCATATACTCAATATATCTTGTGCTCATTGATTGATATATTGCCTGCGAGCTATGATATGCTATTTTGCTGCAGCTGTACGGGCTTTCGACACGGTATTTCCCTGCATGGTCACCCATCCAAGTGCTAACCGCGCTCGGCGTTGCTTAACTTCAGATGTCTAATGACTGTCAGTCAACCTGAAGAGCTGGGCCATATAGTCCAGCAGCCACCGCCTGATTTTTCGAGTGATTAATAACAGGCTGAATCTCCGTGAGTAGGTTCGGTTCGACGAGACGCCCAAGTTTTCCCTCTGTGAAAATTCTCGTTAGAGGTAGCTAACGTAGTGCGCAGGTGTGAAAAAAGTGTTACCGTGGTATCGACAACTTCCAAGCGTAGGACTAGGAAAACGTGCCACTAAATTTGTAGGGCTATGTGGCCATTTCATTATACAAGTATTTACTAAGCTGCATAAAAAAAAACAGATGGTTATTGATAATTTTTATGACCTCGTTTTTTCGACATATCCGGAGTGGAGGACGCTCCAGTCAAACCATCCATTTTGTAGGACAATTGTTTTTCCGAGTGTATTTTCCAATTATATCTCAATATGTGAATAAAAAACTCACTATTAGTCCGACAATTTCGACACCCCGCCGAATCGACATGTTTCACACCTGCGCACTACGTTAGCTACCTCTAACGAAAATTTTCACAGAGGGAAAACTTGGGCCTCTCGTCAAACCGAACCCACTCACGGAGATTCAGCTTGTTATTAATCACTCGAAAAATCAGGCGGTGGCTGCTGGACTAATACCCTTGTTTGGCACTTTGAAAGAATAAAACCTTATCATTCCACAAAACGAGGAACTTTTTCCGCAGCCTAAAAATTCCACAACGTTTCCAGAACTAAGGAGTAAACTGTGCCGCTATTTTTGAGCTACATAAGACACCTCACCATTAAATTAGAATGTTGTATTGTTTCACCGAGCATATAAAATGTAAACAAAGTGGAGTCCGAGTCAAACTTTTATCTGTTAGGCGAAGTGTAATTATCGTTCTGTGTAATTAAAATGGCTATAAAAATGTTTCATATTTTCCACCGGCAGCTTTTAATGAATTAACACTTGTGTAGATTTTATTTTTTCAGAGAAGCCGAGTCGAAATTTCATTATTCGATAAACACTATCTCATTTAAACGGTTTCATTTCATAGCAGCTTTACTTTGTCGGTCGCCACGATAATATCTATACCGGGTGTTTCGAATTCGACTACTTAATAACCTTTAGGATCTCTGTCATTATGAAAGATACGAAGAAAGTCACAAAAGTGTAGGTATACAGTCCGTTTTTTTTTATGTCGTACCACTGTAGTCATCTCGAAAACGGTAAATGATGCGAACTTGATTGAATTAGATGAAAGTTGCCTATTTTAGTGAACAATGAAACGATGTTTCCAAATCGAAAATGTCATGGACCGTTTCTGAGATATACGGGGATAACCGAAATGGCCCGTTTTCTTTTCTTTGCGCTGACGCCTTCGTTTTTAGGAATATGGAAATGTGTTCAGGAGACTTTTTTCTATATTTCAAATTTGCTTCTATTTCAATTGTGCTGTGATTTGATTTTCAATACGACGTTCTGTTTCACGGGGGCCACCCTCAACTGTCTTTTTTCAAATACGGACCTGTATTTTTTTCAATGAATTTGAGTAGTCATTGTCTTACCCACTTCAGATATGTATCTTACCTGATATTTATTTCTACGTTTCTGCCCATAAATTCCATTATCAAAGTCCGAACAATGAAAATCCTCCCCTTCGGAATACGGTCCTGATTTTATTTTTGATTTCATTTGGGATGATATTTGACTTCAGTTTCGAGAATGAACTTCAAAATGAATCCACTTCGAATGAATACTCTTCAAAACATAAAACCAAAACTTCAGATAAAATCGAGATCAAATCCAATGAGATAGAAAATGAAAATTGAGAGGAATAACTAGGAATGATTGAAACATTCATTTTATATATTTTTTGTCGAATAGGCGAGAATCATTTTGCTTATGTGTCAAATCCTAAGCAAATTTTGAAGTTCATTCTCGCAACTGAAGTCAAATATCATTGTACGATCAAACGAACTTACCTTAAGTGATGTTCGATCGTAATTTTATGACACCTCCAGTCCGAAGATATCACTTTACGAATACCATGTAGTACGCCTCTGTGCTGCTACGCTGACCACAATGTTTACAGAATCGAAGCTTTTTCCCCCTCCCGTACACCCGCTGTCCCCGCCGGCCCTGCGCATCGTGTTGGTTGTCATTTGTTTAAAAAATAGGTAATTATTTTCGTTCACAAGTTGGGATGTTAGGTGGGCGGGAGAGTGATATCTTCGGACTGGAGGTGTCATAAAATTACGATCGAACATCACTTAAGGTAAGTTCGTTTGATCGTACAATTTTACTTCACCTCCAGTCCTTCAGATATCACTTTACGAATACCATGTAGTTGTTCAACGTATTTAGCTTGTGAACGTTTATTTTGTGCTGAACTCTACGTCAATATGTTGATATATTGTGAATAAAACGAATAAGAATCTCAGTATTCTGACGAATAATAAAAAATGAAAATTTTGTTCTAAATTTCCAGATTCGCCATAGCGAAGTCGTTTCTGTTTTGGACCGGTCTGTTATGGAATTTTGTAAATGTTGACGCGTTTGTCCATCTTGCTGTCTGGCAAATAGTGTCAATAGATACGCCACTTCTGTGTGCCTTCGAAGTTGCCGCGTGCCTCGTCGAGTGAGGTTTGAACTCATTAGTGTTCACCCCAGCTGCTGCGAGGGCCGTCTTGACCCATCTGCTGGGGGACTGCTTTGTCGCCGATTGATGGGGGGATTTTAATGTTATGAATAAATGTTGCTTCCCGCACAAAGGCTCGGGTTTTCCTCAAAAAGGGAATAGATAGGCAAGGCTGGTATTTGTTCACGCCGGTTGTTTTAATTCGATCCGGAATGAAGATCTGAAACCCTGTTTCTGATTCCACATGTTGTTTATTTTCATGAAGAAAATTGTTTGTAGTCTTTGACCCGTTATTAATGCTAGTAGGGTGACTAGTTTGATTGACAGGTCCTTCAGGGATAAACTTTCATTTGGAGACATTTTTGCAAGGTATTCAAGAACCGGCTGCGTGTCCCATGTATTTTGGTACCTTGGGTTGGCTGGTCTTAAATTAGATATACCCTTGAGGTATCGTCTCATTATTGGGTTGGTACCTATATCTCCAGGAAGAATGAGTGCCAGTGCCGAACGTGCGAATTGAATGTTCCGTATTTGAAAGGCTGAGTTTGCATTCTAAAAATTGTATTACTTGTTCGACTCCTGCTTCAAAGAGGGGTATGTTGTTTTCCTGGCAAAATCGCCACCACATTTCGAAGGTGGACCCGTACTGTTTTGCGGTTGACGGGGTTATGGATTCTAGCGCTGTATTCAGAGCACATCCAGGCAGTCCCTTTAGTTTGAAAGCTTTCCCGATAATTTGGCGGCCACCAGGGTAAGCTTCGGAGCCAGAGGGTGCTCTTTGCTAAAAGGGGAAGACAGTAAGTTATTCTTGGGTTCGAATGAAATTGATTGTCCATATTGGAGTCTTTTGAAAAGGGGCAACCAAGGCTGGGTAGGCCACATCGGTACTAAAATTATCCCTTCCGCCCTATCGTTGATGATTTTTTGAAGAACTCTCAGGATCATTGAGAACGGTGGGAAATAGCGACTCCAATTCAGGGTGAAAGCATCTACTGCAAAAGAATTAGGGTCAGGAAACCAAGACACATATTTGTCGCACTTGTGATTGGTAAATGAGGCGAACAAGTCGATTTCTGGCCTGCCCAGTTCCTTTACTATCTGTGAATTAGCATAGGGAGAGAGCGACCATTCAGTTTCCGTCTGTTTTGAACGAGACTCACGGTCCGCTATCCAATTGTCTTTTGTGTTGATGTATGAAGCGAAAATGAGCAAATTTCTCTCCTCACACCATTTCCAAATCATCCTGGAGATTTGGTTCAAATGAGGATATCTAATGCTGCCCATCTTGTTTACACAGGATAATGCTGTTGTATTGTCTGTGCGTATCAGGATTTTACAATCACGGAGTGTTTTAGCAAAACATCTGATGCCATTGTAAATGGCAAGTAATTCCAATGAATTTATATGATGGACCCTGTCCGCCTCTGTCCACCAGCTGCGTGACCTCTGCCGGTCGCAATGAGCTCCCCAACCCGTGAGCGAAGCGTCCGTGTGGATCTCCAAGTCAAAAGTGTCGTTTTTCAAATCATTCTTTGATTTTGGAATATTCGCGGACCACCACTGTAAATCAGGTAAAACTGGTTTTGGTAAGAGCATGTTTGCTTCATAATTCGAATTATTCGAAGCTAATGCGAACATTTTTTCTCTTTCAAGTGTCTTGATATACATCCAGCCGTATTTGATGGCGGTACAGGCGGATATCAGTGTGCAAATAAAAACAGCCAATATCCTGATTTTGCAGTGTTTTTTGCTCAGAAATATTTGGATCATTTCTTTGATCATTCCCCTTTTGGCCTCTGGAAGTTCGATAGTGAGTTTTTAAGTATTGAACAAAAAGCCTAAGAATTGTTTGTTCCTTTCGGGGTTCAGCGAACTTTTTTCAGCATTTATTAGGAAGCCGAGGGATTCTAATAAAGTAACCGCTATTGTAATGTTTCTTTAACATTCAGAGTTCGTCCTGCCAATGATCAAAAAATCATCCAAATAGTTTATTACCGATATCCCTTGCGCTCGCAGAGATTTAATAACTGGCTTGAGCAGCTTTGTAAAAACAAACGGCGCTACTGAAATTCCAAACGGGATCACGGTAAATTCGTATAGCTTTCCGTCAAATTGAAATCGTAAATATTTCCGGTGGCTCTCGTCCACCGGGATTACGTAATACGCATCTTCAAGGTCGATTGTGGACATGAAATTGTCTTTTTGAAGCATTCTCGATACTGTGCGATAATCTTCCATTTCAAAGTGCGTTTTCCTTATGAAACCGTTCAACAGCTTTAGGTTCAATATGAACCGTTTTTTCCCATTTTTCTTGTCGGCCAGGAAAGTTCTGGAGATAAACTGTTCTGGATTCATTTTGCATTCAACAATGGCGCCTAAAGATATAAGTTCTTTAACGGCCATGTTGACTTGCAAAAATTCAGTTGGGGAATAATTAGTTCCGATAGGGGCTTGGCCCTGCCTTGGTTTTTCTGAAAATGGAATTTTGAAACCGACTACCCATGATAGAATCAGTGGGTTAGAAGTTATTCTTCTCCAGTTGGAAATGAAGTATTTCAGTCTACCGCCTTGTTTGAATTCACTTACCTGTACTATCGGGTTTTCTTGTAGAAGGTTTCGGGTTTCGAGGATCGGCCCTTGTAAGTCTTCGAGTCCCTCGAGACACGAGACGGGCGCTATCGGTTTCCCGTACCCGAATATCCGGCGACTGGCCTTCTAGCCCCTCCCCCCTCTTTTGGTAATGACACGGTTTTCCTATATGGTGTTTTTTGGGGGGGTTGAGGTAGGAGTTCTTTTCCGGATTGTTCCAACAATTTTGCCTTCTTGATTTTTTCACCAAAGTCCGACCCAAATAGGGTTCGGTCCGCTGCAGTTTCTTCAGCAATATCGCGTACTGACTTGTTCAAAACCGGTAATAATAGTGAACGTCTCACCCCAGTGATTTTGCAGAACAAATCGGTATATAATTTACCTGCATCCCATAGTGGCTCTAATAAGTTATCTCTCGTGTTCTTAGGAATGTTTTCCTTATCACGGAGGATAACGTCAAGTCCTAAGCCAAGGGCAGTTAACCCGCCTCCGACTTGAGTTTGAATATATGAGTAACAGACATCTTTCTTTTTTAGGGTGCTTGACAGTATCTGCGACAATTCTGGGTTGATCTCTGGGGGATGCAATTCTATATCAGATGGTGGTATATACTTGTTCTTGAGATCTGTCAATGCATTTTCGGAAAGGCCGTTTTTCAAAGAGGCAACCCATCTTGAAGTAATGGCTTTGTTCAGTTGGGTAGTATTTATATTTTCTGTTTGAGGATCTTCGCCTAAAATAGCTATGAAGTCTTCCTCCAATACTACGTCATTTTCTAATATAAGGGGCGGTGTGCATTCTTTTTCCGTTTCTCGAGGTCGCGACGTTGTATCTCTAGGGATACACTCGCCGTGATCGGAATTTGGCGATATTCGCGAATATCGCTCTTCGGAACGAATGGATGAAGCCGTTTCTCTCGGGAGACGATCTTCGTGTATGTTCGCCTGGCGAGAATTCGAACGCCGTCGTCGTTTCTCGTCCGCAGCCGATCGTGAACGGGAGCGTTTTCGATGTTTCCTTTTCAATCTCCGCTCCAATCGGTCAAGGCGCTTCCAAAGTTCCTTTTTGGATATATTGACGTCGTCGTCACTTTCCGATGATGAAGAGCTTCTCCTTCTTTTACTTATAGCTGAAAGAAATAGCCTGAAAGAAGTTATGAGTTAGTATTACTCACGATCGGACGTGTGGTTCGAAAGCGTACCTTCCTGTGACAGCACAAAAGGAACAATGACAACCAACACGATGCGCAGGGCCGGCGGGGACAGCGGGTGTACGGGAGGGGGAAAAAGCTTCGATTCTGTAAACATTGTGGTCAGCGTAGCAGCACAGAGGCGTACTACATGGTATTCGTAAAGTGATATCTGAAGGACTGGAGGTGAAGTAAAATTTCAAATAAGATCAAAAATAAAATCAGGACCGTAATCCGAAGGGAAGAATTTTCATTGTTCGGACTTTGATAATGAAATTTATGGGCAGAAACGTAAAAATAAATATCAGGTAAGATACATATCTGATCTGGGTAAGACAAGGACTACTCAAATTCAGGAAAAAAAGTACAGGTCCGTATTTGAAAAAATAAAATTGAGGGTGGCCCCGAAGAAAGAAACGTCGTATCGAAAATCAAAGTACAGTACATCGAAACAAATTCAAAACCGAGATGAACACATTTCCATATTCCTGAAAATAGAGGCGCCAGCACAAAGAAAAGAAAACGGGCCATTTCGGTTTTCCCCGTATATCTCAAAAACGGTCCGTGATATTTTCGATTTGGAATCATCGTTTCATTGTTCACTGAAATAGACAACTTCCATCTAATTCAATCAAGTTCGCATCATTTACCGTTTTCGAGATGACTACAGTGGTACGACATAAAAAACGGACTATATAACAATTTAGTCGATTGAAAAAGTTGAAAGTAGCAACCTCAAAACAGAAAATTTGTTTATAATTCGGAAACATCATCAGAAGAGTCAAGAAGAGTGATTACAATTCTGGAAATTCCAAGTTATATAGACAAGAAGTGCCATCAGTCCATTATGGGAAAACCAATGTGTCAAAGTGAGATGACTTTTTTTCCAGTCGGAATCAGCTTTCTCTTTCCTCGTTCAGCCCAATGGACACGAAATAAAGGTTTTTGTGCAAAAAGTGACTTGTAGTAGGGCACAACTCGGCGCACCAGGGGTGGAGTGAAATCAACTGATATAATATAGACGCGATTCAAAAATAGTAAAGTACGCCAAAATTGTCCTTACACGCAATTAATACTATTCAAAACTAATCAATAATAATGATAATAAGGAAAAATGAAATATATATATATATATATATATATATATATATATATATATATATATATATATATATATATATATATATATACAACAGGAGAGGAATAATCTTGAACGGACATAATAGAGTACAAGTTACTCCATGCATATTCTGATTCTATATCGACATCAAATTCGTAACAAGGAGATATGCTAAAAACATATATTTTTGTCAATGCGCCTTCTTGAGGCACATTGAGTATTTTCCAAATACTTCTGCTCTATTATCAACACTTCAACACCGAAAACCAAATGTGACATACCAGAACTAGCAAATATTTTTTTCTGAACTTGCAATTCTCTAGTCCGGCTCATTTGTAAATTCGTCTCGAAAGACATGTGTAAGCAAAACATTTTTTTTTAGTTATTGCATTCGCTCCAAAATGCCATCAAGCCGTGACAAAAAATGCATTTTCGAAAAATATTGCAAATTCGACTCCTCCAAGGTAAAATAACGATAATTTACGATATCTGTGATTTTTTCCATAAAAACTTTCACTTTAGAGTACATATTATCAAATATTTACATGTTTTTCAGAATAAATTTCGCGATCGACCACATTAGCCTAGGCAGGATTGCCTGTCCGCCATGTGCTCGATCAGAGAAATTTCGAGTAGAATGTAAATTTGTTTATCTACACCCGTTCTCTAATAATACACTTATATGCCCACAACCCGTTTTATAATGAAATCCATTACGATACAGATTTCTCATTACGATACAGATTTTCAACCAATAGAAACCCTTTATTTTTCAATCAAGCATGATGTGGCAAAATTTGTATCTTGATTGATGGTAAAAAACATTATATCAAAAATGATATCGATCTCCGACAAATTCAACCTCTTCCATAAATAAGCCATCCGGCCGATTCATGCTCGAATTTGCCATAATCTTGAATCGGCTTTCTATACGCTGGTTTTTCTTCATAGTTATAAGTTTTTCATTCTAATATTCACATTTATTTTCTTGGTATTTTTCATCATTTCGTATAATAGTGTTTGAGAGTTTTTGAAATTGAAATATTAAATAAAACTGAACTGATTTTGCGACTTGAGTCGACCGACACACTGTAAACAAAAACATAATTTTTTTTGGTCCCTGATTTGTTTTTACTTGTGTACTTGCACATGAATATTTTTTTGTACTGTTAAAGATCTTCGTACTGAATAAAAATAAACCAGTTTATGTTACCTCTATTCATGAATTTATATACATGTCTATATAGGGAGATTCACTAGAGTAATTCACAAATTTCTTTGAGATGATTGAAAACGTCAAGATATGTCATTTGAACGTTCGATCACTTGTATCTCATTTTGATGATCTCAAGACTCTGGTAAATGATTTTGATATAGTTGGTGTTTCTGAAACATGGTTGAATGATGGTATTGACACTGCTAGCATATCAATTCCTGGTTTTAACTTTTACAGAGTGGATCGTCAATTTCGAGGTTTGGGAGTTGGTGTTTATGTCTCCAAAAACCTCAGATCAAACTTAATAACCTCAAGTAGTAGCATCAACGAACACTGTGAACAAATATGGATTGAGGTAAAAATTAAAAACATTTCTTTCCGAATTGGTAATATTTATCGTCCCCCCAAAGGCAATTTATTGACTTTCATTGAGTACTTGGATACATCACTGTCCTCAATTGTTCCGACAGTCGACGAAATAATTTGTTTAGGTGACATGAACACTGATTTGCTCACAAATAATCTTCTGACTGACTCCCTAGGAGCCTACGGTTTCACTCGGGTCATAAATGAACCTACAAGAATTTTAAAGGGTTCTATGACCCTGTTAGATCCTATTTTTATTAGCAACTCGGAACATGTGAATAAATGCGGGGTCTTAGACGCCAGTATTGTTGCGGATCACTGCCTGGTTCATTGCGAGCTTTATATTGAATCCGTTGTAGCAAAAAGTAAAATACATTATTATAGAGATTTCAAACTATTTAATAATACCCTTTTTCAAGCTGACTTTCTGAACACACCTTTTCATGATATTGTTACGATATTTCCTTGGAATTTCTTACTTCTGACACCACTGTTACGATACTTCCTTGGGGTTCGTCAATTAAAACACCAAACAACACAAAACTACTTTCATTAAAACTCTCTATCACAATACAATACAACGCAATCACTTAAATCGCTCCGAAAACTTTCCAATGCTCGCTACTACAACTCTCTGTACTAAAAATTCTGCTTTCGCACAAAGCTCTGCTCCACTTAGATCTCAACAAATCTCGTCACTTAGCTCTGAATACAAATTCTCTGTCTGTCGCGAAGCCTGTCGTCCCGTATTTATATCTGCGTGCCAATCGAGAATCGTCGAGAGAAGCCCCGATGACGCGCCTCGAATTCTCCAGGCGGCAAACACAGTTCTTGGAAATGACGACGCTACGGCGCGGTCCTTCGCCTCGCGTTTGCGATATGGTCAGGGCTGGCGCTAGGGCGTAACATTATCCCCCTCTCAATTTTGATCGTCTCGATCAAACAATATCTCTTCATTCCCATAGTAACATTTTAGTCTCTTCAGGTGTACGACTTTCATTTTTGTTCCAGGCTTGCGTTGAACACTGTACACCACATCATTCATCCTACGACGGGGGTTATACAGCCACACTCGATCTTCTTCTTGAAATCCGCCAGTATTTGCCTTCCGATAGTGCCGCGCCTTCCTTCTATCAATGCACTCTAGCATCTCTTGTTTCTTAGGGAATGGAACTCTTCTTGATGGTTGTTGAATCAAGTGCACTTGGTCACTGTTGACTTCTTGTTCCAGTTGTTTTCCTCTCGGAGATGTCACTTGTACCTCCAACGCGACACCTGGCGGCTCTCACAAGGACGGCTTTTTCTGTCTTCACCCGGACTTGTCCGGAATCCGATGGCTGGATGCCGCATTCAGGGACATTATTCTCTATGACACGAGTTTCTTCCTTCGACAGTGCAGAGATTCTCGCAGTTTTCAATAATCGCAGTTTGACAGGTTTCGTCCTTTCCATTGGAGTTGTAAGGGCAAATTCTTCTTCTCCGAACCTTATGATCTTTTGCTCATTGTCGAATGAAATTCCATGGTCACTGATCAAGTCCATTCCGAGTATGACTTCATCTTCTATATCTGCGACGTAAACTGTACCTGTGATAGTGAGTCGCCCAAGAATCAACGTAATTTCAGCCTCTCCTCGAATAGGTGCGTTTTCACCAGTGACTGTCCGAATCACGACGTTGGATAAAATAGGCTTTACGTTTCCAGGCCGAAGGATGTCGCTGCGTACCAAGGAAACTGCAGCACCGGTGTCTATGGTGCATATTACATCCATTTTATTCGATTTCCCTGGAATGGTGAGGCTCTCAGATGTTCTTTTCAGCCTGTTTATACAGATGACCCTCGGTGACCTTGACCTCGCAGTTGATTGCGAACTTGGCGGCGTCCTGGCAGGTGAGTTGTATTTTGGTGGCATTCTCACCTTGCAATCTTTCTTGAAATGCCCTGATCTTCCACATCTGTAACATTTTCTCTGTGGCATTCTCTCCCTACAGTCTTTTATGAAATGCCCCGGCCTCCTACATCTATAGCAAATCCTCTGCGGCATCTTCACCCAACAGTCTTTGATAAGGTGTCCCAGTTTTCCACATCGGTAGCACGTTCTCTTCTTCTGGGTGCTCATTCCACTTATCAACGATTTGATTTCCTCCAGAAATTTCTCAAATGAACCACTCGTTGCGCCAGATCTATGTTCAGGATCGTCAATTGTTACCGCTCGCACTTTCGGCCTTGAGATGTTGAAGGCCGCCTCCACTTCTAGCGAACGTACCAAAGCATCGCTACTTCTCTTGAAACTCGTCAATCGTAGAGTTCTTTGTATTTCTGGGTCTCTTAATCCGTCTATAAATATCTGCACAGCCAACTGCTCCTTGAAATCCCCGGGCGCTTCTGGGTACGCCAGCTGAATTAGACGTCTAACATCTGCCTCAAATTCTTGCAGACTCTCACCTGATATTTGTACGCGAGTCTTCATTTGGGCCCGGTACAGCTGTTCTCGGTGTTGATCGCCATACCTCAACTCTAATGCAGAAATCAGGTCCTCATATTTCTTTTGCTGTTCTATGGGTATCGTCTGTAATTTACCCAAAGCTGGCCCTCTCAACGCTACTATGAGTGCCGTAGCTTTTTCTTTTTCGCCCCATCCATTGGTTTCTGCCGCATCCTCAAATTGTCGACGATACATGGACCAAGAAGACTGTCCATCAAAAGTCGACGGTTTCACGGAAATTCCTGACGAGGCAACACTCTCTCGGCGATCTCGGTTCTTGAGAAGAGCTATCTGTTTTTCTAAACCTCTCATTTCATTTCTCATCTCCTCTCGCACTACATCCACTTTCTTATTGACATCTTCCTTCAGTTCTACCTTTAGGTCTTCTTTCAGTTCTACCTTTAGGTTTTCTTTCAATTCTTCCATTTGAACTTTGGTTTCATGTGAAACATGCTCGAAGAACTTTTCCTGATTTTCTAGAACTTTCTGGAAGTCTTCTTTTTGTTGTTTTTCTATTTGCTCTAATTCATTCTTTTGTTGTTCTAGAATTTTCTGGAGGTCTTCTCGTTCTTTTCTCTGTTGTTCTAGAATTTTCTGGAGCCCTTCTTCTCGATCTTTCTTTTCATTTTCTCGTTCTTTTTTTTCAGCTTCTCGCTCTTGTCTCTGGTCTTCGAGAATTTTCTGGAGTCCTTCTTCTCGTTCTTTCTTTTCCTCCAGCCGTCGCTTTTCATCTTCCTGCCGTCGCTTTTCCGCCAATTCTTTTTCCTCCAGCCGTCGCTTTTCATCTTCCTGTCGTCGCTTTTCCTCTAATTCTTTCTCCTCCAGCCGACGCTTTTCATCTTCCTGTCGTCGTCTTTCCCAATCCGCAAATTGGTTTTGCATAAATTTCAACATATCCTCCATCGTATCGTAAGATGTACTTCTCGTATTAACCATAAATTGTTTTTATTTACCAGCAAAAATTCCACTTTCGACACCCTGTTACGATACTTCCTTGGGGTTTGGCAATTAAAACACCAAACAACACAAAACTACTTTTATTAAAACTCTCTATCACAATACAATACAACGCAATCACTCAAATCGCTCCGAAAACTTTCCAATGCTCGCTACTACAACTCTCTGTACTAAAAATTCTGCTTTCGCACAAAGCTCTGCTCCACTTAGATCTCAACAAATCTCGTCACTTAGCTCTGAATACAAATTCTCTGTCTGTCGCGAAGCCTGTCGTCCCGTATTTATATCTGCGTGCCAATCGAGAATCGTCGAGAGAAGCCCCGATGACGCGCCTCGAATTCTCCAGGCGGCAAACACAGTTCTTGGAAATGACGACGCTACGGCGCGGTCCTTCGCCTCGCGTTTGCGATATGGTCAGGGCCGGCGCTAGGGCGTAACAATATCTTCGACATACATGACATTGATGAAAAAATCAATAATTTCTCTAGTTTGATCTTATCATTATTTAATGAACATGCACCTCTAAAAACAGCTCGCATGACGAAAAAACCCGCACCGTGGTTGACTTTTCCGATCAAAATGATGATGAAAGAGAGAGATGCAGCTTTAGCTGAATTCAAAAGAACGAAATCACCTGTTGACTGGTCTAGGTACAAAGAGTTACGTAACTTCACACTATCATCAATCAGAAGAGAAAAGAAGGCTTACTATAATAGTATTTTTCACTCTCGCGACTCAAAACATTTATGGAGTGCCTTAAGAAAAATCAACCCAAATGAAAACAATTCTGATCTGCCAATCAATCTGCAGGCACCTGAACAAATCAACAATTATTTCAGTTCTGTTTCCATCGACCGAGAAGTTGACAATGATCTTTTAAAATTCTATAAAACTGAAAAGTTTCCGGAACTGAAAAACTATGATTCTCCCTTCAAAATACGTTTTATTTCTGTTATGGAAGTCAGAAAACTTTTATCGAGTATTGAATCAAATGCTATTGGTATCGATGGAATAACCGCTAGCATGTTGAAATATTGTAGTCCAACATTTGATATTTATCTCACACACGTATTGAACTGTTGTATAGAAAAAAACTACTTTCCCAATTATGGAAAGTGGCTGTAATCAAACCTCTCGGTAAAATAAAGAATCCTCAAGAATTTTCAGATCTAAGACCGATTAGCATTCTGCCAGCAATGTCGAAGATTCTAGAAAAAGCCGTTCATCAGCAATTAACGTTGTATATCAACGAAAACAACATCATTCCAAATTGCCAAGTTGGATTCCGGGCTGGTTACAATACAACATCAGCGTTAGTACAAGTTACTGACGATATCGTCAGGAACACTGATTGTAAAGATTTAACAGCATTAATTACACTCGACTTCTCAAAGGCTTTCGATACGATAAATCACACTTTACTCTGTTATAAACTAAGATACACAAACTGTAACATCTGGGGTACCCCAGGGGTCCATTTAAGGGCCGCTACTCTTCATTATATACACGAGTGATATTCTAACCTCAATTAAATATTGCAAAGTTCAAGCATACGCGGATGATACCCAGATTTATTCGAACCTCGACATGGAAAATCTTGAATCTGTTCAGAAAAACATCAACAGTGACCTCAGAATAATAAGTGACTTAGCTGACAGACATAACTTAAAACTTAACAAAAGCAAATGCCACTTCATTCTATTTGGTAATAAAAATTTGAGAACGAGTCTTTCACAGGATATATCTATTGAAATCGATTGCACCTCATTACCTATTGTGGACTCTACGAAAAATCTAGGTATTATATTTGATTCAGATCTTAAGTTCACTTCACATATTAATGGCCTGCTGAAAAAATCCTTTGGTTCTTTGAAAATGATCTATCCACATAGGCACTACCTCAATCAATCCATACGGAAGTTACTTTGCGAAACACTTGTCCTTTCCAGGTTCAATTACGGTGATATTGTCTATGGTGATTTACTCACTAAATTTGACCAGAATCGTATTCAGAAAGTACAGAACTTTTGTTGTCGATTCGTTTTTTCACTTAGAAAATACGACCATGTATCCAATAAAATAAAGGAACTGAAGTGGCTCACAATGGCTAATCGCACTAAGTACAACTTTTGTTTCTTCTTATATAAAATTTTAAAGAACAAAATTCCTTTGGCTCTCTATCGTAAATTAACACCTAGGTCATCTGTTCATTCATTGAATGTGAGAAATAAACATCACTTTAATGTTCCTCGTCATTGTTCCGCCATGTTTCAGAAATCCTTCACCTATCAAGCCGTTAAACTTTACAACTCTTTTCTTTCCAATCACATTCATTCATCTGAATATGAAATTAAGAAATTTTTGAAAGCCAAATTTTTGTGAATTCTTAAACTAGAATATGAAATTAAAGAATTTTTTTGAAAGTCAAATTTTGTAAATTTTGTGAATTCCTAAACTAGTAAATCAGTTACACATAGTTATATGTTTGATGAAATACCAGTGATTAGTGATGGTAATGTTTTTTTTCTTTTTCTCGCTTTACTGCATGAATGTCTTTATTATTTACCTATACTTTGTCTATCACTAGTACAATTTAGGTTAAGTGTAAGAGTAGCCTAAGCTAAACTTCGCCTACTTTGTACCGAAGAAAATAAAGACGATTTATTATTATTATTATTATGTGCATGCTCTGCATTTGACATTTGTCAAGTCAGAATCGGTATAGGTATTGAACTTTTGAAGAATATAGCCAAACTTCGATAATCATAACAAAATGTCTGATACCAGCGATATGGGAGAATCACCTTCGACACCTTCACCGACAGAAATACAGTTAGATTGATTGAATTTTTCATTTGACAAATGCATGATTTATTACTTATTTTTTCATCAAGTTTTGTGGGCTCTCCGTAGCCGAGCCGTCTGTGGCGTTGACATTGATTATTCTAGCTGGAGGAGACATTGGTTCGATTCCGGTCCCGAGTAATCTTTTTTTTCTTTGATTTTCGATCTTCTTTTCATATCTCATCGTTTCATTTCTCGAAGTGATACTATTAATTACAATTCTGTGGAATTTTTCAAAGAAATTCGTTAAATTAGTGTTATTGTGTGCAATACAAATTTAAATATAAGTATTTGTAGTTCTTCACTATTTATCGGGTGTAGATGAAATAGCGTATGCAACTCTCATGTTATGGTTATTAATACACTCGCATAAACCATACGAAACTCACCTTCGGCTCGTTTCGTATCCCGGTTTATGCTCATATATTAATAACCATCATTACACGATCGTTGCATAATATACTATTAACAAGTGAGTGATCAAAATAAACTAGATTTCGGATATTGCAATGTTTTACTTCCGGACGTGTTAGATACAGGGGAGAGGCGGCAAAAACGGTGGTTACTTTTTTTTACAGAAGTATACTTAGATTGATATTGTATTCAGTATATCATAAAATTTCTTAGAATGATTCATAACATATTTCTTTGTTTCAATATTGTATTTCTTTACTTTTGGAATCTGTTTTAGGTCAGTTGGTGAGGTGTTGAAAAATTTGGGACCGAAAAAAAAACGTTCTTTGTGTTGTTTTTTTAAATTGGACATCAACATTCATGTTTGTGGTAGACCTGTTTATCCTAGTATTTTTCTGATTAAATTTCTCTTGATTTATGTACTGATTTGCTATCCTGATGTTTCCACTCAGGCATTAGATGATCGAAAAATGAACCAACTCTTTACTGAAAAACTGGAAAAAGGCGTCTCATTTCCATCTGAGTTTGTGTTTGAATCGAGAATAAACTGAAAATGTTCATCCTACATTTTACCAGTTCAGAGAAACAAACTTTCCAACACATATCATTTGCGTAATTAACATGTTTTCAAATCATAAAGGCGTTTTATACCTTGCAGCTTCACCATTTCATATGGATTGTTATAAGTTTCTATTGATCATCCTCGTGAATGCGACCCAGAAGTTTAAATACGACAAAGTTCACGGAATCCACCGGAAGCCCCATCAGACATGTCTTCAACTAATACGGTCGCAAATTACGAACTGGGAATCGCAAGTTTCCCGTAGAGTCAACTCACAAGCACATCCTGACTGTTAATTTTATCTTTATGAAAGTAAATAATTTCCTGGGAACGCGAAAACTTTGCTGAATTCACTCATCAACACAAGGCGAAATGCACTGCTAAAAGCCGAACGGTGAGTGGGAAGATATTAGTCGACAGCTATTGTTGGTCCTTGTTCTGCTAATTGGTCTGGCCTGAATGCCCACATGCGAATTTTGAATCTTTATTCCATTTAGTTCGGGATTAACTCGTGTTAACCACTACAGCATCGATAGAATGCTGCTTCCATTACGAGAGGACAACATGGTTGAACACATTCATGAGTGCTTATTTGGTGTGAAAGAGATTATCAGGTTGCTGATGGTGGTTGTCTGCTAAGTGGGTAATTCAATGAAGAGAGGTAACAGGGTCGGTTCAAATGACAATGAAGTGTGGACAAAATGGTTAAGGCTTTGGCGGCCGAGATTATTAGTATATCTCATCGGAATGAGTAAGCCTCTGAAGAAGCTGGCCACTCGCGCTAGCGAAACGTTAGGAAGAAATTCCAAAGAACGACGACCTTCAAGCCCGAAGAAAAGTAGTTTTACTGATGAAGTGTGGACTCTATCAATCTTTCTCTTGCCTTTTGAATAACTGAATATGGAATGATCGGAAGCAACCAATTCGAATGGTACCTGATCTACACGACTGTTTGGAAACAGATGCTCGATGCAAATATCAAAATCCGTCTAAAGAGTTTTCAATAATGCAGAATGGTCAGGCAATTGCCTCAAACCTGACTGAACAAACGCTTCAACCCAATTTGCATAGCTGCACTGAATCTGACCAATGAACATATGGGGAGAGTATAATGCCAAATATTCAGTCAATCGCTATCGTTCGTGAAGACTTACCAAACACTTTGAAAACATTTTCATCGTGCTCAGCTAGTGAGTTTCCGATCAAGCTAAATATATTTTGTTCAATGCGTATGTTGACAACCAAGACCAACGATAAAATGGTTGAGGCTTTCGCGGCCGAGGTTATTAGTATAACTACTGCTCTTCGGGCTTGAAGGCCGTCGTTCTTTGGAATTTCTTCCTGACGTTTCGCTAGCGCGAGTGGCCAGCCAGATGAATAAGCCTCTGAAGAAGCTGGCCACTCGCGCTAGCGAAACGTCAGGAAGAAATTCCAAAGAACGACGGCCTTCAAGCCCGAAGAGCAGTAGTTATACTAAAGACCAACGATGTTCAATAAAATTCAATATTGAATAATTACATTAGGAAAGTTGCTGACATTCTGGTCTCTTCATTTATGTACCTTGTTGAATTGTTATTCGTTAAGAAATATTTTCCAAGAAAAAAAACGTCTGGTGTTGTAATTCTACATGGAAAAAGGGCT
Source organism: Zygogramma bicolorata (assembly GCA_032362365.1). Lineage (NCBI taxonomy): Eukaryota > Metazoa > Arthropoda > Insecta > Coleoptera > Chrysomelidae > Zygogramma > Zygogramma bicolorata. Next base: position 551,114 of record JAVJAQ010001619.1, read on the forward strand.
GGAGACGCAACTTTGAAATATCAACCAATGCGGCTTCACAGTCATTCTTTGTCAAAGTTTTATTAAAATTAAAAATACTCACAGTAGAAGTTTTGTTTTTTTTTTCATCAATTTATTATGTATGAACCGAATATAAAGATAAAGCCTGAAGATATATTCAATAACTATTAACGGGCATTCGATGATATAGATCACAAGTTGTGAGCAAAATCACAGATTTTTCTTCTGAATCAATAATTATGTATCTCTCTAATAGGCATCACTTTGCTTGCCCTACTTGGAAGATATATATATCATTGATGGTATAGCCGAATATAAAAACGATTTCAGGAATCAAACTCCTTCCATATCCATAGAATTATAGTAATATGAGGAAAATGTCAAATTTCAGCGGAAAAAAAATTGTTTTTCAGGTAAGTAGGTCAAACTGCGAACTGAAGGACAAAATGAGGAACTCTTTCAAAGCGATCAAATGAAAGTTCTGGCAGCTGTTCAGCATATGAACAGCTAATCCTAGTCTTTAGATTTGGTCTCAATTTTCTACTCCTGAAGGTGCTGAGGCAGTTTAATCCATACAGGATCATTTTGTTCGATGACTTATCATTTCCAAAATTATCATTCCCTCATGGGGAGAAATGACCGATGTATCGGAATATATACAGTCATATCTGATGAGAGTGCTTGGCTTTCTTGAAAAAAATACCTTCGATTTTTCAGATCAATTCCCTTCTCACTCATTTGTAAGGATTAATATCCGAATGTATATTGCGAAATAGTTCAGTGCTCGAAGTTGCCTGATATGAATAATATGTTTGTGATCATACATATCATTTCATTTCATATAACATGTTTTATATTCGTAACTGACAATTTCATTACTGTTTCATTGTCATTATTTTCTGGTAGATGGATACTTTCTTCGTGTTTTTTATGTTTTTTTACAAAATCCGAATACGTAATAATCAATATTGAAATCTATATAAGTATAGAAAGGAAGATATGAAATCCATCCCAATAAGTTCCTGAGTTAATTGAAAAACAGTTTCTTCTGAATGGAACAAACTTTATCATTCGGCAACTTTCCGTATATTTCAAATTTGACTATCAAAAAAATACAAGAGCTAGTATTTGTCAATACCTACTTGTCGTTGACGTTTCCGCATCTGTTTTCAAAACTCTTCCGCATATATAAAAGGTAATATTTGTGGAACCTCAAAGTCGAATACAGAAACAATATAGTACCTAAAAACTGAGCCTAAATGAAAATTTATTTTGTTCAGTATAATCAGTTAAATAGGTCTAGTGCAATTATTTGCTGTAAAACTCTGTTAAAGCAATCTAGTCTTCAACTTTTTCATAGGATATCTGCATTGAGGAAAATAATCATTTTGAATCTCACTTCGAAAAATAATATAAATATTTTCGAGCCCGGTTATATTTCTTTCTACGTTATGAAGATCCAAATACATAATTTAAGTCATAACAAATAACACTTATTTTTATGTGATTTGTACTAGACAGTTCACAAAATGTTCACAAGTTGTATTTTACTATAATATTACTTCTCCAGGCCTGTTTAAGTATACTATAAAACCTCTCTAGAAGAGAGAATGTGATTCTGACCTATATGATCTGACTTATATAATCTGCTACCACTGTTTCCCAAGACAAAACCAATTCACAAGCACATTCTTTTGTTATCTTCATCTTTATTGCAGTATATTATTTGAAGGTGAAAAATGAACTCGCGTGTATCGCTACAACGTTCATTAGAATGTCTATTATGCATGGACAATATGACCAGACACGATTACTGGGTGCTTATTTAGCGTAAAGGAGATTATCGGGTTGGTAATTAACATCCGCCCATGCAGGGGTTTTGTATGAGTGGGAAATGGAAGGAAGATAGGTGATGAGGCATTTTATTTTCAATAAAAATCACCATACCAATACGGACTTATGGTGTTACTCATGACATTCGAATGGTGTACAATGATCGAGAAATAGTTATTGGTGCTGAGTAGATTATTTGAACATACTGTGATATAAAGACAGCACGGTAAGGAACAAAGTCTAAAGGTTGTCAAATAAATACATACGAAACCTCAGCATAGTTTCTATAAACATTAACTCGATATAGTACAACCGGGTGATAATGGGATAATTAGAGGAGTTTCTTGGATTCGTGGGCAAATTATTGGTTCTCATGAATCGCCAAGATCCTTTCTTGTGAAGATGGAATATGGAAGTCATAACAAGAAATACTATCCATTTAAGAAAATCTCGGAATCGTATGTCTAGTTTTGTGCATCCATCTACGTGCTTGGAACGAGATGAAGACGTTGGCGCCGTTCAGGATAGAGACGTTGAAAATGGGGATAGAGACGTTGAAGATGGTGTACAATATGAATCTCCTATAGAAGATCGAAGTCAGTTGGCCAATGCTGAGAATGATATTCAAATGAGTACACGAAGTGGACGCGTTATTTCCACTCCAAGGAGATATAGAGACTCTCACAAATGATCATGATTCATTAATATAAATTCCATTGTTTAATTCGTATTGAGATTGACTTGGGCGTTTTTGTAACTTATACATTTTTTAAGAGGAAGATGTTGTGTAGGTTGTTTGAACATACTGTAATATAAAAACAGTACGGTAAGGGACATTGTCAAAAAGTTGTCAAATAAATATATGATGAAACCTCAGCATAATTTCTATAAACATTATCTCGATATAGTACAATTGGTATACTAAAGTCACGGAGGATATATTTTTATTTGTGAGCTGAAATTCACAAATTCCTGTATTAGCCACGTCGCGTCGGTCCACCTCAGTGTACGAGAGTCCGTCTCGACCAAATATTCCAATAAGGTTGAAAACATTCCATGGGCATACTTGAAGACTGGCGTTAAATCGAATCATCTTTCGAACAATTCGTTGAGGCCAGTCTCAAACAACCTACACAGTAGGTTTTGGCTGGCACCTGTCAAAAAACAATTACTCCCCTGGCTAGGATCACGAAGGGCATTGCATTATATCCGACCGGTGCTAGTGCAATAAAAATCCTGCATTTGCTTTTGGCGATACAAATGAAGGACTTGATTTTCAGTTATTGGAATTGACACACTTGAAGACCGGTTTCGGGCCATTTAGTCACTCGTCAGTATAGTCAGTGTCAGGCAGTGCCAACTTCAACATTGGCGTTCCCAAAGCTATACTCGTAGTACATATAGATGTACGTATAACGAAATAGAAAAAATCTCCATATTTTGAGTACTTATAAGTACTAAGACAATCGTACTGCTTTTATAAAATGCAGCAATTGGTAGTCGCTCCCGATGGATACATCCTAGCTATTGATGGACCATATTTTTCCGACGTCCGAAATAATGATACCACTATTCTACAGTTTGAGCTGAACAAGGATATGAATGGAATGAGGGATTAGTTTGGAGAAAGGGACATTGCAATTGTCGACATAGGTATCGAGATTCAGTTCCGTTATTGCAAGAGATTGATATCAACATGGTATCAACATCCTCTTGCCTCCTCTTCTTGCAATTGGAACTCGTGATGCGAATTTTGCACGATATATTACAGCTACCCTTTGGATAATGATTTTTTTTCTATTTCATTGTATTCGCAGTTTATATATATCTTTGGGAACGCCAGAATGCGAATTATAAAGGATGTTGGTAAATCCCAAGACATGCCTATCCTTAAAGTTTTATCTGGTGATAGCATCAAATCCTTAATTATATGGTACACTCAGTTGCATTATACAAAACTTTACCTGATTCATAATCGAACAATTTCTTTTTCGAGAAGAATAATGGAAAATTATTTTTTTCTGAGAAGCTATGCCACATTTTCAGAAGGGAAGTCAAATGTTTTCTAGAAATGAATTACTGGTCTCAAAAAATTCATTGAAATAATTTTTTGATAGTAATTATTTGAATTCATCCTCTATGAAATCATCTATAATTTCATGGTTTCGACCGTGATTTGTTGTTGCAGCTGCTCGAAGGCACTGGAGAAATTGAAACATCGTTATCGCGTATGGTCGGTTGAGAGAACGTATAATGATAGGCTTGTCATAATATTTGCCGGGATAAAAAAAACTAATCATAACAAGTTGACAAAATTTCTACATACGGCCAACAAACTTGATGTAGAGGTAATATGAAAGAGTTTCGGAAATTCTTTGAGGAAATATTTCATTACAGGGTGATTTTCCAAAAAAAAATATCGATTCTCGGATTTTTTCGATATATATCTTTTGAATAGCCCTGTATATCATATATAAATTATATATATTTTGAAATGACCTTATGTCAACTACTAACATGCAGTACAAAGTATATAAAATTTTATTGAATATAGGATATCAGAGCGATCAACTTTCTAACTCACCCTGTGAAAAATGTTCTGCATATCTCATTATTATAAACCAACCACAAGTATATCCGACCATATTTTTATTGAGTTTCCTGAAAGTATAATTACATCTCGAGTCAAGGTTCCTTTTTTTAATTTTTGAGTATCCTGTAGGAAATGAAAATTCCTCTCCTGAGGGACTGATATTTGGTGTCATTAGAACACTATCACAGTAAAAAATCTTCATACATTGAAAAGAATTAGAAATACATTATTTTGAAAAATTGCTGTTTTCGACTTCAACAACCTGTATTCCTGAAACTAGTCATAGGATTGAGTTGGGCCCATGGATACTATTGTTCAGAAACTCCACAACTACAATATAATAACAATTTATGATAAGAACATATATGAAAACAATAATACTTGAATGAAATTTATATCCATCACATTTCCGTATGAATAAAATCGAACTGAAATCAACAAAACGTTTATGCTTCAAATATCACAGGCATAATCATTCCACCGATAATATAGAGTTGCACCACTTCAAAACAATATACCCTTTGATCTATCCGGTCAGGAATTCTCTAAATAACATTTGAAATGTTGCAATTAACACCTCAATCCAGCGTTACGGAATAATGGATGCTGGATGTCAGTGACCAGAATGACGTTTCAAATAAAAGATGAAGAGATCGGAAAAGTATTTATGGAAGGTCAGTCGATTCAAGAACATGTCATTTCCTTTTGTTAAGTACTCGTTATCGATCCCATTTTTGATATCAGGTCATTTTGAAGATTTCAGAGTGAGTGAGTTCCTGATGGTTTTATGCATCTGGATTACTATTACTAAGTTATATGCTGGGGATAAAATTCATTTTTGCAAGTTTGTGTATTTGCACCAACCACTGTTGAATACTTTTTTTTTAATAGTAGTTTACCTAACAAGGGCGGAAAGTGATGAATTTTCGAACGCGATTGCAGATGGCCTAACGAAAAGTTACCAAAAATGTTTTCTAATGAAGTCAGATTTCGTTTTTCCACTGCTTCGTCAGCAACTTGACTGGAAGAGGATATAAAAGTGGTTCTGACAAGGTAGTGTTCTTTTGACTGACAGATTTATTTCATCTTTGTTGTTACGTTAATTCAAATTGGCAAATGGAAAAAGTGAGAGGTTTATTTTTATTTGACATCCACTTTATGTGGCTCATACCAGATTTATAAAAAGTATTCGAAAAATCCTTTTTTAATAAAAATGATAACAGAATTCTAATATATATTCAAATTGCAAACATACAAATATATATGTTTTGAATATTCAAATGTTGGTACACTCCCCAAAAACTCGACAGATTTACTTTTCCGCCCTAGTGCGGAAATAGTATATTGTGCAACACATGCAGAAAATTGTTAATTTCTCACGAACTAGTGCGGAAAAGTGACTCTTTCAACCCTAAAATAAGTACAGAAACGTGGACTCTAGACTTTAGAAAAAGTACTTTTTTTACAAATATCAGTAAATGTATGATTTTTGACGCATAAAATGCCATTTTATGACACTGGTGTTAAAAGTAAATCATTTTTGGCACTAGTGCCAGAAGTGATTTTCGGTCGATATCCTTCAAAAAAGCCACAAGCTTGTACTATCTGTTTAGGTCATGATTATTTATGTTCATCATCGACTTCAACATGGAGTAATTCGACCAAAGCGTTGATGATCTCCATATTTTGGAATTTTCTTCAAAGTATGCAAGAAGCACTCTTTCATTGGCCTCCTTGCCACTGACATTTCTCTGATCACACCATTTCAAGAAACGATCGTATGAAAACTCGTACTGTCGCTTTGACTTACTGGGCAATAATTCAAAACCAGCTTTATTGGCAGCTTCTTCAATTTCTGGCGGTAGGAATTCATTTTCTGGATCACTCTCCATCGAGAAACGAAGAAACGAGAAAAAATAACTCGTGATTTATTGACGTTAGTTGTAAACAAAGACAAATCAACAAATTCTGTTTTTGATTACCTTGGCATCTTGTTTCCTGGATAGATTAGATGAAATTGGATTCAAAACTGATAATCTCGATGCTATTTTTTTATCAATTGATTATTGTAAAAAAGGTATGCGTTAATTTGGACATTTGATGGTGTTTGTAGAAAAAATAGTGTATGATTTACCTGCTAAAAGTGATTTTATTGTGTTTGAAGGGATGAAACACTCCGCCTTCGGCGTCGTGTCCCTTCTCCCGAAATAAAATATCACTTTTAGCACTTATAAATAACTATTTCGGTTACTTCCGCAGAAATTGTTTGATTTTTGACGTTCTAAGAGTGTTTTGCGAATTGCTGTGAAAGTTTCAAGGATATCGTGAAGGATACCGTATCAAATCTCACGAAACTCTTTTCGTTCCAGAGGCGCTGGCAGAGATCCAAGGAGCACCCGACCTCCACCTGCGGTCGGGCTCGCTGCTGCGGCTGGTCTGTACCCTGCGGGATTCCACGGAGCCGCCGGAGTATGTCTTCTGGTTCCACGAGAACCGGATGATCAATTACGACCCTGGAGTCACCGTGAAGGACGGACGGAGTTCGAGTATCCTGCACGTGCAGGAGGCCGATAAAGGTCACAATGGGAATTATACTTGCAGTCCATCCAACGCTGTGCCAGCCTCGATAAACGTGCATGTATTGAACGCGACTGCAGGTGAATATTTCATAGACAGTTGAACATGTGCATATACAGGGTGTTTCATCTCAGACGAGCCATTCCGTATATTATAGTGAGTGGAAATATTTCCCGAAACAATTAATAAAAAATAACTCCAATTATGCTGACAGTTTTCAGTCAAGATTGTATTATTTCATGGAAGTCAATGGAGGACAATTTGAACATTTACTTTAAACAAGCAGGTTTTTTTTTATAAGCCTTTTGTTAAAATAATTAAATTTTTCAAAAATGTGATTTTTTGGAGATCGTTTGAATTTGTAAAAAGGGCTCAATGACAATGGGCTTGTATATTGTAAAAATGACCAAATTATTCAAGGTGGCTTATTCGAGCTGCAGAATTGATTTTTGGCGAAAACGGTTCATCAAATTTACGTTATTCGTACACCGTTGTGAAGAGGCTTCCAAGACCTTTCGAATGAAGTATCACTCAACCCCTCTCCCCTATTCAAGTTTCAGGGATTGAATAGAATAGAATAGAATAGAATTGAATAGAACATTTATTTGACTATGTTATATACAATAGTATATTTATAGCAAGTCAGTTTACTGGATACACATTAAAAATACATTTCAAAATTGAGATTGACACGGTGAGTATGTTGTGATTATATTAAAATGTAATGATGAATGGTGTCTACCAAAATACTCTGAAGCAAACAGAGTTGAGAGAAAGAGGTCCGAATGGCTTGTTCAGAAAGATATTGACGAACATTGCATATGTTCCTTGAACTCTGCCACCGAGTAGAAACAGTGCTGTATGAGAAAAGATTTTAGCTTTTTTTTAAAAGAAGCCAAATTGAGTGACTTCATATCTGTTGATAAAATATTATAAGCATGATAGTCCGGTGAATTTCTTTGAGAGACTGTAAGCCTAAATCGGGGAGTTCTGATATAACTTGCCTGTCTTGTGCCGTAGGAATGCACTTGGGATTGGGTAACCAAATTCGTTTTTTGTTTATGTATTTCGATAAGAGTCTCATATAAGTGCAAGGAAGGAAGCGACAAAATCCTGTGGCGAACAAATAGAGGATGACAATGGTCTCTGTTACTGCAATCTGAAAGTATTCTCAGGGCCTTCTTTTGTTGACGAAATATTTGAAGTGACTTTGAGGAGTTACCCCAGACTATGATTCCGTAACTCGAATGCGCATGAAACAGCGCAAAGTAGGTACTTTTCATTGTATCTTGATTAACATATCTCTTCAACTGCCGAAGTAAAAATAAAGTACTTGAAAGTTTACGCTTGAGTTGCTCAATATGGCAGTCCCAGCTAAGTCTGTTATCGATAGTTATGCCCAATAATTTGACATTGTTGTCCTTCAAATAAGAGTTGTTTGTTGAAAAAGTGATACTCTGGGTTTTACTATCATTTAGTTGAAGAGCCCCCTATTAGGGGGTTGCTCGTTCAAGCCTGAAATATACGTCAAAAGATGTCCCCCAAACAAAATCATTCGACGTGTTTCGGGATACTCACTATGGGATAAGAATTATACGTGGTGGCTCGTCTGAGATGGAACACCCTGTATTTCTGGTTGTGTACGTATTTAGGATACAACGGTTGGCATCACAGATTACAGAAAAACGTTTAAATAAGGCATTTTGTCGCGATGTACCAGGGATATAGGGATTCAATTTCCTTCCATACCGGACGATCGCGAAAATCGAAAATGGCATTCTGACTCTGACAGCTTGTTTATTGATGTTCGGTTGATTTTTTTTTAATGGATTATACCACGAGTCAATGATGATAGCTATTTTCTTGAACCAAGCCGCGTCAACGACGACAGAGTAATATTCTCAAAGAATAATAGTAATTATTGGGAGTAGTATACCCTATTTCATCTAGGATTAATTGATTCATCATAAATAAATGATTCCTCAGTCAAATTCATCTCAATACACATACACAAACACTACCTCGCATTAGACAATGACACTTTGGAGTTCAGTTATATCGTTTCCATGGTAATATTCAATTCGAGAAATTTTGTGTAAGAACTACAAGAGGGAATGAAGACTATTACTATTAAACCCTCGCCATTATTTGCAAAGGGATTAATATATTATGGCATTATACTGCATAAACCATAAGTATAAAGCTTCATTATGTTTTAGTCGTAAATAAATGAGGTTACGGAGTTTGAATCGGTTTAATCATTACCAATTATTATCATTGAAAATTTATCACAGATGATCACTTATCGAAAAACTTGAAGTTGATTGTTTTCAGCGGTAGACAAATATTCCTAGAAATATGTCAGAATCGCTGGATCCAATTATGATTGGATTGATTGTTAGATTTTTTTGGACATTTTTGTTGAATGAATCAATGGCCTACCTAATGAATAATGACACCACACGCCATAGTATGAATTTTTGTTCCAAAGATTATTCGTATTACATAATATCATGAATATTCCATTATAGGTTTTTATGATGATTGGTTGTCACATTACAATTGAATTGTATTTTTTCAAATATTTAGAATAAAAAAAAGATCTTTCCAGATATTATTGAAATATATCCTTATCCTATGTAATTCAATGTTATTTCAAGTAATTCTTCAGATTCCATTGTTTGTATTGAACTTCCTGAGGTAATCAACATCACTCAACGAAACAAAATTTACACTAAATTCGAGGTTATATGTCAAAGTAACAGCCAGTTTATAACGAGCTGAGTTACGGATCGTTAAAGGGGCAGCACCTAGCTTCGATAGAAATATTTGGTACCAACTTATGTATATGAGTTCCTAAGCAGAATCCGAAGTAAATACGTAGCGCTCTTCCTTTGTTCTAAAATTATAGCCCTTACAAATTCGGAAGAAAGGCATATTCCGCCTTCTCTTTTACACCAAAAAATTATCACAAGCACACGTTTTCATTCGTTAGGTGCCCGGTACACATCATTGTACCTTCTTCATCACTTTTTATTGTTTTCAATATGAATCTCGAAAAATAATTTCGACCTTGAGGTTATAACGGGATGCGATCTAATCCTTAGCCTAACCTAACCTCAAAACTGTATCGGTAATTATTTCCAGAATCTCTTATCGACAAACGATGAATGAATGAAGGTAGAATGATGTGTACCGGGCACCTAATGCATGAAAACGTGTGCTTCTGATCGGTTTTTTGGTGCAGAGAAGAATGCGGAATAATAATAATAATAATAATAATGTCTTTATTCACCAGAAATTACAAATTTTGGGGGAATTCAGTCTTTCACACCAAGGATGTGAAATCCTGTCTTCCATTCATCCCTCAAACATAAATTTTCTATAATAAAAATAATACACAGTTCATACAGTGTCATAGTTACATATAATATATGATCAAAAAAAAATGAATAAACAATAATAATATGGTGGCGGCAGAGAAGGAAAGGACTGATTCAGAAGCAGACGCATATCGACTAATTGATTGCTTGCGGAATTAACTCGTTATCAATGAATTAGATCTTTATCAAAAATAAACTTTTTCACTTTGCATTTAAAATTCCCAAATTTTTCTGATTTCAGTTGGGCTGGCACAGAGTTATACAATATGTCGAGCTTCGAAAGGCCATAACATCGGAACGAAGGGAGAGCGTCGCTTTTGAACTTCGGATTCGTATTTGGCGAAAGAAAATACTTCGGTACCAAAATTTTTTCGAAATTTGGTGCTGCCTGTTAAACGAACCTTCACCAAGAGCTGTCTGTAGAAAACAGCATACTTGTAAAAACCAAAAACTATGTGGCGCAATTCCTGTGGCGTTCATTGACTCCCCACTCTTCAACTGAATTGGATAGATTAGAGAAAACTGTAGAAACTGCAAATGCCGAATATTGTTTTATCGCCGAACTGATGATAGATTATCCACACTTTAATCGTTCGATACAAACCAATCAATAATAAAAATGTATCTTGCCACCAATCACAACACGTTTCCTGTGCGAGAAAAGCAGTTTTTTTCAGAATACATGTCGTCACAAACCCTAAGACGGCTTACATTATATGACGCACTTCAAAAAAATCCATAGATTCCTGTTACTTACCTGGAATTCCAAGAGGAATGAAAGTATTATGTAGGTTTTTTTTCGAAATTAGCAGCGTGAATTCCGAAGGAAACTCTGGTTTGAACACAAAATATGGGTTTAAAATTTAATCCTGAAAAGACTTTTATAGTTTGTTGGTTTGAATGCCTAGATTCAAGTATAGAAAATGGATGAAAAATGAATAAAAACAGCTCATAATTCGCAGAAAGTTATTTCCCTGAAATATATTCGAAAGTTTTGCTGCAGAATATCCGAAATCACGTGACATAAAGGTACTCAGTTAATTAGTAGATGTCGCCGTCTCGGTTTTTGTATTCAAGTTCCAATATTTTCGAAATGTTCGTTCATTATATGATTTATAATTGTGATAATGTTTCGAAAACGGTTCATGTTTTCTATATCATGAAATAATAAATTATGAATACTACAGTGGAACAAAAAACAAACGCATCATTGACAATACATAATATCAGTAACTCCATAAATCAAAACTTACCAAACCAATGGAAATCTCATAGAGAGACACTTTAAGTGAATACGCAAGGGCAAATAATGTAGTTGACATTTGATCGGAAGCCATCAAGAGTGCCCAAACTTTCCTTAATAATGAATCTGGATTTGCGCCATGTGATAGAGTCTCTTGTTCATCCATAAACTCTCTTTCTCAACAATGGAGTTTTAATGCTTTGGAAATCATACTCGGATGTTAAGATGAGTTCGTGTGAACGAAAGGTAACGGAACGCAAATAGGTAGGAATAAGGCCTCTGTTCTAGGAAACATATATGAACGTTTATGGTGTAAAGTACCTTCCTTCATAACATGAAAGTTCAAATATGCTTCCTTCAGTTTATCTTTCCTACTTTTTTGCGTTACTTCACCTTACACTCACATGAACCCAGTCTCAACGTTAACACAGTTACAGTACAAAATCAGGCTATTTATCTTGCATAATACTAGGGTGAACCATCTCTCAGTAATTTCTAATTATTCATTCAACTTGACTTTGATGTATACCGTCCAATAATTCATCTTTGGCAATGAAGAAGATAACAATTCCTACAAATCCATCAAAATCAACACCAGTGGACCTTTTCGTAGATTACTAGATGATTATCTGATTTGAATGAACTTCATCAGATGGTACGTCCGTTTCATTGTGGTAGATATTGAATGATGAAATACTTGGAATACACCTTCTTAAAACTTTCTGGCATATTTTGTTGATCTTTTTCTGGTTATCAGTTCAACTGAAATGTTGACAGAAAGCTAATGAAGCTTCAGAATTTAATTGAAAATGGAAGTTCGTGGGTGGAAATGAAGTTCAAGCTTCAAATTATCATCATGATATGCATATAATTCTACAATGATTTGCTCGAGAAAACATCTTCTTCAATACATAGTTTTCCACCAAAATATCTTCGATAAATTTGATTGACATCATTCCCATGGATACAGTTAGGCCCTGAAGAAGGAGGGAATTATTGCCGAAACTTCAGCAAGAAACTTGTAAACAGATTAGTGTTATATTTGTTATATTGAACTATTATTAAAAACTCTTGTCGACGACTTCAGCGTCCCCTTCAAAGTTTTCAAAGTGGTCATTTGTTTTTTCAATTTCGACATAACATCAATTCTTTTCTGCGTATGCCATGCATGAGAAATGAAATAACTATACGAATGTCGAGTTACTTCCAAGCGATTGACAACGACAGTCAAATATCCAACTGATAACACACATGAACTAGCTTTACGGACTCGCTTCCCGAACGTTTCACATCGCAAATCGTCAGAGCACAAAGCTGGAACAAATCGCCAGGAAATAACCCCACTAACCGCGGGAAATAGTTTAGGGACGCACTCGCTTCTCTAAGGAAATCTTCTGAACAATGTCGGCGTGCATCCTTCAATACATCAAGCTATTGAAAGGTTAAATGAAGCTCGAATAGTTAGTTACTTGATACTTGTGCTTATCTCTCTCGAACCATGGCCGATATTCTCTTGGAAATAAGTGAATTACGCCACACGTCTTCTTTGTTAGAGAGGTAGGGTCTGATGCATTTCACGGGATCGTTTTAAGTGAGATATCATTTGATCTATTCATGCAACAGTTACCACTTTTGTATAATCATTGATCAGAGGAAAACATCAATCAGGATTGGCTCAATAATAATGTTCTTTATAGCATCGTTCATAGAGCTACATGACAATGAGTCAATCAGAAGGAAATATTTTTCAAAGGAATGGATAATATGAATATATGTCATCAGTGAGTTCGTTTCCGTCATATATAAGACATCCGAAGCTGCTTTAGCAGTTCAGTTCGATCTAGGGAGTAGGCAGATTGGGACCTTAGAAAGAACTCGTGAAGAGACCTGGGGAGTAGGCAGATTGAGGCCCCGGCGTCCAATCACAAACCCTTGCCCCCTGTGACAACACCTGAGGAGTAGGCAGATTGAGACCTCAGCGTGAAGTCACATTTACCTCTTGAAAATGGCTCCAAAATCGGAGCCGAAACGTCGAGAACAGAACTCCAGACACAGTTCAACCCGAATTCAACAACAACACATATATATATATATATATATATATATATATATATATATATATATATATATATATATATATATATATATATTGGAGTTACATTCGGAATGTTTCTGGTATAGGATTTGTATGCTGTTTGTTGTAGATGTATTATATTCAACGTCATGTCACGTCATATATGTTATACCCCTCTCTTTTAATATTGTAGCCCTGAAGAAGGCCAGAAATAATCGCTAAAACGTTGGCATTTGAAGTGTGAAACATAGATTGTGTTTCAATAGTCCACGCGCTCGTGAGCAAAACAAGAAACAACTACAATTTCCGAACGTTAAAATAAATTTTCATGATGAATATTAAATATGTTATCGTTGATTAGTTGCTATTCCAGAACAACAGTATTCTTTTTGTTTCAGAGGAAAAACCAGCAGCAATGCAGCACGCAAATTCTTCGTGTTCCCCTGCCAAATTTCAAATGGCGAGTTGTGGTGTTCTTCTAGTCGTAATCGTACCGTTGATACCAAGGACGTGACTGTAAATGAACATAATTATAGTGAGTGAGTTACCATTAACATGTTCACGCTTCTCATCGTCTACCAATCGGAAAATGAACACACTTCTTGAATAATAAGTGAACAATTCATTGATTTTACATTACATGTTTCTCTAATTCTTTACTGAATTTTAAAATTATCATTTCAATAAACAACTATTCATTGAATTTCGTTGAATCACAAAATGTAAATCTTATTTATTGACGCTTTTTAAAATGATCGATGCTATTGGTTTCATTCTGAAATTATTAGAAAACATGTAGAAATACAAATATACAGTGAAAAAAAAAATCCTATATCGAATGAAATGGACTGCGTTGTCACGCTGGAGAGATGTATAGCGATCGAATGAAATTTTTCTTTAAAGAAATATTCTATTATTAATTTCTATTATGAATTCTGAACGTGAGTATTTATTTGACGATAACTATTGCGAATATAGTAACGATATTTATTTGATAAGTGAATATATGGTCAGTAATATGTTCTAATTTCTATAGTATGTCGAAATCGAATTAATTGAAAGAATTTCTGAAAATCTTGCACGAAGGACATTCTTTCTGCTTATTAATAAGTTAAGGAGTGGAGTCACTCGAAATACGCAAAATGAACACATACAAGCTAATATCTTCATTTATTTCAGAAGAAGTTTTTATCATTTTGATCATACACCTTCATGTTTGAAAAATACCGCATCCAGTAGAAATGAAACGAGAACTGATATCAATTTCATTTTTTCAAATATTATAATCCTCAAAATGCAATTGGCAACATGGATACTAAGGGTAAAGTGATTTTGTTTCGAAGTCGTTTCTTTTCTTTCATTTTCCTTACGGACCTCGTAGCTTGAATTCCATATTTTCTTGATTACTCTTACATAATGTCAAAAGATGGCAATCATTTCAGAATGAGGAGTGTCATTTTTTGTCAATATAGTAGATCATTCATATTTTAAAGATTATTTCAATACTCAAACTTTCATTTCCTCTATAAGCTTCCACTGTCAACTCAACACTTTCAATATTTCAGTCACACCATATCAGACTGTCACACAGAAATCTGCACATATTTTACACCTCGGACACGAAAACGATGTGATGCATTGTCAAGGTAACTGATAAATCCACATTATAGTGTAGATGGCGTAACAAAATTGCTTCAATCCTTTTTACACAGATATTGACTAACTATCCCATTTCTCTACAAACAATTTTACCAGTGGAAAGATTTCCTGTGGAAGTAATTCCAAATTGAAACTCTTGTGATCTCTTGAATTACAATTAGTTCCAGGAAATATCAGCAAGGACTCCTCAAGATAAATACAATTGTTTTCTCAGACATCAAGTCCATATGACGCATCGAACTAAAATATCATTGAGAGTTGAAAAATAACACAACGATGTGCAGTCAATTAGAAGAAATATCGCTCTAACACAAGACAGAGGCAATGTAGAATCAATTGAAAACTTCATACATTATTCATGTTGGAACGACTTCAATTCATTTCCTAATATTACGCTGGCGGTTAAATATTAATATGTTTGTTCTCATACTAAGCTGTCAATAGTGAATTCACCCTTCCTATATCTCTCTTGGAAAGATTCAATAACGATATGTTCCGATGAATATGATTTTTTCTCGAGTGGTTGTGATAAAAACTCACATTGTTCCAAGCATTTGTTCCTTTTGAAACTCGCTACAAGAACCGGAATGTTCATATTGAATTTCAAACCCAATTTCAAACCTATTTCAAAACCACTTTGAACTCATTTCGTGACTTTTTTCCTTTATTTTTTTCATTATCATATTTCCAACCGTTATTTTGACTGGTTTCAGGAGATACAACAGCTTGGGATACAACAGCTAAAAACTGTTTTGATTGGATGGATCATAAATAATTTTGGTCAAGTTGATATCTTGTATTTCTCTAAGAGATGTGTTTTTTTTTCGATGCTATTTCATTCATTTCCGAATAACTGTAATTTTTTCTCATTTTTGATTCCATAACATTCAATATAATGTTTTCGATAACTCACTCTCTCTTTTCTTAAAAATTATTATTTTTGTGATAAATTGAGATTTTTTCAAGTTCGATCTGATTAATGTAAATTTGTACATAATTACACTGTTAGTCTAGGATATTCGTACTTATGACCTATATATCTAAGTAAAACAATCTTTTCAATAAGGCCAAAACGTACTTCCATGTATTGTAAATTATTTTTCTGAAATACAATTTATGAAAAGTGTGAAATATTTCATTTTCTAAGTCTGTGACAATTAGATATATAACGTGATTGTCTGAAGACACTGAAGGAACTCAAAAACATATTATTGAACGAATTGGTTCTTCTAATTGAAAGACAGCGTATCCAACCCAACTTTGTACGGAAGTTCATTCCACATCTGGTTGCAAAGTGAACTGTCTGTAGGATTCGAATGACAAATGAAAGAGCTGTAAATAAACCTTGTCAAAAAGTAAATGGTAGAGTTATAGGTATATATCTTCATACCTTATCAACAATATCATAGGTACCAGAATCCCATCGATTACCAGAACTCTCTAACGGCTTATTTTGCCACTTCTGAGATGAATACTTCTCAGAGGTATTCAGAAAAATATTCTCGATTATGGAAAACCGATGTCTTTTGAGTTATTGGTGACAACTACTCTGCACTGACCTTTCTCAAAAATTTTAAAATTATTACCGGCACTTGTATGATTGAAAACATAAACAGAAATATCTTCCATGAACTTTGAGATATGTATTTGACGGAAACGAATATCTGAGGTCCAGTTGTTCAAGTGACCTCGATTCAGTTGGTGACCACTGGCCCATCAAATTTTTTGTTGCCTGACAACTGATCTCGGTTTAGTTGAGCCACAGTTGATTATAGTTTCTACAACTGGCATCCAATGGAGAACGAGATGATTAGTAGGTTTGATCGAGTTTCGTTTTTATCTCTGAGTTCGAGCAACGATCCGACCGGCTACCATCTGGTTTGACGACCAAATTTGAACATATATCTACGCCTCACCCTCCCCTAAAAATCACACCTATGAAATGTAAAACCTCGTTCGAACTCAACTCGCACAAGTTTCGGCCTCTGAGAGTTGACTTCAGATAGCTAACGGAAAAACAGTTTCCAAACCAATTCAACCAACCTAACTGAATTCACTCAGTACAGTTATTGAAGTTATGGGAAAACCATCAATACCTCGATGTTGGCGCAGCACTCGATTTGTACTTCAAATGAAAACGTTTACAGGTAAGGCCTCGATAATCCATTGCTCGCACAAGTTCTGACTTCTGGTGGTTGACTTCTCCAAGTGGTTAACGGAAATATCATTTAAAACCAACCATTCCAAACCCTTCGAACCATTGCATCCAAAAATACAATATTCCAACAACTGTTTCGACCCACCACGAGTTTCTTCAGTGGCACTCAAATCCTCTTGCCACTACAATGCATTTCGAACCGTCTCCTTCCTCAAAGAACAAAAATCGAATGCGGATGATATCTACTAAAGGTAAAAAAAGAAAGTCAACTGCTGAATTTTGAACGAATTCTGGAAACCCACACACGAATGCGTGATAGGAATAAATCTTTAACAGCCATCTCTTCAAGCAGACAGAAGAAATAGGTGAATGAGGATTCAATTCGAAATTAATGCAATAAATTGAACTGTTGGGAAATTTCCACTATCTCCATAGAACATGATTTTTTCCTGATTTTTTTTATTTCAGGAAAAAAAATTTGGATTGAATCAGAGTTAGTGGTAGAAAAAATATGCCGGAACTATCTGAAACTGAAATTGTTGACATTATGTACATACAATCTGAATCAATATCATCGATTATTCAACTCAAATGATTGAATATTCTTCCGTGAAGGGGAGGAATGAAAAAAAAAAGAGAATGTGACCCCCACCCGATTTGAATCGTCACTGCTTGCTTTGGGAGGCATCCCGTCATAGAGCTAGTCTAGCCACTGACATGAAATGATATACAGCTTTCATGCAATGACAAAAATCGAATCATTTGATTGTTTACGATTTGAACCATTCAATATTTCGAAACGAATATTCAATGCAATTCGGTTTCTAGATATTTCACTGAAACCACTAGTTTTCAGAGATATTTGGTTAGAAAATTTCAACAGTGCAGTTGCCTACAGAGACGTTTCAAGATCGTTGCCATATCTGAATACGACCATTTCATTGGCTCAGAATCAGAGACTTGGAAGTTCCCTTGATATTTTTGGCAATTGAATATATTCAATACACGTTTAACATAATTGCAGATGTAGCAAATTTCATAGACCAAGATGTTTACCTAGCAATTGGTGTGGCCATTGGAAAAAAGTAACACCATTTTGAAATATTCTAGGAGGTAAACATTGAGAGCAGGCGATGTTATTGATATAAACTCGAATGAAAATAGCAACGAGACCAAGAGCCAGTTGGAGATCTTTCAGTGAACTCTGGTTCGAATTAACTCGATTCAGCTGCCAAGCATTTATTCCCTGACAACTGGACCCGGTTCACTTCAACCACAGTTCATAGGTGTGAACTATCTGGCAGCTTAAAAAGATTATGATTTCGATTCCCAATGAATGAGAGATTTTTCCTTGCAGAATTCTCTTGTGTCGTATACTGTGTGATCTCCATCACCACAGCAAATTGTGCTCTGATAATTTTGACCCACCAGTCTGTCTGTTTTTTATGTACATATTGTCACTCTTTCGAACTTCAAGAGGTCTCGACATTTCACCGAAGTTTGATAAATACAATTCAATTTTCTGTTTTGTTAGTTGGTTCAGTATGTGTCAGTATTGAATGTTAACTATTTCTTGTTCTAACATTATACCTGTTTCCGACCCGTTTCATCTTTTCAGACAGTCTAGGGACATACGGTAAACTCAATGTTTGTTACAGAAAATATACTTTGTATGGATTGTATATTTTCACTGCTGGGAATTAGAGATTGCGGTGCTGTATCCAACATCCAGCCAACCCAGCTGGATCCACCAGCGTCTTTCCATATGCTGGATTCAGCATACTGGAGACGCATATCTGCAAATCTATCGAATTCTACATAAGTTAATTTTTGTATTCAATAGACGCCTTTTGCAAAGCAGCGGGACAACATGTTCTCACAAAAATATGCCAGTAAAAAATGGAAGGAAATTTTTTATATTTCTTGATTGCCGCTTCAGGTAGACCAGTTTGCTCAGTATGCTGTAACGTTTCTGTAGCCTAAAAGTTTGCATCGAGAGCATCGATAAACATTCGTTCTAATATAAAAATCTACGATGTGTGCTTATCAAAAATCCTTAAAATTTTGCTATCAAGCAATCGCTTTCATGTATAATAATTCAAAATGAAATCCTTCAACCTGCGGTATCAAATTATCATACAGTCAAGTCATCTCCTGGGCAAAATTTTGGAAATCATCAATGTGCACACATTTTAAGCAAATAAACTTGGTGCACTTCCGATATAACCCCCGTATAATAAGCCCTCATTCCAATATATACCCTAGCCAAATCTCATTTTGTTTCCACTCAAAGGTATTGTCTTTGATATTGATTTCGATATTCCTCACTCAATAAAATATAGCCCTGAAATTGTGAGTTCTGTCGAAAAAGCACGAGTTCTTACCAAAGAATTCGCTATATCTTTAATGTTTATCCCTTTCTATTCAGATGTAAATATAGATATGCATCTCGATACATATATTACAGATAGGTGCATTTGCTTTATATTATCCATATATGTTATGAGAAATTAATAACAGAATTCATAGAAGTTCTCACTATTCGGTACTGAAAGTTTTCATATAATTTTATGAGATTCTTCGAAATATCAGTATCGACGTGAAAGATAGTGGAATTAGACTACATGGAAGGAATAGTACGTCAATATAGAGTTTATTGAGCATTATAGTGTTCAATTCGAAATAAATTGAACCCTCCATAGTCCAGATCAACCTGAGTAATTTCAATTCATTAGGAAGATTGCTGTATTCCAGGCTATTATGAAGAAATTTTATTTCATTTTATTCAAAATTTTTGTTATTGCATCCTTTTACTGGGCATGTAACAACCATTGTCACTAATGCTGGAACTTGGAATTAATATGTTGAACTGGGAAATTCTAAAAAGCAATCAGCAAATAACACAAATATAACTTTTACCAAAGTGAAAACTAAGCAAGATGAACTTTGTTTTCATCAGCGTCAGAATAATCTCGCGTTATATTGACCAGTTGAACTTGAGTACGTACATGTGTTTTGAATTTTTTGTACTAACCATCGGAACTTAATATAGATGAATAGATGATTGATCATTTCGTCCACAAATAATTCAACAGTGTTTGATATCCATTATAAAACACTATTCAAAACAACACTCAAATTGAATACTAACGAATAGAAAAACAACTAATAATTGAAAGCAACGGCAGATAAACGACAGATAACTAACAAACCTACAGTAGAGAATTGAACTGGAAACGACAAATAGCTGGTTGAGAGGAACAGTAAAATTATGGAGAACTTCAGCAAAATTCGAATTAATTGGAATGCAAATGTCAAAAGATAAAATAATTCGATTATTGCACTATCTACTGGAAATCGCAGTGAATTCAGTGGATATGATAAATCGTGTCTAGAGTTTTTGATGAAACAATATCGAATCGGAGATCGCACCAGGAATATATGCATCTTCTGACTAACCCAAAAAAACTACGAAAAAACTTTCATCCGCCACAAAATAAGTTCTTTCAAACAGTACTCAAAAATGATATGTTTTGAAATGGATCAAAGATAATCGGACCCCTCCAATCGTCAACGGAAAATCTCGCTTATCGCACAACAAAATGAATATCTATCACACATCCTGTCGAGAGCCCTACACGATCCATCGAACTCGCAGCGCTACGATGCAATTTCTCCCAATAGAAAATCAATTGGTTTTCCTGGATGTCGCTCTGATAAATTGATCCCTCCTCACTGTGAACCGCTGCTAGTATACCGCTAATAGCGTGTGTTATTTATTTTGTTTAACACCACCCAGCGTGTTTGAGGTGGTCTAGCGAAAAATTACTGCCATATTTCACGGATGAACTTCTACGTGACAGCACTAGCTGTGTTATTAGGATTTACACGACTCGTTTAAAATCACTGAATAGGTACGTTGCAACAGCGCGAAGATATCTCTTTGTTACATTGTTGGTTTTTATTTAAATTGCGTTCCTTTTGATTTATAACGTTAATTATCTTTGTTCGGAAATTTTATGGAGGGTTGCGGATAAATCTTGAATATGAGACGGTAAAGCACCGATAAATTCTGCGGTGGCTATTTTAATAGAGCGATATTAAATGGAATAAAGCGATATGGGTGGTTTTCGTAAAGGGTGAGAGTATGATATACTTGTGGTTATTGAATATCAGTAGGCTTCCGAAGTGAATTTCACAATATAGTGAGCTCGGGTGAGGGTGAATTCGAAGCAAGTGTGAACAATGTCATTTCATGGCATAGGCATGGACAAATCTTTGTTTGACCTTTCTTTCGTTGAATGCTACCCTGCATACTGAAACTCAACAGTTTCATTCAGGAAAGTTGCCGCCTTCGTTTTCACTGGACACTCGATGAATGAACTAGTATTTTTTGAAAATATCGAAATATGTGTTGAATTTACGGTGAGTTCTGATGTCTACACGTGAATATAAATATTAGGATTCTAGTTTAGTTTGGATTATTTATATTCAATAATTATTTCATTTGAAACAATTTTGTGGCATAGATCACATTGACGCCGATAAAAATGAATTTTGGGGTAAACTCATTATCGGGAGTAATTACACAAGTGCTTCAAAATTACAGATAATTTTCCATTAAAGCATGTTGTCTAAAAACTGCATGAGTTTATTTTCATATTTTCTCGAAAAGACCGACTCCGAAGGAGGAGGGCACTTTTAGCAAAATATGAAAATAACTGAATGCAGTTTTTTACTGACAACATGCTTGAATGGAAAATTATCAGGTTTATTTTGATGCACGAATGTAATTCGGTAGACTATTTCCGGAGTTAAAACAACGACGTTAAAAATTCAGTATTTTTGCCTGTCAAGATGACAAATGTATTTTTTAACAATCGTTAGTATAGATACACGGAACAAGCGGGTATTTTTCGATACCTACCGGGTATTTACCAGCCCGAAAATGTCCCGCCGGGAATTTATCGCTGTAATTGATCGAAAATATCCCGCTTCATATGGGATTTTTAACATACGACGGAAATATTCGCGTATACGTTCACTCTAAAAATATTTTCTGGTTGCAAGATGGTTCGAAATTATCGCCAAAAACCCAAAGGACCTCAAATTATCCTCAAACAGACCGGGTGCGCTGCGTAACACCCACATTTCGTAACACCCACAGTGCATAACACCCAAAGTGCGTAACATCCAAATGTCATAACACCCAAATTTCGTTATGCTCACACTCTCCGAACATACCCGAATGATGCACTGTTGCAAAATTTACCGGATATTCTGCAATTTCCTGTTAACCCAATCTAACTTAACCTAACAAACCTAACCTAAAAGAAGAATGAATTTGGCAACAGCGCATCATTCGGGTATGTTCGGAGAGTGTGGGCATAACGAAATTTGAGTGTTATGACATTTGGGTGTTACGCACTTTGGGTGTTATGCACTGTGGGTGTTACGAAATGTGGGTAGAACTAGATGCTCCCAACAGACCTCGACAATGCAGTAGAAGAAATAAAAAGAGGTACGATGAGCATTGACCGAGTAAATAATGAGCAGAATAATCCTGAAATGAGACATTGTTGAATTTTTTTCCGAACCAATTATAGACAGAAGACGGAATTTTCATTTACAAGGCATTTCAGTTGATTTTCAATCTTGCCCTTTCTGAAGTTTGTAACGTTTTCTCCAACGGAGAAATTCGACTTTTTCAAACTCGGAAAATGTTGTTGGTATAAATATTTTTTATACTTGCTTCATTTTAATAGTGCAAGAAAATACCGTATGGAAAAGTGTCGCATTCTCACTTGCCCCAAAAGTATGGAAATGTGTGATGCAAGGTTCTGAGGTTCAAAAACCAATTCGTACTGAATTCATAAATGAAATGTAACTTTCTGCGCAAACAGTAGCATGTGATGATTACTTAATTTTGAAATTTCTGAAACAGCTATAAATGAGTAAAAAATGGGCTCACATGTTTCACTCATGAAAAGCGCGTTCACACTTATCCGATCTTACCTTGTTTGGAAAATAATTTCAATCAGTGAAAGAATTTTCACGAACTCATTTCGCTAATACGAAGAAGGAGTTATATGATTTCTGATTGAATACGCGTTTCCTACGACGCCAGCTTATATTTGATTGAGATATCTCACTGGCGATTCCAACCGCGGTCACGGCAGGATTTCTTCTGGTTGGCTCAGTGCGATAGGCAAATGTTGGATGATCTCAAACAGACAGAGTAGCAAATGCGCTACAGTAAAATCATTTAGAAACCCCATGGTGCTTTCGGCATCCACGATAATTGGACCATCCATGCCCGCCAAATCAATTGCAGAGGCTAAAATGATTTCCAATGAAGTCAGATTTCGGTTTTTCACAGCTTTTTCAGCAACTTGGCTAGAAGAAATTTCCACAAGGTTGTATTTTGACTGACATATTCATGTTTTTTTTGTTGCTTCGGTAATCCAAAGTGGTAAATGAAAAATAACAGATGTTAATTCATATCTGACATTCATTTGATGAGGGTTTTACCAGAGTCATTAAAAATTATAGCGGAATTCTAATAGATTTTTTTATTTTTCATACAAATATATATTCTACATATCCAAATGTCAGTATACTCCCCAAGAACTTAACAGATTTACTTTTCCGCAATAGCGCAGAAAAATGACTGTCAGCAATAAAATGAATGCGGAAAAGTGGACTTGCCGGAAAGTTTTGCGAGAAACGTTCTATATTGGGGAATCAACATTCTTGGCCAGCAATAATTGGAAAGCTAGCGGAACAGCAATTCTCATGATCAAAACAAAAAGTGTGGTCAACCACACAGAATACAAAAAGGAGTGTCAGTTCCAAAGATGTTTCATGTATCTATTCGTAGTATCAAACCATATTCCTTTAATAGATGTGCTATTATTCATTCAAATCCTCCTGATCCGAAGAATTGAAGTGCGAGTTTCCATTTTTCAACAGTATATGTAATGATACAAATGCGATTTCTCAAAGCTGCATATGAAAACACGGGGCAGCTTACGCTTACGAGTGAATTTCAACACCGACGATCTTATCGGCTGAACTGAAGGGATCTTTCTTTCACCGATAGAAATTTCGAAACAGTAAATCTGCGTAAAGAAGGCTACTGCAACTGGACTTTGTTCGGAAGTTCCGATTAATTCAATTTAAAATTCATAATCTTTCATTTAGTTTCGATCTTATTCCATCTTTTTGTATTGTTTTTGGTTAATGATGCGATTGGCACCGTATAAGTTGAAACTAATTCTAGAGATCAATAATCTTCCTTACATCAAACTCATGTTATTCGCACTCTTAACTAAACCTTGTTAGCGAAACGCGTTTGGTGTTAGGGTAATAATTGATCTCTACAAAAAGTTTCATTTGTTTGTGGTGTTAATAAGGCAGAACATACATAATAATAATATTAATAATAATAATATTCGACTTTATTTCTCACACAATTTTCATTTTTACATTATTTGCATAACAGTAAATACAAAGGAGAAAAGGGCAGAGTTCAGTTCATTTGGTTATAAAATCTCCACCGAACTGTTCGTCCACCTAACCCCCAATCATACAATATACTTACCACATATTTCAAGAATCAGAGCTGATTTCGAAAAACCCATAACTGAACTCGATGGCAGTTTATAAATTACTTCACATTACTAGTACAGACAGTGAAATTTTTCACACGAGTGAGAAATATTGTAGCACGAGGCGTGGACCGAGATGTATTCAAGATAGCGATGATTTGAATACGACTAAGTCTTCGAAAATAATCAGAAGTGACAATAACATTTATGAATTCCGCCCAATACCAATTAGACATTCCATATACTTCAATGAATCAATTCGGCAACATCTGTCCCCCAGAAATTTTCGTTAATTTTTTTTAGTGGTTCCCATTGTAAAACCGGTGTGCCCTCATTGTTTTTCTATCCTTCATCAAGCAATTGAATGTTGGAAGATGAAGATACACGAATTTTACACTGGTTTTGCCGATGAAATGTCATTAAATCAATGGAAATGAAAACTCATCGGTTTATTTATTGCAGCCCCCCCATACATCACGTGATCTGGAATGCCTAATAGGTAATCATTAGGCGCGCAGGTAATGTTACGTTACAAAATCCATGAAATACGCCTCTATTGGTGATTTCTCGGAATGTTCTTTTAGGCAAAATTTGTGAAGGTTCTGGAATGCGATAGATTTAGCAATTGTGCTCACGATTTCCCAGGTATAAGCCAACGCGCCAAGGTATCCATGAATTTTGGACGCAGGGCACGTCATAATCTGAAAGGTAGCGCCTTAATACTGACTTTGCAGGTTGACATTTCAGAAAACTGTATTCCCTTTCCAGATCATGAATTCTCTGTGTATTTCTGATTATACGTTATTTTGTATTGAATAATCCTTTGAAGAATCATTGGGAAAAAAATAAAAAAATGATTACCTTCAAATGCATCAATGATCCAAAATGGCATAGCGGTACAAGCGGTACAATAAACCACTAAGAGAGGATGTTGATCAGACGTAATATTTTCGTGGGAACTGTGAACATGGGAGATTCGATAAACGCGTTTATTGTCAATTCACGGTCATCTTTTGTCATATCGTTCTCATATCTAGCTCATAGCTAATAGATCGATGGAAATGTTCGAAACATTGTATATATCTGAATACATCATTTTGAAACGGGGACAATTCAACGGAAACTTCGAAGCCCTGAGGATTAAAAACGAATAACCATTCCATTTGGTATCAACGATAAGCGTTTTAGCATGTCCCGGTCATTTGTTTGGTGATTGTTCAGCTACTAACTACTAGATAAATAGCATATGAAGAGCACCCGGGGAAAACAATGAAAGTCCATTGTTTCCAAATTCATTTATATACATGAAATTTCTCCCCTCAAACAGCTGCATCTTTGGTACACAAATGAACAGAAATATCAATAGGAGTCACATAGAAAACGTGCATTTGAAAATACACATCCAGAAAAACGATTAAAGTTCTTACGTAATTTGAAAAAATGGTGAGGCTACGCTTATCAGTCCTAGAACAATCTTTTGGTTATAGGAAACACCTATGACCACTTTTCAAAAAAAATGCCCATTTGAAATGACCTTTGAGAAAATAGTTATTTCTGTATCAAGTGCGTAAAATGAGTGTTTTTTTAATGACACATGAGTGTTGTTTTTTGACCATAACCGCAGGTCATCGAGGCAAATACAAAAAACATTTTTTGTACCACTGTAAATGTGACTTTACATAGTCTGTAATGTTGATTATGATAGTGTTAGTGATAGTTCATCAGATATATCTGAGAAAGCAAATGCAATAGTATCTAATATGTTACAGGCCAGATCCAAGTTAGTATATAAGAAACCATATGACCAAATTCGTGAATGGTGTGACAAGAAACACGTAGAAAGGTTTCTGAAAATTTACATTTATGCTATTTCGAGAAAAAATAAAAAATAATACAACCTCCTACGTCATGGAGTGTCCACTCAATGTTGAAAAGTACATTGGTTGTTACGGAAAATATTGATATAAGTAAGTTTTCAAAATTGGTCCCCCTCATTGAAAACAAAAGTGTCGGATACCGAGGAAAGAAATTCAAAGTTCTATCAAGGAATGATATCAATAAATTTTTTTTCACAGTTTAACATAAAAAAAATAACCTTTGATCATCATAGACAAGCATATTATCGCATTCCATACAATGGTTCATGGAAATCAGCAAGGTGGTGAATTTGAGCTTCATTTTTGATGAAAAGTCACTTTCATACCAACATTTGTATTTTCCCAAACTTCTGATGCCGTTCTCCAAAGAATAATATGAAAATATCAAGAAGTGATCAAAATATTGCAGCAGTCAGAGTTCCTCTTGAATTTAGGACGTAATTTATTCATTTTGGGCAAGCAAAGGTGGCATATTGAGACATCAGGATTTATCAATCAGGTAATATGATTTCCGATAATAGAAATATAGTAATTGTTGCATCACATATATGTTAAATACCTTGTCTATGGCAAAATATGATCATTACCAGAACTGCTATTACATGACTTGAAATAATAGTCATAAAATAATACCAATCGTGAATTGGTGTGGTTCGGCTAGAACGAAGGATCTCCCTCTCTAGTAAATATAGACTCCAAAATAGAGACACGGTTTTTTGGTCTTCTCAGATATTGTTGAAACCTCTCAAGATTTTTTCAATTGAGTCGTAAAATATGAACGATGAGATTGGAACTTTTTTGTGAAAGTTCTAGGGATCAATCACCCTAACACCAAACTGATATTTTTGTACTCAACGCGCTTTTCGCTAACAATCTTCAGCAGAAGAAAATTTATATTAAATCTGAATAATAGGGTAATCTGTTCATATACCTGATGCTTTTTGGTCCGATATGGACTTCGTCTGTTACTTCTGATTATCCCGATTCCGTTAATTCCCAACTTTTTGTGTTTTCTAATTCATCAAAAAATTTATATATTTAGTGGTTTCATATTTCACTATATTTCACTTTATCGAATATCTGTTGGAGTCCTCCAGTGTGTTATAGTCTTTACCTGGAATATTCTTATTTAATACGGGTCGAAGGGCGATTTTTTATTCAGTTTTTAAATTTCTTGTGAATTGAAACTTCTTGTCAATGTCAAACATATATTCATACTCTTTTTTTTTGGTAACATGATGCTAATACATTTCAATCAAATAAATATACAAAGTGAAACGAATATATAACAATGAATCTAAATCAAATCATAACATTTCTCCCATCCAGTAATTGAACTGGGATTTGGTCAATTACTTCTTCACATCCAGTACAATTAATCGTGATACATGTCGTCGATATACAGTCTTATTGGAGTTTTGTACATCGACTATTCTAGTTTTGCCATCTTTCGCTGGGTAAAGGTTGATAACCACAGCCTTCTGCCATAAATTTCGGGGTCCATCTGGATCAACCATGATGACGATGTCTCCTTCTTGTATTCCTCTTCCTCCGGTATCTTGGAACCATTTACTGCTTTTGATGAGTGTTGGCAAATACTCTTTTGTCCATCTTGACCAAAACAAATCTGCCAGCCTCTGGGTAGCTCTCCAGCAGGACATCAAGTTCAGGTCTTTCTCTGTAGTTTCAGTGAATGGCAAAGACGTATGAGAGGGTCCAATGAGAAAATGATTTGGCGTTAAACTTTCCGCATCGTCCGAATCGAGGGATACATGAGTCAGTGGCCTAGAATTTAATATACTCTCACATTCTAAAAGTACAGTCCGGAGTACGTGTTCTGGTGGATATCTTGATTTCAAAATAACCTTCATTATCTTCTTTATACTCTGTATCAGTCTTTCCCAGCTGCCACCTGTGTGAGGCGCTAGAGGAGGATTGAAGGAAAACCTGATTTTTCTCATCACACTGAATTCCATTATTTCGCTCTTCTTCATTTTTCGAAATTCTTCTGTTATTTCCTTTTCACCGCTTTTGAAACAAGAACCGTTGTCACAGTAAATTTCATCTGGAAAACCTCTTCGACAACCGAATTGCCGGAGTACATTTATGAAGGAATCAGTACTCAGATCATGAGCTATTTCCAAATGAACAGCACGAGTCGTCATGCATGTGAAAATAGCCCCGTACCTTTTTTCTCGGCTCCTTTTTACTGTAACTTCCACTGGTCCGAAATAGTCAGTACCCGTTTTTATGAAAGCTCTAATTGTCGGTTGGATTCGGCATTCGGGCAGTTGTCCCATTACTGGAATCTTCGGAGTCGCACGTCGGATTTTGCAAAACTGACAACTATTCCAGATACTCTTCACTGTTTGTCTCATTTTCAAAATCCAAAATTTTTGTCTCAAGTTGTTCATCACAGTCTCTTGACTATGATGACATACATCTTCGTGATATTTCTGAACGATGAGTCTTGTAATTTTATGGTGTGGATCCAAAATTATTGGATTTTTCGTTTGCGTAGTCAATGTCGAGTTTTCTAACCTTCCAGCAATTCTCAGAAGCCCATCATCTTCAGAAAGAAAGCAAGTCAGTGTACGAAGTCTACTTCCTGATGAAAATGCTTGATTTTTCTTTGCTGCAGCAATTTCTTCTGGGAAAGAGTCATTTTGTACCTTTCTGAAGAGAAGGTTTTCAGCTCTGGTGATTTCCTCGATTGAGAGTTCTCCCGTACCTGTGTATCGTCTCTTGATGATTTCAATAAATCTCAAAACATAACATGTGGTGCGAAGTAATCTCTGCCATTTTGAGAATCTGTTGATATCAGGTGTCATTGAAACTTCTTTCGACGAAATAACGAAAATATTTTCTGTCTGCTTCTCTTCCAAACTTTCTGGGTTGATACTTGCTTCTTCCTTTTCAGTTCCGAACTCTCTTGGCCAGTCTTCAGGACATTTCTTCAAAAAATCAGGTCCATTCAGCCATCTCTCACTATTCCAACATGTTTTCCTTTTAGTAGCATCATCAGCTGCATTTTCTTTTGAATTGACATACCTCCAGTCAGTTACATTAGTGATGTCATGTATCTCTCCCAACCGTTGAGCAATGAAAACTTTGTATCGTCGTGCTTCTGAACGTATCCAATGCAGAACTGTTCTCGAATCCGTCCAATAAAAAATAGAAGATATCTTCAGGTTCATCGTATTTTTCAATGATTGGCCTAAGCGAGCTCCCATCAGGGCTCCTTGTAATTCCAATCTTGGTATGGATAGAGGTCGCAATGGTGCTACTTTCGTCTTGGCAGTAACGATGTTCGTTTGAATGTCTTGTCCTTCTCGAATTCTGATGTATGCAACTGCTGCGTAATTCGACTCCGAGGCATCGCAAAAAACATGCAATTGTATTTCGCTATTGAGACGATCCAATGTGAAATACTGCCTGGGAATCTGGAATTTGAAGATGTTTTTCAAATCAGAAAGCCAAATTTGCCATTGATCATTGAGAGACTCGGTGATTTCATCATCCCAACCAATTTGGCTTCTCCAAATATTCTGTAGTAGGACTTTTCCTCGGATGATGAAAATTGCTAAAAATCCTAATGGGTCGAAGACTGACATCACAATTTTTAAAACGTCTCTTTTTGTTGGTCTTCTGAGATTATCCAAAATACCCTTTTCGATTTTGTTGAATTTTGTCTGAAAACAGAATGTATCTTGTACAGGATTCCAATAAACACCCAAAATTCTTTCTACTGTTTCTTCCTGATCACCTTTTAATGTCTTATTTCCCCGTGCTACAAGTTCTTCTTCTACATTCTGGAGGAGTTTGTTGTCATTTGCTATCCAATTGCAAATAACAAAGCCACCTTGTTTGTGAACATGTATAACGTCCTGAATCAGTTTTTTAGCCTCTTCTAGTGTGTCAGCATTTCCCAAGTAGTCATCCATATAGTGGTGATATATGATAGCTTCTGCAGCCTCGGGAAAAGTGTCTGCGTAGTCTCTGGCATTTCTATTCTTAGCCTCTTGAGCAAGACATGGGCCACATGTTGAACCAAAGAATACTACCGAAATTTCATAAACGTCAGGTTCCACGTTACGTTTTAGTCCTCTCCAGAGTATTCTTTGAGAACTACAATCGTCTTCTCTCACTCTTACCTGAAGAAACATTTCTTTTATGTCTGAGGTGAAAGCATATCTCTTAATCCTGAAATTTAGGAGTATCGTTTGAAGAGAATTATAAAGGTCTGGTCCAGTCAACAAGCAATCATTTAAACTTATACCTTCATTTTTTGCCGATGCATCAAAAACGATTCGAAGTTTGTTGGGCTTGTTCGGATTGACGACGCCGAAGTGAGGTAAATACCAAGTTCTGTCAGATATTTTTTCAGTTTCAGTTTTCGAAAGTTTTCTGATATACCCCTTTTCTTCCATTTCTTTGAATTTGTTATCATACATTTCAGCATAATTCTTGTCCTTGTCCATTTTTCTTTCAACAAAAAGAAGTCTTCTCAGAGCACTTGTTTTGCTCTCTGGCAAAACCAAATCTTCTTTTTTCCAGAGTAGTCCTGTCTCGAATCTCTGTCCAATTCTTCTCAAAGTTTTGTCCAATATCCGCTGAGCTCTTCTGTCTTCAGGAGATGGTGCGAGTTCTTGAGGGTTTTCTATTTTGTCTAGTCTCCATTGTTCTTTGACAAGGTCATGAAGAATATCCAAGTCATCCTTTTCCCTTGTCATATCGGAAGTTTGAATGTGACATACCAAATTTTGAACTCCTTCACCATTTTTCAAATTTCCATGGATCACCCAGCCCAGGAGAGTTTTACTTACCGCTGGTCCATCCCACGGTCCAGAAATTAGTTTTCTATTGACCAGAAGTGGCCAGTTGTCTTGACCGATAATTATTTTCGGTTGAACATTTTTCATAGAAATGACTCTATCATTAATATAAGGATAAATTTTGCGTAATTTGTCGACATCTATTGTTTGATGGGGTAATGATAATTTTGTTGTGCGTACACGTCGTAATTGGAAGCATGACCCATTATTCTTTCCTTTTATTGTGAAACTTACTATTCTAGAATCATTCTCTTGACGCACGACATCTTCGTTTGTCCACTGCAAACAGAGATATCGTTTCGGACCCTTTAAATCTAAAGAATCCGCGAAATCTTCATCAATGAGAGTGATAGTAGAAGCATCGTCCAACAGAACGTAAGTTTCAACTTCTTTACCATTATGGCATAAAATAACAGGTATGATTTTCAAAAGAGCGCTCATGTCAGAAATATGGCAGTTGGTTTCAGTGACATTTTGTTTAATCAAATTACCATTATTTCTGGAATTATTATGCAAAAGTGTGTGATGGAGTTTTTTGCAATCATCTATTCCACACACTACTTTTTTCCGGCATTGACGAATATTATGGAAAGGTGTAAGACAGGAAAAGCAAATTTTCTTTTTGGTTATCAGAGACCATCTATCATCCACTGAAATATCGGAGAATTTAGGACACGAACTCAATGGATGAATCTCCCTGTCGCAGCAAAAACATCTTTTGTTCGACATTCTGTCTGAAGTTGTCAACGTGACATCTCTACTGTCATTAGAGAATTTATATTTTTGTTGCTTGTCAAATTTTGGAAAGTGAATCTGTGCTATTGCATTTGCTTTTTCGTCTAACCAGTTTGATAATTCAACAAGTTTCGTTTCAGGCTTCAATTTTGAGATGTGTTCTACCCACAACAGTTTGTAAGAGGTCGGTAACTTATTCAAAATTTCTGTGACCAACATAGGATTGTGTAAGTGATCATTCTCTTTCAAACATTGTACGGTAGCAACAAAATTTTTGATGTCGTCGGAAAATACTACAAACGAGTCCAATTTCTCTTCCTTGATCTGAGGGAATCTTCTGATTTTATCTAATAACATTGAAATTATATACTCCGAACGTCCAAATCTGATTTCAAGTAAGTCTATGATTTTGTTTACATTCTGAGGTAGTATGAGTAGAGACTGAACTATACTCCTGGCATTTCCTCTCAAACATTTCTGTAAACGAAATTGATTTTCCTCGTCAGAGAACCCACAAATTTTTGAAGAATTCCTAAACTGAAAAATGAAGTTAGGCCAGTCAAGAGGATTTCCATCGAATATCGGTAAATCTTTCGGCAAGGATTGTCGTGTCAGAATTTTCGTGATTTGAGGAAGAGTAATTGGATTTTCATGTCGGGAAGTAGAAACTACTTCATTATTGTCAAATCTCAAATCTCTTACCTTTGAGCATCCTTGATTTTCACCATTTTTACCTGGGTCAGTTGACATATCCCTTACATTCCAATTCGAAGCTTGGTCATGTTGATATTCCCAGCGGAGTTGACCGTCCAACCATTCTTCCACCTTGGGCCTAATTGACTCATGTACCGACTCGGACCTAGAATCGGACTCACTGCCATCATCATTTTCTTCAATTTCTGCCAGTTTGAGTGCCAGCTGAAGATCCAACATTTCTTGTTCTAATTTTTTCTTTTCTATAGCTGTTTCGATTTCGACTCTTCTCTTTCTTGATGCTACGCTACTTCTACTTCTTCTTGACTCAGACTTCGTTACTTCAATTGGATTTTTCTCTTCGTCTTTTCTGTCTTTTGGAGTTTTTTGTCTATCGTCTTCAACTTCAGCGAATTGCAGTCTACTTTCGCTTGCAACTTGTCTGGCTGCTTCCTTGGCTTGAATTCGTTTACTGCGTCGTATATTATCTGATTTCGCCTCCATTGTATGTCTACCACAGTGCTGGTTAGTTCTAAACGATCGAAGGACCAATGTTATAGTCTTTACCTGGAATATTCTTATTTAATACGGGTCGAAGGACCAATGTTATAGTCTTTACCTGGAATATTCTTATTTAATACGGGTCGAAGGGCG
The DNA here is from genome assembly GCA_032362365.1 of Zygogramma bicolorata. NCBI lineage: Eukaryota > Metazoa > Arthropoda > Insecta > Coleoptera > Chrysomelidae > Zygogramma > Zygogramma bicolorata. The sequence continues at coordinate 585,038 of JAVJAQ010001619.1, forward strand.
ATTTTTTATTCAGTTTTTAAATTTCTTGTGAATTGAAACTTCTTGTCAATGTCAAACATATATTCATACTCTTTTTTTTTGGTAACATGATGCTAATACATTTCAATCAAATAAATATACAAAGTGAAACGAATATATAACAATGAATCTAAATCAAATCATAACACAGTGTATTGAGGTTCATATGGGATTACTATAAACTTTTCATTACTCTCATCTTCTTGAAAAGTCGAAGATTCACGAAATGATTCTCTAAATTTGCATTTTCTAATTATCTCATCAACTATCTCTGGGTTGAAACCATTCATTTCAGTTACATACTAAATCACTCGCCATGTTCGTGGCTTTCCTGTAAATGTCAATTTCCATATGTTTCTGTTTGTTCCTCATGATCAATACATCTACAAATGGCAACTCTTATTCATATATGTCCATACCCTTGGAAAGTAACACCCCTTTTTTAGCATCCGTCTCAAACCAACCCATGAACAGGATCGCTATAAATGGAGACAATGGGTTACCCATGGCTGTTTCTTCGTGCTGTGCATAATAGTACCCATTATATTGAGAACATGTTTGATCCATCCAAAGCTTGGTGAGTTGAATGTATTCTTCAAACAGTGTCATCTTCCAAGTTTTTCAAATTTTGGGACGCTTGAAAATAAAGAACTTACATACATCTAATGATACCAATTCTTTGATATGGAATTAGGAGAGGGCGGGAAAACTTTGCAGGTAGTGGCTGCACTAGTTTTTAATCGAGAAATTAGGATCAAAAAACTTTAGGTGTATACACAGATAACCCTAGTCTTCAGATTCAGTATAAATTTTCTTAGTATAACTACTTTTCTTCGGGCTTGAAGGCCGTCGTTCTTTGGAATTTCTTCCTGACGCTTCGCTAGCGCCAGTGGCCAGCTTCTTCAGAGGCTTACTCATTTCCGATGACTACTACTCTCTACTACTAGTCATCGGAAATGAGTAAGCCTCTGAAGAAGCTGTCCACTCGCGCTAGCGGAGCGTCAGGAAGAACTTCCAAAGAACAACGGCCTTCAAGCCCGAAGAGAAGTAGTTATACTAATAACGTCGGCCGCGAAAGCTTTAACAATTTTGTCATAAAGATGCTAACCTTGTTATCGAAACACGCGTCGAGTGCAAAAATATCATTTTGATGTTAGGGTAATTGATCTCTAGAAAAAGTTCCTGTAAATTATAAATTAATCTTTGATTTGTGATTCGTTCTCCCCATTCAACCAAAACTTCACCCCTTCAGTTCACAAAATCCTAAAGATAAGAATCCAAATGACACCCAGTCTGTATCCCAATGCTCACCTGGAATAATATATCTTCGGCAAAAAACAGTGTGCCCCTACCGAAAAGGCTCAAAGGTTACAAACTCTTTGAAAAATATATCAAACGCATCCCATACGAACGCATGAGTGCTCAAAATCAAATGCTCCTCCTCGAGTGCTTACTCCGATTAAATCAAATTTCAAACGTTTGTTCGACTGAGCTTTCATGAGATGTCGTTGTTCGCTCGGTCCGCGATCAAAGGAGTCTACAGACGGTAAAGCCCTCCATTCATCAAATGATACAGGACCGGCTCTTGTTGCGAACAATGCCCAGGAAGGGAAAGCTAATTACTAGGGTGTCTACAAGTTCATAATGTTATAATAACTTCGGAACCTCTTGTGAAGGACCTTCGAGTGAAAGGGCTGGGAAATCTGGGGTGAGGGATTGAGTTGATATTATGCGGTCAGCTGTAGTGATTCTGATCGAACTTGTGGACAGGAAGCTGCATTCACGTAAACTAGGTCGTAATTTGCAAGTTTGATCTGTGTTGGACTGGAATATATTTCGATTGGAGATAGACGATGGTATGGGTGTTTGCCTAACACTTTCAGTGTCTGACATATCTGGCTAAATGAATTTATTGGGACAAAAATTCAAAATCAATATACAGAATGATCGATATAAAGAGTTGTGGGAGAAGTGGTGAACAGGATAATTTAAATTCAGCTTGCGGTAATTATTCAGAGATGAATCAAATTTGGAAATATTGTTTGGGTGTTTTTTGAGGAGGATAATGTCAGGAAATCCAGTTTTCGGGGTTTTCTCCCCCATGAAAAAAAAGGTTTGATTCTTATGATATGTCTTTCAGGAAAATTTCATTCATTTCAACTTTTCTGACTGAACGATGAGATTGGAACCTTCGGTGTAAAAGTTGAAAACTTTTTCTAGAGATCAATTACCCTAACACCAAACTGATATATATATATATATATATATATATATATATATATATATATATATATATATATATATATATATATATATAAGATGTGGGAAGGTTGATAAATGAATTGTAGATATGGGTTTTCATCAAGACATCCAACAACAGTTTTCAACTTTTCTGGAAAACTTTTTGAGCAGTTCTGGTTTTGGTGAGTTGTGTCGAAATGTTACTCTGGCATGATGAATTCATCAGTAGTTCAACAAAGTGTTGATTTCAAAGAAGAGGCATCTTACATGGACTATATTCACCGAAGTAGCAAATATATATCAGACCAATATGGGTTCAATATAAGGAAAATATTTACCTTATATTGTGAATATAAAAAATGCCATAAAAAATGTGAACATTCTGCGAAATAGGTTCAATATTCGAAAATAATATTAGGATATACCGTAGTGCCAATATTATATTGGTATAGTGTTTATTGTTTCCTTCAATGTCAAAAACTGATGAAAAGTTGATGTCCAGGCAACTAAAACACAGTATTACAGCGATAACTCGCTACCTCCTGGAAGTGATAATTCTGACAAATGAAAGTCATATATTCAACATCTAGGTCTCATTATTCTGTTTTCATAGCTGACTATAAAGGCATTGTTTTCGTCATTAACAAACAATTTCAATTACTGCCACTGTTCTGATCCTAAATTGAACCAATTATGGAATCAAACAATCGGAAAATTATCTCAATTTGAAAATAAATACAATGCATAAATGCGTCTACAGGATTACACAATTTTAATTTGATATTATGATTATTACAATTACTGTGAAAATGACAATGATGCATAACTGGATCCAAACTTCACTGAGACCACTAAAATGACTTCGTAAATCAAATGAAACTCATAACTCCACCGATTCTCATAACCTCACAAAAATAATAGAACAATCCTTCAATTGAAACTCTACCTACCTTGAATACCAAACTATTCATATATGATCTACAGAAATCTCAAAATCATGATTGAAACTTATTCATTCGAAGAGATACCGGAAGATCATTCTGGAATGAAGTAGGTATGATGAATTACCTATTTTTTTGGCTTTTTTCTTTTCCGAATCAGGAAATAAAAACACAACTTTTATGAAAGAAGTAAAACTTATATGGCGACGATGGGCACTGGGTTACATAAAAATCACTTTTTCTTGCTCAGTTTGTATACCGAGCATATGAAAATGGAATCAAATAGATAGCAAACAGGAATAATTACACAAAGTAAAATGAAGAGCTATTTGTAGAATAAATCTCACTCACCGGCAAAATATTTCATTCCAACCCACACCAGATTTCGTTTCGCTCAGAGAAAACTTCCTCTTGAGCTCTTCAGTGAAAAAGGGGGTAAATTACTGTGAAAGTTGAAAACTTTTCCTGAGATCAATTACCCTAACACCAAACTGATATATACCAGTTTGGTGTTAGGGTAATTGATCTCTAGGAAAAGTTTTCTACTTTCCTGGAAAACTCTTTGAGCAGTTCCGGTTTTGTTGAGTTGTGTTAAAATGTTACTCTGGCATGATTAATTCATCAGTAGTTCAACAAAGTGTTGATTTCGATGAAGAGGCATCTTACATGGTCTATATTCACCGAAGTAGCAAAATTATATCAGACCAATATTGATTCAATATAAGGAAAATATTTACCTTATATTGTGAATATAAAAATTGCCATAAAAATGTGAGCATTCTGCGAAATAGGTTCAATATTCGGAAATAATATTAGGATATAACGTAGTTCCAATATTATACTGCTATACTGTTGTTTATTTCCTTCGATGCCAAAAACTGATGAAAAAGTTGATGTCCAGGCAACCAAAACACAATTTTTCAGCGATAACTCGCTACATCCTAGAAGTGATAATTCTGACAAATGAAAGCCATATATTCAACATTTGGGTCTTATTATTCTGTTTTCATAGCTGACTATAAAGGCATTGTTTTCGTCGTTAACAAACAATTTCAATTACTGCCACTGTTTTGATCCTAAATTCAAATTGAAACAATTATGAAATCAAACATTTTTTGAAGAAGAGGTCAATATAGCTGTTAACACTGGCTCGAAAAACCATTGCTTTTTTCTTCGACATCCCCTCTTTCTATTTTTCTTTATATCTATGTTTCTATATATTCATCTCTTTTTTATTGGTGTACACCAATCACTAAATGTCAATTGAATATTTAATGTAGGTACACTTCAAATTTTGTTCATGAGTTAGTGAATAAGCACAATACAGGCATTTGTTTGCCTGGGTGTTATTCACTCATTCAGGATGAATTATATAATAACTGAATTCCAGCCATTGTTATAATGATAATTCTGATAATCCATAGATGTTGCAATTTCTCCCTCATTGATACATGATTTTTATGAGAAACAAAATCAAGTTACCCAGGAAATATTTGAAGAAGAGGACAACTCCCTCATAGAATTCTTTTGTTTTCAGAAAAAATAGAGTGAAAATCTTCTACACATCTGGGTTTATTCAATTTTCAGAAAGAAAACTCTTCCGATTCAAAAAAGCCGATTGATGTTTCGTTTTCCTTGAGAGATAAGCAGAATGACTTGAAAATATACTGGAGAAACAATTTATAGGAGTGTGGCTTCCATCAAAGCATCAAAGAATATTCTAATGATATCTTAATTTATGAATTGATTTTTTTTTTCAAAATGTTACTTGTTAGTTCAATTTATGGAAGTAGTGCATTTGTCTCTGGTGGCATTTTCAAAATTATTGCCAGCAGAACATCGAAGATTGATAAAATCACTATGTGATTTATATCAAGATCGATAAAATCACTGCGTGATATATATCGTTATCGATGACGTGCAACAGTTCTGAAATTTTATGAGATTCATATGTCGAAACGAAAGATTGCTCGACATACAAAAAAAATAGCAAAATCAAACTCTTTCCCATAACTGTATATATTTGAATCATAAAGAAGATGATGTAATGTCTTTAATTATATCCCCTTCGTTATTATTACTATTATTGTTATTATACTCGTACATTATATTCCAAAATGTTGTACATTGCCTTTTGAAATGTAGTTTTGTTACATTTTATGATTTTATAATCAACTTTTTTTTATATGAAGATTCACACGAAAGTGAATCAAGGGACAGGAGATATACGAATTAACATTCACTTTGAATTTTTGAAGTTTGTAAGCCTCAGAGAAAACCTCTTTCGGCGCAGCTGTTCTATTGAAAAAAGATCCCTGAGCAAGAGAGGTTCAACAGGTGTCCACATTCACAACCAAGGAGTGGGAATTCTGTACTCGTTGAGTCATCCGTGGAACGATTGATAACAATTCAGAAGAGCACCGTCCGTGAAAATTTCTGTAGAAGAGGGACCCTTCTACGATGTTCCAATGAAGTGAGCGAGTCTGTGAGCGAAGAATCACCAACAAGACGGATTGTCTTTCTCTGAAGAGAATCGAGAATCCTCAATGAATATTTTGGTGCCGACCTCCACACATAAGATCCATATTCCAAGACGGGTCGTAACTGAGCTTTGTATATCATTAGTAGCTGACGAGAAGCGAAGTTTTTCTTCGCACGAAATAGACATCCAAGTTTCTCGGAAGCACCTTTAGCGATCGATCTCACATGGTTTACTCATGAGAGATTATCACTGATCTTAATTCCTAGCATCGAGATAGTTGACATTGTAGGAATAGTTACTCCTGATATCTGAATACGAGATGATGATAGATCGGCATTTCTTGAGAAGAGACATGCCTGGGTTTTCGTAGCATTAAATTCCACCAAGTTCCCCATTCTACTATTTTTACCAAGCCGCCGTTAATTTTAGCGACGTGAATGTTTCTTCGAATTTTTGTTCTTCGAGCTGGTATGGGAACTCTGGAAGAGAAACTGGTATGGAGAGTTCTGTCGTCCGCAAAACTATGTATTGAACAAGATGTTTTCTCGAGCAAATCATTGATATGAAGCGGAAACAAAGTGCGCGGCAGAATTGAACCCTGTGGAATACGTACATTCATTGGGAGAATATCAGATGATACTCCATCAACAACCACATACAGAGACCTATCAGACAAGAAACTCTTCAAAAAAGCACACAATTGAGGAGGCAAACCAAAAGACGGCAGTTTAGAAAGGAAACCCCGATGCTAAACTCGATCAAACGCTTTTGAAATGTCGAGTGCAACATCTATCGTTTCTCCAAATTCCTCGATTGAATGCTGCCAAATATAAGAAACATAAGCCAATAAGTCACTGGTTGATCTTTGATGTTCATTATTTAAATATTTCTTCTCATATACTGACTTTCAAAATTTTGTGCGTTTATGTTTATCTTATGTTTTGAGCTGTATGTTTCGTCATCACACACAAACTCTTACGGCTTCAGTGATCATTCTTGTTTATTCTTGCTATATATTGAACTGTTTGAAAATGATCACAGAGAGAGTAAAGATATCGTTTCAACATCATCTCAAGCAGAACATCGGGACTAACACGAAACGTATTTACTTTCACGAGCAATTTTCGTTGCGAAGGCATCCCATTTGTCATGCTGAGTGATGAGCAGCGCCCGTCCATCAGCCTGACGGGAATCGCGGCGTCCGTCTTACTAACAACGACGAGCGCAGGATACACATTCTTCGGGAGCAACAGAAATCGTTTGTCTGGAACTCATAGGACGTGTCAGAGGGATGAGAAACGGAAGCGGGGTGGAACGTTCCGAAAGAAAGCCGTGGGAGATGTGTTGGCGGTCACCGGTTCATATTATATTATTACATAGGGCAAACGGAAATGGTGTTAAACACACGAATGAAAAAACATGAACTCGTTTTCAAAATGTAAAAACACAGTTCAATCATACATCTGACATTATTGAGAGGGTCACGAGTTTTACCATGATTTCAAAATTAGTAATTTTGGGAAAAAAGTTTTGAAACTCAACCTGTTTGGATGTCTGGAAATCAATAACGCTGAAAATAATGATTATGAATAATATAATATACAAATTTTTATATAAATTTTGATTAGAGGGTGTTATAGTTTTACCGTTGAAATGTAATAGTTATGAGAATACTGAATTTTGGATACGGAGGAGAATCTTCGGATGGAATTTGTCTAGAAATGGTTCATTCTCATGAAGAACCACATTATTTGCATAAACGAAGCGGCTTGAATAATCTCAGTCAAATATATAATTATCTATTACATTTCAACGGTGAAAATATACTATCCTCAAATTTTCTTCTTAATTGAGTCAACTTCTCATTGTCATTTCAATTCATTTATGAATTTTTTGTTTGTTTTGATCCAATTTCCTTTCAATCTCCAATTATATAATAACTTCTATATATTGTAATCGGCCTTTTTATAGTTGTCCCGAAGAAGGCAATGAACATTACAGACAGATAACAAAGAGTTTTCTTTGTGAATATAGCCCTTTTTTTGACTGTAACCTCACTATATCAGGACCTATACTCGAATCAGTCATATAATAGTATTTTATTCAAGATCGTATAATGATGGCTATTATTCACGAGGTGAGGTTTATGGTCATAAGCCGCAGCCCTGTGGCCTAAATCACCGAGAGAATAATAGCCATTATACGCGATTGGAATACTATACTTTATCCACGACTAGTAAACAAACTTTTGAAGTTTTTTCGTTGGAAAATTTTGTTACATTACATGCATAATTTCAGAAACACTATTGTTTCATTCTAACAAATATTTTTTACAATACTGATAACATGTTTGGGTCGAATTTGTTTGGATTCATGAGCTATTTTGATATGACAAGCACGTTCCTAATCGCTGATAGCTCAGTGTAAACGTTCCTTCCTTTCTTTTTTTTATATGTAAGAATAAAATTTCAAATCGATTGTTTGTAGCAAAAAATATAATATTGTAGCTAAATCAAGTAAGTATTTGACAGCAGTGAATAATGGGTTTTATTAAGGTCGAGTAATAGACGTATAATGGGTACATTATACAATAGTCGCGGATATTTTTATACTCAAATGTCACTACAAAATAGTGACCTTAGCTGAAGAGTCATATTTGGAGAAAGAGTTGTGGAAAACATATACAAATTAGCAATGTATGGACCATTGAAGCACCTTAGGCCGGCAGTGGTAAGGGATGTGGGAAATGGGCGTGGGCAAGGCCCATGGGAAAAGTTTCATATCAACTGTTCAAAATCACAATGATAATATATACTTCAATGGTGGTATTGGTGGGATTGGGATCAATGTAATTAAAGAAAAACTATTGTTTTCTTGCCAACGTTTCGAATTTTAATAAATTCATCACCAGGGCTCTATAACAATGAGTTGCGTGTTAAAGTGGTATGATATAAATAAAATAAGAGAATGCCAACAAACTATTGGAACATTTTCAGGGGTTCAAAATGTTGATTGATGAAAAAAAAATTTTTAAAATGCTTACTAAAAATCAGTTTTTCCGAGTAAAAATATTAAAACTAGGTATAAAACAGACATTTTGTACCTAGAGTGTGTATCTAAAATGTCTGTTTTATACCTAGTTTTAATATTTTTACTCGGAAAAACTGATTTTTAGTAAGCAATTCAAAAATTTTTTTTTCATTAATCAACATTTTGAACCCCTGAAAATGTTCCAATAGTTTGTTGGCATTCTCTTATTTTATTTATATCATACCACTTTAACACGCAACTCATTGTTATAGAGCCCTGATGATGAATTTATTAAAATTCGAAACGTTGGCAAGGAAACAATAGTTTTTCTTCAGTTACATTGATCCCAATCCCACCAATACCACCATTGAAGAATTTAACTCTGGATCACCAAACCTACCAAAACAGATAATATATACATTCTTTGATATTTGAAGAAGTATGTTTCACAATGTTGCTCCATTTTTGAATCATATTGTATTATGCATGGGCAGGCCTTCAAGTGTATAACTCATGTCAGAACGATTTCAAAGATTTCCAATGAATGAATTCGAAACTGTATAAAGAAAATTTCTTCATGACGTTGTGTTACTTTTGTTCAGGTGAATGTTGAAACATGTTCAATAATATCTGAATTCCTGGAAACTTGAATTTGAGGTCCTGAAAATATTAATGTATTCGTTTATTGAGTGTTGCTTCTTTGCAACAAAGAAATCTATTCAATTCAAGTTCTGCAATAATTCAGCGTTGAAATCTGATGAGAAAATACCATCGAGGATTTTCAACCTGTGAAATGAGACTAAAGATATATCAGTTTCATACGATAGTCTGACAATCAACTATTTTTTTTTCCAGTCTTTAATATGTTCAGAGAGTACACGACTCGAAACAAAAACTGGAAATGATTCTTTCTTTAGAGAAATCATAATAGAAAAAAATCTCGAGTTCTGTATAAAAATGAACAACATAAAAATGGATGGTCAAGAAATCCATATTCCATTCAAAATCTGTATTTTTAATGGAATTTCATCAGAAATTGTATGATTATTTCCCGAAATATTTACACAACATGTTGCAATTATTATACTCAGTGAGTTTCGAAGTCGAAAATAATCAGCCGAAGTTTGCTGTATAGCAAAATATGTTATGCTGAAGTCGACTCAACCAGGCTGGAATTTTTCGAAATAATAACTATGGGGTTGATAAAAAAGACAATCAGACTTCTTTGTGATAGAACTACTTCAATCAGCAGTCGATAGAAGTGAGAATGGTCACTGCGCGAATCAGTACATTTTGCCTCAATATATGCCGATAACTTTTCGCAATATTTTTTTTTAGTAATTTCATTTGGTTCGAATGAAAAATGATAGAATTAAATAAAATTTATGGTAATTTTTTTCTGGTGATCAAGCAATGATTTTTTTATTCTCAATTTCATATGGGAGTATTGATTAATGAGAGAATCGAAATGATAATAAAATCAAATTGACTGTAATTAGCGTAGGTTCAATTGAGAATAATATGTAATATGGTTACGTTTATAATTACTACTAGAGTTCATTCCAATCCAGTAGATGTAAACAAAATCACGTGCACGTTATTTCATTAACAGGGCCGCAATGAGGACAACATATTATTGTAATGTAGTTTCAATTCACTTAAATTATGAATTTTAGAAATATAAAGGAGCAAAAACACTGTTTAAAGATACCTACTTCGAAAGTCTTTAAATAAAACAAAATATTCAAACTACGATGTATGGATTCTAAAAGGTGCAAATCAAACAGCTCAATTATTAGCACTCAATCTGAGTACACATCTGCATCAAAACAATGAAAAGTGTGCGTAGCAATTTATGGTCTTTTGACCAATACCATTGCTGATTCCAGCAGGCCACGAGGTTACAAGCTCTGATCACTGTTTACATGCGCTGAATCTTGGATTGGAATTAGGAAAATCTCATATCTGCCACTTTCCCTTCCCTGATAATTCCATTCTATACTTTTTCATTCAAAACAACTAAAATTGGTTTAATGTTTTTTTTTTTGGCATAATGTAGGAATGCGCGCAGTGGCCATTCTCACTTCTATCGACTGCTGACTGGAGTGTTTCTATCACGAAGGAGTCTGACTGTCTTTTATATCAACTTCATAGCTATTTTATTATTTTGGAGGATTTCAGCCTTCAGAAATCACTTTCGATTAGGAATTTTGTTTTTGACAGATTTGAAGTAGTGCTGACGCTATGTGTAGCCATATTACGCTGCCTAACTATTAGAGTCCTGTTTTATAATATACTAGCTGACCCGGCCACGCGTTGCTGTGGCTAAAGTTTTTGTTATATTACATTATAGTAAACAATTTAAGAGGAACAAAAAGAGAACATCAGTCACGGAGTCCACTATGCTTTTTCACACAGATGGTATTTGTAAAAAAATATGGTGATCTCCTTATTTGACTTTCTACTACTATAACCTTTAGTACAATGAAATTATTTACGAACAAAGACGAAAATGTTGATGTTGGTATACAAATTCTCTGGATTGAGATTTGAAGGGGAAGTACGTTGAACACAATTGATTAAAATGTTCTTACACTTGATATTAAGCAGAAATCAATAGGTACAAAATAAAAATTTATCAGATTTATTATTTCCATTCAATTTTATAACAAATATAAGTATATTACAGTATAATACAGTAAATAACATGTGACGCTTAAACTCATGAATGAGGTAGGCAAGGCAGACAGTCTTAAACTTTTAAACATTAATATCTATTTTTTTGAATTATAAATACTATCAATTTCAATTTAATTTAACACCAATCGGTGCACAATGTGTTTGGTTAACCTGTCTTTAGCTAACACAAATAGATTCGACGGTTTCCCAACACGTGAACACGCAACATATAGTTGCCCATGAGGAAAACATGGATTCTCCAAATCTAAACCATTTGTGGTTGTGGTTGGTTGTGCATGACCTTCTGCTGTCCTGATTCTTTTGAGCTGGATTTCTTGATTCAATTTGTTCTGCCAACTGATGGGCTCAGCAGCGCCATCTATTGATTACTTACTCAACCCAGTCGAAAGGTATCGACATCTTGATTCAATTTGTTCTGCCAACTGATGGGCTCAGCAGCGCCATCTATTGATTACTTACACAACCCAGTCGAAAGGTATCGACATCTGTTAGAATCATTTGGAGTTAACAGATAATTGTGACTGTCAAATAATAACAGACAAGTAATTAGCAATAAATTAAAATTGCGACTATAATTTGAGATTTGAACTATCCTATCTCTCAAGTTGGATCGAACTGCACATGGTGTGCAAATTTTATTATAATCGGTTAAGTGGTTTAGGAGTCCATTGAGGACAAACATTGTGACACGAGATTTATATATATTAAGATTTTCCTGTTTCCTACGAATTTTGAGCTTTGAGGAAACAGACTGGACTGTACACCAACTCTTCATCACTAAAGTACAACCCATTTTGAAATTATGATGATATATTTTCAGAAAATTCTTGCATGTTTTCGACGCCACCTCCCCAAATAAAATAATCATTTCCGGTTCATATCAAAAAGAAAGATTGCGACTGTGTTTTACGGCCTCGATAATTAAGCAATATATAGGTATCAAAACAATCCTAGGAAACAAGCTAGCCTGCAACTGTAGAAAACGGTCTTGAACGGGTCCTGTGGTTTTTGGGTGGTCTTCAGTCTCTCGGTATTTTCTCCACAATCGATTGATCACATTGGCTTCAGTCATAAAGACCTCCGCAACTGTTTGTTCAGCTTCGAGCATTCCAGCTGCTTCTAACTGCTCCTCACGTGTCAAATGCGTCGTCAAAGTATCAAAGTATGTTATATATTCATATGATACACCATATTTTACCGAGATATTCCAAAATAGTCTTCCAGTTAGGACTGAAAAAATGTAATATCCTCTTCACCGATACATTTCAAAGATCAGCAAAAAAGTCAAGGTGAACCTATTACCATATATTACCTGGGCAGTTGAACTTTTATGACCCCAACTATTTTAACCTTTGCGAGAACCTTTTACATGTTTCGATAAATCACTTTCGATTGAGTTTCTAACTTGATGGCGCACAATGATGTTATTATAGGTTAGAGCTACACATTTCATTAATTATTATCGACGGGATCTATTTTTAATGAGGCTACCACGGCATGTGGTTTTGTCGGTATCTCTATTGTCGTAACGACTCTATACCGCAGGAAAATTGAAGGTTATTATGGGGTGGTATTTGTCAATCAATCAGAGGAGGAGAAGCAAGGAATATAATAGCATGTATGTTGTTCTGATGAATGGGCTGTTAACGAGGTAGGGAATAATTCGTTTCAATGTTTTTTTGGAATATCATCCGTTGGAGAGAATACACGGGTGGTAATGGAATATTTGCACAAGGTCGACACTGAATGGGGTTTTTTAATTAACAAGCGGGAATATGACTTTTTTAGCATGATTGTTTGAAAACAAAACGAGTTTGAAGTAGAAAATCTGAAATTTCCGGTGTAAAGCGCCTGTCATATCGGTTCTGAGGATTGAACATTCCAAATATGACTCCATTCGGCCCTCAGGTGAAATTATTCTCCAGAATCGTTGGCGGAAAAATTAATTCTGAACAAATTGTTGAAAAGATGAATTGACATAAGATCTCACAGAAGATGGAAGCGTCGAGATCGTTTTTGCACAATTCAATATTGATATATTGCTGTATAAAAGGCCTTAATAGAAAACCTTCCTCTTAATCAGGTCACAACACTGACACACATATACACATTCATTACCATGGGTTGATGCACGTTCGATTGTTTGGACAAACAACATATCTAGCATTTCGAATGTCAAATTAAAGAGAATATAGTCACTAAAGCCATTCTGCCCTCGAGCATGTACATTCAGTGATGCTGGGTGTTTATATTTTAAGTATATATGTTTCAATGAATGATTGTCGTTTTTGGGGTGAATCAGTATTTTGGAATGAAGCTTGTCATCATTGTTTGCACCGACTGATTCCATCCTGGTTATTACAAAGAGTATCTGAACGTTACCCTCAGGAAGGACGCAATTTGTCCTTCCTTCCCGAAAATAATTTAACACAGTATTCGAGGAAACCATGTTCACCGACTGGTAAACACTTTAGTTCTCTTCTCAGAATTCCAATTTTCGATTCATTTCCCTTACAGATGTCAAGAAAAATTAAAATTTTCCCTTTTCCAGAAGTAATGATTCGCGAAGAAATGCATATTTTTCACTAGAATAGAGCATTGCCGCATATGGTATCTTCAGCGTTTCTATATTAGAAAAAAGATTATGAATTGAATCTTTCTGATATAGAAGCGCTGTAAATACCATGTGTGGCAATGTTCTATTCTAGAAAAAATATGCATATCTTCGCGAATCATAACTTCTGGAACAGAAATTTCTTTTACTTTTTTTTACATTGAAGTTTATAAATTACTGCTTCACCTGCATTATGCTAATGAGAGAAAAATTCCACGTTTCATCGGATGGTTTGGTGATAATACAAGGCCTTAGTCAGGATCATCGATATGTCTTCAGGACAGTTTCATCAATATGGTGGATGAGTTTGAGAACAGTATTTCATGAATAAACCACGTAAATACAATAATAAATTTTTGGAAAAATTGTTGTTTAACAGTGATATATCGCTAAACTAATTAAGGAATTATCATGATGTCCTAATTTGACGTTATAGGACTCCAAAAGAATGTCGTGTGTAAGCATACAAAATGATGATGAAGAAATCTCAACTCATTCCATCAAAAGTACGATGTCATAGACTTGATGGAACTGGATTGTCTTCGTACTTCGTACTGGAAATATATCACTCGCCTTCATTTCCTAAACCAATTGTTCGCATACAGAAACCACAATATCCGAACCGTCCCATATAATAACAGAACTTTAATCAAAATGCTGAATACATTTTACCGCATGTGACTGCGCTTCCCAAATGAAAAATATCATGAGTGGTTAGCAATTTCTAGGCATGATCCGGGAAAGCCGGAATGAAATCGCCTCTCGAGGATTCGAGTTGCGTTATAACACCACGTGGCTGGAACGACCTGCCAAAATATGGAATTTTACTTCTATTTGCATTTTCAGACAGAGCTCTTTGCTTCAATTCTTACGGAACACCTCCGAATTTATCGTTTGTTGTACCGGCAAATGCTAATTCTTTAATTTGTTACTTTGGAGTTTTACAAAGATTCATGGCAACTCCTTCAATGTGGTTGACAGTATTCCTAGCTAAGTGGTACTGGTTCGAACTCTCATTGTATTCTTTTTTGTTAGCTCTATTGAAACCAGTTATAAAAATAAAATAAGATAGAAAAAGTATCAATTAAACCAATAAATTACGAATAATGAAAATTAGATTCGGAATTAAATCAAATAAGGTGCTCAAATCCAAAATAATAGGATTGAAATTGATTCTGGCTAAGGAATTAGAATTCGAAATTCAAATAATCAAAAACTGATATGGTAACAACAAAATTTAAATTATGACATCCGTGATATCAGCGATCGAAACGTCGTGAGTACACTCAACTTGGACCTTGGATTCAACATTCGTTTAATACATACATTTTTATTTGAACTTGTTCGAATTCACTATTTCATTTTGAACCTTGATTTCTTGTCACCGTATTAACGTTTTTATCAATTTCAGAGAGATTTAAAATATAAGTCTTGTTGGTGATTCTTCACTCACAGACTCGCTCACTTCATTGGAGCAACGTAGAAGGGTCGGAGACTTGTCTCTCTTCTATAGACCGTGAGTTTGGTGCTCTTCTGAATTGTTATCAATCGTTCGCTTGGCAATATCTACACGGATGACTCGACGAGTACACAATTCCCACCCCTTCATTGTGAACTTGGAGACCTGTCGAACTTCAGGGATCTTTTTTCAATAGAACAGCTGAGCTTTGGAAGTCCTTGCCGAGAGAGGTTTTTCCTGCTGAGGCTTACAAACTTCAGAAATTCAAGGAGAATATTAATTCGTATCTCCTTTCCCTTGATTCAAGCGGTGTTCTTTGAACATTACAGGGCTTTCGTTTCGTGTGAATCTCCATATGAAAAAAAATATATTATATTTCGGATTTTCATTTATTTGGCATGACTCCACTTGAATCTTTTTATTTGGGATTTAAATGAATTCTCAATCTAGATTTCATTTTCAGTAAGTATTAGTTCAATCAACATTCTTTCAATCGTAAAAGTTTTTATAAGAGGGTTTTAGTATGGTTGACAACTATATAGACAATGGAAGTCCAAATTATTACCACTCATGCAATATGCTAATTTTCAATTTCCACTACAATGATTAATCGAACCGTTTGACAGTGATAAAAGTTTTCAGTTGATTATTATTATTTTCACTGAATGAAACAATCATTGAAATATTGATTTGTGTTCATTAAGGTAATCATATTGTAACGTTTAAATCTGTCTTTAGAACACTTTAACAATGATTGAAGGAAACGCCCATAAACACTATCATTTATTGAAAAGATGCCAGACACTCCACTATCAACTTTATTATATTCATGAATAAATGAAAAGGATATATCATTCATAGTGCTCCGCCCGGTATATGTCGTTCGTGGTTTTGTGGGTATCGCATAATTCGCCTTCCATCACTGAGTGATTCTTCCGTGATTTCTCATCGCCCCCATCTCTCCGGACGGTGGTGCATTTCGTCAACACAGGCTTCTGAGTCATTTCAACCTGAAATAAAGGAAATAGAGTCAGATTCATTATTAATAGTATGTCATTATTGAGCTGATTTTACTTGTCACTATTCTCGCTATTGGCCTAATTGCTACTTAGAAGTTATACTCACTTGATGAGTTGATTTTCTTCAGGTTATCTTTTCACTTGCTCCTAGTGGTTTGTTTTGGTTTGAGTTTCGGCGATCATTGTTATTGTGCTATTCACCTTCAGTGATGCCAACGTTCGAAATACGAAGTGATGAGTTGAAATACTGAGAAATATTCGATGAGTAATGAAGCAGGTACCTGTAAATTTCACCTCACCTCACTTCTGGCGATAAGTTCGGGAAGTCCTCAGGTAATTCGAGAGATGGCGGGTGGCGTAGGGCAGAGGAATGCAATTTCGTTTTTTGGAAAGAGTAAAAGAAGTCAGTCGAGAGTTTTTGGAGAAGTTCGTGGCTCCTTGATATTTCACAATTATTGTATGATTTTGATTCATCCTTCATTGGGATAAATTTTGTGAAATTCTTTTGTGATTCTGAGTATTGTGGTTTATTTTCTGGGTGATTTGGTGTCTCAGAATCTCTCTTTTGAGGAACATTGGGGGTTCACTTCTGTTCAAACTCATCGGCATTATTGGTGAAGCCGGCATAAGTAAGGTACGTTGATCAATTTCCTCACGCCATTCCCAGCCAACGCTGCCTCTGGAAGTAATTAGCCCAAATTGAAGGTACCAATTTTCCTTATAGGTCGCTAATAGAAGTCCTAAACTGCCCAAGTATTCGAAACGAGGGGGCCCTTGAACTCATAGTTGCTGAGTCCATCGAAGAGGCAGATTTCATCTGTTATAAACCAAAAGAACCCCTGGAAATTGGGTATGTTTCAAACGAAAATTTCGTTTTTTTAAACAATATATGTATTCCTTGTTTTTTTATTGAACCAATTCCTCCGGTGTGGTAGAAAAAAAAAGGACTATTCAGTTAAGGTCATTGTTAATCTTATCAGCTCTATTTTATTGTGTTTATTCTCCAGATCATTCTTTGATACTCATCGGAAACTATCTTTGTTTTGTTCAAGAACGTATCGGAATGATTATTCATTTTGATGGCCCTTTTGAATTCAAATTTACGTCAGCAATGTGAAGTTGCATTTATTTTATATATATGTTTGCATGTCTCATACAGGGTGAGGCACGATTGGATAAAAAAAAAATAATCAAATAATTTAGGTGTTATTCACGTGAATTTCAGGAGCAATATTAAATCTAGTTATTTTTTTTGTGGGAAAAGTACATAATACCAGTGATCAAAAGAAAAAAAACCTAATGAACTATTTTTTTTCCTTCAAGTTGGTTTGTAGTTAATGATGTCATTTCCTTAAGCTAATGGGTTAAAATTCAAAAATAATTAGCATGTCTTTCGAACTATACCTTACCGCAAATATTAGTGTTGAAACCTTATAGAATTTTCTCTTAGTGCATAAGTGGTATATTCTGATTTCGTGTGATTGAAAAATCTTTTGCGGTTATTGATCAATATGTAATTAGGAATTAAATGTCTATCATTTTGTACAGGGGGTTCGGTGAAGCCGATCACCGATCTGAAGCTAACGTAAACAAAGCCTTTATGAGTTTCAATTCGACTTAGTTCTTATACCTATCAAGTGTGGTTTTCAGTTGGCTCTTTCATGAGTCCAGGAAGGGTTTGTTCAAGTAATTTTTACCAGATGGGAATCGATGATTAATGATTATTAATATGAGCTGCTTTCTTGATTAATTGGTTATATACAGGGTGGGGTGATCTCAAGTAGGGATAAAATTGTCAAGTGCGTTTTGGGAAAATGAAACTATATTTCTCCATAGGGTTCTTTTGACGGTCATAATTGCTGGTTTCCTGTGGGACCTTGAACTACTTTTATCGCCACCGATCGTTGATCCAGGGATTTTTTGAAAAATTCACTTGAGGCTGGACTACGGACTGGGTTTTACTGGAGATAGTTGGAGATTTCCTGATCAGCATCGAGCCAAGGAAATCAGGTTTTTCTATTCGATATTGACCACTGTTGTACCACCTTTAATATTCATTCGTAAATTGAGAATATATCGATAAATAATATACTACGCGCAATGTTATTGTGAGCATATTTCGTGTATATGAGTACATATTTTTTTATATATCTTCTATATTGAAAACTGTAGCACCACCTTTAACATTCAGTCGTAATTTGTGAACATATCGACAAATATTCTACACACAAGGGTTAATGTGAGCGGAAATTATATATATATTCTTTTATAACGTCATATAGCTGAATGAACGTCCCTGCGCTACGCCTGAGCTCTCGCGACGCACGTGATTTACCCATTTTTTTTCACGGTAGCGACTTGCAGTGTTGCCGCTTTATAATTTCTGCAGTAGATTGCACCAAATTGCGCTTGAATTCCTGTTTGTACGATTGTGACCAAGTTGTTCGCAGATTCAGTAACGCATGCGCAGTTTTATTTTTCTTTTGTGTACACATATATCTGATTCTACAAGTTTATACTTATTGCTGAGTTGTGTGGTTACGATAAATTGAACGGTGGGATTTTGTTTTGTAATATCCATTCGCTTAGCAGTCTTTTCCAATACTTGAAAAATTCTGATTTTTTTTGTGTCCTGAATTTACTAATAGAAATTTGCATATTTCAAATTTGAATCAACAACCTGTATAAGCTCTCACTTTTAATAAATTTTAGGGTTATATTGCTGTTTATATTCAACCTTGTTTGGTAGATTTGCGGGTTGAAGAAAAGTCTAGGGGTATTTGTGCGGTGAGAATTTACCTGGCGCCCACTTGAATCAATTTCAGTCAGTTCAATCGAACCCTTCCCTCTCCAACTAGAGTTTAGCCGTGAATACTCATCTGTCATCTGACAGCTGTGGTCCTAATCGACCTGACCCTTTGGTATAGAAATTACTGGTCGTTTCAGTGGCGCCCAACGTGATTTTACAAGTTTTTTAGTTTTGAGGTTGCTGATTTTTTGTATTTACTTAGAAAATTTTTCTTCATGGCACAAAAAAATTTCAAAATAAATGTTAATCGCCTTTCGCAAGATGAACTGTCATATGAGCTTAAAATTAGGGGCATCGCGACTGGTACAGTTGAGGTTATGCGTCGTTCTTTGGCAATGGCATATAGGCTTGAGAACAGTGGAGATAGCATGAAGTACCCAGCGTATCCTTTCACGTTGGAGGAAGACGTCAAAGCGGTGTCAGACAAGCTGGCTGAACTGGAGCCTTTGGTGGATTCTTTCAACGATTCGACAAATAGCAGTTCATTTGTTAAGCTCCGGTCGAAGTTGGGACACATCTTGAATAGAATTGATCATATCGATGAGGATTCGGACAAGCGACCTGAACTTCTTTCCAAAGCTTTAGAACTTTTAGGCGAACTCATCAGTAAAGCTGAAGACTTCGAAAAAGCTAAGGACACTCCGGCTCATCTCAGTTTTCTTGGTAATAATATTGGGACTTCCACACCAAATGTTCGTAGGACTTCTGTAACTGGTTCTCATCCTGGCACTTCTGGAAGCCCTGTCGTAGAACAGCCCCCTGTGAGGTCTATCCTACCTAATAAATGGGATTGTAAATTTTCTGGGGACAGGAAGGGCCTAACTCTCAGTGCATTCTTAGAGCGGGTTGAGGAGTTGCGGATTGCCCGTCATGTTTCCAAAGAAGTTTTGTTCGATTCCGGTATCGATTTATTCAGCGGTAGGGCATATCAGTTTTACCTCGCTTATCGTGGGGAAGTAAGCACATGGGATGAATTTGTGGCTCTGTTGAGGGAAGAATACTTATCACCAAACTACAACGAGAAGTTATTCGAGGAAATAAATAGGCGCACTCAAGGTCCTGATGAAACAATCGGTTTATATTTGGCGGTGATGGCAGGCTATTTCAACAGACTCACTTGTCCTGTGTCCGAGGAGACGAAACTGAAGATCATTATGAGGAACATAGCTCCTTTTTACCAAACTCAGCTTGCATTGGTTGAGGTCAATTCTATAGGTCACTTGAGGGAACTTGGCAGACGGTTGGAAACCCGGAAGGAAGCAGTAGAAAACTTTACTGGACCTCCTCGGAAAAACCTCTCCATTGAACCGGATTTAGCCTATGTTCAAGCTGGTGTGGAAGATGTGGATATTTGTGCAGCCTCTACCTCCTCAAGGGAAACCGAATCTTCAAGGACCCTCCCAAAAGAAATATTGTGCTATAGGTGCAACAAACCTGGTCATCGGGCTATTGGATGTACTCTTCGCCGAGGTGTATTTTGTTATAAATGTAAAAAGGAAGGGGTGACAATGAAAACTTGTCCAAACTGCTCGAAGCAGGGAAACGCCAACCGACGCTCTTGAGTGATCGAGGTGGGAGTGTCGATGACAAAAACTCGGTCGAAAGGATTAGGGTTATCTTAGATTATGTTTTGGAGCATGCTTCCGGTGATGAACGTCCGTACCTTCGAGTGGAAGTTTTAGGTAGATCATTATTGGGATTGCTGGATTCTGGAGCTTCTCGAACAGTCCTTGGATCGAAAGGAATGGCCCTTTTACAGGAGCTGGGAATATCCATCGATAGGAGTAGATCATCCACTTGTACCGTCGCTAATGGTAACCGTTGTGACAGTTTAGGTGTGGCCCAACTGCCGATAACTCTGCGAGGTAAAGTTCGTCTCATCGAGGCTATTGTTCTACCTGATTGTCCTCACTTGCTGATACTGGGTACTGACTTCTGGCGAGTTATGGGTATCGTCCCTGATCTGCGTCATGAGGAATGGCACTTCTCTGATGAGCCGGTGGTCGTTGATTCGGTGGAGCACATCAACGCTCAGACCTTACTGTCACCTTTGGAGAAAGCCAGGTTACAGGCGATTATCGAGCGCAATAAGTCATTGATGGGTACCGGGCTGGGATGCACCAATCGTACTGAGCATGTGATCCAAACTACGAGCCCACCCATCAAGCAGAGGTACTACCGTGTGAACCCAGTAGTCCAAATGCAGATTGATAAGGAGTTGGAGGAAATGTTGAGGCTGGGGATAGTTGAGCCGTCCAACAGTCCTTGGTCGTCGCCCATTCTCTTGGTGAAAAAGAAAGATGGTTCGTTTCGCTTTTGTGTGGATTTTAGGAAACTGAACGCGGTGACTGTACGGGACAGTTATCCCCTCCCTTTAGTGTCTGACACCTTGGATAAGCTGCGGGATGCCAAATATCTGTCGAGCATCGACGTAAAGTCAGCCTATTGGCAAGTACCCATGGCTGAGAACTCCAAGGAGTACACTGCCTTTACTGTTCCGAATCGTGGACTCTTTCAATTCTGTAGAATGCCATTTGGCTTGCACAATGCCCCAGCCACCTGGCAAAGGCTCATCGATAACGTTCTTGGGCACGATTTGGAGCCCAATGTGTTTGTGTACCTCGACGACGTTGTAATCGTCACTCAGACTCTAGAGCAACATCTTTCAGTTCTGGAAGAGGTATTTTGTCGGCTTCGTGAGGCCAATATAACGGTGAGCTGGGACAAATGCCAGTTCTGCAGGCCAGAGATGAAATACCTTGGATACGTGGTAGATCGTAATGGGCTCCACGTAGACCCAGATAAGGTTAAAGCAATGCTCGAGCTCCCCACTCCTACAAATGTAACAGAAGTCCGAAGGATTGTTGGTACCTTCTCGTGGTACAGGCGTTTTGTTCCCGACTTTTCTACAATCATTGCCCCTATTACGGCTTTGATTCGTAAAAACTCGAAATTCATCTGGTCTGATAGTTGTGCTGACTCATTCAAAAAAATCAAGGAATGTTTGGTATCGGCTCCAATATTGAGTTGCCCTGACTACAACAAACCTTTCGTCGTCCAAACGGATGCTTCGGGGTACGGAATCGGAGCAGTCTTGACTCAACCGTATGAAGATGGTGAGAGAGTGATTTGTTACCTTAGTAGGTCTCTAACACGCCAAGAACGTAACTTTACCACTACTGAGCGGGAATGCCTCTCGGTTCTGTGGGCTGTCGAAAAATTAAGACCTTACTTAGAGGGAGTAGCTTTTACGGTCGTCACTGATCATTTTAGTCTACTCTGGCTTCATAATTTGAAAGATTTGAATGGTCGCTTGGCTAGATGGGCGGTCCGCCTTCAGCAATTCAATTTCAGAGTAATTCACCGAAAAGGCAAGGAACATATTGTGCCAGATACATTGTCTCGAGCAGTTCCAGTTATTGATTGTTTCACCTTAGAAAGTCACGTCGATGATAACACAGATGAACTATCCAAGAGAGATGTTTGTGCTGATAAATGGTATAGGGCTATGATTGAGAAAGTAAGTGCTAATCCGTTGAAGTATGCCTCTTGGAGGGTGACAGGTAATCGTCTCTGGAAGCATGTGGTACCAGATTATCCCGGATTATCCCCGGAAGCTGACTCTTGGAAGTTTGTAGCTCCGAAATGTGATCGTCAGAGCATTATCGCGGCTGCTCATAATCCGCCAACGTCCGGCCATATGGGTGTTTTCAAGACCTTCTCTAGAATTGCAGAACGACACTACTGGCCCAAGATGCGGAGTGATGTCGCAAAGTTTGTCAGGCGCTGTAGTGTATGTGCTAGTCACAAAGCATCAACGGATCGGCCGACCGACATGATGGCATCACACCCAAAAGTCAGTCGCCCTTGGGAAATGATATCAGGCCCTCTCCCAAGGTCGAAGAAGGGCAATACTTATATATTTGTTGTAACCGACTACTTAAGCAAATTTCCTCTAATCTTTCCTCTCAGAAAAGCCACCGCGGAATCAATGATAGAAAAAATTGAAAGTCAAGTCTTCTTTATGTTTGGTGTTCCTAAGACATTAGTATGTGATAATGGACCCCAATTCCGTAACAAGAAGTTTCTCAAATTCGCAGATAAACATCACACGACTGTTAAGTTCTGTGCGTCGTACAACCCGAGAGCCAATCCAACAGAGAGGATAAATCGAACACTCAAGACCATGTTGGCAATATATGTGTCGGACAACCACCGCTCCTGGGACGAGAACATCAGTGAGATAGCATGCGCAATCCGAACTTCAAAGCACGAGGTTACCAAGTTGACTCCATACTTCATAAATTTTGGGCGCAACATGATTGTATCCGGAGAAGACTATGAACAAGCAGAGCTACTGGAAGTGGAAGACGGTACTCAGACTGGGGAGGATACCAAGAATAATACATTTCGCAAAATGTTCCTAGACGTGAAGAGACGCTTGGAAGTTGCATCGGAAAAGTGCTGCGAAAAATACAACCTCAGGCGGAGACATGTGGAATATCTCCCTAACCAAGTAGTTTGGAAAAAAAATTATGTGCTTTCGGATGCTTCCAAGTTTTTCTCTCGTAAACTGGCACCAAGGTTTGTTGGACCATTTTATATAAAGAAGCGCTTGTCACCTTGGTCGTACGAAATCAGAGATGAGGTGGGAAATTCTAAAGGAATCTGGCACGTTAAAGACCTGAAACCTTACCTCCAAGAAGACTGAGGGATAAGGGATTCTTTTAATCGCAAATTTCCTTGGAAAAACTTTTGTATTCTATTAGGTGAAGGTGAAAATTTATTTCGGCCTAACAGTCTTTTGATTCATTTTGTTCGAATGGAAATAGTCGAACATATGTATTATTTGTTTCATAGTATTGTCTTATGAGAAATTTACGGGGTAAATTTCTTGTAGCAAGGGGGGGATTTGTAACGTTTAAATCTGTCTTTAGAACACTTTAACAATGATTGAAGGAAACGCCCATAAACACTATCATTTATTGAAAAGATGCCAGACACTCCACTATCAACTTTATTATATTCATGAATAAATGAAAAGGATATATCATTTATAGTGCTCCGCCCGGTATATGTCGTTCGTGGTTTTGTGGGTATCGCATAATTCGCCTTCCATCACTGAGTGATTCTTCCGTGATTTCTCATCGCCCCCATCTCTCCGGACGGTGGTGCATTTCGTCAACACAGGCTTCTGAGTCATTTCAACCTGAAATAAAGGAAATAGAGTCAGATTCATTATTAATAGTATGTCATTATTGAGCTGATTTTACTTGTCACTATTCTCGCTATTGGCCTAATTGCTACTTAGAAGTTATACTCACTTGATGAGTTGATTTTCTTCAGGTTATCTTTTCACTTGCTCCTAGTGGTTTGTTTTGGTTTGAGTTTCGGCGATCATTGTTATTGTGCTATTCACCTTCAGTGATGCCAACGTTCGAAATACGAAGTGATGAGTTGAAATACTGAGAAATATTCGATGAGTAATGAAGCAGGTACCTGTAAATTTCACCTCACCTCACTTCTGGCGATAAGTTCGGGAAGTCCTCAGGTAATTCGAGAGATGGCGGGTGGCGTAGGGCAGAGGAATGCAATTTCGTTTTTTGGAAAGAGTAAAAGAAGTCAGTCGAGAGTTTTTGGAGAAGTTCGTGGCTCCTTGATATTTCACAATTATTGTATGATTTTGATTCATCCTTCATTGGGATAAATTTTGTGAAATTCTTTTGTGATTCTGAGTATTGTGGTTTATTTTCTGGGTGATTTGGTGTCTCAGAATCTCTCTTTTGAGGAACATTGGGGGTTCACTTCTGTTCAAACTCATCGGCATTATTGGTGAAGCCGGCATAAGTAAGGTACGTTGATCAATTTCCTCACGCCATTCCCAGCCAACGCTGCCTCTGGAAGTAATTAGCCCAAATTGAAGGTACCAATTTTCCTTATAGGTCGCTAATAGAAGTCCTAAACTGCCCAAGTATTCGAAACGAGGGGGCCCTTGAACTCATAGTTGCTGAGTCCATCGAAGAGGCAGATTTCATCTGTTATAAACCAAAAGAACCCCTGGAAATTGGGTATGTTTCAAACGAAAATTTCGTTTTTTTAAACAATATATGTATTCCTTGTTTTTTTATTGAACCAATTCCTCCGGTGTGGTAGAAAAAAAAAGGACTATTCAGTTAAGGTCATTGTTAATCTTATCAGCTCTATTTTATTGTGTTTATTCTCCAGATCATTCTTTGATACTCATCGGAAACTATCTTTGTTTTGTTCAAGAACGTATCGGAATGATTATTCATTTTGATGGCCCTTTTGAATTCAAATTTACGTCAGCAATGTGAAGTTGCATTTATTTTATATATATGTTTGCATGTCTCATACAGGGTGAGGCACGATTGGATAAAAAAAAAATAATCAAATAATTTAGGTGTTATTCACGTGAATTTCAGGAGCAATATTAAATCTAGTTATTTTTTTTGTGGGAAAAGTACATAATACCAGTGATCAAAAGAAAAAAACCTAATGAACTATTTTTTTTCCTTCAAGTTGGTTTGTAGTTAATGATGTCATTTCCTTAAGCTAATGGGTTAAAATTCAAAAATAATTAGCATGTCTTTCGAACTATACCTTACCGCAAATATTAGTGTTGAAACCTTATAGAATTTTCTCTTAGTGCATAAGTGGTATATTCTGATTTCGTGTGATTGAAAAATCTTTTGCGGTTATTGATCAATATGTAATTAGGAATTAAATGTCTATCATTTTGTACAGGGGGTTCGGTGAAGCCGATCACCGATCTGAAGCTAACGTAAACAAAGCCTTTATGAGTTTCAATTCGACTTAGTTCTTATACCTATCAAGTGTGGTTTTCAGTTGGCTCTTTCATGAGTCCAGGAAGGGTTTGTTCAAGTAATTTTTACCAGATGGGAATCGATGATTAATGATTATTAATATGAGCTGCTTTCTTGATTAATTGGTTATATACAGGGTGGGGTGATCTCAAGTAGGGATAAAATTGTCAAGTGCGTTTTGGGAAAATGAAACTATATTTCTCCATAGGGTTCTTTTGACGGTCATAATTGCTGGTTTCCTGTGGGACCTTGAACTACTTTTATCGCCACCGATCGTTGATCCAGGGATTTTTTGAAAAATTCACTTGAGGCTGGACTACGGACTGGGTTTTACTGGAGATAGTTGGAGATTTCCTGATCAGCATCGAGCCAAGGAAATCAGGTTTTTCTATTCGATATTGACCACTGTTGTACCACCTTTAATATTCATTCGTAAATTGAGAATATATCGATAAATAATATACTACGCGCAAACGTTATTGTGAGCATATTTCGTGTATATGAGTACATATTTTTTTATATATCTTCTATATTGAAAACTGTAGCACCACCTTTAACATTCAGTCGTAATTTGTGAACATATCGACAAATATTCTACACACAAGGGTTAATGTGAGCGGAAATTATATATATATTCTTTTATAACGTCATATAGCTGAATGAACGTCCCTGCGCTACGCCTGAGCTCTCGCGACGCACGTGATTTACCCATTTTTTTTCACGGTAGCGACTTGCAGTGTTGCCGCTTTATAATTTCTGCAGTAGATTGCACCAAATTGCGCTTGAATTCCTGTTTGTACGATTGTGACCAAGTTGTTCGCAGATTCAGTAACGCATGCGCAGTTTTATTTTTCTTTTGTGTACACATATATCTGATTCTACAAGTTTATACTTATTGCTGAGTTGTGTGGTTACGATAAATTGAACGGTGGGATTTTGTTTTGTAATATCCATTCGCTTAGCAGTCTTTTCCAATACTTGAAAAATTCTGATTTTTTTTGTGTCCTGAATTTACTAATAGAAATTTGCATATTTCAAATTTGAATCAACAACCTGTATAAGCTCTCACTTTTAATAAATTTTAGGGTTATATTGCTGTTTATATTCAACCTTGTTTGGTAGATTTGCGGGTTGAAGAAAAGTCTAGGGGTATTTGTGCGGTGAGAATTTACCTGGCGCCCACTTGAATCAATTTCAGTCAGTTCAATCGAACCCTTCCCTCTCCAACTAGAGTTTAGCCGTGAATACTCATCTGTCATCTGACAGCTGTGGTCCTAATCGACCTGACCCTTTGGTATAGAAATTACTGGTCGTTTCAATATATGATCACAGGATATCGAATTATTATAAACAAATTTTCAACATATATTTGCAATGTTTGATCTTACTCCTCCGTGCATAGAACCAACTAGGGTATCTAGGTATAGGAACAAAATAATATTCAGAGGACAATATCGTTAGTAATTTTGAATTCTCCTCTTGGGAAATCACTGCGCTCGGTCTGGGTGATCATAGAATTTCCATTTCAAAAACTGATAACTCAAACACGTCTGAATTTTGTACCTAAGACTACAGTCAAAACTCCTTTTGGGGATTCCCACCCTATTTACAGGTATTTACTGATCCCCAAGTTGTGTTTTCAGAAAATTCAAAGCTCACAAACGTGGTACTAGTTTCTGAAGAAGGAGACCCATATTGCATTGATGATTATAGAATGGTGAGCATTATAATTTGTTTCTCCAAGTACTATAAATTGCGGTGTTTAAGCAAATCACAGCCTACTTGGACAATAATAAATTGATAATGTCATCTCAACGTAGATTTTGGAATGATTAATGTATTGAGAAAGCAGCTGTAGATCAAGTTCAAAATATTCATCAGAGTCTAGACGATAAAATGCTGAGACTTAAAATCTTCTTCCATCTGACTCGTGCTTACGACACAAACCCAGAGTTTTCGAAAATGTAATTGGATTCACCTGATATACGTGCTACTAGTATTGAAATTATCAAGGAACGTTCAGAAATATACAATTTTATTCCGGGAACTCCACAAGGGGAATGCTTGGTCCACTGCTCGTTCTCCTATATATCAATGATTCACCTCATCATACTGATGAGGGTTATGTTCTTATCTACGCTGATGATACACCTTCATTAAGGATAGCTCATTCACAGCAGGAGTTTATATAAAGGACAAACAGACTAATACAGGACCCTGGAATCTGGTGTGGAAATAATCATTTGAAAAATGATAACTTGAGCAAAACAGCTTCTATACGTTGGAAAATCTCTTATATATTGATAGATGTTAATATGAGCCATTTCAAAGCAGATATATCATCAAAATTACTGGTATTGATTAATGATCGACTAAAAACTCAATTCAACTAAGTACATTGACGTCATTCGCGAAAAACTCAACTGAAAATAGTAGACATCGTATATACGAATATCATACTCTCAATTCACAGTCGGACAGCTTATTTTGTCAAAGCCCTTGATCTCCGGACTCCGAAACACAACTTTCCTCCATCTTGTCGGACTGTCTCGGTCTGATCTATCTCCAGAGCCTCTAGGCAACTTCTTGATACAACTTTTAACTACGGAGTACAACTTAGTTAAGTTCCAGTCCATATAGGAAGATTTAGTTCAAAACAGCAAATAAGTTCGGGTTGAGAGAAATGTTTCTCTCAGTCCTTGATAGATTGTAAATTAGGGAGGAGAACGAGCCAAATGCATGTGGAGAGAGAGAGAGTGAATGTAAGCCTTTCTCTGGCCCAAGATTGTTTCAGATTGACATTATACTTCTATGAGCATTTTCATGAACATGAAGTTTTTCTGTGTATCCTATAGAGTCATCTCAGCGAGATGCTCGAGCAATAGAACTTTATTTATTTTTTTTATATGCAGATTCACACGAAAGGGAAGCCCTGTGATGTTCAAAGAACACCGCGTGAATCAAGGGACAGGAGATACGAATTAATATTTACTTTGAATTTCTGAAGTTTGTAAGCCTCAGGAAAAACCTCTCTTGGCAAGGAGTTACAAACCTCAGCTGTTCAATTGAAAAAAGATTCCTGAGCAAGAGACATTCGACAGGTTTCCAAATTAACAAAAAAGGGGTGGGAATTTTGTACTCGTCGAGTCATCCGTGTAGATATTGCCAAGCGGGGAACAATTGATAACAATTCGGAAGAGCATCGACCGTGAAAGTATCTATAGAAGAGAGACAAGTCTCCGACCCTTCTACGATGTTCCAATGAAGTGAGCGAGTCTGTGAGCGAAGAATCACCAACAAGACGAATTGCCTTTCTCTGAATGGAGAAGCCTCAATGAATGTTGTGGTGCCTCCACACATGAGAACTGTATTCCATGACAGGTCGTATCTGAGCCTTCTAGATCAGTAGAAGTTGACGAGAAATGAAGTATTCCTTCGCACGAAAATCTCACATGGTTTTCCCATGAGAGATTATCACTGATCGTAATTCCTAGCATCGAGATACTTGATTTTGTAGGAATAGTTACTCCTGACATCTGAATATTTGATGATGATAGATCAACTTTCCTTGAGAAGAGACATGCCTCGGTTTTCGAAGCATTAAATTCCACTAAGTTCATGTTATCCCATTCTATTATTTTTGCCAAGTCGTCGTTAATTTTATTGACGTGAATGTTTCTTTGAATTTTTGTTTCTCGATCTGGTATGGGGACTCTGGAAGAGAAACTGGTATGAAGAGTACTGTCGTCCGCAAAACTATGTATTGAACAAGACGTTTTTTCGAGCCAATCATTGATATGAAGCAGAAACAAAGTAGGCGCCAGAGCTGAACCCTGTGGAACACCTATACAATAAAAACTTCTCACTAGAATCATACAATGTTTTCTCCAATTCTGAAGATGATTTTTGTGATGAAAATCAATAATACCCTTCTTCTACACCCACTGGCGGCTATAGGAAGCGGTCGCAAATAATTTACAATGCACGTGCATTGTAAGTGAGCCATTACGTCACAGCTGTCAGGATGATGGGAGAAATAGTATATAACGAAACGAGGGGGATAATAATAACGCATAAATGAACAATTTGCGAGTGCACGTAATTGGCCTCATCCCCGGGTTTTGTACTGTACAACGCATTGGTTCATAACTATTTCTCAAACAATATTAGATAAATAATGGAAAAATATTTCCAGGCAGTTTCTGATGGTGGAAAATAGAATTGTTCGATAAACTGTGAAGAAAATTATTTTTTCAATGATACATTAAAGTTATTAATTTTGTAAATACCCAAATCAATATCTAAAATTGAAAAAAGAAACAAATTTTCATTTTCCAACACGGATGTTTTTTGAAGCTATTTGAGAATAGCTCCAAGAGAGGGAAATGATCTCAGATTCATAGATTATCAATTATTGTGCTTGAAAAAAAAATGACAATTCGCTATCAACTAACTAATCGAAAAACTATGATGAATTTAGTTTTCGGCGTAATATTGTTCAAGTATCTAGTGAGTGCTTTCATTTTTTTACTTTTCAATTTCAACACCTAATATGTCTGAAACACTTTTTTGGCCAAGTGCAAAGTGACTTGCAAAAGGCAGAATACCTATTTTTGGTATCATTAGAACCACCGATGGCATTTTCTAGTAAATATTCTCCGCTTTTTGCATCCACTTTCAGATTTCGAAAATCTCTGGTTCTCCAGAAATGTACGAGAAACACCTATATTTTTTACTGGCTTGTTTATAACTTTTGCAATTATTGCGTGCGGCATTCAATTTTCAGAAACAATTATCATGTCATTCCGAATCGATTGACACCTCATTCATATTTTTCTGAGAGTGCTGAAATATTTATCAAGTAGGCACTTATTAACAACATTAATAATTTTCATCATAACATACTCATCTCTTACTCGATGAGCTAAAACTGACATCATTCAAAGATTACGACGTGCTTCCAGCAGTCTGGGAATCGTAAAAGCACCAGTAATGTTGAACTAGTTTGATAACTCTGACTAATTGAACACAAATAAACCTGCGGTCTCGGGATTTTATCAAATTATCAAACATTCAAGTCATTAGCTAAGCAAAATTTTGAATATCATGAAAGTGCAGCACACATTCTAACCGATTAAACTTGGTGCACTCAGGATATAACTCCCGATTAAATGCACTAGACCTTTCAACCGATTAAACTGATCAAAATAAACCAGGCGTTCGGCTCACTTTTCAGGTACTATCTTGGGTACAATATTGTTCCTCTGTTCGATTTTGATGTTTTGTGAGTTTACAGTTTTTCTGGAAATAATCCCAACATATATTCGTCCCTCACCAAGCTCAATCGACCAAAATGCGTGCATTTCCATGATTTTAAATTTTTTTTTCAAGCAAACGCATTCGTGCATAATTATTTAAGATAAAATACCGAAACCGCAGCTCGAGGGATTTTATGAAATTATTATTAACTTTAGTCATTTGCCAAGCAAAATTTCAAAAATCATGGTGCAGCACACATTTTAACCGATTATATTATTCAACCCCTGAATAAAAAGGTGGGTCCAGAGTTGGTTCGAAAATAAAGCTTTGATGAAGGTAATCGATAAAAATGTTATTTCTTCATACCCAGAGCCTCTGGTGTTCATGCTAAACCCTTATCAATGTAGTACAGTGATTCATCTAACAGGATGAGCAAATGATTGATTCCCTTTATGACATTATAAAAATGCTGATCGAATAAGTAAATGAGATGGTTTTTCATAAATGTGATAATTCATGATGTGCTAACGGCTGAAAGATTGATATATTCTTCAATACGCACGATACCATCAAATTCTATGTAACGTAAGATCGGATAAGTGTGAACGCGTCATGAGGGAAACATATGGGCAAATTTTTTGTCATTTCTTGCTGTTTGAAAAATTTCAAAATGTTGTGATCATCACATGGTATAAGGTCGGCTTGGAAAATGACATACCTATCATTATTGTGATATAATGACTGGAGTTCATTATAATTTGTTTTGGAAATCAGTACCCCCGGATTACACAATTCGAATGAATTCATTGGTGAAAGAGTCATAAACTTTTAAAAGGTCAAAATGATAATAACCAACCAATATGGCATGAAAATTAAAACTTCCTCTTCTGTCTATAATTCGTTCAGAAAGAACTTCAACAATGTCTTGGTCCACAAAAGCATCAGAGTCTTCGATTTCTGGCCATGAGAAATCATTTTTTTATATTTGAGAATTATTCTGCTCATTAATTGCTAGGTGAATGCTCATTGTACCTCTTTTTATTTCTTTTACTGCATTGTCGTGGTTCGTTGAGAATAATTAGAGGCTCTTTGGGATTTTTGGCGATAATTTGGAGCCGTTTTGCATCTAGAACCATGAAATATTTTGAGTGTGAACGTATACCCAATGAGTTCACACTTACCCCAACACATGCAGTCACACTAACCCCAGAATGTATTATCATCGGGGTAAATATGATCCATACCATAACATGGTTTTGAATGATATAATCATTGAATATAAAGAATCAAATGATACATTTTCACGTATAGACATCAAAACTGACCGTCGTCAATTCAACACAGATTTTGATATTGTTACGATTTATTCGCATATGAAACACCAAACAACACTAAAACTATTTTTATTATAACTCTCTCTCACAATACAATACAACACAATCACTTCAATCGCTCCGATAACTTTCCAATGCTCGGTACTAAAACGCTCTGAACAAAAAATTCTCCACTTCAACTGCTGCACTTAGCAATAAACTCGCTCCACAAAATAGGCTTTCGCGGCCGAGGTTTTCAGTATCACTACTTTTATTCGGGTTTGAAGGCCGTCGTTTTTTGGAATTTCTTCCTGACGTTTCGCTGGCTCGAGTGTCTAGTTTCTTCAGAGGCTCATTCATCTTGAAATTCACTCCGATGACTGGAGCTCCACTTAGCTTTGAATAACTCTGCTCCGAATAAAACTTGTCTCCGCCGCGATGTCCTGCTGCTTATATATCTGCGTACCTATCGAGAGGAGTCCCGATGACTTGTGTCGAATTCTCCAAGCGGCAATCAACAGTTCCTGGACAATGACGACGCGACCCCCCATCTGCGTTTACATTCTCGTCAGGACCGGCGCTAGGAGAGAGTCGTAACAATATTCTCACAAAATACTAGTTCACTCAAGTCGGAACGAAGGCAGCAACTATACTAAATGATTTTGTTGAATTCCAGTATACAGGGTAGCTTTAAACGTAGGTAGGTCGAGGGAAGATTTGTATATGTCCATGCCAGATAGCGCTGGAATAGGTTCATTGGCCACTCATTAAATGTAATTGTTCAAACGTTCCTCGAATTCACACTAACCCGAGCTGATTATACTTTTCTTATATATATTAACCTCTTCGAAACACTCTAATGACCGTGCTCAGGAGGTAGAATCTTATTAACGCAACGATCGGCTATGTTCTTGAGTGCCCTAACTCTTGTTCGACTTTCTGATTCTTTCGATAGCGCATTTTCTATATCAATTGAACGGAAACCTAGAAAGCTCACAATACCACCGAGTAGGTTTATTTTTTCGATCAACAGACCTATAACATGTGACCGAGATTTGACCTCAATTCCAAATGGCACAAAACGGGTAGAAATCACAAAAGCACACTCTCCAGACGCCAATAAATAAACTCATCAATACTAACCTCGTTATCGCTGTTTTCTGCGGAACTAATCTAATTCACAAGACGGCGCAATTCGCTATAGCGAATCGGCGAAAGAAAATAGTTTGAAGCGAATCCGCGTGGTGAGCGGAATATTTTCGGTCGGTCCGAAATATCAATTATTCAAATTACTTTGTCTGCAGTTCCTGTCCCGAATGAGGCCACTCAACCGATTCGGGACCATATGTTCCGGAATAAAAACCGCAATACATCAGATTCGCCGTTGCCATGTACACGTGAATTCGAATCGGAGTCGGACAAGGATGGTGAAGAGGCCCGAGAACGAATTTGAAGTGGTTTATAGTCCGGGTTCATAGTCCGAGAGTATTCTCGAACTGGGAAGTGAAATTCGAAAAGATTCATCGAAAGTGAGTTCAATGAGGAATCCTTATACACGTGTTATTTCCGCAACGCAGATATCTAGTAATATCAACCAACCGGCTATCTTTTCTCCACAAACAGCTGGGACTTTCGATATCGAAATCAAAATACGAACTTTCAATTGAAGTCTGAGATGCTCTCAATTATCTCGTGAATACAGTGGGGAGTATATTTATTTGTAGTTGAATTATTGTAACTACTATCAAAAACTAGTGATTTGTATAACAAGGGAGAAGAGTGCTACTTTTTCTCCCAAAGATAGAGTTTACTGCCTGACGCGTAGCGGAGAGCAGTGATCATTCAAGGGAGGAAAAGGCTCTATATCCCCATGTTATACGTATGCTTTTTCCGCCTACCCAAATGACAAGTCATTTCTGAATATCCTTCCCATGAAACTGACAACAAAATCTATTCAAGAACTAAAACTTAGACGTAGGCACAGTAGAGCATG
This sequence comes from Zygogramma bicolorata, assembly GCA_032362365.1. Lineage (NCBI taxonomy): Eukaryota > Metazoa > Arthropoda > Insecta > Coleoptera > Chrysomelidae > Zygogramma > Zygogramma bicolorata. The sequence continues at coordinate 619,761 of JAVJAQ010001619.1, forward strand.
CTCCTAAAATTCCTAAGAAGAGGAGAACGTATGAAACAAAGAGTAAAGAGTTGAGAAATAAAGAAAAAAATCTGTCATCGCTGAAATCAGAACCAACAACAACTTGTTGCGCTACCGGGACTCACAGGAAATTTCTGCTGGTATTTACTGTTTAATTTTTACTTTCTTAATATATTCATTTCTTGAAAATATATCTTTTTCTTTACTGATTTCTTCTATTTTACATAATTAAGGGTTTTCTATAATAAACAGTTAAATCTATACTGAAATATTATAGTTTAGGTCGTCAATGCCTTATAAGTTATCTCATTGACGACTTTGCTCTCTAACGCCAGAAAATATATACTTTGGATAGAAGTAGGCGGGAAAAAACTATTCACTGTTCGGGAACTGAAACTCATTACCTACTGTAATTTTCACAACGAAAGTTCAGTTCATAATAAAGTCGTTGCCACTTCCGCAAAGACGAATTTATAGGCTTTTTGTCGCGAGATACCAGGTATGTCACGGTACGTACCGAGGCGGTATATGACTATCTCTCTCTCATCTCATTCTGTTTCCTTTCATACCAGACGGTCGCGAAAATGGAAATGGTATCTCACTCTGACTCTGACAGCTTGTCGAGTTTTTTGAGATTGAGGTTATGTTACGGAGCTCTGCTCTGGTTGTTTTCATTATTATCGTTGTAAATTAATCCAAAACTGGAAGTTAATCGTTTTCAGAGGTAGAATATGACATATTTTAATTTGGATTTTCACAGGTATCCATTGAAATATTTCAAAATGGCTGTTTCCATTTATGATTGTGTGGCTATGTTGGATTTTTTTGACGATTTCTTGTTGAATGAATTGATATCCTTCCAAATGGATAATGAGACAACACGCCCTAGTTTGAGTTTGATATCCACTCCTCTGTAGTTCAGTGTAATTTCTACCAATTGATCGGATTCCATTACTGCTTTTAAATTTCCCAAGATCATCAACAACAATTCAAAATAAATGTTGACGTTGAATGTCAAAGTACCAGACAGTTGATACCGAGCTGCTCCCACGGTATCTAATTTTACGTACCGTTGATGTACACTCGGCGACAAAAATGTTCATAGTGATAGTCGCGAAAACGCGTCGGTAGGCGATTGGTACGTACTGTTAGAAGTCAGAAGTGACGGCGAAATTTTCGTTGACAGGAAACAAACATTGTTGGCTTCTACCTTGCTGTTAAATGTAAATAAGGTTTTTCTCTTCCTCACAACTCTTCTTCGGACTCACACTGCTCTGGCCCATCTCGCTCTTTGTATTACTATGTGAAAATATTGTTGCCGTTTCATTTTGAGCGTCTACCTCCTGACAGCTCTTGACAGCCCGCCACTTCCTTGATTTTCACACTCAACGTTATTGTGATCTAAAAAAAACAATGTAGCAAGTGTTTAGAATTTGGGCCAGTGACATGAACGTATTAAAGGATGAAATAAACAATAATTGAAGTAAAAATCAGCCCAATTGATGTAGGCGAGATACAAGTCGGAATTAGGCTTCCCCTTGCGTATAACTGAAAGTATAAGTTCCTGTTATCAATTCTTCATCACTTCGACGAATAGAGAACCGAACTGAATTGAACAATTCTAGAGTACTATGGTTGGGATGTATGATGAAATACAAAAGTTTTCAACACAATACAATTGAAACAATTGAAGGACAAATGTTATAACCAAGTATAGATAATTGAGCACGATTGAGAGAGACTTCACTTTCAACAACACCAGAGGTACCAATTATATACTGGAATGTTTTCAATAATTGCTGGCAAGAGAAAAGAATGAGTTGTTGAAAAAACTTCCGTTTCAATTCCAAGGACGTGGTTTCCGAGAAAGGAATGAGATTCAGTCCAATGAAATGGAAAATGCATTTTATTTGAGATTCAAACAAGAGAATATTTGAGTTTGATCCATCTATAGTCTAAACTCTACAGATCAAGTAAGTTGTTCATTGCAAAGTCACAAAAACCATTTTTCGTGATTTTCATTCCAGCCGAATTATCTGTTTTGTGAATCATCACCAACGGCAGTTTAATGCATTGTCGCCAAACCCCTACTAGGTCCCGTCGGTTTTCCTCATCGTAAAATCAGAATGAGCTCTGAAAATACTCCTCACCAAACTTCATACAAATACTACCTTGTGGAACTACATATATTTCTGATTAAATGCGTGTCAAGAGGGAATTGAAAATATTTCTTTCGATTCTCATATAATCTGTTCAAGAAATTCATACCAGTAATAATTAATCTAAGAACACGAAATTTTATCACCGGTTGGATCATTGAGGCTGTTCCCGATACACATCATTTCTTAACCACTGAACTTGTATTCCAATTTTGAGCTGGATCATTAGTATTGAGAAATTGAAATCCAATCATCGTATAATTCCCATCTTTTGTTTATTTCATTCACTGAGTGTCTGACATTGGCATGCAAATGAAATCAGTCTTCTGTTCTAGATATATTGAAATCAATTATAAGAAGAAACGTGCCCTATAGTTATAGTTTACATATTCCTTTAGCTGACACCATTCTCACTGGCCATTACAGGAGAAATATGGAGCCACAGTTCACTCAATAAATAACGAATATTTGTATTTCACTGCAAATTTTTCTTCAATTCATATAAGTCTTCCTTAGAAAACGAATGTCATATCCGAAACTGTGACATACTGTTAGTATACCAATAGAATGAATCGTGAAATGTAGTTTAAGGTCCTTTATTTTCACCAGATACCCAGAACGTGGGGGTCTGATTACACCAGAAGCATTGTAGCTGCAATATCTCTCTCGGTTGAGGTAACTGATTAATTTCTTTGCAAGGGTTATGAGGTACGAAGTGTAAAGCATGTCATGCGTGACTGCCCTGCTACTCATCAAGAAAATGATCCATACTCAACGACTAATGACTAGGGGTCGGTTTTACCAGCGACTTCAATCTGGATTATCTTGCTAACTGGAATTCCTGAACGCCTAAATGCATACAAATATTCCAGTTAGCAAGATAATCCAGATTAAAGTCGTCGGTGCATAAATGCGTACAAATATACCAGTTAGCAAGATAATCAGGATTGAAGTAATTGGTAAAACCGCGCCTAGGGGAGGCAGTTGCATGAACTACAGTCAACTGTGGTTCAGTTGAATAGAGATCAGTTGGTAAGCAGATGTGTACTACTGGAACTTATAGTTGACATAAGAGAAATAAGCCTTGGCGAGATTTTCATCTATCCGAGTGAAGTATCACACTGTATTAGATGGAAGTGAATGTGCCTAATGAGGCCTGAGTGTACGTACATACTCTCCAACATTCATAAATGTAGATGTCCTTTTTGATTGCACTTTTGTACATGTTCATGCGAATGGACACCTAACTTCACTCACCTTTTTCACCATAAATCTATGAAATTTCGTACAAACCAATCATTTATGTACAATATCCATCAATTTCTTGAGCCATCTACTGAGAAATGTAATAATGCACTTAGTGATCAGTAACGCATCATCGGTACGTTCATAAGCGAATGGATTGTAATAGTTTCTCCCCTTTCAACTGTGATTGCTCTACTACATGAATTCCAATAATTGCAAGGATTGATTCATGACTTGTCACAAACATGGTTTCGATCCCATTCCATAACTGACTTTGACGGTCGGGATTGCAGTTTCCATGTAAATCAATCATTTGCCGACATGCAGGTGAAAATATGACAATGACTGCAATAATCGAAACGATGAAACTTGATTGGTTGTGTTTTTTTTATTTAACAGTGCCTAGATGAAGTTAGTATCCACCTCATCGTAGTTGTTGAAACTGTTTTTATATCTGTTATTTTTTTTTTTTCCCTCTGTATATCATTTATTTAGTTGTCATAGAGTTATCTATGAGATGTCACTAACAAAAAAATATATTTTTTTTTCAGAAAAAGCGTCAATAAGTATTTCAATCCGAGGTTTTTTCAAAGATAAAGATAATAGTAACAACATTTGGCGACCGTGACGATGGAAAAATATAGAAAGGAACGAGAAATAATCAGAAAACTTTTCATGAGAACGTCTGAGGCAATTGACAAGAAACTCAGCGAGAAAGACAGAACCAAAGACGACATGTTATCCCTTTTGAGGCAATTGGAAGACAAGGGTAATCGTTTATTCTCAGCGGATGAAAACATCAGAGATATGCTACTATCCAGCGATGCCGAGGAAGCTGATCTAGAAGAAGAATTCACCACAATAGAAATTTATCGGGAAGAGCTCATCAGACAAAGATCCAGGTGCGAAGTTTTATTCAAGACATCATCTGAAGAAGACCAAGCGAGTTCCCGAGAATGGAAAAATAGAGAGAGAAACAAGAGAACTTTCCATTTACCAAAAATTGAATTGAAGAAGTTTGACGGGAATGTCAAAAACTGGATCGGATTCTGGGGACAGTTCCGGAAAATCCACGACGATAAAGAAATCGAACCTGAAGATAAATTCCAGTACCTATTGCAGGCGACAGAGGTGGATTCAGCAGCGAGAGAACTGGTAGAAAGTTTTCCTCCATCAGCAGCAAATTACACGTTGGCTATTGACCAGTTGAAGACTAGATTTGCAAAAGATGAATTCCTTATCGAGGTATATGTGAGAGAATTATTAGGTTTGGTACTTAAACAAGCAATGGATAATACAGGTATGTCACTTTCCAATCTCTATGATAAATTAGAAACACAACTGAGGGCATTGGAAACTCTAGGGGTAACAAAGGAAAAATATGCGGCAATGTTGTTTCCTTTGGTAGAATCTGCATTACCAAATGATACAATGATAGCGTGGGAAAGACATCGCAGTACAAATAAAAACAATAGTATTTCTCATCAACTAGAAATAGGAAATGCTAGTAAAATTGATTCTGGTTCTGATAATTTGTCATTTTTATTAGATTTCCTAAGAAGCGAAGTAGAAGCGGAAAAACGAATAAGTTTGGCAAAATCTAGTTTCTGCAAGGAAAACATTAAGAAGAAATGGATTACACAGACACGAAACGATAGAGGCGACAGCGAATTATACACAGCGGCAGCATTATACTCGGCAAGTTCAAAACATGCAGGAAATGTTGGTAAGAAAATGTCATGTTGTCTTTTTTGCGAAAAATCACATTTGAGTCAAGATTGTCTCAAAGCTCATAAACTTTCTTTGGATGAAAGGAAAACAATTTTGAAAGACAACAAAGTTTGTTTCATTTGTCTCAAACGAAATCATAATTCAAAAAATTGCAGAGCATTTATAAAATGTATAGTGTGTTCAAAGAAACACTATCCTTTAATGTGTCCTGATATAGAAATGAAAAAGTGTAAAAAAGATGAAGAAAGTAAAGGAGTTGAGAATAGTTTGACCAGTAGCCTATCTACTACAATATTATTACAAACAGTCATTGTGAAAATTAGATCTGAGGGAAAAGAAAGAACAGTACGAGCATTATTGGATTCGGGTTCTCAAAGATCTTATATTTTGTCTAGAACTGCGGAAGATATGAAGCTAAGAAAAATTAATGATGAAACTATTGTACAGGGTGTTTTTGGTGGAGCTCAATCTCAACCACAAATTCATAAGTTATTCGAAGTTACGATTAAAAATATTGATAATACTAATGAAATAAGACTGAATATGTTGAATCAAGACAGAATTTGCAATTATCTCCCTCGTATTAACGATTTATCCTTCATAGACTGCTTGAAAAAGATGAATATACGAATTAATGATACAGATATGAAAAATGTTCCATATGAAATAGAACTATTATTAGGGGCAGATATTTTTGGTCACTTATTGACTGGTGAGAGACATTGTCTTGGTGGTAGTCTTGTAGCTGTTGAAACAACTTTGGGTTGGACGCTCATAGGGAAGTACGACTCGTGTAATCGTAATAAAGTCATATTTTCTGGGTTTTCAGACTTATCAATAACAAATTTATGGGAATTAGAATTATTAGGAATTAGAGATTCAGCACAAGTTAAAACAAACGATATTCTTGAAGAGCAGGCACTGAAATATTTTTATGATACTGTAAAAGTTAATGAAGAAAAGAGATATGAAATTAGATTACCTTGGAAGGAAGATCATTTAAGAATTTTGAATAATAAAGAAGTAGCTTTCAGTAGATTGGAGTCTAATACGAAAAAATTGATAAATTTGAAAAAATTCGATGATTATTCTGAGGTATTTTGTGAATGGGAGAAACTAGGAATTATTGAAGAAATCACTGACGATGTGGCGGATAATCACGATTTTATACATTACTTGCCACATCACGCAGTTATTAAAGAATCTAGTTTAACAACTAAAATTCGCCCAGTTTTCGACGCATCAGCTAGGGATAAAAATGGAAATTCTTTGAATAACTGTTTAGAAAAAGGCCCTAATCTTCTTGAATTAATTCCATCACTGTTAATAAATTTTCGGATCAACGCCATAGGTATAACTTCCGATATTGAAAAGGCGTTCCTACAGATAAGTGTTTCGCAGAAGGATAGGGATTATTTACGGTTTTTATGGTGGAAAAATTACTCACAACGCGAAATTAAAATATTTCGACATTGCAGAGTCGTATTTGGTGTAAAATCTAGTCCATTTATTTTGTCGGCTACAATCGGTTATCATCTGGATAATGTCACTACACCATATAAAAAAACCGCTGAAAAATTGAAAAATTCTTTCTACGTTGATAATTGCGTTTCAAGTTTGAGAAATGAGTCGGAATGCGCAAAATTCATTGAAGAATCCACATATATCATGTCATCTGCGAATTTCAACTTACGAGGATGGATACATAATTCAGGAAAATTTGTCACTACTGGCCAACTGAACGTGGTTGGTGTGCTAGGCTTACTTTGGAATGTACAGGAAGATACATTATTTTGTGACATCCATGCTATTGAAAATTCAGATATCGTTTCAACAAAGCGGAGTTTGTTATCAGTTGCTCAAAAAATTTTTGATGTCATTGGTTTTTTGTGCCCAGTTTTACTGATTCCCAAATTATTATTACAAGAAACTTGGCAATTGGGAATTGGCTGGGATCAGGAATTGCCCACTGATATTTCCAAAAAATTTCAATACTGGATTAAACAAATGGATTTATTGTCTTACTGTAAAATCCCAAGAACTCTTTTTAATCATGCAAACTTAGAGGATGCTTCAGACACAACCATTCACGTATTTTGCGATGCTTGTAAATCTGCTTATGCAAGTTGTATATTCATAAGAAGTTCTGTTAGGGGAACAATATCAGTGAGTTTGATTCTTGCTAAATCCAGACTAGCTCCAAAAAATATCACTTTACCTAGGCTCGAGCTGTTGGCTGCATTATTGGGTGTAAAATTGTATGTAACTCTGAGAAAAATAAAAGAGTTGAGTGCTATCAAAACTTATTTTTGGAGTGATTCAATGGTGGCGTTGACTTGGATACGAACGAAAGGACAATGGAAAACATTTGTAGAAAACAGGGTAAAGGAAATACGACTAAATACAAATATTCATGACTGGTATCATGTTCCAGGAAAACTAAATCCGGCAGACCTTGCCTCAAGAGGATGTAATGCCAGAACGTTGCTGGAATGTAAGTGGTGGTTTGGTCCGACATGGTTGACAAAGGATTCTGAAGAATGGCCGAGTAACGAAATTATTTGTCCAGAGGAGGATGTGAATGCAGAAAGGATGAAGTCTACGCATACCCTCGTATCCAAAGCAAACTTGACAACTGTAAATTTTCAATACTTTTCGAAATATACTAAAATTTTAAGGATGATTGCATGGATGTTGAGATTTGTATTCAATTGTAGAAGAGAACATTCAAAGAAATCTGGTGAAATAATTTGCGAAGAAATCGAAGAGGCAGAAATTAGATTACTGAGGATGATTCAAGAGGAAGCCTTTGGAAAAGAGGTTAATTTAAATATTGATATATTCCAAGACGAGAAGAGACTGTGGAGGATAAAGACAAGACTGGTTTTAGGAGACTTTGAAGACAATTTCAAGTATCCAATTTTACTTCCTAGCAAACATGTAGTAGTAAGTAGGCTTATAGAGGAATATCATATAATGAATTGTCACACAGGAGTCCAAACACTGTTAACTATTCTCAGGGAAAAATTCTGGATTTTGAAAGGAAGAAAAACTGTGAGGCAGGTAATTTCGAAATGCTCTGTATGTAAGAGGTATGACAGTAAACCTATAGATACGCCTTTCGCACCTCTACCTATAGAAAGAATAACATGTGGAGCAGCTTTTAATGTAGTAGGAATAGACTTAGCTGGACCTCTTTATCTCAAAGATAAGTCAAAGGCTTGGATTGTTTCATTTACTTGTGCAGTTTATAGAGCTATTCACTTAGAACTAGTGAATTCTCTTTCAACTGAAGCATTTTTATCAGCTCTGCGGAGATTTTCAGCACGACGTGGAAGAGTTGCTACCATTTACTCAGACAACGGTAGTAATTTTATTGGTGCTTTCAATGCAATGAAGAAAATTGATTGGGACCGTGTATTCGAGTATTCCTCCATTCATAAAATAAAGTGGATTTTTAATGCACCTACCACTGCCTGGTGGGGAGGATGGTGGGAACGCATGGTTCGAATTGTTAAAAATCTCTTGAGGAGGAATTTAGGGAGATCATCAATCAGCTACGAAGAACTACTAACTCTGCTTTGCGACTGTGAAGCGGTTATAAACAGTAGACCCCTGACGTATTCTTCTGACGTAAAAAAAAAATATCTACGCCCTTTGACCCCCTCAATGTTCATCAGTGATTTCATCAGCAGTGACTTACCGGAATTGGATGAAATAGACAGAACCAGCCTAATCAAAAGACAGAGATATATACAGGATCTTCGAGATGGACTGAGAACGAGGTTCAAAAAGGAATATTTTGCAGAACTAGTCAACTGTGGTCATAGAAAGCCACGTGAGCTGATGGTTGGAGACGTTGTACTAATCGGTGAAGATAATGTTAAACGCACCAATTGGAAAATGGGTAGAATAATAGAGATGTATCCAGGAAGAGATGGAGTTTCAAGAGTGGCCAAAGTGAAAACAAGATTGGGCGAGCTCATACGACCTTTCCAACGATTGTATCCGATGGAAATTGAGAGTACGATAAAATCTTCTGGAAGCATACTGGAAAAACCTGAAAATGATGGTACAAATTGTGATGAAGCGTAGAAGAAGAAAACGACTTAGAGCGAAAGGAAGAAGAAAACCAAGGTATTGGACAAGAAATAGACATTGAAGACAAGAGAGAAGAATTCAAGACAAGACGAGGACGTGTGGTGAAACCACCAAATCGTTATGGAATTTCATAATTTTGCGGGGGGGAGAATGTTGAAACTGTTTTTATATCTGTTATTTTTCTTTTTCCCTCTGTATATCATTTATTTAGTTGTCATAGAGTTATCTATGAGATGTCACTAACAAAAAAATATATTTTGAAAAAGCGTCAATAAGTATTTCAATCCGAGGTTTTTTCAAAGATAAAGATAATAGTAACAACAGTAGTTGAAAGAAGTTTATTTTGAATATAATAGTTATTTATCATTTGAGTGCTGAAAGTGATATTCAAACAAAATAAAATCACTTTTAGCAGGTATATCATACACTATTTTCTCTAGAAACACCGATAAAAGTCCTAATTAACGCATACCTATTTCAAATTGATTAATTGATAAAATAATAGCCTCGAGTTTATCAGTTTTGAATCCAATTTCATCTAATCTATTCATGAAACAAGTTGCAAGGTAATAGAAAACAGAATTTGTTGACAAGTTACGTCAATAAATCACGAATTTATCTTTCTCGTTTCTTCGCTCCTCGATGGAAAGTGATTCAAAAAATGCATTTCTACCGCCGGAAATTGAAGAAGCTGCCAATAAAGCTGCTTTTGAATTATTGCCTAGTAAGTCAAAGCGACAGTACGAGTTTTCATACGATCGTTTCTTGAAATGGTGTGATCAGAAAAATGTCAGTGGCAAGGAGGCCAGTGAAAAAGTGCTTCCTGCATACTTTGAAGAAAAGTCCAAAAGATGGAAATCGTCAACGCTTTGGTAGAATTACTCTATGTTCAAGTCGATGATGAACATAAATAATCATGGCATAAGCAGATATTACAATCTTGTGGCTTTTTTTGAGCGAAAGGTTGAAGGATATCGACCGAAACTCACTTTTAGCACTAGTACTAAAAATGATTTACTTTTCATACCAGTGTCACAAAATGGCATTTTAGACACTGAAAGCATGCGTCAAAAATTATACTTTTACTGACGTTTGTAGAAAAATACTATTATATTGTCCCCGGTGAAAGACAGGGGTTCACGAGTCAGACTTGAGAGGCACATATCTGTGTATGGTTGAGTCATTTATTTGGAATAACTATACTTTGAGTATGATAAGAATTCTTTATTGAAGGTTGAGACACATCAATGAAATCAATTTTTCCACTCGTTTCAAAAAGAGTCGAACGAAATTGAATGAATTTAAATTCATGGAGAATAAACGTATACCAGGGGCCTGATTTTGAAATCGGGTGAACGCTCCCATCAAGAGAAAATTCGGATATCTCTTTCTATCTTGTGAGCAAAGGTCATTTGAAATAAAAAAAGACAGTCGACTCTCTCTCGGTATGAGAGTTCATCAGGTTTGAAAATCAGGCCCCTGGTGTCATGTTTTTTGTTTGTGAAGTTGATAATTCAATATTCGGAGCAAGGAAAGTTTTATAAGTCGATGCTTCCAACAATCAAACAATTTCACACTGCTTCCGGTTTGACCGGAAATCGACTGAAGTTAGTAATTTCCAGAACATTGAATCGCTCGAGAATGAATGTTTCTTCATCAAAGAGCTGATGCTCCCCCACGATTCCATTAGGTAGCCATTTTCATTCAATATGGCGGCGAAGAAGCCCACATTTATTATGGCGGCACTGTGACGGCACCTGTTATGATCTATTGTCAAACACATTATCCATTTGAGAGATGAAAGACAACATTTTCCGAATTTCGCGTTGTCTACCGTTGGAATTGTGGAAAAATGTATGCGAATTGGTAAAACATTTCCCTTTCAATGTTTTCCCAAGAAATCAACAAGATTTTTGATGATAGTGTCATGGCTTATGTCATATTGCCGCCATATTGAGGAATAGCGCCTTCTTCGCCATTTTCAGTAGAAAAAAATCACTTGTGTTATATTACCAAGGAGAGAATTTCAACATCATTTCTAACCTAACACATTATAGAATATTTTTAGGAATAACCTTCGATTTAAAACAATTCAAGTCAAATGAAAGGAAATAATAATATAATTCATACAGTAAACACATATGAGTGATTATTTCTATCCAATGTTCAGGAAACATCGAAACGAATCACTGGAATAAAGCAATGAGTGGAGAGAATCATCAAATACAGTTTTATATACCCTGTATAACAAAAAAAATAAAACAAAATCGATCCTAGAGGCACACCATAGTATTAGATCATCCAAAATTCGATATTCCATTTGTTGAAAGTAACTTGAGATATTAACATTAATTTAATTTTCAGTAGTATCAGTAAGATCCATTCAACGATATACTACATTATTAGTATTTGTCCGAAAAATCGGTATATTTTGTGGTATCAAAACTTTTTGTGCAGAGCCTGAAGATTGACTCAGGGGAAATTAGACCCGTTATGCAAGAAGAAACCAAGCGACAAGAAGTAAGTTTTGAGATATCAACCTGTGAAGATTATAAATTATTATATCAGGGAATATTTTTATCTCATCACACGTAAAAAAACTCAGTGAATTCAATGAATTAAACAGCTGGAGTGTCCTCAAATAATATTTTTTTGAAAGAAATATTGAATCCCTGAAAATCTCTCTTCATGAAATTCAATTGTGAAATTTCGGAAAATTACTCCAAAACTGAGAGAGTCCATTCTGTAATGAAATTTTTGAATTATCTGTTGACTATTGTTGGCAGAAAAAATCCTCATAATTCATCTTCGAAGTTATGCTCATATGTCACAGTGAAACTATAGATTCAAAATGGACAATTGAAAATGAGTTTTTTGAGATAAAAAGTTTTTCAAAGAGTTATAAGTGAGCATTCATATAAAAAAAAACAAAATTCAACTTTTCTGATCTAGCAAACAATTAATTTATTTCTATCTACACTAATCGATGTTTTTCAGAAAGGAGTCCCACCTCATACTTGATTATCATGTAGCTTTTCTTAAGGAAGCCATAACAAAGCCTCCAAAATTGTAAAACAGTGAATGAATTTAACAATGCTTTTTGCACTGAAAACCTTTTTTTTTGTGGATCCAAAGGTAATTTGCAAATCAGAGATCTGTATATTGGAATAGATGAGTCTTGCTCTTTTTGCCAGACCCATTGTTTCATTGTTATCATTATAACTGTGGAATATACCCTTAGGTTACAATTATCGATCGTCCACCTCGTGAGAGATAATTCAACCATCATTTTCCACCAACCGTACTCCATTGTTATCAAACCCGCCATGCCAAAAATAAAGAATTAAAATTTACATGATAAATTGGAATCAGATAAAGACGAACAGACTTATTCAAGTAATTAAGAAGAATTAATGTCGGACAATAAATCGCAGTTGTCAGTGTGGGCAAGGCTATATTACATCTGCCCGGGTGAACCTTTTCTTTTCCCGAATCTTCAGCAAATTCACGTAATTAATGCGATATTAAAGCTTCTGCTTCTGGCAAACTGCAACATATTTCAATCGATTCGGGAATTACTTTCTTTCAGTCCGGCAGTTTGTCTCAATTTTCCGTGTAACAATGGAGCAGAGAAGAATGAAGTGCCCGCGAGTTTTGTCTTCCCGGAAAAAATGGGTTTTTAACTTTCCATGCAAATCACGACCTCAAATTGTTCGATCGTAAAATGAGTCCGCGATATTTTGCGAAAGAGTCATTGATTTATTTCCGCCGGGCTCCGGTAAATTTCTCCGGGAGATAATTCGTGGGGAATTCGAGCATATGATGAAATCTACTGATCAGAGTGATTTACGAGTTTGTCTGGAGGAGGTGCATGAAATATGCAGAGTCAGTGGAAAACGCTGATTTGACTGTGCGGTGAATTGCAGCGTATGAAAAAGTCGATCAGGAGCTTGGAGTGGATGTAATCCACACCGAAGTATATCCTCCACAAAATAATCTGTTGACAGTTTCATTTACAAGTATAATGAATATATCTATGGAGTACATTTCACTAATTGAAGACTTTTTTCAGGCTTGGCCAATAAAGCTATACCAAAAATTGAACACATCAGTGAGACCATTATTGATTGATATCAAGAACACATCAAATATAAGCGTTGAGAAATGTTAACTGGGATATTGATGCGAGACTGGTTTGATAGCTTGTCATTTATGTCAGAATTGATTTGCCTTCTTTTTTTTTGTAACAAACTTTGAGTTCAACATCAACATTCTATTTTCCGTCGCAACCAAATCCTTCAATAATAACCGGTCGACTGTTGTTTCGTTCACAATGCATTGATTTTGCATGAACCGATTATCATTTTCCAGATCTGTATAATGTCATCGAAAGTAGTGGTGATTTGGATTTATATTCACTGCATTGAAACGAACTTTGAAAAAGTTGGGATCAAACAGACTATTTGACCATTATAGTAATGAAAAATTCAAGTGGTTTTTTGATTGAATGCAAAACTGTATCTTTCCAATACGTTTCGGAAGTTTTATTCCAATGGATTTAACTCGTCTGTTATACGTATAATTTGATGACTCCAACCAGGACAAATTCTTGTTTTCTGTATACTATTCTCTCGATAGACCATTCATAACCAAAAAAATAATCATGAATAGCTGTTAAAATTTGTATTTAATCAAACATTGATTCTGAGATATAATTGTACTTTCCGCTTTTGATAATGTTACTTTCAATCATAATACACACTGTTTTTTTCTTTCTCATAACAATCATGTCATTCATTTTCCAGCTTCTGGTATTATGTTCTTCCTCTGAAAAAACGAAGCAACGGGTGAACAATAAAAATCTTATCATTAAAACCCCAGTTTTAAGATTCAGTATCAATTTTCTGCTTTTTGTTAGCGAAACGCGCGTCAAGTCTAAAAATATCAGTTTGGTGTTAGGTTAATTGATCTCTAGGAAAAGTTTCAATAAAATTCTTCGCTACTTCAAGTTGACAGAGGACATTGTTTTCAGTATAGCCGAAGAGCGATGAACCGAATAGAGTCCCATATTAAGGGATATGCTGGATTTCAGGTCAAGATTCACTGACTATATGATACATTACCTGTTTTTTGAAAGAATTTCTCTATATTATAAAACAACAAAGGAATAAGTCCATCTATAAGGAAGTGACTAGAAGGTATGGTCGAGTTCTATCAAGTGTCTGAAATCAAACAACGTTCATCGTGGATTGTATTCATTTCATTTTATATTTTACCTTTGTTCCATTTCTCTCTAGTTGAGTACAACGTCCAGTCAGGAACTTCTCATATATAATCTTTTCAAAAATGATCATAGAATAACTAATATTCAATGAATTATGAGATATCTTCAGAGAGTTTGACCAAGGAAGATGGCAGAAAACTAATTTTGAATTAGTTATGAGAACCGAAACAGATTTGATTTCCGAAACATTAACAGTGCTGAATAGTTCCTATCGAAAAGGTACTTTTTATTCTGGTACAGACCAGTTGGCAGTGATCAATTTCTTCACAGTCAGCTTTTGAAAGGGAAGATACTTGAAGCTGAAACCGATCACAATCTGCAACAAAAGAATGCGGCTGGGTAATTTATGCGAAACTCAGAATTTGTTTCTGTTGAAATATACTCAATGTTGGGAATAAATATGCCCCATAAAGTTCCGTCATTCTTACAATCAAAATATCAATGGTAATTGGTTTACTATTGAAGGTTGGTTTCTTTCTCATTTTTTGCAAGGCATTTGTGCAAGTTGTGAGTCACCCTGTATCATTCGAACGGTATGCATTGATGATTCCTGTGATTTGAGCGACGTGTCATGTGTGACAGATACAAGGCAGTCTGTAATCAAAATTATTACACAATTTTCGAGATGGGACATTAAGTTTGTTCAATAGGCCATTTTGAGTTATACTAGACGTTGCTGACTGATATGAATTGTTTTTAATTTTATAGATTTCAACATTATCAACGAAAAACTAATAAGAGAAAATTCATCCACCAGAAAAAAAAATACTTTCGATGAAATGAATATCTTATGTTGTGGTATTGTAGTATATTATGATCTCTCTTTTTTTATTCTATTACTATGAACGGAAAAAAGGTAGTTGGAATGGGTGTCTTAAAGTGTAGGGAAGCAAAGTCCAATCAGATCTAGGTCTAAAGTGCTCTTCGGAGGCCTGGCAGTGAAAGGCAGGTCAAACGGCTTCCACGAACCAAAAAAAAAAAAAAGAACTGAAACACGAAGTTAGTGCAGTGATCAAGCGCTTGGTTCATCTCCGAAAGATCAAAAGTTTGAACCTCATATGGGACAGAGAATTTTTTCCCGAGCATTTCTCTGGCGTTTCAAAAAAAACAGGCCGCCACTTCTGAACATATTCAGCATGAATGAATTTTGAAACTATACCATAAACTAATGAATATATCAGTGAATTTTCGGAACCAGCTGTTGGGTCATGAATTCAACTTTTTATTTTTCTCTTGCATGATGTGCTCCTTTCTGAAAAATAAAATTTCATTATAGGATATACTTTTTTGCACTACCTTACTGGAAAACTTCATTTCCGATTCCTGAAGAAGGGAGGAAAATATTACTTTTTCTTCCACCGGGAGGAAATAGTATATTACTTTATGAGGCAGAGAAGCATGACTTTTCTTGACGCGCCCGATATTACGCGCCGAACGAAGTGAGGCGCGTAATAGAGGGCAAGTCAAGAAAAGTCGCTTCTTTGCCGAATAAAGTATACTATTTTTTCTTCAAACGTAGCAATTTTCAACCATAAATAGTACAATTCATAGCCTATTTTTACTCAAAATTAACTGTGACAACTATCAAAGTCGTCTAGATGTTAGAAATTAAAATAATTAAGTCGTCGGTGGGATTTGCGTCTCCCTGGTTACAGTTGTTTGACAGTAATTTTATGTTATTAAAGACAGCTTATTGTTGTTGCAACCGCAAGCGCAAATTTAGTGCGGAAATGGAAATCCTGAACGAAATTGAGTCTGCGGCTAATGTAACACGTTTGGGGCCCTCCAAGTCCGGGATAAAGTATCGGTTAGCATACAAGCACTTCCAAGAGTGGTGCGATACAAGAGGAGTACGGCAAGTTACCAAAGACGTTTTACTGGCATATTTCAATATAATGGAAAATGAAAATAAATGGAAATCTTCTACAATGTGGTCACGATACTCTATGATAAAATCCGAGTTAGTTATTAGCAAAAATGTGGATATAAGCAAATTTTTACAGTTACGTGCCTTTCTGAAAAAGACAAGCGAAGGATATACTGCAAAGAAGTCTAAAATTTTCACTAAAGACGAGTTTGATAAATTTTTGTTTGAAGCGCCAGATAAGTTGTATTTAGGATTTAAGGTAAAAAAAATTATATTGCAAACCATGTAGTATACTCTACTAAATTATAAAAGTATTTCAGATTGTTTTGTTAATTGGGGTTACCGGCGCCTGTCGATGCGACGAATTGGTAAAAATGAAGACTGTGGACATTGAGGATAAAGAAAATGTAATAATTATCAAAATCCCAGACAGTAAAACACGACAAATTAGATATTTTACGATAATTGGTCAAAACTACATTAAACTGTATAAAAAGTATGCATCACTGCGGCCTGAAAATCTCACAGAAAACAGATTTTTTATAAAGTACCAAAATGGAAAGTGTTACCGAAGCGTCATGGGAATACATTCAATCAGCGCAGTAGCCCAAAAAGTAGCTAGTTATTTAAATTTAAACGATGCAAGCGCATACACGGGTCACTGTTTACGACGAACTTCAGCAACACTTTTAATTGATGGAGGCGGAAATCTAGAATGCCTCAAACGACATGGGGGCTGGAAATCAAGCACGGTTGCCGAAGGATATATAGAGGATTCAATAAGAAATAAGAACGATAATGCTCAAAAAATTTTAAACCCTCATGATTCGCCAACATCGGGAATGATTGCTGAAAGTTGTGCTCGAGCATCAGTATCATCAACAATTACCAATGCGTATCAACACGGTTACAATTTTGAAAATGCTTCATTAACTAATTGTACTTTTAATATTACTATAAATGAAAATGATGTTTAATTGTTGTTAATGACATTTGTATTGTTGCTTTGTGACATGTTTCATATTGTTGCCATGACAACATTTTTCCCTCCGCCGCGCCGTAAAGAAACGGGAAAAAAACTGCTGCCCGCGAAGACATCAAACTTTGACAGGATCAAGTTAGATAAGTAATGTCATCATTATTTGACGTTTGAAGAAAAACTATTTTTCCTTAATTGTCAGGAAGGAGATGCAATGAAATCAATTCTGACTCATTGGCAAGATCTTTCGGCAGGTTATCTCCACTGGAACTCAATTTTCAGTTAGAAAAAATCAACTCAAAAGGTGTACAACGTGGCAACTTATGAAAACTGTTATGTTTGTTTAGAGGAAATGCCATAGCAATGAAGCGTTTTCAACACATTCTTGTCTTATAGCCTCATATAGTTCCACATCTTTCTGCAGATGCTCATAAGTATGCACGCATTATGATATTTGGGACATTATATAATGACGACCGTAACGGTAGTGGAAAAAATGATATACATAGCAAAATGCTTTTTTTTTCCCTCGGACATGAATGCCTCCCACTTCGTGTGTGGCCCCATACTGTCCGCGGGAAAAATTTTTTATTTTTCTCCCATGGTACATAAATATTTATTTCAAATATGGGAAAAAATGAAACATTCACGTTTTTCCATCCGGGACCAACTGCCGATCATATTGAAATCGAATTCAAATATAACAAGCAGTTCATCGTGTTTGCCTTCGATAACAATGACCATAATTTTCGATGGATGTGCAGATAGCTCTCTAATATTTTTTATTCGATCGAGGGCTGCATATCCAATCATTTATTTGTTTCGGGATCCAATGTATTGTGCATTTGAATGTGGATGTTCATTTATTGAACTTTTTTACTACATTAGATTTATTTATTGTCGGTCACGAACACAAATTCGTTATTACAGTGGCTGGAGGAAATCTGTTTTTATAATTTCTACGTGTGAACCTTTTTTAATGTTGTGAATGATTGATGCTCAGGTATAATAATTCGCTTTCCCGGTTATTGGTAGTGTACTGATAAGCACATCCATGTATATATATTTATATATATATATATATATATATATATATATATATATATATATATATATATATATATATATATATATATATATATATATATATTTGTTCGGCTAGGCTTCCGCGGTTAGAAATGTGCTGGCTGGAACTTCCGGTTGATTCGCGTCTGGAATGATTTACTTGTCTACGTTTCGGCTCCCATTTCGGAGCCATTTTCAAGACTGAGTGACCTTGCGTGTCTAGGTCTGAGTTGTCTTACTAGCTGGCTATCATCACTGGAGATCGAGGGTTGAAGGTTGGTGGGATTTAAGGGTTCATTAGTAATTGTGGCAGGATCAGGTACCTCCCATCGACCGTCCAATCCCTGAACCTGCCACAATTACTAATGAACCCTTAAATCCCACCAACCTTCAATTCTCGATCTCCAGTGATGAAATCCATAGTAGATATATGAATCAAATACACAAGACAGGTAATTTCTGGTGGTGTAGCACGAATTTATTCTCTATCACTACTCATTCTCAATGATCGACGAGACACTGAATGTCAGCTAGAAGGTGAAACAATTGCTTATCGATTCATGGACATAACCAGATACAGTACCAATACAAAAACTGTTGGACGATAATAGTATATTATGCAACGATCGTGTAATGATGGTTAATAATACATGAGCATAAACCGGGATTCGAAACGAGCCGAAGGTGAGTTTCGTATGGTTTATGCAAGTGTATTAATAATCATTACATGAGAGTTGCATATGCTATTTCATCTACACCCAATAAATAATGAAGAGCTAAAAATATTATATTATTAGGTATTTACATTGAACACAATGATAGCAGGTAATCAATCGTATTTCTTTGAAAAATTCTACAAAATTATAAATAATGGTATACCCACGGAAAATACAACAATGAGAAATAAAAAAAAAACTGCCGAGTTCAGGATTTTAACCCCGACGTTTCTGATCACCACCCTCCCGGTTTACCACTCGGCCATCAGAGCTCATTTAATTTGTTTGAAAATAAAAACATATGTCTTGCATTTGTCAAATGAACAATAGAATCCTCTCGAATGTATTTCTTCTTGTCTAAGACATCTGTGGAGGAGTCGCTGGTAATTCTTCTATAACACTGCTATAAGACATTTTCATTCTTTTATCGAAAATTGACTAAATTCTTCAAAAATTCAATACCTACTGATTTCGACTCGACAAACGTCAAAATACATAGCTTGCACATCATGCTTGATTGAAAAATAATGGATTTCTATTGGTTGAAAATCGGTATCGTAATGAAAATCTGTATCGTAATGGATTTCATTATAAAACGGGTTGTGGGCATATAAGTGTATTATTAGAGTACGGGTGTAGATAAAATTCTTAACAATACGATTTTTAATTCAATTGTATAAAGAATTTGAAGCGAAAATTCGCTGAATTTGGCTTTTGGACAATTGAATGGAGTCATGAAATTAAGTATATCAGGTAGAATTTTACATAGTCAATCATATAAAAAAAGTTCCGGAGCGGCGCCAAATACGCAGATAATGAATGGTTTGAAATAGTAGAAGTGAAAAAAATTATATTTATCACTGATAATCAGCCAGTCTATTTCATAAATGTTAAATTCCCTCTACCAATGTATGCAAATTTTTTTGCTAATTTTCAATTTACAGCATTCCTCAACAAGCGATAAGAATGGAACTTTTGGTTTAAAAGTTGAAACTTTTTCTAGAGACCCTAACACCAAACTGATATTTTTGCACTTGACGCGTGCAAAAGGAAAAGTTTCAGCATTCCTCAGTGTCCAACCAGATCAATCGATAGTGCCAGTGGCTTAATTTTTTATTTTTGTCAGAAGCACCCCAACCTGCAATGAATCTGGTGCTCCTCAAGTACATGAATCGTAGCAAAAAACAATAAATATTGGGAAAGTTGAAAATTTCATTTCATATTCTAACCAGCGTGACTTACTATTTCTGGTTTCCCCAGGAAATTCTGAATATTGATGGTATAGAACACTCAAAACCATATAAAACTACAGAATTGTATATGCATTCACAAAATGCGGTTTTTCCGGTGAATCGGGTCAGAGTTCTTATCTCATTTCAGCAGAAGCATTTTATAAATATCTCAACCATTCTTTCGGATCATTCGGATAACTTTCTACGGCAGAATCTTCGGAATACCCTATATGAATATCATTCAAAAAAAATTGAGAAAAATCCCTTGTCATTTTGGTGAAAACATATTTGAAATAAAAATATACTTTTTCTGTACATACTTTCTGGATATCCACTAAAGCATTCTATGTTCCTCCATATAGATTTGAAATTCTTCCTTAATTTTTCTGAGATGATGGATATATAAAAACTGACTACCAAATAGTCAATGAGAGATAAAAAAATTATGTATGAGAAAGGTGACGTCGAAATATAACATTCTTAGAGAATATCACTAGAAGTTAGTGACCCCAATTCTTTAGAAATAAAGTACAGAAAATTAATCGAAATGAATACTTCAACAGTAATTTCTTCTTCGTCATATTCCGTTCATTATTCCACTATTTCGCTTGTGATTCTCGGTGGTGTAGATGTGGGTAAGCATGTCCACCCAGCATGCAGAATACCGTGGTTCAATTCTACGCCGGATCCTCGTGCTGGGATTCCAACGTTAAAAGATGAGGCCTCCTTAATCCATAGTTTGGAGAGTTTTGACTTCTGAGAGTTGACGTTCCTCAGCTGGTCAACAAAAAAAAAAAACATTCTGAAAACCAACAATTTCAAACACTACATTGGATATAAAATAGTGAAAAAAAAATCTACATATCAGTTGATAATACCTAATGAAACAACATTCAATATCGCTTCTTCATTCAGGTGCATCAATGAACTATAGCTTATTTCTACAAAATATATATTTGTTCGGAAGTAGAAGAGAAACAGAAAAAGAAAGAACTCCGCATGAATGTTTTTTTTCCTCTTCCCTCTGCCTATAGGAAACACTTCATCTCCGCTTACAAATATTCAACAAATTCTACTCCATCGACATCCTATCGCAATAGGGCACAATATTCCAGGAGAACATATCCACGGAGTTGGATCCCAAATAAGAGCTGACAACTTCCCTCCTCATTCAAGACTTTCTATGTAGTTCAATATAGGACAAGCAATATGTGCCAATTTCCATTTAGATGGAATTCACCGACAGTGGATATTCTTTCGTTCGGGTTTTTCGAAACAACATCTGTGCACTTTTCAGAACTGTTTCACTTTCCTGTGCCTTCTCTACTTTTTGCTCTGCTTCTCTATATACCGCCAGAAAGTCGGAATGCCAAGCCGCCTAATTTATTTAGTATTAGAGATGAGAAAGTTTATAAAGTTTTGTAGGGGTTATAGCGAATTTTTCCGGGAGTTTCTGTATGGGAATATTATATTTTCTCGAAGTTTTCAAGAGGCGGAGAGGAAGGACTTTCCAACCTGGATTTGAGTTTCTTCCATGAAAACTTCGTTGTTTGTCTAAGTATGTTAGTTGTGGAAATAGTTCGATATGATATATGACTTGTGAAATTATGATTTGCTTCTGGTAACCTTCATTACGAAGTTGGGGTTTGTGTATAAAGTTTTTACTTCTGTCCAATGTTATGGAGATTGAAAAGAACTCAATTCCGAAGATATCCGCTATCATAACAATGGACATTTTCCAACTCAGAACATACAATGGATTGAATTCGACTAATCACGCCAGTTTTGGTATACTTTTTGGTGCAATTAATGGTCAACAAGAGCGTCAGTAGAGCCATAATTCGAAATTTCAGTTCGAATTCAAAAATAAAAGTTATTGAAAGAAACCCAAAAATGTCGTGGAATCAATGAATTTGAAATATTCCATTCTTTTCAATGGACATTATTTTCGGATTCTAATTATTGAGAGGAATATATTTCGTTTTTGTCTTCATAGTAGGACATAAATTCTATGTATGAGTTTGTAGTGTTGATGTGATAATTCTAATTCGATACTTTTTCAACTTCGATAAGAAAAAAAATTACATACATTTTTAATTGAAATTTCGAATTCTAGTTATGAAGTCATTTCCACCGATTTCGAATTTATATGCTTTCAAAGCAATGTGAATACGGAGTATTCACATTGCCTTGGAAGCATATAAATCCAGGGGATATTGAGTCCGTTGTGGAGAATGAAAGGTGTCGAATTCTTTGGAACTTTTCATTCCCCACCCTCAGGCAAATACAGGCCAATAAGCCTGATATAGTCCTCTTCGACCACCGAAGCAAGACGATATTCGCTATTGAGTTTTCGGCCCCTGCCGAAACGAATATCGTCCGAAAAGAGGAGGAAAAACGAACGTACCAGGATTTACTTCACGAACTCCGCAGGCTCTACCCGGACTATTCTGTCAAGTTAGTGGTTCTGATTGTAGGTGTTCTCGGTGGTTCCAGACCAACGCTACTCTCGGAGCTTAAGATCATACCGGCATGCCGTAATGCGGCAGAGATCTTGGCCGGCCGCATGCAGAAGGCCGTTATTCTCGGTTCGTTGCGTCTGCTCAGGACTCACGATTCTCGGAGCCAGTGACCACTTACCCCGCGGTGCGGGGAGTGGTCATTGGTTAATTATACTAGCGCGTTCGTCCACTGGGTCGGAGCAGTGGGGAGTACGCACCCGACTAGATTAGTTTGAACGAAAAATAATAATAATATAATATCAGGGATTCCTCTAAGAAGTCTGCAACAGTGCTCCATCAAGATTATATTTTATTGTTTCAAGGAACTGCCAATTTTACAACATAATCAGTTTGAATTCGAATTCACCGTTTGTTTACTTCCTTTATAGTTAGGAAGTTAGTAGAAATGCGAGAGTTGAGTGTGATAAATAAATAAATAAATGAATAAATGAATAAATAAATAAATATACTTTTATTGACCAACAGATATACATCCAATTCTAGGACAACTTAATTATTTCCAAAGCAATGTATTTCAATACAAAAATGATCAAATGAAAAGTGGAACGAAAAGATCTTAAACTAAGTTTATCGTAGTGTTTTCTAGATTACGAATTTGTGTCATGAATTCTGAGAAGGAAATGCTCAAGATGTCACAGGTTGATCCAATTTCGTTGAAGTTAGATCACATAATATATATAGGACACTTGAATTCTTGGCGTAGTTAGGTGTAATGTTGCTTTATATCTGGCATTCAGTCTTGGTATAGTAAAAGTTATGAACTGCACTAGTTCAATTGAGTCCACTAAATTATGTATTAGTTCATACAAAATTAGAAGACTATTAATTATACGACGTTTTTCAAGCGAAATAACATAAAAGCGAGTTAGAAGCGTTCGGTGATCGTATCCGCGTTCGGGATAAAAGCCATATATTCTGAAATTCACATATTTTGAAAAACGCCTCTGTATGGCCTCCAGTGATAGTTTGTTGCATTCATAAATAGGATATCAGATAATTGCACAGAGTAATGATATCTTCTTATGATATTTGAAAGTGGCCGTGGCCAGGGGGTCACCAAACGTTTATTCACAGCAAAAAGGGATCAATAGTGATCGATAAGGCATTCGATAGATGATTGGACATATCTATGTTCAACGGGTGGCAACCCTGTTCAACTGAACTTTGAACCGAATCTTTTAGTCCTTTGTATTATTGAAAGGATTACCCAAATGACTGCCATATTGATGATTCAAGAGAGTTTGGTTAATTTTAAATAACGATTCTTCAGGATAACTAGAAAGGGCAAATATTCATGCTTTCTATGCTGTTTGACCAAGTCATTTTGAAGAAGCTTGTTCCATTGCTAATTGGCAAAGCGGTCATTTTCATACACAAATTTTTGATACTGAGTCTGAGGATCAACAGAGGATTGAACTTCTTGTTATTATATTTTATACTGAGTGGAGTTGAAGAAATCGGGCTGGCTTATACAGGTTCATGGAAGTAGCAGGGAGCTGATGTAGACTTTTCGGAGGTGCCTGGTGGAAACACTAGTGTAGTGGTAGTGTGGAGAAAATCCCATTCATTCGGAATTGATTGCATGGCTCAAGGTAAGACAATGTAGTCACCACATTCGACTAAGGAACAAACTAACGATTGATAACTGTTGTGAATTGAACAATTTCATATTTATTGCTAACGGTTCGGCTTAAAGAATTATCTCCTTGAGATTTATTGTTCAGCGAATCTTCAAAATTTTTTTGATCTTGATCACAATATATCTGAAATTGATTTACTGTTTCATTTATATATTTGGATGGTATCCAATTCAACACAAAAGAGTTGGTCTACAGTGACAAGTATTGAAAAGAAGTAAAGTTCAATGTCAATTACTGTAGATTGCGTCCAAGTGCAATCCTTTTGTTTCGATCCTCTTCATAAGCGTAGATTGAATATCTGGTGAAAGTTGCTCGACCATCATTTATTGTGGTTGAATATGCGATAGAAATGTCGAATTGGATTGCTGACTCCTATCCCCTGATTTCCGTTTGAATTATCTGAAGGAGAGCATTCTCAAAATGCGTTGTTCAAATGAGGTGGTCCTCGGACTAACTAACCATTATGATGATATGAAAGATGTTTTCAGTCTGGAAAGAATTTCATGCTTCACATCTTCACATATTTTATCAACGTAGATATCGTCTTGAATTCAATTCTGAGATACTTGTTATATTCGAGAAGAAATATATGTTTATCCACCTCCGCCATCTGTTAGAAATTGCTATATTTTGAGAATTTCGAAGCGTAGCCACTTGTTTTTCATTTTCCTTCCTCCGACACCATAGAGAATCATCAGCCCTACCGTTTGGAGGTTTTTCTCCTGTGAATGTCATGCTTCACCCTTCCATCATTCTGTCAACAGCTCCTGAATTAATCACGTAAATTCTAAAAGAAATTTACACCAAGTAGAGTAGGGTCCTGTCAAATAACCCGTGGTTTTCAGAAGATTCTTTCTAGACATTGATAGGTATTTTTCAGTTGATTCTAGAAGAG
Organism: Zygogramma bicolorata; assembly: GCA_032362365.1. Classification (NCBI taxonomy): domain Eukaryota; kingdom Metazoa; phylum Arthropoda; class Insecta; order Coleoptera; family Chrysomelidae; genus Zygogramma; species Zygogramma bicolorata. The sequence continues at coordinate 645,197 of JAVJAQ010001619.1, forward strand.
TAAAGCTCACTTCTTCTGGAAATGCATTCTCATTCAACAGATATTTTTCGCAACAATGACTTTAGTAAGACTGGATAAAATATATATATAGGGGAGGAAGTCTTTGCTGACAAGTTAGGAACAAAACTCGGGAATTATATTTGGGACAGCAGCAAAAGCGAAAGTGTACTCTTGTAACAATATATTCCCAATATTTCGACAATCGGTTATTGTCATCATCAGGGAGTTACAAAATGATGTTGATGAATGAAAGTATGAAACAAAATTTTTTTTCCTTACATTGTTAGTGAGGATGGTCGCATGAGATGGTTAAGAAAGTCAGATGACACATAGTAAAATTTTTTAAAAACATTGACACGTATCAGTACAACACATAAACACGTTAAAAACTATTATCTTCCTTTTTGATGAAAAGGTGTGATGACGAACACCATGTGGAAAAGATAAAGGGCATGAAATTTTGTGGTTATAAAGGCGCCAAAAGTCATTTGTCGAAAATGTCAAATGTCACTGAAAAATTCTTGTGGAGACACAATTTGGCCTAAGCCGCTGAGACCTCAATAGAATTACAGGTGCTGCAAAAGAGGAGGTGGGGTAATGTAATATAGTAATAAGATTATTAGAAATATGAAAATTAGTTTTTTGGAAAAATATACATTTAATATTTTGATTAAGTAACGTCACTTGAATTGCCTTCGAGAACCCTCGAATTCCCATCAATCAATAATAAATATGAATAAATTTCACTCAAATGATTGGGATCGGTTCTTTTATTCAAACAATTTGGAGATTGGGAAATAAATGCCATTTCTAAGAACATTCTCCTCGAAACATTCCTTTCTACTGATAATTTTTTTTGTGGAACTGTAATTCATTGAATGTCCATTCTTGGAAGCATGTTCACTCAGAGCACACCTTTCAGGATGGAGTCTGCAATCGCTTCTATGTGAAGAAATGCGATCTCTCAATAGTCTTCCTGTCTGTCGAATATACTCAGAGTCACAGTCATTGCAAGGAACACAGTAAACCACATTTGACTGGGATAATTTTGGAACTTTATCTTTAACATTAGAAAAGAGGGAACGGTTCTCACAATAAATTTACAATTCACAATTAGGTGACGTTACTCAATCAAAATATTAGATGTATATTCTTCCAAAAAACTCATTTCATATTTCTAATAATCTTATTATTATATTACATTTTCCAAGCTCCTCTTTTGCAGCACCTATAATTGTATTGAGGTCTCAGCGACTTAGGCCAAATTGTGTCTCCACAAGAATTTTTCGGTGACATTTGACATTTTCGACAAATGACTTTCGGCGCCTTTATAACCACAAAATTTCATGCCCTTTATCTTTTCCACATGGTGTTTGTCATTACACCTTTTCAATAAAAAGAAAGATAAAAGTTTCTAACGTGTTTATGTGTTGTACTGATACGTATCAATGTTTTTAAAGAATTCTTACTATGTGTCATCTGACTTTCTCAACCATCTCATGCGACCATCCTCACTAACAATGTGGGTAAGAAAAAAAAATTTGTTTCATACTTTCATTCATCAACATTATTTTGTAGCTACCTGATGATGACAATAACCGATTGTCTAAATATTGGAAATATATTGTTATAAGAGTACACTTTTGCTTTTGCTGCTGTCCCAAATAAAATTCCCGCGTTTTGTATATATATATATATATATATATATATTTATTTTGAAGTTCCTAAAAATCGACTAACAATGGCCTTCGCGTGGATTTGTAATTGAAAAGAGAGTCCTCATAATGAAAATCCTCTCCCACAATGCAATCAGCATATATGCATTTCAAGCTGTCCCTAAAACTCCCACAAACAGGCTAATACTTCGAAAATATGTATATTTGCCTGTATGTTCGCCGTCGTATGATGATTTTCTTTCGGCGTCGAAAAGCCGTTTGGAATATTCAACAAGCGCACATCATGAATATTCATACAATTAAGTGAAGGCAGAGGCTAGAGCGGAAATTAGAGTGGCCGAAGTAGCTTCAGTTTTCTCAGATAACGTCAATAATTGTAACAGCTCTCATTGGAGAGGTGCTGAAAATTGACGCAGGAAATTCAACTTTACAATAGTCAATGAAATTTTTATAGGCTTTATAGGGATTATTCTTTTTGAATTTTGAAATGATATCTTTTTTTTGTTATTTCCCAATATATCCATGTGGGTACTATCGATCAGATATTTTGATGCTTGAGTGGAAAATTAGAAAATATTCTTCTTACATCAAATACAAACGCAAACTGGGCTGTAAAGTGGAGAGTTTTTTATTGAATTCCATTAATTACAAGTTTCAAGCTAATATTTCAAAAAACATCTTGTTGTAATTTCAAAGGAAATTGTGTTGAAATTTGACAAAGTTATTTGTCTGAAGATTTTATGGAAAACTCATCACTTGGCAGAATTTTCGTGTAAAATATGAAGATAATGAACGTGTATTTGAAAGGAAAATTAGTGAAAACAACTATATTCTTTCCGAAATTATCACAGAATGGTGAATTCTGTGCTATTCTGGAAAATGTGTATATAGAAAATCAATTCCATGTTGCTTTGGAATCGATCTAGAGTGCAAAGGAAGTCTTATCAACGCTAATAAACTAGAATTGATAATCTTGGAATCAGGTGATTGTGAACCATAACAAAATTGGGAGTTATATATCTATGATGGAATTAAAAGAAAATATTATTGATATTGTGCAGGTTTCAACAGAAACTCTCTGATCCCTTCAAAATATATGAGGGTATAAATAACAGTTCAGAATTTTTCAACATTCAGAAATTATTTTTATGTACAATTTCGCAAGTAAGAGTCAGATACTCTCCATAGTATTTGTCAGGAAACAAATCGTGTTCTTGCATATACCCGCCTAACAATCCACCAAGTAGGTATAGAGATGCCAATACTTTGAAGTCGTTATTCAAATGAATTGTTAAGCGTTTTTTGAAATTCCGATGGAAGTATCTTGCTAGTTCTTAAAATGTTAGTAATTTTTACCACAAACACATAACACATTTATAGGTAAAACGACAACTTCTAGAACTATGCCGTCAGTTTTCGGCAGTATGATTGATTACAATTTCTCACCCGAAAATGGAAAGATACGATAACTTTCGAACGGCTTCCTTCAGAATGAAAGATTATGGAAAATGAATGAAGGAGAAACCAGTTCCTTATCAAAACATTGGTATCTGACGCCATGATATTTTTTTCTTGGTTTCAGAGAAAGAAAAACCTCAATGGAATCCGAAGCTATTATTTAGTAGGAGATCAAATCCTTCGTATTTCAGAGTATATCATTTTGGAAAGAATATAGAAGTATAAAAGGTTGGAAGGAAAGTTCAAGTTTCATTTTGTATACAGTGTGTCCGTAAAAATGAATTTGTTCCATACTTTACGGACACACTGTATAGAGGGGCAATATTCACGCTTCTATTAGCTTGGTATGTGTGTTTATAACGGAATCTTCGTACTTGGTATCGACTAAGATGCCTGGAAACCCTGGTGTGTTTACTTATACCTGTAGAAGTTTGGGATAAAAGTGGCGAAATCTGGATTGCTTGATTTTTGGTGGATAATTGAGCTTTTGGAGGTTTCCGTACAATATGTACAGATGTCGCCAACACGCTCTTGTCAGTCTTGTCTGAAGCTAAATTTGCACTAAGTGAAAATAATGTGCATTCGGGTTTTTCCACTTTTATTTGATTGGCTAGCGAGAAGAGATCGCAACCTAAAGGATAATGGGTGGACAATGAGATGCCCGTAACAACGTTTCGATATTCAAAAGCAATGAAATCAACAAATAAACACGATAAAAACATCGTAAACATCAAAATTTCAAACTGACATGACAATATGACAATTAACTTGACACTTGTCATCAAATTTGAAAAATGGGAACATAACGCCCTCTACCGAAAAATAGGGGAAACCTTCAAAAGCGTCGATTGTTTTTTTCGCCACAAAAATCTAAACAAAATCTAATCAGTTGAGTCACCAGGACTTCTAGGCATCTTAGTATCGACCAAGTCTGAAACGTCGAATTAACAATGCAATATATGGAATAATCGTCCCGATATCCTTACTAAGACCTAACGATTAGTTTGTTTGGCGACCACGAATAGATTAACATTTTTGGCGAAGGAGCCAGTTTGAATTTCTCTTCATTTTGGTGCTGATAGCCACGATAATAATCTATAAAGAATTCATCATCTTCAAAATATAACATTTTAAAAAATCAAAACAACACGATTTTATGTAGAATGTAACCTAACAATGAGAAATTAATAATGGTTATGAAAAATTGAAAAGTAAAATATTAAACTTTCGAAATTTCAATTAATAATAGTTTAAATGAAAAATGTATTGCAGCGTGGGGTGCTTTTTCAAGTAATCTATCGACACCATGCACCCCAAGTTTTTTCACATTTCACTACATTTTTTTTATTCACACTAATCCTAACTTCAATTTTAAAAATTCATTTTGTACTCTTCAGTTATTTTTTTCCATTAACGCATGTTTTATAATTTCAAAACTATTATTTGCATATTTTCAATTGAACTTTGATCAGTATGGTTTATATGGATTAAAAATTGAATGGTTCATTTGAATCTTTAAAAATTGACTCTGGCTTCATGATAATAATGCTAATTTACCTTTTATCAGATCTGTCAGCTCAGTCGGTGCGCCAAACATGTAGTTCTCGAGAAGGATTCTTGAAAAATGCGTTTGAAGACAATTATTTTTAATGCAATCTGTTTTAAGTGATATTCCCAAATGAATATGTTCAGTCCGAAACTCAAATTCATTTAATTCATGATGGCGAAGGAAAGTGTATGAAATTGTGAGAACTCCAGTATTTTCTAATCGTTTCAGATACTTATCTAACCTAATACCTGCGATAAATACCTTGGCAATTTTATGACAATAATTCGTACATACAGAGAACAATTTAAGTTTTTATGGAATATGATCACGTTGCAGGACTCTTAAACACTGTGTAACGCACGGTAACGTTCCTATTCGAGTTCTCATATACGATTCAACTAATATAGAATCACCATGACTTTATTCTTATGATTCTGTGATGTTACTCCAAATGATCAGGCAATCAGGTAATTACTATTGCAGAGTATTCAATGAATTTTTTGATCGCTGTGTTTTTGCTAGCTGGTAATATTCTTTCAATGATATTCAAAACGAAACGAAAACTGGAAAGAAATTATTATGTGAAAGAAAATCTCGATTATGAATGCGATGTTCTCTTATTCTTGAAGAGAACTCAGCATCAGCGTTCGAGCTGATCCTCTCAAAACTGCAACTGGAGATTATTCCAGCAGGTATGTTCAGTTCCTTGGGTTCCAAAATTTTCAAGCCCACTACTTTTACCGTCCACCGTCACTGGAGATCTCCAGTGATGATAGCCAGCTAGTAGACATATATATATATATATATATATATATATATATATATATATATATATATATATATATATATATATATATATTTGATCGGCTAGGCTTCCGCGGTCAGAAATGTGCTGGATGGAACATCCGGTTGATCCGCGTCTGGAAAGATTTACTTGTCTACGTTTCGACTCCCATTTCGGAGCCATTTTCAAGACTTAGTGACCTTGCGTCTAGGTCTGAGTTGTCTCACTAGCTGGCTATCATCACTGGAGATCGAGGATAGAAGAGATCCTCGATCTCCAGTGATGATAGCCAGCTAGTGAGACAACTCAGACCTAGACGCAAGGTCACTAAGTCTTGAAAATGGCTCCGAAATGGGAGTCGAAACGTAGACAAGTAAATATTTCCAGACGCGGATCAACCGGAAGTTCCAGCCAGCATATATATATATATATATATATATATATATATATATATATATATATATATATATATATATATATATATATATATATATATATATATATATATATATATATAATATAATTATATATATATATATATATATATATATATATATGCAAGATGAATTTTTCTGGGTTTTTTATCCGTTAGGTGTCTTCTGATTTGTTCGACGCTTCGAATTCCATTTTGAATTCATTCTCAAGAACTGTGAGACGAATATCTGTCCATACCGTCCTGGTCAATCACTCCCCTTACGAAGCAACCAAGCAAGAGCAAGCAAAGACTTCAATTGTCTGTTCTCCACGGAAACTGGTATTTATAATGACTCTCCTCAGTCATTATCCGACTGGGTCCGATATTAAGGCTGCATCCTGCCCATCCAGGTATTATGTAGAAATTGATGTTTTCACGGATCTTCGATATGCAAGATGAATTTTTCTGGGTTTTTTATCCGTTAGGTGTCTTCTGATTTGTTCGACGTTTCGAATTCCATTTTGAATTCATTCTCAAGAACTGTGAGACGAATATCTGTCCATACCGCCCTGGTCAATCGAAGATCCTTCATCTCTCTCAATTTCATATATATATATATATATATATATATATATATATATATATATATATATATATATATATATATATATATATATATATATATATATATATATATATATATATATATATATATATATATATATATATATATATATATATATATATATGTATATATAGATGATAAGTACTCTCGACCGTCTATTTGTACACAAAGTTGTTTTTTTTTATCAGGGCTTCGGTCTCAAGAAAAAGATTACTCTTTTTAGCTACCCGAGCTTTCGCTAATTTTTATTAGCTTTTTCGAGGGCTACAATATAAAATGGACATCAAAAAGTATGAATATATAATATAAGGTACATACATGTGAGGTTTTTCTTGATAAATGAAATGTAAAGATAAAACATGAGAAATGTAAATTTTGACAATGAAAGGTGAAGTTATTGATTTGGAAATTCATAGTGTTCTTTTCACTGATGACAGTTATATACAAGATGTATTTATTTGTTTAATAGAAACGAATAAATTTTACAGAGGTTCTCAATATCTGATTTTTTGTTCATGTTGTTTTTTCTCGTTTCAATTTCAGTCATTTCCAAAAAAAGACGTTTGTTCAAGTTTTTTTCAATAGGAAGAATTTTTGTGTTATTATAATCAATTGAAAAAAAAATTGAACAAACGTCTCTTTTTGGAAATGACTCAAATTAAAACGAGAAAAAAACATCATGAACAAAAAATCAGATATTGAGAACCTCAGTAAAATTTATTCGTTTCTATTAAACAAATAAATACATCTTATATATAACTGTCGTCAGTGAAAAGAGCACTATTAATTACCAAATTAATAACTTCACCTTTCATTGTCAAAATTTACATTTCTCATGTTTCATCTTTTCATTTCATTTATCAAGAAATACCTCAAATAGCACATGTATGTACCTTATATTTTATATTCATACTTTCTGATACCCATTTTAGCTAAAAAGAGTAATCTTTCTCTTGAGACCGAAACCCTGATATGAACAAAAAACGACTCTGTGTATATATATAACTATACATATATATATATATATATGGTTAAAATGATTAAAAACTGATTCTCTTCCATTTTTCAGGTACCTCGCTATTATCACATATTTGGAGCTGGATATCAATTATTCAATGACCCAAGAGTTGATTCAAAAATCACTTCCGACACTGCTTTTGACATCAACGATACGGTTTATTTCCACTTTGTGTGACTAGCATAATGATAAATAGTAATAGGTTTTCATCTTTCTGCGAGCGCAGTTTTCGGTTTTTAAAGTATCGTTGCCGATGTAAAATTTTTAATAACTTCTCTGGAGTGTCGAACCTAAACCGTTAGGTGGCTTCACATACATTTCGCTTTCTCTTCATGAGACTATTCCTTTGAATGCTCTCAGATTTCCCAAATCGTTCATGATCATGGATTGTCTGCCCAACGCTGATGAGGCCCAAAGGCCGAAGCAGCTGTCCGTTGGTTGACACTTCGCATCCTATTCAAATTGGGAAACATTGGAGCATTCAACTATTTTTCGATACTTGTACCTTACTATACCTATTGGTAAACTAAACTCTTTCACAATTCATTAATAGTAATATAAACAACTTACATCCGAAGCATTTTTATCAATCACTAGGAAACACAGAGAGATATTTCATCGTATTCCAAACTATGATATTGACACCTGCACTTCCATCCGAAACAAATTCAAATACCTCTAATGAAGGCCTTTGTGTGGATCTAATACCTAGTCAAGCCCAACCCTTGCGAATGAACTATGAGTTCCTGTTGGACAATGGTTTTCATCATCCGCTCAAACGATGGGTTGAACTTCGTTCACGAAGGTAATCGATGTTTGATTCCTGCCCATGTATGAGTAATGATTATCCTGAGTGGTCTGCTGAGCGGACATTCACAAAATGGCCATTCGCAATTAATAATGTTGCACATCGGTAGAGTCGAGTGCGAATTTCTATTTGCCTGCATATCGATGTGAATAACAGACACACATGGATGAACGAGAGATCAAACGTGGATCAAAAGATGTAATTGAATGTGTATGAATGCAATCATTTCCATTCGTTGTTGGATCTTTGCTTTCGTACCATTTTGATGTTTTCGAGAGTCAAATGAGTGCGATAAATGAATGAAGTATTTCAGTTGCTAAATAAACAAATTCCACTCTCGTAGCGTCATATCAACCGATTTACCAGATTTTGAGGGCAGAAATAAAGCAAGTTTGTCCATGAGTCATGTGTAGTTTCGAGTATGAGTTCATTAATTTATCAGTTTGTTTATCAGAATTTGAAAAGAATTGATCTGAGCTCCTCTACAGACTAGCAAATGAACAAATTCAAACAGGGGCTTTATTTCGATGAATTAAACACAAACACAAATTTCCCAACCCAAAAATATCATTTTGATTCAATTCTACGAAGAGTTTGATACGATAATCCCCTGAATTTGGTTTTCGGGCCATCAAATATAGGCATGAGATCAAGTTTATCATCTAAAATGTTACATATCCCATCGCCTGAAAAAAACACGTGAGCGTTTGAAAATAGTTGGAGCAGAAAAACAATAACGGGTTCGTTTACCATCAATATATAATATTCCTAAAAGAGCAAATCCAACAGAGTTGAAAGAGAGAACACCCCACAGAATATTCTTTGTTACCTTCAGTACAATCCGGATTCCGCAAGGGATATATTTGCACAACTTCTTCACTTCAAGTTACAGATGATATATTCAGGGCGAAGGATCAAGGATTCTCTACTGCATTGGTTTTACTTCGGTCGCGCTTTCGACACCATTAATTATGAATTGTCTAGAAATATTTCACTATTTGGGACTTTCACTCAATTCTATAACACTGGTGAAGTCATATCTTTACAATAGATAACAAAAAGTTCAGATAAATAACGCTAACTCTACATATTTGACGTCAATTTCGGGAGTACCACAAATCAATAATAACTCTCCTACATTGGTCCAGGAAGCAAAAAATCTTGGTGTCTTACTAGATGTAGATATGAGATTCGAGAAACACGTTAATTAACTCATACAACGAGCGTACTCCTCAATTGAACTAATATATGGCAATAGACATCTCCTTCCATCCTCTACATATTTGACGTCAATTTCGGGAGTACCACAAGAATCCATTTTAGGTCCTTTGTTATTCACAATGTATACCGCAAATCTAGTGCAGGGTTTACATAACTGCTCAATTCACTTGTATGCAGATGTTACTCAGCTCTATTATAGTTTTTCTCAACATGAAGTGCACAATGCATCCACGTTGATTAATAAAGACCTTGAGTCTTTTGTGAAATCTGCTGGTGATCATTGCTTACTAATTAACCCCTTAAAATCAAACATGATGGTATTCACGTCTCGAAATAAAAATAGAATCGTGAGTGAGATTGATTTGCAAATCAATAATAACTCTCCTACATTGGTCCAGGAAGCAAAAAATCTTGGTGTCTTACTAGATGTAGATATGAGATTCGAAAAACACGTTAATAAACTCATACAACGAGCGTACTCCTCAATTGAACTAATATATGGCAATAGACATCTCCTTCCATCCTCAGTTAAATCTACGCTGTGTGAGAAACTTGTTTTATCACTGTTAAATTATGCAGACATTCTATATGGTCCTAATCTAACAAACACGTTCGAAAACAAGATACAGAAAGTACAAAACTCGTGTCTCAGGCTTATTTATGGAATTCGGAAGAGAAAAGATATTTCACATAAACTTCGAGAAGCATATTGGTTGAACATGGAGAATAGGAGAGTTCTCCACAGTGCTTGTCTATATCGTGGGATTTTAGTAACAAAGGTACCCTCTTACTTGCATCGCAAAGTCACACATAGAACTGATGTCCATAACTTGAACATAAGATACAAGGGAACTCTCACACCACCGTCTTCCAGAACTCAAACATTTGGACGATCCTTCAGCTATCAGATTACTTCATTGTATGATGTGATTCCTTTCTCGAAAAAGAAAGTTCAGGAAATTTCAAAAAGTATTTATCCGAAACAAAACAATAGAATAGACTGCTATTTTTTTTCCGATTGAGTTATAATAAACTTCTTTAAAGACGAATATCAACATATTATAAGCATACCATTATATATATATATATATATATATATATATATATATATATATATATATATTATTTCTCAGAATATATGAATTTGTATAATATTGGTAGACACATAATTTGTGGGTTAACTGGAAGAACAATTCGTTTAGAGAAGTGTTCTCTGAATGAATTGAACTTTGCCCTTTATTTTCGCTAAACATGTTTTGTACTTTTTCTGTCATTTCTATCATCTGAAAATTAATAAAGACGTTTATTATTATTATTATTATATACCAAACAGTGAATTTCACAGTAAAACAATTCAAGAACATTCTCTGAAAACAGTTTCTGATGCCAGAAAGATCAAAAAATCGAATTGGTCCGGAATATTTCATGAATGGAACAAAAAATAAAGGTTCGCATTGAAAAATTCAAAGCTGTATGTGTCCCAAAGAAAACGCCACCTTGAAAAGTATTATATTAAACGAAGATTTTGGGATTCTATTCAAATAAGTAAAGATATATGTAAAAAACAACATGATGAGACACGAAGTCCCTTACTGATTTTTATTTTCGATTAAAAAACCCCTCCAGAAGGCCGCCTCTTCTCCGACTATGAATGCTCTGTCGATCAGATATAGATGAAACAACTATTTTTGATTATTAATGTCGCACATGAATCGAGAATGAATTCATACCTGTGTGTATATTGGAGTGGGTGGAAGACACGCATCGATAGACAAGAGATTAAATGTTGATTTGGAAGAGAAGGTAATTGATTGTATGATGAATTGAAAATCATTTCGCTCGAAGTTTGTTCATGGTTTGATATATTTTTCGTGATCATTATAATATGTACCCAAATGACAGTCAAAATAAAGAAAATGATTATATTTTCTCGTAAGATATATGATCATTCTGTAATATACGCAAAAAATACGTTGAAAGCATTGGATTACATTGATTATGAAAAATTGAAGAAAATATATAGAGTAGAACTGATCACAGGGACACAGCAATCAACCATAGAAAAACGTATGATTATGTATAGATGATAAATATCATTTTCTTGCAACCCGACTCGATACGAGCATTTTGCAGTCACAATAGAGGCCGCATAATAATATTTTGAGGCCGTTAGAAACACTTACGCCATCAGATTACTTATCCGCGTTGAAACGCTGTCTTTTCGAAACGACAAGATGTTTATTATAATGCGTTTCTCTAAGAGCGGTTTCATAACAAGTTATCCCTACCGTTTTCTCTTGAACAACCTTGAAATTGAAATTGTAAATAAATATGTTTACCTGGGTGTAACTTTTGTTCCCTCCTCGCTCTTCCGTGAAATGGCTCTAACATCTGTTTCTAAAGATAACCAAGCCAATGGCTCAGTTATCTGCAGTATGGCCAAAGCAAAAATGAACTCGTGGGATGCATGGATAAAGCTATTCACGTCTATCGTTGTAAGCACTTTCTCTAACAATTTGTGTCTGGGGTGTCAATTACTGCGGAATATTGAAAAAAGTTCATCTCAATTCCTTCAAAAGGTTACTTTCACTTCCTCGCAATTCACCAGATTACTTAATACGACTGGAAACCTCTATTCATCGCGAATACACCATCTTCAAATACGTCCTGAACTGGATAATGAAACTTTTATCTATGAGCGATGATAGATATCCACGATGGTGCTTTTTCAAGTTACTCCTCTCTGATCAATGTGACATAAGATTCAATTGGGTATACAAAATCAAACAATGGTTCGAGTCCATTGACAGTTTTGAAATATCAACTCGACTTGATCGCCACCTCTTATGCACCAATAAACACACATTGCTTCAAAAATTTGAATACAAGTGTCACAGTGATGATCTTTACAAAATTGCAACCTGTAGATATCCAATTTTTCATCTAGATTATCCAGTTAACCCATCTCCTAAAAACTACCTCACTTATAGAACGTCAATACACGTCCGTTTAATAGCACAAATTCGCCTGACATACAAGGACACTCTCAGGATATCAATCAAAAACTTTCACTGGTCCATTGATTTTAAAGAAACTTGCTCTTTATGCAACACTCATCAACAACAGAATCTGCGGCATATTATTTTTGAATGTCCCATACTTTCAGTCCTCAGACCTGCAGTACCATTCAGCTAACTACGAATCTTTTGTGATCTCAATTGAAAGTAGCAGTTTTGAAAATGCAAAATTATTGTATTTTTACCTTGTTGAAGTACTTAAGCTGCGCTCTTTCCTTTTGAACGGAACTCTATTTTTCTCATATTATGCCATACTAGTTGAAATACTCTTTTCTAATCTTTTGTCTTTTCAGTTTTTTTTTCATGCTCAAATACTGTGTGAACCGAACGAATGTTATGAAATTTTTATCTTTGGAAACATTAAAGATTATCATTATATTATTATTATATATCATTTTTACGGTTGCAAGAAAAACAATGTGTATACTGTGGCACCAAAATGTTTTCACGAACTCGAGATTATCCTGCCTCGGCCGGAGCGCTTTGGTGACAATCTTTCTCTTGGAACGCTGAAAAACATTTTGGGGAGTTGGGACACACCATTATCCAATATAAAGCATTCCAGTGCACTATTTATTCATCATAATCATGACTGGATTGAGTTGAATGTCGTATTGATGCGATGGAATACTACAACCACTGTGTTCGTAGATTACTAGTTTCGGATAGCATTGGTCATAACATGTCTCTTCTCAAAGCAAGCCGATTTATCATTGAATACTATTCAGAAATCAGGAGTAAATGTTCCTACAAAGTCATGTGTCTCGATGTTACGAAAAGTTACGATCAGTAATTATCTCTCATGGAAAAACCATGTGAGATATATCGCCAAAGGTGCTTCCAAGAAGCTTGGATTCTTCTTTCGTGCGGAGAAATACTTCACTTCTCGTCAGCTTCTAATGATCTACAATTCTCAGATACGACCTGTCTTGTAATATAATTCTCATGTATGGAGTCCGGCAACAAAGCATTCATTGAAGCTTCTTGACTCTATTCAGAGCAATGCAATCTGCCTTGTTGGTGATTCTTCCCTAACAGACCCAGAATTCCCACCCCATTGTTGTGAGCGTGGAGACCTGTCGGAGCTCTCTTGCTCAGGGATCATTTTGCAATAGAACAGCTGATCTTTGGAACTCCTTGCCAGAAGAGGTTTTTCCTGAGGCTAGAAAACTTCAAAAATTCAAAGTGAATGTTAATTCGTACCTCCTGTCCTTTGATTCACGCGGTGTTCTTTGAGCATTACAGGGCTTCTCTTTCGTGTGAATCTGCATGAAAAAGTAATCAAAACGATCTAGAAATGAAGGCATTATGATTTGAATAGAACTAAATGGTTATATTTGTTGAGTCATATGCAACAATTGGAGATGACAGATACGTAAAAGAATGTCGGTCTGCTTCAGGTACGCTTTCATCAGTCCAATCTTAGTTCCTATACATATGAATGAAAAACAGAAAACTTCAGTTTGTACGTTCCTCATTAACAAGTTGAAGAAACGCCAACACGTGTTTCGCTATGCGCTATAGCTCCCCCAAGAAAAATTACTCTAAAAATATATTTCCACAAGGAAGATTATCTGAATTTGGTAGAATAGAATATGCGACCCTAACATTTGAAATTTCTGGAAACATATTTTTTTCAGCAAAGTAACGACGTCAAAATACTCATTCCTAGAGGTCAAACTTTCATTGAGTTTTTCGGACAAATTTATGGGAGACATCCTTCGTAGTTGCGGTATTCCCAAGTCAGAATTAACCATTCAAAACTCAAATCCATATCGGATGTTGAAAAATTGATATTCCCGTCTGGAGAAAGTATACACAACCACTCTGAGGATTTCAGAGATGAAAGGGTTAACAAAACGATTTCGAATATATACCACGATCACCCTCAAAAATAACCTGTTCGGAGATACTATAATCAGTATTACAGGCAAACTGTTCTGTGAAGTACCAACGTTACACATGGTGAAAATACAAGAGATTCGTCAATTCCAAAAACCACCATCATTTATCTTGTCTGCATAACATTGCATTATAAGGATTATCATTTATCTTCTCTCAGAGAAATGTTATTGGAACTCTTTTCACAAGTGTTGGTCACCGAATGTTAATGATCTGAAAAAAGTATATCTTCAATTCATCTTCGAAAACAATCATAGTAAATAAAAAACGAATTATTATAATTATCACTAGACAGTTAACAAAACCGCTACACGTGTTTCACTATACAATTGATTTTTCAGCGATGTCATTGTACCATAATATGTCGGACCTTTTTTATAGGCGACACGAGAAGCAGTTTTCTGAACTTTTTAGTAAAAATCAACAAAATGGAATATTAATAGTTATTATTCAAATCGTATTTTGGTTATCGCAGACAATTCGTTGAATATGACAACTTAAATTCTCGTTCCATTGCTCCCACGTCAGGTATACCACAGGGGTCCAATCTTGGATCACTTCTGTTTCTCTATTATATCAATGATCTGATTACCTCATTAACTTCTCAAAATCTTGCCTTCGCTGATGACCTGAAAATCTATACAGTAATAACTTCCTCTCATGACTGCTTCTTCTTGCAGTCTGATTTGGGTAATAGTATATTGTGATGTGATAAAAACGAATTGAACCTCAATATTGGTAATTATATTCGGCCTCGTCTCGTAAATAAGTCAAAGTGTAGTACCTCCGTCCCGGCGACATCGATCACATTCTTCTAAGCGCAAATTCCTGTACCCACCACGATACTTTATCATCCCTCAACTATCTTCAGTCTTCGTTTATGTGCGACCCGGTCAAGACGTGACGCGTGACGCAGAGTTCAAAGTTCAACAGTTTTCGAGTAGTGTTTGGTGCATTGAAGTGCTATGCCGAGGAATTCAACAAAAAGGCCGCGTAGCCGGTCGCCTGCAGATAGCCGGCATGTGATTAAATTACTGAAAAGACTTGAAAAAAGGATTGACGGTATAGAGAAGAAATCGAAACGTCCTCGTAAGGTTTCTAGTTCCAGTTCGGACCGAGATTCATCCCCAGACTATTCCCATGATAGTTCATCGGAGAGTGAAGGTAAATAGGTATATTTTAATCGCCGAATTACGTTTTTAGCCGGATATAGATGATGCAAAAACAGCAAGAGTTTCGCCCTGTCATTTTCTGTCGTATGGCAGCCATTAGGCACGCGCACGCAAGGAACGCATGCTTTGTTATCATGCTACTAAGCCAGCCGCTTGACTCCAGGGCCGGACTACGCTACAGTGCCCCTCTGTTTTTGATAACAGTCGTTTTTGATTGAGGCACACGCATGCTTTGACGCCATGCTAACTCATAGTAGGTTCTGTTTTTGATAACAGTGGCGATATGAGGGACAGCTGTTTTTGAATCACAGCATTTTCTATCCTGGACTGTTTTTTATAACAGACCCAAAAATGTTGCCAAAAATTTTTCTGGTACAATTTTCTCCTGAAGTTCGTTCTATATATTGATCCTCTTTCCAGAACAGACCGAATTTCGGGAGATCAATGAGGAATTAGCCCATGACGGCCAAGAGGGGAACCTCGTATCTGCAGCCCCTTCAAAGCTGAAGGACGACATTTTATCCGTATTGGGCAACGAGTTAGTCACCATTAAGCAATATGGTCCGCCCATACGCCAGGAAATCTCGGATAGATGGGTGAACATCGTCAGAAGCGGATTAGACAGTGACAGGCGAAAAGCATTGTCAGACAAATATCCCGCTCCAGAGAATAGCCGTTTTTTTGAAGCTCCAAAGTTAAACTTGGTCATAAAACAAGCCGTCAACGACGCTGTGCTGAAGAGAGACGAACGCCTAGCCAATAAACAAGCTCAACTTGGAGCAAGCTTATCCGCTATTGGCATGGTCATTTCGGAGTTACTAGAGAAGGAGGGGGAGGATAACAAGATCATGATAGAACGGCTGAGCGATGCCGGTCGTCTTTTGGCAGACCTCCATTTTACAGAAAGTGTTACCCGGAAAGACTTGGTATCTCTTAATCTTAATAAAGATTGGAAAGGAATATTATCTGAATCTCAGAGTGATGGATGGCTCTTTGGAGAAAGCCTAGAGGAACGGCTCAAGGACGCCAAAAACATTCAACAATCATCAAATCAACTCAGGATTCCCAAACCTGTAATAAAGAAAACGAGTATCAAACATAATTTAAACTGGAAGAGTCCACTCAAAGAAACGGGGGGAGCAAGGCAGAGTGGACGTTTTCAACAAGCTCCCAACAACCGGTACAGGCGGTCGACATACCCACAACGTCAGGAGAAACCAAGGGACAAGGGCAGATACGAAAGGAAGCATCGCAGGAATTAGAGGTAGGAAAATCAGCTGGAAGACTTAGGTGTTTCTATAATAACTGGAAAGAGCTTACTAAGGACAGTCGTATCTTATCATGGGTAAAAGGGGTTAAAATCCCATTTTTCAAGACACCTCGTCAGACTGTTATGCCTAAAGAACCTAGACTATCCTGGAGGGAGGAAAAACTAATATCCACTTCCATTCAAAATATGCTAATATCAGGGGCTATTTCTGAAGTACAACCGTGTACCAACCAATTTTTATCAGGCTATTTTCTTATTCCTAAAAAGGATGGTACGCCTCGATTCATTTTAAATCTCAAGAATTTAAATCAATTCATAAAAGTGAGCCACTTCAAATTAGAAGATCATAGGGTCGTTTCTGGCCTGATCAGTCAAGACTGCTTTATGGCCAAACTTGATTTACAGGACGCTTATTTTTTGGTCCCTGTGAGGAAAAACGACAGAAAATATTTGAGATTTTCTTTCAAAGCGAAAATTTATGAATACAATTGCCTTTGTTTTGGTATAAACTGCGCCCCTATTATATTCACAAAATTGTTGAAACCTGTTATACATTACCTAAGGAATAAAGGGCTTATTTCGGTAGTTTATTTAGACGACTTTCTATTGATAGGCAAGTCTTATGAAGAATGTGTTAGAAACATTTCCCAAACAATAAGCATTTTAGAGCAACTAGGTTTTATCATCAATTACAATAAAAGCAACCTTATCCCAAGTAATAGGTGTGTGTATCTCGGGTTTGAATTTGATTCTTCAAACTTAACTATCTCAATCCCAGATGAGAAGCGAAGAAAACTCATCTCTCTGATGTTGAGCTTTAAAAACCGGAAAAAATGTACTATTAGAGAATTTTCTAAATTTATAGGGAAATTAGTGTCTGTTTGCCCAGCAATGAAATATGGCTACCTATACACCAAACTGTTTGAACGAGAAAAATACCTAGCACTCAGTAGAAGCCAAGGAGATTATGGTGCCTCCATGTGCATTCCGAATAACTTAATGCCGGATTTTGATTGGTGGTTAGAAAATTTCAAGTATAGCAAAAACCCTCTAAAGAAAGATAAGTTCATTATCGAGATTTTTTCGGATGCCTCTAGCACAGGTTGGGGAATATTTTGTAACGGCAACAGTTCTTGGGGTTTTTGGGCAGAGGAGGAAAGACTTGACCATATTAATTATCTAGAACTTATGGCCCTATTTTTCGGCCTCAAGTGTTACGCCAGAACACTGAAAAACTGTTCAATTCTGTGCAGAGTGGACAATACTACTGCGATCGCGTATGTGAATCGTATGGGGAGCGTCCAGTTCCCAAAATTGAACAGTCTCGCTCGAGCTATTTGGCAGTGGTGCGAATGTAGGAACATTTATATATTTGCATCCTACATCAAGTCGTCGGATAATATTGAAGCGGACAAAGCTTCGAGGAACCAGCACATGGATACAGAGTGGTCCCTTGAAACTTCTGCTTTTCAGAGGCTAGCAGTTAAATTTGGTCAACCACATATTGATTTATTCGCAAGCCGCATAAATAAAAAATGTGCATTATATGTCTCATGGCTCAATGACCCTGAGGCTCATGCTATCAATGCCTTTACTATGAGTTGGTCGGGTATTTTCTTTTATGCTTTCCCCCCTTTTTCCATTATTTTGCGAACCTTGGAAAAAATTATTAATGATAAAGCAAGCGGCATTGTTGTAGTTCCTATGTGGCCTACTCAGCCGTGGTATCCCCTATTTACATCATTATTAGTCGATGATCCAATAATATTTGAGCCTAATAAAAAATTACTTTCTTTTGGCAGAATCCCCCATCCACTGTCAGAACGGCTTTCGCTGGTGGGAGGTCTATTATCAGGAAAGCACTACAGCTAGGCAACGTTCCGGACGAAGCCTTGGAAATTTGCATGGCCTCTATCACGGACAGTACCTTAAAACAATATAACTCGGGTTTAAGATTATGGTGGGAATTCTGTTCATTAAGGGGTATTGACCCTTATAAGGTTTCACCAGAGAACGTCTTAGAATTTCTTACCATTCAATTCAATAAGGGAGCCTCTTACGGATCTCTAAATAATTATAGGTCCTCCATTGCTCAAATAGCTGGCCCCGATTTGGCCCAGGACTTTCGAGTACAAAAGTTTTTCAGAGGAGTTTATATGCTGAGACCAGGGAAGCCCAAATATGACAATATTTGGGACCCTTCAACAGTGTTGAATTATTTCAAATGCTTAGAAGATTCGGAAAGCAATTTAAAAATTCTGTCCCAAAAACTGGTTACACTATTGGCACTAGCTACAGGTCAACGGTTGCAGACACTTACTTTGATTGATATCAACAATATCTACATATCAGAGGAAAGGATAGAGATCCCTATCTCTGACAGAATTAAAACATCCGCCAAGAATAGAAGCCAACCTGTTTTGAGACTACCATTTCTAAATTCAGACCCTAAAGTATGTGTCGCCAACACCTTAATTTCCTACTTGAAGGAAACAAAACCCCTAAGGGGCACTATTAGCAATTTATTCATTTCTATTAACAAACCATATAAAAAGGTTACGGCTCAGACGCTAAGCCGCTGGGTCAAAAATATTCTGGCCAAAAGTGGAGTTGATACAAAGATATTTTCCGCTTACAGTACGAGGCATGCGTCTACGTCCGCAGCCAATAGGAAGGGTATAGATTTTGATACCATCAGGCTTTCTGCGGGATGGTCTAGAGATTCTAGGATGTTCGCCGAAGTTTATAATAGACCCTTAATGTCGAACAAAACATTTGCTGAGGCAATATTGACTTCATAATTATATGTTCATACTTGATTTCCTACTTAGTATAGTTATTCATCATTTGTAAAAGGAGTTTTCTTATGTTTTCCCTTGCTGGAAGAAATTTGTTTAGTATATTTTCTCTAACAGACTTGTGTTTGTTTTCTGCAACTTACTCTGAATATCTACACTTTGACTTATTTACGAGACGAGGCCGAATATAATCAAAAGATCAAACGAACTTACCTGTGATGTTCGATCTTGATTATATGAAGGCCTCGTCGAAGTAAATAAGGTCCCACCCGAACCCTAAATCCCAATAACAGTTGCATAAAACATTATCTTTGGAAGAAGACTGAAGATAGTTGAGGGATGATAAAGTATCGTGGTGGGTACAGGAATTTGCGCTTAGAAGAATGTGATCGATGTCGCCGGGACGGAGGTACTACACTTTGACTTATTTACTTCGACGAGGCCTTCATATAATCAAGATCGAACATCACAGGTAAGTTCGTTTGATCTTTTGAATGTTTCATGATGAGCAATTCAAGATGCGAAAAACCGGTTACTTTCAACTATTCCATCGATCAAAATATATTAGAACGTCGCTCAGAGATTACAGACATGGGAGTTTTATTTCATCAACAATTTTCATTTATTACGAAATATAAACCAAACGGTATCAAATGTCCTTAAATTTCTCGATTTTGTTATTTGAAAACACAAAATGATATACTTTTGTTCGCTCAAAATTAGAATATGGGTCAATGATTTTGAACCCCATCGGCGATTGTCATTCTACAGAAATTGAATCTGCTCAGAGAAGATTTCTTAAGTTTCTGGTATTTCGAGAAGACAATAATTATCCTACAAGAGAGCTGCATAATAATATTCATTTATATAGATTTGATGTTATTTCTTTGTTGAACAGGCGAATCATCGCTGCTACCTATTTCATTTCTTTACAAATCGATTCATAACAACATAGATTGCCCATATCTCTTGCACGAAATGAATTGGTTTGTGCCCCGCCTAGAGTCCAGACATACTTTTACATTCCAAATCAGTATCTCGCGTACCATTATCTCACTTCAAAGCCCTATTAATGATATGTGTCAAAACTTAAGCCGTTTTTCTGGAATATGCGACATCAATTTCGAATCATTGAAATCGATTAGTTCCTTTTTATTGAGTGAATTGTCAAATAACTGACCTGTATGTCTTTGTATACTTATATTTTTTACTCAAGGATTGTGAGGTTGAAGTATGGGTATTCAGAGCCTGTGTTGTGAGTATTCTGGGTTGGTGGCTGGAATCAGATCGCCCCTTTGTCTACCACCTGGTTTTCCAACTTGTCGGTGTATGCCCTACTTTAAACCCCCCTTTATCTGTAACAAATATTTCAACACATATTCATGTATTTTTTCATTTTATATCATTCCTATGTAAATATTAATAAACACTGATCTGCTATTGATCATTCAATACATTGTATTTTACCACAATTGGGTTTTTGTACCTGTTAGAAAAATAAATGGCTTATTATAATTATTATCATTGACTACGTTGTCATGAATTTCCTTGAAGTATCGCTCCATTTCATCGTTACGTCAAATTCGCAATTTAACCGTCCATTGGAACTTCTCTTCTCTTTTACAATTTCTTCAATGCTCTGAAACCGTTCACCACCGTTCTCAGTTTCTCTCGAGATGAAAGAACCAACAAATCTCGAACAACAATCACACCTGTAATTGAATGGGTTTCGTATTTCTATCCTAGAGCACTTCAGTGGAGAGTTATTCAAACATAAACAAAGTACGGAGGAAAATCTAAATTTCAATTTCCCAGGATTTCGAGCTGGATTGCTTGATAACAAGCGATAGTCGGTTTCTCCAAGATTTATATATATAGCGGAAATGCAGTGATAAAATCGAAATGATCAATTCAAATGCGCCGTTCGTGGAAATGCAATATCTAGGAGGGTATTCCAATGGAATTTCGAGAAGAATTTTGGACAAAAGGAATAAATAATAGAAGTTTTACTTTCCGAGGGCGCCCTTATCATTTGAAGTAGAAAAATAGATAAGAATTGATGAACTTTTCCAAATCACAAAAGTTAATAACCAAAACTATCTCACTCTCCAAATTTTGATAATATAGTCAAATACATAAGGGGTAATCTTCAAATTAATATTTTCGTTCAATAACATAACCATTCAGAGGAGAACCACTTCCTATCATTTGCACACAAACGTTATGCAAGAAAATTATAATAATATTTGAATACAGATAAAAAAAATTTATAACAGAAATGATTCGATAGTTATATCAGCATTCACTATACTGAAATATCCGAGAATAACTGAGATGACAACATGAAATGAGAACGACAAAAACTCAATTTTAGTACCTTTTGGAAGTCATCATTTTGAGGTAGATGAAGGCCTCTGTAGTTTTTTGGGTAAGTAACCTACCACATTCTGAAAAGAATCAGGAAATGATAGTGTAATATATACCATTCTGAATTAAAATTCAAAACCTGTTGCACCTCATCAGGGGCGCAGAAGAAGCCAGATTGTCATTGAATTATGGAATATTAGATGATAATCGAAGTGATGTTATGAATATGATAGAAGTGGATTCAAAAATTTTCACAGTCATTTTCTGTTGAGGGGAATCTACATATGTTTCTTTCATCGAGTGCACTCATGAAATAGTTCTTTCCCGTGTAGTTTTTCCAGAAGGCCAAGCGACAGAGCAGAAAAGTAGGTTTATAATGCAATGTTCTACATAACGGATTTTTTTGTTCGAATCTATCCCGTGCCTAACTCACCTCTCTAACTCCCATTGAGGAAAGCAAAGGGTTATTATTGTCTCGTTCAATCAAAAATTCCAATAACTCTTGGCACTCTTCAATTAACTATTTCGGCATATTGGCGAGTAGCTTGAAACTGATACTTGCTATATAACAATCGAAATACAGTTTCTTTTTCATATATACAAAGTCACATGAAAAGAAAGCCCTGATGTTCAAAGAACACCATGTGAATCAAGGGACAGCAGATTCGAATTGAAATTTACTTTGAATTTTTGAAGTTTGTGAGCCTCAGAAAAAACCTCTTTCGGCATGGAGCTCCAAAGTTCAGCTCAAAGTTCTATTGAAAAAAAAGATACCTGAGCAAGAGAGATTCGACAGATCTCCAAGCTCACAATAAAGGTATGGGAATTCTCGTCGGTATAGATATTGCCAAGGGTGGAACGACTGATAACAATTCAGCAGAGCAACGACCGTGAAAATATCTATGGAAGAGATACAAGTCTGCCACCATTCTACAATACACCAATGAACTGAGCGAGTCTGTGAGGGAAGATTCACCAACAAAGCGGATTGCCTTTCTCTCAATAGAATCGAGAAGATTCAATGAAAGTTCTGGTGCCGAACTCCATATATGGAAACTACATTCCAGGACAGGTCGTATCTGAGCCTGATTAGAAGCTGACGAGAAGTGAAGTATTTCTTCGCACGAAATAGAAATCCAAGTTTATGGGAAACACCTTTAGCGATTTATCTTGGAGCATCTCGTTCTACCCACATTTCGTAACACCCACAGTGCATAACACCCAAAGTGCGTAACACCCAAATGTCATAACACCCAAATTTCGTTATGCTCACACTCACCGAACATACCCGAATGATGCGCTGTTGCCAAATTCATCCTTCTTTTAGGTTAGGTTAGTTAGGTTAAGTTAGATTGGGTAAACAGGATATTGCAGAATATACGGTAAATTTTGCAACAGTGCATCATTCGGGTATGTTCGGAGAGTGTGGGCATAACGAAATTTGGGTGTTATGACATTTGGGTGTTACGCACTTTGGGTGTTATGCACTGTGGGTGTTACGCAGCGCACCCATTGATCTCACATGGTTTCCCCACGAGGTATTATAACTGATCTTAATTTCTACTATCGAGATACTCGACTTTGTAGGAATAGTTACTCCTGACATCTGAATACTAGATGATGACGGATCGGCTTTCTTTGAGAAGAGAGCGAGTTCATGTTACCCCATGCTATTATTTTTGACAAGTCATCATTAATTTTATTGACGTGAATGTTTCTTTGATTTTTTTGTTTCTCGAGCTGGTGAATGGACTCTGAGAGAGAAACTAGTATGAAGAGTTATGTCGTCCGTAAAACTATGAACTTCTCGAGCAGATCAGAAACAAAGTGGGCACCATAACTAAACCCTGTGGAACACCTGCATTTATTGGGGGAATATCAGATGATACTCCATCAAACAACCACATACAGATCTATCAGACAAAGCACAAAACTGAGGAAGTACACCTTAAGACGGCAGTTCATGAAGGAGGTGCCGATGCCAAACTCGATCAAACGCTTTTGAAATATCAAGTGCAACTGCTCTCGTTTTTCCAAATTTTTCCATTGAAAGGTGCCAAACATGACAGACGTAAGCCAATAAGTCACTGGTTGATCTTTGATGGCGAAATCCGTATTGTCTATCTTTGAATATTCCTGATTTCTCTAAATATTTGGTAAGCTTCATATTGATTGCTGTTTCCATGACTTTGTAAATAATAGAAAGCAATGCAATGTGTTTATAATTACAAGGTGGAGTTTACTTTCCTTTCTTAGGAACTGGCTGAACTCTTGCTGTCCTCCAGGACTTAGGAAATACCCTCAAGTTATATGAAAGTTTGAATAATTCGCAAAGAACTGGTGTCAATTCGGGTTACAAGCTTCAAGAAAAATTGCTGGGATTCCATCAGATCCGCAAGTCCTATTCGTTTCCTTGCAGTGTTCTACAATTGTCTACCGACAACCTTATTGCATATTGGATCAAATTAGCTTGTATGTCGTAAAATTTTGTGTTCAAGAATGCAATTGAACAGATACGGTGTTTCGATTGAATTCCATAAACCGTTTGGATTCGTTGTACGACTCCATTGTGTTCCGATAAGGTTGCAATGGAAAATACCTGAGTGGAATACCCACATGGGTCCAATATAGGTGTATGAAAAGCGGAAACTGATTCCCTATTCATGCTGTTGAAGTGGAATTATGTTCATGCAGTAAGAATTTTATGATGAAATATACATGAAATTCGATGAAGTAGTCCATACTAAAAGTGTAGTAATAGAGATTCGGGAGAATATTTGAGGTGGTCTTCACCAATTTTTATAATTTCAGCTTCTGACAGCAGACATGTTCCGAGGGCATGCCCTCATCATCTGTGCTTTGTGGAACATGTAGAACTTTTGAAACAGTTGAAAAATGTATATTGATATATGGAAAGCAATGTTATTTATACTCATAGATGCTCATGAATTTTCAAGATACCTGTTGGAAAATTCACATGAAGATAATGATGAAGTTACGGGAAAATAGTGACCAACAATAATGAAAAATAAACCGACTTCGAGAAAACTCAAGAGTCATTATCTATGTACCTGAGAATAGACGAATCGAAAAAGTTGTAATTTTCATTCATTTTAAACGAATTCTTTCAATAGATAGAAGGGGAAAATTGATTGAAACTGTTCAGTTTTTCCTAGAAGGCTTGGACATGAGTTATTTTACGGCGAACAATTCAGCTTCCTGTCGTTATAACTCTCCAATCAGAGTGGTATTACGTATAGTAGCCATTATAGTCTAAGAGCCAGCTTAAATCTGACAACACATTCTTTACGGTATCTGAAATTTCGTCCAGTGAGAATTCTATACCCAGTAAACAAGCAATGGGTACTAGCTAAGCCCGGCCGCGGTAGGTTTGGGGTCCCTCAGGTGAGTCAGGTATGAGAAATAAGTGAATTTTTGAAGTATTTTACGGCGTCCGGCGTTTTTATATGTTATAATATACCTCAAAATAATTGAAAAATTACTATGGCTGCTGATTTTAAAGGTTGCAACATCCTGGCAGCCTCTTTTCAAAATTCGAAAAAACAATTCAAAGTATTTTACGGCGTCCGCCATTTTAATATATTATTTATTAAACTATCTTAAGCCAATATTGAAAATGGCTGACATTTTTTTCGGTTGTAACTATCCGGTTTACAGCGAAACATTACCTGCAGTCCGTGCATACGTTTGTCTACTGTTGTAATTTTCACATTCGTAAAATTTATATGACATTAAAATTATATTATTAAATGGAAAAAATTTTTGTAATTTTTTTGTTTCTGACGTCTGTTCGACACTTTTCGTGGTAATATATTTTATTACTCGTAAAATTCTGCAGCTTATCCAACATTTCATTGTAATAGTCTGAATTGGTTTTTAGATTCTTCATAATACTTTCTTGAAACTGATCTTTATTACAACTGCGCAAATCTTCAATTTTACTATGAAGTTTTTCATTTTTTTTCTCACAAAAAAAACAAATAATACCTTTTACGATTGGACTTTCAATTTCCGTCAGAGGCTTTCACTAAGCCTGCTTAGAATGTTTCACTGTTAACCGGATAGTTACAACCGGAAAAAATGTCAGCCATTATCGATATTAGCTTAAAATAGTTCATTGAATAATATATTGAAATGGCAGACGCAGTAATACCCTAAACTTTTTTTCGAATTTTGAAAAGAGGCTGCCAGGATGTTGCAACCTTCAAAATCAGCAGCTATAGTTATTCCTCATTTGTTCAGAGGTAGACGCCGGCAGACGCCGTAAAATACTTTGGAAATTTACTTTATTTTCATAACTGACTCACCTGAGGGATCCCAAACCTACCGCGGCCGGGCTTAGCTAGTACACATTGCTTGTTCACTGGGTATAGAAGTCTCACTGGACGAAATTTCAGATACCGTAGGGAATGTGTTGTCAGATTTAAGCTGGCTCTTAGACTATTACATGGCAGGAGTCCAATGATGTCCTGGCGTCTCCTAGATGCTGAAAATCTCGTATGAGTAGCGAGGCGTATATTTTTTTCACGAACAGGTACAACAGTTTTCAATTTTACTCCGTATCAGGTTATTTAGTTCATTTTCTGTTGTTATTGTTATTATTCATTTTATGAATATAATGATTATATAAAAATGATTGACTACTTTGAACGAAGAGCTATTTCGGCTCTATGAAAAACCCATTCATCAATATTATGAATTACCATACAACCGTATACAAAAATTGTGATTGCCTTCCACAAGCCCTGTTCAGGACCATAATTCCTAGAATCAATTTACACAGGAAAATCCTTTTCTCAATCAATACATTTCAAGCATGCATTATTTGAGCTGTCTCATCTAGTCACCCAATGGAGGAAAACAAACCCAACAGGAAGGATTCATCGGAATTTGTGTGAGAACACGATCATTGGACCTGAGAAAAAATTCTGTTGTTTTAGCTGAATTGTGGAAACCTTACTCTCAAAGACTAATCGCAGTCTGTCCCTTCTACAGTTTCGTATCGTTTTCCCACAATATCCTATTCTGAATGAAAGGAGAGATTTAGGAAGATGATCCATTTCATCAAGATGGGGAAAGACGAAATGTTTCCTGGAATAGAAATCGGGTCTGGATATAATGTGCGTGATCTGAAAGGGTTAGTACTGTTTCCGAATATCTAGTATTAGTTACACCAGAAATGTCATCAGTTGGAGAAAATCTTCGAAATTAATTTGGATAACCGAAGGATTTTTATAATTTAAAAACATCATCTTAGGCAGTTATTCTTTAGCTAATCTTGAGTTGCGATTGATGAATTTTGTTTTTCCAATGAATGATAGTAGAACTCGATTTTTTTATACACAGATTTACACGGAAGGAAAACCATGTAATGTTCAAGAATATCGCGTGAATCAAGGGGCAGGAGATAATGGACATCCACTTCAAATTTTTGAAATTTGTTTGCCTCTGGAGAAACATCTGGAGCACATTTGGTTTCCTTCGGAACACCCCACTAAATAATACCTCTTCCATTCACAAAAAAAATCCAACTTGGCAACGGCTCAATTTGGCAAGAGAACATTCAGCGCTGGTTGGAAAATAAAATGGTTCTTCCAAAAAAGAATTACATCATTTGCTCTCACGAAAAAATGCCACACCTGTACTTCTGGAACAAATTTCAAAATGTGGTCTCCCTGATGTCATAAAACTTTCAATTGCACTTAGGACGAACACCCCATATAATACTAACCATTTCCAACCATTCGCACTAAAGACTACATCGAGGATTTCTGCCGTATATCGTTTCGGTTAGGTACTTCTGAGTGATAGAAAATGGAAATAAAAATTTGAAACCTGATCCCTTCAAGCGTATTCAAGTTGAAAAACAATCAGTGTGCTAGTCGATTATATTATAATGACCTTTATTGTCATAGTTTAAATTGAATGTTCAGCCTTGACAGTATCAGAAAATCAATTCAGATCATCATTCAACTTCATCTCAAACTTATCATCCATGACGTTGGGATGATACAGTACTTACTCCTCGTAGCTTTGAAAAATAAGTGAAAGTCAATTCATATCTCATTTCTCTTGATTAGTACACCTCTCACTGATATTTCGTTAATGTAAATTTGGAGACAAAATAAAACATCTACCATACTTTCGTGGCTTTTCTTTCTAGAAAACTCTTTCAATATTCTCATGTTTACAACACATTTCCGAAACGATCAAGTAGTGTGGAACTATGTGTCTGAAAATTCGTTTCGGTATCAACATAATTGAATCAAGAGCAGCAGTAACCAACGGATTTTTGCTTGAGAACAAACATCTCAAAACATCAAAAGGCACGATGTTATTCGACACTGCCTCCAGAAACGGAACTCTAATTAGTCTTAACTTGTCAAGTAGTCGGATATTGAAGTTTTGATTCGGGTGGTCTTTCTTTTTCATTATTGTAACGAATAATGTAAACAACACTGTATAACCTTCAGAAAACATCATAGAAACAAAGACAAAGGAATGCGCTGTTGACTTTTTTCCAGTAAGGCTTATTGAAATGCAACAAGAATACAAACAGGCAAAACTTCTTTTTCTATGACCAACAAAGTATAAGGAACTTATCTATTTCACTCAAGTAGAGTTTTTCTCAACACCAACTCTATATCTCATACGCATTGATGAAGAATGGTAGATTCTGAACAGTATTGGGGACATTTTTTGAGTTCGATGTGTGTGAGGATCCAGCTAGATTCAAAATCCTACATATTTCTATGAAGTTACTTTGCTTTTCTTTTCTTCTCTTCATCTTTCTCTTCATCCAATAATGATTAATTCTTTCAATTCGAATCCGATTCGTTTATTCTGTTCAGTATTTATTGGTTGATTTGTCATAAAAAACAGGGGTTGAGTCTTCCAACATTTCACGAATAATCATCAGGAGATGTCTGTTTCTGACTCAATTGAAATATTCATGATCAGATCAGTTGATGGCTATATTACCAATTAAAGTTTTATATGGAAGTTTTCACAAGACTGACATTTTTACCATCCAAATCAATTATGTATAGCCACCAATCGTTTATTCAGTTCAACTAAAGAGTTTGTATTCAGGAAGCTTCGAATAATTGAAAGAGACTCATTGAATATTAACTTCATGACTATTCATGCCGTGGATATGAAGTTTTCGTTTCAATATGGAAGTTCGAATTTAGGTCAACAATTATAACTATTGTAGATCGAGGTATTAGATAGTATTTTCAAGTGTTGAAAAAAACGTCATTTCCATTTTTTGTCCCATTCTCGAGCTTTCCAATTTTTAAAATATATTCTGAAGTAATCGATTTTAATCGAATCTGATTTTTTTGGGTCCAATTATCAATGCGAAGATGAATAAGTGATCTGACAGCTATATAAAAGCAGCCACATTGTATTACCGAACAATTTATTGTTATGATGACCATTATATTGCCAAAAAGAAATATGTCACTCCATATAACATCAACTGTAATATTAGTATCCCCTGCCATTTTCATATTCAGTACCTTTCAATGAATTAGGATTCAAGTTCTATTAGAAAAGGGTTATAGTCGTGAATGAATGCTGAGAGCTGATGACTCATTATTGAGTAAACAATTATTAAAAAACTACAGAAGACATTGATAGCAGTAATTGTATTCCAACTGAAAGTGGAGCAACTGAACGCAAATTCTTATGATAGATTGATCTCAACTATTGTGAAATTCTCACATCGAACCAAATTTTCAATTCATGTTATGTGTTCGAAGTGAATTTCTCTTCGGAATTCGCGGTGTCACGTATTGAGAGCTCATAACGCAATACTTCCTCTCAAAATTCCAGATTAGTTATGCAAAATGAGAATGATTCAAGAGTGTGTTATTCAATGTGAGTCGTCTTAGGGAAAGTGACGCCATATATTCCGAAAAAAACTGCTTTTTGTTCAGAAGATCTGTCGTGATTTCAGGGGCTAGTTAGAATCTCATTATTGGTTGGTGTGTATCGATCGATCTAAGTGTTGGAAATCTGCCTTCTACTCGTTAAAAATACAGAAGTCTGCATGTGAAGTAAAAACAGTATTTCTTTGTAATCCATTCGATTTTTTATATACTTGGGGTCAGCAAGTACCACAAAAATGTAGAAAAAGTGTTTTCGGGTAATACAAATATACTGTATCCTATCTGAACTTGTTTCTGTGATGTGTGTTTATGACTAATCTATTAGTTCAATCAGGTATTTTATATAATAGTAATAATAATCTTCGTCTTTATTATTTTCGATGGTTACAAATATCATTACAAAAAAAGTGTCATTGTATTTTAGCATGTATTATTGCAGTATTGAAAATAAAAGGCGAAGTTCAGTTCTCTCGAAGATAAATCTCTGATTGACCTGTTCTTCCACTTATATACTTCACTAGTTCATTCTATGCATCCAACTCACAGATCACAGAAACAAGTTCAGGTAACAGCATACTATTCAACAAAATTGGATGGATTAGAGGGAACTCGGGAAAGTGCAAATGCACAATACTATATTATCGACGAGTTGATGATAGGTTTTCCATACTTTAATCGTTCAATAAGATCCAACCAATGATAATATCATATCACTGATGAGAGAAGCAGTTTTTTTCGATACATATGACGTCACATACCCTTAGAGGACTTACATAATATAATGCAGTTCAAAGGGATAAATTATTTTCTGTAACTTACCTGAAATTTTTTGAAAAATGAGAGCGTTATGTAGGGCTTCTTTCAATAGTGACAGCGTGAATCCTGAAGAAAAATGTACTTTGAACACTAAACTTGGGTTGAGAATTATATACTGGCAAGATTTTCATAGTTTGGTGGTTTCATTCATGAAAAGTCATTGAGTTACCCTTGGAAAAAACGATGATAGCTCATATCTCGTAGGAAACTATCTTGTCAGAATAAATTATATATATATATATATATATATATATATATATATATATATATATATATATATATATATATATATATGTCAGATATACAACAAAGTCAACTGAAACTATAATAGAAGTTTGCGTTTCAGTATCTTCACACCTAGTTGGAGCCATAGTTGGAACAAGAGCTTCCAAATTTTGCACGGGAAGGCGACAATAGTCCAGAGTTTCACTAGACAGTTTACCGAAACCGTGTATCGTGTGTTCATTATATGATAGCATTTTTGTGACCATAGCACACCTGAAGGAGTTATTTTATATTGTAGCGATTCTATAGACTGTTTTATGAACAGATCGCTTTCCTTCCCGCCAGGTGCCATACTCAAATAAACACAAAATATGGTGATTTATGACCTTCATCTTTCACTGAAGCAGTATCTTCATATGATATAATAGAAAATTAACGAAATCACAATTATCAGTAAAAAAATCAACAAATGAAAATGAATATGTCCAATAAAACACCAGAGACACATTTTTTTATGTATCAGATATAAAGGAGAATCTTCTGTATTAGATGATATAAAGTAGGTAATTGAAGGGACAATTTATGCATTTTGTTTTAGGTCTGAATCTCTGAATGACAGTTAGTTCCACACTCTATTTCAAGAAATTAGATGCTTATCGATCATATTAAATTTCTTCATTTATTCTTTCCCAAAGAAACATACATTATGTTTATAGGTGGGAAGAAATTACAATTATAAAAATATAAATAATGAAAATGAAGTAATAAAATCGAAATACTTTCAAATATCACAATGTAAATTCACAAGTGTGCAAATAGTAAAAATGTTACTGTTAAATAAAAAAGCCCAACTCAACCAATATTTTATGCCTTGAAAATGAATCGATTGTTGACCCAAAGTTGTATTCATTCTCATAACTGACAAATTGTTCGAATACTTCGTAAAATGGTTGGTGATTACTAACAGTTTTGAAAACCAAATTAGAGTTTTCAAAGTTATTTTTATTCTGGTGAATGAGAGTGCAAATCTTGAGTTTATGAAGTGAGGAAATATCTAGAAGTCGTTTCGGTTTGTAGGTATAAGTTGATATGCTGCTCGAGTAACTGTTTTAAGATTAAGACAGACGTATTTTTTCAAATGCTCTTACATAGAAGTCTTAAATCAACTTTTTTTTCAAATGAAACAGGGATTGAGACTAAAACAGAGATACATAAATTGGCGCTAACATTCAAAACTTTTGATAATTTTTGATTAACAAAATATCATGAATTTCAGTGTGTATATTATAAAATAAGATGAGTTATTCAAACGTTCTGTATTTGGAATGGAATCGTATAAGCCTCAAAATACGGGATATCCGTTATGAAATGAAAAAAAACTATCATTTCTTTTTCGAAAAAGGTATGCCAATTGACAAATACAAACTTTTCATTCTCAACCTATCTCATGAAGTGGAATCGCAAGCTAGGATATGAAAAACAACCCTTATTCAATGAAAAAGTACCGAATTTCATCATTTCTATAATCAATTTTATTCCATCCTCAACCCACCTTTTTTGCAGTGAATTAATAATGGGAAACTATTTATTGCCTTAATTCCTGACATCCTATGTACCGAAAACTTGTTAACGATGAAAAAATCGAATTTTCTATCCTGAAAGTACATTTTTGAACCCTTTGCTACAAAATATGAGACCTTCACTATCCAATTTATTCATGAATGACATCGAATTCATCAGAAATGGTGGAAGAATAAAAAAAACGAACTTTTTCTATTCAACCTATTCATTTTGGAGTGAAATCATGAGCTTGAAATTACGAGACAACTTTGTATGTATATATGTTATGAAAATGCAGCCAATTTTCTCATTTCTTCAAGTTTTTGGAAAATTGTGAGCGAATAATTTTTTTTCATCTACAACAATTTCGTGTATTTTTTGTGTTTCCAGGAAAGGTACTGTCCCACGCTGTTCCACCATATTCTGGAAGGCATTTCAGTATCCGCCAAATATTTAACTATACGCACTCGCCAATATATGCTCAAATACATTTTCATCACAATCCTGTGATAATGTCGGATATAATCCAACGTCCTTCATGGTATTAGCCAGGGAAATAGTTGTTTTCTGATATGTGCTAGTCCGTTATTCTACTATGTAGGTAAGTTGACACTGGCCTGAACGAATTGGAGGAAATATGAAAACTATATTGTTTTACACTCTATAATTCAGAAATATGTTTCTCTCACCCGTCAATAATGAGAGAAAAGGGGGAGTGTTGGGTTTTCGATATTAGATATTCCGCACTGAATCCGAATTGTCGATTTCTCCTCCGATCTCCTCCATTCTGAGTGAGTATATGACTTCGTTCTCCACTGACAACATTCTTTGAATGTTTCTAATAGTGGAGTTTTTGGTTTTTGAAGGTTACAAAACAGTTATGATGAAAAATTATGACAGCATCATTTCGCACATCACTCTACTGGATATAGTTTTTCCAATCTTACTTGGTACTGTAATTCATTCCATATCCGGTTGCACATTGAGTGCCTGTTTATTTCAAGCTGTACTATCTAGAGTGCAGAGCCTCGTTCAACCGTAACGTTTTTCTCATCTTGAAGTAAAGGGAATAGTATATTACACACCAAGCCGGAAAGTTAATCATTTCTCTCGAGAAAAAAATATATTGCTTATTGAATCTGAAGGCCGAGGTGAGCTATTTTTAGAGGAAGGAATTTCATTTTTGTCCGTGTTCTGAATGCTATTTCATTATCAGTCACTCGAAATAATTTCGGACAATAATGCAGAAATGATCATTGGCAAGATTAATTTCAACACATTCTGTGTTTCAAATAAGCAGTGCACATGAACGATATCGATTACGCTTTCACAATATTGTCATTTTCTTTGAATGTCATCTGCCTATGTAGAGGCCTCGTTTATAGAGATATAGTTGGTCAATTATATGGTGATATTAAGATGTCTAGAAACCCTGGTGTAGGGATTTATACCTGGGAAAGTTTGGGGTCTAAGTGGCGACACATGCCTACTATGATTAAGCATCATGGCTTTTCGACATCAAATCAGTTCAGATGGCGTGTGCAACGAAAAGAGTTACACATTTCCTAGGAAATGTATAAACGGCCGACCTGACGGCTGACTATACTTTTACTTTTGGACGCAGACTGATCAACAACCTATATTATTCGTTTAGAATACTGGCCAAATTCCTTCTAATTGCGTTCCTTTCATTCGATTTTCTTTTTTATAAGTATCACATTAGATTTTGCTCATTTTGTAGACTGCTCGAATCAAAGAATATAGTTTGTCGATTGATCGGTTGACTATGCACTTCCAATTAGCGTCAACTAGCGATGAAATTGAGAAACACACCACGATACGTAAAAATGACACTAATGACAGAAAAGTGTCGCCATAAAATTCTAACGAATATCGCATCAGTCCCAGCACCATCCTTCTAGACATCTTAGGTAATATCATTCAAAGGGATGGATACTACGGGTAGCTGGCACTAGTTATTTTGTTTCTTAGTCATGTCTTTTCTTTCATTTTTTTTACGGTCGTCGTACTCTTGACTTAATTACTCATAAAAAATACCAAAAGATGACATTCAATGCAGAAACAAATGTGGAATTTTTGGTCATTGTCATAAATCAGTCATGTTTCGAAGATTATTTCAATGCCTATAATCTCATTTCCTACATGAACTTTTATCCTTAACTCTATTTTTGAGCTTGATTATCTTCCTCTCAACATTTCACCCAAACTGACAGACAGAACTCTGCACCTAAATTTCCCTTCAGAGTAGAAAACTTTGTCGTACCTTGTCAAGTAAACGTTAATATCGACATTACACTGCAGAAGGCGTAACGGGTAACAGAAACGATTCAAATCCTTTTTACACAGGCATTGACTAACTCAATCGGAAGTAATTACACAAGTGCTTCAAAATTAACGATAATTTTCCATGAAAGCATGTTGTTTAAAAACTGCATGAGTTTATTTTCATATTTTGTCGGAAGAACCCGACTCCGATTTCAGCAAAATATGAAAATAATCGAATGCAATTTTTAAAACTGACAACATGCTTGAATGGAAAATTATCAGGTTCATTTTGATGCACGAGTGTAATTCGGTAGAATATTTCCGGAGTTGAAACAGCGACGTTTAAAATTCAGTATTTATGCCTGTCAAGATGACAAACGTACATTTCAACAATCGTTACTATAGATACACGGACCGAGCGGGTATTTTTCGATACCTACCGGGTATTTACCAGCCCGAAAATGCCCCGCCGGAAATTTATCGCTGTGATCGATCGAAAATGTCCCGCTTCATATGGGATTTTTACCATACGATGGAAATATTATCTATAAACAATGGAAGAGGTTGAAATGTTCCACAATTCAGCCTCTTCAGTTTCAATAAATGCATTCGACATTAATATTCCATGAATTTTCATAATATTTCAGAAAGATTGTTGCAAATAACATTTGGACTACCCACATGAATATAAATGGAATTCCTCACAATAAAAATGGACTGGCCTCGAGCGAAGAGAGCGATTGATGCTGTACTTCAGGAAGTGCATAATAATACGGTAACTTGTCGTTCTGGGAAACTAGTGTTTTAGTTATTGAAGAGGTTTGTGGTTTGTGAGGAAGACATTGAGTGAATATATCTCGTTATGTCCCTTTGGTACTGAAATGATGTGTAATAATTGTAATATCATGCTAGCAGGGGTTCCCAACCTTTTCTTAGTCCGGGACCACTTTTATATTATTCTTGTTAGCAGGGACTACTATGAATGACTTACATAGTGGTAATACATACGTACATTGTAGGTAATAAAGATAAATCAAACCGTAACTTTATTTGGCAACTAAATAGGATATTACAAAACAAGAAATAATAATAATATGTTTAGGATAAACTTCTGTGATTTTGTATTGAAGTGATTTCTCAGTTTGCATCTTCTTCACGAGTTGCTCGAAGCTACACGCAAATCATCACTTATTTTCAAACGATTCCTCGCCTTGCCCTTAATTACCAATAAAGCAGAAAATCCTTGTCCACATAAATAAGTTGTTGAAAAAATCATTAAATATCGCAAAGTTTAGTACAAGAAATTGCCTTTTTACACCAAAATGACTCAAGTGAATTCAATTCAAAAGCATCCTTGCAGTTTCTTTCATTTTGGAATTCAATGAGTTCTTCCTGGCTTTCTTCAGTAACTTCTCCAGCGTCCGTACAAAAGGGTTACGAATCAGTTTTTGATCAACTTTAGTTTCTTCGGTATATTCTGGGAAGTAACGATTGAATTCATCCATCAACATTTGTAAATGAGTCCTGATATTTTCTTGTATATTTGCTTTAATAGTGTCATACTGTCCACAAGTGCTTTTAACGTCGCAAACGCAGAATCATTATTTTCTTCACTTTTACCTAACCACAACTGAAGTTTGCAAATGGAAGCGCGAAGTTTATCTTCAAAAATATGAAATATATTTGCGACGTTTTCTAATTGTTTATTTCCGGAACCTTGCATTGTATACTCGATTCGAGTGTGTGAAAATATACATATGCCGGATTAGTAAACTGTTTTGACAAATCATTAATTTTTTTGTCAACCAGAAAAATCTCCCTCTGCTCTCAGTTCATATAATCTTCCCAACATATTACCTTTCGATAGCCATCGAAATTCTGTGTGAAAGAGAAGTGCTTCATGGTCTGAGTCCATTTCAGTGAATAATTTTTTAAAAAGGCGTGTATTTGGGGCGCTGCTTTCGATACCATTTACAACTTTTATGGTCATTTTCAGTGTATCAGTAAGGCATTCAGGAACAGTATCAGGAGCTAACGCCTAGCGATGTATGATACAGTGCGTTGTTATTACCTTATGATTTTTCTGTTTTACTAACGTCGCCACCCCGGAACGTGATCTCAACATTGCAGGAGCATCATCAGTACAGAGGGCAACGATTTTATTCCACATAAGATTATGTTTCTCAAAATATTCCGATATTGAGTTCATGAAAAATGACGCCCGCTAAATTTGAAATCATTCGCGGACCATATTTTGACTTCTGCGGACCACTGGTGGTCCACGGACCACTGGTTGGGAACCACTGTGCTAGAGAAAGTTAGTTTTTTGTAACTACGCTGGTGTGTACACATTAGCAGGGATATCAGCATTTCATGGGGTCTGATGGGCAGAATGACGTTTTCAAGGAAAGAAGAAGACAGAGTCGGGAAGGTTCCAATGGGACGGTATGAATTGTTTCGGCGACTCCATCATCAATTTGACACTTTTCAAAAGTGAGTTAGAAGTAAGCACATTTCCGAATGATTTTGAATGAAAGAAATTGTTTGCGAAAGCATTACGAAATACTTTTAAAACTTCCCCAGGAGAAATTCTCAGAGAACATTGCAGAGTTTTCGAATATAATCTGAAATAATATGAGATGAATGTTCATTTTGTAGTCTTATTTGATATCATCATTCTTTTTGGAATTTAGTGAAAAATTAAACTGCACTACTGTTGACAATGCTTTCTTATTCGAACTCTATTACAATTTGAGTTCATTCGTATATCCACATCCTAATATAACAAACAATCCTTGAGTTTGCACTTCGTTTCCGTATATATGTATAATTTGTTAACGGACATTCATGAATTCCCTGGTATGACGTATTATATTAATTCTGAATGAGGTCTTCTTGTGCTGTGTATTTGGGACTGTGAATATTTCAGAACAATTGCTCCGAACAAAACAGATGGAAGCAGGAACATGCGAGCATACATTCAATAAACAACTGTGTTTTGGGTTATTTAGAGAAACACAATTGTTACATTTCCTGGCACTGGGATGTGTTATAAAACGAGACCGAAACTTCTGATGATAGTAATATTGAATAATGTTCGTTACTTTTTCCCCGAATTTCATGATAGTGGGTCCTGACGTTATGGAAGATATCACAGAAATCAATATCAGTTCTGAAATGTTGCATTGCTGAAACATAGTTCTTAGTTAAGAAAAATGGAGAAAAGTTATAGCAAAACTACTTACTGTGTTAAATGGGTTGGTTGCAATAAAAAAGTTGGTGGTTAAACATTATATAATAATAGAGCATGATGAACGCATACATGAATGAACAAATAAAAAATCGTCATAGAACAGGTTAAAATTGATTTTCAATATTCAAAGATAATTTTAAAACAATTTTTCCCCACTTAAGTGTAACTGTTTTTCAATAGACGCAGTAACTTTTCGGGGTAGATTGAAAATATTTCCTTCTAAACTTGTATGGATTCCAATATTGATTCTTACTTTTTCAGATTGTGGTAGGTTACAAACCCATAAAACTACGGAACAAATATTGATCCACCACAAAACAATGACGTTTAAACAGTAATCATTTTATCTTTCAGTTTCACTCTTACGGAAGTAGGAATCTCATTTATGTCATATCTCGATAGGTATTGATGACCTTTAAAAAATATCTGGCAACCCAACAATATTGAATGGAAGAATGAATATATGTGGTGGGAAGTATCATTCCACGATATCACGTAGCAGCTGACGAACTTCCTAACAAACTCGAATTCAATCTCTTATTCGAAAACTTCGTCGGCGGCGCTGGCCAAACTTTCGGGAAGCAGGTCTCCGGAATACGCAAGATCGATAATGTGACTTATCACTGTCAACATCTGTCTTTTAAAAAGTCCGAACGGTGGTTGTGTTCCGCTGCGGTTTCGGATTCTCGACAAGGCATTATTCACTGTTGCTGGATTAGAAAATAGTTACTGTTGGAAGGAAGTTGGGATAACTTCGTTACTTGAAGTATTCCCAGTCGTTTTTCATGGAGTGTGTGGAATTTATATGTGGTTTGCAGATGTGAGTAGAATGGTATAACCGCGTCGAAATGCTCACTTTTCTAACACAGGAACTATGTTGATCAATCGAATCAAAAAATATAAATTACAACTTCTATGGAAGAATTGAAATAAACAAAAATTACAAATTATGTACACCGCAAGTTTCCCAGGCTTGAGGGCTCTTTCCTGGAATTTTGTGTTCCGGAGATTTCGGCTGCATCTGCGGCAGCCATCTTCAGCGGTGTGGTCTTAGCTGAACTTCCTGTGAGTCTACTATGATCTGGAAGTACTTGTTTGTTAATATCTTGTTGTCAGACCCTGTTCTGTCGTTCGTCGGATTATGTACTTCTGTCTGGTTTTGTCGTCAATGTCTTTAGAACGGTATACCAAAGTTTGTTCATGTATTTATGGTCAGCCCCTCTTTCTTTCTATGGAAGTTATCCTTATGCTAATATATCTAAATAGCTTCAAGGTATAGACGAGTGGAGTAACGTGTTGTTGTTGAGAGGATTGAGGTTTCATCAAATTGAATATTCTTATTATCGAGAAGGGCGTGTTCGGCTACAGCTGGAGAGCAGGAAGAGGGACTAACCTTCAACCAAATTTTGCATCCCTTTCTGAAGTTATTGACGACAAAGCCAGACAAAAGTACAGAATCCAACGTACAACAGAACATGACCCGACAACAAGATATCAACAAACAAGTTCCTTCAGAACTGCCATTATTCAAAGTAGAATCACAGGAAGGAACAAGCCGCTGAAGATGGCTACCGCAGATGCAGCCGAAAGCTCCGGAATTCAAAATTCCAAGACACGGCCCTGAAGCCCGAAAAACTTGCGACGTATCAATACCGGCCGTGAAAGCCTACATTCTTCCATTACAAATTTTGTGATTAGAAAATGTGAGGTTATTCGCGATAGTGAATAAGATCGCAGCGCTAGCGCAGAGAAACGCGGAACTGACCATTTTTATATTGTTATGTTTACATTCGCGTGTGTATTTATGGAGCTTCAATGTTCTCGTGTTCCTTTAGTTCGTGAAATTTCTCAATTTCCTATCAGTTTCTGTGTAAGAAGTGTTCCAGACACTTGAATATTTATAGAATATTTCATTGAAATAATTTGAAGCTTTTTTATTATCAAAACATTGTAAAATTCCAAAGACTCGAGGTTGTTACTAGATGAGACTTGGATTTATGAGTTTCTGCTATCAAGTCGGGTTCACGAATTTTGCATGATTTAATTATCAATGCACACCTGAAATAATTGGAAATTACATCTCTCAGTTAGAAAAAAATCACTTCGATCACTTGAATATAAAATTTATTCAATGTATTTAAACAATGATAAAGTATTAGAAGTGACAGTTTTCAGCTGGTAGACTTGATTCTCTCCAATTAGAATCATACATAACAAATTATTCATTATCACCCATACCGTAAAGATTGTATCACAGATTAACTCGTTCATATCCAGAACTAGGAAATTAAAAAAGGTAAATATACGCTCACAATAAATGAAAAGTAGCAAAAATTCTTCCATTTATTCACTGTAATATTTACAAACTTCTTCAATATCTCCACAATCGCTATTAAATATCAATTCAAAATCTTTAAATAGTCAATAGAACAGCCCCATATAAACACATGCAAACTAAGAGTATGGCGATCTAGTCATTGAGTGTTCTCGCAAAAGTCGATAGGGTGCGCATCGCTTATTTTCTATCGCGAATAAAAGTTTCGAAAGGTAATATTAGTCAACAAATTATCCGGTTCAGGCCGCTGTATTATATCTAATATCGAAGTCAAAAATCATCAATCAAACTTTTCTCCACTAAGAGAGTTTTCGAAGCAAATTCATTGTTTCAACTCCTTTTTCTGAATTCTCCTGTACGCTACTGAAATCACTTCTCTCGGAGGGATACTAATCTGATGATGGCGTCGGTAACTTTTCGCTACAGATAAAAAGAACTGATTTTATGTGCTCCCAAACTCAATAAACTCTGGCAAAACTCAGGTTACCGAGGTGAGAAAACAATTGAACCCCTTCCTGGGTATAACGCCTACCTCGTAGGTTCATCCACAGAATACCGTTGACGAGACGAAGTGCTTTTTGAAACGGGGTTTATGTTTTTGAGATGAAATGGTCGTCAGGAGCCTAATTGAATTCAGTGATATCGCGCTGCGAAATTAGTCCTCCTCCTTTATATTGTTCTCTTTACATTTCAATTTGTATTTTATGTTCACTTATACTCTGTTACGAGTAGATATTATTCAAATGGATTTAATGTTGAGAATAAGGATTAGTTTTCAATACGGTAATGAAAAAGATTTGTTGTGCTGTAGTTGTACACGTCAACGACATATTGTGTCGAATTAATTCAGATATTTCAATCAGAGAGTTTTCAATGGCAACTACCGGTATAACTCAAATGTTTCCATGAAAAAATACCAGAACTGATATTTACAAAGACACTTACCGTTGTTAACGTTTGGGAAACTGAATCCGCTTTCGTTCTGAATGTGATTCACAAATTTTTTGCTGTGATGCTTCTTCTCAAAAAATTTTTATTGATTCTGAAACTCATTTTTCAAGCTGGTGGTGGTAGGCCAACAACCAACAATCCAAAGAAGGAAGGAAAACTTCCACAAAATAATGACTCTAAAACGGTTCATTGATCGATTAATTGTTGAGGAACTTGTTACAGTGATTCAAGATCCATTTCCCGCAGAAAAGGGAAAGTTCTTTTCTGAAAAGTACCTTTACTAATATTGTGAAGATGGTGTTCTTGCAATTTTTTACAACCGCCAATATAACAGTCCTAAGAGCCTTTACGACTTGAGGGTCGATTACAAGTATGAGGGATTCATAAGATGTAAAAAGTTTTTTGAACTGATATCGCAACGTATCAAAATTTTTAGAAATAATGTGGTCCAACTTGGATAACACATATTCAGTTATAATTGCACGAGTGCATAAAAATTACCGATAATTTTGCAAGAAAGCGTGATATCTAAAAATTGCAAATTTATTTTCATATTTTGGCGAAAGTGCCCGAGTCTGAAGGACGAGGGCTCTTTTACAAAATATGAAAATAACCGAATGCAATTTGTATAAGATATCACGCTTGAATGCAAAATTATCTGGTCATTTTTATGCACGAATGTCATTCATTGGAATATTTCACGAATAAAGAAATACTCAAGGAAATTTTGTTTTTTGTTCATTTATACTTTCCTCTATAGATTGTATGGAGTACTCACCTGAACGCGGAATGTTTTTCGATTATTGAAGTCTATCTGACATTTATTTGTGTTGTTTACTGACGTCTAGCGATACGGTTTCAAATGTGTTGTTATGATGACTTGATACAATGCAATTACCGCTGTAAGTTTTCGATAATTGCATTGCTCTTATGGGACATTTTATATATGGGGGAAATATTCGATCAAACTGGTTCGTAGGGGTTGAAGATTTGTTGATTTGGTTGAACCATACTGTTGGTCAATGGTTGTCTTCTTGTATATCAGTGATTCGGTATGATAGAAGGAAATTACTCTTTTCAGCTACTCGAGATACAAATGACATGTGAAATGTATAGAATATAAAATATAAAGTACATACTTAGGCTAGTTGAGGTTTTCCTGATGACTAAAATGATTTGATGGAACAGGAGATTTGTAAAATTTCATCATGAGAGGCGAAGCTATCGATTTTGAAATATATAGTATCCTTTTCATCGATAACAGTATATACAGGATGTATTCAGTTTTTCGAAAGGAATTAATGAATTTTACTAAGGCTCTCAATATAATCAATAGAAAGATGATTTTCAATGGAATGTTCAGTTAATGCACGTGCATTTTATCTCAAATTTCTATATTTTTTTTTCTGTCGAACTATTCATGTTTTCAAATTGTTTTTTGCTTCACCAATATATTTGTTGCTCGATCATTGAAAGGAATTTCTTAGATAACATGAGATTTTTCGAAAACTGTATCTATATCTTTCAATTTTGAATGTAATTTGGTCAGAGGTTTCATTTTTCTTTTTGAAATCTTGATATCATTTCCTTGTTTGAATACATTCATGATTTTGCTTGATAATCCTGGAATATAAGGAATACAACAGTATTTATATGTAGAAATTTCATTGTGATTGTTTTCTGTAATAACGATGATATTTATTAAAGTTGTATTGTATAATCGATTTTTGAAATTTTGGAGGGTAGGAGGAGGTTAATAGCATATCGTATATAATTCTAAAATGTTTATCAATGGGTGACGGATGTGAAATCATTTCAGTTCCGTTTTTTCAGAGCAATTTTTTGTGAATGACTTGATAGATAACATATGTATCTTCCTGAATTCATATGCATTGACTAAGCAATCCATTGACGATGATCATTCTATTGATTTAAATAATACAAAAATCCTTCACATTGGAAAAAAACATAAGCGAACCATTTTTTTAGAGATAACAAGATATCAGATATTGAGAGCCTCAGTGAAATTTTTTCAATTCAATTAAAGAACTGAATAAATCCTATATATATATTGCAATCAATGAATAGATTACTATGTATTTAAAAATAGATAACTTCACCATTCATTGTCCAATTTAACAATTCTCATGTTTTATTAAATAATTGTATCTATCGAGAAAACCTCAACTGGCACAAGTATGTACCTTTTTTTATATTATATACCTTTCAAATGTCCATTTTGTATTGTAGTCATCGAAAAAGCTAATATACATATACAAAAAGAACTTCATCTTCATCAGACATTTTTTTTCGAGATGTTAGATCCTGAAAAACTGATCGCGAATGACTCATTGTCGTAAAAAAATAATGAGATCGGAAGTGAATTTTTCATTTGAAAAATCAATGAAATGCATTTGCTTCCGGCACCACCATTTTCATTCATGCTCATGCTTATCATATACCAAATGCATATCTTGATGGCACGCTATGAACGAACCCACCGTCATACTCCACCTATAATTTTCTAATTCCCATAATAACTTATCTTTGACAGTAGTATGCAAAACTTGAGAGTTGTTCAGATTAGTTGTGTTATACTAACACATTACTGATGGTGCTTAATACAATTCGCCATAAGAGTAATCGAATACTGTTTGAACGTCATTATTATAATAATAATAATTATTATTTTATTTGCACGTAAATTACACATTATACACAATATCATATGTTACAAATATGTAAATAGATATAGATAAAGAGTATTTAAAGTAAAATGTATTAAAATCTAGTACTTATATCACAGTAAGTGGAAGTAATTGGCATCAATAATGATATAACAATTAATAATAATGTAACTAACCAATATAAAAATATATGTTAGTAAAGGTGGAGTGAAAATATAAAATTTATATCATAGTTCGTATAATGTATATAGCATCAATAATAAAATAATATGTTTTGCAAACAA
This sequence comes from Zygogramma bicolorata, assembly GCA_032362365.1. NCBI lineage: Eukaryota > Metazoa > Arthropoda > Insecta > Coleoptera > Chrysomelidae > Zygogramma > Zygogramma bicolorata. The sequence goes on from JAVJAQ010001619.1 coordinate 689,650, forward strand.
ATAGGTGCCCACAAAGTCATAGACTGTCTGTGGTGACTATATCGTGCATTTCCTATTACATAATACCAACAAATTGAGTTTCCTGTTATAATTACAAAAATAACCCTTCTACAAACTTGTTAAATATTATTATAGTTTTCACTCCATGAGGTAGAAAGTTAAAGAACCTTGGAGCCAAATGAGTATGACAGCGTTGACCGATAGACTTTGAGGCAAATGGTGTTTTAAAATGATCCATCTTCCTTCTCGTTTCGTAGGTATATTCCAGATCGAAAAGGTATGATTTATGTTTGAATGCAAAGCAGGTTGCTTTGAAAAAATAATGTTGTCGAATATCAAATACCTTGGATTCGGAATTTAAAGTTTCAGAAGAGTATCGATTTGGTTTTTTAATATAATCTTCAGGAATGTTCTTCGAAGCACTTCCAGATTCTTGATATGCTCTTTCAATGCACTACCCCAGCCAATTATACCATATGTGATTCTGGATCCAACTAGCGCATAATAAATCATTTTAAGATGTTTATCATCGAAGAATTCTATCAGAAACTTGAATCGATACAAAATACTTCTTAGTGTATTACATAGTTTCAGTATGTGTGTAGTCCATCTGAGATTATTGTCTATTGTAATACCTAGATATTTAATCGATTCAGTTTCTTTTACTTCAAGGTGCTCATCGATCTTGATGGTGTTATATTGTGGTTTGGAAATATTGTAACATGAGAAGGAGATGAAGAAAGTTTTATCGAAATTGATGGTGAGGACTTTATGGTCAAACCAGTTCCTAATTGCTTTCATGTCTTTTTCTATAATTCCCTTGAGTTCATCCCAATTTTCAGCTTGAAAAATTACAGCAGTATCATCGGCGAAATTGACCACTTCTCCCTTCATATCTAGAGAAAGAATATAATTGATGTAAAGAACAAATAGTAGTGGACCAAGGACGGTACCTTGGGGCACACCATATTCAACAGTTTTTTCATCACATCAGTTATCAACTATTAATTGCTGCTTCCGGTCACTCAAGTAGCTTATGTGGTGGATCAATGATTGTTCCGTAGTTTTCTGGGTTTTCAACCCACCACAATTTGAAAACATAGGAATTAATTTTGGAATTTATACAAATGTAGAAGGGCGGATTTTCAATCTACCCCGAAAAGTTGTATACTAAATATCTGCCCTTCTACACTCGTATACATTCCAATAATAATTCTAACTTTTTCTAGATTGTGCGAGGTTACAAACCCAGAAAACTACGGCACTATAGAATATTTTGAAACAGTCATGGACAGAGAATAAACCTGTTCGCCTAACATAAATCATAACTACTTCTTTATCAACTTTCGCAAATTAAATTCAATAGCTACTCTACGAATAAAATACTATTCTCAACCCCCTTGTCAAAGCCCTGAATCTCATAGAATAACACAGCCGTCTGATGTTTCTTGGGAAGATCCGATATCCGAAGGAAGAGTAGGGAATTTGAGTGTTATCGCAATGCCGGTATTGAATATCAAGTGGAAATTAAAGAGCCGATCGATCACCTCATACGGAACAGTGACGGTGGAAATGAAGTGATGTCGAAGTCGGCTAAGACATGCACGATAGTTATTTTTTCTACTCCGATCCGTAAATGTGGTGATTTCCTTATAGTTCACTGAACGGATAAATAGGCAATTCCAGTCAACTGAACAGATGTGGTTTCATACCCACACATTTCAAACTACTGAGAAGCATACTCGATGTAAAACAAATGAAAACAATATATCTTTCACTCGTGGAATCTCATTTATCCTATAGCATATTGTCCTGGGGTGGAGTGGGAAAAACCATACTAGACCGACTTATAATCACACAGAAAAAAATAATAAAAATAATGCTCAATAAAAACCTCACTTACTCGACCGATAAACTTTACAACGAATCAGGACTACTGGATCCTAGACAACTCCTCAACATGATCTCCATTTTAAAATTTGACAAAACTAAATTGAACCAGAAAAAAGTGGAACACCAATACAATACCAGAAACAGAGATAAAATATATGTAGCTCCTCGTATGACTAAAACTATAGGCCAGAAAAGTTTTTCATATCTTGGCCCTAAACTTTACATCCACCTACCTGAGCTTAGAAGAAATTTTCTAACCAATTATCATTTAAGAAACACCTTGAAGAATTTATTAGGTCACTATCACATGAAACTGTTCATAGTATCATATAATCGCAATCAATCTAAAAACTTCATAGTAGTAGTTACCAAAATCTATGATACAATAAGGATTGGATTATGTATTTACCACAATATTAGCATTCCATTCACCAGCAAACACTCATTAACATGTACCAATCTTGAGAAAGTATATTCTTCTTTTCTTGATTTTTAATGTTCTTATCATAATTCACTTATCGTTATTGTTTATATATACCCTATTTCTTCATTTTTATCTTACTTGATGTACCTGATGTTATTATTGTGTATATATGTAGGTATTCTCTTAGCTCCGTACAAGCTCGTCTTACAGGAGTGGAAATATGTTCTCTTGTCAATATTTGTACAACATTATTTCATTATTTTATGTAACCATATATTGAAAATAAACGTAAAACGTAAATATCCGCACAAGGTAAGATATGGATTCCAACAATCACAAAGATACTTGATTACCAAGTACAACCTTGTAGAAACACAATTCTGATCTGTTTACCTACAAACGCAATATCTAAGTTGTTTCATTTGAGCATGAATATTTGAAATATTCAATTGATGTGTGGAGATGGAGGACAGGCGAATAGCTCCTTTGGACGTATGGGTATAAAGGCTGGAAAATGGAAAACTAGGGCATAGGGAATATAGAAAGCCCACTCACACAGATCGGTACCTTCACAGGAATTCCAACCGTCACCTGCGGCAGAGGGAAGGAGTAATGAAAACCTTGGTAGAAAGAGCGAGACGCATTTCTGAGCTAGAATATTTCTTTGGAAGAAATGCGTCACTTAGAAAACGCCTTTTAAGGTAATGGCTACCGCAAGAACGAAATTCTAATGCTATCGTAGTTATTTCAGAACAGGTATAGAAATACATAAATTGCCTCTGAATTCAATTGAGATTATGATTCTGCAAGATTACGAAACTGAATTAATTTCAATCGAAAATAATTCGGGCAATTACAGAACATATCGCAATTTTGTTATAATGCAACGTCACAAGCTATATACCTTTCGACATTATATAGTTATTGCCCCATTATGGAACGAATCTTGAGCTAAACTCAATTAAAATCTAACGCCGCTCATAAATATTTAATTGTTCTTCCCAGATGTCAGAGAATATTAGCAGACCGGAATTCACAGGTTCACCGAGTCAGAATTAACTCCCTGATCACGAAATGAATTAACTTTTGTTCTGAAATTGTTCAAAACTTTAATGAAATAACCTTGATATATTTCAGGACGAATGTTTATTACCTTTTTGAAAATAGGAAATTTATAAAGTGGTGAAATACTCCTGAGAGAACCGAGGTGAAACCATAAGCCGCATTCGCTTGATATTCACTCCGAAACCCCAACTATAACTCCACAATTTCGTTGAATGGCGTATACATGCACCTATCATCAATAGCTCTTGTATATCTTCAAGTATAGTAGTTTTCACAATAAATGGTATTGACTGAAGGATTATAATGAAACCAATTAGACCCTTGAGTTGTAAAATCCGAGATGCACGTCATAAAAGTAAAAGGACCGGATTCAGGTAATTTTGTTTCTCAGAGAGGGATTGTAGAGGATCACAGCTTACACTTCTTGTTCATTTGAGTCTTTGTATTTCATTGGAAGTGTTCACTTGTGTTACGGCGTGCAATAATTTTATAACATTTATTTGTTATTACAGACATTAATAGCAAAGATTTTATACCCCAACGTACAGAATAGGCAGTATGTGGCGTCCGTGAATAAAAAGTAATAGTGCTCCTTCCAGTGGTTGGTTAAAGAAGAATCACTTATCTTGTGACGCGAAAATCATTATAAAAAATGTGTATAGTTCCTTACTTCAGCAAGGATATAACGCAGCAAAAGTAACCAGTAATTTGACGAAGGTGCCTCTTAGACGAATTGTTGAAAATTCTATGGAATCAAGAAAAAAGCGTAAAGATTCTGGTGTCACAAAAAGTCTAGACGACTGGGAAAAATATTTGATAAGGCGAAAAATTTACACAATGTACGATGAGCAGCGTCCCTACAATCAAAAGTCGGAAACGCTATGTGGCTTTCTGCCAGGAATATTAAGGACTCTTTTGTTGATTATCACGAAGATACGACAGCAGAGCTTCTTGAAGATTGGTTTAAAAATTGTCTGTTACCCAACATTCCGCCAAACAGCGTTAGAGTAATGGACAACGCAAACTATCAGAGTCGACAATTGCAAAAAATTCCTGGCTCAAAGAATACGAAATTGGAGATTCAAAACTTCATGGCTCTTCATGACATATTTTGAGGAAAATTATACAAAAAAAGAACTTTTACAAGTGCTGCAGTCATTTTCTTCAAAAAAACGTATGTTTGTGATACAATTGCAGAAGAACTGGGACATACAGTGTTACGACTATCTCCCTACTAATGCGTGTTTAATCCCATAGAGCTTATGTGGCACCAACTTAAATCGAGCGTGCGCGGAAAAAATACTTCTCCGACTTTAAGTGGTAGTGTGGTAGAATTAATTAGGAATTGTTTGAATGACATTCCTACCGAGAGTTGGAAAAGTTCTGTTAGTCATGTTATAAAAGTTTAAAACTCGTTCTTTTCTGTAAAATCAATTGCGCCAATTATAATTAATATAGATGAGGATAGCGATAGCGACACTGAACTAAATATAGAATAGAATTGTAACATTTAAATAAATTACTTGTATGTCTCCTACATTATGCAAAATTCCAATTTCTTGAGTTCGACCCTGTAGCACATTTGCATCTTTTACCAAATGATTTTCTACACAATGGGATTGAATCGGTTAGTTTATTGCAGTTAATAAACCAATACCATTTACTGTGAAAAATACTATAAATTCAGTCATATTCATATCATAACTTGTTTCTTATAATAAATTAGTGATTCGTCTCACAAATGGGGTAAATGTCTCGGGTGTTAATGAGTGCCCACTTTTGTATCTTTTCATACAATATTACTTGAAATCTTCCCACTTCAAGTTTCATTTGATGGACAATTCGAGATGATTATGGAACATCCTAACCATTGAATTCAAAGTTTTCATTTTCATGAATTTCCAAATCAATATTTTGTTGAAGAAATGGTGAGTTGTATAAGAATATAAAATTCAAAAACGATACACACTTGAAGACTGGCCATATCTATTAATATAATAGTATATTACCTGACGAGGAGAAAAAGTAGCCTATTACGCATGAGTGCAAATTGAGAGCACGAAGAGCCTTATCCTCGAGTTGCTTACTGTACTTTTCATACTTCCACCATGTTTGTGATTTCTGCTGGTGTTGCGAACGTTTTTCCGTTATTTCTCATTTTCAATGATCAACGAGACACTGGATGACAGCAAGTAGGTAAAACAATCGCTTGCCTCACGTATATAACTAGATACAGTTCCAATTCACAAACCGTTGAAAAATGATCTTTCTGAAACTATCATGTTCAATACGATTTTTCAAAAATTTGGTTTTTGGGCCGTTGAAGGTAGTCATGACATATCCGACCATTTAAAATAACAAATCCGGAAGAGGGAGTAGAAAAATACATAAAATGTCATTAATAACCTATAAATTATTATATCAAACGACATAAGGGGTATTTCAAGACTTCTGTGGAGCATTCGACATCATCTATCGCTGTAGGGTCCTCGAAAAACTTCAGCAGAATGTAATCATCTCTTGCTTAAAGAAGCTATTGTAATAGCGAAACACTTGTCGCGGTTTTGTAAACCCATTGTGAGTGAAAATCATACAGGAAACTGTAATATATTTTTGTTAATATGGATTTTCATCAAGTATCGGCCAGTTCAATTCAAATCATGAAATTTTCTCAATAATCACTTTCTGAAAGTTATTATTTTGACGGCATTATTTCTGAGCTATAACAGTGAAGTTGAAACTTTTCCTAGAGAAGTTCCTCTGAAGTTTATACTTCAAAGAACTATTGCAACACTTCCCCTCTTTAGTTTGAAAACATTCATTTCTTGATGGATATATTCGTGATCCAAATAGATTGTACTAAGTTTTAACCTTGCAAGAACTGAAGAAAAGTTGGGAGTGACTTTCCCAGTATATTAAATTGGCTGAAAGTGGATGAATCAACATTAAATTACTGAAAGACAACTACTTCGTACGCTAGAGGAAAAACAAATCTGAGGCCCTTGAATATATGATTATACGATAATTTGAGCAAGAAATCTATTGGGTCTTGGTGGATCGTCAACGGTCAAATATATAAAAAAAGCTGGATATAAACCATCTGGAATCTCTTCATTTCTTCCTGATAATTTACTATACCAGGCTAGGGCGCCGCAATTATTGCTTCTTGAACCAAATTCATGTATCACGGGCATGATTTTAAGAAACATTCTTCCTAATAAACATTACTCCTGGTGCATTCTATAATGAATTCAACAGTGGAGGTGAGAGGCACAACATAACCTTCATGTCAAAAGTGCTCAAATCAAAGTCACCTTTCATGAACATTTCTTCAACACCAGGAGAGCTGTTGAATATTTTTTCCTGGATTATCAAAATTATTCACAAACGAAGTACATATTACCTCGTTAGTTTTCTCCTCAATAAAAACACATGGTTAATGTTTCACAAGTCATTACAGCTTCATTATTGATTATCATCCCGATTGGTATATCCATCTACCTGATTCGAGAAATGAATTTCAGTTTGTGACTAGAATCGATAAAGCTAACTGAGTGTGGCTGATGTTAGTGTATTCACTATAGGCAACCCTGGTCACATATTCTTTCAATTTTTCGATACACGGCCTACTTTGGATTGAAATTTCACTCCGAGGAAATGGAGATACCTCTCAATTTTTTTATATATACAGATTCACACCAAAGGGAAGCCCTGCGAAGTTCGAAGAAAATCGCAGGATATACGAATTGATAAGAACTTTGAATAATTGAAGCTTGTGAGCCTCAGGAATAACTTCCTTTAGTAAGGAGTTCCAAATTTCAGATGTTCAATTAGAAAGAGACCTGAACAAAAGAGAATAGCTTATAATAGAAGGGTGGGAATTCTGGACTCGTCGGGTCATCAGTATTGATACTGCCAACGGTGGAACGATTGACCAGAAGACCACCTAACGTGGAAATGTCTATCTATTCTATGTCTATCACCAACAAGAGATATATGAGAACTTTATTCTGATACAGGCCATATGATATATGCCCTGTAGATTTTTAGATGCTAATGTCAGGTATTGAATTTGAAGTAATTTCAATCATGAACAGTGGACCGACATTGATTGACATCACTTTTCTGTACGAAACTTGTCTATTTTTGAATTGATCCAAACCATTTTACTCTTCTGGCTATTAAATGACATTATTTTTGCATTGTTGGGATCTGTTAATTGATTTGGTCAACTAGACGAAGTAGGTATAACCAAACCTTCTAAGTCCAATTTCTGAAGAAGCTCACCAATATTATCTGTTTTGAGGTGTAGATACCTTTTTCTCAAGAAAATATGGTGAAAATGAACCGTGGAACTATAATTCACCCTCTGCATTCGAACTGGTTTCCGAGATAGTCCGTTACAGTAATGTAATTGTTATAAATTGCCGATAGCCTATGGATGCGTTTTATATTGTCATTTTTCAACAAATGCCGTACATTTTTTTCTATTCCGAACAGAAAACAGGCCAGTTTTAATGAACAATAACAATTTGAGCACTATACATCGACCAAACTATCTTTTTGGTAACTTCTGGTATACCTTTTCGAGATACTTCAAGCGGTACTAAATGAAATCCAAGTGAAAGGTTGAGACTACCACCTACCACATGAATGTCTCACTGAATGTTGTGTTTTATTATTGTGACTACACACTCACATCAGAACGATAGTTGAAAAGCTGTTAGTCTTGACATTACAGGCGACCACATGTTATGAAGGTGAATTCCAAGAGGATGTCATAACCTGTTTGAAGCTTCCTCGTCAATCGTAGTGATTGACATTTATTTTAGTATGACGCAGTTTAGAGAAATACATTATTATCTGTGACTTTCCTGGAATTTTAAGAAAAATGAAAGCATTATGTAAGTTGTAGTATTATAGACATCTTGTATTTTTATGTTTCTGACAGTTGTTTCATCATGAGCAATGACATCTGTTGTCTAATGAATTATTGTTCAACTATATCAGTTGATATATGAACGCAAATTCTATAATTCATATTTCGACTACCATACCACATTAATTGGCGAGCTTTCTTTTCTCCGTGATATATTCTGCAGACTTGGTTATCCAAAAATGATTGTATCCGATAATGGACCCCAGCTGACATCGGAAGAATTCGAGATTTTCTGTAAGTTGAATGCTATCACACATATAAAAACTACTCCATATCATCCTCAAACGAACGGATTGGCCGAAAGAGCAGTGAAATCTTTCAAGGAACGAATGCGGGCAAGTAATCGAAGTATTTCGTTAGAAGAACGATTACACACTTTTCTGTTTTTCTACAGAAATACTATACAAAGATCAACTGGTCGAGCACCTAGTGAACTAATGTTTGGCAAACATTTGCGTGGTATTTTCGATCAGTAGACACCAGATATTTCGTCGAAAATTTACAGAGAAAAGCTCAAACAGAAGTACAATTATGACGGAAGAGCATGTGTCAAGGAGTTTGGAAAACATCAAAATGTTTGGGTGAACAATCCAACTGGAAGAGGCTCGACTGCTGGAAGAATAGAGGAACAAACTGGTCATCTTCCTTATATTGTGGAAATCGACGGAATTCACAGAAGAAAACATGCAGATCAACTGAGAAAACGTGATGAAAACATTCACATCCAGTCAAAAATGAGAAAATTTCATTATTTGCCAATCCAGGAGGAAAAGGAGGAAGTTGCAGATACTTCATTACCTGTAGAAGAGAGAAGAAATCGAGAATTTCAAGTCGGCGATGATTTCTATGAGGAGTAGAATACTTCAACTGAGAGGAGAGCTGGACCATATCGAGAGAATGCCAACTCTGCTTCTGACGAAAATACTTCTCAATCCACTGATTCAGCTAATAATCAACTAATTGTTTCAGAGAAGCCTATCCAAACTCCTATCCCGAGTCCCGATATCATTTCGAGAAGAAATCCTCCTAGAAGCCGAAGACCTCCAAACAGATATTGTTGTTGATATTTTGGATTCATTCTACCCGGGGAGAAATGTAGTATTATAGACATCCTGTATTTTTATGCTTTTGACAGTTGTTTTATCATGAGCAATGACATCTGTTGTCTAATGAATTATTGTTCAACTATATCAGTCAATATATGAACGCAAATTCTATAATTCATATTTCGACTACCATACCACATAAGTATTTTCAATAGTGGCGGCGTGAATTCCAAAGAAAACTCCACTTTGAACACAAAATATGGTTTGAAAATTTGATTCCGAAGAGATTTTTACACAATGTTGGTTGGACTCACTCAACCCAAGTATAGATATTAGTGGGTTATTTTTTAAATAAACGATGACTTTTTCGCGCATTCTTTGGAAAACCTGGTCTTCATCTACTATTGAATGAAAAACAGCTCATAACTCGCAGAAAACTATTACGTTCGAATGGATTTGAAAGTTATGCTTCAGAGTATTCGAAATTTCAAAAAGCAAATCCAGAATCTTCACTCCCAAATGGAACCTTGGTTTTCGACCTCAAGCTTCCAAATTTCACGCAGGTTGCTACTACATTTTTAAATGTATGTCTGTTTAAATTGTATCTATGCAAAAACTCAAAAACAAGCATTTTCTAACATCGATTTCGAATTCGATAGCATTGGTCGATGAATTGGAAATGGTTTGTATTTTACAACGGATAATTTTCTAGGAAACCTCTGTACTTTCTGAGGGATTAGTTTAGTATGCTGAGTGTATTAAAAAGCAATTTGAAACTGAAAAACATTCATAGAACCTCTTCTCACATTTCTCCTCAAATTGTTTTGATTTAGGCATCAAAAAATGCTATGTAATCATCTTTTACTATCCCATTTTGATCATTGCGATAATGTTTATGGTCTCTGTTTGGATAATATTGATAAAAATCGTATAAAAAAAGTTCAAAACTCATGTTTACGTTTGATGTACGGCTTTTGTCGACCTCAACGAGTTTCACATAAACTCAAAGAATGCAAATGGCTCAACATGCACAACCGTCGACAATGACATATGTCATGTTTATTTTTCAATATTATAAAGTATAAGACACCACCTTACTTACATAATAAATTGAAATATCGTACTGACGTGCATAATCTGAATATTCGGCGAAAAAATTGACTGACACTAACAACCCATCGGAGAGAAATTTTCAGAAGATCTTTTTCCTACAACATAGCTTCTGATCTCAATAATTTGATGAAACGAAGTTTCTTTGACGTCAATATGAGCTCACATGCATTTGAGATGAGATATAAGCAGTATCTGTTGAGTAGCTGAAAATAATACTTTTTTTTTCTCTCTTCTCTTCCCAACGTTTCTCCTCATTCTCTCTTTTGCTGAATCTTTTTTTCTCCTAGCCATTTATACCAGTATTCCACATTCTCGTGGCACTGGTGGAAGAACAGAATCGATATCTTAACCAATAAGCCATTTGTTCATCAGAATCCATATGTTTTTTTTATGTGTAATCCATCCTATATCATGTGCGCATATGGCAAATGTATGTATCGGATAAACAATAAAAGATATTATTGTTATTATTATCTCATTTTCGAAATTTGATTTATTTTTTCATGATCGCTCTTCACATGTTCCAAAAGCACAGTACATCTGGGAAATCCCTTCGAACAAGTAACTCGAATACATATTTTTTTCTGTCCGGAATTATCCTGCCAGCACGCGTTCCTTCCCTTCCGCAACCCCTCATACATCTCCTTCCGCCTTTTTTCATTGTTCCCCTCCAATCTCCTCCACATCAGGAAGGAAGGGTTGCTCCAGTGTCAGTTTTCTCGCCAGAACTGGAGATATTAATCACTCTCGAGAGCGCGGCACTGAACCTCCAGACAAAAACCGGATTCATCGAGTTCAGCATGAAAAATGTGACCTGCACAGATATTTCTGCTTAATAAAAGTAATATCTCCTGGCGCTCTTTGTATTCTCTCTCGTCAACGGATCATTGTCCGGTGAGAGTATGGAAATTAAAGGTTTTTGTAGTCGCTATAGGGATTGGAATTCTCTATGCATTCAAGACGGAAGCCGTTCGTTCCATTTTTCTGACGGATTAGGATTTCAGTGAATGAAGAATTATTCTGGAACGTCATTTATTTCTTTTATCGAGTTGCATAATTCAATTTGACATTGGAGAATGGGATTGAATACCATTGTGATCACCATAATGAATAGAATTAGCTTGATGAAAAATTGGCACACTTCCGAGAAATATACAGGAGAATAAAAAACCATCTACTTCAAGTCTGTTCACAGATAATAACCTACATTTCTTATGATTCTGAATTTCATTCACTTTCGAAATACTCAAATTTGGTTGATGACAATTGTCACATTCAGAAAATAATTGAATAATTATTGGAAGTACGAAATACCTAAATTAGACGTACATGACCCGATATTTATGAGAATTAAAAATATTCATTTATCCTGCAGGGTTATTCAGTTTTGGATTTTTTGTGGAGCTTGCATGCATTGTGCTTCATACAAATTTTACGAATATCTGCGAGTTCTCACTAGAAATCTCAATTGTTCCATGAATAAGAAGAATTGTATTCATGGCTTTAAAAGAAGATAGACAAGAAAATTGGGATCGAGTACGATTTCTGTCCCACCTAAGTTCGATATACACGCAACCTCAACTCAAAATCCCATCATTTACGAATGAGAAAATCTTGATGACTTGGTGAACGAATTGACATTGAAGCTTATTAACTCTTATTGCACGGGTTACTCAGCCCAACGTTGAGCCATTCAAATCAAGCGCTTTTGATAACCTATTGTTCATCTTCAAAAACAAAAAAAAAATATACAGTTCCTTCATTGATCTAGGAAAATGATAATCAGGAAAAATATTTCCAGAAAACAACTCTTGTATATTTTGAAATTATCCGGTAATTCATAGATACCTTGCTTCAGTGAGTTATTCCAATTGCTTGGTTGATTTTCCCACAGGGAACGCCTCCATCCAAGACAAAAGAGAAGCAATATTATACAGAACTACAATTCAATTCAAAATTTGGCTAGGATCAATATTTTCAATTGGAATTTTGTTGTATTGAACAACACAGAATAAGGAGTGTCACACATACGTCAGTGGAGTCGAGACCTCACAGGCCGTATTCATTCTAACATTCATGCCTGGAGCGTTGCAGAAAATGACAGTCCCATCAAAATTTTGTTTTGTCCACATCGATGATAATGAATGAATTCGGAGTACTTACGAATTACCTGGAGAATATATTGCTTGATGGACTCAATTTCCTCTTTTCATCCAAAGCTTTGATAATAAGACACTATCCTCACTGTCGAGTTGAAACTTATATTCATATTCATTGTCAAAAATTTTCATTTTCTCCGATTCAAGTGTTTCCTATAAAATAACAAAGCTGAAGTCGTTTTCATTACTGTCTTTGGTCATCCAATAGATGACTTTTGCCTTCATATTATATTATATCAAGGGAACACCCACCTTCAAGATACTGATTCAGATATTTTTTGCATAAGTATAGTATTTTTCACAGTAAATGGTATTGGCTTATTAACTGCAATAAACTACCCGATTTAATCCCATTGTGTAGAAAATCATCTGGTGAAAGAAGCAAATGTGCTACAGGGTCGAACTTAAGGAATTTGAATTTTGCATAATGTAGGAGATATGCAAGTAATTTATTTAAATGTTACGATTCTATTCTATATTTAGTTCAGTGTCTCTATCGCTATCCTCATCTAAATTAATTATAATCGGCGCAATTGATTTTACAGAAAGGTACGAGTTTTCAACATTTATAACATGACTAACAGAACTTCTCCAACTCTCGGTAGGAATGTCATTCATACAGTTCCTAATTAATTCTACCACACTACCACTTGGAGTCGGAGAAGTATTTTTTCCGCGCACGCTCGATTTAAGTTGGTGCCACATAAGCTCTATGAGATTGAACACGCAGTAGTGGGGAGGTAGTAGTAACACCGTATGTCCCAATTCTTCTGCAATTGTATCACAAACATATACAAACATTTATAGAAAATGACTGCAGCACTTCTAAAAGTTCTTTTTTTTTGTATAATTTTCCTCAAAATGTATGTCATTTGCAGACATGAAGTTTTGAATCTCCAATTTCGTATTCTTTGAGCCAAGAATTTTTGCAATTGTCGACTATGATAGCTTGCGTTGTCCATTACCATAAAGCTGTTTGGCGGAATGTTGGGTAACAGACAATTTTTAAACCAATCTTCAAAAAGCTCTGCTGTCGTATCTTCGTGATAATCAACACAAGAGTCCTCAATATTTTCGGCAGAAAGCCACATAGCGTTTGGGATCCAACCATTTTCTGATCCTGTGTCTAATATTGTGATTTTCTTCTCTTAATTTGATGGTGCTTTCGTTTTACACTTATCAGAGGAATCAGACCATCCTTTGGAAGTGGTGTCATGCGTGTCAAACCACGTCTCGTCGAGGTAGAGTATTGGCCGATTTTCGGACCGGTATTTTCTTATTGACGTTATATATTCAGAACGCTAGTTTATTAAACGCGATATTTGAAGCCCATTGCAGACAGAGCTCGCCAAAGAGTAGGTAGTGAGGCCACAATTGATGTGAGTTTCGTCATTGATGAGCCGCTGTTTCAGACTTTTGATTGTAGGGACACGCTGCTCATCGTACATAGTGTAGCTTTTTCGCCTTATCAGATCTTTTCCCAGTCGTCTAGACTTTTTGTGACACCGGAATCTTCACGCTTCTTTCTTGATTCCATGGAATTTTCAACAATTCATCTAACTGAAGTAAGAGGCACCTTCGTCAAATTACTGGTTACTTCTTTTACACATTTTTCATAATGATTTTCGCGTCACAAGATAAGTGATTCTTCTTTAACGAACCACTAGAAGAAGCACTATTACTTTTTATCCACGGACGCCACATACTGCCTATTCTGTACGTTGGGGTATAAAATCTTTGCTATTAATGTCTGTAATAACAAATAAATGTTATAAAATCATTGCACGCCGTAACACTAGTGAACACTTCCAATGAAATACAAAAACTAAAATGAACAAAAAGTGTAAGCTGTAATCCTCTACAATTCATCTCTGAGAAACAAAATTACCTGAATCCGGTCCTTTTACATTTATGATGTGCATCTCAGATTTTACAACTTGAAGGTCTGATTAGTTTTATTATAATCCTTCAGTCAATACAATTTATTGAGAAAACTACTATAACAAATGATACCAGATGTATTTTATTCTCAAATCCTATCGAATGTACTGTTATAAATGTAGTCATTGGCAATTCACTCCGTAACATCTTCAGTGTAATATTAACCTAATTGGTCCATTATTTACGAATCCTATTCCAGCACAAAATCATCCACAAAATAACAACTTTATGGATAGTATCACCTCGTAATCTTTGAATTAAACTTCGAATTTTCAAATCGTACCATTTACTCGAAACGTCATTATCATTGTCCCTTATTGAAGGTTCTAATGAACGTTTGCTATCAGAATTCCGACGAGTGATTCAATTAAAAGCGGATTATCTTATTTTTGGGATCGTCTATCTTTCACGAATGGAAGGGTTTAAGAGCTCTTCCGAGTTCATGAGAAGAATTCTTGCTGCGTTTTGAAGCAGCGATGATGAAGTTCCGCGAACTTTGGTCTCGAACTATTGGATTCAGAGATTTCAGTTCCATCATTAGTTAGAAATGGAACACGTAATAGATGTTCTATGAGGAAATGATTTTCGACCTCTTCTAATGGAATCAATGCAGAAATAATACAAAACTTTTATTGGAGTAACAACAAATAAAGCAACCTCTGTTGATATGTGTATACCATCCATGAGCGTTTATTTCAGATTTTTTCTACATATAGCCACAGAATAATTGAACAACAGAAGCGGAACGGTAACCTAACACAATGGTCCCAAAAATATTCGACCTTGATCGAACTTTGACACTTTCATCGACACTGAAAAATCTGACAATATATATCAACACGGAGAATATTCAGGTAAAATGTGTCAAATTGATCAGCTGCCTTCTTCTGACTCACTGAAGCAAAATCAATATGTTTTACTACCCTCTTAATGGCGCACTTTGGAAAGGCGTGGCTTTTACCGAATATGTCATTGGATTTGCTTCTGTATAGTAGTTTAATTATTCTGTGGTATTCCGCTATTTCGCTACGATTTGAAGATATTTCCTATGTATGCTATCTATTTGAGTCAATTTTCATATGCTTGTTAAACAAATTGGGCATGAAATATTGATTGCAGCTCAGTACCCGTTGTGCCATATAGGAGGTAGCTGTTTTGGATAGACTTTTTTTCTTTTTTTGAATGATTGAAACGTCTTTGAATAATATACACGTATAATTTCCAGTTTCTAATTCGTATAAGAAGAAAGACAAAAAATAATTTTTCTCCTAAGCTGCTACCCCATTGATATGTTTTTGATATAATTTTCTTCGGGAAGGTAAAGCAGAGGGTGATCAATCAATCAATATTTCATCCTACTCTTTCTCTCGTGTGCCTTAATATAATTATCAAAGGCTTGGATTAGTAAGCATGTGATTTAATGCGTCATCAAAATGTCGATTCAATCAGAGAAGACTAGCTTTAAGATTAATTTTTTCGAAAAAGTTTGGTGAAGGTATGTCGCAGCGTTGCCAGTTTTTTTGCAAAGTCTGGATTTTGAAACTTTTTGAGTGAAAAAAGCGGGATCCTTCCTTCGGAGGCGGACATAGTATAAAATTAATATAATTAGAAGCTTTTGATTATATATTATATTTCTTTATTTGATTTCAAAATTAGGTTTACGTTACAATAGACAGCAAAACAAGTTAAAAAATGATAGAAAACTGTGAGTAGTAGTAAAAATATGATATTCAAATCATATTCACCCTATCGTCAGGTAGTTGAGTCTTCTGAATCTTCGGAAAAAGAAAAATTTGTATCCATTTTTATCCATTGAAAAAATCTGGTATTTCAAATGATAGTCTGAGTGAGTGTTACAAATTGAATCTCACAATGAGAGAATAATTATTTATAAGAATTGATTATTCATAATGTTCCAGGAAAGATTCAACTTTTTAAAAGAAAATTTTCTTTGATAAAGATAAAGAACTCTGCCCAGGATAGCTCCAGATTAAACTGGATGAGCAATTCTGCTCTCATTGAATTTATGTAGTATTTATTTCTGGCATTCGATCATTTTGACTCAAAAAACTGATATTGTAACTTCGAAGAATGAGTCGTTGGATAGAATAATTTTTGGTGGAAATTAGGAATAGATGGCTGCAGGCAGTCGAAGCGGATGGTCGAATAAGATTGCACTTCTTACAATGGAAAGATATTTTCATGTAGTGAGTGAGTAAAAAAGCCGGGTTTTGTGAAAAAGGCCTACTGGGGTCTAGTCTCTGGCGTTCACGTCCTCCACCCATTACCATTCCACTGTAAAGGAACAAAGTGTCTAGAGTTTCAACAGAGTTGAACAAAACAAGTGAGAGATGTATCTTCACATCTCTCCATTCTCACACATTGAGTATTTCTGGGACAAAAATACAGGACTCAAATTCCAAGTCAATAAAATCCTCAACATATTCACTGCTCCTCTAGAGTAACTTCACTCATGTTCACATTCTGTTTGATCTCAAACTTAGGAGATGCTTCGTAGAAGAGGTTCTCGTCAGTAAATCTGATGGTTATGAAACTTTCAATAAAATGATCCTATTCCAGATGCTTGATCTGAAGCATTCCAAAATATTGGTAGTTCGACTCATGCTTATTTCTCCAAGAGAAAGACGTTTCTCTCCAGGTAATTCCTCGGATGAGTCACTTGATTCTTCTAACCACAATAAACATGATACTGTTTTCTTGCACCTCTCTGCATGATAGGAGTATTATACAATTATACTTCAGAATCAAAACCTCGAGTTGACGTTATTGATTAATATGTTACGCTCATATCAGCCACTGTAATTATTTCGTAAATATAATATGAAGGTACCTGAAGATGCAGGTAAAGCTGTGACATTCCGCACTCATAGCTTTGCCACATCAATAACAAACTTGAGTGATACGAGCCTTCATGGGTTTCATGTTCAGAAGGTATTTTACACTTTAAAATGATTGTCACCTTATTCCTGTTTATTTCTTCAACGATGTGAATCATTCAATTAGTCCTCTACCATGATCCCTACATAGAATCTAATTATCTGTGAACAAGAATAGACCATAACAGCACGTAACAACAACAGCCCAAATATATATAGAAGTTCATTCATTATTTTTCACGAGCTCTCAAACTAAAACTTTTGAATCGATTCATTTCACTCAACGTCAACAATAAAATTGAGAGAAAGTAGGAATCTTGAGTCTCTCATACCTCTATCAACATTTACTGTCAGACGATGGAATCCTTCAGAATACTTGAAATAATTAATTCATTTTCAACTAGTTTATTCCATTCAGTTCCGTTTAGACAGCCAAGAAAAATATTGGCAATTTTCTAGATCATAAAAACTCCAAATATCTATCGCTCGACTTGAGGTGGAAAAAATATTCGAGTATTGCGAATCTGGATAGGCCCTGTATAATTCATTCCGGAGAGCAATGAATCCGATTCAGACAACTAACGTCTGAACCGGTTTTTCATAAGGAATGCATATTTCATATAGGTCACGCTAACGTGACAACAGAAAATGAACCCCATGAATAAGGGCGTATACTCATGAAAATGGATGTGGAAGTAGAAAAATTGGGGCCCGTGTCACCGTAATTCGCTTTGCATCGTCATACGAGATAACCAAGTTTTTTGGTTGAGTGGTATATACATTTTCATGACGTTGATTATAGACTTGATGTGAATATCAGATCCCCTGAATCATTGATTGACTGATACTTTCTACTTATTCATACAGAATGTACCTACATTAATATACAGAGTACTCAAGTTACGAGGTAAAAAAACGGTATCTAGAGAGACTATGAGTACATCTGAGGATTCGTCAATATATGATTATACAGGTAACTTGTTATTTGAAATTACTGTGAAATATTACTGATATATCTTTTCAAATGAAAGAACCTATTTTTCATTTGATTCATTTGATTCTACTGTGAATTAGGAGTAGTCTCTCATATAGGTTTGCCCCACCTAGAAGCCTCTGATTCCGAAACATATTTATTTGTTGAAAAAATCTCTAGTATCTCTGATAATAGTAATTTACGTAACAAGTCCGGAAAATACTGTTTTTTTGGACGAGTGGACAAAATTCTAGGACGAGCGTAGCGAGTCCTGGAAATCTGCGAGTCCAAAAAAACTATTTTCGGTCGTGTTGCGTACACTATTTTTTCGGCAACCGACCCACTTCCCGGACGCTTTTTCTTTGAGAAGGTAGCATTTTCCCGGCCTAGTCCGGGAAGTACGTATTTCCCGGACTAGGCCGGAAAAATGCTACTTTCTCAAAGAAAAAGCGTCCGGGAAGTGGGTACTTCCCGAAAATAGTAATTTACGTAACAAGTCCGGAAAATACTGTTTTTTTGGACGAGTAGAAAAAATTCTAGGGCGAGCCGTAGGCGAGTCCTGGAAGTCTGCGAGAACGAAAAACTGTTTTTGGTCGTGTTGCGTACACTATTTTTTCGGCAACCGACCCACTTCCCGGACGGTTGCCGAAAAATGTCATTCCACACAAGACTTGATGATTCGTAGAAAACATTTTTTTGATTTTCGTTCAGGAGGCTTCGTTCAAAACAAAACTCCAACTCTTTATTTACAGTGTGATGGTTCAATTCTCTTCACAAAGAAATCACAGATTGGCGAATGATTTTCACTGACAATGGGATACAAAACCGAGAGAGGTGTTTCGCTTTACAATAGGTTTGTTCTAAAAACACATTTGACCGTTTGGAAATTGGTCTGAAGCAGTCAAAGGCATGCGCAAAATGAATTTCGCTCTCCAATACTCATCTTGCGCATGCCTCTGACTGCTTCAGACCAATTTCCAAACGGTGAAATGTGTTGCTAGAACAAACCTAATATTGCCAAGCGCAAACATATCGCGGTTTTTCAACCCATTATCAGTGAAATATTTCTGATATTATTGATTTTCATCAAGTATCGGCCAATTCAATTCAATTTTTGAATTATTTTCACTTTCAATCATCAAGCATTAAGTATGTATGTTGTTTCTGTAGCTGAAACTCTTCTATTTGATTGGATACTCTTCTAAGGGCAGTTTGTTATATTCTCCATAATTTCACATAAATCAATTTTTTGGACTATGGTTGTCAATATTTCTTATTGAGTGGTCTGAACTATTCATACTATAAAATTTGTATTCGAGTGATTGCTTCGAAATTAGTTAATGGCAATAAAGAAAATATCTCTGAATGCGAAAAACAGTATTGACTGTACCATTTGGAAAAAAAAACTTCAGTCACTTTCCTCACTGCTGATTCGTCAGGGATTGTCCTAGGACTTACTAAATCACTTTTGAGCGTTTAGGTCATTATTTACATCATTATAAACTTTATTTTTGATAAAAACATTATCCGTATTTTTTTGATTGATTCATTTATTCATTATCACTAGTTTGTCACCCATAAACAAATATCATTTGAAGGGATGAATACTACGGGTAGATGGCCTTAGTGATTTCGTTTGCAAGTCATGCCTCTCGTTTCGTTTTTCTTACGGATGTCGTAGCCTGAATCACACATTTTCTTGATACATTACACGTGATAATGGCAATACATTCAGAAAGAAAAGTGTGCTTTGTGGTCGATGTCGTAGTTCTTTTTCATGTTTAAAAAATGATTTCAATGCCTAAATATTCATTTCCTTCATAAACTTCTCTCGTCAATTCTAAGATGTCTATATACTGGTGCCTTCAGTTATACTATATTGTTTCAGACAAAATTGTATACAGGGTGTAGTTGTTTACAATTACGCCTTAAGGGTGCGCTTGTGGTTGAAATTCCTAAAAATTTTTGAGATTACTCAATCCATGGAACACGTTGTTGCTAATACAGATCCCTTTCTGAGAGAATAGAACGCGAGATCAATCTGAAGTTTGATGAAATCAAGAGTAATTCTAGTTTATTCAATATTCAATAACAATTTGAAAATTCCGTAGTGATCATAAAAAAAACGAGAAGTTTGCTGGCAACGACATCCTAGATTGTTCACGCATTCTGAATATTCTATAATTGCAGTGATATGTGTTTCAGATATTTCCAGTTCAACCTAGATGATTATACAAAATAATAATGATTTCACTCACCAGAAAAAATGGCATTTTCTCACTTCACATATCCATAAAATTTGATCACAATTCTCACTCCTATTCTCTCACAAGCATTAACGTGAATAATATTCGGCTGAATTTTGATACTACATCTAAACCGAGCTTTTGAATTGAGATCACAATATTATATTGCTCAAATGACAATATCAACAATCAACTAATTTTTTCAGCACATAGACCAGAATTCGCAACGACATAGCCACTTGGCAACACAGGACGTGCACATGACTGTCATTTCAACTGCGAGAATGACGATACCTGGCAAATTTTTTAAGTTATTACTACGGCCTACGTCATCAATTCTTGATCAAGTAGGCCAGATGGGTCGTCTGATTTGCTGACAATCTCCTATGCGGAGTGAAAAAACCAGTATATAGCCACCTTAGTCAAATCTATTTTGAGGCTTCATTATACTTCTCTCAAAATTTCAGTCAAACTGACACCTAGATTTTCAAGGGAGGAACTACCTTCAGCTGATACAATTCAAAAACTTGTACGTCAGCATGGGCGTGGTAAAATTTTGAAGTACACTGTAGCCATATTGTTATGTAATTTTGGACATAAATCAAAGTGAATATGAAAGAAGGATAATCGAAACTTTTCATTGAAATCATTCATCGGAATATTGGATCTTATGCATGAAAAAATTATTTCGATAGATACTTTAAGAGTTATATCCCCTTCCTAAGGTTCAAATCATATATTTTGAAAAGCTACATCCAAACTATTTTGAAAAATTGAGATATTTCAATATCCATGAACTGCAAATATTGACTGCGTTCCTACATAGGGAAATATTGTTACGCATAACACTTATATCCAGTACTGCAGTATTTGTAAGCCTCTTGGTGGTTTGTAAGCTCTGTTATCTTTAATCTTTTGAGAAATTGCACTGACAGTATACATTCTCAACTTCAAATATGATGCAACACGATAAAAATTAATATCTGAGTGTAGATTATAAATATAATTTACTACGTTGTATTCAATTTAGCTCTCCAATAGCCGTTGAGGGACATCATTATCCCGGCCACCTTCGAAATAACTAATCTTGGTAGAGATACCTAGTTTCCAACTCTTTTGTCATTTTCACGAAAAGCCTGATACTTACTTACTATAGAAGCATCAAAATACACAGTTTTTGATTACAATTATATAATTTGAAGTACCAAAAAAGACCTAAACACAGAACTGTAACTTTTGAATGACAATTGCCAATTGGTAAATAACAGATTTCAAACAAATTGCGGCAACATTGGGAGTGCTGCCAACCAAATGCCAAAGAATAACATGCGCCAAATTTGAAATTCAATATGAACGTTTCCATGCATTTCCATCAATGGATTGGTACTAGTGCATTGATTTCATGTCGCCTTCGATGAACAATTTTAGAATTGTATTCACTATACAGTGTGTAACAACGAAAACTTAACGGAGCCGTTGTTGAGTATAAAAAGTAAGATTTAAAAAAAATCGGACACGTCGATTTCTAATTGAAGGAAGACACCTTTCAGACTACTCAAACTTTTTGTAGTACGCATCCCCTCGGAGGGGTGCGTCCGACAACCCTTATTTATATAGGGAAAGTAGGTCGAGTGGCACATGTTTTAAAGTTTTTTCGGATACCTTTACAACTCTGTTAACAGAAATTTTTTGTGACTATTGCTTTTCGAGATAATTTGAAGTTTTAAAGGTATATGCATAGAGTTCAACGCTGTTTGAAATAAATCGAATTGTTTTTAAAGTACAATTTACGTTCAGAACTTTCATAAAAAAATAAATTTTTGCTTTTTATGACAACCTGATAATACGTGTCCATGTGATTTCGTATTTTTTGTTTATCACGAGGAGATTTTTTCGGGGGATGGGGTCGGTTACCAATTGTTACAAAAATTTTTTTTCAACAGAGTTGTAAAGGTATTCGAAAGACCTTTAAAACAAGGTACTACTCGACCTACTTTCCGTATCTAAATAATGGTCGTCGGACGTACCCCTCCGAGGAGGTGCGTACTACTGCAAAATATCTGATTAGTCTGAAAGATGAAAGGTGTGATTAGAAATCGACGTGTATGAGCTTTTTTTGAAACTATTACTTTTTATATTCAAAAACGACTCTGTTTTTTAAGTTTTCCTTGTTGCACACTGTATATTTTTTTTGTACGTTCGGGACTTATATGATGTGTCGGGTCGAAGTTAGTTTGACTGATTGTGTTACGAGAATGATGCTTGAAACGTCCAAACAATAAATCGACAAATTGCAAAAGATCGGCAAGGTTTTTCTCTTCTATGAACAATTGTTTTCTCTACAACCTAAAGGGTGATAATGAATGAGCAGATTTTCAAATTATTGTGATTCGAAAATATTCCATAATATTATTTCAATTCTTGAATGAATGAGGTCAATCTTACAGGTATAGGAACTGGAAACTATCAGAAAATATTCGATCACATCTCAGTATTCAGAACTATCCATCAACTGTGACCTCATTCTCATATAATACAGAAGCTATCAGATACTTGAGAGTCGAAGATATAAGTTGATAAACAAGTCGAGTAAAGGAGAGTCGGCATCACTTCAACCCACATAAAAGCTCAGACGCTTTTAGTTCACTCCACGCTATCAATTAGAAGGTTCAGATGAGAGTTCGACATCGAACTGAAGTGAGACAGCTTTCTTATTGATAAAAGGGTGTTTTAGGATGGGGAATTTACTTTCTGAAGAGTTTTTGGGTGAATTCCTTTCGGAAATATCGAATAATGCAATGATTGTTGGAAAAAAATGTCTTGTATCCATATTATGTTATCTTGAATAGATATTCTTTGGCCAGTTCTTGATACTCCACATGAAAATATTTGAAGGAATTAGGAACATGAATGTTCGATTGCCGGTTCAGTTAAAAAACTTTTTCCAAAAAATATATTCAATTCAATGAATACCTTGACTCTCACTGAAAACTTGATAATATTGATAAACTGTATTCAGCTACATCCATAGTCAAATTCACAATTAAACACGGAGAATCAACTTTCATAATGAGAGTTCAAAGAATAACAACACGTATCAGACGAAAATTTTACTTTTTCAATTCAACACACTGCTCTACTTGAAGAAAGGATGGATTTTTCCGTTAACATAATGTTTTTTATATATATATATATATATATATATATATATATATATATATATATATATTAATATATATATATATATATATATATATATATTAATATATATATATATATATATATGTCTTAGTTAGAACATTGATCTTTTCGAATAAAATTTTTGTTCGGATAACTCCGTGTTCCTTTTCAATAAATTTGGTATTCTACTTTGAGTATGGACTACTACTTTCGCAAAGAATGATCATTTTCAGATGTTCCTACCGTTAAATTTGATTTTTTCTATTTTTTATTGGAAATTTTCAACGTTTTTATCGCTTATATACAGTGATAAATTCAGTGTTCCATAAACGGAATTTTCGTATCAGTTGCACAATCAAAATTTAAATAAAGTCATATGTTAGTGCATGTTCGATAATCATATTAGATGCCCCTCAGAATAGCTCAAAGTCAAAAATAATACAGGGCAGGCTGAGTCATTCAGGAGAAAAGATCCCCAATTTCTCGAATCATAAAAAAATAGGGTTACAATCGAAAGTTAGGGTCAATTCCGAAGTCATGGTCTTCGCTATTCAATTTTTACAAGTTTTCGGGAAATTTTTGATTACTTTTCATAAGTAATTATTCCGTGGTGGATACATGTTTTATTCGTTGTTATTTGGGATGTTAACCTACCACAATCTGAAAGAGTTGCTTCATTAATTCCAAAAATTTGGTCCTTTATGAAACACATTTTATTAGTAAGCAACTTCTAGAAAGATTTAGTTCTTGTTTTCTATGATAGGCAAATGTATGAGAAGTTGCTGACTGAAATGCGTGTTTCATTTAACTTTTTTTAATCAAAGCAGCAACTTTAGGGGATAGGTTATAAATCTACCCTTCCTCACTTGTATATTTTTCGATATTATTCAATAATTTTTCTATGTTATGCATAAAACATGAGATCAAATTGGATTATATGAGCTCTCACTTTTATTCTACTCGGAGGAATAATATATGATATGATTCATTCAAAATATGATGAAGTTTGAGTTCCGATTCACCCATTATCAGTAGAAGACTTCTGGTCAATTCATTATTTGACAACGAGAAAACTTGTATTCTAGAATTGTGTTGGTGCAAAATGGACTCGGTGAATTTCTGTTGAGGTAGGGCTGTTGAAATACTTCTTCATTACATGAATTTGAGCAACTCTCATTACTTCCAAAAGAACTCACAGGGGGAATCCGATATGAAAAAGATTATATGTATTTCCAGCCCCACAAAAAAATATATTCTAAACGCAAAGCGTTCAATCAGTTCTCTCTGTGTTTATGAATAATTGTGAGATTACATAACTTTTTTTTTCCATCTGAAATTTCTAATAATGGTTTATATGTGAACACGAATTGTATATCCATTTACTATTTTACAGCATGTATTCTCCTATATCAAAAACCCGCTATAACAATTTTCCCGTATCAGTTATACGTGGAGCTTGCAGCGCACATCGTATTCCACGAACAAGAATATAATTTTGGAATTTGAACGTTTTACGGTATGTAAGAAATTTATTCGTTCGGAGGCTAACCTCGACATGCTGCAGCCTAATATTTCACAGGGTTTACTGTTGCAATAATATGTGGAATGTAAACTGCACAGAAAAATCTGGTCGGGTATCAAATAAATTGCCGGTATTCAAAATGTCCAACATTACAGATGTTACAGCTCTCCGAGGTGTCTTTGTTTTATGGAGTTTTTATATCTTTGAGTGATAGTTGTCGTAGAATATAAGTATCCTCTAACTTTCAATCGTCAATCATCCAATATTATATGCAGTATCAGAAATTCCGAAATGAGTACGACTTGAAATCGATGCTAGAGGCTCGAATAAGGCTAGATTCAGACAGATCCGAGATCCGTTGGTACGACGATCCGACAGCTTTCTTATTGGTCTATATTTGAATTTAGACCAATCAGAATGCTGTCAGATCGTCGTACCATCGAATTTAGGATCTTTCCGAATTCAGCATAATTCGATGGAACGTTAAATCGGGAAAAGACAATGAGAAAATAATGGAAATATGACATGGGCATCAAGAGCTCTGAACCATTAACCACATACTCATCTGGAATGTTTCATTCCGACATTATTCGGATGAAAAAAAATAATAATCAACCTCAATGTTACTTTCAAGAGGTGCTCGATGTGATTACATATACTAGTTGTCTCATTGTTATCGTTTGGTGTTATTTTTTTGCGTATTGTTATGAAACCTGTAAACCTTCCTGCGGCGTGAAACCAAATGGTGGTTATCACGTTGTTTCTTGGATGCTTTATGAGCTGATAAGTCAGGGCCGTCGTTGCCTCGCAACAATTTTGTGTCGTGCTATTACTTTTAGAATTTCTCCTCCTTCTATTCACTATAAATAAAGTTATATTGTGTCACTGGCTCTTCAAGGAAGCACTTGAAAATGTATTTTCCAGAGTGAAATTTATGGCCATTTTATCATGAATCGAATATGTGTGTTACATAAAATCAGGTCAATAACCGAATATTGACGGTTTTTCTGTACTTTTTTCCAATAGATAATTCCCATCAGTTTTATTTCAGGAGACTAATGTTATTCAAAGTCTGATAAATTAGTGATCCAGAATCAATTTTTGTCGAGTTTAGTTGGGATTGCGATCAGTGTAAGTCGAAGACAAAACTATTTTTTTTTCGTGCCAGAAAATAACAAAACTTTTTTCTTCGAAAAAATGGTTAAGGCTTTCGCGGCCGAGGTTTTCAGTGTTACTACTATCCGTCGGGTTTGTAGACCGTCGTTCTTTGGAGTTTTTTCCTGACGTTTCGCTAGCGCGAGCGGCTAGCTTCTTCAGAGGCTCACTCATCTTGACTATTATTCCGATGACTCACACTGATCACAATCCCAACTAAACTCGACAAAAATCAATATAATTCTGTAATAATGTCAACGTCGTTAAAAAATGTTACTCCTCTAGTTCATCATTCGAGGGTGAGAAATAACTGAAAATGATATCATCATAAAGTCTGCGAATAATGTAGATATGTTTCTTTATCATAATTATTGTAAACAGGGACAAATCGACACTACTATTGGAAGAAAATAAATATTATTCCATTTTAAGATCGGACCAAACTCCAACATTACAACAAAAAGCTAATAAATAAGTAACGAATCTCAAAAATTCTCATGAGACAGATTCCGAAAGCCTCAGTGCAGAAGGTTCATTTTGAACCACAAACCTGCAAACCAATGCATGTAGCCAAAGACTGAAAATTACCAGAAGACGTCATAGTGTGGTCTATCCAAGAGCATGCCTGTTGTCAACAAAAGTCACAACCACACACGGGAATAATGGCAGAAAACAAAATTGAATTGACTTCAACAACACGAAACCATTGCCACAGCAAAAACACTCCACTCCAGAATCCTCGCGAAGCAATATAAATTAAAAAACACCCTTGATGCCTCAAGAAACGAGACGACTCCAATTCCTGGAAACCATTATCATTCCATCAAACAAATCCCTTGATTAATCTTTTACAAACCAGACCTTCATGGGGTCCGACCGAAGTTTCAACAACGTCGGACTCTCATACAACCATAGATACCATCCCTCTATCCACAAAACCACATTCTTCACTTTGTCAAGATGAGAACGAGGGGTTAAGGAGACTTAGACCTAGGCACCACGTCGCGAAGAAGTCTTGAAAAGGGCTTCAACATTCTCACGACTTCTTCGCGACTTGGTGCCTAGGTCTAAGTCTCCTTAACCCCTCGTTCTCATCTTGACAAAGTGAAGAATGTGGTTTTGTGGCTAGAGGCATGGTATTTATGGTTATATGAGCGTCCGACGTTGTTGAAACTTCTGTTGGACCTCATGTAGGGCTGGAACGATTTTTTTCCATATAAAGCCCCCAAACTCATCTGTTCATATTCATACACTCAAAAATTCACCACCATCCCCATTTTTTCAAATGGTACCACTCATTTTCTTTCTCCTCCCACTCACACCTTCCTCTTATACTCTGGATTCTCTGTCGGAATCATTCCGAAAAATCAAAAATGAAATTTTTCGCCCTCTACTCATTCAGTTTCATGCTTTTTCATTTTGATAATCCTAAGGACATGGCAAAATGATCTTTGATCGTCTTTGAGTTCATCGATTACAAATTATTGAGGACGAAGTGGCCTAAATTCTGATTTTGTTTCGAGTCGAATTAATATAATTCGAGTAAAATATAATATATACTCATCTGATTCGAAATTTCGGGTAGATTCATCCCCAAATATCATTCGCGAACGAGTCCCATTTCTCGCATTCTACCCCCAACGATATTGGTAGTCATCAACCTCGAAAACGATTCCATTAAAAGTTCATTATCCTCTCGAACCCACAGCGTTCGCTTGGCCTCCTAACTTCCACTTTTTCGCTAGCCGCATTCCTGGCCCCGAAAACAAACATTTTCCGCGGTGGAAAACTCGCGTCGAGAATGATAAGTCTGCCCACCGAGCCCTATCATTACCTGGTCCTAATTGCATTCCGCACACAGTTCCCAGGTTTTTCACGATTTATTTCCGTACCAAGCACCAAGAAATTAAATACTCGGTTCCACGGATGGCCATTTGATCAAGAGCAGGTGTGTTGATTCATAAGGGTTGTGGGATATTGATGCTTGTAATTGCATTATACAGTGTATTTGTAAAGAATGAATTCGACGATGGATAGATAGATATATTACCCTTTTTGTCATTGGTTATAATATTTGGGTTTGTCATTTCAGGGTACAATCAAATTATACAAGTATGCACATATCATGGAGATTCAAATTCGTCAGCATTTCACTGATAATGACATTCTCTCATTGAAACAATCTGGATCTAGAAGTGGCCATAGTTGTGCTACTGCACTTGCTGATGTTATTGATGATATTCTGAGGGCTAAAGATGATGGCAAAATCTGCATTTTATTAGACTATTCAAAAGCGTTTGATACCATCAATCATAGGTTTTGTTGGCCTTGTTAAACTTTCTAGGTTCTGATGTCACAGCTCGTACTATGTTATTTTCATAT
The DNA here is from genome assembly GCA_032362365.1 of Zygogramma bicolorata. NCBI lineage: Eukaryota > Metazoa > Arthropoda > Insecta > Coleoptera > Chrysomelidae > Zygogramma > Zygogramma bicolorata. The sequence goes on from JAVJAQ010001619.1 coordinate 718,585, forward strand.
TTAGAAAATAGAATGAAAATTGTTGAAATTGATAACCTGTCTTCTACCCCGTTAGAAGTGAAAGCAGGAGTGCCCCAAGGAAGCATTTTAGATCCCTTATTATGTACATTGTACACTGCAAACTCCTCTAATTTTTTACAGTGGTGCAAACATCATTTCTACACAGATGACACTCAGTTATACTTTTCCTTCAAATAACAAAATATTAATGAATCAAACACGTGCATCAATACAGACTTGAATGTACTATTGAAAATTTCACATGAGCATTCTATGGGACTCAACCTCAAAAAATCTGCCACTCTACTGTTCTGCAAAGAGAATGTGAGAGATTATATTCTGAATAATATAACTTTGAAAATGGCTTACGATGAAATTCCGTTCCAGTCAGAATTCAAAAATTTGGGTTTGATCGTTGATTCAAATTTGATATTCAAACAGCACGTTGAACACAAATTAAGGAATTCTTACGGGTCCTTGAAGCTAATATTCACGCAAAGACAAAATTGTTCTCTCACATTTCAATCATTGTGATGTTGTTTATGGACCCTGTTAATACCAAACGCATACGAAAAGTACAAATTTGCTGTATCAGACTTATTTATGGTATAAAAGAACATCAAAGTATCAGAGGTAAACTCAAGGAAATCAAATGGTTAAACATGTATTATCTTCGCCTACATCACATGGCTTGCTTGTTTCATAGAATACTACTTTTTGAAACTCCTCCATATTTATATATCAAACTGAGCTTCAGAACTGATGTGCACAATTTGAACAATTGTCGTAAATCTCTCCTCACTCTTCCACATCACAATAAACATATTTTTGAACGCTCTTTCAGTTATCGCATTGCATCCCTTGTCAACCACCTCATTGTTATATTACCTTACCTACTTGACATATCACATCCATCATTTAAATTGAAATATAAGTTGTATCTCCTAGATAACCGATTAAAATTAACGAATCATTAGCCATGCTATTCATCTACTTCACATTCTCTTTCTATTCTATTCCCGTTTCTGTCTTTTTTTCCTCTATTCTCTTTTTACACTCTAGTAATATGTAAGTTATAGTATATTGCTTAATATATTATATAAGTACTTTCATCTCCATGTTGTTATTTTTTCCCTATTTTTTATCCAATATGCGAGCTCAGGTGGAAGAACAGAGGAAGATACTGAACCTGTAGCCCTTTATTTACTTTGGTAAATAATAAATGATTTATTATTATTCATTATTATTATATTTATATACAGAAATACGCACACATATACACAACAAAAGAAAATAAAAAGCAGAAATACAATATGACAGTTTAATTGATCATCTTTGAAGAGCCATAGGAAGATACGGATCATTTGAACTATAAAACCATCTCATAAGGGGAAATGTTTTCAATTCAGTTTTGAATTTCCTTCAAAAGAGAGCTACGGCAATAGATCATAGAGGTGGAAACCAGCCCATTCAAGTGACCTTTTGTAGTACATATGGTTGAAATTAGCTTGACAATTTTGGTGTTGATTCCGTGTACAGAAGCTATGAACTTGGGAATGAGTTTCATGATCACTGATATTTTTATGAATGTGCAAAAGAAATTTTAAGAGGTAGATTCTTGTAATAGTTTGAATATTGTTATTTTTGAATACATATTTGCATGTTTGTCTAAAATCCATATTGAATATCAGTCTTATTATTCTCTTTTGCGCTCTGAAGACTCTAATCCACCCACTAGTTTGTCCCCAAGAAATGATATTGTAACTGAGAGCAGAATACACCATAGCATAGTAAACATTCGTCAGAGCATATCTACCAAGAGTATTTTGGAGAGATAATATTGCAAAATAAACACTGAAAGAATGTAGGCTTTCACGGCCGGTGTTAATACATCTCTGGTTTTTCGGGCTTGGGGGCCGTGTGGTGGAATTTTGACTTCCGGAGCTTTCGGCTACATCTGCGGCAGCTATCTTCAGCGGTGTGGTCTCAGTTGAACTCCTCTATGTGAGTTCACTACGACTGTCATAGTTAACTCGCAAAAAAGTCTGCAAAACTGATAGTGACTTTTTTCTCATCTGAAATTTTCCCATGATCTATGACCAGTGTTATGTTTGTGATTGATATATCTTTCTTATTTTTCTTAACTTCCATAAGCTCCCATATTTTTTTCGATTTGCTATCTGAACTCTTAATAATTTGTTGATAAAACTATGATTATATGAAGAGATACTTAGGAGTAAGACAGAACTGAAGAATAGCATTGAGGCCAGTGAAACAAGAGTACTACTGGAAATCGGTTCTCTAAAGAATAAACTTAGAAATCTTGAAGAGGAAAACAGTGATTTGAAGAGAAAAGTCGAATATTTGGAAAGAGACAGTAAAAAGAACAATTTCCTGATATTTGGATTACAAAAAACTCCTCAAGAAATATCATTCAGTTTCTTACGCGATAGTATAAAAAATCTTCTCGACGTAACTTTACTGGAATCCGATATCAACAATTTTTATGGATTAGGTCGATCAATCAGAAGTCCTTTGAAAGTTGAATTGGTTTCATACTTGAAAAAACAACTGATTTTTAGAAACTGTTCCAAACTGAAAGGCACCGGAATACACATTGCTAACGATTTAACAGAGGCACAAAGGGAGGTTAATAAGGAATTGCGTGGTTATCTTTCGCTACATAAGAATACTTCAGAGAAGTGCTATATTAAGGGTAACAGACTTTTCATTAATGATATTGGATATACGGTCGAACAACTCGAAGTACTGGAAGACAAAAAACTCACCAAATCAAACAGTGCCCCGTCAACGCCAAATGTTCAGATAATCGAAGAGAACAATCAAGAGGAATTAGAAACTGAAATCATTCATCCAACACAAGAAACAAGTAAGCCTGTAGAGATCAATCCTAAGCCAAAAATTAAAAAAGATACGATCGCACAAGGAACTCCGAAAATAAGGAAGATTACAGTGAATTCAGATAATGGGGGAATTAAAGAAAAGTTGAGGAATCGTATAATAAAATAAGAATTTGTTACTGTAAGTTCAAATGTCTAATTAATTATCTGTAACCCAGTGTAAAAACAGGGACATCAATTCAACCAAATATACCGTACTAAGTAGGCATTCAAATCTTATCACCACTTCTTTCGATATTCTATTTGATAGTAATCGTTTCTTCACTTGAAAAAATCACAGTAAATATTCAAAAATATCTCATTGATTTTACAGGTAGATATGGATTCCTACATTAGAGAATATGAAAATAATTTGATTGGTGCCGAACAGATTCATAGCCTAGAACAACTCACACAATATCTTCAACACGATATCAAGTTACTCCATTTGAATATACGTAGTATTATGAAAAACTTTGATGAACTATCCATATTTTTACATGAAATTCCTGAAAAATTTGATGTGATCGTATTGTCAGAAACATTTATAATAAGCGAACCTACTGTTTTTCACATAGAGGGATATCAAATCATATATAATGAGGGGACATTGAATAAAAACGATGGAGTAGTAGTATTTATAAGAGAGACATTATACTTCTCATAATATATTCATAATATTGCAGGTAGTAAGGCTCTACAGATAACTGTAAAAATGAAAAATGATTATGATATCACCATCACAGCCATCTATAGATCTCTCTTAATGCCGAAATGGATAGATATTTAGAAACTATGAAGAACAGTGACATACAAATAATAACCGGAGACATAAATTTAAATCTTTTGTCAGATTATGACTTTGTAGAGGAGTATAGAAATATGATGAATGCATACGGATTTGTATCATATATAAACGATGTTACTCGACCAAACAGTGGATCGTGTATTGATCATATTTTTGTTAAGAATAAATCGCCAGATGAGTTCAAGTCATTTATTATACAAAGAAATATAACAGACCATTTTCCCATCGCTTTAACAATCAATTTAGAAAAAAAATATTCAAAAGTAAATTTAGAAAAGAAGTATAAAAAATTCGTTAACTATAACAAACTAAAACAAGAATTAACAAATGAATCATGGATAGATATATACGACCAAGAGGATGTAGAGGTAATTGTTGTTCTAAAATTGTTGACTGAAACACTGATCAAAAAAATTAAATTTTATATTGAGGAAAATACAAACACAGTAAAAATTAAAAATAAAGATTGTCCCAGGAATAAATGGATAACTCCTGAAATAATTCAAATGGTAAACAAAAAAAATGAATTATTCAAAGAAACACAAAGTCATCCTGATGATTTTAACCTCAAGGAAGAATATAAACACATAAAAAATACCTTAAAAAAATTGATAACCACAGCAAAAAGAAAATATATTGGAAAAAAAATTGATGAAAACAAAAGCAATGCTAAGGGTCTCTGGGATTGTATTAATGAATTATGTAATAAAACAAAGAACTCGAAAATTGAAGAAATAAAAGTAAATAACACAGTAATTAAAAACAAAATGGAAATTTGCAATATGTTCAATGTATACTACAGTGAATTAGGAGAAAAATTCGCGAAAAAAATTAAAGAACCACGTGATTTTCATGATATACAAAAGCAAATTGAAGACACCATGTTTCTATTTCCCTCTGATCAAAATGAAGTTAAGGAAATGATAATGGAATTGAAGACAAAAAAGTCACCAGGTGATGATGGTATCAGATCGGAAACGCTTAAACAAATAGCAGATGAAATCAAGATTCCACTTGCTTACTTTATAAATCGATGCTTAGATACAGGGTACTTTCCAAAAATTTTAAAAATAGGGACTATAAAACCTCTGTATAAAAGTGGAGATAAGAAAGAAATGGTAAATTACAGACCACTATCACTCATATCAAACATATCAAAAATAATAGAAAAAATTTTGAAAAAAAGGTTATTGAGTTTCTTAAACAAACATAATATTATATCGAATAAGCAGTATGGATTTAGAACGGGAAGATCTACGGAAGATGCCATATATGCCTTAACATCATACGTTTATAATTCTTTAGACAAGAAAAAACCGACCTTGGGTATATTCATAGATCTTTCTAAAGCATTCGATACTGTCTGTCATAATAAACTCTTACACAAATTATATGAGTATGGAATCAGAGGAAAGATTTACGATTTGATTCGAAGCTATTTAACAGATAGACAACAAAAAGTGAGCATAGATAATACCAAAAGCGATTATCGAACAGTTTCTTACGGAGTGCCTCAAGGAACTGTATTAGGGCCGTTACTATTTACCATTTATATCAACGGGTTGTTGGAACTGAGAACTGAAGGCCATATCCTGAGTTTTGCAGACGACACAACTATCTTGTACAGTTCTAATACTTGGCAGGAACTCATATCAGTTGTGAAAAAGGACATGAACAAAATAGAAAAATGGTTTCGATTTAACAAGTTAACATTAAATTTTACCAAAACCAAGTATTTACCCTTCACTTCTTACTCCAACGGACTTCCTAATATGGGACCCCTGAGAATAGGGGATAGTTATGAAATACCAGAAGCTACTTCAGTTAAATACCTTGGCATTATAATAGATCGGCATTTGAGATGGGATTTACAAATAAGAAATCTTCTTATAAAATTGAGAGGGTTGCTATATAAATTCAAATACTTGAGAGATTTTCTAGATATCCAACATCTGAGAACATTATATTTTGCGTTAGTCGAATCCCAATTGCAATATGGAATAGTGGGATGGGGTGGGGTGAGCGATACTCATTTGGAAAACTTGAATATATTACATAAATTCATACTCAAAATAATATACCAAAAATCCCGTACTTACTCAAGCGACAATTTGTTTAAAGAAATCGAAATTTTGGATGTAAGGTAACTCTTCTGTTTGAATATATTGAAAAATATAAAGAAAGGAAATATAACACTTCAGCCTTTAGGTCACGAATATAGCACTAGAAATAAGTATTGTGGTAAAGTAATTATGCCTTATTGTAATAAATATATCGGACAGAGAAACTCAAGCTATCTGGGGCCTCGATTATACTGCTTAGTACCACAGGAAGTAAGGCAATATGAAAAATCATTTTCATTCAGGAAAAAAGTAAAAAAGTGGATTCTTCAAACGGAAAGAAATTTCTTTCATGATTTCATTAATCAAAAATGAAGAATGATCGAATAGGGCTGCTAGCATATTCACATTATAATCATTCACTCCTACGCTATACAGAAATGATTCACCTATTTTATTTATATTTTATCAATCATAACGTTTCAAACATTTATATTTTACTATTCGTTACATTTATTTTATATTTTAATTTGTGCGTTCCGAAAGTTTTCAGCAGTTAATACGTGCCCAAAAAACGTATACAAAAAATATGCACATACTTTTATATTTTATCAATTATAACTTTCATATTTACTATTCGTGACATTTATTTTTATTTTTATAATTTACTTTGTGCGTTTTGAATGTTTTAAGTAGTGCACTATTATTTGATTGGACGATTTAAATCGGTTTAATATTCCATGAATAGTTATTGTAAGCCAGCGATTTTTCTTAATTATAAGTTAGAATTATTCACAGTATTGTTTATCACTAATAGTTTTTATTCAACACTGAATCGCGCACAAGCACTCAACATCTTTCTAGTTGTTGAGAGCTTCAGCGATTACCCAGGTTTATTTTGCATGTTTTGTCCTTAAATTCTATGTCCATTGTATCTTCATCAGTCAAAATAAACATTATTATTATTATTATTAACTCAACTCGATCTTTATTTATTTTCTTGTTAAGCTCATTCCTCATAATTTTGTATTTTGTGTGTATAGTTTCGTCTGGCGAATGTTTTCTGAACCAGTTCATTAGCTTCAAAGTTTCCGTTTCTTCACGTACTATTTCTGAAGGTCCAAAAATAATATATTTTTTTCTCTCATTTGAGTAAATGTATTTTCTCTTTGGATGAGATGCTCCGAAACACCCATGGAAATGTTCCCAAAAACATCCAGATATGACGTCAAAGTGGCTGGAAATTTCAAAGTGTATAATTTCTTTATTGAACAAATATTCAAATTCAGAGATATGTGGGGGCGTGTTCCAAGAAACCCTTGGACACGTCGATTGATAGTTGAGTGGAGCTTTGCTCATTTTTTATAGAGGGTGTTTCACGTAACAGTGGTGGTGATGTTGAATTTGTATTCAATGGAATAATTAAATATATTCCACTCAATTGACAAGAAGGAGAGTTTCGGCGAAATCAAGATGCATACAAATCATTGTGCCTTGACTTATACCTGAGAAAATTGTAAAACCAAATTATCCATCTCTCGCATTCTTGATTTTGATTAATTTTAACCAAAGAAATCCCTGAATCCATGAATCTGGTAACGCAACGTCAAATTTTCTGCACGCCCGACGGCAGTTTTGTAGATTATTGGGCATTTGAAAACATTCAATTACAAACAAACAGAAAAGCCACAAAGTCAAAGACTGTCTATGGCAATAAAGTTTGTTACAGAGGATATTGGCGTACGAGTAGGGTAATTATTCAATTATATGTAAATTTTATTGTATCAATAGTGTATATAAATATAATTATAATAGTGTGATATGGTGTTGATAAAATTAGGTTGATTTAAATTCAACAGAATTAATAGAATATTTTGTTTCCTCAACAATTTTTTAGATCAATTAGTTGTGCAGTTTTTTCTCTGCCAATTGAGAACAAAAACCTTTTTAGTTCCTTTTTAAATCTATATATTGAAGAAATATCCTTTATGTTTTGTGGTAGGAAGTTGAATAATCTTGGTGCTAAGAAATAGTGATTTCTCTGACCTATAGTTTTGGAAGAACTGGGTTGTTGAAAATGATCGTTCACTTTCGCCCTCGTATGATGGGTGTGCGACAATAGTTTGAAAGTACTTTTTTTCTTTGGAAAATGAAATAAAATTATTTTCTGAACGTAAATTTTACGCAAGTCGAGCAAATTAGCTTCAATAAAAAGTTGTTCGGATGGGTGAGTTCTTTTTTTCCGATATATTATTTTTATAAATAATTTTTGCAATATTTGAATCTTGTCGAGGTGTTGTTTGCCGATTCCCCCCCATCCTATTATTCCATAGGCAAGGCGTGACTCTACTAAGGCATAGTATTACATTTTGAGATGAAGTAAATCAAGTATATTAGAGAGATGTTTGAATTTTTATATCATAGATCGCAGAGTATTGGCAACGTTGATACTATGATGATCCCATCTTAAGTGGTTGTCAATAATAATTCCCAAATACCTAATTTTATCAGTACAATTGATAATTATATGTTTGTTATTATTTTCAATTTTCAGTGTATCAAAATTGGGTAATTTATTTTTATAATTTGCTATTGGCAAGAACATAGTTTTTTCGTAATCGACACTGAGTAATCTATGATTGAACCAGTCTATTACACTACTGAAGTCTGATTTGTTTTTTTTTCAGATTTTGCCAAGATATATCACTATAAAATATAACTGTATCGTCTGCAAAACTGAATATTCCACCTGCTGTTTCAATGTTGAGTAAACTATTCAAGTAAATTGTGAATAGAACAGGTCCTAAGACAGTTCCTTGGGTACTCCACAGTGCACCGTTCTTTCTTCACTTAGCTGATCTCCTATCTTCACAAATTGTGTTCGGTCGTTTAGATAACTATTGAATAACTTTAAAGCATTGCCCCTGAACTCTGCAAGGCATCCAATAACTGAGGATGATCCACAGTAGCGAAGGGACCGAGTTTATAAATTCAGTATTCGCCGAAATGTCCAAATTACTTGATATAAAACAACTCAATTCATGTGCATACCACCCACAGACAATAGGATCTTTGGAAAATTCACACAAACATTTGGGCGCGTACCTAAAAATGCAGACATCTAAATTTAAGTCTGCATGGAGCACTTGGCTTCCCTTCTGGTGTTTTTCATACAACACAACGGTCCATACAGAAACAAAATATTCTCTATACGAGCTTGTGTTTGGACATTTACCGAAATTACCCAGTAACTTTGGTGTAAATATTGATCCTCTGTATACTTTCGACAACTATCCTCTAGAATTGAAATACCGTCTCCAGCAAGCATGTGCCGATGCAAAAAATAATTTGTTGAAATCGAAAACGAATAGAAAAGAGTGATATGACAAGAACTGTAATCCTAATGATAAGTTTATGGTAAGAGATTTAGTTTTAATCAAAAACAATGTTTCTAACAAAATGCAAGAACTTTTCAAGGGTCCTTATTCAGTGATAAAAGAAGAACATCCGAATATAGTGATTAAAGTGGACAATAAAGAAATGACAGTGCATAAAAACAGAGTGAAACCTTATTACAACTAAGTGATAGTGCAATATCAACATTAGATTTAGTTTTAGTGATAGTTAATGAAGAGAAATACGAAAAAAAAAAATTCTGAAAAACTTTTATTTTTTTTTTTCTACCAAGGAAGATATGATAAAGATTCAAATCACATATTTTACACTTCAAATAGTTTACCAAATTCTTGTTATTTTCAATTGTCTTTTCAGCAATTCTACGTACAGAAACGTTGCAGGTTCATTAAACTCACCATAGCTACATATCGACCTAATTATGTATTACTGCAACCTTTCAGTACATTGAACTGTTTGCAGTTCAAATTATTAACAATAAGATAATAATTGATGATCAACCAATTTCGATGTAACATGTCAACTTTACTAAAAATAAAGTGAATCCTTGGTAATGACTGGTTTCAATTAAACAACTTGAGGCGACCAACATTTCACCTTTGCCAAATCCAAGAACAATGCAATGGCAGGTTTACTTTTGTCTAATGCCTCATACATCCTGCTTGTCACTGCTGAGATTGCATCCTCTGTAGAAATCACCCTCCGAAAGCCATATTGGTGAGTGGAAATTAAATGATGTTTAGTTATAAACGATTCCAGATGTTGATGTGGTATTTTCTCGAAAATTTTAGCAAAGTTTGTTATTATGGAGATTGGTCTGTAGTTCGAGGTTTGTGTTTCTTCCTCTTTTTTATATAAGGGCCTGACAACGGCTGTTTTGAACTCGGGAGGACAATTGCCATCCTGAAGTATTTTATTGATGATATTTGCCAGTGGTGATGCGAGTTCTGTGGCAACTTCTTTCAATGTTTCGGCTTTAATGTTGTCTATTCCTGGTGTTTTGTTATATTTCAGTGAATTGATGACCTCAATTATTTCCACTTCATCAGTAGGATTCAGAAAGATAGATTCAGCATTGTGTTGTACTTCTGGTGGAGCTGTTGAGGGTTTCGAAATTTTTTTCGCAAATTTTGTACCGATCTGAACAAAAAAGTCATTGAATATATTAGCGATCTCGATTTTATCCTTCGTTATTTGATTTGAGTTTTTACGAATTTTTTCTATTTTGTGTTTTTTATAGGTTTTCCGCTTATTTCGTTTATTGTCTTCCATAATTGTTTTGCATTGTTTTTGTTATTATCGATTTGTTTTTTGTTATGGTTGAGTTTAGCTTTCATTATTAAATCTGACAGTTGATTTCTGTATTTCATGAATGCTTGCCTCAGTTCCATATTATTTTTATTGCACTGCCATACTTTGTATAATCTATCTCTCTATTATCGAATGTATTATTCCAGTTGTAATCCAACACTTTTTCTTTCTGAATTTACTCTTTAGTTTATTCTTAGTACTGTACCTGGAAATCAAATCTGAAACTGCATTGATGAAGTATTGAGTGGCTTTTGGGGTATCATTTATATTATATAGCTCGTCCCAGATTGTTCTCTAGAGGCCTGTTTTTAGTTTTTTTGAATTGATTTTTGTGACGTATACATTTTCTTGGTTCATTTCATTGTGAGTCAAATGATTCTCTAATACGTAGGCGGTTATCTCGTTACTTTTTACTTGGTACGCAGAACCATTATCACTGATGCTGTTTATGATATTTTACACTGGAAAATCACAGGAAACATCAGTGAATCAAACAAATATAACTTCTACCCAAGTAAGATGAGAAAGGTCATTCAAGGTAAGGTTTTTTTTTATTTTCATCACGAGGATCTCGCGTTCTATTATCAATTGACATCAATTTTGCTCCTGGTATTTTCAGAAGTTACTATCCTATTTTTGAAATATATTTTGAAATTTTAACATATTTTCTAACACTAAGGAATTATTTACCAGTGGTAGCTACTTGATAGATAATAAGAATGGATATTAGATTCAGCACTATTAACACCACGAGCAATGGAAATGCTTCATTATTATTAAAGTAACTAGATTAAAAAAAATACACTCAACAATAGCAGAAGTAATGATAAAATTGTGGGAAGTACAACGTGGAGTGAAACGATCAAAACTGAACGAAATAATATGGAATATTGAGTTTATTGAACCCGACAAACGCATTCATATTTCAAATACCCCAAAGCAAAGTATCAAACTTGTCTGTGAGGAGTTAGCTTTCTAAAAGGGACCTGTCTACACAAATTTTGTATAATGATGATTCCATCGAAATTAACTCGTGAGCTGTTGCTTTATTTGAAAAGTAGCCTCAAAAATCGCTTTGGCATCATCACCTATCGTAAAAAAATGTAAGGTCCGACTTTGATTTCTAAGATCGAGAAGAATTGACTAAACAAAAGAATATCTGTCAACGCGCCAAAGTTTTTATGCCTCTTGGATCTGAGGTTATTCAATTCCTTCTTTTAGAATAATTCCATAAATATTACTGCAACTTTGCTGACATGAGAAAATGAATACCGTTGCGATGTTGATGAGATTTTTTGTTCAGTTATTTAATTATTTTCTTCATCATTTTATAATAATTATCAGTGAGTGACGTTGGGAGAATTTTCTATTTAGGATGAAATTGTTTCCAAGACGTTCCCAGCGAGCATGTTGAACATCTTCCATGACTGCTTAATTTTTATACCAATCACACGAGAGTTAAACCAATCAGATAATATTCATCGGTCGCAGACCTTTAAAAAAATTATAGGACGGAGGCTGTTAACATTAGCTCTCCAATTTTCATCTGAATATCGTTGAATCAAAATAACAGTAAGGGATCATGAAAAATCATAATAATATCTTGGGGCAGATCCCCGAACTTTGTTCCAGTTTGGACCTTTCCGGAGGCCTGAGGCTATGAAGCTCTTAGTTCGTAAACTTTCAGGTCCTTACTGGTTAAAGGGAAATGAAGAGGGAAATATTCTTGTCAGTTATTGAATAGGGTTCTTTCTTGAACTTCTCAATTCTGATAATACAAGGAAAATGTTGTGTGTTTTGAATTCAACCAACAACAGAAAGAGTAAACCCAATGTGATGAGGATCATTTGAACAATTGGCTTAGATCAATAGTGAAATGAGTTCACTTTCGTGTTTTATAAGAAATTGTTGAAATGGACTCGACTACATTTGCCGAGGCTATCCAAAAGTCAGAAATACTTGTGTCGTTCATTCAATCAAAGTTCTTTTTTTTGTGGCCTGCCCAGATAGCCTAAGTACGTCCAGTGGACGTACTGCATATGTACGGTGAGGATTTATTGTACGTATTTGGGACGTACTTTAGTCTCCGACAGACGTACATAAGACCTCCCTGAAACTTACGTTTCCGCATCGTAGGTAATCCCAGGTACGTACTTTTCTAGTCCACACAGGACCAGTGATGTACAGAAAGGGGAACTGTTTGGGACATTCCGAAAATGTACCTTCTTGTTAATGATATATCGACGAAAAAAATAAATTCAATTGTTGTTTCTTCTCAATTCTCAGTTCTCATATTCTAAATTATTCATTTCTTCTTTACCATTTAGTCAACTTGACAATTTCACTCATGCACATGTACTTACCGAATACTAACCTGGAAAAAACTCTGGCTGCTGCGGGACTTGAACCCGGACCTTCACATTGGATATTTCACTGTTTACCACTACAACCCTCTACGGTACGGAGAGACTTGTTTTTAAAGAAGAGTTGTGTGGTATATAGATGTGCATTCGACATTGGGAGCGTAGAATAAAATATTGAATTATCACATTAGGTGGCATATTGGCATAATACTGCAATAAAGATAGGCAAATTCTGATAATGCTTGAATATTGTTTTCGAAGTAAAATGAAAATTTTCAACTCGTAATTTTCGAATCATAAATGAAAGGGGTATCGGGATTTTGAGAGTGATGACTTTAAAATATTCAAACATATACCAATATTGGTAATGCAATATTCATGATGAATTATTCCTGAAAAAATTTGGAAAAATTGAAATATCGACGTGGTGAATTTCAATACCAGAAAATACGGCCAGAATTTTTTGCACAGCAAGTGTGATATTCCACATCGCCATCGCATATAAGACAGTGATCCTTCAGTGTTTTTTCAAATATATTTTCATTTTTACTGAACTTCCTTAAACAATTTCAATGTTGTCTCGAACACAGGTAACTAACTTGAAGTCACCATATGATGTGCTACTTGGGATAGCGCGTTGGGCCTACCTGACAGGGACGGTAATGTAAGTATGTGGGACGTTTCTAGTTCGTACTTTTTCGGCCCACACTAGACTTGAGGGGATCTAGCTGAATGTACAAAGTAGGTTTCTTGGCGTACGTCAAGGATACGTTCAAATACATACGATTCTCAAAAATGTACGTCATCACTATGATCCTCAAAAGTTTCAAAAGATACGATTTTGAAAGGGACCCAATATGTACGCACCTGGAAGGTCCAAACAGTACGTGCATAGTCCTTCCAAACATGTACGTTAATGATACTTATGAACAGTGCGTACAAGGAATTATCAAAAAAACACGTCATTGGTATGTCCCTAACTCGTTCCGAAATGTACGTACCTGAAAAGGAGTTATTATGAACGTACCCGGGACACTTACTACAGTACGTACATAGTACTTTCAAGCATGTACGTTTTTATTACATTCCGATTGAAACGGGACCAAATATGTATCTACATGGGACGTCTATTTAGTACATACATGAAACATCCGGAAATGTACGTTCTTCGAATGTCTCCCATACGTCCCAGGACGTATGTACGTAACTGGGACATAAATGGTTCGTCTTCAGGACGTCGTGTGCTATTTGGGTGAGTGTAGTGATCCAGATAAACGACGTTTTCTTTCGGTCACAACAGAGAATGCTGAAGGGTATTGATTCAATCTTCCGTTTTCTATTGCATAAAAAATATATCACTCTTAAACTCTGGAAATGTACGAGCAAAAGTTAATTGAAATAGTATATTACCCAACGAGCGTATAATGATGGCTATTATTCACGAGGTGGAGTTCACGGCCACGAGCCGCATGCGAGTGGCCTAAATCACCGAAAGAATAATAGCCATTATAAGCGAGTAGAATACTTTATCCACAACTAATGTTTGGGAAAGCCTGATGTGGTTTTCATTTCCGTTCACTATAAAAAGAAAATAAAGTGCAGGGATTGACCGTATATCGAAGTTGAATTCATTGATTCGACCCGTTGACAGGTTTGAGTCAAATTTTTTTGGATTCAAAAACTATTTCGGTATGACACGCACATTCAAAGTAGCTAATAGCTCAAAGTAGATGCTCCTTGCCTTCTTTTCCTTATATGAAGGTGAAGAATTGAATTGAAAACATTTGGTGGTTTACACGATAAAACTTTTAAAACCGATTGATTGTAGCAAAACAACATGATATTGAAGCTAAATCAAGGAAGTATCGACAGCAGTGAATAATGACTCATTATTCACTAGTGAAAAATGGGATTCATTAATGTCGAGCAAACAAACGTACATTACAATATTGGGTATATTATACAATAGTCGTGGATTTAACAATATTGATGATGAAAACTCCTCAAATAAATGGGTCAAAAAAAGATCAAATATGAACTGAAGGGAAAAGCGAAAACCATCCATCCACATGACTTCGAGACCTATACCAAATAACACACAAATTCGAAGTGATCGGTTGGATTGATACAATATTAAAGTATTGATATTCTCCCGTACAACTACTACAAAATATGTGGTATTATCATAGTAAAACTCAACCTCTTTGAACTGCTCAACCGAATTTTCCACTCCATTATGATCCAATTTTGGAGCAACAAAACACGAAAATTCACCTAATTCATAACACAAGACGAAATTCTCGTGAACTTCTTTATGTTTGACAACAAAATGTTTCCAGAGGCTGACAGGAAACTGCTCGTCAAAGAGTTGAATGTGGCACAAAGCGGTAATAAGAATGGCGTATATTTGAACAAGCTTCACATAAACATTCTGTAATTTTCATTTCGACATCTCATGTCGAATGCGCCAATGTTACCTGAATCGAGATCAAAGCAAAAACGTACTGACTACTTACCTATCTGGGTTCATTCGCAGGAAATCAAAGGATAGTCTCGGCTAATGGAATGTCATACTTCAATGAAGAACACAGGCATTTTTGTGTTTTGTCATTCCACGGCAAACTAGGTTAATTTTTCATTATCATTCGTTAGGAGGTTTGTATAATATTATTAATGACTGAAATGTGCATACATTGAAATCAAATTTCCACTCGCCATACTCTTATAATTATCAATTTCTCATATTCCGACTGCCTTGAGAGTAATTGGTCCAGCAGCGGGATTCTTATCTCTCGACTCGATATGTATCGACCGGTTGTCACTTTTCGACAGTCTTCTCGACATAGAGAGTGGAATGATTCTCATCACATGTCGAATAACTAGTCGAGAGTAACGTATGTCTTAGCAGACGACATCTTCCTAATTCCAATAATGAAACATTTGTTATGACAATCATTTCAACGTATCATTTGAGTTTGTTTCAGTTGAGCCCCGAATGAAAAATATTAATATATTAACGAGAATATATGTCAATTGTAAGCGAAATTACATGTCGACATGAAATTTTACTATTTGGAAATCGTCGACGACGAATTTGGCGAGAATTCAGTGTCGTTGGAATTTCAGAGGTCCGTTTTTAGGAACTATTCAGAATAAACAGAGATTTGTTTGCAGTTTCGCGCAATCTTTTGGCGCGGTATATTCCAGAACCTAGATATAGAATCCTGAGATGTCAGCCTAGAACAAAAAATTCTGCAGCGGGATTCTTATCTCTCGACTCGATATGTATCGACCGGTTGTCACTTTTCGACAATCTTCTCGACATAGAGAGTGGAATGATTCTCATCACATGTCGAATAACTAGTCGAGAGGTTACGTATGTCGTAGCAGACGACATCTTCCTAATTCCAATAATGAAACATTTGTTATGCCATTCATGTCATTCTAAATTATCATTTGAGTTTGTTTCAGTTGAGCCTTGAATGAAAAATATTAATATATTAACGAAAATAATAAAATAGATATTGCGTATGTTGCCAATTGTCAATGAAAATACACGTCGACATGAAATTTTACTATTTGGAAATCGTCGACGACGAATTTGGCGAGAATTCAGTGTCGTTGAAATTCCAGAAGCTCGTTTTCAGGAACTATTTGGAATAAACAGAGATTTGTTTGTAGTTTCGGGCAACCTTTGGCGCCATACGTACCAGAACCTAGGTATAGAATCCGAGATGTCAGTCTAGAACAAAAAATTCTGGTAGCTTTGCGTTTTTATGCGACTGGATTCTATCGAAGGGCAGTCGGTGAAGATTTCAACCTGGGAGCAAGCCAGACAAGAGTACATCGGGAGGGCTGTCTTTTCGTCTTTAGTTATTCTGAACTTAAAAAATAATATTTGTGTAAGATATATACATGAAATTACTAATGCAATCGAAGAGCATATCTGCCCCAATAAAATAAAATTTCCAAGGGAAAGTAATGAACTGAAGGAAGCTTTCATGGAAAGATTTCATTTTCCGTTTTTTATTTGCATGTGTTCTTCTTTTGGTCGAAATGATGACATTTTTCAAAAACTACCACAAATACCTAGTCAAAACCTAACAAAATTGATTTCTCGACAGCTCATTAGATGACGAGTAAAAATGACATTTGTAGTCGATACTCACTTCTCGACATGAAACATGAAAATCGCAAATTTCATTTTGTCGATACGACAGCTGTCGAGTCGAGAGATGAGAATCCCGCTGCAGATATCAGGAGGCTGGAAATTCTGCTTAGCAATTCAAAATAATTCGCGAAACTTCAACGGCTGTTTAAAATATTCCCAGACTAATGTTGGACTTTTGGGATATTCAGTAGTGTTAGAAAAACTTAGTGGTAGTTGTTCAATGAATGGAAACCATGGAAAAATATATTCCACCTTTCATATAAGCCAAGATCAAAACTTATTTTGCAAAACTTTCTCTTTCGATTTCTCATGCCAATGAAAATATCTGAATATGAAGGTATTTTTGAACCATGTCTAATTTTCTGAAGTACAAAACCAGTTTCGCATATGTTTCATGATCCTCAAAATGAATAGGGGTTTATCGGAGATGCAGAACTCATTTCTTCCCCAAAAATCCCCAATGGTGAGGGTGTTGAAATTAATTCAGATAATGATTTCGTTGGTTTGAATATTAAAATAATAATCGAATTAAAATAATGTTCCATATCCAAGCTGGATCTAGGGCAAAATACCGAATACATCATGGGAAAAAACTGAAATAAGATTTAATTTACCATTTAAATCTTCAGAGAAATTTTGTATTCTATTGATACAATTCGGAATTAATTATGAAAATAGTAAGTCGGTACCATTGTTTTCATAGGTTATTATAGTTTTGCTTATGAATTCAGATCAACTCATTCTTTTCCACCGTGATGTTTTCACAATACTTGATGTCGGTTCATTCCTCAATACATTGATAATACTTCCGAATATTTGCTGATTTCTTGACAATTTGGCTACGGGGTACTTCAAAATTCAGCCACACCTCTGACGACAAGCAACAGTTTCCTCATTCATACATAGTTATTCTGTATGAATATTTAATATTCGGTAATCTGATTTGATTGTACATTTAGTATCAAACCATATATGACACTTCCGGTTTGACCCTAGGCACATTTTTTTCATATTTCAACTGGAACACATAATTTTTTGGTAATCACGTTTTGGTATAGCAAAACCTTTTCAGTGATATATCATAATTATTCTTCCAATCAACAATCTGCTGACAAAATTGACATTTTATGAAAAAATACTTTTACATTATATTATTTTATTATTATTATTTTTTTATTTTCATGAAAGTATGCTATGGAATATTGACTAATATTATGTAACAATAGTTCATTGCAACACTTCTTACACAATATTTTTATGCGCACTAGCTAATTTCCAAATTCAATTTTTCAACATCAAGTCACTCATTTCTTAAATGCTAACATGGGAATTTTTGAAGTTGATTCTAAACTTCAAAACATATTCATGTTCTGTACTTCAGTGTGTATTGGAGTTTCTCACCAAATTTAAGAATTCCTTAGATATCATTCAAAGGAAATAAGTGACTTGATGTTGAAAATTTGAATTATAAAAATAGTTAGTCTACATGAAAAATATTTGGAAAGTTTGTCCATGAATTAATGTAACACAATATATTTATGTTTTGTATTTTAATATGTATTGAAGTTTCTCATCAAGTTCAAGAAATCCTTAGATATCATTCAAAAGAAATGAGTGACTTCATGTTTGACAATTCGAATTAAAAAAATAGTAAGTCTACATGAAAAATATGTGAAAAGTTTGTCCATGAATTAATGTAACATAATACTATTCAAATCTCCAATAGCAAAGTTCAATGAACATGTTCCGTTACGAGCGAAATACAAAAAGTATTGTTTATGAAATCAAAATATCAACTATATCAGCAGTTTGTAAAATGAGAATATGATTGTGATATATCATTGGAAAGGTAATCCTATACAGAATTGTAATTATCGAAAAAAAAATACACTTTCCATGAGATTTATGGAAGATGGATGTGCAGATGCAGATAAAACGACAGGCCTAAAAACCTGCAGACTTCGACTCTGAAGCTTGTAAACACCTGACAATTCATCGGTTTTCATACATTATGAGCTTTATATTCGGTTGACAACCCCTTTTGATTCAAGAGGCTGGAAACGGATCCGATATAACTCTATAGCTTCCAGTAAGCAGTTTATGAACTCGATGTCCCCAACTTTTTCATTGCTCAAATCATACCTCCGACTGAAGTTACTTCCAATTATTCTCTACGGAAAAAACAATAGCAACTCCTAACTGCAGATCTCCTCAATCAGGCCCAAAGTATTATCACGATAATTTCGCAGATGCAATAAGAACGACAAGGATATAAAACGGTATTATTAAAAGACCTTTTATGCTTTCAGTTAAAGTTAATGGCAGCAACATCCAGGAACGGGGCTCGTGGAGCTTGAAGTATAGGCTTTATCTACTCTAACGGAATGGAATGTCCAACATATTTCGGGAAATAAAATTAAGCTCTTATGAAATATGGCAGTGTTATTTCGGCCGCGTCATTTCTGTGATCCGCTACGGCCTGCTTGCTAACGTCGGATATCCCTTTATAGCGATGGAATGGAATAAGAACAAAACACCCGTAATTGGGGAAGGAACTCATGCAAGCAGAACTGAAGTTTCAGTCGAATAGCGCTGAAAATAATAATCCTGGAAGAATGCGTAGGTTGGTATAATTTATATTTTCCACGACAATTGTATAATGTAGACATTATACGTCTGTTTGCTCGACCTTAATGATACCCATTATTCACAAGTGAATAATGAGTCATTATTCACTGTTGTCAAATACTTCCTTGATATAGCTATGATATTATATTGTTTTGCAACGAACTATCGATTTTTAGAATTGTATCGTGTGGACCACCAAATATATTCAATTCAGTTCTTTACTAACATGAAAAAAAAGAAGGCAAGGAGCATCTACTCTGAGCTATCAACGACTATGAATGTGCGTGTCACATCAAAGTAGCTTTCGAATCTGAACAAATTTGACTCAGACCTGTCAACAGTATTGTATAAAATATTTGTAAGAATGAAGTAATAAAGGTGTTCCTGAATATATGGATGTAATGTAACAAAATTTTCCGCAAAAAAACTTCAACAATTTTTTTTTATTAGCCGTGGATAAAGTATAGTATTTTACTAGCGTATAATGGCTATTATTCTCTCGGTGATTTGACCCCGTGAATAATATACTATTCTCCACCACTCACCTGAGTAATCACTATTATTAAAGCATTTCCTGTAATGAGGAGTAATGAATGAAAAATTTAACATCGTTGATTGTAAAAAAATAGTGTTGTCGCTTCGATTTGGATTGCAATAAATCGTTACTTGCATCTTTTGCCGCCTTTTCGACTTTCAGTGGGGTACATGCTTCCATATCAATATCACTCGAATTGTCACCCATTTCTTGCTTTCTATCATTTCCGAAGTCATGGAAAAAGTAATCAATATGAAGCTCACCAAATATCTACAAAAATCAGGAATAAATAATGATCGACAATACGGGTTTCGCCACCAAATATCAACCAGAGACTTATTGGCTTATGTTTCTCATATTTGGCAGCATTCAGTCGCGAAATTTGGAGAAACGATAGCTGTTGCACTCGAGATTTCGAAAGCGTTTGATCGAGTTTGGCATCGGGGTCTCCTTTCTGAACTGCCGTCTTATGGTTTGCCTCCTCAGTTGTGTGCTTTATTCAAGAGTTTCTTGTCTGATAGGTCTCTGTATGTAGTTGTTGATGGAGTGTCATCTGATATTCTCCCAATAAATTCAGATGTTCCACAGGGTTCAGTTCTGTCGCCCACTTTGTTTCTACTTCATACCAATGATTTGCTCGAGAAAACATCTTTACATAGTTTTGCGGACGACAGTACTCTTCATACCAGTTTCTCTTCCAGAGTCAACACACCAGCTCGAGAAACAAAAATTCAAAGGAACATTCACGTCAATAAAATCAACGACGACTTGGTAAAAATAATAGAATGGGGTAACATGAACTTGGTGGAATTTAATGCTTCGAAAACCGAGGCATGTCTCTTCTCAAGAAAAGCCGATCTATCTTCGTCCAATATTCAGATGTCAGGAGTAACTATTCCTACAAAATCAAGTATCTCGATGCTGGGATTCACAATCGGTGATAATCTCTCATGGGAAAACCATGTGAGATCATTCGCAAGAAGTGCTTCCCAGAAACTCTGATTTCTATTTCGTGCGGAGGAATAATTCAGTCAGCTTCTAATGATCTACAATGCTCAGATACGACCTGTCATGGAATACAGTTCTCATGTGTGGAGTTTGGCATCAAAACATTCATTGAGGCTTCTAGATCCTATTCAGAGAAAGGCAATTCGCCTTGTTAGTGTTTTTCTGCTCACAGAATCGCTCACTTCATTGGAACATCGTAGAAGGGTCGGAGACTTGTCTCTCTTCCATAGATACTTTCACGGTCGATGTCCTTCCGATTTGTTATCAATCCCTTCACTCTTGGCAATATCTAGGATGACTCTACGAGTACAGAATTCCTACCCTTTTGTTGTGAATTTGGAAACCTGTCGAACCTCTCTCGCTATGGGTTCTATTTTCAATAGAACAGCTGAGCTTTGGAACTACTTACCAAAAGAGGTTTTTCGTGAGGCTTACAAAATTCAAAGTGAATGTTAATTCGTATCTCCTCTCCCTTGATTCACGCGGTGTTTTTTGAACATTACAGGGCTATCCTTTTGTGTGAATCTACATATAAAAGAAAAATTATAAAATTTCAATACATCCTCTTCTTCCAGACAGCCAATTCGAATTTTGATTCAGTTCTTTCAACAACTATAATATTCCATTCATGTTAAAGATAGAGTGTGCGTAAACAATGTTGAAAGTTAGCCTTGCGTTTCGATTGACTGGCTGTGTTATCGAAGAACGCACATAGAGAACACTTCTCGTCAGGAGTACATGTGTCCTTAGCATTGTTCTCCAACCTTAAAAAGCAAAGAAGTCGATTTAAAATTTCGGATTTCGTGGATAAATTCGATGAAAACGCAAATACCTATTTTCGGTAGTTCGAAGTCCTGCCCTAATCTAATCGACCCTTTACATGTATTTGTTTACGAAGACTCTATTTTCAACGTGAATGCACTCTAAACTCCAGGATACTTAGTGTATCGAAATTTTTGTGATATGCCTAATGAACACAGAGAATGGCATGGCTCATTCAGTGAATGAAAATCTGTATCATTCAAAGATGCTGATATTTCAGTGTTTGTAGTGGAAATATAACTCACCGAGGCTCAAATTGAACCATTTTCAATGAGAGAAAAATGAGGCTGAAAGCAATTTCACTCCCACCAATATTCACTTCCATAGGAACTTCTGCGAATTCAAAAATGGAAACCTGGTCATCGCCCACGAACAAACTTCGTTTACTCCTCGTAAACAGAAAATATCAAACCCTCGACCGCCAATTTATAGCATGCCATCGGCAGTTACTTGTTGAGGACAACTCGTTTCCTTTTTCATGAGATAAAAACAATCCGAACAGCCTCTGTAGTCATTAACTTCTTATAATAAACAATTCGCAATTTACCACACTGTCTGGAACGAAATTTTAATTTACCTCCGCCCCGAATGTCAAGTGGTTTCGTCCCTAGGGAGCGAAAGGGTTGAAATACTACCCTCGTTAATGTAAATAATCAATTTTCAGACCGCGAAATTGACTGGTTTTATGGACGGAATATGGAAGACAAAAAATGAGTAGTCAATAAAAAGGAAATTTGAGCCATTGATTCGTTTTTTATGATCGTAATTGATAAAAGGGGAGAGGTTGTTGATAATCGTTTCATGGATAATTCCTAATTAATGTCAAATGTTGAATTCACCTGAGTGTTGTTTTCATATCAATATTCTGTTACACATGAAAATAATCATCATCATCCTTCCAGATTCCAAGAACAAGTTGGGAAATAGAGCATTAGGAAGCTCATATTCTTCAAATATTAATTGTGTTTTGAAAGCCTCTTGGGCAGATATTTTTTCGTCCCTTATCATTCATTTATTTTATGAACTCATTATTAGTGACAAACAAATTCGCATTATCTACGAGAAGGAAGCCCTCAAAAATTTTAATGTGTGACAGTAAAAGTTTATGGACTGATATACATCCACCATTTCAAGAATCCAAGATTGATGCGATAAACGTAAACAACAATAAAAGAAAAAAGGTACATGTACTCCACGTGAGAGTAATGTTGAAAATAAATGGGTGATATGGACCATTCATGTCTCACACAGTTTCCTATAATACCGTATGATGTACACAATCATTAAGGATATATTTGATAGATTGGTATTTACAGATCTTCATCTCAACATGAGAAGGCATAATTTTCAGAATATCCAATGTCTGTTGCCGCCAAAAGAATGAAATCATGTCTTCTGATGACAAATTTTATGACATCATGTTGGAGGGAGCTTTCAAAATTGGTTTACTTTGCAAAATCAACAAGACCATTCCTGAGAAATATTCCATTTCATTTGTATGATAATTTCCAAACAAAGATATAGATCTTATCATTTCGAAATTATATCACCTGATAAAGAAAATGTTATTATTCAGTTCTTTGTAAAATTTCCAACGGTAGAAGTTTACAAAACTACGACATGTTATAGTGTTCAATAGTGCTTCTGCGAACATTCATCGCCTTCTTACTAACGAAAGTAAGTCGACCAACTCACGTGAAAATTCTAAGGATCAAGTGCCTACATTTTCATTGAAAAAATTTTTGTCAGTCATCACCCAGGGAACAGTACAATTTTGATTTCCATTGAGAAATCCTGTCATTAATTATGTACTTTTCATTCCATTCTTTACTCAACACTGATTCATTTTTGAGAACGGAATCAGCTGATAAGTTTACAGATGGCAGTATTACCCTGTGTCTAAAAAGGCTCAAACAAAACTGCTGATATTCCAGGGGTTGATTCGATTTTCAAAAATGATTCAGTTTCAGGTGAAGAGGATTGAGAAAACCTTCATAAGTTTTCACAAAACCACACTTCCATTGAAAAAAGTTTAATCCCTCTTCCTGGCGACACCGAAAAATGTTTCCATGTAATAGTACTGAAAATGGTGCTCTTCCATGTGTACTTCTCCAAAAGCTGGGGGGAGGTGAGCTCATCAAGACCGTACTATACCGGTTTGCACAGACTGATGGTTCGCCCTTTTCCCTCTTCATTTCTTAAGCTATTTCTACAAGATTCGGAATAGTAAATATGCTCACGACGAGGCACTTTTCGATGTTATGGGAGATTTTCCACGTTCAATTTTTCCTGAAATAACAATACATTTTATTTCAAAATTAGAAACTCAGTATGTTGTTGCCTTCTGAAGCATCACCTGATTTCCTGAATCCAGTTCCACCCCATAGTTAATATTTGAATGAGGGATTGAAGTACATAGTTCTGTCAGGTTTTCTGCAAGATCGCTCGACTCAGACGTTTTCTTGGTCCTCAACGATTGTCAAAAAGTAATTTCAAAGCATTTAGGTGTACTTGTAATGAATCAAATCTAATTACAATGACGACTTGAAGATCTGTTAAGTCTTTCAGTTCAGCAATAAGCACTCAGAATAATCATAAGTAGGGGGTTTATGCCAATCCTGGACCTCCCCCCACCACTGACCTTGACCTTGGGGGTGGCCTTGAATGTAAACGTTCTTGATATTCGACCTTGATGAATGATGACCTTGAGCTGCCTTCAATTGGCATGGTCCTCCCCCCACCACTGACCTTGGGGGTGGCCTTGAACGAAAACATCCTCCATTTTCGACCTCGATGAATAATGACCTTGATCATAATGACCTTGATCTGCCTTCAGGTGGTACTCCTACAAGCAGTGAGATGCAAGGCTCGAGACTTCTTTCGGTCAGAATTGGCTATCCTGAGGAAGAAAAATCTTGCCAAAGTGAGTTTCGAAAGAATAACATCAAATGCTTATTGCCCTCAATATGTTCAAGGTCAAATTCACACGGTTTATGAATTGAAGGAGAGGAATATCATTCAATGTGGTTGAGTGTGAATGCTATCAGTTTTGGGATTTTCTGTTATAGTTGCCTTGAGATTCCAATTGTATGCGACTCCCTTTCCTCCCAAGTCCCTTCCCTTCAGCGATTGGTATAAAAGCAGAACAACGAGCAGTGCAGTTCTCAGTTCAGATCATTCGAAGTATTAAGACAACCCTCATCAAATAGCCATAACTGATCACAGTGCCCCAAGTGAAATACAACGCAATTCAGGTGAAAATATTTTATAACTTTCTACCATAAATTCTTTATATTCAAAATATGGATAAGCTGAAATTCGATTTCGAAAAAATTAATTCTGCAATTCAAAACTTTGAAGTAATGGAACAAAAACCCATTACATCTCTAACGGTTGGTAAAGGTTACAAAATCGAAAAAATGTCCATGCTTTCTACAAGATATGGTAAATCTATTCAGGTTGTTCTAGTAGAAGATGACGATACTGCTAGGTTCAAATGTTGGCTTCCCAAACGAGTCACAGAGCAATTCACAGATGATGTGATTCGAAGCATAAATGAATCTAAGGCTAAAGTGACTGTTACATACCTAGGGCAGAGTTCCCAAGAATTTTCTGGTGCGAAAACCCGATCCTTAGTTGAGTTCAATGTCATAGAGTAAAACTTCTGCTCATTCCAATACAGTTTGAATATATGAATTTATGGTAGAATATAAAATATTTACCCGTCTCTCAACTATAAATATAAAGTGAGTAGCATATTTTACATGGAAGTGAATTCGACTCACGATCCTCATCAATTTTCAGAACTTCCATTCCGGAATGTGGATGCAATACTCCAGTGAATGGTGGACGGAGGCTGTAGATATGGAATCTGCAATCCGGAGAATATCTTGTGAATTGAGTGATTTGAGTTGGAATGCGCTTCATTCGGCTAATTACGATATGGACATTTGCTTCGATCCGGAGGAAGTGCAGCGTGTCATGGATCTCAGCGATAGATATGACTTTGGTGTGGGGTTATGTAACAAATACTCTTATGGTGCTATCAGTTTGGGTGAATACTGCAAGCAGATGATTGAAGCAAAATTGAATGATTTTTTATCGGCGCTCATTCCATATCTACCAAATGATATAATCGAGAAACATCAACTCAGAAGAAAAAATATCAGCTCAGATGGAGGAGAAAAGAGTACGGAGGGTGATAAAAAAGATTAACTGCACACAATTTGAGTTATTTCACGAATGTTTGTTATTACTACTTGATTCGTTAATGAAAAACTGTATTGAGAATATATTTTTCGTTAATAAAAAACTGTATTGAGAATATATTTTTTATTTCCAACGCATCCTTACAATCATTATATGAAGAATAGCATACATGTCATTCAAAAATTATCATAGTCCAGTATGAACAGAACCATTTAGTGCACTATAGCTCAAGTAGGCATCGTGAAGAATGAGAGCATATACTTTCGTGTTGGCAGGAAACTTCGTTTTGCGGGTTTCGAACTCGATTTTGATGTCAACTGTTGAAGACTTCATGGCATCCGGTTGATGAGAACAATCGATTACAAACAATGGATTCTTCCGGAAACTTCCAATATCCATCATCGGTTCACTGGTGGGTTTATTGTAGTAGCTACATTGGAAATTCTCATAAGCGTAATAGGCTGAAGAATCCAGTTTTTTATCGAAATCTAGATTCCATCGTTCATATGGGAATACCTCAGAGTTCAAGTAGAGACGAATATTATTTATGTTAGCATGCATGAATTTTGTCACATCTTTCGCAATATTTTCAGAGTTATCTGTGTCTTGGAACCCGATAATAATGAATCGTGGCCTTTCGAGGCTATTAGTAGTTTTTACAGCCCATATATCTGAGGCTGTATCACGGAGTGAAGGTAATTCATAAAGATCCCACATGCGATAAGCCATCTTAACTTTGGTATTACTATTCTTATTGATCCGGTTCAAGAGCTTAAGTTTTTGCCGATCTTCTGGTACAATATGCCTAATTCTCCATTCTATTTTCGTTATTTCTAGTTCAGCGTCAACTTCTCCAATGAATGAATTCTTGAAGGATCGAGCTATGATCAAGATGAGTTCCTGTTTGACATTCAAAATACCTTTGTTGTAATCTTCGGCGAAACCCATGAGGTATTTCAATGGAAGTTTTCCACTGAAAACATGACTCGCAGTATCCAGTATATCTTGCTGATTCTGGCTCAGCCCCCAACCAATTGGCAGTAAAGAATTCTCATGAGATTTTCCGAAGGACACCATAGTTTTCAGCGCAGTAGTTATTCCTGGCTTTCTCACAACTGCAACTTGTTCACCGCCCATTTCATAGCGAATTTCATCGAATAAGAAAGCAAGAGCATTATTGGATAGATAACACCGCTTGTTAGCTTCTGAAGGTGTGAATTTCCCCTCGATATAAATGTAACTCTCTGCGATATCAAGAATCAGATCTTGAAAGTTGATTGGAATTCTAATTTCATCCGAGTTCTTATAATATGGGGATCCATATGGTTTATATGTATGCTCATGTAAACTAACCAGAGAATGGTCAAAGACGGGCTCCTCAAAAACTTCCAACTTATCACTTGTGATGAAAGCTGCCATGTTGATTTTTTTTTCTATATTTGACTTTCAAACCGATTGATTTCAAGAAGTTCAGACTACTGGAGCTGATACTATATCTTGACAGTTTAGCGGGCTCACGTGAACTGAGCTGATTTGATGATTTTTTCTCCTTTATATCAGCCTCTTTCACTACTTTTCCTTTTACACATCGTCTAGGTTTCAATAGGTGAACGTTATAACAGAATCCCATCTTGGAGAATGGAAAAATAGCCTTCAATGTTGCAGCTTCTTCAATTCTAATTTTACAATTATTCTTTCACCATTAAAATCAATCAGATGACCGCGATCGTCCAAAATGCGCAAAGTAATGTTGTCAAGATACTGACGACCTTCAGGCTTGATCGGCATATAAATTATATTTCTTGGTTCCTTCGTGAGTTTGTATCCTGGTTCGACATCAATATCGAACTCGAAGAGACTGTGGGCTTCTTCACCATTCAAATATGCTCCAGAGGTGATATTGCAATCAACGCGAATTATTCTCACGTTATTGATATTCACCGGCAACGTTGATTCGTGAGTCTCATCAATCCCATACACTCTGGACTCAAAACCCAGGAGCTGGGCAATAGAGTTCTCATGTAACAGATTGATATAATATTTTGATCGCATTTCACATTTAAGAGTGTTGTTGTTTGCGTGTAAGAGAAACAAATCATCCATAGACTTTTCGGTGGCATTGTCAGAACGTTTCTCTCTGGATTTGATATTTCGCTGTATAACTTTATTGATTTCATCGATTTCATATGCACCAGGAGGAATTTTTATAGCTATGGGTGGAGAATTTATTCTCTTCGAGTAGCTGATCACATTGTTCTTCACAGTAACATTGAATATTGAATTGTATGAATAGAAGCCATGTAAACCTAAACCGTAACTGCAGCTGGTGTCCAATTCTATTGGTGGGTAAAAGTTAGCGCTCAACTCGCTCGAGTCTCCTGACAGCGAGAACGTTCGTGACATGACTGTTAACTTGTACATATTTCGACGTCTTTTATTGCTGTTTACAGAAACTGTGCAGTAACCGCTGCCTCTTTGGAACTGATGCTGAATGAGCATCGGAATCATTTTTTGTTACAACATTTACATCATTCATTTTACAATAACAACAAAATATTTTGCGGGATATCGGTCCATCATTCACATCAGTCGAACTACCAGCATCGTTGTAATGTTCCTGGCAATACTGATACTTCAAGACATCAACATCGTTTTGGAGGTGTGGCGGCAGTTTATCCCACACCGATGCAATTTCGTTAGCAGCACATCCAATCAACACTTCTTTAGGCATATCTGAGAGTTGCTGTGCACTCATTTTCTTCAAGCTGCGTAGCCTAGAATATGCGATGAGCGAATGGCCCATCCTCTTGATGCTTTCTCTATCCTGTGTCGGAGTTATATCCATATTGGCTTTCCGTATAGAAACTGCAGGCATAAATGACCACACCAAACTGTATTGAATTGTTGGTGTCGCTTGTTGTTATAGAAAATTTTACGAGCAGGCTTCTGACCACTATAAAGATAACTGATTAATTCTTTGGGGGGAGGTAAGTCACCAAAGCTGTCATAGTATGTTACCGTTCCTCCAATTTTTTTATATGCCACCCAGTGAGTTCCTCGACCTCGACGACTATCCAAATTAACTATAGCGGATTCACATTGGCGCGGTCCTGAAACTGGAAGGCCGTCACGCATAAATACACCCCGAAAATTTTGTATTTTCATTTTCCTGACAAAATATTTGAGATCGATGTCAGAAAGGGCTCTTCGGGGT
This sequence comes from Zygogramma bicolorata, assembly GCA_032362365.1. Taxonomy (NCBI): domain Eukaryota; kingdom Metazoa; phylum Arthropoda; class Insecta; order Coleoptera; family Chrysomelidae; genus Zygogramma; species Zygogramma bicolorata. The sequence goes on from JAVJAQ010001619.1 coordinate 748,028, forward strand.
GGCATATCTATAAGTTTTTTGAATTCTGGGGCTTCAAAAACAATCCTAAACCTTTGCGATATGGTTTCAAATACATTCCTTTGCCATTTTTACCTAAGGCAATTGCCTCCATGAACGTATTGTGTCGGTTTGACTCCTTCAACTGATCTGCACTAGCTCTCGCTGCTTGAACTGCCTCAGTGATTCCAGCAGCTGCCCCGGTCAGAGTGCCAAGTGCTGATAAACCAGCAAAGATAGGTATGAGTGGCAAAATTCCACCGATTTTGGGAATTGGTATTACTCGAGGTGTGCGTATTTTGTTTCTACCACCTGCCTCTTTTGTGTATTTACGGGCGGCTTTCAATGCAATTTGAGCGGCTTTTCCCAAATTATCTGTAGCAATTTCACGTCTTCCTGCTTTACGTAAAACATCTCTAACCTTTCTCACTACGCCCGAACCGAAAGCTACTATCTTTCCATTATTCTGTGCTTTTTTTTTCTTGATTCTCTTGATAACTCGTTTCTTCACCTGTTTACATGCTTGAGACGATTCGCACCCCATACCAAATCGGCGTTTCCCCTTCATGATATTTGTAACCAACCAGGCAGAAGCTCTCTCACCAACAGTAGAGTTTTTATCTGTATATCTACCCCAAGCAGCGTCTTCGAGCTTTTTGTCTGCCTTGTGTCTACTTTCAAGGTTGTCCAAATTTAGTGAGTAAGCAATATCATGCTCCTTGCATGCAATATCGAGCTTATTTATTCCAGGATCTCCCCGTTCCAACCTCTTGTGTAATCTTGTTCCAGGACCGCAATACTGATATCCACCAGGCAGATGTAACTCGAAGGGTAAATTATTGATTAAAGAATTGACCAATCCTTTGCCAGTTTTTTTGACTCGTTTAATTTCAGATCCGCACCGATTGATTTTCGTCATTTAAATAAAAGATACATTTCATGATTGCTCTTATATAGTCTCCAGCTGTCTCACAATGCATATTGTAAAACAGAAACAGGAGTTTCTTATCGATAATTTCGATGATGAAGCAACTGGTAAATTCAAAGTTGAACGACGTCATGGGTCTCTCCTCCCGCTATCGATTAGAGGTCTTATTATTGGACCATCGAACTGCGGAAAGACGAATGTAATGATTTCCTTGCTAACTCATCCGCTGGGTTTGAGATTTGAGAATGTTTACCTCTATTCCAAATCTCTGTATCAACCCAAATATGAGTATTTGCGTGAAGTGTTGACACCTATTGAGGGGTTGGGATTTTATACTTTTGGAAATGACCCGTCCGCAATAGTGGAACCGTCTGATGCCAAACCTGATTCCGTATTCATATTTGATGATGTTATGTGTGAAAAGCAAGATGTCATCAGATCATATTTCAGCATGGGTCGGCATAAAAATGTTGACTGTTTCTATCTGGCTCAAACTTATTCTCGAGTCCCGAAGCAATTAGTCAGGGATAATTCAAATTTCATTGTGATGTTCAGACAGGATGATATGAATATCAACCACATTTTCTCTGATCATGTATCACCAGACATGACATTCAAGCAATTTCGAGATATGTGTGCGAAATGTTGGAATGATAAATTTGGATTTCTAGTTATCGATAAAGATCGAGAACTACAAGGAGGTCGCTATCGAAAGGGATTCGACAATTTTATATATCTCTAACGTTTATCAAGTATTTGGCTCAATCAGAAGTTGAACATTATCAAAGACACGTCAAAGCACTAACGCCATGTCTCTAAAAAGCAATGATGATATTGATCTGAAGAGGAGGTTGATTGAGGCAACGGATTCGGTTCGAAAAAAATTCAATTACATCAAGAGCAGCCGCATTGGCAATCAAACGGCACTGACAAGAATATATGAACCAATCATGGAGCCGTTGAGAAAAATATCTGAAAATACATCTAAATTGAGTCCTTCAACAATACTGAGCCATCCAAAGAAGAACAAACCTATGGAGAGTAGCACCCCACTATCAAAATTGAATTTCTCAGACCTTGATGATGGAGCTGCTCAATTTGGGGCTGAGGAAACAACCATAATGGATACACCGCCATCTTCAATGGTAAATTCGGATTTAGATAAGACAGCAGTTGGCGGCGCTGAAGTAAACAATCACATTGAAAAACTGCTCAAAGGAAATTCTGCATATGATACGACATATGGTGTTCGTTTAGATCCTTCTACAAATAAACTAAAGATGGGAGAAGCCAATGTGGAGTTTATTGGAGAGAAAATTGTGTTCAAAGAGCGTGGTAAAACTGTTGGCACATACCAGGGCACGTCTAAACTATATAAATTAATATTCATGAAAGTAGCTCCTAGAAATATTTCTGCAACTGAACTGAATGCGTATGGTGATATACTGAGAATTACAAAAGCAGCGTATAGAAACTATGATGAAGAACAAGGTTTGGTGTCTAATAAATGGAAGAAATATCGCAGGATAATCAAACCACTGTTAGCAAGTGGGAGTGCGCTGGAAAATTCCGTCAGAGAAGGCGACGGGTTAATGAAAATTCCTTCCCAAAAGGTATATGAGGGAAATAAGCCTTACAGTTATATCTACTGGAATAGATTAGAGGAATTAATCGATCGACTTCGACTTCTCTGGAGTTCAAAAATGGCTGGCCATACAGGGCATGATAATGAAATAATAGCCATAATAGAGGAATTGCGCGAAGAGGGCATCATCTACTAACCACGGGATATATTTCTATTGAACTTGTGGAATTCAATCATTCATCTATTGATATTCTAACAATGAATACCACAATCGATAAATTTGGCCGTAGACGCGGTAGTGTGAAGGCGGTTATTGGAAAACCAGGGGTTGGATTCGTACTTACACCAGAAGGGGATTATAATATTCAGAACAGACGCCTGCGGAATGTTGGTGAACCTTCCGACATCAAAGATTGTGTCACTAAGGGCTACATTGACGATCACATAAAAGAAACTAAGGAATTAACTCTTGCAGCCGTACAGGAATCGATATCATCTGTAATCCGTGATGCAAGGGCATATTTTGATTCCAAAATAACAGAGCTCAGATTCGTTATTGGCAAGAAGTCTGATACTCAAACTGAACGAATTTCCAAATTGGAGCAGTCAATTAGTACTTTAGAAGGGCGAATTACTAAAGTGGAGCATTCTACAGCTAAACCGCCACCTAAACACTGGAGAACTGGGCAGCTAGCTCTACCACCTGCATGGGAACCTACTCGTGTTATAGAAAGTTAAAATGAGTGCAGCTAAAAGGCAAGTTGTTGAAGAGTTACATGGATCTGCTCGACGTAATTTTCCCCGGAGGAAGACAATAATAAAAGGATTTTCGGATTTGTGGCAAATAGATCTAATGGAAATGCAGCCATACGCTAGAAAAAATAGTGGTTATAGGTATGTCCTTGTTGTGATAAACTGTTATTCAAAATTTGTATGGACTAGACCACTGAAAAGTAAAACTGGAAAAACCGTCGCTGCGGCTATGGAGAGTGTGTTGAAGGAGGCAAAACACACGCCAAAAAATGTGCAATCCGATCAAGGCACTGAATTCTACAATACGCAGTTTTTATCGTTGATGAAGAAATATAATATCAATCATTATTCAACTTTCAGCACTAAAAAAGCTGCAATTGTGGAGCGAGTTATAAGAACTTTGAAGGCATGGTTATATAAAGAGTTTTCAGTCCAAGGACATTATAAATGGCTGAAAATCATCTCAGATTTAACAGAGCAATACAACAACAAAATACATAGTAGTACCGGAATGAGGCCTGTTGATGTGACATCATCCACGAAATTGAATATGTATAAAAATGCTAAAAATGCTAAAAAACACAACAAGACAAGAAAGAATAAATTCAGATTAGGTGACGTGGTTCGGATCAGCAAATACAAAAGCATTTTCGATAAAGGTTATTTGGCAAATTTCACCACTGAACTTTTTAAAATCATCAAAGTGAATAGCACCGAACCAGTAACTTATGGGCTTGAAGACATGGATGGAAAGCCAATAAAAGGTTGTTTTTATGAAATGGAACTGTACAAAACAAAGCAGCCCGATATTTATTTGGTTGAAAAAATTTTGAAGAGGAAACATGGAAAAATTCTTGTAAAATGGCTTGGATTCCCCAAGGAAAAAAACTCATGGATCGACAAAAACTCAATAGTATAACTGACATTTTCATGATTTTTTCACCTTGAAATGTATCATTGACTTATATTTTGAAGATTATTCATTTTTATTCATATTCTATTGTTTAATGATAATGAATGAAAATAAAATCCAGTTAGTGAAAAACTTTTTATTTATATCATTTTACAAACTATCGTCAATAATCTACTTGTTCATAAACGTAGCGTCTCTGTGGAACCACATGAGTTTTCCTCAACTCTTCTCGCTCGGTCCTCTGCTCTTCGTTCAAACACCAACATTTCAGGAGATGATCAACACTGTCCTTGAAGAAGAATCCGACACATTCACACAGCACCAAACCAGTTCGGCATGCCTTGCACAAGTTTCTCCAGCAGTCTTTTGTGAAAGTATCACAGTTCGTACATCTCTGGAATTCCAAACATTCTTTCATGCTGCATGTCTTACATTCTCTTCTATATATTCCAAAGTTTGTGAAACTGAGATTTTCACTACATATTCGGCACTCTATCCAATTTGTGCCACACTCCTTTTTGATTTCCTTGAGCACTTTCGGAGGATTCATCTCTCTACATTCCACACACAATCCAGTACATGTGTTGATTAAATCGGGCGACCAAGCAACCTCACAATTATGGCAGGTCAAACACTTGTGAATCACTAAGGGATAAACCGCAATTTTCGGTTTGGAATCCCACTCTTTCGGCACTGACATATTGAAGAGCCGTCACGTCTGCTTTCAACTAGTATTGAATACTGGGATGTTTGGCATTTCTCCTCAAAATGTAACCAATTCCCCTCCACACTAATGTTTCTCGATGGCCTTGAACTGTAGTTATCCCCACCACCAGTGACCTTCAGATATAGAGTGACCTTGGAAACTAGAATGGCCTTCAAACCCCACGAAAATAGGTGGTTATCCCCACCTCAGGTGACCTTCAGATTCAGATTGACCTTGAAATTGGAATGGCCTTGCAGTTGGAATGACCTTCATCCCCCACTCGAATGAGCGTTCTGAATGGATGTATAAAAAGAGGAGGAAATACGCCTCTGCATCAGTTTTCTCGACATATCACTACATCGTCAACTACAAGATTTGTTAGGATATCTCACAGTCGTATTCTGAAACAACATGGCGTTTCAACAGAATCAGAGTGTAATGAGAGTGTTGAGGAGCTTAGTAGATATTGACCTAAATCACAATGATCCCGAGGGTGACGAACCAAATGCTGTGGAAGGAGATAACATAGCAGTGGAAGGTGTTGCAGAAGCAGGCGCTGCGGGTGAACCAGCAGCAGATGCACTTGAAGCCGGTGGCGGTGATAGTGAAAGTGAAGATGAAGGGGTTGCCATTGATGGTCCTACTGATCGCAGCGATGTTGCATACAGGTGTGTTGCGAAAGATATAAACAGGGTAATAGACAGAAGTAGGAATACATATTGTTCAACAATGTCGTTTGGTATAGTGGAAACCATTGAAGGCGACAAGGTCTTGTGCCACCAGTGTCTAATTGCATATGGCATGTTGGTCCCCGGCGGATTCTACAACAATGTTGATTTTCACGAAACATCGGAATACCACAATATACCGCATCAGCTCTGTACGGCATGTAAATTGGATATTTGTCAAGTGCGGCTTGTTGATGTTTGCATGATTTGCAACACATTTAAACGAAATAACTAATGTGCGCGTTTTTACAGAGGAGCTGTAGAATATAGTCTTGCGGACAGCACTAGTGGCACAAACCAGCGGGCGCATATCTCTGTTGAGGACAATTGGGATCGTTCAACAATTGAACTGGACGAAGTGGATTACGGTGATGATTTACCTGACCAAAGCTATTGGTGGGGTCAACACCATTTTTCTGAGGACAACAACGGGGAACATCGCGAAGTTTTACCTGATCAGAGCCATTGGTGGTATTCCAACCTATATTCCGAAGACCATAGTGAGGGGTGTGAAGTTCAAACAGAAGATGAGCACAATCGTGCTTGGAGGTTGCTATTTTTGACTTGAATTTTTGTACATTATGACATTTCTCAAAAGCAAATAAAAGTTACACTTATGGATTGATATCATTTTTATTTTTCGGTTCTTTCATAATAGTCTTCTATCATTCGATATAAGAGAAGTACAGTATACACACTTGAAATTTTCTAGATTTCTTTGTGAGATAAAAGGAAATGGAGTCTTTTGAGTTTCATTTCGAAATATGTGAGAAACAAGTGTACAATAGGGGTAAGGCGAATGGCTTATTGAAATAAACAAAGAATGATGAACGCGCATCATCATTTTTCCAATAATAGTCGATTTTTTTGGTGGGTTTGAATTGAGGTATTCAGTTGATGTGAAAATGAATAGTATTGCACCAACTGCGCATGCCTGGTTCCTTTGCATATCAGGAAAGCTCTGATTTGGTTCATTGCGCAAGTTGATGAATGTGAACATGCGCGGTTAGAATAATTCTACATGAAATATCCCCCTAAGTTAGCAAAATATGTTTTTTATGCATTTTATACTATTCAATGCATTTCACTTGTTGAAGGGAGGGGGTAGTTGATGGAAAGCGGATTTTTTCGACTCGCAGATGTATGTAATTATGAATTATAAGTGATAAAAACGTAAGTGCGCATCAACACATTCAGAGAGAATCTACTGCGCAGCCCTTTTTCACAGTTATGATGCCTTTTTCAGAAAAACTTCCAAGGGAATCATCATTATATACAGAAATACGGCCGACGCCACCTACTGCGCATAACTTTCATTGACCATTTTCGTAAAAGTCTCATTTTGGTCATATATGGAAACTAGCTATTAAATGCATGCGCAGTAGGTTTTTCCCCCTCCCCCCACACCCCTTTCCCACTGGGGTCGATGTTTTCCTTTTCAGAGGTACATTCAACCATGACGGGCCTGCTATAACAGATTCGCCATCGTTGCTTATATCCTCGCATATGGGCGCGTATGGTGAAGGTTTCGACTCTAGGGAGTGGATAATTTGGGAGACATTGATACCTTCAAGAGAAGAGTCCCGAAAATCTTCTTGAAAATCCAATTTTCCCAAATCACCCATCGAAAAATTCGCAAAATGGTAATCTGCTACGTCATCGCCGAAAGGGTTATCCAAATTAATTATTTGCTCGGGTGCTGGTTCTTCAGCGGACTTAATTTTGACATCGCTTAAAATTCTAATTTTTTGTGAAGAACCGGCAACCGGCTCATTTTCATTCCGCAATGAGCTGAGTAAGGTCAGTGTTGTGAGCATTGCGGGTACCACATTACCATTATCATTCAGAGAATTCGAATTATTTTTTTTACCTTCCATCTTTTATGAACAATATGAACACAAGTTTAAAGAGAACAAAGAAACAGCACAGCACAGACACAGCACAGAACTTTAAGGAACGGGTGAGGAGGATACAATGAAGCATCACGATAGCCTTCTAACTCGAGAAGACCGCACAACCCCTACCTCAACGCCAGACAGAGTCTGCGCACAAGTGACATCATTGAAAGAAGTGGACTTAGGGACACATTCCTCAGTGCCGCCTACCTACACATCGTTTCAAAGAATGTTAAGGAATTCAACCCACTGTGTTCAGATAACTACCTGCTGACCGGCAAGCTGAGGAATGTGGCCTGAAACTGCATTCTCTTTGACTAGAAAAGTGTTATTGTGGCCAAGGGCAATCTTAAGGAATGTGTGTTGGTACAGTTTTTTCAAAACAACGGCTATACCACCGTGCGGTTGTGAAGTTCACTGGAGTAAGATAAAATATGGTTAATACATATTCGGTAATCGATATATATAATTTCGAACTCATAATAGCTGTGGTTGAATGGATTGTATGTGAATTACCTAGATTTGATTAATATGTCTGTTTGTTTCAAGAGGCATCGGCAAATTGAATAGATTGTCTACACCATTGTGAAAATTATATAATCGAGCAAACTTGGTGATTTGGTAATTTCAATTCACTCGGCTTCCAATAAAGATATTAACATATTTAAATTTTCCTCAGAATCATTGTTCAGCATTGATTCCACAATGTTAGAACACCACAATACATTTTTTTCGGGATCCGTTTGGTAAAATTCGATGTCAGAGTGCCCCCATGGTAACGTTTTACTGGTATTTGGTATAATGAACCGCTTGTCGTCATAATGAGATAATGCAATTTTATTTTTCATTTCGGTGAACATATTATGACTATCGCTTTTGAAGCTATTCATTCTCCTTAGTATGGATCCACCTCTCTCAACGATGTTTTTGTAGTCACTTTTGAAAAGGTGTTTGTCGATGACAGACTTTTTAACACCCTTCGCTTTCTTCAATTCATTATTGACCGATTGCACGAAGTAAGCTTTGGCTCCAGTACCATAGAAACCTATTATTGGGTCATCTGGAAACTCATCTTTCATATTTCCTAATATAGATTTGGTCACGGGAATTCCAAATTTGTTCCCGGGGGTGTAATTCGAAGTGTCGAACTTTTCTATGTTCCTGGTCATGAATTCATAGATGTTTTCGTTAGCTATTTTTAGTATAAATGAATCTGTATCCATGTAGAGTAATGAAGCGTCATTACCGAAGTGTTTTTTTATGCAATTATAAAAGAATTCATACATAACAGTTTTGGATAAATCTAATATACTAAATCCTAAATAAAGCGGCTTGTTGTAATAAACTTGCACTTTTCCCATCTGAATGGCAACAAAATTCTCTGTGAATATAGAACACGTTTTGAAATTTGGGTGCGATATCAAGCTGTTAGCTCCCGCTGATCTTTTTATATTTTCCCAATGAGTTACCAATTTGATATCTCTCCTGTTTTCCACGTTTTCCATTGTTTTTCCATACACTGCATTGTTCATTTTCTTGAAGAATTGTTTTTCAAATTTATTTGTAGCTTTATTGCGCATCTCAGTATTGAGATCAATATAGGCTTTGAGCCATGGCGATTGTCGAAATTTCAGAACTCTGTGAATTTTAGTAAGAATCAGACCGTTTTCTAGTGCTTGTTTCAGCGTTCGATAGTGAACGATATAATTATATTTGTTTGATAAGTTCGGCGTCAACTTGGGTATGTTTGATTTCGAACCGGGCGGTACTATGTTCTCAACTAAAAATGGTAAATCTGAATGGGAATCATGCAACTCTTTCGGATAATGAATGTCCACTTCGAGAACATACCCATAAGGAGAATCAGAAGATATACTCATTACATCCAAATTGAGTATTTCTTCGGGGGTCAGCCAAGTGAACCCGCCTGTAGGAAGAGGTTGAGACATGCTGTGACCATACAAATTCGTGGCATCTAAATACGATATATATGAAATATCTTTTCCAATATCGTAATTGGGCAGATATTTGTTATTAGCAATGTGCTTCCTATCGCTGCATTGACTTATTCCGCCACGTATACCTTTTTTGAAAAAATGTATCATATCAATATCAGTCAAGAGTTCCAATTCAATTTTTGTGTATCTCAACATCGCATCCCAGGACAGGCCTGGAGCGGTATAATATTGAGCAGGGTCTAATCGGTATGCATCTAAACATATCTTGCGGAAATTCTCGAATATGTCAGCCAGCAGTAAAACGTCTGACTTCAAGTACAAATCCGAATATTCTCCCAGAGTACGACAATCAAAAAGATGCCAAACTCGTTTTGCTCTATTATAACATTCGTCTGAAATTTGTTCTTCATTCAAATTATCATAAAATTCTTCCTTCGATGGTAAATGTGTGAGATCTAATTTCTCCAAACAGTTCAAGAAACTGTATGGGAAAACCCCTTTTTGCTTCATTAACTGGAATTTCTCATTATCTGGAAAGAACTTTTTTGTTTCTATGAATTGACTCTCGGTTAAATTTGCACCGAGTGTCTGAAGTGACTCCGACAAAAATTTGTAGCTGTCAATGAATCTCAATTTGATGAAATTATTTTTCAATTTACCATCTTTACCCATGTAGCTATGGGTGAAAAGATGCTTAGTAAATGAAATATATTTTTCTTTAGTTTGTGGAATAACGTCTACTCGATCGCCTTTATCAAATAATTCTTTGATGAATAGATGACAATCATATCCGCTCATATTATGGCAAATAATTGGTATAAAATTTGGGAGTTTATAATTCAAATTACATATAGAATGAGCCGCTCCAAATCTTTTTTTCCCAGTCAAGTGGCAATGATCTCTCACTTTCACATCACCGTCTTTGAATGTCTTGTCGCATATACCACAGGTCTTCGCATCAGAAAATTCTTTTTCTTCCGCGTCAGAAAGCTGGCACATAGGAACAACTTTTTTTAGAAACCTGTGATATATACTTCTTAAATCACTTTGAATATTCGAGACGAATACTTTCGCAGTATCCGCTCCCCGATATGAAATATACTTATCGATTGTATCATCGAAAGAACATTTTATATAGTATGCAAACGAGTATGGTTCATGAATGTGAGTTCGACTCGTGTAAGAGTATTCTGGATTTGGTTCACACGAATCCATGGGTTTGAGAATTGATTCGAAATCTGCATACACAACAAACGGAACAGTCATTTGTTTTTCAATATTTACATATTTCAATATATTTTCAGGTGTATATTTACCAAATTTATCGATTATCAATTTTTCAGATGGTGTAGTTGTACATACATGATTGCAATCTTTCAACTTATGCCGTGCCAAAGCCTCTTCATTAGAAAAATATAACAAACAGCCGTCACAAAAATATTTCTTATGTCCGTTAGCTGAAATTTGACTAGAAACTAATTTCGACAGATCTTTGATCCAACAATAATGACTTTTTCCCAAATCATTACTGATGAGCAATAAGTTGATGTGTCTACCAAGCTGGTGCTGTGAGTAATGCAGTGGTCCTACGACCTCATATTTAATTTTAGAACCCTCATATTTTTTTTCCAGTCCGTAAACGTTAATAGAACAATTATTAGCCAATTCAAATTTTGAAATTCCACTCAGTTTCATAGGAAACTCCATACCTGTTAAATTCAAGACAGATGCAAATGGTGGGTAGGAAGATACTTCGGAAACCCTACGATCCGCCGGGTAGAGCGCCGATACTACAGCCCATGCAAAACAGTAGTTGTCTTCATTCCGAACATTCACAACTCCTTTCTTAGACTCTATATAATCTGGTAGTTTTATATAGGAAGATGCACCAAGAGGACTGAACTTATTCACATTCATTTCTGCGAACATTACTTTCTCCAAACTCCATCCTGCAAACAGATAATTCTTTCAACACCGTTTTTGTTTTTCTGAGCACTCACATACCTGAATCTCGATCTTCGAATTCTGTACTTTGAGCTGTTATTGCATCAATCAAGACATCCAAAACTCCATTTGGGTCCATGGATTGGTCAACGATTTGGTTCACTGAATTGAAACACTTAATCTCGGATAATTCCTGAGTCTGTAATATGTATGAACTGAATAGCTCGAGATTCACTTTGACCGCACTATGAATTCTCACCACATCTTGTAATAATGCAACCATTTTCTGTTTATATGTATTGAAAAATGTTTTCAAGTCGGTGAAGCCGCTACCACTTCCAATTCTATAGCTGGCGATTCTACATTTGAAAGCACTCTCGACAATTTGCACATCATCACTCAACTGGATGCAAGAATTAGATCTATGTTCGAGCGTTCTCCGATGAGAAACCATTTGCCCCATTGGCACTGTCTTATTACAGCTCTCACAAAAATTCACATCATTACTCGGTGGTGGACTCAATCTGGGGCGTTTGATGGGTGGCTCGCCACTGCCGCTTGTCACCCTACACGATTGCGTTTGGTGTCGGCGTAAATTGTCACTGCGCGTGAAAGCTTTCCCACAATTGCACGTATACATCTCACACAATGCTCCACTGCTCGGAGTGAGGAACAAATAAACCTCAAAGGCTCGATTCTGTTTATATACACAAACGAGGTTTGAGAGAGGGGGAAGAGAGAGCCAATCTCAAGGTCATGAAATATAAGGTCATTTCATGTTGTTCTCGATACCTCAAGGTCAATCTGCATTGAAAGCCAGCGAGTTTTGAAAAGAGGCTCAAGAGCGATAGCATTTATGGGGAGGTAAAGCAGACAGTGTCTATTTCCCTACTTGATTAATTTGAATATCACATACTGACAAGTTTGTTTTTCCCCAAAATAGCAAATCCTGAGATATTCCTAATCGAAACAAATATTGAACTCTCTTTGCATGTCCTTGTTTAAATTAGTGCCAACTGAAGGCAGCTCAAAGTTATGCTTCATCAAGGTCGAATATCAAGGACGTTTACATTCAAGGCCAACCCCAAGGTCAAGGTCAGTGGTGGGGGGAGGACTATGCCAATTGAAGGCAGCTCAAGGTCATCATTCATCAAGGTCGAATATCAAGGACGTTTGCATTCAAGGCCACCCCCAAGGTCAAGGTCAGTGGTGGGGGGAGGTCCAGGATTGGCATAAACCCCCTACTATCATAGTAGCATAGTAGTAATCCCGATTCCACCTACAGTGAATATTTACCCAAATTTCTATCTATTTCGGTAAAAAAAGTGCACGTGGTATGAAGAATGACGGATTTTCTGCAAACATTGAGGAAGATAAGTATCACCGAAATATATCAACGCCCCAAGGCCAGAAATGCAAAGAAACAACAAGGCGTCACAAGATCCGTACTCAAAGCAACAAAGAATACTCATTATTTTTTCAAACATGATTAGAGTGATAGTGAAACAAAGATGTGGATCAATATTGTATTCTCATTAGTTTGCTAACTTGCTCTAATGCCTATTTCGAATGTTACATTTTGTTAACTTCTGCTTAAACTGGGTAACTGAAATGTTATTTCAAACAGAATATTCTCTGCTTATGTCAAAAAATGTCCACTATAAATCGTTGTAGGTTACCCGTGCAGAAGAAAATTTCCTTAAAAATACCTGAGTTGCCATGAAAATGCGAAACAAAATTTGCATCTCATTGGTCGAAAACTATTGGTGTGAAATTTTCAATCAAATTGATCCCCAACATGATATATGACTGTCACCGCTTCAATCCAGGCGGTACTCTCAGAATGATATTGTATAGGTATGAATCTTCCATGTCCCTTATATTACATTTTTCACGTATCGGTCTCTCACTCTATCATACTTCAGTCGTGATACATTGAATGCAAGTGAAATTTTCGTTGAATTGGAACTTAATCTTGAAAATATATGCAAGAATTCCTTCAAGACTTCCTGGCATTATTGATTTCCCAATGCACCCGATGAATTATGCTGATATTTCCACATCACACACAATAATAGTTACTCGTTCAGTAGGTCAAGGAAAGTGGAAGTAATAAAATAGTGTTTTATTACTCACCAGAGTGATCGGGACTATAGGAGCAGGTGGTGTTCAAGGAAGGATGCAGTTGTATATCATCGTTTTATGGAAAACTGCTCCACCTTTGAATCGATAATTGGCCTACTTCTGCTTTCAGTTCCACCTACAATACTCCACAGGAAGTGACTACTTTGTAGACCAATTAAGTAATGATGTGTAAGCACTAGCACCCGAATAACTTCTCAGTGAAATTGATTTGACGTGTTATACCCAAAGAAAAAACTCCAACTTCATCAAGTGTAGTCAACCATTCTTTGACTGCTTCATCGCATATATTGTATTTCAATAATAAAACTATAATTCAGAAGTCAATTGCAAGATCGAGGTGGTGCAATTTAGTTGACGTCTTGGCCGTTTTTGTGCTGCGATATAATTTTAGAGTTATAGAATATTAGTTAAAACATAACTGATTTTTTTTTAATGCAATTCATGAATATAAACCTGTCTTGGAATATAGCTCTCATATATGGAGTTCGGCACCAAAAAATTCTTTGTAGCTTCTAGATTCTATTCAGAGAAAGGAAATCTGTCTGACTCGCATGCTTTTCTGAATTGTTATCAATCGTTCCACCCTTGGCAATATCTACACTGATGACTCGTCGAGTACAGAATTCCCACCACTTTGTTGTGAACTTGGAGACCTGTCGAACCTCTCTTGCTCAGGAATATTTTTTCAACAGAACAGCTGAGCTTTGGAACTCCTTGCCGAGAGAGGTTTCCTTGAGGCTTGCAAACTTCGAAAATTCAAAGTGAATATCAATTCGTATCTCCTATCCCTTGACTCACGTGTTGTTCTTTGAACAGGGCTTCCCTTTCGTTTGAAACTGCATATAAAAAAGTAATCACAGAGGAAGTCAAATAACACTGAAACCAGTAACAATCGCTCACTGAATACTTATGGTCTTGATTATTCAAACAACATCTAAAATGTCAAAGTTCCAATTCATGTCTATAATAGGTGAAGACAGCAGGACTAAATTCCTTCAATTTCCATCAAAAAGTTACACGTGTTAATAGAGTTGATTTTTTCGACATGTTTTTTGGTAAATTTCTCATCTGGAATTCCCATTGTGAACAGCTAGTAAGCCTAGTTCCATAAGGGCTCCATTTGGAAACTTCCATAATAATCCTTGAATCAATGAACTGATCAATTCTACTACCTACTAACAAATGGATTCTGGATCAAGCTAGACGTTGTGTCTTGGATATATACATATATCAAGAATACAATTCAACTCTTTTCGTAGAAATATTTTTTGATTATATGAAATGAAAGCACTATACAACCTATTCTTTCTTGAAATTATCTCTACGTGTTCAACAATTCGTGACATTCACAAAACAATTAACATTGTTGACAAGAATATCGCAACTAGACACAAAATTCACTTTCAAATTTCCTTCACCACTCTGAATATCACTTTGAAATCTCCTGGTTGCATTGGCTTCAACATAAATATATAATACACCTGAAACTCCTGAAAAAAATCAAGTAATTATTGGAGAAATGTTTGATAACCAAATTTTTTTAATCACTGAATGAAGTTTTCAAGATTAATCTCCAATGTATACTTACTAGAGTTTCAACTGGCAATGACAGGGGGCTCACTTGACTATTATTATTGGGAATAATGGGCCTCCATTGTTCGAGAAGGAGTAAAATTGGGGCGCAAATCAATTTTTTTTTCCTTTCTACCCTCCTATACCCAGAGAACCATGATTTTGCCTGATCAAGAAAATCTATTTACTGTTATTATTATCATGATGAAAACGCCCACCTGGAATACATATTTTTTCTTTCATCTGTAAACTGTTCCCAAACACTGTTACAAATTCTGATAATTGTGAATGGGTATGTGCATCCTTGAGCACTAACTCGAATCTTCGAGAGATTTCATTAACTTTTAATAGCATGTTACTTCAGATTTCGAGCAAAAATTCAATATCCTCCGCTCCAGATTCCACTCGAGGATCGCTTTCAGCACAAGTGGGTCGCCGCTTTTTCCTCATGGCGAAATGAGAACAATGCGTGATCCCTATACTTAAAGCCAGCGGGCACACTTTCCAGCAGACAATGACCACTTTTCTTATTAGTAAACAACCGGTTGGGCCTCCCAGAAAGAGTTTTCGCTGTTGAATGGCGAGAATGGGACGTTGAAAAAGATTTATGACATGTTGGAAGTGGGCTAGTTATGGTAATAGAAGTCCACGAGAGACTTGTCGCCCTTTTCATTTCCACCCTTTATGGTTCCTTTGTTTCCTTATGATGGACACGGCCTCAGCGATTTGGCTTTTAGATTCTTATGCCGTGTTACTGCCGTTTCACCTGCTTCCTTCGTCCTGTTAACTGCAGCTATTCCATTTTGGATCCTTTTCGTAGGTCTTTGCTCACAGATTTATCGTTGAGTTCGCACGTTAGAGTAAACACAGTTGTATTTGGAGAATTTCGGGAAATAATGCTCCTTTGTTCTTGTGAATTCAAGTAAAAGATACGGGTGTGTTTGTCTGCCACTGTGCATTACAAATGATATCAGTCTCGAACATAGTTTCACAAATGTTTCTTTTGCATGAGTTTTTTTCAATATTCAGAAACTTCTCTCAGCACTTGGACTTGCGCTTCATTATTATACATTTAATTTCATTTCATGAAACTTATTTCAGAAGTTTTGTCTCGTATGAGACTGTTCATAGATGCTTCTTTTTTTCCAGGATCACTGTTGGTTATCATTGAATGAGTATTGATGACTTCAGGTCAGGGTTGCCATATATTTGTTGCATCTTCTGCATCTGATGTATTTATTATCCAGCCTCATATCTTGAAGGAAGTATGAGTAGTGGTAGTGTTATGATTCTTGGTCTACTCCTGGAGATTTGAAACAGCTTTCTTTCTCTTACCTCCCAACACCCCATCCATGAGTTCTGCTGTGAAAGTTACGCCTAATCGCAAATATCTTTCATTCTGCATGACCAGCATGTTCATCAGACTTTCAGTTCTCCTGAATGTCGTTCGAACAAATATGAAGTCAGGCTATCGTGCTCTTAGGCTAATTACTATTCCTAGAGGACCCTCAAATTTCAATTCTTCAGAATAATTTGGAAAATTGTTGATTCGATTATTCTTATAATAAATGTACAATGTAGTTCCAGTGGAAGTAGGAATGTTGTTCCTTTCATCCAATATAAACACAGCCCGTCCAATAGTTCAAAATGTATCCCTCTGATGGAAGATTTTGGATCATTCATCAGACCTATTTGAACCATCATGCTATTTCCAAAACAACAATTGCTGTACATACTGGATTCGAGGAAACACCGAAAGATATATCAGTTACAGCATTATTTCAAATTATTTTTTGGAAATTCGAATGAATAGAGTAAAAGGTAATGTTAGACGTAAGCAAGTTATGAAAATCGAAATCCACTAGAGACCACCCTTTTCAATTCTACCGATCCATACATTCTTCTGCTTTTTTAGCAGAATCTCAGCGTTATGACGTTTTTTATCACACGCTACGGCTATTTCTCATGCGCCTTCATTTCTCTTTATTGCTGCTTATTCGTCTTCTCTTGCTCATTTGTAGGTTCTCAACAAATCATAATATGTAGTTATCTCCATGTTTCTATGAAGAAAAGTTTCTATCATACTCAGACAATCTCGGAAAAAACAATTCCTCTTTGTTGTTTTTCGTGTAGTCTGTGTTGATAACAGTAGCATGAAAAAAATAGAAAGATATTTTGTCAGTAATGGAGAAAGAAACACAGGGTGAAAAGGACGACAACACCAACTACGGAAATAGTGCACGGTATTTATCAATTTCTTAATATGAATTCACCCTATCCTATTATTTTTGCCTACAATGATAACAAGATTATATTAAACATATATTTCGAATTTAATCTTTGAATTTTTCATATAGCAAAATATTTCAGGAAAGTAGGAACTTTCATTAGTGATTACAGACTGAGGTGTTGTTTGCTTAGAGAACTGAACTATACACAATCGATATTACTAGCTCTCAACGCGCTTTTTCCCAACCGAGTAACAATGTTCCGATCAGAATAAACATAAATGTGAACATGATGTATGTGCTTGTGATTTCAATTCTGAGATGATATTGGCCTGGCGTCTGCTCAAAATCAAACCATAATCTCATAGTTCCCCACCATGTTGATGGAAACATCTAATGGCTACCAATAATCTCTATCAAATTATTCAACCCTGACACTGCTATCTCACTTCGATTCTTTCGAGAAACGTTAAAAGGATTGTTAATCAAGAATACTTGTCATTCTTTGAATAATACTCCCAAGCTGATCTGGAATTTGATTCAGTGATTGACTGGGATAATTTGAATCCCCTATAATCCATGTTCTTATGATTATATATTCATGATTTCATTTCCTGTGTCAGTTAATTCTTTTGCTGTTGAAACTCTCTTGCTTTCATATGTCATTTACTTTTCTGATTGGGATAAGTTGTTCATCACTATCAACTTACTACTTTCAGCTATTTCAGTCGGATAGATATTTCATGAATATACCTTAAATATCATTTCATGAATATTTTATTATTCTATAAAGTTGCCAGGATTATTCTATGAATATCCTGAATGTTCTTAAAATATTCGTAGCATATCGAATTATATCATATTCAATTTTATTGAATATACAGAATATTCGATGAATACTAATGTGAGATGAATAATCGTAGACTATTCGAAAATTCGTTTTCTGGGAATATTCAGATTTTCTTGGAGTATACACGTATATATGAGAAAAGGCAAGCATGAAGTATCATTCCATATCTCTCTATTTTTTGAGACTGCACTCTCGTCGTTTACATTTTCAGGACTAATGAAAAAATGCATAATACATATTTTCGAAATTTATCCTTGCCACAATTCAATATTCTCCGTTTATAACTTCGATCTGATTGATTTGTGCACTAAAAATCACACTGAGCTGTCGAAGTACTGAGAGATGCTGCTGGAATTATGTTAGACTCAGCTCAGCAGTTTTCGCAATATCTATATGAACAACAAATCCAAGCCATCTTTATATTCTCTAGAAGTTCTTCGTGTCAACATTCCAACAAGATGTAGGCAATCCTCTCGATGTATACTACCCGGACAAGCAAATTCCCAAATGAAGTCTTATGTTGATTCATTTGTATTTACTACTTTTCAGTCTTCTCACTTATCATATAACGATTAAAAAATACATAAAATTCTTGTTCAAAAAGTTCAACCATCTTGTCTTCTTATATCAGCGATACCAACTGAAAAGTTTCAACCTGAACTTCCAATATTTCTCACAGAGAATGCTCTATGAATATACCGTGAGAAATATTCTGGAAATATCCCATATCGAATATTCAACAAATATACCATATGGAATATTCAATAGATAACATTGCAAGAATATTCATGAAGGAATTCCTATGCATATTCTTCTAGAATTCCATATGAATATTACTACATCGAAGCTTACCAGGATATCTGTGGGTCGGAAATTGAGAGATTTGAAGATTTCTATGGAATGGACCAAACATCGCAAACATTCTCGAAACCATAGCAGAACAGTCTTCATCATATGTTCAAAATTCGTTTCATTACATAGAAATCATCAAATCTTTCAACTTCCAACCCATGAATATCCTGGTAAACTCCGATGCAGTATCCCTTTCCACAAACATTCCTTTAGCAGATACACTTAGTATCTTGAAAACCAAACATTAAAGCTCCGAAGATACACTCAACCTTATTAGTCATCGCATGTCCAGTACATACTTTATTTTCCAGAGCCAATTTCACAAACAAGTAAAAGGCGCTCCTATGGGTTCTTCTCTTTCGTCAGAACTCTCAAACCTCTACATAAAAGATTTTTACTCTAGAGCCATTGACACATCTTCATTGAAGCCGACGTGTTGACTCCGTTATGTGGATGATGTCTTTGCTATCTGACCTCATGGATCCGAAGGCCTACACACACCTAGTGACATTGAAAACTACGAAGTTCCGTCATCATTTTGGGAGTAGTAATTTTCCTAACAAGTGCGGAAAGTAATTCTTTCCCGCACGCGACTGCCGTTAACCCGAACGACGCGAAGCGGAGTTCGGGTAAGCAGTCGAGTGCGGGAAAGACACTTTCCGCATGAGTTAGGAACAATACTTTTTCTACAAGCGTAAGAAACAAATTCATTTTTTCAATTATTTATTCATGCAAATGGAAACAACTAACAAGAGTAACATTTTCCATCCACTAATTATTCGTAATATTTATTGTAAATGTACAATTTGATGCATTATGTAAATTTATAGTGGAAGCCAGCATATTGTTTGAAGATGGCTGATTTCCTGAAGAAGGTAACTCGGGCAATACATTATCGAAAGAAATCGAATGTGCAGGCACAGGCATCAAATCGTCGCCAATCGATATAGACGTGGATGGTTCTAAAATGCACCCGGAAGACGATGTAGTGTTCAAATTGAGAATTTTGTTGGACATTTCTTTTTTTCGATTGGTGGAGTCTTCTAAATACCCCTCTGCAACTGAAGTCGATTTCCATCCTCCTAGGCGTTTGATATTAGTTATACCCACACCACAGTCAGCAAGTGGCTGAGGAACGCCTGAAGCTGTGACCAGTGTAAAGCTCTGGATTTTGAAGGCGCAAATATACTGCTATTTCGGAGGGTATCTTTCCTATGCTATTGATTCCTACACATTGCACAGTACATTTTCCACTTTTGTAATACAAGAATAAACGACGGTGAGGAGTCTCTTTCGGACGTAAATGTACATAATTTCTGTATACGTTCGAAAAATAACCATCATTTGCTTCTTCAGATATCACGAAGGATCTAGAGGAATGATTTTTGGAATCCTTGATATTAACAATTATCAGGTTTCCTTTGTCGTCTATGTCGTCAATGGTGAGTTTTGTCAGCTCTTCTCGTCTGCATGCACCAGCTAATCCAAAAATTTCTACTTACTTAATCATGAGGTATATGTCATCGGGTGCTTCAGTCATAAATTTTGAAACGTCTTCTTGAGTGAAGATTTTGGCCTTTTTCGGTCGAAAACCGACATTCTGTATTTTAATGAATGCAATTATTTTGTAAAATTTGCTAATATCCAAATTTTGCTTTACTTTGAATACACCCTTCAACATTGAATATCTTGCCCATAAAGTGTTCGGCTTCCATGTTTTAGACATTTCTAGAAAATAAGCCAAGAATACTTCTCCTTTATTTGGTGTTTTCACTTTTTTATTGTTGCACCATTCAATAAAACTCGTGTATTGCTTCTCATACCTTTGTTTGGATTTCGTTGACAATAACTCAAAGTTCGCATCTGTAGCTGCTTGCACGATTTCTTGTGGAAGTTCTTCATCAGATGAATAATCCATTGTGGCAATTTCACTGAATCGAAAATTTTATATAAGTAACGCTTTGTCTGTCACTCTGACAATTACAAACAAATTTGTGTATTGACCGGCTTGACAACATCAATTTTCACCTACTCGTTTTCAGATCAATCAAAGCCTATATATAGGGTGATTTTCATAACAATACATTTTTATTATCAATATTTGTTCATTTTTTTAATAAATAGTGCAAAATGATGGATGATTTTGAACAAACTCACTTAGTATTGCAACAAAAAAGCTTGAACTTTCATATTTTGTCACCCACCACTTATATTTTACGAGGATATCATGAATGTTTTTCCCGCACTAGTGTGGGAAAAAACTTCCCGCACTAGTGTGGGAAAATGACACTTTCCAAACTGAATTGCGTGCGGGTAGAGGGTGAATCACGCACGCTTGTAGGAAAAATAATTCTCACAATCCCTCAGTTTGAAAATTTTCATATACGTGTTTGGAAGGAACAAGAAGAACAATCGAAATAAAGAGTTAATTATTGATAATAATCACCAACATTGGATTATCCTTCCGAAGGATAATGACACCAGTCCCAGGTATAGAACACAATTAGATGAATTGAAAAACCGTATCTCTCGCGTGTTTCATTGAATTCAACGCGCTAGTTTTCGATAATGTGTCATTCTATCCACGGTGCATTATTCTGCGATCGGGTTCACATCGACCACAAACAATGAAAATCTGTAGGTAAATCAGATATGCCGCCTGTCAGTATCGAGTTGACAAATTTCTGAACATTTTAAACGGATAATCTGCTATGGAAATTGAATAAAACCGCTAATGATAATGCACGTGTTGCATACGTCGAAATGGCTGATATACTGCGGACAATTTCATGCAGTGCAGCGGCGTAGGCATTGAATAAAATGAAATTAATGGTTTTCAAATAGAATTTTACGAAACCAGCTGCATACAGACAAGCCCCATGCATGGAGTATGGAGTCTGCTTCAAGAAGATTGAGGAACAAGACTTATTTGTTAAGCTGGCATTCGCTTTTCTCAAATTAGTTGCACTCGAGTCGAGGATCAAAGGATTCAGGATAGCCAAAATATTTGTTCATTACATAATCATAATATGAGTTTTCTTTGTATTGTGTATCAAACAAAACGAAAAAATTGAAACACATTGACGAAATATAAACAATAAATCTAACGTTAAATAATGGAAAGTCCTCATTGATGTTAGTAACCCCATTAATTTCTAGTGATTTATAGGTGAAATTAACGAAAAAAATTCCTGAAACACATGGTGACGGTTCTGGCACAGAATTCCAATCATTCGTGTTATTCAGTGAAGTGACTGTGCTATAATTGAACGAATGGATAGTTCCTGTGCTATCGAACATCAACAAAATTGAAAAAACAAATGTTAGACAGATAAACTCCTGAGATTGAAGGTGACTTATATTCTGATAAAGTGCGGGAAAATCGGTGAAAAAGAGTTTGGAGCTACTAACATCTCCCATCCCATCCTGAACTCTCACCGTCAAAGTTACAAACAAACGGAGATTCCCAAGCGAACTCTTCAGGGATTCACCCAGACAACTCCGGATCCCATTTATTCACAAACTGGCTTTCAGGTAGTCACCCCTTCAAGTTCTACAACACACAATAAACGAAATATATACATCTCGAACTTCTGGAGATGTTACACAAATGTTTCTTTTATTTTTAACTGGAAAACTTCGAGTACTCCGTTTTTTTTTACTTTGTAATGTAGTTTCGGCAGAAGTTCCTCCGCTCTTTTATATTGCCCCTAATGTGTTTTGAATTTATGAGCAGTTTCCTGAGGAAAGCACTGCTCGATTTTAAAGGTTTGAAACTGAGAGCGTAGGTCCTCCCCAAGGGCTCCACTGAGAATTAAAAAAGTTTATAACTTCCATGGAATACGTCTTCTGCATGTATGGGAACTCCATTCTCAATCATTATATCCAATGCATATTGATGTTATAAAGGGGGGCCTACTGCGTGACCTAAAGGAAAGCGTGGTGACTCTGTCATTGCTCAAAGCATCTTGAAAAAGAGTGTTTTCGTTAGATTTCGAGTTTGAGTTTAGGTTCTCTTCGATTATTGAAGAAAAAAATATGAGATATTCTATCAGAGCTGTTTGAATTTTTTGTCTCAAGCAGAAAAAAAAAACTCCAGTGAAATCATTGATATCATCAGAAGAAACTGGAAATCAAATGAAATAATCCTCAATTTTATGTTGAAATTCCCGAACAATTCACAAGACATAAGTTATTTTTCGTGCAACCGGACGCAAAACAAGCATTTTGCAGCCGCAACAGAGGCCGCAAAATGATATTTTGCGGCCGTTACCCAGAGTGACGGTCGACAAAAATTTTTACGGCCGGCAAAAAATTTTACGGCCGTTCCCATAGTGACTGCCGGCAAACTGAACGTCACTACAGCATTTGACATTTCTGAAATATGACAATAACAATGTATTCCGAACCAAAAAATATTTCCAAATTCACAACAAACATACTTTATTTTTGATATATATTAACATTGATTGTACTGTTTATATTATTACTGATATTCATCCCTGAAGATGGAGCAACTAAATCTATTGTTTCTGAACAATCATTATTTACATTAGACAAAAACGTATTATTTTCTTTGGACATTAACATTTTGCGATTGACTACATTTGAACTAGATGCTACAGTGCCAGAAATTGCATCGGAAATTTTGTTCTTATTATGGATGGAATCCTCGACATATCCTTCCGCTACAGTAGTGGACTTCCATCCACCGTGGCGTTTAAGAACAGATATATCAGCACCTGTATTGGCAAACAGCGTGGCGGAACTTCTTCTAAAACTGTGGCCTGTGTATGCCTCACTATTTGGTAAGCCGAGATATTTTGCAATCATACTAGGTATTTTTCCAATCGTATGCACTCCAACAACCTGTGCCGAGCACTTTCCATTTTTATATCTCAGAAATAGACGACGAATAGCAGTATGTTTTGGTCGAAGAGTTACATATTTATAGTAAATGCTTATATAATCTTGATTAGTAATGATAAAAACACGCTTTTGATCAGTTTTAGTATCAGGAACAGTTACTATCAATACAGTTTTGTCTTCCTGAATATCTTCGAGGGTCATTCTCACCAATTCATCTCGTCGCAATGCTCCTGATATTCCCATTATCAAAACTACCTGTAATAATAATAATTATGAATAAAACATCATACTTCACTTTTTTTCCATATTTATATACCTTCCACAGTAGATGATTTGCATCACTGGCTTGTTTGAGGAATGAATCAATTTGCTCGTGCGTAAAAACTTTTGATTTCTTTGCTGGATAACCAACTGACTTTTTCTTGAGGAATGGTACCAATTTTAAAAACTTCTTTACGTCAATTCCATCTCGTACGTTGAGCATAGTCTTTAACATAGAATAAATGCTCCATAAAGTTGAACTCCTCACAACTTTTGATCGCTGCATCAAATATCCTAATAATATGTTTTCTGACACCGTCTTGACATTTTGGTTGACACACCAATCTTTGAAGTTGCTGTAACATTTTTCATATTTCCGTTTAGATTTTTCGGGTATCAAATCAGAAAGTGCTGAGTCTGTGAGATCTCTCAGCTCAGGAGGAGTGCAAGTAACTGAAATATCACTATCGCTATCGGACATCTTCACGACTTCACGAGAAATGTCAAATTGATTTGCATTGCTAAATATTTCATCTCCATAGAAACATCGTGATATTGAGGTGTAATTTTCTCTATTCGCGTTGAAACGCTGTCTTTTCTAAAGAGACATAATATTTATTGAAATTATGTAATTTTCACGGTTGCACGAAAAATATTGTGTATACTATGGCCGCGAAATGTTTTCGCGACCTCGAGATTATCTTGCCTCGGCCGGAGCGGCCTCGGCGATAATCTCTCTCTCGGAACGCGAAAAAGCATTTTGCGGCCTTAGTATACAAATAACTATGCGTAGTTTCACCAAATGTTTCCGCCCTGTCGTAAGTTTCAAGTCTTTGTTAGCGCTTCATTGAAGCTGGAGGTGAAAAAATGCTATGGACTTATAATTCGGATTCATATTTTTCATTGTTGTTCATTATGATGTAGAAATATTCCATACTAATGCGATAATACCTCACTAATGCCAAGAAACTACAACTTGCTCTGATGTAAGAGTGTTGGATATTCTATTCAATATCTGTTGAACAGTAAATTTCGTAAGATGTGATTTTTAATTAAATTTCACAGAGAATTTGGAGCAAAAATTCGCTTTTATATAATTGATTGTAGTCATGAGATCAAATTTATCAGGTTGAATGTTACATATCTCATCATTTAAAAAAAACTTCTGGAAACGGTCTCCATCGGTGTATTTTGAATGAGCGATCACCTAACAGCTGTCGAACTCGTAATAATAGGGGAGCCCAAGAGGGGATTTTGGGATTCACTGAAGCGCGGCAGATTAATATACAGGGGGATACATTATACCCGGTTTAGTACTTCTTCCATATATGAGCCCTATATATATATATGGCCGCCCTTCAAGGATGAAGGATAAGATTAGTAAAAAAAAATTGATCATCTGAAATTCTCGAGCGCGTCAGATTAAGGTAGGGTGAGTTAGTTTCATCCTGAAACGTGAATATTCCACTAATCTCACACTTTGAGAGTGACCTAAAGAAGGAGGAGGGCTACAAAGTTTGAAAAAAAATGTCATCTCGACTTTCTCGAACGTGGCAAATTTTTTTTTATTTTGAAGGGAATAATTCAAGAATTACAAAAAATATAAAATCTGACGATTTCCACAAGCCAAAATAATAAAAATTCATCGATAAAGTTTAATGTTAATGTGTGCAGCGACGTGATGTCTATATTTCCATCTCCTCGATTCTATTTCTTTTTCACTCTTTCATCTATTGCTCTCTCACTCCAACCCTTCTCTGGTTTCTGTTAACATGACGCCATGACAGTTGATCACACAGACTCGTTCGTGACATGATATTGTTTACAACGAATACCTACCCAATGTTTTAAAATCTAAACAAAAATTGATTTCTCACAAATATTTTCTAATAAATACAAGTATTCTACTAAAAAACACAGTTTTTTATTTGCATGCTTTTCCTGAGCTTTTCAATTGATTAAGTTCAATGATTTAAAAAATGATAAAAAAATTGAAATTGACCGAATAGGCGAATGAATCCCACCAGATAATCGTCAGATTACGATACTGCAACGTCAAGGGCGTAAAGATGAACCATATATATTTTAATCTGACGCGCTTGTGTATTTCAAAATGACGATTTTTTTTACATTCTAATAACGGTTGCGAGTCTGCGTCACACACAAACGCTCAGATTATTATATAAGAGCTTTTTTTAGGTTCACTTAACATCCCCTCGGAAAATCTGACGCGCTCGAGAAGATTTTTTTTTTATTTTCAACCCCAACGTACGACTACCCCCACCATGGAAACAATCAGATTAACATACGTAAATTTTTAAAAATATGTAAGACATAGATGACATCAATATCTGACGCGCTCGAGTATGTCCATGCAATAGTTTTTTTTTACATTTTTGAAAATCCATAGTCGCTCCCCCCACCGATGAAAAAGAATACATTATATAATTTTTTTTATCATCTAAGCTTCGCAACCCAATAGGTGTCTATGACGCTGGAGTGAATAATGATTTAGCATCGTGGGCTCTCGTACTACAATGAACGGTTCAAAATAGTAGGAGCAGAAAATCTTGTTGATGATTCTAGCATGTTCAATATCCATCCTCGACACACAAAAAATCCCTACTTCCTTCTTCATATAAAACAATGTCATTTTCCATCATATGGTGGGGGATAGAGGAAGATGTTAAATGTGCCTCTCATCTGGTGATCTCTGTTTACTAGGTATAATTGAAGCATACCATTAGAAAGACCATTTAGTGTGTAGATCAATGAAAACGATGCGATATGCATACTTGGTGTCATGAAAACCGTTCCATGTTGATTCTGACGGATGATATTTGAGTAATTTCGAATATATCTCTCCAATTCGCAGAACATACTCATAAAATAACATTGTTTGTTCTATATGGAATATCGAGCTCTGCAAACATAGTGATTGCCCAAAGCGTAATATTTGAATGGGTGTAATGTATGGAATAGATACTGAAACATATGCGGAAGTGTATATATTCAATCGAATGTTGAATTCCCATTCAGCAATGAATATGGAGGATGTTGCCTTGATGTGAAGTAAGAATTTGGATTACGAAAGATCGACTATTTGTTTATGACATACTGGATACAATGCAATGACAACGGAAAAACAGTTTTGAGGAAAGCAAAATCACTTGACTTTGGATGAGTAGGGTAAAATCAGTTGATATAGTAGTTTTCACAATAAATGGTATTGACTGAAGGATTATAATAAAACCAATTAGGCCCTTAAGTTGTAAAATCCGAGATGCACATCATAAATGTAAAAGGACCGGATTCAGGTAATTTTGTTTTTCAGAAAGGGATTGTAGAGGATCACAGCTTACACTTCTTGTTCATTTTGGTCTTTGTTTTTCATTGGAAGTGTTCACTTGTGTTACGGCGTGCAATAGTTTCATAACATTTATTTGTTATTACAGACATTAATAGCAAAGATTTTATACCCCAACGTACAGAATAGGCAGTATGTGGCGTCCGTGGATGAAAAGTAATACTGCTTCTTCCAGTGGTTCGTTAAAGAAGAATCACTCATCTTGTGACACGAAAACCATTATAAAAAATGTGTATAGTTCCCTACTTCAGCAAGGATATAACGCGGGTGCTGCAGCAAAAGTAACCAGTAATTTGACGAAGGTGCCTTTTACTTCAGTTAGACGAATTGTTGAAAATTCCATGGAATCAAGAAAAAGCGTAAATACTCCGGTGTCACAAAAAGTCTAGACGACTGGGAAAAAGATTTGATAAGGCGAAAAATCTACACTATGTACGATGAGCAGCGTGTCCCTACAATCAAAAGTCTGAAACAGCGGCTCATCAATGACGAAACTCACATCAACTGTGGCCTCACTACTCTTTAGGTGAGCATCGACGATGAAAGTTTTTCATGAAATTTTTGTGTCATGAGTTAAAACTTTCGTGTTTCACAGTGGAAACAGTATTGAATTACGCGAAAAATTGTTAAAAATTTCATGACACAATATTTCACGAGACATTTGTTTCATGGGCGTGTTTCAACTTGTATACGCGATATGCGTCTTGTTTCATGTGAAATATTTGTTTCACGTGCTGCACATGAGTTTTGGCGTTCTTCGTGAAACAAGATCGGTATACGCTAGTCGCTAATATGTTTACATAAAAAAATAACGTTCTTCCATCACTATTTTGAATTGGAACAATGAGTGAAGTAGAGAACAAAAGTAAAAAAAAAAAAGCTAGTGTCAATTGGTCACGACAAATGACACTAAAATTAATGGAACTTTACGAATCCCATCCCAATTTATGGGAATACTCTTTAGAGTAGTATAAAAATCGTATTGCTAGATAAACCTCCATTGATGCTATATCGGAAGTTATGGGCATATCGTTCAAGAAGTAAATGATAAAATCCATAGTCTCCGATGCCAATTCCAAAGTATTAATAGAAAGAAGAAAAAAACTAAAAGCGGTCAGGCTACAGGGGATAACTTTGTGACAAAATGGGAGTTTTATGAAGTTCTAAAATTCATAGACTTGTGGTTTTCTCTTTGTTTAATCCAATCGCGTACCCAAATTTTGTGAAATGTCTTTGTTTGCGAAGCTAATGAGAAATAACAAGCTCTAGCTTTTCTTCTATCTTTTTTTTGTAGCCATCACAATGCACAAACAATGAACCAACTAAGTCACCGTGAAAACAGCAGATTACTGTACTTCGTCTCTCATGAATTAAAAATTTCAAACAATCGCGAGTGGAGAAATTTTTATCTCCTCGTGAATACGCACCATGAAAAAAATGTTTCTTGAAATAAAATTTTCATGACATTTTAGTTTCATCGTGGATGCTCACCTTTTGGCGAGCTCTGTCTGCAATGGGCTTTGAATATCGCAAAATTGACAAGAGACAAGTAATAATGGAATCCACACGTTTAATCAACTGGTGTTCTGAATATATGACGTCAATAAGAAAATATCGGTCAGAAAAACGGCCAATACTCTACCTCGTCGAGATGTGGTTTGACACGCATGACACCCCTTCCAAAGGATGGTCTGATTCCTCTGATAAGTGTAAAACAAAAGCACCATCAAATAAAGGGAAGAGAATCACAATATCACACGCAGGATCAGAAAATGGTTGGATCCCAAACGCTATGTGGCTTTCTGCCAAAAATATTAAGGACTTTTGTGTTGATTATCACGAAGATACAACAGCAGAGCTTTTTGAAGATTGGTTTAAAAATTGTCTGTTACCCAACATTCCGCCAAACAGCGTTATAGTAATGGACAACGCAAGCTATCATAGTCGACAATTGCAAAAAATTCCTGGCTCAAAGAATACGAAATTGAAGATTCAAAACTTCATTGCTGCAAATGACATATATTTTGAGGAAAATTATACAAAAAAAAACTTTTACAAGTGCTGCAGTCATTTTCTTCAAAAAAAAACGTATGTTTGTGATACAATTGCAGAAGAATTGGGACATACAGTGTTACGACTACCTCCCTACTACTGCGTGTTCAATCCCATAGAGCTTATGTGGCACCAACTTAAATCGAGCGTGCGCGGAAAAAATACTTCTCCGACTTTAAGTGGCAGTGTGGTAGAATGAATTAGGAACTGTATGAATGACATTCCTACCGAGAGTTGGAATAGTTCTGTTAGTCATGTTATAAATGTTGAAAACTCGTACCTTTCTGTAAAATCAATTGCGCCAATTATAATTAATTTAGATGAGGATAGCGATAGCGACACTGAACTAAATATAGAATTGAATTGTAACATTTAAATAATTTTACTTGTATATCTCCTACATTATGCAAAATTCAAATTTCATAAGTTCGACCCTGTAGCACATTTGCATCTTTTACCAGATGATTTTTTTCACAATGGGATTGAATCGGGTAGTTTATTGCAGTTAATAAGCCAATACCATTTACTGTGAAAAATACTATACCTATGTCTTGAAGATATTCTACAACAGACCCGTGTTTCGAATCATCGGTTGCTTTAACAAAATTCTCGAAGGGGACTCATTTTCATATCGAATGATAAGAACAAAATGAGATCAATTCGATTATAGTCGATTATGAATGAAAAATTTCTCCTGCAGAATGGAACGCAAATGAATATTCTACTACTGACGGAATCTCAGTATGAATTTTTTCAAAATTTGCCGGTTCAGAACAGGCGTTCCCAATCCATTCCAGATATTATTAGGTTTTTATCGCTCGTTGTCACGAAGATAATAGGCAAGGAAACCTTTTCCATCACCCAACGATCTATTCAGTCATGAACATAATAATAAAAAGTGGTATGGAAACAAAAAACAAGATAGTTACTTTGATGAATTATTTTTTTTGCTTTCTCCTCCTCTGAATCATTGAAATCACAACTCCTCTGTAACAATTAAAATCATAAAAGATTCACGAACATTCTCTGATGTTTGTTGATAGGTACGTGTATATAATTCGAAGGCGTTTGCTTCATTAAAAAAAAGGAAGAAAGTTTCCATCTGAAACAGCCACCAAGTATATGAAGATTTATTCGAATAGTAACTGTTGAACAATCTTTAACAAAATGAGTAACTATTAGAACATATTTTCATTCATGTCGTTATGTGTTCAGGCATTAACTCTTCTGGGCTTTTTTATTTATTTATTTATTTGATCCATACAAACTTTCAAGTTTAATTACATGGATTCTCATTGACTCATTTTTCAGGGAGATATATTCAGTATGATATTGAGTATTGTATTGTAAAATTGGGAATGTGGTAAAGACCAATCAATATCAGATATTTCATTAAATTCATTAGCTAATATCAACATGGTTGTGAAAGGTGCTCTAGTTTTAGATATCGACACGGAAATATTGAACATAGTTGTATATCGAGTACGGCGCGAAGGGACATGAAACGGAATCAAGCCTAGGATTTCGGGGGAATCAATAAGGTTATTGATTATTTCATATATGAATATAAGGGATGTCAACTTGCGTCTTTGTTCTAATGAAAGTATTTTGAATTCGTTTCTTAGTCGAGATGTTCGTATTAAATTGTAATCAGGCCATTCATGATATTTTTTGCAATACAGATATCGAAGAAATTTATTTTGAACCTTTTCGATTTCTTTCAATGTGGTTTTGTACTCTCCTGTCCAAATTATTGAAGCAAACCCGAGCTTCGGTCTCACTAGAGTATAGTAGAGTAATTTGATTGTATTGATATCA
The DNA here is from genome assembly GCA_032362365.1 of Zygogramma bicolorata. Classification (NCBI taxonomy): domain Eukaryota; kingdom Metazoa; phylum Arthropoda; class Insecta; order Coleoptera; family Chrysomelidae; genus Zygogramma; species Zygogramma bicolorata. Next base: position 779,449 of record JAVJAQ010001619.1, read on the forward strand.
TTGAATTCACACGTTTGTCTCATCAAATATCCCAACATTCGATTTGCAGATTTCACTGACATCATTATATGATTTTTGAAGGAGAAAGTACAACTATAAGTGATACCTAAATCTTTCACCTCAGTTTTTGTATCCAGGACCTCTCCATCCATATGGTATTCAAATTCAATAACCTCTTTCAAGCGAGATATAGTTAACGTGTAACATTTTTTTATATTGAAAAATAACTTATTAGTGTAACTCCAATTCACAATATTGTTAATGTCTTTTTGCAGTGATACGCATTCTCTAACGGTTTGAATACTTTTAAAAATTTTGAGATCGTCTGCAAAGAGCAGACACTGTGAATGCTGTAAGACCGAGGGTAAATCATTGATGAATAATAAGAATAGAAGAGGTCCTAGTTTCGATCCCTGAGGAACACCGGAATTAGCATGGAATTTTCCCGAAGTGTTCCCATTGTGTTTAACAATGAAATATCCATTTCTCAGGTAATTTTCAATCAATTCAATAAAATTTCTCGCCAAACCAAATTTACAAATTTTCACCAAAAGCACATCATGATTCACTTGATCAAAGGCTTTACGAAAGTCCGTAAATACAGTGTCCAATTGAGATTTATTTTGTAATGTTTCGAAAGCATGATTGCTGAAAATTAATAAATTAGTATTTACTGACTTCTGGGTCATAAAGCCATGCTGTTCAGGTGCTATGTATTTAGCGAATTCATATAGTTTGGAATATATAATTTGCTCCAATAACTTGGACGGAGCGCACATAATTGAGACACCTCTATAATTCTCAATTTCTATTTCATTCTCCGATTTGAATATAGGGATGGTAATAGAAGTTTTCCAAAATTCAGGAAAAATATTGGAACCAGCTATCAAGTTAAAAATATAAAGTAGTGGACCTCTTAACCATTCATAACAGCCCTTCAATATGTAAGGAGGAATGCCATCTATTCCCGTAGCTTTTTTGGGTTTTAGTTTTTTGATAGCTGCATTATAGTCAGATTCTGTTATTGTATGTATTTGGAAAGAGTCATTCGTCATACTATAATTATCAAAACTAAGATTGCAAACGATTCTGCGGTACCCTCATCCGTTACCGTTTCGCCATTATAAGTAAAGCTGCCCAAGCATTTTTTATTCGCTCTTTTACTATTCACATAATTCCAGAATTGATTTAGGTATATCTATCGTAACATTCGATTCTAAATTTTTGATGTATTGCTTTTCCTCCTTCCTAATTAGATTTCTGACCTTCTTACGTAGTTCTTTATATTTCTCATTATTTCAATTAGCATTTTTATTTTTCTGTAGTAATTATTCTCTTTCAGTAAAGTTTTAATTTCGTTTGTGAACCAAACAAGATATTTGTTCGTGTTTTTATGAATTCTATATTTAGGAACTGTTTTTGCTATTATTTTGTTCCAAACAACATAAAATTTATCTAAGGCCCTATTCACATCCGCCTCATCGAAAACGGTGCTCCAGTCGGCATCTCTTTCATTCTCATTTCCAGAACCTACACTTGTTCTCAAGTAGTTTTTTCAAAACAATGATTATCTTTTCACTACCTTACTGTTGTTGAACTGAGTCACGTATGTATACACTAGGTATGATTCCAACGATTTTCTGAAATCGGACAATTTGAAACAATTATTCCGGAAGGACTTATTCCCCATGGAGATCATCTACAGCGAGTCACTGTAACTCTGAAGTATTCTAAACTGGGTTACAACAGCCTCAACAACCTCAGACGGTCCTCTCACGGGCCACAGACGCGAGACGGTTCTAAATATTAAATTTTAATCAGATTCTGCCAGGTATGTGGAATGGATGCCAAACTCTGGGAGAAGTTACACGCGGGCTAACCGGATATATTTCATGAGTTCGTCTGAGGATTTCGAAACACGCAGCGTTTTGTTTGCTGCTAGGTACGATTAGGATGAATTGATTAATTATCAACTTTGCTTTGAGTGGGTGTAGGTGGTTAATTGTTCACGAAGGCTGGATCGATGCTTTCAGTTGATAACTCAATTTCTCATACACTACAAGAATTGTTCTATATTTGTTGTAGAGATTGTGTGAGGATAACATGATAGAATTGTTACTGCCTCATATTGATATTATGTCATCAATAATGAACATACCTGTCTGCTCAGTAGCAAGTGCATAAATCCCTTCTGAATTTTTTCTCCATTGAAAAAAACTATAATTTGGGTATGAAGGAAAAAAGTCGCTTGACACATATAAATGTTTTTATATATTTTCATAAATTTTTCGCTTCAAGTAATATACCTACTGTAGGTACCTTCGAAGGATTTACATTAATATGAGAAAAAGTGGAAAGATGCAATATCAACTTTTTCCGTAATATAATTCGGCTCATTTATAATACGTGTATTCCAAATTAATGGCGGCGCCTTCCGGAATTGTTTTCTCAAAAAGATTGAATATGTAACATTTAAGAAATTGAATTGAAAATTATATTTTTTGAAATTTATTGTTCAACAGTTTGTGCATTGGTAGTGTATCGACTTATATCCATGAAGCAAGCAATTGTTTTACGTACTTGCTGTCATCCAGTGTTTCGTTGATCATTGAAAATGAGGGTTACTAAGGAATTTGAGCCTCACCACCAGAATTTAAAGCACGAGCATGGTGGGGGTCGTTTAACAGAATTGAATTTTTCGGAGAATGTTCGGAGAATTCAGCAAGGGATACTATTCTCTGAACTGAACAAGCTTTTCTGTTTGAGAATGAAATGTTATGTCGATGATTGGTAAATTTTTGCAAACTGCTCTTTACATGTCTTTGATCAAAGTGCAATGTAGGCAGGGGAGTAACTCTCTCTTCTTCTTTTCCAATGGTTCGAACGTCAACAAATTAAATGATAAACATTAATGTAAAGGAAACGTTTACTCAGTTTTCGATGATATTCCTTCCATAAATGTTTTGTATTCCTTTTGCATTCACTTGAGCGAGATGAAGCAAAAAATCACTTTCTCAATACTCTCTTCCCTTTACGAAACTTATCATTTTCCCCAATAAACAATCGAATTGGACTGCGAAACATCAATCACCTCACGAAGTGAAGTTGAAAGTTCATGTTGCTCGAATCTACCTTAAAGCAACGTTGCTTTAAAATATTGCAATAACATTATAGTATGTTTTACCAATGAGATAGCCACACTACATCGTGAGTAAAATGCTTTGCGATATTACTCTGGTATCGCTGAACAACATCTTTATAATATGGCGAGGCGATGTCACAATTATATCCCATTTAGTGGAGCATTTGGTGCTCACCGCTATATGTATTTGATATCATCACCTTGCGATATCGCGTCATTTATGACGGTGTTTCATAAACGTCTGTGTGACGTAGGCACCGTCCATTTTTGATCTTGAATCAGTTTGAGCCACCTGTAAAATTTTATGTTACCGGGCGGAAACGACTTCTTCTGTCTGTCACGACAGTTCTCAATTCACCAATTTCATACCTATCTTTGCGTTGTTCAGTAAAAAACCTGCAATGTTTTGTTCCGTTTCTATCCTGAATGGTCTGAATATAAAAAGGATTTCAGTCAATTCTTCTTCTATATTGTTTGTCCAATTATATGAGTTACCCGAATCAAAATTAATCGAGGAAATCGTCTGAAATCGAAAAAAAATTATATTATTCATTATACTTTCTTAGGAGCAACAAAATCTCTTCGATTGTAGATTGTGGAAATCCCTAGATAAATGAATTTATTGAGAAAAAAATTTTACTTCTGTCTGTCCACTATTATTCTATTCATAATTACTCGAAAAATATTTTATAATGTACATGACATAAACGTTGGCAAGGTAAATTCTCACTCCGAAATAGATAAGATAAGACAAGTTTTGTGTTCATAAAATTTTTTTGATATGAAAATCATCATTATTTACAGCTATGGTCCTCAAAGATTGTCACAAATGAGCTAAGTGAGGATTAGGTGACTATAGAAATGGTCGGATGTGGAGGTGGATGAAGTGTGACTACAAGTGACCAACTTCAAGAAGTAATAGCTATAAGGTGTCATAAACAGAATGTCTGGTGAACCGATAACGTTGATTTTTTAAAAACTGTCGCGAGGTGATAGTGACTCTGTCCGTTTGATAGTGATGTATTGTCTGAATCGTGTGGGGGATTGAATTTATTTTGATATGTATACATCAGACAGGATATGAACACTTTCAGAATTCCGGATAACATTCATAATGGAAAAATGAGAGGTCAAGAAAGTTCTGATGATATGTTGTCGAATTTCTATTACGACTGCCCCTTTATCAGCGATGAGATCGAAACCATTGTGGTGAAAGTCGACACTTTCTGTAGCCTGAAATCGAACTTATGTTACTTGCATTCGACGCGCGTTTCGCTCACAAGGTTATCATTTTCAGGAGAAGAACATTGATAGTACAGTAACAGAAATATTACTTCGATGTTAGGGTAATTGATCTGTACAAAAAGTCCTCACGTCATTATATGTGAAAATCCTAAAATAGACACTGTGCACGCAAATAATTTTAATAAATACAGAAGCACAGACAGATAAAATATATGCAAGATGTGGGGGTTTATTATGGCTCACAGGCTTGTTACTAGTTCCCTATGTCTTACTCAAGAGCAGCATGGTTATTCGCAGACCCGTCAACCATAAAACGTGGCAGGAGTCATTCGCCAACACGAAAGAGAAATTTTTTCAAGGATAATTTCTGCCTCGTTGGGGAAGCGAACCTACGACCAAAAAGGAAAAAAAATCAGTGTAATGGGAAAATTAATACTGCGTTTTCAGATAATAGTGACATATTACGGTGTCCCGCAAGGGAAAACACTGGGCCCCATTTTGTTTATAATATATGTCAACCACTGAGAACATAGCTCAGGTATGGGGCATCATACTGCATACTTCATCATAAGCCGGGAACTATTGTTCAATTATGGTAAAACCCAGTTGATTAGATTCTACAATCGTGAGAAGATATCAAAGACCCCTTTAATAATGATATTCCTACTAGTTCTCACAAACTTTTCTAGAACTAGATGAATTTTTTAATTAGAAGCCTCAGTGTCAAGAACCTATTTCTGAATTGAGCTCCTCGAACTATTTTTTCTTGAATAGTTTTTCAAAATTTGTGTTCTGATTCAGATAAGCACCAGCTCATTAGTTTATATTACTCAAAAATCGAACCTCGATTGTGAAATAGCATTTGTATTCGGGTCAATTCTACTCTCACAGCGGATGTTTATATTTCAGAAAAAACTGTCGCGAGGTGATAGTGACTCTGTCCGTTTGATAGTAAGGTATTGTCTAAGTCGTGTAAGGGATTGAATTCATTTCGATATGTTACATCTATAATTGGAGAATGAGAGGTGGGGAAAGTTTTGATAATAGGTCTTCGAATTACTATCAAGACTGCCCCTTTATCAGCGATAAGATCGAATCCATTGTTGTAAAAGTCAACACTTTCTGTAGCCTAAAATCAAACTGATTTTACTTGCATTCGACGTGCGTTTGATCTGTAAAAAAAGTTCATTATATGTGAAAATCCTAAACTAGACACTGTGCACGTCAATAATCTTAATAAATACAGAAGCATAGACAGATGAAATATATGCACGATGTGGGGATTTATTATGACTCACAGGCTTGTTACTAGCTCCTCACGTCTTACTCAGGAGCAGCATGGTTATTCGTAGACCCGTCAATCTTTAAAAGTGGCAGGAGTCATTCACCAACACGACAGAGAAATTTCTTGAAGAATAATTTCTGCCTCGTTGGGAAAGCGAACCTATGATCAAAAAAGAAAAAATTCAGTGTAATGGGAAATTACTACTGCATTTTCAGATAATAATGACGTAGTACGGTGTCCCGCAAGGGGACTTAGAGTACTACTCATCCTGTAATGGACTGATAATGGGGAACCCTCTAAGTCCCCTATTAGCAGAGATTTTCATGGATACGTTGGAGCGTAAAATCCACTGTAATCCGTTGATAGGAAATTTTGTTTATTGGTATAGGTATGTTGATGACATTTTGGTATGTTTCAAAGGTACAAACAGACAGCTAACCAAGTTTCTCGAATTCATGAATGGTCTTCACTCTTCCATTATTTTTACGATGGAGATGGAAGAAAATAGTGCAATTAACTATTTGGCTTTGACTTTCACAAGAATAAATCACAAACATGATTTTTCGGTTTACCGTAAACCGTCCCACACGGACATTGTTATTCATAATACTTCGTGTCATCCATATCAGCATAAGGTGGCCGCATTCAATAGTATGATTCATAGACTGTTGAATGTTCCTTTATCTGATGTGAATTATGTTAATGAACTTAATATAATAAAACAGATTGCGACTAACAATGGATAGGAGGGTCAGTTGATAGACTCACTTGTGAGAAAGAAATTACATAGTCAAGCCCTCAAGTTGGTGTATCCAGTAGTCAATACCGAGCCGGATACTTACAGAACCATAACTTATTTAGGCCAACCAAGCGTAAATATTTCTAGATTCTTGAAAAATAATGATATTAATACAGCTTTTCGTACTAATGATAAATTGGGGATATATATCAAAAATAATAAAGACAAAAATGAATCGTCACAAAGATCAGGAGTTTATGAATTAACATGTGGGTCATGTCCGATGTACTACGTAGGCCAAACGGGAAGATCTTTCAACACTCGCCTAGGAGAACACAGAGCTAGTTTTTTGAATGGAAAAACAAATTCTACTTATGCAAGTCACCTCATTCTGGAAGGTCATGAGTTCAACCACGAGTTCAAAATAAGGCATTTTGAGCAGAAAGGTTGGAAACTTAACCTTCTAGAAAGCTTGGAAATCAATAGAGGGAAAAATTCAGAATATTTATTGAATGATCAGGTTGAATTAAATAACTCCCCATTGTTGAATATGTTCCCGGCCAATAATTCTATTTCTAGGAATAATCTTCGTATGTAACTAATTAGTATTTGGACAAATTATGGGTCGGATATCGGACCTAAGTCGGACCTTTATTGTAAGAGACGTTCGACCTACTTGTATATAAATAGCGTATTATAGAATAGTGATTTATTTATCTTGCTTGAAGTAGCTATTGTAATAGCGAAACACGTGTCACGGTTTTGTAAACCCATTGTGAGTGAAAATCATACAGGAAACTGTAATATATTTTTGTGACATATTTGTTGAAAACACAAATCCATTACCTCATGAGTACATTCCTAGAATATCGATAGACCCGGTAGACTCTGAATTTCAAATTGATTTTCAAAATATTCCTAGAATTTTCACGGCACTATTATCACCTATGTATAGTGGTGAATTCAAAGCTATAGTGAATGGAGAAGTTCGTTTGTTGAGAATATATCCAATGGAAAGTGAATTTTTGAATACAATGACAAAGCACACTTCTAACACTAGGTATAAGGCATCAAGATCATATCAATTGATTCTTCATCATCAGTTGTTCGTTTTTGGAATCATAAAAAAAACGGTGAGACAAGACCTTTTCAAGATGATTAGTCTCTTCGAATACAATTCAAGTCTCCACAGTGGGTATTAGGGCAAATCATATTGAAGTTCCAGAAACTTATTATGTTTATCTGTAATACACCCAAGTTAATCTAAAATCAGGATCAAGCAAGCTTGGAGTATATTTTTTCGGACATACTGGTGGGGATCGTAAACCACTGTGATTTCATATGGATTCATTAAGTGCAAAATTCATTATAACTACCTTAGATGTGGTGGACAAGTGAAATTTTTGAAGTGCGCATTTGGACATATATTGTATATTGGAGTAAGAGTGTCAGCTTACTCCTTTTTCGAGTCATATATAAGTGGTAGAACCCAATATGTAACATGTAATAACAGTACCTACATCGATGTGCAAGCCGATATCCTCAGGAGTGCCCCGAGGATCAGTTCATGGGCCACTCTTGTTCATAATATTTATGAATGACATTTTCAATCACATCAAACCATCCCAGTGCATCCTGTTTGCTGACGATATAACTTTTTATAATTCTGCTATGAATATAACAGAACTTCATCAGCAGGACGTTGAAGCATCTAACAGAATCAGCTCACCCCTAAAAAACTGATTCAGGATGACACAAAAACACAACAAATTACATTTTCTACCAACACGCTTCTTGCCTCAGACGTACCAGTCAAGCTGTCATGAATCAGCCTAGACAGCAAACTGAAATGGGATGAACACATTGACATACTATGCAAAAAATTATCAAGTCAAATCTCTGTACTCAGGCGACTGAGAGATACTGTTGATGAGGAAGTCCTGAGAATGACATACTTTTCACTGTTCCACTCTCATCTAAGCTATGGCGTAATTTTATGGGGGAACTCTACCCACGCAAATCGTGCTTTAATTCAGCAGAGAAAACCAGTCAGGGCTATCGCCAAAGCAGGTTATAGAGACTCGTGCAAATCGTTATTCAGATCATTGGGAATACTGCCCCTTCCTGCCCTTTACTTTCATTACGTTCGATCGAAATACATAACCATATCCAACGCTATAACAATTACAAATGTTCACACAGCTCTCCCACCAGAAATAACTCCCAGCTCATCAATCCTAGATTCCGACTCAATATTTGATCAAAAAATTCAATATATCTAAATATGTATTATAAAGTGCCTGAATCATTCAAAAAGCTCAACTCCTCTGTATTCAAACGAGCGTTCAAACAGCTTTTACCGAAGCATAGCTTTTATACTGTAAATTAATATCTGTCAAGTGATCTATCAGACTATAATATTGTGTAAACACCCTGATAAATGAAAGCACCCATTATTATCCCAAACATATTTTAAACCACAATTTGTTTTGTACGTATTAAATGTTGTTTTTATTTGTTATGTTCGCAATGACATTTTTATGATGGACATGTTCCAAACTCTTTGACGTGTGTAATGAAAAATACTTCAAAAACACCAATAAAGTTCTATTCTATTCTATTCTATTCTATTCTATTCTATTCTATTCTATTCTATTCTATTCTATTCTATTCTATTCTATTCCATTCCATTCCATTCCATTCAATTCCATTCCATTCCATTCCATTCCATTCCATTCCATTCCATTCCATTCCATTCCATTCCATTCCATTCCATTCCATTCCATTCCATTCCATTCCATTCCATTCCATTCCATTCCATTCCATTCCATTCCATTCCATTCCATTCCATTCCATTCCATTCCATTCCATTCCATTCCATTCCATTCCATTCCATTCCATTCCATTCCATTCCATTCCATTCCATTCCATTCCATTCCATTCCATTCCATTCCATTCCATTCCATTCCATTCTATTCTATTCTATTCTATTCTATTCTATTCTATTCCATTCCATTCCATTCCATTCCATTCCATTCCATTCCATTCCATTCCATTCCATTCCATTCATTCCATTCCATTCCATTCTATTCTATTCTATTCTATTCTATTCTATTCTATTCCATTCTATTCTATTCTATAGTAATCATCATGAAAGTCAATGAAAGCTTTCCGCATGTGTGCAATGTTATGAATCAATAAATTCCATTAGTGAACTCGAATAATAATCAAATTGCCATGCCATGAATTTTATTTATAATGTAATAATGTTTCACTTGAATCACATGAGAAAAAGTTCATTATATTGATGGATAGTAAAACAAAACATACAGGTTATTAGATTCATTAGGAATTTTTGGTCCAGTTCTCATATCCTTCATTGAGCAGTGGGTGAATTTTAGGAGGCAGATGGCAAATAGTCCAAACTTAGATAGGAAACAACAAAAATGGTATGAACTCCACAAATCAGGTATATGCAAATATGTTTGAAAAAAACGGTATTTTATGATGGATCTAGACGCTACCTAGTTTCAGTAGATATTGCCACTATTTTTAGTAATCTGATTATCTAAAAAAGTATTTATTTACAACCATATCTGTAATACTGTCATTACTAATGTCATTTGAGTTTGGGGAGTGTCACAATACACACCTCCACTTCCCGCCCTCATTTCATCTATCCTAGACTTTATCTGTCATTTATTGACTTTTATTTATATTGGTGACAATTGTATACCCCGTAGTCACGGTAACAATATATCTAGTTGATTATTCCGAGAAAACCGCGTTCTTGGTAATTTGTCGTTAGATGTAATATTTTAGATATGTATATTCAGAACGAAACAGAGATTTATTAATTTTAATCGAAATATGATGGTTGTAAATAAAACAGTATACAAACCTCGGTGGGAAGTTTTTCATTCCTGTCTCGAAATCATACTAAATAATCGTACGACAGGAATCACACCTCAGTGTGTAATATACTTTTCCATCTTCCTGAAAAATACTCGTTCGGCTTCCATTTTCGTTTGCTAAGCGAATATTATCATAGTATGGGAATGTCTCATATGTTTGAATCCAATGCAGATGAGAGACCCGTGGCATATGTGGAAAGAATGATAACAGTTCTATTATATTCACTCGAATGATTTAGGTAACTTGTCATAGTGAAAATGATCATAACAGAGTTATCCAAATTTTCTTCCAGTTCAAAAAAATTCTCAATACACAGAATTGTCCGTTCACAACAGAGTTGAAGTTATGATCAATAATCGGTGTAGAATATAATATAATGTATGATTTTATTTCGTAAAGACAGAACAAGCTGTTTGAAAAAAGTTAACGGATTCAGTACTGAATGCAGATACCAGCAACAAACGAATGGCAAAAACTTCATAACAATATAAAAACAATTTTGAATAACAATTAACCAGAAGCAAATAAGTGAACAAGAAGGAAAAAAAATATTCACTCCTAGAATTGATGCTCAAAAAAACCGTTATATAAAGTGAAAGCAATTCCAAACCAGAAAATCTTTCATTTTTCACAAATAAAATACAGTTGCCTGAAAACCATTACTACCCCATCGAACAAATCCATTAAGTAATCCTTCTCAAACCAGACCTGTATGGAGTCCGACAGTTTCAACAACGTCGGATTCTACAGCTATAAATACCATCCCTCTATCCACAAAATCAAAGTCTTCACTTTATCAAGATGCGAGCTGGGGGTTAAGGAAACTTGGCCTCGCCACCAAGTCAAGAAGGATTCTTGAGAATGGCTCCAAAGTGGGAGCCGAAACGTCGACAGAAGAACGATTCCAGACGCGGTTCGACCTCAAGTTCCAGTCCAGTCTGAAACAACAGGATTTTAAATTTCTTCCATACTCCTAAATTGATAGGCAACTACGTGAAGTTTGGAAATAAGATCAGTAGTGAGACTTCCAATTGAGATGGTTAACGACATTTAATCCCAACAACTTTGTTCTTGTGACATTAGTGGAGATCATATTAGAACCAAATGAGATTTATTCACAGATTTTCTGGGGGCCATGGAATCCGAAGCATTGTGTTTTATTACTATTTAAAAAAATTAGGTTCGCCGAGAACGGATAAAGTATTATCCCTGTTTTCCGTTACGGAACTTTCTCGAGTGTTGGAAATTATGAAGGATGCTGGCGCAGGGGGGAGCTTATCAATATCGTTGATGTGATTTATGGATGGAAAACGGCCAGGTACTGATTCTTGTGGGACACCCAAGTCGTTTTTCGAATACCTAGATGACTGCTGTATGTCACAAAGATATGACCTTATCCAATCCAGAGGTGTGCCCCTCACACCATAGTGTTAGAGTAGTGGAATTTCTTTCCTGTCGTTTCTATAACCACCAAAAAGTGGATTGGTACTTTTCTATCATTTTATTTTGCTCCATTCTGTAGACAGCTTCCTAGTCCGATCTTCTAGCGCACATATAAGTGCGCTAGATAAGTTAGCCAGCACTATACATGTTCAACGACAACTTCAAAACATTACCAGCTTTGATGTCTTGAAAATAACATATTTTTCGTTATTCCATTCGTATATAAGTTACGGTTCAATACTTTGGGGTAATTCTCCTAGCTCTTTGAATATCTTCAAATTACAAAAAAAAGCCGTTAGAATACTGAGAGGCGTGGGATACAGAGAACATTGCCAACCAGTCCTTCAAAAAATTACGTATCATGCCTTTGCCAACATTGTTTATTTTCCACGTCCTGCTGGAAATCCATAGTGAAGCTAGTACTTTACTTAAACAAGCTGATGTTCATCACTATCTAACAATAAATGCTGGTGAAGTCCGTACAAATCGGTACCGCTTAACAAAATCCCAAAAAAATTTACTGGATTACAATCTTTATAACTGCTTACCTGATGAATTGAAAATCTTAGTATGAATAAATTCAAGAAATCTATCAAAAAACTGCTTTTACATAGTTGCTCCTACTCTGTCTCTGAGTATCTAGGGCATTTCAAGAATGCGCGTTTATGATAAGCGGCCAAAGACATGTTACATACTCTCGCGATCGAGTTTAATTTGGAATTATTTGTTGTTGCTCTTGTTCTTTTTTTGTCTTTTCTATACAATAACTCGTATAGGATTGTGTTGTATACTATCACGTACAACATATTTGCTATGTATTTGTTGTTATATGTTTCAGTAATTGTAATTGTATTGTCCTGCTACAAACATTGTTAATGTAACGTAGTTAAATAAACTTATCTATCTATCTATCTATCTATCTATCTATCCATCTATCAGTTTGTCAGTTCAATGATCAACGACTATGAAGCAACACTAGAGACTAGTTTTATGATTTTTTGGCAAACTGACAAGCTGAATGCGTTAATTTGCTCTACGGCTGGATAGTCCACCTCTGTCTGAGCATCCCCATCTCGAACAGAACCAAATAATGAGTTTTCTGCGGTTGTCTGTCAAACCGTACGAAATCTGATCGCGTCGCGCGCCCCAGACACACATTACTGCCTCATTGTACGGCTAATGGCTCAACAAATAGGGCGCAATAAAATACGTGGAGCATAGCGTTTCGCCCTGGAGAATATGCAACAAGAATTATTGATGTTTACCGGGGCGATTTACTTCGACGGCTTGTTTGGTTAGCGGAATGTAAGAACTATAAAATAGATGGTATCTGATTTCTCGTCGGGTATACCGAGCAGGAGAAATGCCAGACGTGGAATGTTTATGTGTGCTCGAAGTTATGTTCGGCGGATGCGTGAGTATTCGAAGATTCCATGATTCAAGTCGAGAGCCGAACATTCCTAAGTACGACAGCGTATTAGTGCCATTGCAGAAATGAAAAATCTCACAATTGCGACTTTTGATCTGTCAATTGACAGACTTAATCTGGTAATTGCGACTTTCAATCTGTCAATTGACAGATTGAATGAGTAAATTGACAGATTTAATCTAGCAATTGCGATTTTTAATCTGTCAATAGACAGATTTCAATCTGGCAATTGTGACTTCAATCTGTCAATTGACAGATATAATCTGCCAATTGCTATTTTCAATTTGTCAATTGACAGATTAAATGTGTCAATTGACAGATTTTAATCTGGCAATTGCGACTTAAATCTGTCAATGGACATATTCAATCTGGCAATTGCGACTTCAATCTGTCAATTGACACTTTTTTTCAAAGTGAGTTGAAGCCAATGAATCTAATTCACTGAAAATGACATCAAACAATTTCGAATCAATTGATTTCACAATTCTGTCGACCTTTGGTTTCGAAACATCCAAGAATTTTTTTTGTTCTGGAAAACTTTTGCTTGAACACCTCCTTTAACTGATCTAATTCATATTTGAATTAACGTTATCAGAAATATGAATTTATATCCCATATGCCGATTAACATTATTCTTATTATGATATTCCTTGCATTCTCAGATTTTTTTTCTTCACAAATAATTCAATTTGTCCGCCAGGGGCCCGTTTCATGAAAGTACAAGTCTTGTAGTTACAATAGAAACACAAAAAAACACGATGCTTAATAATTGTTTTTTACTCGTTTTTGACCCGTACCTACATTGTGTTTCTCTTGTAGCTACAAGACTTGTACTGTTATGAAACAGGCCCCAGTTGTATGTAATAAGTACTTACTTATTGTCATTTTTCGAATAAACGTAAATTATCGTAATTTCCTCATTTCGCTATGAAAGTTATTGTAAATTCATGTACACTTTTTATAGAAACGATGTTCAAACATAGATTGTCACAAATAAAACGTAGGATTAGTCAGTAAACTCAATATACACGATCTGATATTCACATATTGTTCAAAAAAATAGATGGCCGTATGAAAAATAGTTCACATTACTTCTGTGCAAATGATGTAATATACTATTCAGTAATTATATTATATTGTTGTTTACAAGGTAAGAAAAATATCATTCCTGGACGACTGTCCAGGAATGTGATTACCAACACGGAGTACAGGAATGTGCTTTTTCCTACTAGGTTAACATACTATTTTCCGCAAATCGTTCAAATTCGATTGTGATCGTCATACCAGTATTTGTATACTTTCACAACAAATAAATGCCCACAATGAATTATTATTCCCCTTATTAAATGAATATGTGAAAAATTCCATAACGAATGGATGATTGATTTCATTGTTGATCATTGAGGAATGGAGGTAAATTACTTTATAACTTTATCAATAAAGTAGGGCATTCTCAATTTTCAATTTTGTAAAGTGCCCCTTCATATGTTGAATTCATGAAAACGCTTCTTTCAAGGTTTCCGATCTTGGTTCAAAAATATTTCAATATTCTCTGAAGAAATGTATTTCAATAATCTTGAATATTCTATCAAATTCCATACTGAATAATTTTCAGTTACATCCACACACTAGCAGGATCTTTCTTTTTCCTCACAGTTGATCACATTTCATGAAGCCAATGTTCCACATTCTGAAGGGATAGTGAGGCGTAGGTACCGAACCAAAGTTGTATGTATGAAACGACACATTAGTTCATGTAGATTGGAGTTAAATAGAACAAATTTGAGATTTGCCAGGGGAGATTATGGTTGACTATTCCGGTGACGGATATGAAGCTTTGAAACAGACATGTGTCACGTTTGTACCCGATATATTTTGAAGTACATTCCGTCGAATACAAAATTAACTTTCAATTGTTTCGAAAGGGGTGTATTAGGGAAAATCACCCATACAGATAGTTATTCACATTTTGATGAGGAATATCACTTTGTTTTTTTTTGTTTGCTTGCAATGAGGTAATCTTCGGATTTACTGATCCGATGGAAATCATTTCACTATTCAGGAGTGATATAGGCATAGGCTATATTGAATTATATATTAACAGAAAATTCAGTCGAAACTTTTCCTAGAGATCAATTACCCTAACACCAAACTGATATTTTCGCACTCGACGCGCGTTTCGCTAACAAGGTTAGCATCTTCAGGAGGAGAAAATTGATAATGAATCTAGAGCTGGGGTTGGTTATTTATATACCTAAAGTTTTCCGGTCCGATATGGACTTCGTTTGTTACTGTTAATTATTCTAATTAATTTCTTGGTAATGAACTGACTACCCCTAAGTTCCGTCATCTATTAGTATTGATTTCTGATTAGTTTCTCAACAATAAATTGAAAAGCGGGCTGAAGGGAACAGGTCCCTTGTCACCGTGTAAAACACGGAAGGGTAGAAAAATCCAGTGTCGCCCAACACACTCTATACAATGACCACAGAATTGGTGAAAGCAATCTGAAACTGGTCAAGCATGTGCATGACACAAGACTACTCGATGCATGAGAGAGTCTCGAAATGGCAAAATGTAAAAACAGCATGAATGGTGACAAGGGACCTATTCCCTTCAGCCCGCTTTTCGATTTATTTTTGAGAAACTAATCAGAAATCAATACTAATAGATGACGGAACTTGCAGGTAGTCAGTTCATTACCAAGAAATTAATTAGAATAATTAACAATAACAAACGAAGTCCATATCGGACCGGAAAACTTTAGGTATATAAATAACTAACCCCAGCTCTAGATTTAGTATCAATTTTCTTCTCCTGAAGGTGCTTACCTTGTTAGCGAAACGCGCGTCGAGTGCGAAAATATCAGTTTGGTGTTAGGATAATTGTACTCTAGGAAAAGTTTCGACTTTTACACCAAAGGTTCCAAAACTCATCGTTCATTATAGAAAATTCAGTGAAAAATAATAATATGTGTAAATGACGCCGAAGAAAAGCGGGCGAGATGTGATGTTTTAACGGTATGCGCTGACTAAACGGTTCGGTTTGACTTCTACGGAGCGAAGTCGCAGTTGAAGTTAGTATCATAATAGTCTCAAAGAAGGTTTCGAACATTTCCATGACAGAACACAAATTATTTCACAGTAACTGTAGTAGTAGTGTGCAATTTTACTTAGAAAACATGCTTTTCCGAATGATTATTTCATTGTAACCATTCAAAAATTCGATAGAGGTACTTTTAGAGCAAACAGGAATATTCTACAAAATTTCAAGGTGAAAATGATCATTTCCTATATTCATGGATCATCAAAACAAATCTAAACTATCGCATGGAATTCAGTATAATGGCAATATTCAAAACAGAAAATACCTTCAGATGCTTAATAAATTGAAAGAAACATTCGAAAACTGAAACAAATAAAAAAATGTGATCATAGTATCCCCTGTATGTGTGGTAGAATATCAAAAACAACACGAGAAAACCAAGAGTAGAGAAGTGAAGATCAGCTAAACATGTATTATTAGTAAACGGTAAACACGTGATTCATAGGAATAAATTTTATTATGCCAGAACAAAATGGAACAAAAAGAAACTGAAAAGGCTAATTTGTTCTTTGAATATAGATCAGCATTGGAGACCTCTTCTTGAAACTTGACTTGCGAGGATTCAAATCGGAGTAGGTTGTGTCAAAGTCACACTCTTCTGAAATTCTTCACAAATCAGTCATATCAGGAACGACATATCGAACCGAATGTAGAATCTAAACAAAAATTCATTGAAGGCTTGGGACAGAAGCTGAAAAAATCAGGAATCTTTCTCAAAGGGAATTGCAAATATTTCCAAATGATTTTCATTCAATGATCAGGATAGAGAAAACTCAGAAATGTCCAATAAGAAAACTTTCCCAATGCTCCGTACAAACTTATATTATATGGAACACTTGCTCATAACAAAATCCCTATTTGTAACCTTCTTTCAAACTATAACAAAATATTTTTTGATGCGTCATTCTCCTGTATCTTGCGATCACGCTCTATGTTAAAAAAATATGATAAATCTCCCCCTACCCGATTATACATTCTGGATACGCCCATGTATGAAAATTTTCCAACTGCAATACCATGTTTTCTATTTCCATCCAATTGAAACAGTGACTTTCAAAATCATTCCAGAAACTCCAATGACATGCAATGGCAGGGTGATCCCTTCAAATACAACCCTGTTTCCTGTGGTGAGCCAGATGGGCTGAATTACAACCCCGCGAAGAATAAGTATTAGTTTATCAGAGGGATGATTAATGCGCATATTTCATGCCAGCCTTCTGCAGTTTTAATATCATCCAATTATTGCGTACATTTGTTGAGTTATGTTTGTTTGTCATTCGTTTGTGTTATGCCATGGACCTAATTAGTATGGTTGGCGTAATTTTGATTCGTTCCACTTGAACTATAGCGTGATTGATTTGAGTATGAACAATCATCATTCCAGCAGCGAGGATAGATTACAATGATATAATATGACGGGGAGCAATATTATCGCTGCTATCACTTCTTTCGTATTCTGGAGAGATATTTCATATTTACAAGCGAAGATAAATCATAAAAGCCATATATATAGTTGACAATTCTCGATAAGTCCCAACTCTCAATAACATTATTATCAGTTTACAATATAAAGAAGATAACTTCATAATATTGAAGTTTCATACATTATTCACTAGATCATATACACTCAATATTCCCAATTGGAGATTCTATCTTATCACCAAATATTTAAGAAGGATATTTGTAAAATCGACAAAAATGTTTATGAAATGAGAAGAACTTGTGGTTTTGAATTTTCAACTTCCATTGAAATTGTAGAATTTATCAAAAAAAAAACTACTTTTGAACGAATTTTCAGTTCTCGAAAATAAGCCAATATCAATCAAAGAATTGGAAGACCTCTCATCCAGGTGGAACAAAGCATTTCTCGTTCAAGCGTTCTCGTGAAAATGAAGTTGATAGTGCCTTATTGGTAACAAATGACGACACACATATATTTCACATACGGAAAAAACAAAAACCATACCTTCACGTACATTTTAATTAAATTTAATATCTTGTTTCATTCAGAATTTATAAAAACTGTGTAATTTCTGTTAATATGGATTTCAATGAAGTATGGGCCAGTTCAGTTCAATTTTTGATTAAAGTAGACATCAGACATACAAACTTATTACATTTCCATAGGAATAAATGTTCCAGGATAAATCATATTCAGAACGATGCTGCTATATAAAGAAACAATATGTTGCCGACATTCCCCAGCGGTAAAATTGGCTACGTACGAGGATAAGCTGAATTTTCTACTCATAATGGTAAATGGGTCCATTTGACCACATGAAAAAGTTCCATGAGCTTGTAGTCGAACAGTTACGTTTTGTAAGATTTTATTCAAAAGTTATAGTTATACATTTTTTTCTCGAAATGGTCTTTGAAATTCAAACGTTTGATAATATGGAATGAATCAATAAACAGAATTCTTTTTTTTTCAATCGTTATGTTCCGATTTCCATCAGCAGTGTCAAAAATAATAAATTCTCGTAGTTTATGGTACTATTTTCACAGACTTTGATTTTCACATTTGAATAATAAGGCAGCAAAAAATTCTTCTCACGGAAATTTTAGCAATGCATTTAGCTTTCACAAATTATTTATCAATATACACAGGACCTACTGTGCATTTTTTTTAGAATGATACAGCATATATTGCCAAAGATTTTTTTTGAATATAATTATTGTTCAATAGGTCTACACCTAGCATTTCAGATATGCTAAATACAGTGTTGAAATTCAGAACTATTCATCATTCCCCTTCTCATCAAAAACTCAGGTACAAAGTCCATTCCATCACGTCAAAGTTTCAGAATAGTAATCTGTTGTCAACGTTTAAAGTTGATGAAAGCATTTTTTGAATCCCTGTGGGAATTGAAAAGCCTTTTTTCTAAGAAACACCCAATATGTTATGCCTTGTGTGATATCCCATTGGAGAATTCGGCTTGATTTTCATTTTCCAATCGAAATATGGGAAAGAAACAGCCAGCACCACTGGTTCGTGAAACAAATTACTTTGTCATTGAAATACAAATATTTGTCGACTATTTCGATGAATAGTATATCTAAATTCGATAACTTCGATAATTCATCACACTTTCTTCAATCAAATTTTTCATCTCACTCTGTTCTCTGAGAGTAGGCGCTGACTTGCTCAAGAACATTGGCGTCCCTTGCACACACAAGGTTTTGCCTTCTGACACCTATCATAGTTCATGCGAAGATATAAAATAAATAAATTGAAAAATCACATTTACTCGAGAAAACACACTGACTTTATGAATGATTGAATTCGGGATCATGAGCATATTCTTTGTAGAGTGAATAGTTCTGTAGTCATTCGATACAAAAAAGTTGATCTATATTTTTAAAATTGAGAAATGGATATTCCTATGTTATATACCACTTATATTTTTGTGATGTTACGTTAGCTACAAATATAAGATATAAGAACATAGGAAGCTTCATTTCTAAATATTCATAATGATTTCCTACCATGAAGTAACAGTTACTTCCATCGATTTATTGATACATATTTCTCATTCAATCATCAAGTATGTAGAATATATTTTGAACGGAAATAATTCTCCGAAAAAACTCACGTCCCCTAGTCTTTCGATTTCATATTCTACCAATTCGCTCAAACATCCGATTGAAAGCCATCAAAGAACTCTCTGTGACTCTATTCAATTATGTCCACCTCTCGAGTCAAATTCAGTACATCCTCTTGTAACTTCCGTAATGAACCGTATAAAGGACACCAGCCCGACAAAATCTTCTCCAATTGATCTCTGACCTGCTTCGGCCAAAATCTCCTCCACGTTCGCTTCGTACCGTATATCAACAATCCGAACCGCAAAAATCTATATTTGAACACTCAGCGAGCCACAAGACCAACAAGATCACAAAAAAGACAAACAGAAAGGCCTTGCTCGAAAACAAAACTCCGCTTCTACAAATTCTCCCAGAATATAAAACGTTTTTCCCATCAGAACACAACCAATCTCATTCTGAATGCTGAACGCAATCCTTTTCCAAATATTGGCTGGGGATATTAAGGTATCTTTAAAAGTTGTTATTGCCCCTTTTTGTAGCACTTCAATATATTTCGTTGTCTTTGTTGGAAGTTCTTATTGATTCACGAGCTGTTCATTATCGTTATTGTTTGTATGTGGCTCTCAAGTTGACTACAAAACTTCATTAATCGAAATCCAGAAATTTTCAGAATGGAGCGGCGTGATACAGAAATTGTGAAAATATCCACGAGCTTTCAAAATATCAAAAGATGAATATTTGGCACTCAATGATATAGTTATTTATGGTGTGTAACGTTGAAAATAAGCCACGCGAGAAACTAGTGAGTTATGGATTTTAACACATTAGTGTATTATTTGATAGTTTACTTATCTAAAATGACATTATTTATGACAGTAGTAATTATCGTGAGTTGAATGAAAATTATTCATCTATTTAATTTTGAAAAAGCATTCCACCTATCTTATTATAAATCATGCTGACGAAGGCTAAGCCCGATGACTAAGAGTAAATTTGAATACAACAATTTATCACAGAATGGATCGTTTCATTACTTTATCCAACACACGACAGACATAACTGTCATAATTAATGTCATTTTAGACAAGTCAACTATTAAATAACACACTATGTGATATAATCCATACTAGTGAGTAATGGATTAAAACTCACGTTCATATTTAGAGTAGTGTTCTATTTATTTATTACTATTACGAACAGAATTCACATTGAAATTAATATTGAAGGAAAATGCAAACGGTTTATTCGAATTTGAAGTTATTGTAAAATTCGATGGCTCATTGGAACCAGACGCTTCCATTTCTCTACAGTGGCTAATAGTGCTGAAAGACGTCGACACATTAGAACCTTGAATTTTTTCTGAACATCGTATTTTTTTATGCACCGATTCTTCTAGGTATCTTTCTGCTAGCGTCGAGAACTTCCAGCACCCGTGACGCTTCAAAGTAGTCATGTTAGCCCCTGCATTGACCGGAAGAGTCACCAAGGACCTTCTCAGGCAGTGACTGGTGTAGAGCGCTGGTTCCTTCAATTTCAAAAATATTGCAATAATTGAAGATTTCTTCGACAACGTATTTATTCCTACACATTGGCTGGTACAACTCCCATTTTTGTGAAAAACAAAAAACCTGCTAGAACTAGTATTCTTTGGTCTCAAAGACATGTATTTTTCAGATAAATTGAGCAAGTGTACTGAAACTTCTCGATTTCTTGGTTTTAGTGTCCGGCAAAACTACCTGAAAATATTTATCATTGTCTTGAATATTTTTTTTCCAAATTGACCAATCCATCGCATCTACAAGCACCGTAAATCCCCATTATCAAAGCCACTTTCATCAACAAGTACTCGTCGTCGGAAGCTTCGTTCAAAAACTTCCCTATTTCAGGTGGTTCTAATGTTTTAGACTTTTTTGGGTTGTATCCATGTGATTCACTTTTCAAAAAGCTCGTTAGTTTGACATATTTTGAAATGTGATATTTTTATAAAGGTGAATATTCGAGCGAAAAATCGAGTATTTGGTCTATAGCGACGTTGAGGCTAATTTTTGTGGCAAATGTTAAATATAAGCTGATAGAACATTTTCGTCGATACCTTCTTTTTACCTGTATTCATCCAAGACTCAATCATTTTGAAGTTATCGTATATAAGGATAAAAACTACTCTGTAGACTCAAGCAAAGATTTACACTTTCTCCATTCCGATGTGTAGAATAATGTTCGAAATGAAAGAATAGAAAGAGGTCGGTGAAGTGTCAAGAAGATGGATCAAAGTAAGCAGGTTTTCGAAAGATTTTTGTAATCAAATAACCTCAATTTGAGTTCTACTGCGCATTCGTTTTCTCACCAAAGTTGGTTGAAATCGCATTTCCTGAAACTGAGATATGACTCCATAGATAGAATGCGGTTGGAATAGATATGATTCAGAACCTTCATCAGCAATACATGCATCTACATGCAACAGTTGGGGGATAATTACTAGTATATGGGCTATTGACGACAAGAATATCTTCTGTCACCTGTGGAACTCATATGCTTGACTGTTGCAATCACTGAATGAAGTTTCAACAATTATTGCCGAAAATGAAGTATATTAATTGTAACACCCTTCAATTCCATCTAGTTTCATGTATCAGTGGCAAATGTATTTCGTCAGTCATCGTGTGGTTGCAGCGCAGCATGATTTGGATGTATTTTAATGAACCAATAAATGTTCAGAATTCGTCAATTAACGTTGTAATCGATGTCATTGCTGGAATAATTGTTGATCGAAACGGAATATCATTCTTCATCTGAACGATGATGTGAAATTTGACAAAATGGTTTCGGGTTGTTGTAATCAAACATGCACTTTCAAGGAATACCGAAATCCCCACAGAAACAATTGAGAAGTATTTTCCTTTTGAATGTACTTCTGAGTTGAATTATCTCATGATGCGATTAAAAAAGAATATATTATTGAATCATTATTTCGAATATTATATTATGGTAGAATTATCTGTACAAATGGAAAACATCTTTCGATACGTTCGTTGTAAGTTTCTATAGGTGTGGGATCTGAATATATACAAGTTCAAATGAAGAAAATATTATTTTTGGTCCCTCTCAATATGAAGCCAGTTACAAACGAACTTTTGCTGATAACTGAGAAAAAGATTTCTTTACATCACCCAGCTTATAAATTCCCCAAAAACAACCACTTCCAAACAGAAAAAAAAATTGTATAGTAGGTTTTGTTTATTATCACAAATATATACGTATAAAGTTTGATTTTTGTCGATTTTCACTATAAACGCTAAAGTTAATGATAATAATGATATTAGTTTTTTTATTATATCCATATATGAATACAAATAGAATTTAAATAATCGTAAAGACATAATAACGGCAAAGTTTAGATTTGAAATTAGGTGAGTAACTGCTAAATTGTTTCGCCAAACAGTAGCTCATTGAAGTAGAATTACGAAACTCGAAAATTATTGAAACGTGTGTCTTCTCATTAGGGTGAAAATGTCTCAGGAAATTATATTAATATATTTCAAAATGGACTTTCATCAAGTAATGACCAGCTCATTCTGTTCTTCAAGGAGGAAGTTTCATCACTCTATTCTCATCACAACAATTCACGATTGGTTTCATTTAGTGACTATGGGACTATCGAATCGCGTTCATTATACTACTCAAACATAAAAATATATCCATCTAGTACTTGATAGCTGAACTATCAGCCAAAAAATGGCCCGGAGGAGCTGAAACGCTCATCAACTTTGTCATAGTCCTAGATGAGACCATCCTTTCAAATAATCTCCTATGTCCGG
The DNA here is from genome assembly GCA_032362365.1 of Zygogramma bicolorata. Lineage (NCBI taxonomy): Eukaryota > Metazoa > Arthropoda > Insecta > Coleoptera > Chrysomelidae > Zygogramma > Zygogramma bicolorata. Next base: position 803,113 of record JAVJAQ010001619.1, read on the forward strand.
GTAAATTCTGATTTCAATTGTTTGTGCCATTTTATATTTCTGAATTTGAAATTGTCTTTGGTTTATTATAATTCTCAAGGCTCTGAAGTACGACTTGAATTTGTTCCATCTCAAAACGATATATTGGGATATGTAATACAATGGTCTGAACATTTTCAGTGCTCCATTGTTTTGGAAAAATAATTCATCCATATGTTCACCAAAAAAATGCACTACAATGATATGGTCAGTTCCGATGGTGATGATATATCAAATCTTTTTGCCGACTTTTTTTCTACAGTCTATTCTAATGAGGACCAAAGCAATACTTATATTAGACCTGAATTTAATTATGCTAGAACAGTTAATATAATTCAAGTCAGAATCAGTGTGACAGAAATATTTGATCTTATTGCAAGTTTACCATCTAAATTGTCTTTTGGCCCAGATGGGATCCCTCTGTATTTTATCAAAAATTGCATTTATTCTATCACAAACCCTATTCACACAATATTCAATCTGTCTCTGAAATCGGGAATTTTCCGCGATTTCTGGAAACATAGCTTTTTAACACCAATTTTTAAATCGGGGAAAAAAGACAATATTGAAAACTACAGAGCAGTTTGCATGCAATCAGAGATTCCTAAAATGTTGGATTATTTTGAAGCAAGGGAGGTCTCTTGGATGTGCAAAAATATAATCACTGATCAACAGCACGGCTTCATACAGGAAAGATCAACCAATACAAATTTATTACTGTACCAAAACTATATTCTGTTAAATTTTGAAAATAAATCTCAGGTTGACTCTATATATACAGACTTTTCCAAGGCTTTTGATAGGGTCAACCATGATATCCTAACATCTAAATTGATATCTCTTGGTTTCAATGGCCATTTGTTGAGTTGATTCAAGAGCTTCTTGCAAGGGCGCACACAATGCGTGAAAGTGGGTGGATATATTTCACATGCAATTAATGTATCTTCTGGGGTACCACAAGGGTCATATTCTGGTCCACTTCTCTTTAATTTATTTATAAATGATATATCTCTTTCCATTAGGAATTCCCAATTTTTATTATTTGCTGACGATTTGAAATTATTTCGTCCTGTGAACTCTTTCTATGATGCCAACCTTTTGCAAGAAGATATAGAGAACTTAGGCTACTGGTGTCAACTCGATAAAATGGATTTGAATGTCAAGAAGTGTTTTGCAATCTCTTCCTCTCGGTTGAAAACATCTACCAACTTTCCTTACGAAATCCTTGGTAATCAATTAACACGTGTTAATGAGATGAAAGACCTAGGAATAAAATTTGAGTCCAAACTCACTTTTTCCAACCACATCAATGAAATCACAACAAGAGCTTATAAAATGTTGGGCTTCACCTTCAGGACATGCAAAGACTTCAGTCATAATACAATGAAGATACTCTACTGTTCCTACGTTAGATCCATTCTAGAGTATGGGTCTATTGTCTGGTCTCCACACTATGACTGTTATGTCAAACAAATCGAAAGAGTACAAAAAAAATTTTTGAGATGTTGTGCTTATAAATTGGGTTTACTCAGAGAGCAATATCAGTATGATGAAATAGAAAGAATGATTAATATTCGGTCACTTTCTCACAGAAGATTTGTCAGTGATGTAATATTCCTTCAAAAAATTCTCTCAGGTAACATCAACTGCCCACAAATACTCGAAACTATTTCACCAAAATCTCCTATTTATAATACCCGAACTCATGAGATATTTGCAATTTCATTCCACTCAACCAATTACGCCTATCATTCTCCTCTCAACAGAATCAAAATATCTTCAAATAAGTTTTCACAGGATCTTGACTTGTACTATATGAATGTAAATAAGATAAGGAAGGTTTAAAACGATCTTAGTGGTCGATGTTCTTTGTTCGAGTTGTGCTATTCGTAAGTCTGAATTTGTAATATGTATTCGTACTTTTTTTTAATTTGTAACATTTGTAATATCTTTGTTTTTTTATATTATTTCTAAATTGGGTTAACCCGTGTAATGAATAAATGAATAAATAAATAAATAAATAAATAAATAAATTCTAAATATTCACCCAATAGAGATTTGAGAACAATGGGACAAGAGAAAACCATGAATCTGAAATGAATTGGTTTATTGTAAATTCCACCTTAATATTCAAATTTCGGTTTTGGGTGGGTACACGGATATCGTGAAATTTGGCGGAGGAACCTGCTTTACAACTGAAAGAGTTTGTCATCGAATCACTCTTGGCAAAAAAACGGACAAAAACTTCATATATCCACACTTGCAAAATAAATCGGCTTCAAGCAAGCTATGTATTTTGTGTTTGTATATAGGACAGTTTTCGTGGTATTTCTGAACCATCCAATGAAATGAGAACGTGAAATAAGGCAGAATCTTCATGGTAAAATAGTCTAGAATGAAGGTTATACCCGTGAAAAGATAATAAGTCTTGTTGAATGAATGATTTCAAATTTCTTGAGTGAAAAAGAACTATTTGAAGATAAAAATTGTCATGTTTCAGTCTGCAAGCTTTTATATTGCAAAAAAAAATTCGTTTGTTTTTTTCATTGATATACATTAAAAAAATTCTGAAATATTCTTCCGAAAATATAATCGCTGGTTTAAAAAACTCCTGATGTGAAACTTGGATGCGTGAATCTGGTGCGAAATAATGTCCCCAATCTTTTCACTAGGTAAAAGTATGTTTACATTACGCGAATGAAACTTCCTGATAACGCTGAAAAAATGAAATTTCCATTAACGTCTTTTGTCTCCAGATGTAATTTTCACATAGCTCCAGGAAAAGTTACTGGGAGTTTCATACAGCCTGTGTATCTTTCGGATCTCAATAAGTTGAACAAACATTGTTCAAAGACCCGAAAGTATATATGATTTTAATTTTCATTCAGGGAGACCACTCTTCGAACTTATTATAAATTCACCGGAAGCTTGAGTTAGTATAGTATCTATATGGAAACTCTTCGGAAATCGATAATGAAAAAATGTTAATGGGAAGAATTTGCAATTCAACTTCATTCCAAGATTTTTAGTTGTATAATATTACGAGTTGTTGGAGAAGTCATGTTCATAGTAGGGAGTGATTAGTTCTGTACTGTAATCAAAAACCAAAATTGATATAAGTGGTCTTTATATGATGAATGCCTTATAAAAAAAAACATTAGAGGAGAAACAACTGTTGAAGATTGATAATTTATCTGTCTCTTGTTTCCGTATTCATTTCGTCTGTATCTCATCTGGATCCTTGGAAAGAGAAATGCCTTGGTCATATCACAAAACTTCTAGATACCCATATATCAGAATAATTTTCAATATGTAGTGGCAAGTATGTTTTTTCCTAATGAAGTTAATGCATTCGTGGAGTCCTGAGAATGAACTCGAGAAAAGTTCAGAACGTTGGTAAAAATTATTTGTTGCTTTTCGACTATTGAATTGTGAAGTGGAAAGGGCGTTTCAATTGACGAATTCAAATTCACGGCATTTGAAAATTAATCGTCAATATTTCTTTTTATTTCATTTCTTCGTGAAAGTCTTATCAGTGCTTTCTGAAGGTGGAGCTTTGACGAGTCACTGTCACAATTTTTCGCTACAGCATTTGTTTATTCAACAACGGATAACGATGAAGTTCAAAACGTTGCAAAAATCATATGTTGCTTCCAAACTGTTGATTTGTGAAGTGGAGAATGGTGTTTCGATGGATGAATTCAAATTCACGACATTTGAAAATTAATTATCAACAATTTTTTTCATTTTATATTTGCCTTCCTGATACACTTTTATCAGTGCTTTCTGAAGGTGGAGCAATGGATGACGAGTCGCTATGGGGCGTCCTACTAATATTTCACAACAGCATTTGTTGATTCAACAATGGATGAGTGAACTCTCATAATTCGCTTGTCTCCTTGATCCTCAATGAAGTATATCCACGATTTATTTATGTCATTGTATCTCAGAATAACAAACGATCGATAATTTCAACTTCTGTGTTTATACTCTGAACAACTAGGATCTGAAAGTACTTCAATAGCGTATGATTTCTGCTAGCACAATTTCAAAGTGAATGCGCTTTTCTCTGGCAACATTTTTGGAATCATTTTGGGAACCGAATTGATGCGCTTGGCTAACGACGGAGATACCCTGCAATGGTGCAGATATTTTTTTATTTGGAAAATAACTCTGACACTTCTTATGCATGACGATGCTGAGAAAAATCATGCTGTTTTTGAAGATGGGTACAGGAAGTAATCTACAAACGCTAACTTCCAAGGAACTCCTGACCATGGCGCTTTTCATTTGCTATGAAATGAATATCATTCATATCAAATCCACATGGATATTTCACTATGGATCTGAGATAGCACAATGACCTATTTGGGACCAATAGGGGACAGCGTTAAATCGTCTGTAGGATACCGGTGGGCGTCTCAATCGTGTCACTAGGAAGCGGAAATGTTACCAAATACCTACAAGTCAAAGAAAGACCCAAAAACTCATTCTGGAATATTGTATTGACATAACACATAATTCGTCAACACGAATAAAAATTCAGAGAAAATACAAAAACTTGGGATACAATAATAAATGTATCATTATATCACATTAAAAAAATTAAATGATTCCCAATTATCCACTGAAGTCTTCTCTTTTTATCTGTCCTTTCCTTGGCATGATGCATAGCCAGCTCTTAATTATTGTAGCCTCCTACGGTGCTTCAGTTTGACTTTTCAGGGATGGTTTTTTCCTCATGCCCCCTGAAATCAGAATATCCAGAGTTTAGAATGGAGAGTAAGTTATTGGAATTTGATTACATTTTTGGTGAAACAATGACGGTAACTCCAAATTATCAAGTCTTTGAAATACAAATTATCATAGTCCTCTTCATAAGACATATCCATGTGCATGGTCATTCAGTGCAAATGATTAACTCCTATGTTCACTTTGAAATAAAGGATAATCGCTATCCATCACATAATTGAATGCTCTCAGTTCATTGTGATTGTCAATATAATGTCGGGATTCTATATTGATATTCGAGTTTGATTCAAAGTCGTCATTTATGAATTTGAAAAGCTCCTCGTTTGACTCTCATAAGACATGCTCTATCACATTTTTTTGGACATATTGATTCGAACTAATTTAACTTACCTGGGAATACTACTATTAACCTCTGCCTGCTGCTCTGCAAGTTTCTTTGTTTCTTATAATTCAATTAACCCAACACAACTATAAACTGAGTACAAACAACTGAACAAGGACATTTTTCACTCCATGTTAGGCGAAGTGTCAAATTCAACGCTAAACACAGAGTTAGTGTGAATGAGCTAAAGCGTTCGGTTGTCATCGGGTAAAAGTTGTAATGGATAATTCATATCGAATTTTCAACCGATAAAAACCGAACACCATACCTCGCCTACTTGGAGGTTGCAAGAAATATCGGGTTTGTGTTGAAGAGAGTGTAAAGTTGTAGAGTTTGTTTTGAATTGTACGATTGTTCGAACTTTTATCACAAAAGTCTTGGGAATCATAATAAAAATGAGATCTATACTGAATAATTTCCATCACCACAGAGAGATATAATGTAGTCCTATGATTAACTCAGGATACGTCGAGAACAGGATGAGGATATTTTTTTACACTGCACTCGGAATACGTGAGAATATCCTGAGGATGTAACACCGTAATGTTACTCGGGAGATGCTACAATAGTCAAATGTGATGAAATTGGGATATCTTCGGGATCTCAACTGGATATCAACTAAATATATTTTTTGGAGTGACTGGCATCGACCTTGGGATAGGGTGGGGATCAGTAAGCCAGGATGTTCTGCGGTGCTACATGGACACTATTATAATATCCTACGGACATTTAGGGGATGATTTATGAGAACTCCTTCGGCAAAAATGAATGATGGAATTGGGATATCCTCAGGAAAATGTGTGCTATCTGGGGAAGTTTAAATGAAATATTCACCACAAGATATCAATCTATTTGATGTGATATCACTAGATATAACCGAGAAACAAATATATTCGTATTCTCAACTAATTGAAGTTTCTGGCACCTGTTTCAGATATCCTTATTCTCTAATCTCCCCTAGAAGAATCGAATGACTTTATCTCATTCTGAGCTCGCCAAACTTCGCTTACATTAAATCATCGTTGCCCAGAAACGACATTAGCCTTATTGCACGTTCTACACGGATTCCAAAGTCGATACTTCTCCAGTTTCCGAACAATATTTTCATGTCGTAGCCAAATTGGGATATCAATATTGATACTGCACTATTTATCATTTATTTCTGTTAGATCGGATACCGATATTGAAAACTGAAATATCCGTATGTAGTGAATAAAAATGTCAAGAAAGTATCATCGACAAAGCGATTTTGAAACTACCTTTTATGCTATTGTCTTTCACTTTCTGAACTATTAAGTCATCTACATATATATGTTAGAACACAATAATCTGGTGCTGTTTCGATCATAAATCCAAACGAATCACAATTCCTAAAATATGTATAATTTAATTGTATTTGTATTTGATTTTTCAATTTTTTTCCGGAGTACCAGTCGCAGCTTGGGAAACAGGAGAAAGTGAATTCAGAAACCACAGGTCTTTTATTCCGTTGATTATTCAATGAATTATGTGAGTGAAAGATAGGTTCTGAGATTGAAACAGATTGAAGTCAGGGGACTTGATCCAAATCTTTCAAGTGAATAATTCTCAATCATAAACATTACAACTGATGGACTGGCCCTAAAAGGGAGAGGACTGCGGAATGAGCAAAATAGAATACTTCAAGTATAACCTCCAAGCGAATTCCCTTTTTAATGTAGCAGATAAAGAGAAGTTGAGAAGGATAGCATAATTCAATTTTAAAATTATCATTCTGTCCTTCACATCACTTCAATGTGCATATCCTTTTTCTCTCTCTAATGTATTCCGCCTAGTGTATCATTGAAAACTGTCACGAAGGCCAGTCCATTAGGTGTAATGTCTATGTTCTCAATGTACTTTTTTGTCAATACAGTCATAATTACATAATATTATATCGTTTTGAAGTACTGAACCAATATCAACGAATGTTCACATTTTGATAGCCAATAAAATTCACAATATCAGCCTGAAGTTTCACATTCAGTATCAGTTTTCTTCTCTCAAAAATGTTAACTTTGTTAGCACGCACGTCAAGTGCTGTTTGGTGTTGGGGTAATTATTGATACACACAAAATTTATGAAAACTTGGATGTTGTTTGCAGAGAGTGTAGTATAAGCTATTGTTTCAAATTCCAATCTTGTTCGAACATCAGTTCAATAATTTCTGCTAGGGGAAGCAATTGTATAGCGAAAAATATGTCGCGGTTTAGTGAACCCTTATTAGTAAAAATACCACAGGCAACTGTATATTATTCGTTCAATATGGATATTCATCAAGTATCGGCAACTTCCATTCAATTGCTTGGACGTTATTCGTTCCATATACGTATATCTCACCGTGTCTCATCCATACAAAAAAAACGAAGGGAATTATAACAGCCACTCAGACATACATTCCTATGAGACCAGGGACTCGAATAATGTTTATATCGACTACTCTCGAATTCAGAAAAACTGCACAGGGCTCAAGCACCATGGCCATAAATTTATAATCTAGTTTCTTACTCATAGAAAGTCCTTCGACTTGGAAGATTCAAAATGAATGTCAGAGAGTATCTTCTTAGAAATGCCTTCTATGATTTCAACGAATATCTTTCTTCAGATTTTATGTGAAAGTTCATTTGAACAGTTTTATAATTCAAATATTTATATATATATATATATATATATATATATATATATATATATATATCTATATATATGTATATATATATATATATCTTTTTAAAAAATATATATATATATATATATATATATATACATATATAATTATATATAATGTATATATTGTACCTACTCAATTACAATTCATGTTCTCTTAATCGTGACTTGTGTAAGCACTAAAGTGCAAAAGCACCAATAAAGATTATATTATTACTGATAATGTTCGAAAGTAATTATTCTGTATTTGGAGGATTTTTTTCGTAATTCTTTGAGTTGTTTACATATGAAAATCTTGAGGAATGAAGAATTAATTGAAATATATGAAGTGACCCTTCTAACCTACCCCGAAAAGTTGCTGCATCGATTTAAAACAACAAAATTGTTTCTGGTATGCGTTAGTTATCCTATAGCGATATGGAATGTTGTGAAAGGTTTTAATATTTACCTCGGCTTATGGACCCTTCTCACTCAGGATAAATACTCAACTCTGCACGATCCTTTGCTTGAGCAAATATCTTGTTAATTGAAACACCCCAAACTGAAATTTGTTTTTGGATTTAAGGTCCGAAGGGTTGAGCCAACACGCAGGATAAAATTCAACTTGGAATATATTTGAAAATCAGATATGAGTTTTGCCAGTGGCGAAGTTAGTGGAGAAGAAGTTTGATAGCAATCTACTTATTGATATCTCTTTGGGTATCTAAAAAATTGTTCTAAAATTGTTCGTTTCCGTTAACCAGCTGACGAACGTCAACCCTCAAAAGTCGAAACTTGTGCGAGCAATGGATCAACGAGGCCTTACCTTTTAACGTGCGATTACCCAGCACGGTGGCCCGGCGAGGATTCGAACCCCGGCCTTCCGCTTGATAGGCAGATATGCTAACCACTACACTACCGAGACCATCTGCATAGACTCATCTTCGCTAGGTCACACAATTCATTCATTCATAATATTATTTCAATTTTTATCTTGCTCTTCCATATATTCAACCGCTACACCATAAATTCAATGGTTTATTCTCCAGAATTCCTCACATCAGAATTGCTTATACAAATAAAATTGTACTTAATAAATTTTCCTCAAAAATGAAAGAGATAGACCCTCTGTAAGATCATTCTAATGATGTATATTGTATCCCTCGCACACAGTGCGACAAAAAATATATTGGCCAAACTGAAAGAAAGTTGAAAGATAGAATTTGTTCTCACAAAAGTGATATCAGAAATTTCAAAAAACTTGTTCATTAGCTCAACATTCAATCACTTCTGATCACAATCCTGATTATGATAATGTGACTATATTGGAGCATGAATCCAAAAAAGAACTTTCTTTGAATCGACACAAATTTTCGAAGAACCAAATTCAATTAACTCTAGAAAAAGTAATGACAATACAAAATTATCAACTCCTATATACTGAGTCGCCATCTTCAAGTGATTGACAACAGCAACATTATACTTGGTACCCCTGAGTAATTGGTGATTTTACTTTCATTTCATTGTATGTTGGCAACAAGGTCACAGGGAACTGTAATCGGTTGTCACTTGTCAACTTCATTCTCAGTTCGGTCATTCACATCATTTCCGTTCAAATCTACAATATGGTTTCGAATGTCCTTTAGGAGAAGCAACTTCTTCCACATCCTCATTCCTAGTTTCAACAGGTAAAATAATTTATGGTTTATCTTAACGTCTATGTGTTGTGATATGTTGTCTTTCAATTTTCGAGTAAAAAAGACTATCAACCTCATTTATGTAAGCACATGATAAACATTTTTCTGTTTCAATTTTCTATAACAATTTTTTCAATTCAATGTTGAGTTTCTGAGGAAGAGCCAATAAAGATTCAAAAGCTTGAACAGAATAAAGAGTTCACTTTCACTTCATATATATATATATATATATATATATATATATATATATATATATATAATTTCGAGTCGGTCGACGTTACGTTTCGGCTCCTCCCAATTCGGAGACATTTTCAGAACGAAGTGATTTGGTGTCTATGTCTCCTCAGTATTTGTGGCTCATCACTAGAGACCGAGGACTGGAAATTATTGGGTTTTTTATATGAAGATTCACACGAAAGGAAAGCCCTGTAATGTTCAAAGAACACCGCGTGAATCAAGAGACAGGAGATACGAATCAACATTCACTTTGAATTTTTGAAATTTCAGTAGAAACCTCTATCGGCAAGGAGTTCCAAAGCTCAGCTGTTCTATCGAAAAAAGGTCCCTGAGCGAGAGAGGTGATGGTGTAGTGAAGGAAAATCCCAATGAATATCCTGTCTACCATCTTTCATCACATCAGTTTTAGCAAGGCTGTTCTTCATTGCAATCATCATCCCAGCACAGTGGCTAAAATGGTCCAATATTATCAAGAATTGTTTTGAATGTCATTATTCAGTGGTAGTTGGATTTTTTCTTTTTTTTTTTGGTTCTCAACCCATCATAATCTGGGAAAATAAGAATCGATATTGGAATCTATACGAGTGTAGAAGGGCAGAAGGAGATATAAAATAGAAAGGAACGATAAACTTTCTCATCCTGATGTAAGTGTTTACGGAAAAAAACACATACCAACAGATATCTACACTACAATTCGATTTACAATACAAGTTTCAGAAAAGCTATAGTAAAATGGAACGAAAATAGTATGCAACTCATTAGAAAAAAAATAATGAAGAGGTTAATTTCATAAAATCTGTATTGGGGGAAAATACAACCTGTGAGAACTACACATCCTGCAACAAGCATTATACCTTATGTCTCCCGACTATCTGAAAAGATTAAACGGGTCGGCAATAAGTATAATGTTAGAACAGCATTCAAAACAACAAATACTGACAAACACTTGACCAACTAAAACAGTGTAAACACAAAGACTTCCTGCTTTGTGTGGTCTAAAACATATCGGTGAAACCTCCAGACCTCTATAAGTGCGAAAGAGTTAACACAAGATGTACATCAAAAACAGGCAGATTTGTGGCTCCAAATCATCATAACACATTCTCACTGCTGATGCAGATTATACAGTTCAATGGAATTACACTGGAATAATAGCAAGATAGAACCATAGCAGGAGACGAAAGTTGAAAGAATCTGCTTTCATCATGCTATCTGCGGATGCTTGCATCTCAATCACTCCGGTTGATATGGATCACGCCTTGCTGCCACGAATGAAAGACATACGGCAAAACTCAAATTTCTGACATTTACCAAGAACGAACCTATAAACGAAACTAGAAGAGAATATTTTCGAAAGTTTTGAAAACGGATTCTGTGCCGAGACGTCAACAATGAGTATTTTGATGAATATTTGTTCTAATTTTTTTTTGATAGGCAGATTTGGGATATACGAAAAGTTGCTGACTGATTGAACGAACCATTGTTGAGTTATCGCATTATCGGTTTAGATTGACAGTCTGCCATCCTTCACTTGTATAGATTCCAATATCAGTTCTTATTTCATCAGATTGTGTTAGGTTGAAAACCCAAAAAATAGAATAAAAAAAGGCTCCAATATTGTTATGAAGTGACGTTAGAATATTATTAAACTAGTAATCAGCACTCTGTTCCCCTGAGTTAGTCAAATATCTCCCTTCATCACGTTTTTCTTAGAGTGAGATAAATTATGCTTCCTGATATGAATCAACTTCTGAAATGAGGCGGATATTGTACTGCGTCTCTACGAATGAGATCGACATCGCGCCTAAGCGATCGTAACCTTGCTTCTTGACGACTTTCCTTTACAATCTACATAATTAGGTCATATTTTGCCAGCGCTACATCCAGAACAGGTTCGAGGGTTCAATATGCCGTAACAAGGTGAATCGTTAATGAAGCTGAGACATTCAATTGAGTTATGATTTGATAAACACACAGGCGCAAGAAGATTTATCCCCTCATCTTTCCATTGGGTGAGAAGATACCGACGCCCTTTCATCATGTTGATTGATGATTATGTGACTTTTTAGTCGCGTCCACATCCTTCGGAAAGGGTTATATTTATGTGTTCAGATTCTTGTTAAATTTTTGATTGAGTTGGAGCAGGGTTCACTTGATGAATGTGATGAGGTTTACTTGAATCTGATGGTCCATTCAGATGAGTATTGCGCATTTCATGCTTCTCAGCGAATATCTCATGTTGATATCTCAGTCACTGATTCTAGCAGTTGAGATCTGTATATCATACACCAACCGAATCTGTAGGTGTTTTAGGCTCCGCTTCAATTCACAATGGATATAAACCCACAGCAAACTGCCGTTAGTCAGTGTGGGGGTACAGAGGAGTGGGAACATATGGATAACATACACATGTCTATAGGAAAACACAACACGATACCCACTATCACTTTATATGAAGGTAAAAATCTAAAATTCTCTGAGCAATTAGACAGTCAGCTTTGCAATGATACGTGAACTTCCGATGAAGGATTTAACAATAAAAAAAAAATGAAGAAAATGGTCACCAGAAGAATACCATAGACTCCAGATCAACATTTTTCTACCATTCCTAGGGTAAAAGAATTTCTTCAGAGGATCAAGGATATAATAAAGGGCTACTACTACTTCTGAGTTTTTGTCGATTACGACTAACTCGAAAAAACGTACCACCAAAAATAAACCGAAAAGTGCAACATTATATCTAACATATGAGACATAATTGGAAGTGTGAGTGTGTGATCAAAAGAAGAATACACGACTAGAAGGAGAACTTTGGGATGAACCAGCACGATATCACATGGTCTGAAGCCATGGTCATATACAGGAGGAACATTTAAGAAAGTTGCCTTTATCTTGAATGATGTACTCATTAATCCCAGCATGGAAATTCATATTGTATGGAAGCCATTTATTCGATATATTTTGTTATATTTTCACATTCATCATTGATGAAAATTTCCTATATTCCAATTGATCAACTGTGCATTTGTCTTTTCGAATATTGGTGTTTCACTTCAGTTTTTTCGATTTGATGAGTTTTTTCAGGTTTCAATTATGAAGCAACGGGGTTCAAACGATTGCCATTGATAATGAGGCTCATGAATTCTATGATATTGAAGGGAAAGTAGGAGCAATAACTAGCTGCAAAGAAATAAGATGGAATTGAACCCTTTGGTCACTTCATTGATGTGATCAAGATGGCATATATTTCATTTCATAATGAAATGATTTCATCACCGAATCCATTTAGTCAAGGGTATAGGTTGTCAGTCGATCATATTTTGATTATAGCATACCTCCTTCTTAAACCCACTGAAAAATTTTTTCCCCCACCAATTCATATATACCTCCACAAATCAGTGTTTCGAAAAAAAATGAATATCAGAGATTTCGGCTGTCCTATGGAAATCGAAAGATAAATATCCATGATCCAGAACATTTATTTGTCCACTAAAACTCCATCACTCATCATTTATCGGGAGTAGTAAAAATAGCGTATGCAACTCTAATGAAATGGTTATTAGTACACTCTTTTAAAATGCTCGTGTATTATCGTTGCATATTATAGTGATGTCACTGATGAGAGACGAAGAAATATCCTCCACCATGTTTTGTGTGAAGGACATGCTCAAAGGTTCGAATTATATTGTAATTCTGAAAATGTGTGCCATCCCTTCACAGAAACATTCAATTATTGGTCGATTAGTCTCATTAACCTGTTACCCTAGAGAGCTCGGCTTAAAATTACACCTGCTCACGTTTCCGGAAGCATCATCGGCACAATATGACCTGATTAAAAACACGAGACAGAAAAAGCTATCGAATATGCCAAACTCAAACAGCACGTAACCCGACAAAAAAAAAACGTAAAGGCCATGATATCCCAAATCATGAACTAGTTTCGTAATATACTTTTTCTACAACTGTACAATAATAATATACGTATACGCCCATAATTTGTTACATAATGAGATCCATTACGAAATGTATTCAGATTCGGTATCGTAATGGAAAATATGTGTCATAATGAGCTCATTATGATACAGATTTTCCATTACGATACAGATTTTTGATTAATTGGAAATCCAAGTAGCGAAAGGCTACATTGAAAATTCGGTACAGAATAAAATCAGCATTTCCAGTACAATATCAAACTATAGTGAGACTAGCAATATTGAAATGAATATTCCTTCCACTTTCAAATCAGTAGAACCCAGAATACAAATATTGATATAATATTCCATCAGCATTCATCGGGTGTCAAAAAAAAAGCGTATTCAACTCTTATGTAATGGTTATTAATACACTCCCATAAACCATACAAAATTCATCTTCGGCTCGTTCCGTATCTCGATTAATGCTCGTGTATTATTAACTACCATTACATGATCGTTGCATAATACACTATTATCTACACCCGTACTCTAATAATACACTTATATGCCCATAACCCGTTTTATAATGAAATCCATCACGATACAGATTTTTCATTACGATACAAATTTTCAACCAATAGAAACCCATTATTTTTTAATCAAGCATGATATGCATGCTCTGCATTTGACGTTTGTCAAATCAAAATCGGTATAGGTAGTATTTTTGAAGAATATAGCCAAACTTTGATAATCATAACAAAGTGTCTGATACCAGCGATATGGAAGAATCACCTTCGACACCTTCACCGACAGAAATTCAGTTAAAATGATTGAATTTTTCATTTGACAAATGCATGATTTATTTCTTTATTTTCTCAATAAAAATTTCTGAGTTCTCCGTAGGCGAGCGGTCTAAGGTGCTGAAATCATAATACCTAATTGGAAGAGACATGGGTTCGATTCCGGCCTTGAGCAATCTTTTTTCTTTAATTTTTGATTTTCCCTTCATTTCTCATCGTTCTATTTCTCTAAGTAATACCATCAATTACAATTTTGTAGGATTTTTCAAAGAAATTCGTTTGATTAGTATCATTGTGTGCAATACAAATATAAATATAATATTTGTATTTCTTCACTATTTATCGGGTGAGGATAAAATTGCGTATGCAACTCTCATGTAATGGTAATAAATACACACGCATCAACCATACGAAACTCACCTTCGGTTCGTTTCGTATCCCGGTTGATGCTCTTGTATTAATAACCATCATTACCTGATCGTTGCATAATATACTATTTTCTATACCCGTAAAATAATAATACACCTACATACCCATAGACTGTTACACAATGAGATCCATTATGAAACGGATTCAGAATCGGTATCGTAATGAAAAATATGTATCATAATGAGTTCATATGATTATGATTTAATCAATCGGAAATACCTACAATTCAATAGCGGAAGGCTACATTGAAAATTTAGTTCAGAACAAAATCAGCATTTTCAATACAATTTGAAATGAATTTAAATATTCCTTCCACTTTCAGATCAGTGGGACCCAGAATACAAATATAAATATAACATTCATATTTTGTCATCGTTCATAGGATGTAAGGAAATAGCGTATGCAACTCTCATGTAATGGTTTCGTTTCGTTTCGTATCCCCGTTAATACTCTCCACTATGTTTTGTGTGGAGGCCATATTCAAAGGTTCGAATAACATCACAATTCTGAAAACGTGCGTCATCTCTTCACCGAAACGTTCAATTATTAGTCGATTAGCCTCATTGACCTGCTACCCTAGAGAGCTCGTCTAAAAATCACACCTGCTCATGTTTCCGGAAAGCGTCATCGGCAGAATATGATCTAATTAAAAGACGGGGCAGAAAAAAGCTCGAACCCAAGCGGCACGTAACCAGGCGAAAAAACTATAAGGGCCAATTCCCTTCCCTTCAGTTTTTCGCAGCATCACCATGCGTCGTGGCGTATTTAAATGCAGGTCGTCTCCCGTCGACTGAAATCGACGACGTGACGATGGCAAATTACTTGCTGGGAACTTGAAAGACTAATTTGGATTTGATTGTGTGTGATGCCGTTCTTTCAACCGGTTTTGAATTCAGACCGTCTTTTCGAGGAAGGCACTTAATTTGGATGCGTTTTTGTTCGTATTGGTTATTTCGGCAATATACTTCGTCAAATTGAGTCTTCACGATGTGTTTTGGATTTGGAAGTTGAAGTCATTCTGGTGAAATAATGAGTTTTTGCGAAGTTTTCCTCCACTTTTCTCCGAATGACTATAATGTATGAAAATGCTAGCCAACCCTACCAATGTGTTTTGTTGTTCATAACAATCATACAGAATCATCCAACAGAGAGTATGCACCTAGCTTTTCTCTCTCATATGGAATTGGAAGCAAAAAGGCTCGGACACATTTTACACATATCCTCTAACCTCTGCCTTTGAACTCTCTAGTGGAAGGGTGTCGAATTGAAACTGGGGTCGATTGATCCATCATGTGGAAAGGTACTAAATCATTTTTCCAATGTTTACTATTTTCATTGATATTAAGCCAAACATTCAATGCAAAACTGTCAGCTTCTAATGATCTACAAGTCTCAGATTCAACCTGTCTCGGAATACAGTTCTCATGTGTGGAGTTCGGCACCAAAAAATCAATTGAGGCTTCTCGATTCTATTCAGAGGAAGGCAATCCCTCATGTTGGTGATTCTTCGCTCACAGACTCGCTCACTTCATTGAAACATCGAGGAAGGGTCGGAGACTTGTCACTCTTCTATAGATATTTTCACGTTCGGTTCTCTTTTGAATTGTTATCAATCGTTCCACCCTTGGCAATATCTACCCTGATGACTCGTCGAGTACAAAATATCACCCCTTTGTTGTGAATTTGAAGACCTTTCAAACCTCTCTTGCTCAGCGATCTTTCTTCTATAGAACAGCTGAGCTTTGGAACTCTATGCCGGAAGAGGTTTTTTCTGAGGTTTACAAACCTGCAAAAGGTAATGTAGTTCTGATTTTGGAATATGTTATTGAGTTATGGACCCTAATGGAAAATCCAAGTTTTCTGCTTCGGGAGGATGCGCGCAATCTGTCATCTTGGATTGAATGTACGAATTTTTTTTTATTTAACTGAACGGTTGATTCCAGGGCCGAAATGTCCATCCAAATTGAAAGAAGATAAAGATCCTTACAAGGTTTGTGTCTATAATTTTTTTCATGAGTCTAACTGGTGGAGAGTTACAGCGGACGAAACGTGAACATTTTTCCAAAAAATCGTCAAAGTCCTCGTTTTTCAAAGAATTATTTTTAGCTAATCGATGAAAAATTGTTGTTTCGTAGATATTTGTTACAAATTTTTTAAATTCCAAAGCCAGCTCATTTCCACACCAGCAGTGCGTTGTTTTCAATTGTAGTTTTTTCAATAGGCCTGATCTATAGATAAAATGAAACAAGTTGCAATATGAACAAATATTATAAGAATCGCAAAAAATGGATTTCAGTGATTATCCACCTCCTCAAATAGCATTCCAAACAACATCCACCCCCTGCTATGAGCCATGATGGGAGGTAAATTGGTATATGAGCCATAGATTGGCTTTTTTCAAAAAGAGATTGGTACCTACAATATAAAGAATTGATAGAACAAGCAGATTGTAATGAAGTTTCATTAATTAGGAATACAGTTCAGACACACTCAATCAGAATATTTCGATCAATCTGAAGAAACTTGCCTACACTTTACTCCTGTGATACTATTTCTATCTTTTATTGGTTTTGAATGATAGGACTGCGAATATTTCCCCATTATATTGAAATTGTTTATGGTCTCCCTCTCACTAAACAGGATAGCTGAAAATAATAATTCCAAACCTTTTTCTCTAGATTCTAGAGCAAATTTTGTTTTTCCTTCTTCATTACCGTACCAGAGTAGGAGGAACCCTTTGCCTCTCAACGAATATCTCGTTATTCAAGAAGAGAATATACAAAATAGCATTAATCCTGAAGTCTTCTTTGAATTGAAGTTTTCGAGGCTGTATGTCTCGAAAAATGTTTTTTCCTACGATTGACAGCAATATTAATTTCGCATAGCATAGTACCACTTCTTCTGCCTAGGCAGCAAAATAATACTTTGCTGATTGATATGCGTTTGGAGGAGAGAATACTTTTGAGTCGCTATAACTGTCCATAATGTTGTCAAAATATAATTACTATGAACACATTTCCATAGCAACCAACTATTCCAACACTTGCGATTTCTATCAAATTTTATTTGATTCATTACTACAGGAAAAATAAAAAAGAATATTGTGATATTTTGCAAATAAAATATCCTACATATATCATTATGAACAATCGGAGAAAAAATCATATGTTCAACTCTGCAGCAAAGTGGAATGACTGCTCTAGCTGAATTCCTAGACTCGATACGCTCGGATATGAACTCAGCCGCGGCAGTCAATCTACTACTTTGCTGCCTAGTAAAACGAGTAACTATTTCACGAGGGATTTCTGTCGCTCTGTTCCAAAGCGACTCCTGAAAGAGAGAAGTTCGATATGTTCCCATCTTTAAAATAAAACAGCTGCAAGATCAACTGCGAAACAAATGACGAAACTGACAAATAATCAATAAGGATCTGAGCATCCAACTAATACATCAGCTATATCAATTCGTGAATAATAAAAAAACACCCAACAAATCCCTGATACTGCATAAACAGATATTTTTCAGCAATCCAGTTCCAATACATGCTTCATTATTACACATAGACCCCTCAGAATATCCTCGCTCGATTCTCTCTTTTGATAAAAGGCTGTCCCAAACTAAATGATTTCTGCTTCAGTGAGAATCGTTTATAACGGAGATATGGATCTTGGAATGTCCAGTCGTTTCCTGCGGTGATCGTAGGAACCAGTGGAGTAGGAAGAAGTTTATTAGAAATATGCATTATTTTTGTTATGCGATGAGCAAAAAAAAACAATTTTTTTATTGCCTCTCTGATATCATACATGATAATCAACCATGAAACAGTAATTTCAATGACATTTTTTTATTTATTTATTTATTTATTATTCATACAAACCTTGCGGTTTAATTACATGAATAAATGATAATTACAATATCCAAATGATAAATTACATAATAAGATAAAAATTCACAAAATTTGCAATATTTAGAAAATGTAGACACCTCAAAATAGTTATACCTACATATAACTAGATATATTTTACAATATGTAAATTGTATGAGGACTGACACACCTTTGAAAGTTTTTATGATTCATATAGAGATAGAGATTGAATGACTCAATATTGTTTTGCAAAAGACACTGGTAGAAACTGTCCATTCTAGATCCATCAGTATATTGAGTTGATTTGCAAGTCGAAACATGTTTACCGTAGGTGATCTCGAAATGTTAAATGATGGAGGGATATTAAACATTAGAACCGGGCGCAATATTCTAGGTGGCACGTTGAATCTGATCAAAGACAAAAGTTCTGAGGAGTTTATTCTGTTATTGATGATATTATATAAAAATACCATAACTGAGAGTTGTCGTCTATTTTCAAGGGATAAAATCTTGAATTCATTCCTAAGAGTTGAAGATCTTGTTGTCTGGTAGCTAGGATAAATGTGATGTTTTTTAAAGTAGAGTAGTCTTAAAAATTTATTTTGAATTTTTTCTAATCTATTCAAATTGCTTTGAGATTCCGTGAACCAAATCAAAGAGCCAAACTCTAACCTGCTTCTAACCAAGCTATAGTACAGAATTTCGAGTGTGTTGATATTATTAAAAATATACGATTGTCTTATTACAAAACCTAACATTTTATTAGCTGACTTCACTAAGTTCTCAATGTGTTTGGCAAATGAGAATGTGCTATTATAGGTAATACCTAAATCTTTGATTTCAGTGCAGCGTTTCAAGCTTTGACCCCCTATTAAATAATTGAAAACACATGGTTGCTTGATACGCGATATAGGTAAAACAGAACATTTATTTAGATTGAAATACAATTTATTCTTATAACTCCACTCCAATACCCTACCAATGTCCTTCTGTAACATAACACAATCTCTAACTGTTTCAATCTTTTTCAATATTTTGAAATCATCTGCGAATATAAGGCCTTCTGATGATTTTAGTACTTCGGGTAAATCATTAATAAAAACTACAAAAAGAAGTGGTCCAAGGTTGGAGCCTTGAGGCACTCCAGAATTTGCTTCGAATTTTCCAGATGTGTTTCAATTGTGTTTAGTCATTATATATCTGTTTTCTAAGTAACTTCTGAATAGACAAATTAGGTTATATGTTAATCCAAAACTACTCAATTTCTCTAGTAATATGTCGTGGTCAACTTTATCGAATGCCTTACTAAAATCAGTATATATAACATCAAGCTGAGATTTACATTTCATTGATTCAAATACATGATTACTGAATAGGAATAGGTTGGTATTGGATGATTTTTTTGACACAAATCCGTGTTGATGAGGTACTATATTATTTTCCACATGTTTATATAGTTCACAATATAATATTTGTTCAAAGAGTTTGGCGGGGGCACACATAATTGATATAGGCCGATAGTTTTCGATGTTCATTTTATCACCGGACTTGAATATGGGACATACCAATCCTGTTTTCCAGACTGATGGAAATATACTCGTTTTCAAAACAAGATTATAAATATGTATCAGAGGCTGCCGCACCCATTCACCGCAGGCCTTCAATAAATAAGGTGGTATTCCATCAGTCCCCTCTGACCTTTTGGGTTTTAGCTTTTTTAGTGCGACATCAAAGTCCAACTCATTAACTGAACTCAGTACTAGTGTATTATTTGTTACGTCCAAGCTAGAGTCGAGAAGTAAATTGTAAGATGCTTTTTTGTCAGCATACACTGACGAGAAAAATGTTCCAAATGATTCTGCAGTTTTTTCTTCTGCTACCTCTTCCCCGTTATATATGAATTTATCGCTATTAGAATTTTTCCTATTATTTTTCACGTAATTCCAAAAATTGTTTATGTCAGACGATATTTCCTGCTCTAATTTACCCACATAGCAATCAAAAGCATATTCATAACTCGAGCACATGCTGAGGATATGTTTCAACTCATATTCCCCAAATAATATTCCTAGTATATTCCCAGCATGAGTACTTTACTGCTATGAATGTTCTTTTCATCATATCTATCTAGGAATATTGTAGCATATTCTGGGGATCTTGGGACACATTCCCGTAAATACTTCAAAGAATATTTGTTTTAAAAAATACGTACATAACAATTCAACATTTACATTTTTGTGAACTAACCACTCAAATCAACCCCGTAACCTTACTTTTTAGAATCTATTATATTACATTCTAATACATTTTCAACTTGACATTTAGTACAAACTGGCTAGGTTGAAATCCCAACTGTTAGTACTTCGACTTCGTTAAAATCTTCCTGGCAGCACTGCATGCATGCGTGCGTGGCAAGTCGCAAGCTAAGCTTCCATTTTCCAAGCTTCTTGTTCTTTGTTCTTGTTGAAATTGAATGTTATCTACAATCAGTTTACCAGTTGACTTGTTTATTTTCAAAGAAGACATTTTATCAGTGTGTGTTCAGTGTTCTCTATTGTGGATTGTGCATATTCGATACCGATAGTGAAGTGTGGGGAAGTTATCGAAAAAAAAGTAAGGTTAGGGTAAGCTTTCTTCACAGCTCTTTTTATTCATAGAATAATATCTTGTATATCTATTTTAGATGCTGTTCAATGTAATAAGAGAACAAAAAATGCCTGTGAATATGAAATTATCCAAGAAGTAAAGAGATGGTTATCTAAAGCTAAAGAACGGGTTAAAAATGAATTGAAGAAAACTGAGATGAGGTGAGTTTTGAATTTTGGACCCTACCACTGTCCCAGTATACCTACATGTTCCAATGGAATATCTCCTAAACCAGAAGTGATTTCCGATATTTACATTGCTCAAAGCAATATGTATAATTATCTATATTGATTATTCAGAATTTTAAATTTTTATTTTTTCAAATAAATGAAATATTCCATTGTAACATGTATACCGGGACACCCGGTATATTGTTCTAATCCATTATATTTTTAGGTCCCAAAATCAGCAGCGTTCCCAGGACACTGAAATAGGATAAAAAACAATAACATGTGAATAAGAATTTCTTAGTTTTTCATAAATGTTTTAAAAGTATTTGATGTCTTTTGTTTGAAAATGCCAAGAAACTAACTACTAGAACCTTTAAGGATAATGATGTTGCATCTCCTAAAGTCACCCCCATATATTCATCTTGGACATATCCAGTTTGCACATATAGGGTATATTGAGCGTATATATAGCATATGCTATGTTGGTGATATAGGTATATTCTGAGGATATTTGAATATATTCAGGGTATATATTTCAATCATATACCTAGCATATACTACTTGTGGCCAAAAAAATATACCTAGCATATTCTCAGCATATAGTAACCATATTCTGTGTATATGCTAGGGATATAATCTCAATATTCTTATGCGTTTAGGAATATGTTTAGCACATACTTGGTATATAATTTTGCTATGTGGGTATTAACTAATTTTTTTTCTCAACTCTAATAAGCTTAGTTACCTCTCGCCTCACTTCTATGTATTTATCATTGAAATAAGTGGATATATTTTTCAGTTCTCTATACTTCTCTTTCTCTGTCAAGATACTTTTTATGTCGTTTGTGAACCGAATGGGATACATTTTAGATTTACTGTAATGAATATATTTTGGCACACATTCCTCAATAATATTATTCCAAATACCGTAGAAATGCTGTAAAGCTCGGTTCACATCTAGTTTTTCGTTCAACACTATATCCCAACTTGTATCCCTGATACGCTCCGTTAACGTAAGAAAGTTAGCTTTTTTATAGTTGTACCTTGTGCGATTTTCAGAAATATTATTGATATTTTTACACGTACCCCCATTTGTCATATTTTCGATACAAATTTCGAGTGCAGGATGATATTCATCTTCTTTAACAATTGGCACGAGATCTCTTTTAACTGTACAATTGTATAAATTATTCTCCGAAGAGATTACTAAATCTAATGTTCTTCCGTGATTGTTCTTTATGTTATTATATAATGTGAAACCATTAAAATCCATGAAATCATGAAAACTGTCAAGTATTTCATTTGATATATTTTTATTATAAGTAGTTCCGGTTATATCGGGTATATTGAAATCTCCGCAAATATAAACATTATCAGACTTTTCCATGTTATTCTGTAAAAATTCAAAAACTGATTCATACACACTGACTAAACTTCCAGAAGGAATATATACCCCACAGAGAACGTACCTGCGATCTTTTGCTTTAATTTCAATTATAATTGCTTCAAAAAATGTACGATTCTTGATAACTTTCAATACTTTATATTGTTTTTTGATTGCTAGAAAAACACCACCTCCGGTTTTTTTATTCGTAATTGCCAAATCTCTATCGCATCTTACCAAATTGAACATCTTCAAGTCTATTACCTCTCCATCATCTACTCCATCCTGTAACCATGTTTCGACTGCTATTATTATATCAAAATCACCAATTGATGAGTTCCTAAAAAATTCAAAACATTTAGTGTTCAATCCTCTACAATTTTGAAAATAAATATTCATGAGTTTCGACATGTTGAGTCTTATGTGAGCTCGCGCACCACTCAAAATAACAAAAAAAAAAAAGAAAAATCAGAATTACTGCTGCAAGTTTAACAACACAGCAGTTTATGTTATAAAATGAATATCCATAATATCATTTCGAGTAAGATATAAGCTTTGAATTATCGACTCGAATCCACATCAGCAAGTTGAAATGCCGCAGAGTTTTCGGTATATAAAAATAATTCAACATAGTCGATGGGCATACTTGAAGGCTGGCGGTAAATCAAATCTTCTCTTAAACAATTCGTTCAGGCCAGTATTAACTACCTACACAGTAGGTAGTTTGTCTGACTGACACCTATCAGAAAACAACTACTTTCCTGACTAATACGACAAATTGCATTGCATTATGCATAAGTATTTTAAGGGAAGTCATCGACTTCATGTTGATGATGGCACTACCTTGTACTGACGAGTGGCCAAATAACCCAAAATTGTTCAAAAGTTGATTTTTTTTATCGGTATATGTAATTTTTTGGCGATCAGTATCATCAACAATCTGCACTAGTCTGCCTGAAAATATAGGTGAAGATGATGATGACTGTTTACCATCACACGTGATTTCCAAACAAGGGTACCAGGAAGTCATAGAAGGGTTGAAATACATTGGTATAAAGAGGATTTTTTCTTGGCTTCAATTTTCTCCGAATCAGAATCATAGGTACGTGTATATCATTGAAAGAATTTTGTTTCATTCAAAAAAAGGAAGAGAGAGTTCATCCAAAACAGCTACTCCCATGCCTATATGGAACGAAGGGTACTGGGTTACATAAAAATCACTTTTTCTTGTTCAATTTGTATAGCAAGGAAATGAAAATATCGAATATAGAAAATATCTACACAAGGCAATATGTATAGACGGTTCCAAGGTGAGTGCAGGGATCGAAGTTGAAAGTACGGGACTCTTCCTTCAACATCTTTCAGAACTGATCTTCATAAATCCAATACGTGTTGAAGAGGCCTTCACTCCGAAATGTTTCAGAAGACAAATCTATATTTATCTTTCATATGAGCTACGAAGTGGGGACGATCGAGATCCTCTGGCTGACTGACAGTTATTCGATATCTAAAGTTGAGCAGCGCTGAGCGCGGTCAGTACTTGGACGGGTGACCGCGTCGAAAGCCCATACAACTGCAGCAAAATAGCATATCATAGCTCGCAGGCAATATATCAATGAGCACAATGAATACATTGCGGATATGCCGTCCATTGATGGTGGGCTAGTAAAAATCACTACCTCTGGTTGGAATACCAGAGGGTTCGGCAAAATTTCCGGTTGAGGGAAGTGTGCTAACCGGAGTCGGTGTTTGCTCTTGGTAGTGAAAATAGCCCGACGTTGAATAAAGAGAAAGAACTAAGCTCCAAAGTCGATCAGATGAAACTTAACTGAAATGAAGTACCAAGACGAGGCAAGCAAAAACAGGAATTTGCCTTTTGCTAAAGTCCAGTCCTAAGCTCCTGTGGTCGAATAAAAAACATCATTCCTTGAAGGGTCATCTGAGTGCAATGGAGTAGTCGAATAGTACAAGTTGCTGTTACTACGCCATTGCTGTTGAAACTACGAAACATCTGGTAGGAGAATGACAAATTCTGCGAAGGGCTCAAGTTGTTTGTAGAAGTGGAATTGTAATCAGTCGACAACTCCATTAAGATTCTCGAAATCGAGGGCCTCGGATAGATTGAAATGGTACACAAAAGACCTTTTCGGTCATTTACGATATTCAATAGATTTGAAAACCTTCTATTCAACCT
Organism: Zygogramma bicolorata; assembly: GCA_032362365.1. NCBI lineage: Eukaryota > Metazoa > Arthropoda > Insecta > Coleoptera > Chrysomelidae > Zygogramma > Zygogramma bicolorata. The sequence continues at coordinate 828,262 of JAVJAQ010001619.1, forward strand.
CACTAATTCATTCCAATGGTAATGATCTTTCAATTGTTTTTTGAAACAGCTGGCCCATATAAAAAAAAATTATGTGTGGGACTTCAACATATTTGGTACATTCATGTAGACTTGAAAGACGTTATTTTTTGGGAATGTGCTCTTTGTCTTTTTCTTCTTCAGTCAATGCGAAAAAATACAAAACCTCTATGAAAGAAAAACATTTGACATAGTCAGTGGGCATACTTGAAGACTGGCGTTAAATCAAATAATCTTTCGAATAATCTGTTCAAGCCAATCTCAAAATACCTACACAGTAGGTTTCGGCTGGCACCTGTCAGAAAAAAACTACTCCCCTGGCTAATACCACGAAGGGCATTGAATTATATCCGACCGGTGCCAGTGCAGGTTTCTTCACAGAAGTAAATCCTGCATTTGCTTTAGTCGATACAAATGAAGGAATTGATTTTCAATTATAGGGACGGACACACTTGCAGACCGGTTTCGGGCTATTTGGCCACTCGTCAGTGCAAGGTAGTGCCATCATCAACATAAAGTCGATGACTTCTTTCAGAGGATCAAGCCCCGACCAAAGCTGATGCGAACAACGAAGTTATTGCGCCATCTACCAATGGACGAGGTATTCCAAAAGCAAACCGAATTCACCCATTCCTCCTGCGAGGAAAATGTAAAAACATTTGACATAGTCAGTGGGCATACTTGACGTCCATTGGTAGATGGCGCAATAACTTCGTTGTTCGCATCAGCTTTGGTCGGGGCTTGATCCTCTGAAGGATTTTGATTTTTCAATTATGGGAAGTCATCGACTTTATGTTGATGATGGTACTGCCTTGCACTGACGAGTGGCCGAATAGCCCGAAACCGGTCTGCAAGTGTGTCCGTCCCTATAATTGAAAATCAATTCCTTCATTTGTATCGACGAAAGCAAATGCAGGATTTACTTCTGTGAAGAAACCTGCACTGGCACCGGTCGGATATAATTCAATGCCCTTCATGATATCAGCCAGGGGAGTAGTTGTTTTCTGACAGGTGCCAGCCGAAACCTACTGTATAGGTAATTTGAGACTGGTCTGAACAGATTGTTCGAAAGATGACTCTATGAAAGAGGCAATATCAAATATTTAGCACATGCTATGTTGATGAGTCTTTAATCAACTTCCCATATAGGCTGTTACTTCCTTTATGTGGATGAATGGAACGTGTCTGCGAATAATATTCACATACTTACCTATCAAAAGAGAGTGTACCACTTCTTAAAAATGCCTTTCCACGAGATCAATCATATTCCTGAATATTATTCCTTTTCGAATATATTTCTACCATATCATTCATGACATAAAAAAAAAGTTTTTACATAGTCCAAATTTTTACTTTTGAATATCTTACTTTCGTCCCATTATGTTGATGACAGAAATCATATAAAACCAATACTCAACTCACATACGACAAGCACGCCTATGGATCGTAACATTTCTTCTCCATAAACTTTTTATTCTCATCTCGGTAAATTAAATTACTTCAAATGTGCCCACTTTTTGCAGTATTTCTGCCCTTAAACTAATGTTTATGATAAAGTGAAGTTCAGATCTGCAACCCACTCTCTTCGTCCATAAAATTCGGATTATATCGTTTCAGAGGCCGTTTTCAGGAAAGGATTTATATTTTGATTCCTGCTGAGGGACAAAAAACCAAGGGGCATAATAATAAATGGGCAGGACGGTTCAGCTTTTTTTATGTGAATACGGTTTCTTTATGAGATTCTTCAGCTACTTATAGCAGTTAAATGATTATGAGATGAAATTTGAATACAGTTTATGGAATCAGTAAGAGATTTCGGGGTTGACGTTTCGAGAATTTTTTTCGAATACCAGCTGTGGAGTTCGATATGATTTTCATGGTTCGTTCATTCAACTTAGATTTCAACGGTATCAACCGTAATTTTTGAAGGTTATACATGTATGGAAATATATATATATATATATATATATATATCCCGAAGGAAAGTTCCGGGTTCGTTTTGTGATGAACTGGATTCGCCCATAGATCATTCAATGCCCTGCGTGGCATATCCGAAGTAGTAGTTTTGTTCTGGCAAACACCTGCCCAAACTGTCACCTGCATTGTTGGTGATGTTGTGAGTATAGACAAAATACATTGTTTCGAATATCACGGATGAACTGAAATTCTCAAGGAATGTCTGTTGGTAATGAAGGTGGGACACCAGAGAAATTCGTTAATTTCAAGTTAATGGACCGTTTTCACTAGTTAATATAAAAGGATATAACAGAAACACTTCACCCAATAAATCGCGATACAGTAACAATGGAAAAACGTCCTGAATGCCTCGACAACGAGATAACTTACGAAGGCTTCCCCATAAACCATAACTATTGCTAAATTACCGTCCTATAAGCCTTCTTAGCGTATTCTCGAAATTATTCGAGCTAATGGTATATACTAGAACAATTGTAAGATATTTCAAAAGTGAAAAACTTTTCAGGAAATGTCAGCACGGCTTTCGATTGCATTGACCTCAAAATTTTGAAAACTAAACTGAAACGTATCCGAGATGTAACTCTTGACTAGTTCAAATTATCTGTGAATTGAAGAGCCCAAGCTGCAAATTGAAGGAAATAAACTCTGAAAATGATATGCGGTCGAAGGCTCTAGAGACAAGGTAGTATTTTGGACCCCCTCATGTTTATTATTTTCACCCATGGTTTGGCAATGTTTACTGGACAGAATAAAATCGTAATCAACTTTGCAGATGATAGCACTATATTAGTGTCAGCCAATAATTTTCCCGAAATGAATAAAATTGCTAGTGGATCCATATCTCGATCCACAACTGGTTTACTAACTCACGACTAGTCCTTGATCCGGATAAAACCAATGTTATATTCTCTAGAACATACCGTCGAAACCACAACAGGTTATCCATCTCTTAAGAACAAAAATATAGTTTTTCTAGAGTGCTAAATCTTTAGGAATTTTCGTTGATAAAACGCTGAATTTTGGAAGCCACATTGATTATATTTAAAGAAAGCTCAGTCAAGCCTGTTATGGACTCAGAATACTTCATAAAAACTCTAACATAAATGTAAATAAGACGTTTCATTTCCCAAATTTTCATTCCCGGGTCAGATATGGATAATATATATATATACATATATATATATATATATATATATATATATATATATATATATATATATATATATATATATATATATATATATATATATATATATATATATATATTTATTTAAAGTTTGGAACATACCCCTTCCTATTGAAAGTATCGAGAAAATTCTAGTTGGAAATGTATTCTGAAAAATTGAATTCCATTGATAATTTCATCAAGCTGTCCTGATGCCGCTATTTCATATGAAGATGGCCATTCCTTTTATGTTGTCGAAAAGAGAGGTCTAGACAGATATATAGGATCTTCTTCTACTATTTGGTGGAAGATCATCACAAAAAATGAGAAAAAATCTTCACATGCTTCCATGCCACCAATATTTATAACTTACAACTTCAGTTTTGTCCTACAGGACCTTATTACACTGATAGTATTTGTTTGATAATGTCCGTATAGAACGACACTGCAGTAACGTTTGTAATAAGATGCCTAGGAAACCCTGGTGTATCTACCTATACCTGAATAATTTTGGGATAAACTTGGCGAAAAACGATTGCTTTATTTTTGAGATCATAGAAACTTCAGATCTCTATTGTAGATGGCGATCAGTCATATACCATATGAAACTTTATCTTCACTAGAGAGAAATGTGCAACCGAATATTCTACTACTGTTTATTATTTGCCTACTGAGATTTTTACAGCCCTGACAGCCAATCAAATGCATTTCAGAAAACGTGCATGTAACGTGGAAACCTACCGTTAACAACCTGTCAATCCTGTCACTGTCACCTGCTACCTCTACAAGTTTTTAGTGTTTTTATATCAGTTTGTAAGACTGGACTTTGATTCCGAAAAAATATACTTTGCCAATTCACCTGAAAATGTACGACAAAGTTGCCTTCTGTTGAAAAAAAAATGCTAGTGTATTGAAAGTGATAGACTGTCTTGGAATTGGGGATATACACACCAGTTATGCAACGGTTCAAAATACGTATCACATCGATTTTTCCTTCATTTGAACAACATTTTGTTCTCAATCTCTCATTGATAAGAGCTATAGATGTTTCCTTCTCGATTTGAGACTTTCGCTCAAGCTGAAACGAATAAAATTAGCTACGACGCTACATTCATGTAATTTTTTTTGGGTGATTTGTTTTGCACTTACCTTAGGTACTGAATAAAGACGAATATCTGGATCCTCTGATTTTGACTGTCCACACAAAATACAAAATCTTCTACACATCGTGAAAAAGTCGAAACTTATTCCACTTATATAGACTTTTAAACACTGTTGAATTCGAAGAAATAATTTTAGATAGTTTTCATTGACAACAATAAACCTCAAAGTTACGTCAATCTGACAAAACCGACATTTGACAGATTTTTTAAATTGCTCATATAACGCCCCCACACAAAAATTAGAAAGCTTTCGTAATCGTCTATTGTTTTTCGCCAAGAAATTCTAAAAAATATCGAGTCACTAGATACACCAGGCTTTCCTAGGCATCTTAGTTTGTAACAAATATGAGTGACATGATGACAGGAAGTTCTATTTCTCACTCTGCGAATAGGATTTCATTTGAAATAGTTGTCTCCGTCCAAACCGGAAGGGAGTTGCATTTGTTTTGTGTTCAAACTGAACTATAGGCCGCAGGCATGTGATATCACATGACAACTGTCAATAAGCCTGCTGGACAAACGAATCGTATTCCCATAAACAACAGCGGTAATTTGATGAGATTATAATTGCAATTTTGAGGAGATACAAAATGTTTTGAACATACCGTTGCCCACTTAATTCATTTATCCAAAAACACAAAATATTATCAAAATCACAATTTGGTTTTCAGGACGGAAAATGCACCCAAAATGCACTACTGCAGCTAACTGATAGCATATATAAAGCACTAGATAGAAGCAAACCGTCAATAGGAGTTTTCATCGATTTATCAAAAGCATTTGACACAGTTAACCACTCCATTCTATTAACCACTCTGGAGAACATTGGAATAAGAGGGAACGCATTCAAATTATCACAATCATATTTGACAGATCGGAAACAAATCGTGAGAATTCAAAATATAGAGAGTACTGAAAGGAAAATTTAATATGGAGTACCACAAGGAACGGTTTTAGGTCCAGTTCTATTCTGTATATATGTAAACCAATTATTTTCTATAGGATCGTCAGGTGAAATAACTAGTTTTGCAAATGACACTGCGGTTTTCTATTCTGAAGAAACCTGGCTTGAGGTCAAAGAACAAGCAGAAAAGGATCTGGAAATGATTAAAGATTGGTTTGATTACAAACAACTTTCCTTGAATTTCAATAAAACATTTTTCTTACCTTTCTGTAATTATAAATCTTCTTTGCCACAATATCAATTCATACCCATTCAAAATACATTCAGAATATTTTCGACGACAAATATAAAATAATTAGGAGTTTTAATAGATTCTCATTTGAAATGAAACTTCCATGTAAATTATTCAGTGAAAAATTAAGAAGTATCCTTCATAAGTTCCGCCAACTTAACAACAGATTGGACCTGGAACAAAAAAAAATAGTTTATTATAGTCTTGTACAAAGTCATTTGACATACTGCCTAATAGGATGGGGAGGGGTATCCAAAACTTACCTGTGTCCATTGAACGTGATACAGAGAAAATTCTTAAAAATAATGTTGAACAAGTCTCTCCGCTATAGTAGTGACAAGTTGTATAAGGAATCTGGGATGTTCGACCTAAGACAATTATTTTATAAGGCACTTGAGTTAAATCAATTCAAGGAGAAGGGAAAACTAAGTCGGCCGAGCCATGAGTATATCACACGCCACAAAAATAAATATATCATTCCATATGCATCCAAGAATGTAGGTCAGAGGTCCTATAAATTTCTGGGACCAACTGTATTCAACTCCCTACCAGATAGCATACACTCCCTAGAATCATTTTTACATCTAAAAAAAGCGGTCGATAAATTAATAAGGAGTCAACCTCGTGAGAGAATTGGTCAAATATTTGATAATGCCATTTAAAATATTCTACTAAAATAAAAAAAATTAATAAAATGTACTCAGCTTTACGCTCCATATTATTTTAATAATGTTATTTTATTGCCAAATTTGTATAGATCGTAACGTTTTATTTATATCTCCCATAGGGTCTTTTTCATCTTTACACGTCTTCAATTGTTTTGTGATCCGAATGACTTTTCTTATACTTGTGATTTTTATATGCAAAAGTCTCCTATGTTATTATGATTGTTATAACGGTTATTTCAATCTATTTTATTTATACCACATATGATTAATTTTATATCATTTTACATGTCTACAAAGTTTTTGAATGTTCTGTATATATATATATATATATATATATATATATATATATATTAATTTTACACTTTTGTTAACCTCATACTCAATACTAATTTCAGTATCTTGAATTATAAAAATGTATGTACCCCACGTACAAGCAACACCTGTTGCTTCTGTGGGTTACCCAATGTTTATTTGCAGAATGTATAGCCTTGTTATGCTTGCTGTTTTATTTTGTGTAAATAAACGATGATGATGATGATGATGATTTCAACTCATCAGTGGTTAAATCTGGTCTTCTGATTGCCTGAATCCATAATTCACGTTTCTTTTCAGCGAAAGGATCAACACTTTTTTTATTGTCGCAAATGGAAGGGAATCGATGGAATGAAAACTTATCTCTGCCGCTTCTACTTCCACATCTCACAAGCGTTCAAAATTGAGGCATTATCGAGGAAAAATATTTTGAAATTTGATAGAAAAGCACAATACGCATTTGAAGATGCCTCTGTTTGTCCAGCAGGCTGGATTGACAACTGTCATTTACTGTCGTCTGTCAGATATGCCGCGGTCTATCATTCCAAATATTGAATTCCTAACCCTAAAAACGGGTTGATGGCATTCCATATACTTGTCAAAAATGTCAAATGAATCGAAATGAACCAATCGGCGGCATCTGCCCCCCAGGAACTTTCGTTTGTTTTCTTTTTTATAAGTGTGTGATTGGTTAAAACTGGTATTTGCCCCCCACACATAACCTGATCTGGAATGCCTAATAGAATGACTTCATTGTCACCCGATACCAATTTCTTTCAATCCCATATGAGGTGACTTTCTTGTATAGAATGGTATTCCGCAACAGTTGACGTCTTGAAATCCGGTTGTGTCTTCAACAAACGCACGTTGTATTCAAGCAGGCTCCTGATTAAAAGCAGACGACTGACTCCTTCGAACACCACCGCAGGAATATCAAATTAGTTTTCGAGTATATTCGTATATACGTGTTCCCTTTTCCGAAAGGGAATGAAAGAGCCGTCTATAAAAAGTAATGTATTCGTATTCCAGATCTCTATCCACATTTTCAATTACATAACTGAATACATTATTCATATGGCACATTGTCAGACTTGAGGAGACAGCCCAACCCCAAAGATTGCTATTCGAAGTTTTCAGTCGGTGTTCGTTAACGAATTTCTGTATCGCACAATTGGATTATGTTTACATCCCTCATTTGTTGATTGAATTTGTTTGTGGTCTCGGTAGTGTAGTGGTTAGCATATCTGCCTATCAAGCGGAAGGCCGGGGTTCGAATCCTCGCTGGGCCACCGTGCTGGGTAATCGCACGTTAAAAGGTAAGGCCTCGTTGATCCATTGCTCGCACAAGTTTCGACTTCTGAGGGTTGACGTTCGTCAGCTGGTTAACGGAACGAACAATTTTAGAATAACAAAACAACAACAACACAATTAACAAATCCTCGTATGGAAAAAAGTGATTAATGTAGAGATGTTGATTGAAGTTATCGTGGAAGCTGTTGCAATAAAATCGGAACTTTAAATTGGTACGATTCTGGGTTGGGCAGCATTTCCACTTCAATTGATTTGAAATGAATCCAATTGCCTATTCTATATCCATCCAACAAGGATAGTAACCCAAACAATGATGAATGAGTGATCGAAGCGTGATAACTACATACATTTGCATCTATTGGGTAGAATAAACACGCCTCCTTACGCTGGCCAATCGAAATCAAATGCAATCGACTGGTGGAATTCGCGCTACAGTGTCGGAATAGTCAGTTACGTTTCAACGCTTGTGGTGTGTACATATATAGTATATTGAAGTTTGAAATTTTCAAAATGTCAAGTACTGATACGGCTGAAGGAACTGCTGATATGTATCCATATAGTCCACCCAAAAAAAAAATTGCCCTTATACAATTTCGTTCGTTCCTTCGTGCGACTCTGTAGGAGCAGCTTTGTCTGAGTGATCACGTGCAGAATGCATGATAATGTTTTGGATTAATCTTTTGCTTGAATGGACAGCAGTTTCAATTCATTTGAAGAACGCCCCAATAAGGTACATCATATGATGTATTTGTTCACAGGTACCGTTTAGTCTGTGTATACATGAATCTGATTAGTCTTCAGAGATTATTAACCTATTTTTTTTTCTACTGAGACTAGACGAATTTTTCCAATTTGTTGGTTTCCTACTTTTCATTCCAGAAAATCATTCTTTGTTTCATCTACATCAATGCCAGTAGAATATCACTAATATGCAATCACTTTATATGTGATAATATCAATTCAATTCAATTCTCTATTGACCAGTTTGGTACACAATAGAACATATGGCAAGTCATATTTTTACAGTTGAAATAATTGTACAAAAGCACGTATCACACCCACAATCTATCATATACTACATCAGATTATTTACAGTTAATAATAAAATAATTACATAACAAACATACATATATCTAACCCACAATACAATACATTCAACAGTTACGATCATGCAGAAATTCTTCGTAACTGTAGTAACATTTGTATAGTAAGAGATTTTTGATGCTCCCATCTAATAATTTCTCTGTTTTAATTTTTCTAATAGCTGACGGCAGCGCATTGTAAAGACTAACTGCTTTATATAGTGGTGAGTATTCAAATCTGGAGGTTTTGTATTTAGGCACCTTCAATAAGTTACCATTACACGTTGGATATTCATGACATGATGAGGTTTTTTCAAGCAATGACTCGTTTTTTTTTTGGCGTTGCTCACACATTTATATACGTATATGCAGGAAGCTGACAGAAGCCTTTCTCTAATTAATACTGGTCTATAACTCTCTGAATAATTCATGTCAAATATCAGTCTCACTAGTCTTTTCTGTAATACAAAGATCCTGGTGAAGATTTTGCACTTCTCCAACACATTATATTGTAAGAAATGTGTGAATATGCCATTGCATAGTAGACACTGAGCAGACTTGACCTGCTTATACATTGCTTAATCTGTTTTATTGCAAAATATGCTTTGTTTAATTTACAGCATACACTATCGATATGCAAATCCCAAGTCAGTTGTTCATCCAAAATTGTACCCAAAAATTTTGTACCAGTAACAACATCAATATCAAGTGAGTCGCATATGTGATCTGGAATATTGCTCTTTCTGCTATAGAACTTCATAGATACAGATTTTGTAGAGTTTAAGATGAGATGGTTGAGTTGACACCATTCTGAGAATTTTTCAGTCACACAATTAATTGTTCTACCAATATTCTAAGATCTGTTCCTGATACAGCAACAGTCGTATCATCAGCAAACATTGTCATTTGACAATTTGGTAAGTGTTCTTGCGAATCATCAATCAAACTAAAAAACAATAGGGGTCCGAGTATTGATCCCTGAGGAACACCTGAGTTTACGTTGAAGGATTCAGATAGAACATCATCATACTTTACAATCATGTTGCGATTTTTCATGTGGGACTCTATCCACTCGACTAGGTTTTGTGGAAGTTGGAACATTGTCAAATTTTCCAACAGCAATTTAGATGAAACCATATCAAAAGCCTTGGTTGAGTCGAAAAAAATCGCGCATACAAAATTGCTAGAGTCGACTTCTGTGTATATATAGTTGATCAGATTTTGAGATGCTGTTTCTACTGAGCGGTTTTTCCTAAAACCATGCTGACTTGTGCAGAGTAAATTATTACTTTCCAGATAATCTGTTAATCTGTTCACCAGATTAACAGATTATAGCATATAATTTCAATTTTCGAGACGATGGTAAGATCTTTGATCAAAGGTTGAGCTGGGATACTAATATACATAATCTCTGTGGTAAATTGAGTTCAGCCTGCTAAGCCTTGAGATCAGTAAAGGAGCACTGTAATGAAAAATATATCACTCTGTGTTATGCAAACTTTCACTCCTATAGTTGACATTGCTCAGGGAATTTGGGAGCTGACACTGATTGTTCAAGAACAATAATTTTACAAAAATCCACGTTGAGAATCCTCTGTAATCTTCCCTGGGGACACTCATCCAGGGGATCTTGTAAAAATAATAAAATTCAAACCTTAGTTGATGCTTACACACACAAACACACACACGAAATATTGGGCTATTCCTAAATATCTGTCATTGTTTAGCTGCAACAGATCAAGGCATAATTACTAATCAGATTTAAGGATAATTTACTTCCGGCAAAGCACTCGACAGAGTTTTACCAAAGGAACTTGTATCATAATGGCTAATAAAAAGAAGTCTCAAAGGATTCTTGACCCAAAAGAACTTCTATACACATGACGAATTCTTTTCTTGAGATGATGTTGGGACCGATGTGTATCTAGTTGTAAACATTCATAAATTCGATATCCGTCGGAATTCGTGTTTTATTCATAATTTATTCTGAATTACTTGTCTTGTATGTTATTGTGTTACATTTACTGACGCTTTCGGCAATTTGCTATGGATATCATCGAAATGGTTTCGATAATAACTCATTATCTTCATTATTATCATCAATAGATATTATCGTTTCTCGTGTATGAATGAATTATCGAGTAATCTAGAAAATATTTCTATACGACAAATTCACTTCATATCCAAATTTCTTTACTTACTTATGGAGAAGTAAAAACTTGACTATCTAAACAGAAAATGCACGTCAGACACTGAAGGTTAGTCATTACCCTGGCAACTGAACCAGTTAATGTTTCAGTTTTCCAGAGAGATGAGCAGAATTAATTTTCTATTCATGAATACAATTCTTTTTCTCGAGTGAATTGTTTCCCCGTATCTCATGTGGATTCTCTTTTGCAATCTCGAAAACTCACCTCGCACATCCTCAGCATTTCTGTATTTTCTGATTTTTCTTTTGGATGATATCCTTGGAATTGCTGTGATTCATAAAAAAATATGTCTGACTTACATTTCCAAAAATTTATTCTGGTCCTCTTGTGTATAAAGTTTATTTGGAATTACTATAAACCTTTCACAACCTTCATCTTGTTGGTAAGTTAAAGATTCACGAAGAATTATCCTGAATATACCCATCAATTTGTTTATTTCTGACTTGTGACCGTTGCATGAATTGTAAGATTGCAATCTCAGGTTGTGCGGAGAATTTATACTATTGTTGGCAAGACAAGTAAGTGGAGTTGTTGAGTGCTCCTCTCAAGATCGGAAGTTCCTGAATTTGCCAAGCATGAAGAAGGTTCGCATCTCAAAGAACTTCGTGGCCTGTCCCTCAACTCTAATTATCTCACAATGACAGAAGTGAGAAGTGATGTTGATATTATCGGATGAGTATTTCGAACTGAATTCCGATGAAAAAGTATTCTGATAAGAAAAATATATGTTCTTATATGAGGTGTCGATTTTTTAAGTTGATCAAATATCCAGCACTATATATATATATATATATATATATATATATATATATATATATATATATATGAAAATGATCATACTTATGAATCTCTACAATGAGTGATCAATTACATTCATTGCTCACGGAGAAATATTCAAAGCTAAAGCAGAACAGATCAGAAAAAGTGATTGCTTGCACAACCACTGTAATGCTCAGTGCATTACAGTGGTTGTCTATTTGTGAAAGGTATTATAGATCAGCAATTATATTCATTTTTAAGATTACCAATCATATGTTACCTTCTTATTTCGAAGAGTTTATCATTTATAGAAATTCCACTCATAATTACAATACTAGACAAATTGACAATTTCCACCTGACACGATGTAGTCTTTCAAACTCTATGAAAATCTTATTGTATAAAGGCCTCATTGAATATAATAAACTTCCCAAAAATGTAAAGGATAATAAAAACATGTTTCAGTTCAAAAAAGATTTGACTGATTATATGAAAAGTATCAATAGATAGTAAGTCACTCTGTATATGTTTTTTTCTGTGTACATGTATTTATTATAATTTTCTACAACCTTGCTATTTAATCGGCATAACATGGAAGACTATGTATAGATATATTATGTTTGTATAATAGGATAATCCTACTAATAAATCATTCATTCATTCATTCATTCATACATACTCTAGGCTCAACCAGAGAGAAAAAGCCATAGATAACCCATAGGTAGATGTGGGGTGGATGCTGGATAGAACTTTTCCGGGGTCTGGATCAGATATGTTGATGACATTGAGAATGTCCTTTCAGCACTAAACAGCAGCTGAAAGAATATGAAATTCACGTAGGAAGTACAAGAGGAATAACAGTTGCCTTTTTTAAATGTATCCTCCTGAAGAATCGAATTATTGTTCACGGCTCAGGGCATAAAATGGCAGCACTGCAATTTCTGTTCGATAGGTTCATAACGTTTCCTTTGAAGGAATAAGAAATATAATTACGATAATGATAATAATAATAATATTTATTCACCTTTGTTTGCCTTTTAAACATGATTAAGGTATGTCAGTTCACGTGGTGAGTTGAAAAGAATAAATAACAGATAAACATATAAAATGGGATATAATACAAAATAATATAATAGTTTTAATAAAATTACAATGATATTAAAATTGATATTATGAATGAAATATCACGGGAAATTCTATATATCAGTTGATGGACACTTGTTCCATGAATTCGTATATTGAATAGAATACGTTATTACCCAAGTATCACTTTAGGCATATTTAAAAACTTTTCTGTGTTCCGTGTTTTCTGAAGTGGACCGAGAGTTATTAGGTACAGATCTGAAGTTAATTAACGGTTTTGACTCAGAGATAAAGTGATCAGAAAATATAAATTCAGGGGAATAGTTCGTTTCGACATTTCGAAAAGGTGGTAGTAGTAGAAAGTTTATAATTTCATATGAACCTCAGTACAGTAGAGGGCTTGAACAGATATTCGGTATTAAAAATATGAAAGTCGCATATGAATCTGCTCCTTGATAATCCAAGAGATGAATTAGAGAACAAAAAAATATGATATATGAAATCAGTTGTCAAGATTGCAACAAATTCTTTGGCGAGACCCGACTAGCTATAATATCCGTTCCAAAAAAAAGCACACATGAGATAAGAAAAGGTAAAGAAGATGTAAGGATTGAATGTGCATGACCCAAGCAAAATGTAAAATAGTATGAATGGTGGCAAAGGGCACATTTCTTTCAGGCCGCACTTCAGTTTAATGTTGAGAAATTAAGCGGAATGATTGGTATGCAACAGAAGAAAGCCATATCAGACCAAAAAACTTTGCAAGTAGTTTTTGCAGAATCAAATGTTGTGAAAAATATATATATATATATATATATATAAAAGTAACCCTGGTTTTCAAATTCAGTGTCAGTTTTTTTTATATCAGTTTGGTGTTAGGGTAATAAGTGATCTCTACAAAAAGTTTCAAGCATCGACTGCAGTAACGTTGAAAAGAGCGTTTGTTTTCTAATGAGAAATCATCCATCCCATGCAGTTAATAAGGCATAAAAGTTATGCTCTTTGCCACGATTTCGAGTCATTAGGAAAATTCTCCAATTATGAGCAAGAATTCGAATGAATAGCATTTACGGAGCTGCAAGAGGACTGAACCGTGGTTTCCGTCTGCATGATTCACCCAATTCTCCGAATTTACATGCAAACTTGGGGCTGTTCAGAACTATTAACTCACTATACTCAGACCGCAAATTGAAATACTAAGCCCAGTGGTTTCCACCCGAGATGCGGTGCAACTCAGGACGAAACTTTTCACGATCCACTTTATTATCAAGTTGATTGCGTTGGCGTTTTGCTGAGAAGTTGATTGTTTCATGAAACGATTTCTTAAATGCTCTGCCAGGAGTATCGAATGAAGTGTGGCATGTTGACAACGGTTTGGTGAAATTGAGAGCCTGATAGATGTCTGGATATAAACTGTGCAGTTTGATTAGAATGGTAGGGGTCACATTACCCGAAGTGGCGAGTTACAAACACTCGCTTGATGCATCCTATATGAAGCTACAGAAAACCTCACTTTTACCCAGCATGCTGGATCACGATTACAAGCTTATTGAAACGATCTAGACTGTTCTGAAATGTATATGACAAAAGTGTTTTGCACGTTACCATGAGCGTGGTTAAATTTTGGAGTACACTGCAGCCAGACTGTTATAGAAGTATGCAATTTCGGATATAAATCAAAATGAAGTCTTGAAAATGATTCTGGAATAGTCTTTCAGCCAGGACTGAAAAATGTGATTTCCTCTTCACCGATCATTTCAAAAAACAGCAAAAAAGTCAAGCTGAACCTATTACCATACAGTGCTTCTCAGATAAAAGTATCCACCTTTAATAACTTATGTAATACTGGTATTTAGGAGAAATCCAAAAACACGTCAATTTATGTTGGAAGGGGCAAGCATTATGGCTTATTTAAACTCACTGGAAAAGCCACCCCCCACCCCTAGCATCATCCTTGTTTTTTTAAATTACTTCTCATATTTTTTCTGTGAGATTTGGATACTCCTCTTTGAGTTTTACTTTCGCCTTATTTGCCTGGAATAAAATGAGTTGTACAACAGTAATCTTTTTAACTGTACTATTTATTCTACTTCAAGAATCCAAACAACAAAAAACTCTACTTTTCATTAAAGTTTGACATTGTCACTATTGATAGTGTTCTTTGATACATTATTCATTTCGTTTCGCTGAAATGGTTTACTCTTTGCAAGAAAGAATTGAAATTATAGGTTTATACTACCAAAATAATAAGTGTGCAAGAGCTGCTGCTGACGGAAGACATGCAACTCATAAGTATGTAATTCAACTGATGGAGAAATTTACCACAACAGGGTCTGTTTGCAATAAAGTGCATAAGCGAGATGGACTCGTAAATAACGAAGCAATCCAAGTGGAAATTTTAGGGCAAGTCAGCTTAGAAGCTCAACAACCCCAATCGTTGTCAACAATAATATCGGTGTTTCATCTTCTACAGTTTTCCGAGTTCTACATAAATTCAAGTACCACCCATACAAAGTTAATTTGGTGCACGAGTTGAATGAAGATGATTTTGATCGTCGCCTAGAGTTTTGCGAATCAATGACGCAATTTATCAATAACAATCCACAATTGTTAAACAATATTTGCTTGAATGCTCATTTTCATTAAATGGCTTAGTAAATAGGCATAATTGTAGATATTGGGCTGAAAGTGATCCACATATTTTGCGTGAATTCCATGCACAACATCCCCAAAAGTTGAACGTTTGGTGTGGTATCCTAGGTGACCAAATTGTCAGACCTCTCTTCATCAACGGAAATTCAAATGGTGAATCATATCTTGAGTCACTCAGGGAAGGGGTTGACCCACGTATTACAACAATAATAGAAAATGATGATAACCTTTCCAAAGATTTACTGGTATTTCAACAAGATGGAGCTCCCCCACACTATGCTATGCCTGTCCGACAATTTTTAAACGAAACATTCCCCGCTCGTTGGATAGGTAGAAGAGGGCATATGATGGAGTGGCCACCTAGGTCACCGGATTTAACTCCCCTAGACTTCTTTTTATGGGGGTATTCAAAAATAAAAGTTTATGCTACCCAACCAGAATCACTGGATGATTTACGAGAGAGGATAGAAAATGAATGTCGACAATTAAATCCAGCCGTATTAAGCAATGTCAGAAAGGCATTTCAGAATAGATTATACCATTGTATGGAAGTGAATGGTACTCATTTTGAACACTCATTGTAACTTTCATTGCAACATCAAAGAATTAATAAATCCATAACATCGCATAACATTTCCTTTTTTCTTGTTTATTTGCTTCATAATAAATAGCAAAGTTAAAAAGATTAAAGAGTTTGAACTGTTGTACAACCTTTTTTATTCCAGGCAAATAAGGTGAAAGTAAAAAATAAGTTAAATTTGTGCTATTAAAAAAAAAATGTTTATCTCATAAACTAACCACTTTAACCTAAAAGTATTATGCATTTTTGAAATCAGCTCAAAGAGGAGTATCCAAATTTTACAGAAAAAATATGAGAAGTTATTTAAAAAAAACAAGGGATGATGCAAGGGGAGAGGGGTGGCTTTCCCAGTAAATTTAAATAAGCCATAATGCTTCCCCCTTCCAACATAAATTGACGTGTTTTTGGATTTTTCCTAAATACCAGTATTACAAAAGTTATTGAAGGTGGATTCTTTCATCTGAAAAGCACTGTATATTACCTGGGCAGTTGAACTTTTATGACCCCAACTATTTTAACCTTTGCGGGAACCTTTACATGTTTCGGTGAATCACTTTCCGATTGAGTTTCTAACTTGATGGCGCACACTGATGTTATTATAGGTTAGAGCTACACATTTCAATAATTATCGACGGGATCTATTTTCAATGAGGCTACCACGGCATGTGGTTTTCCCGGTATCTCTATTGTTGTAACGACTCTATAACGCAGGAAAATTAAAGGTAATTATGGGGTGGGGTTCGATAAAAATGTGTCAATCAGAGAAGGGGAAGCAAGGAATATTATACCTCGATGTTGTTCTGATGAATGGGCTGTTAACGAGGTAGGAAATGGTTAGTTTCAATGTTTTCCTGGAATATCATTCATTGGAGAGAAACTTTTTATGTATCGAATATTAATTGGATTGAAACGGGTGATAATGAAATATTCAGACAAGGCCGTCACTGGATTTTTTTTTCAATTAACCAGCGTAAATAGGACTTTTTTGCGGAAATATGACTTTTTTTGTTTTTCTGAAATTGGAGGCGCCGGAGTCGTTCTCGCAATTCAATATGGATATATTGTTGTATAAAAGGCCTTAATGATAAACCCTCCTCTCACTCAGGTCGCAACATTGACATACATATAAACATGTATTGGTGATGCACGTTCAACTGTTTGGACAAACATCATATCTAGCATTTAAAATGTTTTGTATAAGAAGTGTCGTGGCTCTAGTTAGGGGGAAGTGAGTTTTTTCTATCATTTATCATATAAATGTTTGTATCTTGCTCTTTCGAACCCATTCTCAGAGTTACTTCAGTGTCGGAAACAATAAAAATTAATCTCATGAAACCACTTCAAACTATTCAGAATAAGGTTATGAAATGAATAATATATAATTTGCCATTTACAGAGCCTGCTATTCATCTATGAAGGCCAAAATAATTTTGAACATTCACTTATCATATCGATTTCAAATATGGCAAATTAATTTTGTTGAAACAGTGAATAAGATATTATGTTGATGACTCAAATTTATTACCATTCAAATCTGATTTTGGTAAATCATGGATATATAATATCACGGACTAGAAATATATGATAAAACATTACGCAATTCGAAAAGAATTGAGTTGAAGGAAATATTCAAAAGTGAATAAAAAGGTGCTATATATTGATCCAATATCATAAACGTCACAATGAAAACTCGACTTGAATAATTCAAATGTAATTGATTTGACTGTCTCTTCAAATTCCTGTTCGTTTATGTTTTATGTATTGTTTTTTCATGTTGTTTTCATATTTTATTATGATCATTGTTAAAATTTCTCACCACAATATTTTTATTCTGTATTCAGATCAATATATTTCCTCAGCTAATGACTGTTCATTTGCAGGATACTTTTTTTGGCGAAGAAACTAATATTTCGAATAATTTTATTCCCACTCATGCTCAATAAATCAACAATTATATTGAATTATCATTTTCCGAATTCGACCTCTCATTCATCAAACTGAAATTAACATAGATATTTCGTTCGTCAACTGATATCATCTGCAAAACAAAATATTATATTACATCCGGGTAATTTTGAATTAATTGTTATTTGGTATTATTGCCGTAATTTCATTTTACGATAACCATCAGTGACAATTATTGATCATTTCTGTTTTCATCAGGGAAATGCTCACTCTCTTTTTAGAGCGTGTAGAAGCACAATTCCGGTTGTGATTATTTTCTCCACTGTTATGTGATAATGATATCGGAACGTAAGCTGGGAGAAATAGTGTGGTATCTTGAAGTAATTGGGAAACACGAGCAATGAAAACTACAGTTCAGGTAACTTCTTTATTAGTTGCGTATTCGTTCAATACTCAATTTCCACTCTTTCTATATCTGTGAATACTTTCACAGTCCTACCTATTCATCCTAACAAAGCAACGTTGACACTTTGTGTCTGCTAAAGCTAAATATACTACAAATAGTATAATATAATCTAAAATTCAAGTTCACATAATATCAAGCTCAGTTAAGATGGAAGTTCGTTGTCAGATAGACCGAGAGTAAATTATTGCTTGGTTCATTTCCTTTGTTTTACGTCGGTCAAACGAGAAGAATACTCGATATGCGCGTAAAAGAACAGAAATAGTTCCCACAATAGTAAAATAACTTCTACGCATGCATTTCCCCTCATTAGAGAGGGACAAGTTCAATCACGAATCTGAAATCCTTCCTTTCCAGCAGAAGAGTTTGAAACTCAATCTCTTGGAGAAATTGGAAATCAATTAATAAGTGTGAACATTCATAGTACCTAATGAACGATCAGAAGGAGCTGAATAGTTCTCCTCTGTTAAATATGTTTTTTCCAGGAAATTATGCTAATCAGGATGAGGTAGCAGACTACAATTTCATTGACCGCCAGATATGCATAACCCTATTCGTAATTTTCAAACTTATCCCACAAGAAATAGTAATTTCATCAGGTTGAAAAAACAATCAACTACTTTATACGGGAACTGTCTTTCCTATGTGGGGGCAGAGCTCTTTAATCATCTTCCAGATAACATAAAGATGGAAAACGTAGAGAATAGTTACAATCAAAGCCTGAAAGTGTTCCTGATGGACGGTTCTTAGTATGGTATTGATTGATTGAATTCCTAGGTTCAGGAGAGACTATTTTATTATGACTTTGACATATATTTTTTATATCAGTTCTAAGTGTGAAATGTTCATATTATACGTTTTTTTTATATGTGTGTATGCGTATATATGCGTTTATATGTGTATGTATATGTACGTACAGCTTATCCAATCCATCCTGGCACAAACTCTTCCAGTTGCACACTGGTAGTGTAAACCAAGACGAAAGAAAACAAATATATATATATATATATATATATATATATATATATATATATATATATATATATATATATATATATATATATATATATATATATATATATATATACTCGAGTTCGGAGATCGAAACTCAAGACATCACCTAGAAGATGGCAAATGACACTTTGCCGAAACGTTGTGAGAATTAATCAAAACCACAGAACACGAAATGAAACTCGAAAAAACAACGCATCATATATATATATATATATATATATATATATATATATATATATATATATATATATATATATATATATATATATACATATATATATATATTTGTGTATTGACGTATTCCATATCACTCTGTGTGCCGCGCCTATTTTGAAGTGGTATGCTATATTATTTTGATTATCGTTTCTTGATTTTGGTTTGTTACCCTTTGAACGTTCACGCCACTGGCGTAAAATTGAATGATGAAAGTTGATTGAGATTTGGTGTTTTTGGATTGGTGGTGAGAGGTGACTTACTTGGACAAGAAGAAATGTCATAAATTTTTAGAGAGAGTTTTGATCATCAGCGTTCCGAGTTGCATACAAAATCAATTCTATTCTCACCAAGGGGGAAAAAGCAGCTGAACCATCAAAGCAAAAACGTAAGGTTGGCATTTGAGGCAAATCACGAGTAAATAATCCAAGGTAGGATCCATCCAATTGCTTTTTTCTTCATATGAATACACCTCACTGAAGCCCTTGTGGGATTCGTGATAAATTGCTGAACTTGCATCAAAGTTCTATTGTGTAAATACCTACTCGTTTTTCATCGAAAGAGCTCTAGACTTATTCGTGTCATCAAAAATCGGGACTAATTATTAATTTTAAGTTAGCGTTAGACATTAAGCTGTCCTAACGTAGATGGAATTGCTACTGATATTTTCAATAAACATTCGTTTTTCCTACTTCAATCAACAGAACCCATTTGAAATATGAGCCGGTTACATCTGTGATCTGGAAGGATTTAATGAATTATTATCATTATTATTATTCTATTGGAATGTAATAGTGTTTGAATTAGTTCTATGTTCCTGCTCGAGGAAACTTCTGTAAACACGTGTCGTGTTTCCATGAGATCTGTCCCTTGATTGGAATCGCACCTTTGAAAAATCTCATTTGCATCATCACCTACCATCAAAAAATGTAAGCTCTCAGTTTGATATCTCAGATCGAGAGGAATTGAGTGAACAGAAGCATATCAGTCAACGCACCAGGGTTTTTATGCATCTTGACTGACACTTACTGTTTCATTGATTGTTATTGGGAAAATTCCAAAGCACTCTATCGACCGCTCGTCTAGTTCAAGTGTTAGTAGTTTCGTGCTCAGTGAAAGACCTCTTTGAAAAAGTTTCGTATCATTCTTGCATTGATTATACATTCAAATTTTTGGAAAAATAAAACCATTTCGTGGAGTATGTATGTTTATTACCCTTCTCTGAGACATGCCGGATATCTCGTATATATCAACAGAATATAATAGAAATAACATTATTAAATATAAAACGATTTAACTATAACTATGTTTAACGAATATTTTGTTAGGGTTCCTCATGAGATAAAAAATAAAATTAAGAAACATGATAGGCCTGTGAGTAGTTTTATGAAGAGATCAGTAAGTAGTAGTTTATTCCTTCCATATGTTTCTAAAGAAGACTCATTGAAAATAATTCAGGAAAAAATTAAAAATAAGCACTCATGTGGATCAGATGGTATTTCTGGTTTCGTAATCAGAAAAATTGCCTGTGCTATTATAGAACCATTATGTCACATTTTAAATGAATCTTCTCGGCAGGGAATATTCCCTTCCCGACTGAAACATTCTATTATAACACCTATTCTGAAGAATGGAAATTCCCAGGATCTGGAAAATTATCGTCCGGTTGCTGTTCCACCAACCCTTTCGAAGGTTTTCGAGTATACCATTTTGAAGTATATACTTGAGTTTTTAGATAATAATAATATTCTAACGCCTTACCAGCATGGTTTTAGACATGGTCACTCTACCACAACTGCTGTCATTTCTTTCTACTCAAAAGTGCTGGAATCTATCGAGGCAGCCGAGAGCCCCACTGGAATATTTTGGGATCTCAGTCGGGCTTTCGACTGTGTTGATCACACTATTCTCCTGGAGAAATTATCGAGATATGGTATAAGAGGAACTCAACTTGATTGGTTCATCTCCTACTTGTCTGGACGTACACAATCGGTTAAAATTCAATATTCAGATATTCACCACCATGATTCAATATTTTCCAAATCATTGAAAAATAACATCGGTGTACCTCAAGGATCGGTCATGGGACCTATACTGTTCATATTATATATTAATGAAATGCCAACTGTTTTACAAGACTGCTTTGTCTGCCTGTATGCAGATGATTCTTCCATTTTGTTTGGGTCTAATAATCCACTTGAACTTCAAAATCAAATTGAAATTAACATGAACCGTTTACATAATTGGTTCTCTGATAATTCGTTGTTTTTCAATACTTGTAAAACCAAAGCACTTGTTTTTAAAACCGTTCAAAATGTAAAAAATACTAGGCCACATATAAATATTGATAACACGGTTGTGGAGGTGTGCAATAGCGTAAAATTTTTGGGTATTTATGTTGATGATAATCTCAAGTTCCAAACTCATAGTAATAAACTCTGCAATAATTTGAATAGATATTGTTATCTGTTGAGACACTTGAAACGTGTTTTAGATCGTTCAGCCATGATTTCATTTTACTTCGGTGAAATTCAATCAAGATTAACATATGGCCTCATCATCTGGGGTAATACCAGTGCTGCCCATAAGGTATTTCTGGTACAGAAACGAATTGTGAGAGTACTAGCAGGTGTGACAAAAATGGTTTCTTGTCGCGATTTATTCAAGAGGTTTGGGCCACTGCCTCTTGCTGGCCTTCATATATCAGAAGTATTATTCTATATGCATAAAAATAAACATAATTTTGAAACGAATTACTCAATTCACAATTATGACACTCGAATTAAAAATAATATACATATACCAGTTACGTCTTTATCATTGTGCCTCAAATCATTTGGTCATCTTGGTCCGAGACTTTATAACGGTTTGCCCCGACATGTGAAAAACTTGACTTACAGCCTGTTTAGAAAGGAAATAAAAAAAATTCTTTTAGAATCATGTCCTTATACGGTTGAGTAATTCTTTGAATTTCTATTAAGTGTGCAGTAGTAAAAGTATTTTTTATATTACTTTATTGTGATATTTATGAACTTGTTCATATTTTAAACAGTTTTATATGACTTGTCCAATAGCACTTTATGCTCTTTTATGGATCAAATAAAGAATTGAATTGAATTGAACCGTATTTCTCTCCAGATATATTTGGTTACATATCTGTTTTTTCACGATAAACCACAAACCTTCACTTTGAAACAAGAATCAAATCACCCAGTAATCAACGTGTTTGAAAACCAAGACTTTTCATCAGATACTTCCATCAAGGAAGAAATTATCATTCTTGATACTAGTAGGGATCTTCGTGACTACTTTGCATAACGACAAAGTTTTCAGTGAATTGTTTCAGAATGAAACAGAAGACAATCACTGCATATTTGATTGAACACAATTGAATGCTGTGGCATAGTTGTTTATACCCTATAATGCAGAGCTATTCAGCTTCAGGAACCGAGCATATCGGAGTGCGGAGTAGCAGAGTAACACGATTTTGTCGCATTGTCGCAATATTGCATTTGAGGAAAATGGAGATGATGGAATACGACAAAATGGGGACACTTCTAAGTGAATTTTTCCTTTATTACTTCTGTTCTGATCAATGAAATATGTCACTACTTTCGAATTCACGAGCACAGGGTATTGCCGAAAACGATTTCAAATTGATACAGGACACTGTCGAGAGAGCTAATTTCTTGGTTCACAAACTTCAGAAATGGCATATATTCTGGTAATCTAGGAGCAGATGGTACTAGATAAAAAGGGGTCTATGTCAGCCGTCATTTTCTCATTGATACGATTGAATCTGATTAAGTTTGTATTCATCAGTTTCGTGTATGCTTTGTCGATTCAGCCACCATCTTTATTCATCATTTCCCTTTCAAATCTAGCAAAATGAAGAGTTATTAAATACCATGCACAAGTATCGAAAAAAACGAATATCATAAAATCATTGACTCGATTCGAACGCTAGATCAAACGCTAGTTTTTTGGCCGAGTCAGCGAAGGCATGTATTTCATTTCCGCTCCTCACCTGTTGGTTAATATCAGAATCAGGTAAAAAAAAATTTTTTTGTCGAGGACAATGGGTTGCTACAATACGCATCTGAACGAATGTGTGTAGTGTTGGTTGTCCAGATACTAATCCTAGTACGAACAATCTCATTATTGGATACACCAACCAATTCGGTAGTACTGTAGGTTATAAATGTTTCCTAAAGATATGGCCAAAAAAGCGTGAGTGGTCCCAAAGCGACCCGGTAGCCAAGAATATCAGCATTCTTTACCCACACAGGTCGTCTTTACCCGCATAGGAGGTTCTACCTCTCAAAAAAATTTTATTAATCAAAAACGTATAGTGAGAAGTATATTTGGCCTGCGACCAACAGACTCTTGTCGACCGTATTCCAAAACATACCATATTCCAACTCTATACGATATATATATATATATATATATATATATATATATATATATATATATATATATATATATATATATATATATATATATATATATATATATAATATATATATATATATATATATATATATATATATATATATATCGTATAGAGTTGGGGTGATATAAATAATTATGATACAAGAAACGCTGAAAAGCTTTATATACCTCCCGCTTCACTTGCGATGATCAGAAAAGGCCCAACTTTAACTTCTCTCACAATATATAACCACTTACCTGTCCAACTCAAAGAATTGGGAAAAAAAGTATTTATGAAACAATTCAAGAAGTTTTTTCGGGGAAAGAGCTATTACTCCCTCAATGAATACTTTGCTCACTTATTTTAATTGACTTGCCCTCTTTTTTTATAGACAATTTTGAAACTTTTTAACTATGTACTAAGTTTTATGATCATGTCATATCGGTGTTTTTTTTCTTATTGTCCTTGAGCAAGCCATGTCATTTTAGACCTGTATTTTATGAAATTTTACCATGGTCATGTACTCTGACAATTTCGATACTTGTTTTCACAAGTCTGATGAAATAAGTATATTTGTATTTGTACCTCTGGGATACATTCCCGAGGCTGTGCAATAAGAAGATGAAAAATGAATCAATCTGCCACTGGGTTCTATAAGCCACTGTAATGTCGAAGAAACGGGTTTTCATCTATTTGAAATTAAATAAAAATTATCGAAGAGATTGGAGCTTTGTTAAAACTAAAACTTCTACCAATATGAATTTCTTCAGATGATAAAATTGATGCTGTACTTCTTCTCCTCGGCGATACTGAGCTAATTTTTAAACGCACTTCGATTACAATTGCAAGTGATGTCACTGTCCTTTTTTTGCTGTCAAATGAGGTTTGGTCAGCACAATCCTATCATATAGTATGGTGGAAATAAGCATGCAACCTGTAATTCCCTCTTTGTAGTTGTGTACTTTCTTCATGAGTTCTCTATTTGGTAGATCTTTCGAAATGATAGTTGTTGATGAAGTGTAATAAAAGCTGTATGTTTCATCGAAACTATTCAAGTTCATCACAATATCTTGGAAGCGAGTGTAGTATATTATTCAACGAGCGTATAATGATGCTATTATTCACGAGGTGAAGTTTACTGCCACAAGCCGCAGAATGATAGCCATTTTCCCCGAGTAGAATATTATACTTTATCCACGACTAATAAAAAAATTGTTGAAATTGTTTTGTTGGAAGAGAAATAATATTACAAACATAAATCACCGAGAGAATAATAACCATTATACGCTAGAAGAATACTATACTTCATCCACGACTGAATTGTTGAAGTTGGTTTGTGGAGAATAGTTATTTACGATATAAGTGCTAAAAGTGATATTTCATTTTGTGGGAGGGAAAGTTTGGGACACGACGTCGAAGGATTGGATGAATACAATTCTGAGCTTTCTTCAAATATGAAGATTTTTGATTTTCAACTTATGAGTTGATCACCCATAGATCAGTTTCCAACTGATTGTCCTCTATATCGGGAAACTCAATCCCACTAGAAAATACAAAAAGTCCTACTAGTTTCCCTTCCAGAGTCCCCATATCAGCTCGAGAAACAGAAGTTCAAAGAAACATTCACGTCAATAAAATTAACGATGACTTATGATGATTAACATCTAGTATTCAGATGTCAGGGGTAACTATTCCTAATAATAATCTCTCACGGAAAAACCATGTGAGATCGATGGCTAAAGGTGCTTCCCAGAAACTTGGATTTCTATTTCGTGCGAAGGAATACTTCACCTCTCGTCAGCTCCTAATGATCTACAAAGCTCAGATGCGACCTGTCTTGCAATACAGTTCTCATGTATGGAGTTCAGCACCCAAACATTCATTGAAGCTCCTCGACTCTATTCAGAGGAAGGAAATCCGTCTTGTTGATGATTCTTCGCTCACAGACTCGCTCACTTCATTGGAACATCGTAGAAGGGTCTCTCTTCTATAGATATTTTCACGGTCGGTTCTTTTCTGAATTATTATCAATCGTTTTACTCTTGGCGATATTTACATGGATAACGACGAGTACAGAATTCCCACCCCTTTGTTGTGAACTTGGAGACCTGTCGAATCTTGCCGAGAGAAGTTTTTCCTGAGGCTTACAAACTTCAAAAATTCAACATGAATGTCAATTCGTATCTCCTGTCCCTTGATTCACGCGGTGTTCTTTGAACATCACAGGGCTTCCCTTTCGTGTGAATCTGCATATAAAAAAAGGTTTAATATGCAATCATTTGTTGAGATGGAAATGTGTATTTCCATTTTGCACTGGATGAATCTTCGATATATATCTTCGTAACCATTTTCAGATGGAATGGATAAATCATGATAAAAAAATGATCATATGATCATATAATCTATATTCCTTCTCAATCTGAGAAAAATATAAAGGATATTCATCAAATTATAGAAACTTCAATCATGCACCAATACACTCAAGAATTCACGAACAGGAACATACCCACACTTCTGATAGGCTGCAAAGGCATCTGGATCATTTTGGATCACAGTCGGTTGTTCAACCATTTAATCACGTCATCTGTTATAAATTGGAAATCGTTACATCGTGGAAAATCCGTATCTCCGACATAACGGTGACCGCTTATTCTCACCCTCGTTCGCAATCTCATTCGCCATATTCGAGCCATAGAGCCATAGAGGCAGATTGAGCCGATTGAGCAACTAGCGTTTCATCACGCGTTCGAGCAGAATCCTGGATTCGAAAATATTCGCATTGTCACGGGATTTTCAATACAATCATGGTGTGGAGTGGAATTACAAGCAACTTATGCATGATTCATCATTTACCATGAAGGAATTTTAGATTGGGAGATGGTAATACAAAGAAGTTTTACGATGAAGAAAAGCTCCAAGTCGTCTCCACAATTTAATATACCATAAGGTGTTAGGATAGTAGTTCAGTACATGTTTCGAACCTATATAGGTATATCATCGGCTGAATTTACATAAAAATTTTACAATAAAAGGAGAGTATTATAACAAATGTCGATATAGTGAGGTGTAATATTACTTACATGGAGATGAAAATTGTAATGGGTGGTTATAAAGGCTTCAAGCCACCCATTACAAATATTATTTCAATGGAGTGAGAATGATATACACTCCTATCCATTTCAACAAGTTTTCAAAAATTTTTCACCATTGATGTATATGTCTATGTAGCCTTAAGCTAACATTTGACAAATTTGTTTTCCCCCATTTCAATTTTCATCTCCATGTAAGTAATTTTACACCTCACCATATCGTCATTTGTTATATTACTCTTCTTTTATTGTAGAATTTTCATGTGTATTCTGTTGATGATGAACCTATATAGGTTCGAAAAATGTACTGAACTATTATCCTAACACCTTATGGTATATTAAATTATGGAACCGACTTTGAGCTTTTCTTCATCGTAAATCTGCTACACTCCACTTCGGGACATGATGGACTTCTACCACAAATTACAAAAAAGTTAGTCATTTGTTACAGGTATGACAACCCCCTACGGGTCTAATTGTGTAATGAACAAGACGAAATAGACGCTAACACACTGGCCGTCGGGGCGTAATCGCGTGGCGATTTACCGAACGTAAAGGATAAATTAGGATTTTCAAACGCTTTGTTACACGATGATTCTTTTATTCTCCGGTAGTTTATGAAAAAAAAAATAGGCGGAATCATAATGCCATACTTATCCTGTGGTGCTTATACCACGCCATACCTATTAGAACGCGTTGATTTTTAATTATTTTTTTTTGGAAGACTTGTTACAGGCTAATTTTTTTTCAAATGATCATCTTCGAAAATCCTTTCACGGAAATCACCATCTCATACCGTTCTGAAGGTTCCAAGCAGCAGCCATACCGGCACAAAGACGCAATTTTTTTTTCTAATGCTAAACTATTTGTTACACCTTATAAATTCATGCACTACTCATTTGTATGATTAACAAATTGTGAGAATTATGCGGATTTTTAGTCATTTGTTACAGTATGCCACAATTTTTTTCTTGAAGTTGAAGGTGCAAAGAATGTTCGTACCAAGTTTCAAACATATATGTAGGGGCGATCTTGTTATATAAGATTTTATGTTGCGTGATATTCTACGGCTACTGCCGCGCCGCTCGAAACGTTTCCATGGATTAGAACTTGGCCGTGCGGACTCATTGTGTTAACGGAGGAATACAGCAGGTGCTTGTCAGGTGTCCCACGAAGGACAAACCAAAAGGAAGTTGAAAGATAGAATTTGTTCTCATAAAAGTGATATTAGAAATCTCAAAAAAACTTGTTCATTACCTCAACATTCAATCACTTCTGATCACAATCCCGATTATGACGATATTGGAACATGAATCCAATTTTAAAGAAATAACTTTTTCTTGAATTGACACAAATTCTCAAAAAACCAAATTCAATCAATTCCAGAAAAGATATTGATAGTCTCAGCATTATTTACTCATATTCACTAAGTTGCCCCCTGCAGGTGAGCAACAATAACAACATTACACTTGGTACCCCTGAGTAGTTGATGATTTCACTTTCATTTTCATTGTGTGTTGGCAACAAGGTCACAGGAAACTGTAATCATCGGTCACTTGTCAACTTCATTCCCTGTTCAGTCACTCTCATCATTTCCGTTTGAATTCACAATATGGTTTCCAATGTCCGTTAGGAGAAACAACTTCTCCCACATTTTCATTCCTCGTTCACATGTATGATAATTCATAGTTTTCCATTGAAGTGTTTTATGTTTTATTACCATAACGTCGATGTGTTGTGTTATGTTGTCCTTCATTTTTTGTAGTAAAAAGGATTATTAACCTCATATTCGTAAGTAGGCTGATGTAAAAAAAATGTCTTTCCTTACAATTTTCCCAATTCATTGAAGAGTTCTTGATGAAAAGCCAATAAACACTCGAAAGCTCGAACAGAATAAAGAGTTCACTTTATTCCATTTCCTTGTTCACTGCACACCCGAATATTGAAGGGAGTTTTCTCTAGCTTAGACAGTAGTCTAACCTTCTCACATAATATATATAAAACAATAATGACTTGATTAGTCACTGAAAGTGACTGTTTATTATTAATTTCATGAATACGGATTTGAGTGGAATTTCAATTTATTCTCTCTGATATCATCGGAGCTGCCTGAATAGATGCTGTTGAGACAAATTTCCTGATGAGAATATTATTTGTGAGGCTGGTCCCTTACATCTGATGATGGCTTCGATAAATCAGTTCTGGCATTTAAGGTACTTTTGATAACAATTCGGTTTTGTCGTGTTTTCACAAAGTTTAACAACTATACGTACCGTGAAATCACACTCTTGGGAAACCCTGCGAATTCAATCAGATGAAAAGTACCCAACTTCCTCTACGAAATTATCATTCAAATAACATAATGAAAGCCTAATTGAACGTCATTCCACTATACGGTTTTGATCCGCAATCTCTGTAATTCATTTCATATTGTAACTGCCCAGATTTTGTTATCAAGCCAGTCCTGACAGCAGCCTACATCATCCCTAACAGAATCCTTTTCATATCACAGTATATTATGAGTCCCCACATAGCTTAACGATGGCATGTCCCTCTGCCTCCACACCCCCATCTATGTAAATCCGTGAGATAAAATATAACATAAGGACTATAAAATGTGGACGGCACTTTGCGACTCCGGGTTGATATTATTACCAGCTGTACGATGACTAATTTGGACCGACCATGGTGTTTAATGCACAATATAGGGCTAATAGGGATGAAAATTACGTCTGGCCTTACACGTTAACAACGGTTGGCCTAGTGTTGTTGGTGGCTATTTTAGAACTATAGGGGAAAATATATGAGTTTCATAATCGGGGAATTTTGTGAAGGAGACCTGAAAACTTTATAGAATGACGATAAATAATGGAGAGTTTGAAAACTTCAGGCGATACTTTTTCTATATTATCTTCGAACAATGAGAATATGAAATAGAACTAGGATTTACCATCCTGAAAAAATGCAAGAGTCAGATATGAATTTGTATCTATACCTTTCGATGTTTGATTTATCGCGAAATGTCAACCATTCAGAAATTACATTACAATAATCAAAATCAATAATTAAATCGAAGAATCCACGTAATACAGAAGATATCGGAGAGAGGACGGAACAACAATTCATTGAAGTTTGACTGTTTCACACAGGGTTTACAGCGAGTCCCAAGAACTAGAAAGGTATTTACAATTAAAAAAGAAAGAAGCATTGGAAATATGGTGAAAACAAAATATGCGTGAAAATCAAGCAGTAAAAATGGAGTTTAACCAAGTCAGCTATGATTTAAGAAACTCCTCGATACTGTAAAAACAATGTTTTATGAGTAGATTAAATGTGCTAATTAAAATTTTTTCTTACCCAGCGAATGCACTTCTGAGCTCAACTTATTGAGAAGTTTGAAATTGATGGGATCCCTTTCTGTTCTGGTAAGCCTGAAATAAGGGGATACCAACTGATCTGCAAATCTAGTGCCATAATTATGTTTGTCGGAAGCAAAAGTATACTTCCCTATGTTTCAATGTATTTCACATACAGTTTGAAGAGTATATAGACATGGTAGCGGCATGGCATTTAACCTAGTTGAATAAATAATTGCCGAAAGTTCTCCCTTGTATCCACACCAGCCAGCAAGCGAACGAAATTCTTCTTCTGAAGATCTTCAGAACATGGCAGGAGTTCCCCCATGAGATAGTGCCATAACTCATTCTGGAGTGAAAAGATTAAGGTAAACTTGCTCCAACACTTTAGAGCTGCCAATACAACGTAATCTTTGAATAAGGATAGGGTTATTATCATATTTTTCTATGTGACTAAACCAATTTAGGGGATAGTCTATAGTGATACCAAGTACCTAGGTTGCATACTGAGCCGGTGATCATTCTATTATCACTAGAAATTATTAGCTTCTCACCATTAAGTAGCAAGAAGTTGACAAGAATCTTCATGTTAGAAATATCAGAATGGGCATTTATAAGAGTGGTGTCTTCGGCAAAAAGGATGGTGGTAGTACCATGTGGTGCATGATGGCAAATATCGTTTATATAAATAATTAACAATGATGGTCAAGGACAGAACCTTGAAGTAGTTCAAATTTCACAAGCTGTTGTCTTTTCCTCAAATGAGATGAAATGAGATTAAAATGTCTAATGCAATAGTGATACAGTTTTTGTAACAAAAGGTCATGAGATACAGAGTCGATAATAGTCGATAATATTTTATTTTTCTCGAAGTAATTTTTCAGTCTATCTTTCAATAATATTTCAATAATGTTTGAAAATATACTGGTTATTGAGATTGGACGGAAGTTATCGAAAGATTTTTGATCGTCTTATTTAACACCAAATATTTTTTTCATTATATAATTCTGCAGATGCCATGCTTTGGAAAAAATAAATGGTCACGTTATCCATGTTCGTGAAAAGACGTTCGAGAGAATTCTCTCGAAATAAAAATCAAGAAAACATCCCCCAACATCTTGGAGTATTTTATTTTCTACTCATTTCCGATCCCCTGTTCTACGTAAACAGGTGAATCATTTTCCCCTCACAAACGATATCCGACAATGGAACGAAAAGACATTTAGTCAGCTACACGTAACGAAACATTCGGGAAATAAAAAGGAGGCAGCCAGTTTAACTCACGTTTTCAATTTTATACGCGTCACTGTGTCAAACTTCTCAACAAGTGAGCATGAAAGAGGGTATCTTTATGAGGTCTTCTCCAATGCGAGAAATAAAAGTGACGGAATACAAAACGGGGTAACATGATATTTGAGTGATGTAAATGGAATTTCACGGAGTTTATTGAATGCAAGTTTCATTTCAATTTCATCACAAGGATCAAAAGAAACATCGTTCTGCCGGGAAATTTCTGGATGAAAAACAAAACGATCCACCTGTGGAAATCCTCTTGAATAACGGTGCATATTCAATTCGAATATCGATTTCTCGATATCTCTAATAACTTGATTCCATAAACAATGATTACCTGGCGATTTTTTGAAAGTTTTATCTCGAATCAGTTCAGAAAAAGAGATGACTTCAGAAAGAATTCATTATATAACGAGGCAGAAGTAAAATAATTCATCTACAGAGATAAATTTTGTTTATGGAGACCGTAGGATTCTTCCGCTTTTCAAGGATCCTTTTGCAAGAATGCAAATGCCTGAATATATGTCACAAATGGAACAGCGTGGTTTACTTATCAAGAAACCGTGGCAACCACATTTGATATTTGGGCTACTGCTAGTTGAGTAGTTCATATATACAGGGCTTTGATGTCCCCTCCTTTCATTTTTGAACGAGTCAACTCAAAAGATTGAAACTTGGGTAATGGAGTTGATGTGTGAATACTATATTTCGGAATGAAAATTTCGAGATAACTAGGCGCCACCCGGAAAAAAAATATATGGAAAGGGGGGTCTTGTGATTTCGGTGATTAGAGTTCCCCTATTCAATTTTGTTCAATTGACCATTCTAGAAATAGTTCAAGTGATAAATGAGAATATTTTAACTGAACAATGATGTTCGTTTTAGTACTGACATTTTTTGCCTTTTTTTTTAAAAAAACATAATATGTGAAACTTTATTGGGTTGTTGGAATTGCCATATGGCAAAAAAAAAACGAAAATTTCCAGAAATATCGATATTAATGTGTTGTATTCAGGTAATTATTGAATGTTCCGCCATTTTGTAGTAGGTGGAGATATTGACTTTATATTATTGGGTTGTCAAGTATCCGACCCCCTTTTCCATTAATTTTTTTTTAAATTTGCATCTTGAATAGTGGAACTAAATTCGAATTTGATTTGACTATATCAATCTCAACATACAAATTTCCTGTCATCTATTCATCTTTTTGATCAATTAATTTTGGATTTTTATTCTTTGACCAAAATCGATTTTAATGTTTTTTTTTGGATTCGAGTTTTGATCAAAGTCTCATTCTTCATTTCATTATTTGTAATTTTTTGGATGAATGACCATTTTTTCATTTCCCTTAGCAAGGAACATTATCAATCGGGTTTGTCGCGAGGAATCGCAAGAAAAAAGAAGGAGTTTTTGAAAAATAATCCTGGTGATGACCAAGTATCAGACTTTTCTGCATTGTTTCAGGTGGGTAGTTGGGTTAATCATGAGTGAAGTATCATTCACAAGAGAACATGCTTGTTTCAATATGGCATCATGATGTGAAATGGCTATTAATACTCGTTCTATTTCTAAAATACCGGTAAGACTACTACAAAGTTGTTAACAAGTTGAACCAATGCAGTTTGAAGAAAAAGGAATTCGGACTCGAATATGGAAGCTAGGGTATAGCGAAATAGGTGTCGCGGTTTTGTGAACCAATTGTTAGTGATAATGGCACATCAATTTGTATTATTTTGTTTGAATATAGATTGTCATCAAATATTGGCCAGTTCAAATCAGAGTATTATTTATTGACGACGTGACATTGAAACTATATCCAAAATGGTACATTGTGGTGAAATTCAAAAGTTGCATAAAATCGAACATAAATCGAAGATAAATGATATGATATCATGGATCTTGTTTTCGATGCAGGTAATTTGGAATGAAAGATTTCACGATGGCCACAACCTTTCATCACAAACGAGTTCAGTAGAATTTTTATAACTAAATGGAATTATTTTGGACAAGAAATTTAGTTTGAATTTGAACCTATCAATTTCATTCGATCATCTCATTTTTTGAACAGGTCAACTCATAAAATCGAAACTTGGGATAATGAAATTGACGAACATTTTAATTTTTCGTCGTCGTATTTATCTTCTTGATCAATTGAACTCTGAATGTTTATTCTTTGACCAATATCCATTTCAATTTTTTTTTTATTTGAGTGCCTCATTAGATTCTTATTCTTGATTTCATAATTCGTAATCTACTGGTTCAATCAACATTTCTATCTATTTTATAATTTTTTGTAGCAGGTTTCAATAGAGTTAACTATATAGACAATGGAAGTCCAAGAATACCACTTTCAACGAAATGCTGTATCAGTTGAACTTCACAGTCGTCGAGACAGAAAACACCCATTTACTTTCAATTTGTAAATGTCCAAGTCAGCTGTTTTTCCCAAATGGAAACTTACTTTCATTATAATATTTGAAAACAATATTTCTTCAGCAGATAGAACAAAGTTTTGAGGAACTCGTTTGGATTTCTCAATTCTGGAAAGGAAACACTCTTTGTAGATACGTACATGAATATGATTTATAGGCGAGCGATTGATTTACAAAAAAAAGAGTGTATTTGAGACTCTACTCTCCTGCTTGTAAAGCTCGCACGGCCAAGTTTTTTCAAAGCCCCACACATATTATTCTTTAGTTGTTATAACTTTTTATATATGCAGATTCACACTAAAGAAAGCCCTGAAATGTTCAAAGAACACCGCGCGAACCAAGGGACAAGAGATACGAATAAACATTCACTTTGAATTTTTGAAGTTTTTAAGCCTCAGGAAAGACCTCTCTCGGCAAGGAGTTCCAGCTCAGCTGTTCTATCAAGAAAAAGATCTCTGAGCAAGAGAGGTTCGACAGGTGTGCAAATTCCCAACAAAGGGGAGGGAATTCTGTACTAGTCGAGTCATCTGTGTAGATATTGCCAAGGGTGGAACGATTGATAACAATTCATAATGAGAGCACCGACCGTGAAAATATCTAGAGAAGAGAGACAAGTGTCCGACCCTTCTACGATATTCCAATGAAGTGAGTGAGTCTGTTAGCGAAGAATCACCAACAAGACGGATTGCCTTCCTCTGAATAGAATCGAGAAGCCTCAATGAATGTTTTGATGCCGAACTCCACACATAAGAACCGTATTCCAAGACAGGTCGTATCTGAGCCTTGTAGATCATTAGAAGCTGACGAGAAGTGAAGTATTTCTTCCCACAAATAGGAATACAAGTTCCTGGGAAGCACCTTTAGCGATCGATCTCACATGGTTTTCCCATGAGAGATTGTCACTGATCGTAATTTCTAGCATCGAAATACTTGACTTGAAGGAATACTTAATCCTGACATCTGAATACTAGATGATGACAGATCGGTTTTTCTTGAGAAGAGACATGATTGGATTTTCCTAGCAATAAATTCCACCAAGTTTATGTTACCCCATTCTATTATTTTTACCAAGTCATCGTTAATTTTATTGACGTGAAAGTTTCTTTGAATTTTTGTTTCTCGAGCTCCTATGGGGACTCTGGAAGAGAAATCAGTATGAAGAGTACTATCGTCTGCAATACTATGTACTAAACAAGATTTTTTTTCGAGCAAATCGTTGATATGAAGCAGAAACAAAGTGGGCGCCAGAACTGAACCCTGCAAAACACCTGCATTTATTTGGAGAATATCAGATGATCAACAACCACATACAGAGACCTATCAGATAAGAAATGCTTCAACAAAGCACACAACTGAGTAGGCAAACCATAAGACGGTAGTTTAGAAAGGAGACACCGATGCCAAACTCGATCAAACGCTTTCGAAATATCGAGTGCAACAGATATGTTTTTTCTTTCCTCCCTCTCATATATAGTCTATAAAGGGTGGATTAATATTCATTCTTTTGTACCAAAAAGCTGTTTTGAACCCTTCATATCTTCTAACATCACATTTAATTTTTCACATGTGACCTCACAAATATGTCTAAGTCACTTGTGTGGCTGTTGCCTTTCTCAAATTTCAGCATATTTTATATCTACGTTGACCCGAGGCGAACAGTCTTTCTAACTTTTATACATGATCCAATCATCCCTTTATCAATGTCGAGAGAGATGTTCCAAATAATTATCACCTACGAACATCACAGGACTTTTTTTTAACAAGAACCCAAAACGGAAGCATTTCGAATTCACTCCATTCGTCAATATCCTCCAAAATCCATCTCGATGCAGCTCCGTGAACGTGGAGACAAAAAACACGAATTTACTATTAATTTATACGCTTTCCAGCCATTCTAACATTCAGACAATTGCGCCATTATCCTTAGAACAGTGGCTTGTCCCCTTCTTGTTCACTTATTAGCACACAATGGGGCTCTAAATGTAGGGAAGACATTTCTCGGTCAGATTTCACGTTGGCCGTGACAGCAAGGCACCCCCGGATTATTTATGCGGATTGGGCGGGTCGGCTGCAGCCAGCAGACACAGTAGGCGCTGTTTCTGGTGACTTTTATACGCATTATAGCCGTTGAAGGGCAGTTTGTCATGCATGAATTCGTAATGGATTTATATTTTTCATCGACGTGAGGATGTGTGAATGATTTAAGGACCGATAAATCGCGTATCGTTTTTGTAATCATTTCGTTTGTTTTTGACACATGCATGACGTCGTACGGCTTACATTGGGAAGTGTGATGGAAATATGTGAGTTATTGCTGGATGGATGGGAGAGGGTACGGAATCGCTCGCGATAATTCATTTGAAATGTGCACGACCCCGAAAATTGATACATTCCAAATCAATCAAGAGGCTCAGATGCGGATATTTTTTGCAATTTATACATAGATTCAGGAATTTATTGATGAATATGCATGGAAAACTAACTATTCTGTGTTGTGAAATTACAAGTTTACAGTTGTCATTTAATCTGATATCAAATATAAGTAATAAATAGAAATTTGGGTAATTTTTTGGTGAGAGTTGAGTTTGAGAAGGTTTTTTTTGTCTTTTTTCTTCTCCGAATAAAAAAATAAGAATCACAAATTCGTGAAAGAAGTTAAATCAGAAAAAGATGCAAACACTTGGTATACAAATTTAGTAGGAAAAAGTGATCTCTATATAACCCAGTGTCCGTCGTCGCCATATATGCTGTTTTAGATGGAGTTTTTCTTCCTTTTTGAGAACGATTCACACGTCTTTGAATGATATACACGTACTTATCAACAAAGTGTTGAATCATATGTTGAATGGCAATAGACGAGATAATATCAAGCTATTGGGTGGATCCCGGTGAGCCTAGATAACTCGTTTTTTATGTATACAGCGATTATATGCGATCACTCTATACTCTATAGTATTTCCATTTTTTCTTGAATTTTTCCGTATTATCGAGTGATCTCAACTTTTTTTATCATATCTATCATTGGAAACCGATGTTGTGAATACAGCGATTAAATGCCATCACTTTTATGGCATTAACGTATTTTCTTGAATTTTCTCGTACTATCGACAAATCATATCAACTTTTTTGAAGCTATCATTGAAAACCAATGGTGTGAAAACAGCAATTATATGCTGTCACTTTTACATATTTTCTCAGTTTCTCTCGTACTATCGACAAATCATATCAACTTTTTTTTAACTATCGTTGGAAACCAGTGGTGTGAATACAGCGATCATATACCGTCACTTTCACATTTTTTCTGAATTTTTCTCGTACTATTACAAATCATAGCAACTTAATTCAACCTGTCATTGAAACCCAATGGTGTGATTACATCGATTATATGCAGTCATTCTTACTGCATTTCCATTTTTTCTTGAATTTTCTCGTAGTATCAAAAAATCATATCAACTTTTTTTTAACTATCATTGTAAACAAGATGTGTGAATACAGCGATCATATACCGTCACTTTCACATTTTTTCTGAATTTTTCTCGTACTATTGGCAAATCATATCAACTTTATTTAACCTGTCATTGAAACCCATGGTGTGAATACATCGATTATATGCAGTCATTCTTACTGCATTTCCACATTTTCTTGAATTTTCTCGTACTGCCGACAAATCATATCGACTTTGTTTTAAACTATCATTGGAAAGCAGTGGTGTGAATACAGCTATTACAAGCATTCACTTGTTTAACATTTAATTTATTTTTCAGTCAAAGTATTTCTGTTTATAACCATTCAGTACAAAAAGGTGTGCTCAATCGCCCTTTTTTTCGACGCTGATCATTTTATCCAAATGAAATTTTTCGATTACTCGTCAAATAAAAAAGTTAGGTCAGCTGCCCGTCAAAATTATGGCCTCCGATTTACACCGATTAATGAATAATAGATGCATGATAAATCTCAAGAGGAGAGTTTTTCATTTTGTCAATTGAATAATATGTAGAGTTGATCATTTTAACGACACGTTCAACTTGATGCTACCAGAAAAGATAATCATTTCTATATAAACTTCCCAGAACTTCGTGGACTCTTCTTGTTGAATATTTTTTATGTCTGACGGAATGCGGTTCTACCTACATTGGAAGTGAACACTTTTTTTGAAGTTCAAAACGAGTTCATTTTTAGTGCATCAACCTTCGAACATGCTACATTGAAGGACATTGAGGACGAGTTGACACCATTATATAATAATTGTCATCAACATTTATGGCTGAACCAATTTGAAAGTATTTCGGATAAATAAATCACTGACGGAAAATATGGATAATAGTGACTCTCATAGTAAACACGTACAAGACTTTTTGACTTGACGTTCACGTTTTGTGATCTCATGTTCTTATATATCTTATATTTTACCAGGTTTCAGGCTATTAGATAACGTCCTTGTTGTGACACTGAAGTTCCACGAATAAGCCAAGGGTTCTTTTCTCAATTCTTGGCTTCATTTCAACGATTGTTATGTATTCTAACAATTGTCGGATTGAAAAAATCATTATCTTTCTGATCTTACTCTCTTTAGATACACAGCATATTCTTGATTGAAACTTAGGAACTTTGGTATTTTAGTGGTTCGAAAATATTAGGTGAAAAATTATTTTTCCCAATCGCAGCTACGATTAGGATTCTAGGTACTTGTTCTGAATCATTCCGAACTAGTTTTCCATCCGTGTATTGAAGGTAAACTCGTCCGAAATATGTGGCATTACAAGTCTTTCGCTGTCTTTAACTGTTTCTGATTAAACTCCGTTTGGAAGTTGACAACTCTTATTACACAGATGCATTCATGATCTTCTACGTGCTTGCAATCGAGATTGTTGTGTTAGTTTTATATGAATATGTGAAAAATAATTATTGGTTCATGCAGTTTGAACAAAGCAACAGTCTATCAGGTTATAATTAGAGGATTGGATCGCGGCGGAAGATCAACTATCCACTTGAACCACCGTACAATTTTAATCGCGAACTACTCACGAAGCAGGTTCTCCCTTACGGGCTCGAAATAATGAAAATAGAGTAGTACAAACAAATATTGGATAGTCTGTCGCGAGCAAATCTATAATTTCAAGCTGGACGACTGCTCTCACGCCGGCTTTCCCAAATACATTGGAATGTCTAAGAACCATTGAATATTTTCCACATTTGTAAGAAATTACATGGCTTAGAAGTGAAAGATTTGTTGGATGTAATAACGCATAAAATAATGTGAGAGTTATCTGCTGAAAATCAAGAAGATAATAAATTAGTTGAAATCGGTCAGGATAATCCACAACGTTTATCATCATCAACCCACAGCATGGCCAATTGAAAACCTTGTACCCGACTGGGAAAGTCCTAAATTATAAACGAATTTTACCGAAAGACACAACACCGCCCGTACATATATATCACCGTGTACTTCATCTCCTGCTCCCTCCTCCAACTTTATCAAGTTAAAACAGCAGATGCGGTTAGGAAACACGCGTGAGCACCGGGATAATTCCGGAATTTAACTACTTAGTCATAGATTATTTATGAGGCAATGAATTACATTCGGGGTGCGTCGTCGCTCTTGTAGACAGCAGAGCAAACTGATGCAAGCAAAGTTATTCTGGCACATCGGCGATATTAGGCCATTAGCGGTGTCATTAGCGGTATTGGAAGGCGCTCGACGTGGCTTTGTGAGATTTGCTCGATGGCGCTTTCTAGTCGATAGTGACTTGATTCATTCCTGGAGCTCCGTTCACGATGTGACCACTAATTATCTGTATCGTTAACAGTGGATTGGGACAGGAAATTAAAACCACAACTAGCTCTGGTGTGGATATGGGACACTCGCTCTTAGCAAATGCAGATTTTTTTCTGCCAAAAGCAAGTGTGACTTCCAGGAAAATCTACACTATGATTCCATTTTTAAACGAACCTTGGACGCCAAACTCACTGAATGAGGAGTATGTGCTGTTGAAGGAAAAATCAATTCAACTTTAACAAACCTTCGATTCATTGAAGTGAATTTGTACAAAATCTAGCAAGTTGATCAACTGAGTATTGTTGAGGTGAATTCAGCAAATATTAAAAAGTTCACGGAACCAGTGATACAAGTCTTAACTGTTAAATTAAATTATACAGTGGTCTATCCTTCTGATCGTTCTGATGACTTACGCTCCTCCCTGATCAGATAAACCTCTCTTGCTACTAGTGGTTGACTGGTTGGTAAACCTGGTCTAGTCTTTGGCAACAGATATCAAAGATTCTTGTAGACTTTTAAGCGGTAACCCCTTTTGCCACTTGTTCTTGACGAACCTGGTGTAGTCTATGTCGATAGGTATCTAGGTTTCTCTCTACCGCCTACTTCGATGATAGTCCAGGAGTCCACTAACTTCAATGGTAGGCAGCTAATGGTCAAGGGATTGATGTTGGTTCTCTTCAACGGTTGGTGTAAAATGGAGGACAAGATATTAGAGCAAAGTAATAATGTCATTGAGTGCTGCGGGAATTACAACTTGTTGAACTAGAATTTATATTTCATTTGTTAATTCTACACTGTTGACTGTTTGGATCCAAATTCACAATCTCATGTTATAATTGATCCACTAGGGGTAACTATAAATTCTGAATATCTTCAAAAAAGAGGAGAAGAATCAGAAATTCAAAATATCGATTTAAAAAATATTTAGAACAATTCAAAATTCATTCGATATGAATTAGAATAGATGAATAGAGAGATATCGGTAGTAAAATAAAATAAAATGTTTGTAACAAGCTAATCAACAAGCGTTGGATCCTCGTATGAAGTGGCACTTCGGAAGAGGTATACTCAGTATACAAAAGAATAAATAATTGTTCAATGGAATTTCAAGTTGCTGGAACAGTTGCCTGTCAGCCCAGTATCAATAAGTAAGCTTACAATTATTGAAATTTGGCCAAGCCCAAACTCCACGAAGAAGTTAGTGAATCAAAAATTATGAACTGTGACTGATCTCAGTACGTTCCCAATATAAATGAATTCGACAATCAAGAACACTGAATGAAACGAATATTCCAAAAGAATATGTGATAGTTTAGTGAGTGGTGATAATTTGAATTGAAATTGAATGCTAAGTGAATGATCACAAGCTATTTAAAAGGGAATCTGTCCCATATCCACCTGGAACTGAGATGAATCGAACCTGACGAAATTCTGCTCTCCTGAGAGACGTAAACACTGGTTCTTATGTCGGTAACGAAAAAATAAGCCAGAAAATCGTCTTTCACTGAAGAATAAATATAAACGAAGTATTCGCTTTCCTTCAAGTCTCCAATCCAACATGATATACAGGAAGTTGAAGATAACCTTATTTTTAGATAAAAAATCGAAAATACTTTATCTCAATTCCAGAAAACTCGTGGATGACAATGATATTCGACGTTTGGGAAAATACCTTGATGTTCGAGGCAGCGTTCTTGAAAAACACAACTCTATTGCGGTTTGATCAAAAAGGTGTCCTGATAATTAGGAAGATATTATTTCATTAAAAAAATCATTCAATACGTAAGATTTCAGATGGTGAGAAGATTGGAGATGATTCAAATGATTCAAAAAAAATATCACTCGTTCCGAAGACACCCACACACCACCCCTGAGAATCATACGGCGCTATCGATAAGCAAAAAAAAAGGGCGATGGCACCTGGGTTTTCACATATATTCTTTTTTTGGCGCAAGCCTGGTTCACATATTGAAGGGTTGACAAAAACAACTCAGGTATAGTTTGGGTGCATCTACCACCACAAATAACATCAACTGCCACTTGTACAGCTTATCCAATCCACCCTGGCACAGAAATAATAACGTATATGCCCATCAATCTCTGTGAAGTATACTAAGATGAAAAAACATCTATCGTATGTGTTCACTGTGTTGAAATTTATTCCTAGGTGTTTTTTTTTCGTCATGGTCTACACAACCAGTGTGCAACTGGAAAAGTATCTGAGTTTGTGCCAAGATAGGTTGGATAAGTTGTAGTTCATCAAAGGTTTGGGTTTTCATGAAAGAATAAAAACTCCGCCTGAATCAAGATATTTATAAGATCCCAAACTTGTATAGGCCTTCGTCTGCACTCATTGGGAATGGAAGATGTGACTCAAAACCAAATGAGAAACGATATTTGTAACAGAGGAGGGACGCCACCAATTGTATAAATGAATAAACGATGAGATTGAAAACTTTGTTGTGGAAGTTGAAACTTTTTGTAGAGTGCAAATTATATCAGTTTGGTGTTGGGATAATTGATCTCTATAAGAAGTTTAATTAATTGTATAATTCAGCTCAGAAATATTCAATGCGTAAGGATCTGTGTTTTTGATTAAGCCCAAGTCCATCCCTTATTACAAACAATAATTTATTTATGAACAAAGAATTCAGAATAATTTTGAAGGATAACTTTCACTAACATTTCTGTGTTTCCAAATTGATTCCTTCCGATTGTCACCCTCCATTTGAATATAACTCTTCATATAGGGGAGCCCAAGCAGGGTACTCGGGATTTACTGAAGCGCGGCAGACCTTGTACCCGGTTAAGTACTTCCACCATATATGAGCCCTATATATGTGGCCGCCCTCCAAGGATAAAGGATCAGATTAGTAAAAAAAAATGATCATCTGAAATTCTCGAGCGCGTCAGATTGAGGTAGGGTGAGTTAATTACATCCTGAAACGTGTATATTCTACTAATCTGACAATTCGATAGTGACCTTGAGAAGGGGGAGGGCTACAAAATTGTAAAAAAACGTCATCCCGACATTCTCGAGCGGGGCTAATTTTATTTTTATTTTGAAGAGAATAATTCAAGAATTGCAAAAAATATATAATCTGACGATTTCTACAAGCCGAAATAATAAAAATTCATCGATAAAGTTCAATGCGTGCAGCTACGTGATGCCTATATTCCCTGCTCCACGTTTCTATTTCTCTCTCACCCTTCCTCTATCTATTGCTCTCTCACTCCGTCCCCACTCTGGTTTCTGTTGTCATGATGCCATGACAGTTGATCACACAGACTCGTTGGTGGCAAGATATTGTTTACAACGAATATCCAACGTTTTGAAATTTCAAATCTTTAATTGTTTATAATTATTCTCTTATAAATACCAGTATTCTACTGAAAAAAACATAATTTTTTTTTATTTGCATACTTTTTTCTGAGATCTTCAATTAATTGAGTTCAATGATTTAAAAAAAAAATTAAAAAAAATCTTATTGGCAGAATAGGCGAATCCCTCCAGATAATCGTCAGATTATGAGACTGCAACGTCTAGGGCGTAAAGATGAACCACATATATCTTAATCTGACGCGCTTGTGTATTTCAAAAGGACGATTTTTTTTTCACATTCTAATAACGCCTGCGAGTCTTCGTCACATCCAAACCGCCAGATTATCACATGAGAGCTTTTTTTCAGGTTCACTTAACATCCCCTAAGAAAATCTGACGCGCTCGAGATTTTTTTTTCATTTTCTACCCTTACGTACGACCACCTTCATCATGTAAACAATCAGATTAACATACGTACATTTTTGAAAATATTTAGGACATAGATGATATCAATATCTGACGCGCTCGAGTATGTACATGCAAC
This sequence comes from Zygogramma bicolorata, assembly GCA_032362365.1. NCBI lineage: Eukaryota > Metazoa > Arthropoda > Insecta > Coleoptera > Chrysomelidae > Zygogramma > Zygogramma bicolorata. Next base: position 872,283 of record JAVJAQ010001619.1, read on the forward strand.
AGTTTTTTTTTATATTCTTGAAAGTCTATAGCCGCTTCCCCCACCGATGAAAAGGTATACAATACAATTTTATCATCTAAGCTTCGCAACCCAATAGGTCTCTATGACGCTCGAGTAAATCCCGATTTAGCATCGTGGGCTCTCCTACTATCAACGACGATCACTAAAATACCGAAAACAAACTCAATATTTACTACCAAAGGACTACAATGATAATCATATGGCAAGTACTAGTTCGTGTTCCAAAAACCGCAATTTTAAGTCACGTGATGTGTATTGCCCAATTATAACTTTCTCCTTGTCCCAAAAATCACCCATGTTATAATTTCTTGCGTCATCAAGTTTTCCGTAATCAAAGCAGAGTTCATAACTTTCGGAAATAAATTGTGGTTAAGATGAGATGAAAATCTACCGTTGAAATATCATAGGCAATTTTTCAGACACATCCATTTATATTGGGACGAATTTTGCAAATTTCAAAGCTACATGGATCCAGCACATCGGTGCAAATGATTTTCAACTTTTATTGAAAAAGGAAACACGAAGTCATCTCCACAACAAATTTAATTCCTGAAGGAACTATGTCCTAGTTAATAAGACATGTTTCGAACATATATATGTTCATCTTCAGTTAGGTACAAAGAGGCTGAAATAGAGTTAACAATGAGAAAACAGTGACAGTGATTTTTTTACATGATACTTACGAAAGTTGGGAGATCAAAATTGACAAACTACATATTAACTATCCTTAAACTACTTTCGAAAACCAAAGTGGTTCAAAATGTTGAATTATATGTTATAAGATGGGGGTGGAACCCCAGAATAATAATAAAAACTGCATTACAACTTGGAAAAATCAACAAACACCATGCAAATGTGGCGTGGGTGAAACAAAACCGAGTTATAATCATCAAGGAGACAAGTAGAGGCACCTATCTTCTTGATGATTATATCTCGGTTTTGTTTCACGATTTCGTCCATTTTGTTATCCACCCACGCCATCTCATAACATAAAATTCAACATCTTGAACCACTTTGGTTTTCGAAAGTAGTTTAAGGATAGTTAATATGTAGTTTGTCAATTTTGATCTCCCAACTTTCGTAAGTATCATGTAAAAAAATCACATCTACTGTTTTCCCATTGTTAACTCTATTTCAGCCTTATTGTACCTAACTGAAGATGAACATATATATGTTCGAAACATGTCTCATTAACTAGGACATAGGTCCTTTAGGAATTAAATCTGTTTTGGAGATGACTTCGTGTTTCCTTTTTCAATAAAATTGGTCTTCCACTTTGAGTATGGACTACTACCTTCGTATGGATTTTCAACCTTTTCACATACATAACTGATTGGCACACATTCCCAGTCGGAGAATTCGCCATGGATTCTGCGACTAACGAACAAACAACAAACCCACATTCATGCGAACCCCTCCTTGGCCAGGATCCAGTCTCGGCACCAGCCAGCCCCGAGCGATCCGCCGCGTTCAAAATTCGACAAATGTCCCCTTCGCAATCATCCCTTGCGGCTACCGTATGTGATGTAATGCGGTTTGCGAGCTCCAACAATTGGCAACGACTGAAACGGCACACCCTCCAACTTTTTGTTTCGAATCAGCTGTCCGAAAATGCAAATCGCTTCGTTCCCTTTAAGCCGGGCTTTATCGGATCGCAGTGTGTGCCAGGAATCAACAAATGGTGCGAGGATGTAACATAAATCCACTCAGCTAATTTTTATTCTGGCCGTAAAGTAATTCTCGAATAAGCTGTTTAACAGAATCGGAAGGGTTTTGTCAACTGGAGCGTTGAGATTTGTTATCGGCTCTATTGGTCATCGACGTGTTTGGAACTATCAGATCAATTTATGGATTGGTAATCATAGATGAAGTGACGAATCTTTTCATTTTCAAGCCTATCCGATGACACTTTTTGTAAAGATCAATAATTATCTTCACACCAAACTGATAGTATTTGCCCTCCAAGCGAGTTTCGGTAACATGGTAAACATATTGACAAGAAAATAGTTATTCATGATATAAGTGCTAAAAGTGATATTTTATTTTGTGAGCAGGGAAGTTTGGGACATGACGCCGAAGGCGGACTGTTCCATCCCTTCAAACAAAATAAAATCACTTTTAGCAGGTATATCATACACTATTTTTTCTACAGACACCATTGAAAGTCCAAATTAACGCATACCTATTTTACATTAATTAATTGATAAAATAATAGCCTTGAGATGATCAGTTCTGAATCAAATTTCATCTAATCTATTCATGAAACAAGTTGCCAAGTTAATCAAAAACAGAATTTGTTGATTTGTCTTTGCTGACAACTAACGTCAATAAATCACGAATTATTCTTTCATGTTTCTTCGTTCCTCGATGGAAAGTGATCCAGAAAATGAATTTCTGAACTGCCAATCAAGCTCCTTTCGAATTATTGCCTAGTAGTCAAAGCGACAGTACGACTTTTCATACGATCGTTTCTTGAAATGGTGTGATCAGAAAAATGTCAGTGGCAAGGAGGCCAGTGATAAAGTGCTTCTTGCATACTTTGAAGAAATGTCCAAAATATGGAAATCGTCAACGCTTTGGTCGAATTACTCTATGTTGATGATGAACATGAATAATCATGACGTAAGCAGATATAACAAGCTTGTGGCTTTTTTGAAGCGAATGGGTGAAGGATATCGACCGGAAGAATCAAAAGTATTGACAAAGGAACAAATCGACAAATTTCTCGCAGGAGCTTCGTATGAAATATATCTAACGCAGAAAGTTGCTGCGATTTTTGGTGTTTTTGGAGCCTGTCGCAGAGAGGAACTGTACTAGTTGACATTGAATAATATCGAGGATTCCGGAACTTCACTAGTTGTGCACATACCAGACACAAAAACTAATGTGCCACGCACTTTTGTGGTAAGTGGTACATTGTATATGAACAACTTCAAAAAGTACATAGCCCTTCATCCAATGGACATTAATCATTCGAAGGATTTTATAAAATGTATTGAAAATAAATGTGCCAGGACTCCAGTTGAAATCAACACATTTGGTAAGGTGCCTGCCAAAATTGCTGGATTTCCAAATTTGCCTGATTCCCATCTTTATACTGTACATTGTTTCCGACGTTCTCAGCAAATTTTTTGGCGGACTCTGGTGCTAGTCTTACTACAATTGAAAGACACTTTGGATGAAAGTCCACTACAGTAGCCGAGGGTTATATAGAACACTCGCTACAAAGGAAACAGAACATTGCGGATCAAATTTTGTCCAAAACTTCGGCGGGTAAATTTGTTCTCTGCCCTGGGACAAGCTTCACCAAAATAAATTATGTTACATCTACCGATGAGACTGGCCATGGAGTTTCTTATCATGATGTAGTTTCACTAATTGTACGTTTGATTGGATGAACACTTCATTTTGAATTATGTATTTATATTTCCTCTACAAATAAATCACTTTGAGCACTATTGCTAAAAATGATTCACTTTTAACACCAGTGTCATGATATGGCATTTTAGACACTAACAGCATGCGTCAAAAATTATACCTTCACTGACGTTTGTAGAACAAATAGATTCTACACCTGAAGACTAAGTTGAGTTATTTATATTTTTGAAGATATGAGTTGCTACAAAAACTACTTGCAAAGGTTATTCTTGTTCGGAAATGGACTTCGTCTGTTAACTACCAATTGGTATTTGGATTATCGCTTTCCTGAGAATGAGATAGAAATAGCTGTAAATTTACACATCATCAGTTTCAAGGGAAATTGGTATATTAGTCAACTGACTATTTTGTCAGTTGCCTATCGTGTTTTGCATTGATCATGAAATTGAATTGAAAAAATATACCAGAAAATGTAAAAAAAAGGCCAGCCTGCCGTCTTTTTCAATCTTTCCTGAAATCTTATAATAGAATTTCAACCAAGTGTTGATTTTGACACAGCTCAAACTATCAAATAAACAGTTGGTAGAACTATTTATGTATCATTTTGAATAACTTAGTTATGCCAGTGTCGAATCTTATAATAAATTTTCAATAAGGCTCAGAGGCAGACTCGCTTCCAAAATGGTCACTAAGGGGAAGTATATGCATTTTTCGATATATTTTCCTTTAGTCTCCAAAACGATAAAAAATAAGTTATGGTATTGACGAAATTGTCAGTCAACACTGCTTTTTAATAATATTGCAGTTACATACCGGGGCAATTATACCGAATTGCGCTAAGAACAGATGATATAAGAAAGTAAATCACTTTCTTTTCGTTTTTCAGGAAGAGAAAACTCAAGAACTTCTGGCTGGAATGGCATTTCACTCCCCAATGTCTCTCAGCATGATCTGGATAGTGATTATAGAATTAGGAAAAGCACTTTGAGACTGACTAAGGTTGTGCATGAACACAGTCTTGATAAAGTGTATGTGTGATGTTTCTGAATACCTTCTTGTTTTGGGGCGATTATAATTTGAACTGCAGGAGAAAGTCCAGTTTCATTGAAAATAGAAGGTGGATTAAAGCATAATTTAATGCAAATCGTTTCTACATGTAGCTTTTTGTCGAGATATGATATGGGGTGGGGCAAATGATGATGATAAATAATTGTTTTTTACTCGTTTTTCACCTATACCTGCATTGTCTTTCTCTTGTAGCTACAAGACTTGTACTTTTATGAAATAGGCCCCAGTTCGATTTCGAACGAGAAATAACAATACTCTCTTGAGTCTTGATTAAAATATTGTGAACATTTTGAATACTGAATAGTAAGAAAACCTTTTTTTGGATTGATACCCAACACTAATTTGATTTCCAAACGCGGCGATCTTCTTTTGTTCAGAAGTTCATAGTTCGGCAAAAGGGCATATCAGATATTTATCCTGCTTGTCCAGACATATCTGGTCGTTCAGACATACAGTTAGGTCCATAAAGTGTACAACAAATGGAACATGCTTTCACAAATATCAAATATCACAGAACAGGAAACTGTGATATTTTTGTAATTAGGTTTATTCATCAAATATAGGCCAGTTCAATTCAATGGAAAATGCTTTCAATACTTGTACAACCAAAAGTTGATGCATGTTCGATAATCGACTCACTTGCAGTTATATTGACTTATGGTCGAACATGGCAGCACAAAAAATTTCAAATTTGTTCAAGGATAAAGTTCCGCCATTTTTTAAATATAGGTTTATTTCATGAAAATAAGTTGTTGAGAGTTAGAACTCTTTCCCAGATATGAAGTGTTTGCTAAAAACTCAAAAAAATTATATTTCAATTATTTACTTATCAGAATTCTGATCAGTATCTATTAAAAGTAGCCATAACCGAATTGCTTTCGAATAATTTTCATGGAGTTGAAGCACAATCTCAAAAATGACATACTTTTTTTATTTTTGTTTGTTTTTTGATAACTTCATCTTTGTTGCAAGAATCTTTAACATTACTGTTTTATTTTGCAATCAACCTTTTCAACAAGGCAAATGATCCACTAGTGATACTGTGATTTGATTATAGGTACTTTCAATACGTACTTATAATTTTGATTTATCATACAGAAACATTGAAAAAAAAACGAGTTTTAGGCTTAGACTAGATATTGACACAGATATTCCATTTCTTAACAACTTCTTGTCATGGAATCATCCTATATATTTTTGAATGGGTAAATTATTCTTGAAAGATTCCGTATTTGTCGGTTATCGAACATGCATCAACTTTTGGGCGGTATCTGAAGTTCGATTGTTCAACTAATAACGAAAGTTTCATTTGTTGCACACTGTATATTGAAAACGGAAAATATGAGGTTTTCGAGTCCTGAACAAGGACCCAACAGAGTCCGAAACGTCAAAAAAATCATTTGATGAGAAAATATTGAATCGCCGTTCATACAACTCAATGACCTATTTGGATCACCGATAATCCTCCAGAAAAAATATCTTGTTCACCCTTCGATATCTCAGATGATCTTGGAGTTCCTTCAAAGCTGCCTGAAGAAGAACAGCTCAGAAAATAACAATCTAAGTCGAAAAAAAGATCACTGCTCTCAAACTCCTATAAGTCCATGTTTACTTTCAATCGCGTGGGATCACGAGATTCACTCACCAGAATATATGTAATAATCGGTTAAAAAAAGCTCTCACAGCATCCTCGCGAAGCATCCCGCTTACCTTCTTATTCAGCACTTCGCTATCGATATTTCATTCGGAAACTCAAACAATCTTCTCGAGACTCTTTATTCACCGTCAGATTATCGTATAAAGATCAAAGAAAAGTTCAGACTGCTCGACGGTAATAGAAAAAACTACTTCATCCACATTATGTTGATGGCGTTTATAGTCTGGAGCACTACCCAGATCCATTCTCAACAAAGTTTCGATTGATTTTGTATGCACTTCAGCTTTATGCCGCTCCTTCTTGTGAGTTAACAGAGAGTTAAGTGAGGAAAATCAGAGGTGGAAGACGAATCTCAATAAATGGGATCTCAATCAGATTTATGCTATCGCGTCTGATTGGGATTTCTGATAGATATATTAGTAATTATACTGAGTTCCTTTCTGTAATATCGATCTAAAATAAAATAAGAATTGTCAAAAAAGCAGGTGCTGATTTTTAACCTATTGAATTTGTGTTGGATCGAAAGGAAATAGAATTAGAATTGTCAGAAAATCAGGTAGAGATGGAAGACAATCGTAGACCAACCTCTTCCTTTTGTGTATTTTTTTCATAATGCTTTTATTATTATCATTTTATACCTCGATATTCATCTCAATTCCCTCTCTCCATAAAGCAAGGGTGAATTATTATGTCCACTTATGGCAGACTATTTTCTGTCACATTTACTACTTAAGGCTCTTTTTCAACATATTGAAAGCCGATATCAAAACCACGGAACATAATTTGTTATTTCTTATTATTATTATATTGGAATCGATACAGAAGGGGCAGATTTTTGATAGTCTCCTCGTGGGTATTTCTTGAATTTACCTATAAATAAAATATAACAACCGATATTTATCAAAATACTAATCTTTTTGATTGAGGCAGAAACTTATCGGTGTAGATTGGAAATCTGCCCTTCGAGACTTGTATATATTTCAATATTGATTCTATTTTTTTCAGATTATGGTAGGTTACGAACCAAAAAAAAACTATGAAGAATCCAAATACTGTCTTTACTTCAGTGGTGTAGATGACAAATCCACGATTGTTTGAATTACTAAAAAAAATACTTCTAGGGTCACATATTGGACCTTCATTGTAAATAGACTTTTTCTGATCAAAATTGTTACAACTCGTAAGCATCAGTGTTATACTGAAGATACTATTATTCTTTCAGAAATAACTGAAAGCTCAAACAATATTCACAAGGACTCAAATTTGTTACCTTATAATTCCTCGATGTACCTGCTCACTCCTTGTCGAATCCTGCAGAATATCATATACATCTTTGTTTCAACAAACAATCTCTGGTATGAATAATATGAAGTATTCCCTTTGAAAAAAAAATGACAATTCAAAAAATCTCACTTCCCAAACTTCATACGAAAAGCATATCTTTATTTCAGATATTGCTTCAATAAAAAACAAAAATTTGTTGTTTGTGACGCATTAGTCTTGTCATACTTCGTTTTCTACGATATCTTAGACGGAAATTGTTGTTACAACTATGACAGGACTGTTAGAAACTTGAAAAACCATATTCTGAGAATACTCATACGAGACACACATATCGCTTTACAATAAGAATCTATTGTATATCGAAGCACGTGTCGCAGTTTCTCAACCTTAATGATAGCGTATATTCATTTCTGTTTCCATAAAATTCATAATTTTTCATTGTATTTTCGGGTATTCTCAACTGGAATATGTTTGATCACCAAATTTTATTAAGATTGAGAAAATGAGGATGTAATGAGTGACAAAATATAATAAGATGAGAACGTATATTGAATGAATGAGATTAAACGAGAAATAAAGAGCTGACGTCGACTTTAGGATAATTTAAAGATTTGATACGAATTGATTATAACGTAACCTAACAGTTTGTTATCTCTCATTCACTCATTCGTATTGTTGAAATATAAGAAGAACGGATCTATACTACCCCCAGAACGTATCTCGAAATATTACTATTTTTGTTCCTCACTGCGTCATAAACATTGAGATGTTCTCCGCCAATAACAACTAATACGAATCCACACTGACGATTATATTAATAATTATTTCATATTCAATTTTTTTTTGCAAAACGTCAGTGGCGCATATTCTTTTGGACAAAAATATCGGTTGACACACCTTCCGGGACACCACTGGACATAATGATTCCAATCTAGTTGAGGCCGAATCAGCACCCTGATATCCTTAAGATAGGATTATTGAAATATTCCGGCATGAAAGATTTTTTTTTAAATGTTGACACCATGTATCTTGAAAACGAAGTTTTACCGGACCTATGTTTATATAAACTTTTTGTCTCAGAATTACTCAAGATTTACCCCTTCGAGATTGGCCACGTACCTAAATATCACCCTATATAACAGGACCTTTCACGTTTCGAACAGAAATCACAAATAACATAAAATATACACATGAAATATAAAAATAATAAGGTAAACTCTATGCGTATGTGAATTGGAAAAAGTTGTATATAAAATAAAACGTTCCCTTAACCTAGACGTGGAGTCACAACTGAAACTCCTCAATAGTTCTTTATCAATGGAAATTGCTCAGCTTTAGTCTTGAAAGTATGTATGTCGTCGTGAATGTTGTATAGAGTTTGCATCTCTGATATTCAATTTTTTTTGGAAGAGTGCTGAAGGATTATTGAGATATTCAGGAAAAAAGGATTTTTTTCACAAATGTTGACACCAAGTATCTTGAAAACGGAGTGTTACCGGACCTATGTTCATAGAAACTTTTTGTCTCAGAATTACTCAAAGTCTTACCCCTCCGAGATTGGCCACGTACCTAAAAATCACTCTGTATAATAGGACTATCTCTTTCACGTTTCGAACAGAAATCACAAATAACAAAAATATACACATAAAATATAAAAATAATTCGGTAAACTCTACCTATGCGGATTTGAAACGGAAAAAGTTGTATATAAAATAAAACGTTTCCTGAACCTAGACGTAGAGTCACCACAGAAACTCCTCAATAGTTCTTTATCAATAAAAGTTGCTCAACTCCATTCTTGAAAATATGTATGTCGTTGTGAAAGTTTGCATTTCTGATATTCAATTTTTTTTGGTAAAGTGCAGCTCAATGTTGACTGTGCAGAAGTAGATGCGCGGTGCGTATCTCAGGTTAAATGGCTGTATGGTATTCTATTGGCAGCCAATTCGTTTTTGTTGCGGTTAACATATGTGCATGTCATAAGTATGTATAATCCTGCAACTGTTGATATTTGGCATCATGAATACTCTATCCACACCTGTTCAGTATTCCACACCTCAGGTGGGAATTTAAATTCCAATGATAGAAAGTAAGTGAAATCTCTTAACTGCAGTGAGTAGAGAGGTACCTGAGAGAATGACGTGAGGGTTCTGAGCTTATTACCATCTATTTGTGGCTCCTTTGTAGATTGTTATCGAAAACAACTCCTTACATTTTGGTTGCTCTTGTGGTATCCGATGATAATTCAGATTCTGGAACAGACTCACTTCATAGTGTTGTCGAAATATAAATTGTAACATACCAGTTTTTGTTTAATAATTCGTATTTTTCAGAGCCAATGATACTGGAAATGCTGTATTTAATGTAAGTGGCAGAATTTCCATTTATACACTAATAGATCCTGTGCAAAACTCAATAGAGAAAAGGTTTCAAAAATGATCCTTGAGGCACATCATTGCAAATGTGTTATTCAGAACTTTTGATCTCTCCAATTTCCACTATTCAGGAGGTCAGAAATCGAGCGAGAATCATCTACGTCAATATAGGGCTAGAGTCACGAAAAATTGTTATGACAGACGTGAACTCTTATTCATACAAACGGAATTTTTCAAGAAGTCGATGAACTTACCATTTTGCTCAGGAAAGTTCAAACTTATTATGTCCATTCACTTCACCCAACAAATGGTATCGTTGAAACTCCTATAAAAAACGGAACAAATGATCTGAAAATGTCCGTATCCGTTTTACTGAAAAACTGTCCTCAGTTACTCGATGATCTTCACCTCAGCCTTTCTGTTCACATCAGAATTGTGAGAAGAGAATGGATCCCGACTCGCACTTCTCCACAACCGAAAAGATCAATGTTTGTTTGCGACGGAAATAAGTGGCGTTTCTGTCAGACTGCGAAAAACCCGACAAAAAATACAGGAATATACTCTCAACGGGTCCTTCCCGGGATTCTGAACTATACATCATTCGTGCTCAGTGATTTTTTCATCATTAGTCTCCAGAAAAAAGAGCAGGAAGGAAATGGAGTTGGAAATTAATTAAACGAGAAATGTTCGGTTTGCAGGAGAAAAAGCAGGTAGAGATTAACTGAATTTTTTCAGTTGTTGGAGATCCTTCATTCGGACCGTGAAATACGTTACACGGACAAGCGCATTTTCTCTTTTGAACAGGAAAAAACTATATGGCAGAAGGCGAAGTGGAAGATAACCTAACTGAAATTCCTGATACCACTGTGAAAATAATAGAGTATTTTAATTCAGATAATGGTTAATTTCTCAGGGTATTTTAATGTTTCATTCAGAATATTTCGGAAATGTATTGAAGAGAAGAGGTCGAAAAAGAACTCCAACGACTTCTCCCACTTTCTCGTTCTTCTATGCCTTAATTCGAAACTCCAACATACCCATCGGAATCAACGGAGTTCTTAGATAACTTCTAACGAATACACACCAACGTAGACATACAAAATAAGCTGATCATGACACGATAAATAACATTCCCTCAGAGTCAAACGGAGAGAAATTATACAAGTACTACAAACAATATTCCAACCGCACACCAGATTCTACAGATTATACATTACCGCCTCATTAGTTTTTTCATCAGCCCCAGCATTCAACTTTCCTTATATCGTCCTCTCATGCTCAGGTACAGTCCATTGTTATTAATCAATTATTAATTATTGAACGATGAATGAACCATGAGATTGGAATCTTTGGTGTTGAAGTTGAAACTTTTCCTAGAGATCAATAACATTAACGAAACAAATGAAAATGAAAAAATCGAAAAATTCTATTTCAAATTCAAAAATTCAAAGTTGGGGTTTGACCAAGAATTACAACACTCTCTAGAACTCTTCTTTCGGTCAGTCATAGAAAAAACAAAATCAAATTTCTGCTTCTCAACGTCTCAAAAATCCGGAATAAAATTATTATCTGTTTAACCAGTAACTTAGGAAAAAATCGCTGAAACTCGTCAATTGATTTCGAAGTGTACACATTTTTTGGCAATTCAATTCAATTTAATTTCAATTTATTCTAATTTCAGTACAATCGTTTTCACAAATACAATCGTTCGATAGATTTTTAAATTTTTCCATCCTGAATGGATGTTAGAATGCACCTAGGCACTGAAGTACCTGTATTGTGCTTTTTCTACTCACTCGAGGATGATGACTTTAACTGTACAATTATATTTTGGCAACACATAAAAATGTACAAAATATCACAAATTTACAATTTTGGGGGATATCGGATTTATTTGTAAGGAATAAATTGTTACAAGGGAACTGGGTGCAGAGAGAAGGAAGATAGATTTGTAACTTTATACTAGATGGTTCGTTATTATCAATGTATTGAAAAAATATGTATACTTCCATTATCATATCAGTATATTTCAAAAACAATCCTGTTTTCTATTATATACCGCTTCAGATTATTCTTGTATTTGGAAAAAATTTTAATATTCTTTATTTCAACAGGAAGAAGGTTGTGCAATTTGGGACCATAATAAAAGACAAATCTTTGTGTATAGCTTTTTCTGTAGAATGGTACTTGAATGATCGAGTTCTCAACAGCACGGGTTCTTATTGTTGTAACAATTTTATACTTCTCGATGTTCGTGAACATCCATATCAAACACTGATAAGTATACAATGATCGTATGTTGAGTAAGCCTGTCTCTTGATATAACTGACTTATTGGAAATCGCTTATGTTTTCTGAGCATTATCTTCAAAATCGAATTCTGCGCTGTTTGTAACATACTTAAGTTATTACTGAAAGTGCCTTCCCAGATTACAATACAGTATCGAATTATAGATTCGGGTAATAAAGTGTATATGAGAAATAAGGTTTTTTTTGAAAGTATGTCTCTGAGGGCATAAAATTTGTGCATGAGTACTCTCATTCTTCGTGCCACATGTGCTACTTGTTTGTCCCATCTTAAATGTTGGTCAACTTCGAGTCCTAAGTATTTAGTGGAAGTTGTTTTTTCTATTACTTGACACGTGCAATTTCTATTGAGTGTGCATGTATGTTTGTGTAACTTTAGATGGTTTCGACAAGGTTGGTCATCTGAGTTGAGGGAAAAAGTGATGAATTTTGTTTTCTTAATATTTAAACTCAATAAATTATTATTCAGCCACAGGAATATTTTTTTCAGATTTTTTTCTGTGATGTTATAAACATCTCTCCAACTTACGCCAGTGAAGATTAGAGCCGTGTCATCCGCATAACAGACAATATGACCCTCAAAGTTTTTTATTTGAGATAATGCATTTATATATACAAGAAAAAGTATCGGTCCAAGTACTGTTCCCTGAGGAACGCCAACGTTAATTTGTAAAGTTGTACTTTGTTTATTACCTATTTTAACAGTTTGTGTTCTTTCTGACAAGTAATTTTGCATTAGTTTCAAAGCATGACCCCGAATACCATATTTACTTAATTTATCTAGTAGTAAATTGTGTGATACAGTATCGAAAGCCTTCGCCAAGTCAAGAAATACCGCTAAGCACTTCGAAGACCTGTCAAGGGCTCCCACTGTCCGTTCCACAAAGTCCAATATGGCATTCTCGGTATTTGATTTGTTTATAAAAGCAAATTGATGTTTGGTTATTACTTGATGCTTGTTGAAAAAATCCATGATCCGAGTTTTAACAGACTGTTCAAATATTTTAGCAAAGTTATTGATTACGGGAATTGGTCGATAATTATTCATTTTGTTTCTATTGCCTGACTTGAAAACTGGAGTTACCCTTGTATCTTTCCACTGGGAAGGTATATTGCCGTTTCTGTAGCACAAATTAATCAAGTGAACAAGTGGTTTTAATAAATATTCATGCATTTGTTTTATGAGTTTGGTTTTGATTCCATCCGGACCTGGTGCGGCGTCGTTTTTAAGATTAGATATTAAAATTATTATCTCATTTTCAGACACTGGTTCGAAAAACAGAGAAGATGTGATCAGTCTTTCGTTTGAAAAGTTTTCGGGAAGATTACACTCATCAATTTTTTTCGCCATATTCACTCCAACATTAATGAAAAAATTATTGAAAAGATTAGCTTTTTCCTCGTTTTGGGAGACTACTTCGCCGTTTTCTTTGAGAATCGGTGTATTTTCTATGTTATTCGTATTTGATGTCGTGTTTGTAATATCTCGCATTATTTTCCAAGTTTTCTTGTAGTTTCCACTTACTTCTTTAAGCTTGTTTTCATAGTATTCATTTTTTGTTCGATTTATCAAGTATTTAAGTTTATTTCTATAATCTTTGTATCGTTTTTCATTTTCCTGTGTGTATGTTTTCAGTAGGCGTTTTTTCAGAAAATCCCTTGTTTTAATTGATTTTATTAGGCCCGAAGTGATCCACGGTTTCAGTTTCTTAGGTTTTCTATAATTGAACGAAATAGTCTCAGTTGCTGCTGTAATATATTCTTGCAGTTTATCAATGAATTTATTATAAGAAATTTGTGTTTCACTGCATGATAGAGTTTCACTCCAATTCTCTAGATTTAATGATATTTTCAATTGATCCAAATTAATTTTTTGGGAAGATTCCCAATCTGACGCTGGCTGATTCGTTGTTGGTAATTGAGATAGATAAATAAATGTTGTGAAATGATCTGTCAAGTTACTGAGGATCACAGATGAATCGATATTCACTTTCTTATTCATGAAATTATTTTTTCTGACATAAATATGATCGATAATAGTACTAGAGTCTCTTGATGTTCTTGTTGGTATGTTTATGTAAGATAGAAATCCGTTTTCGCTCATTATATTTTTATATCGATTGGTGTGCTGTGAAACCCGACCATTCAATAATAAATCATTCAATAAAATGAAATATTTCTTGCAACCCCTTACCTGCAACCCTCCCCAACTTTTTTTTCAATGCAAACCTTTGTAACCATGCCCTTTCTTTACCGAATAGAAATGCAATACTGGTTGCGCGAAGGGCGACTTTTAAACGCTGCTGCCGCCATGTTGTTCACTGTTTGGAAAAGGCAGCACTGCTTTTTCATATAGTTCTATCCCTTTCCTGTTTGGAAGAACAATCACGATACGGAAGACTTATCATTACAGAAACCTAAAAAAAACATTTTTTTGTTATTTTTTTAATGACGTTGACCGGTCCTAGACATGGCAGCAGGGCCATTTTGTGTTCTCCTATGAATGAAATATCGAATAATATGTATTACTTTTGAGAGCCCTATCATTATAGGTTTGGTGTCGTGGCCTCTTAGACTGAAACTTATTAAGAAGTCGATAAACGGAGTAACGACCATTTGACCATTTTCCTCAAGAAAGTTTCAACTTATAACGCCCATCCACTTCACCCAAAAATTGGTATTATCGGTAAAACTCCCATTGAAGAATGGAACAAATGATCTGAAAATGTCCGTATCCGTTGTTTTACCATCGCCTAGGAGCCTGCCAATCTTCTGTTACGTTATTTCACCCATAGATAGAACTAAGTAGGTATTTCTTACTTTTGAGAGTTTTTTTTCATTTCGTGATAACCACATGAGTAAAAAAAAGGAAGGGTATGGTCAGATTCCATTTTTTACGAACTTTTCAATGAGCCCATACACGACATAGGTTTGCATTTGAAAAAAAAAGTTAGGAGGGTTGCAGCTAAGGGGTTGAAAAAAAATATTAGTTACTGGTTGAACAGATGTTATTTTATTCCGGACTTTTGCGCACCCCTGTACAAGCTACCATATATTAGTTATCAAAAAATAAATTCTCCGAGAGATACATATCCACACCTCTTTCAAAAAACTCCAGATCATTTTAGTGTCATGTGAGATAGAATTATCATTTTCTGGGATATATCAGTCAGAATAAAAAGAGTGAAATGATAATGCATGATACTAAAGTATAGATTTTATTCAGATATCTTGAATTCACAATTGAGAACAAATGGTTAGTTACTAGCTCTCGATAATAAGTTTTTCACCTTATGATTATTCAACTCCGGATCCGAAGTTGGTTTTGATATTTACAGATTACAATGACACAGCAAAACATCAGTTACTTGTGGCCTGTATTTTACATTATATACAGTAGTTACTTATCGTTATAGGGTAGAAATATGCAAGCGGTTACATCAAAACTAAATTGAATTTACAAGTATATACAACTATCACTCGTAACCAGCTTGGGTTGTAGGACAGGCGAAAAACAAAAATGTAATTTCTTGTAAGTATTTCATTCTTATGAGGTAACTTCTTCATTCATTCCCAAGGAATGTGTTTTTTTCAAAAATGTTCTCATCGGATGGAATCCGTTATTATCAAAAAGGCTATTATCGTAGTCGCTAATATACAATTGAATGAGGTACACGTAGATATATCTAGAAGGACATGGCTATTCAAAGTACAAGTAATTGATGAAATTGGCAGATGCTTGGTGGAAATCTATGATAATGAATTGACAAAAACACCTTTTCACCCCCACTGGCGGCCGCCATCAATTCACAATACACGTGTATTGTAAGTGAGCCATAACGTTACAGCTGTCAGATTGGTGGGAGTAGAAAAAGTGCAGTGCGCTACTCGGGGATAAGGCCAATTACCTGCACTCGAATAACGCCTCGTGCTCATAATTTTTCCCTTGCGAGTGATTGACACTTATCTACCTCATTACGAAATATATACTTTTATTATTATTATTATTTCCACTAGACACCGCAGTTTTGGTAATTGTCTGGAAAAAATCACACAATGAAGTGTTCATTCCTAATTTACTATGAAATAATCATGAATCACAACAGATATGAATCTGACAAATCCAATGAAGAACTTGGGAAAATAGTTTTTGGTGAATTATCAAGCCATGAGAAGTTGCCTCGCCATTTTCTTTGAATGAGAGAAACTAGTCAGCAACTCAATTTGAGTTAACTCACAGAAGAATCAAAAATATATTTTTGGAGCCCTAATCTCTCAGATACATGACGATATGCAAAACAGCTCAGATCATACATAGTGGGTGGTGGCCGACTGGTCTACGGTGCAGTTTTATATTTGATTGAGCTTACTCACTCCCGATTCAAACTGCAGTCGGGGCAGATACTTCCCGACTGACTTTGTGCGATAGGAAATTGTTGGTTGCCTAGATACTGATTCTGGTGGGTGGGATAATTTGATCGAATACAACATCCGACCCGGTAGCACTGTGTTTTCTCTGGATTTCCTACATGTGGAATAGAAAATGCGTTACCGTTCAAAAGGGTAAGACGCCTCAGAGCGCTTTGGCACCTGAAATAATAGGCCGATCTTTTCCCGCACAAGGCTCTACCTCTGTGTGTACTTGTGACAGTGTTGACAAAGGAATTGAACAATTGTTGATAGTTCTGAGAATTGAAATAGATTCAGATTTTGAAAGGAAAGTATTTCTACAGAAATCTATGACTTGTATGTATTTTGTTCAAAATAGAATTCAGAAAAAAATACTTCAGTATGTAGGGCTTCTGCAGACTTACTTGTTGATTTCAACAAATCACTGGAAAGTTCTGAGAATTGAAATAGATTCAGATTTTGAAAGAAAAGCATTTCTCACAGAAATCTATAACTTTTTCTATTATTTGGTGGAATAATTCAATTATATGACGAGTTGTTGGCTACTCTTTTCTTCTTCTCAATCGGAAGGAACATTTCCATTCAGCACAAAATCTTTTCAGATTAGGTATACTTCTGATCTTCTGTACATTACATGTGAAAAATCTGAATTGATTCATCATGATTCCATGTTTCAGTACACTGGAATAACTTCAATTCCATATTGAGACAAGCAGTAAATTGTGTTATCAGAAGAGCATGAAAAATGATTATCCATGTGAGTCACACACAGCATCCTTGATAAAATATTCCATTTTCCGCTCAGACGTGGAAAATGCAATATTCTGGAATATTGTATTCCTGTAAATTGTCACTTTTTCTGCTTAGGCCAAAAATTTGGTGTTTTAGCGCCGGCGAAAAATAGAACGTTACCATAGTGATGAAGATTCAAGTTTGATAGGAGAGAAACATCAACTTCATTGTCTGATGTCAGTCATAGAAGGCATACTTCAGAAAATGTTCAGATGTAAATACACATTACTGCCTTCCTCCTGTCCTGAGTCAAAATATTTATTAGTAATTCACTTTCAAATCTTGCATGAATATATACAACTTTATACAACCTAGATCCACGATTGAAGTTTTCATCTGTCCAGCATCATCCAAATATTCAAGAAGAATGCCAGCAGAGTGCTCATGAAGAGGGCCGTGGAAACATCGCTGCTGTTGGCGTGCAACATGGCTGCTGGGTTTTCCTCTGGAAAGAAGATATATTTCAGAATGAACTCTGGCTCGTAGACTGTGAAAACGGAAAGTATTAAACGAGGAAGTTTTTTTTGTGAAATATGTGGGTATGGTCCACGAATAATCTTCACTACGGAAGTGAAACTGAGATTATGACTGTAAGTGTCACATGAAGTCTCTGACAGCGTGTCATACTTCGATTCCGACCAAACTTGTATGTATTATGTTTGAATCAAATTCAGAAAAAAAAGTATTCATTATGTAGCGCGTCAGCAGACATACTTGTTGATATAAACGAATAACTGGATGAAAAATCATCCCAAACATCAGGTACAGTTTCAGAAGACGTATTTGCGAACAAAACAAATTAACTTCGGAACGATTTCCAACAACTTTCCAATTTTCTTCATGAAAAAATGTCTGTGATTTTCGAAAATCATGATAATTTATATTCCTAGTAAGCTATGCCTTGTTCAGAATTGGTGAGTTTTTGAAAGAGTACGTCTTTTGAAAAAACATTCTTCGATTAATTTGAACAAAAACGATATAGGGATTATCGGAGTTAAAGTGAGACACACTATATTATTTCACATATTTCATGTATTTGTTGAGAGATATTTTGAAAAATTATTTTTTTATCGTATTCTCATTTCAATGTCGAATTTCAATCCGGAAACGACGATGACAAAAAATCCTCTGATTATTTTTGTATTTTGTGCAAAAAGTGAACGTGTTGATGAGATACCTACTGTTGATATGTGTTGATCTGTGTCTATTGATGAAGTCATCAATATAGACATGTTCTAGTATTGAATTATATCCAGGATGATCCCTATTCAGTATTTTACTTCTGAATGTTTTTAAAGAACCTTTCAACATTTTTTTCCTTCAGAAAAAATGTATTATTTTGGTTTTGGCTCTTGTACACGTGATGATTTCAACGAAAAATGTATATTTTGAAAATTGAGGAGTAAAACTCTTTATATTTCTGTACCACTTATATTTGTTACAAACATTACTGCTGTTTCGTCTTATAGGAGCATCATCAAACGACTAAAACAAACAGTTCATAGTGAACATAGGAAGTTATATCTCTCAACTCTCATTATGATCTTTTACCAGTAGTAACGACTTCTTCCATTCAATTCATTGAAAATATATTTTAATCATCATCTTTGTATAGTATAAAGTACCAACTATGCGTCTGTTTGCTCGACCTTAATAATAACCATTGCAGCAGTCATTAATGAGTCATTAATCTCTGCTATCAGATGATTTCTTAATTTGGCCATAATATTATATTTTTTTGATGTTAATTCTATTCCTGCGATTAAATTTACCCTTTGTTCAAATATAACAATCATTAATAACTACAAATAAATATCTTGTAATATAAATAACATCTGGTAAGATAAGACACAAGATATATGTTAAGCTAAATACGTTGATTTTTCTGTTAATCATTATGAGATATTATACTTACAATTTTCGAAACTATGCACTGTGTATAGATGGACATTAATGTATTGTATGAAATTTTTATTAGAATAAAATAATACTGTTTCTAAAAATATGTATGTTGATTTATGTGAATTTTCCAACAAAAAAACTTCAACAGAAATTTTTATTGGTCGGGGAATAAAAAATTGTATTCTACTCCTGTATAATGGCTATTATCCTCTCGATGATTTAGGCCACTAGCCCGCGGCTCGTAGCTGTAAACTTCACCTCGTGAATAATAGCCATCATTATACGATCATCATTATATAATATACTATGTTTCCACACAGAATAGAAAATGAAAAATACAATGATGTGTGCACAAGCTTGAGAATTTTCGCTTTCCCTCATAATGGTTCTAGGTAAATTGGTGGTGACTCTATTTTTCTCAATACCATCAATTCGTTCAATTCATATCAAAAATATTCTTGTCTCAGCTTAATCACATAAAAAATGGTGGGAACAGTGTGTCAAGTCTATTTTTCATTTTAGAGTTATTCTTTTCGAAATGTCAAGCATTTTTAGTGGCTCTCGGTAGTGTAGGGTAAGCACGTCCGTCTATCAAGCAGAAGCTTGGCGCTCAATTCCTCCTCTCCCTTCATACACGCGGTGTTTTTATCGCATCTTAGTGTTTTCCTTTCGTATGGATCTGTATATATAAAAAGGGTTCATGACCACCAAACCAAGCCACCGGTATTATGGGTTCCAGAAACTTGAGAATTTTCATGGGTGATGGAGTTTGAGGAACTATTACTGTCCGAATCAAAATTAAACAATTACAAACGTTCTATGAGAGAAGTGACATCGAAGAGACTTACAAACCTTCTATAAATCTCATTCAAATCTCTGCGTAGGTGTCTTCATAGGGATGTGGAACATCTTAGAAGTGACATAAATACCCATTTGTGAACAAATACATCAAACGAGAAACTCAGAGAGACCAGTGTTGTGAAATGCGTCCACCATTGATTCCAAGAATTCTGGTAGAATTGCCCTCAATACTTTAAGTGTATTTGCTTCAGAAACTCTGGACTGGAAGACTGAATAATAATTAGTAACGCCTCTAAGGGACTAACCTTCCTGTCTGTTTGGGAAAGCTCTTAATTGAGTTTCGATAATTGGATAAATTTAAAACTCATTTATTTTCGGATATAGTTTTTGTGCCATTGCCGCGAAAAAATAATTAATTTCCTTTTTTGTGTACCCATTTGAAAACAAAAAAAGTATCAGAATCGTTAGAGATAGACTCCGGAATACTCGCAGAAGTAACATACCCTATGTAAATACATTCAGGTTGTGTCTCTGCTGGTATCAATGTAAGATGTGATGTGGTTTATATGATATCACGATTCTGATAGATTGGCTCAAATTTAGTTTTCCACTAGTTCTAGTTATGCAGGGCATCATAGCGAATATGTAATTTGGGCAACAAGAAAATATATTGCAGTATCAAATCCAATGGTTTTGTAGGCCAATTCAATGGCATTGCGACTCTCATGCTATCTCATAAGTTCTCATACAGTAAAAATATTGACAGGGTAGACATTTTCAACAATGATACAATGAGGCGTGAAAGCACCGATTGACAATTAGTTTTCTCATGAAATACGAACTTCTACCAAATAATCATCGATGAGTGAATCATTGAAGGATCAGAAAAGATTACAGTTTCATTCCCATACAGATCATAGGAGAGGAGCAAATGTTTTCCAGTGATCACAGCCTCCCAGGCGGATTATTGATATTTTTTTAGTAAATTTTTCAATTATAGAAGATTAAACTGAAACCTTCCGTAGCCTAACACCAAACACTCGACACTCGTTTCGCTAACAAGATTTGCATCTTCAGGAGAAAACATTACTACTCAGTATATTGATCTCTAGGAAAAGTTTTAACTTCTACACCAATGGTTCTAATCTCATTGTTTATTGATGAAACTGTAGTTGATGAGATGAAACTGAATCTGTTTGCGATCTATAAGTGGTACAAATCAGCTCATACAAAGGAGAAATGTGAAAATTCACATTCTGTTACAGGAATTTAACGTTCGTGGGGAGTACTTCTAGGTACAACTACAACTGATATCATAAAAATTGATCGCAAAAAGCTGTCTGAAAATCCTCATCTGATGCGGATTATAAAAACTTCATTACATATTGGTTGTTATATCAGTACCTGCCCAAACTCGATGGGGTGATTTCTTTGAGTGATAAAGGGACAAAAATTTCATATAAACATAGGTCTGGTAATCCGTCGTTTTCAAGATACAGATTTAAAAAAAAATGTTTTTTCCCGAATATCTCAATAATCGGCCAGCCGATATCTTTGAAATTTGGCGGTGGTATTAGAGCGATTGGTGGGCTGATTAAACCATAACTAAATTAGAATACGAAATTTGCAAAAAATCAGTGACGCATTTTTTTTTTGGTCAAAAATATTGGTTGAGGTACCTTCCGAAACGCTACTGGACATAATTCAATTTAGTTGTTGCCAAGTCAGCCTACCAATACACCAAATAACACCTTTAAATTTCAGGAGAATCGGCTGGAGGATTATTGGGATATTCAGGTTTTTTTTTTATTTCGACAACCTGTATCTTAAAGATGTAGCATTACCGAACATCAGTTTGTATGAAATTTTTGTCTCAGAATCACCGCCTTGAGTTTGGCCACCTACGTAAATAACACCTTGTATATTAAAATTTCCCAAATATTGAATGCGGAGGCTTTTGGAGTTGTGTTCCTGAAGTAGTGGTCTTCTCAATTATTCGAACCATCTCCACTGCCGTTTTTATTTATTTAGTGTATTCTCGCTAAAATCTTTGTCAATAGGCGTATTATTGATACGATAATTTTTTTTTCTCCAATATTATTCAATTTTATGAAATATCTAACATTATTCATCCATAAGAGAAGCAACAGTAGCGTAAATAACATTCGAAACATTGCTTATAGGCCGATGTAGACTCAGAATTCAATGTCTTCATGAAAAAAAATATTTGACAGACTATACAGTATGGTATTGTTCGAAAAAGTCACATAATGATCTGTACAGGTAGAAACGTTCCACCCCAGAAGGAATCAGAATTTCGATATAAGAAATGATTGCATTCACAAATCCAACACCAGACAGCTCTTTCGTGTCTACACACTATCTCAGTTCATGAATGATACGATATGTAACTGACACTGTAATAATACATTTTATTTATCTACCATACATTAACTTGTAAATATAGTACAGAGGTATATTATTTGTAGGTAAATAAAAGGAATCTGTTAGGCTATAATGCCAATTCTTCCACAGATCCCTGCTTAGAAACAAAATAAGCAGACAAAATAGTAAATAAAAGAAAAGAAAAATAATAAATCTTAAGAATTTCATACACAATAATTTTAGTAAGTAGTATTAGTAGAAATATTTATGATTTGAGCAATAGGTATAATATCTATTATGAATTACTGTCTACCAAACAAATATCGTTTGTACCAAACTTTGAAGCCCTGTGATTTCAAAGAGTTACATGGTACATCCAGGACGTCGCCAAAAAGTGCAATGTTATAAGAAAAAGACCGCTTAAAAATTTCTTTCCTATGCTTTGGTATCGTTATCATATTTTTTCGGCGCAAGTTCAGGTTATGTACATCTGTTCTGAAGGTTACTCTCCTGAACAGGTACTCAGGTGTTTTGTCCATCAGTAGTTTGTGGAAAAAGCATACCATATGATGTTTCCGCCGGTTAAACATGCTAAGCCATCCAGCTTCTTTTAATTTATGAGAGATTCGTTGAGGACGTTTTATTCCATATATAAGTCTCAAGCACGAATTTTGAGTCTTTTGGATTCTCTTGATGTTGGCATTGTCAAGGCAGGGACCATAAACGACATCACAATGATTAAAGTGGGAGAGTACGAGACTATCACACAGCCGTTTTTTCAATTTCGCATTCAAAAAGTGTCTTTGACTGTAAATAAATTTCAGAGAAGAATATGCGCTTCTCAATTTCCAAGTTATGTGATCTTTGAATCGTAGTTTGTAATCCATAATGAGCCCTAGATTTTTGCAGGAATCTTTGAATTGTATTATTTCCTCACCAATACGGATGTTCAATATGTTGAGGGCTTCATTTCTTTGATGGTCAGATCCAAACAAAATCGCAACAGATTTATTTGAATTGATCTTCAATAAGTGCCCATTTGTAAGATCAAGAAGTCGATTCAAGTCAGAGTTGATAAGTTGGTTGGCCTCATGTATATCACATAAATTGAATGAATAATACAGCTGTGTGTCGTCTGCGTAGAAATGATAATTACAGTTCTCTATGTACGAACAGAAATTGCTGGTATAAATAATATATAAGAGTGGACCCAAAATACTTCCTTGTGGAACTCCTTGGCAGAGCTCCAATGAATCAGAAATGGAATGGTCGAGCTTAACTTGCTGAGATCTGTCGAACAAATACGACTTTAGGATAGAGCAAGCAGAATAATCAAAGCCAATGAAATGTAAAATAGAAATCAGGATATCATGACTTAGAGTATCAAAGGCTCTTGAAAAATCAAGTAAGATCAGGGCACTCATTTCATTCTTATCTAGTGATTTGATAATATCGTCAGAAATAGCCGAGAGGGCAGACGAACAACTGTATCCTGATCTAAAACCTGATTGGTACATTGGAATAATACTATTTTTATGTAGATGTTTTCTTATTTGCAATTCAAGTGTTTTCTCAAGAACCTTCGACAAAGTTGGTAGTATGCTGATACTCCGTAAGTGTCTGATATCTATTGGCTGTTTAACTTTGGGTATTGGAAGGACTAGAGCGTGCTTCCAGACTTTAGGAAAGTAAGATTTGTCCAAACATTCATTCATTATATGGGTAACATAAGTAATTATATAAGGACAACAGAGCAGTAGTAAATTTATATTAATATTATCGGACCCAAATGATTTGGTTTTTATGTTTTTGATTATGGACAAAACATTATCATCAGTAACATGAGAAAAATGTAACCAATCATCAATACCATCTTTTACCCTACCAGAGTAGAACTCTATTATTGCAGGTTCAGGAAGTCGATCATTCTTTGATTCATTGACGAAAAAATTGTTCAAAATATTCACGTTTTTGAGGTTATCAGGCAGCTGAATCTGACTTTCTTTCAAGATATCAAGTTTCCTGAATATTTGCCACTGTTGTTTACTACTGGAATTTCGAAAGGTAAATTCTAGATACGCTTTTTTTTCTCTTTTTATGGAGGATGAGGTAAAGTTCCTCAGCTGTTTGTAGTATTCAAAGTGAACGGGCTGCCGAGTTCTTCTGTATCGTCTTAAGGCGTTGTCGCGTATTTTCTGCATATATTTTATATTGTCAGTTATCCAAGGAGTGTATTTGTTTTTGGAACCATGAAATTGTGATGTTTTTAACGGAGCATGCACATCAACCAAAGAAAGAATATTATTATTTAAGAAATCAATTTTCTCATCTATTGTTTCTATAGTGTAAATGTTATCCCAAGGTAAGGTCTCAAGATCTATTTGAAATTGATTATAATTGATCTGACTGAAGTTTCTATATGAAAACCTTTTTGAAGTAGGATTTCTATGAATTAATTTAAATGAGGAAGAAATGACGAAATGATCGGCTATATTCGCGTCATGAACATCAGTGCTGGCAACATCAAAGTTAGTGAAAAGTAAGTCGATAAGAGTAATGTTGGTGTTTGATACGCGGGTGGGATTTTTTATTCTTTGAACTAAGTTGAAAGTTTCTGTGATGCCAAGCAACTCGCTAGACAGATGAGAATCTATGTCCAATAAATTGATATTAAAATCACCCAGGCAAATAATTTTGTCATAATCAGAGAATATGCCAATTAAGGTATCCTCGAATTGGGTGAAAAAAGCAGCATGATCAGTGTTAGGTGGCCTATATACGATTCCCAGGGCATATTTATTCTTTTCAAGCTTTATTTCGATCCACAATTGTTCGACATAATCCAGTGTTTCATTTAGTATATACCTGTATTTCAAGTTATTCCTTATATATATACCAGTTCCACCACCTCTCGTCACAAGGCGGTCAGACCTTATGAACCTGTAACCCTCAATATCTATTGCCGTATTTGGGATTCCTGGATGTAACCATGTCTCAGTGAGACCTATTACATCATACGGTTGCTCATTGAGAAGCAGATGTAAATTATTGAAACTGGGTACTAATGATCGAACATTGACATGCGCGAAGGTAAAATTCATTTTGTTTTTAATTTATTTTAGTAAAACAATGGTATACCTATGATGAGATGGAGTTGAAGTGACTAAACAAAATATACTGCAGAGATGAGACTAAAAAGACAAAGGAATATATGAATTGAGCTATTTCTTGAGCGATTTTGCACTGTTCTGTCGGGTTTTTCTCTCGTGAGTGGTAGAACTTGAGGAGCTCAGAGAGCCTTCCGTATCTGATGGTTTCTTGTTTTTAAATAGTTGACTTGTGTGAGATAATGTATTTTTTTCCGGTATGCTAATATCTTCTTCGTATCCAAAATTATTATCGGGATCTTTAAATTCGGAAAATGGAGAAGATGGAGCACTAAGTGAATCGCGTTTTTGTATGATTCGACTAGGTTTGCTAGCGGTCGATATATCCTCTCTCAATTGGTCAGCAGAGAATGTTTCTCCATTCACATGCAGTTTCAGTCCTCTAATATTTGCTGTAAGATTGCGAGTTCTGGCTTCCTTCATATGAGCTTGTAGAATCTTGTAGTCCGCTTGATCTTCCTTGCACATATCGTTTATGACAGAAATTTTGGATCCTTTCACTTTCTGAACATTCTTGAATATCAAGCTTTTCTTGAGATAAGAAAGAAACTCAACTTTTATTGGTGCATTTTCGCCACGACCCAAAGCATATATGTTATTGAGATCGTTCTCATGAATATCAATTTCTAATAAAGAATTCAATTTCTCAACCACATATGCTGTAAGAGTAGTATTAGATGCTTTTGGATTCAAACCAAAAATAATGACGTTGTTCTTCCTACAATCTCTATCCAGTGTCAGATATTTTTCTTCCAGTATTTTGTTTCTTGTTTTAAGGACATTAATTTGCTGATTCTGCTCAGTCAGTAATTGTGCTAATTTATCATTTTCCTTTCTGATATTATCATTTATTTCCTCCTTTATTTTTTGCCCTTCTATAGATATGGCATTCAAAAGTTTCCTCAACAATTCTTCATTTGTTAGCTCAGTCATTCCTCTATTTTATTCTGTCAACTATACCGTTGGTGGAACAGTGTAGCGTATTTGTTGTTGTAAGTAAATGACCGAGAGTCTCATTCAAATCACTATTTATTGACAAGTACTGAGTTTTTTACTCACTTGTAATAGTTTATTGACATTCCAGATGAACTAATATCGGACACTGAACACACAAATGATTTTTTTCCGTCGTGATTCTATCACAATTTGATCACAAATCAGTCACACATTCAATAACATCTATACAGTTATAACAGTTATCTATTGCAGTTACGTATTTGCGTATCGTAAAAAAATCAATTTGCCATAAGAACAGGTTATACAAGAATTTCAAGTGTTTTCATAATCAGAGGAGGGAAAGAACAAGAATTGGATTCCATTGAAATCTGCAATATTCGGACTGACCTGGATTGAATAAAGCTCAACCCCATTTTTCAGATGTAAGTCTAGCAGAACTATTCTTTTCAGATGTGAATATCCACCTGTCACATGTTACCTTCACCCTGAAGTACCCCATTAACCGTTTCACCTTTCAGGTATTCGTGTCATATTGCTGTCTGGATTTTGCGGAATCATCTGTTCTTGCATCAGCAGTCCAACTAAAGCGTGAAGCCTTACTCTAGATGGAAGTAGAGATTGGTAAAAAAAAATAACAAGAAACATCCAGTGGGGAAAGAAATAACGTACTTTTCTTCGAGGTTTGCATAGGGTGTGGAAGAAGCGGAAAAACAAAAGAAACGTGAATGAAAAAAGTGCGACTTCTTATATTACAAATGTATATATATATATATATATATATATATATATATATATATAATATATATAGACATATATTATATATATATATATATATATATATATATATATTTATGTTGTTGTTGAGTTCGGGTTGAATCGAACAGTTCGATCTAAGAAGTAGGCAGATTGAGGCCGCAGCGTCAAGTCACAAAACCTTGCCCCCTGTGACAACACCTGAGGAGTAAGCAGATTGAGACCTCAGCGTGAAGTCACATTTACTCTTGAAAATGGCTCCAAAATCGGAGCCGAAACGTCGAGAACAAAACTCCAGACGAGGTTCAACCCGAACTCAACAACAAAATACCACTGACCGCGGAAACCTATCCGAACATATAAATATATATATATATATATATATATATATATATATATATATATTTCTCTTCTGTTTACGTACCAATACTATTTTTCTCAGTAGTTGTTCGAACGTGAACCAGTCTTGTTGTTGTTTAATGTGTTTGCGCTTTAAAAATAAAGCTAAGATATCTTAAACTATGGAAACATTTTGAACCTGTCTTTGCTTAAATGAGAATCTGTATTTTTGTTTCGAAAGTTGAGTTGAATAAATACTAATCTAATCAATATAACTCCTGAATCTCTCTGTTAGTGAAATAATTTTCATGATCGGTTCAATATTCCCGAAGATTGACCCCTGAAAACAAACAATGTCAGAAATTCCACCCCTTTATAGTAGTAGTGTAGATAGATCAATCAATTGTTGAACATTCCCTCAACTTTATACTCAAATTGATATTTTCACCTGAAACAAAACAGAACTTCCCGTCAAACTCGCCCAATCAAATGTTTTATTCATCATATCAGCCCAACAAACTATTAAATTAATATGACTTCTTTGATGTGATGTTGTTCAATTGAAACTCCCGAAGTTCCGTTCTAGTTGCGTATTCATAAAACTTTGACATCCCGACCTTTCACTCAAGTAAATGAAAATTTCATGGCGATATGGAGTGTCACAGTTTCATTCGAGGATGAAGTTTAATCGATGAATGTCGAATTGATGTTATTTTCTTCGGTATTTTATCAAGAACGAGATTATTCTTAAATCTGGAACTATAAAGTTAATCACTGAAAGCCGTATTGCGTGTTATAGCTGAATTGGTTGGTTGGCTGAGTTCCAACCTTGCATAAAAGGAAGATAAATCATAGTCATCGATATCAGTTTATTTTTATGATGTCATCGAATTCTTCAGAAAAAATAATGTCAATAATAATGATGATGATAATGTACTCATTCCTAATGAGTATGGAAGTTACAAGTGAAGGTGAATTATACCTATAATAGGGAATATGCATGATTTTTTATGTCGTTAATTAATAACTTAAATATTTATGACGAGGAAAGAGATATGAATATTGTCTGTCATTCTCTGTATGACAATACTCAAGTTTTTCCTAAAATCTCCATTAGGCACCAAGCATAAAAGTCACCCAAAATTTTCGAAAGTAGATAGCGCTGCTGTGCGCACGGTAGCCACAGATATATTTCTAGACACATCGTATCCAGTAGTTTATCACGAGTTTTAACGGTTATACGGTAATAACGATATACTATATGGGCATTGGCAGTAGCTATTATCATTCGGTGCTCGAACTCAAACTGGTTGGTAAACTACGTAGTTTATGCATCATATAAAATTCCATTATCTGTGAAAAATGTAGAGATGATTCTAGATGTACGAACGTTATATGAGAACATTTTATGTAGTAATGACAAAAATCATTCAAGTCGACCACTTGAAAAAATAAATAGAAAGTATTTGTGATGATTATGAATCAAGTACGAGCAGAATAATGCAAGGTGAATATGATATCTGCATTATCACTCACAGAATTTTTTCTAATCTTGATAGAATGTTTTTTGTTTCCGATGACGTTATTTCTCATTTTCATCTATTGAGACAATTTAATAGAATAGTCAAACACAAAGATTGAAGATAATGAAGATATATTGTGAATATTTTGTGGTGAATAAATATTTGTTCCGTAGTTTTCTTGATTTCTTACCTTACAATCTGAAAAAATAGGAATTTATATCAGAATCTAAAGAAGTCTACCTCGAAAAGTTGCTGCGTCTATTGAAAAAAAGGTTCTTTCTGGATAGAAAAAGTCTAATTAGTCAGCAACCTCTCATAGAATTTGCGTATCGAAAAGATAATATATATATATATATATATATATATATATATATTTATATATATATATATATATATATAAGAGGAAGGGTAGTCGTTGCTGACTAGTTGAGAATAGAACCAGTAAATAGTGGGGTGTTTTAGCAAGTAAAGGAGTACTCTTTTAAGTTAGTCCAAGCTTTCGGAAAATTTCATTTCCATCATCAGGGAAACTACAATAATATATAAAAAGTTGTAAAGTAATTCTAAAAATATTAATAAATAATGACTTACATCTTATTTGAGGATGGTTACATTGATGTTAGAGATGAATTGATGTTTCATCGTCAAAAATGTACCATCAAAACTACGGAACAAAAAAGGATACTGGAGTATCAACCATGGCATCGTTGGGGATTTAGTTGAACAGAGTTCGTATTGTACGATTCATTAATACGAGCTGAAAACAGAATTGAATCCCGAAAGTTTGCAACGAAACACTCCCATGAACTCCAATGCTCCGGAAATTTTGGATTTATTAAGGATCCGGAACTTCGTCAGTTCCATTGCGATAAAACTTCCACCATTCCATTGAATGGAATTGAGCTGCGTAAAATGGGTTCGGCCCGCTAAACGTATTGATTTCGAAATAAATTGATTGGGAGAGCATATCGGGATATTGTTTCAAATGGGATTCGTCCAGGATCGTCCTGAATGGTCCTTCTCGCGTGAAAATTCAAAAGCGTTTATCGGGTTTTTGATGGAAGTTTATTTCTCATGGGAGTGCAGCAGGGCCCTGGTGCATAGACGAAATGAAAACTGCAAATTGAATTGATCGATCCCTCAGGATGAGAATTGGGTTACTTCAACACTGGATGGCAGTAATTCACCAGAATAGATTACTGTTTCGATAGATAATATGATATAACTGAATTGAATGATGAACGAAAATTTTTATTCGCAACACCGTTGCCAATTTGTCTAAAAAAATGTTTTGCGACTATTTCGTTGAAGCTGAAAATAGGTCATAACCTCACTAAATTTTTCTTGTTCGATTCGAAATAATATCTTGGTCGAGGATAAACAATTCTAAGATATTAGATAACTTAATCGGCCAACTGAAATCATCGTTGCACTTTGATCCTTTTTGGGACCTTTCTCTGCCTGTTTCTCGAATGGCTGATAAAATTTGTTTATCTCAATGCTAATATTCTTTAACACAAGTAGAAATCTTGGACGGAGATGAGAAACCAACTTGCACTTGTTGTAAGGAGCGGCAGAAATGCACAAAATCTTTCTATCCAGAGATTTCCCGAAATACTGCTGATCCATCTCAAACGATTTCCTCAAGCTGAATGGTTCGAAGGAGAATTAGATGTCATCGTGGATTTTCCAACAGACGACTTGGATATTAGTAAATATGCAATATAAACCCCTTTTGATATACAATCTGTATGCACTCTCAAATCGCAGCAAGACTGCATATACCGGCCACAACACCGCTTACTGCAAACACACCTACACCGGAACCTGTCATGAATTCAATGATTCGTGAGTGATACCAGTTTCGTCGAGATTCCTGGTGAGCATCGAGGCATGTATATTTTTTCAAGAGCATGGCAGGTTTTGGTTTTATTTTATAGATCTATTTCATTTTATTTACTTGTTATATTTTATATTCGCAAATATAACATTCTACAATGAGATTTATATTCAACACATCTGATATATAAACAAAATTCCACTGCAGCCATAAAGTTCGTTCAAAAAAGAGGTATGCATTGATAGAGACTTTCGCTTTGTTAGCTGTGGTCTGCATGTGTTTGGGCCTTCACACCCCAAATCACCCTGAAAGCCGATATCCCTCCATCTGCACTGGTCATGAAAGATTATGCTCTTTTATTTCAGGCAACTTAATATATATGTGATATTCCATTTTTCCAAATCCAAAATAGATTCAATACAAATTACATCCAAGATGGGCAGAATAACTTAAAAATTGATTTTGAATACTTTGGAACAGATTTGTATGTATAACATATTGAGGATAAGTTTTTCCTCGCTTTTCTACTACAAGAATTATACCAAATATTCTATATTTTCTATCAATGTATGTTGTTTCTTGTTTCCCAATAACTTATACAATCGTTTTTCCAAGATCAATCACTCAATGCTGGAAAAACCCAGTAATGTATCTTCTCAAGGAAAGCCGATCTATCATCATCCAGTATTCAGATGTTTGGAGTAACCAATCATACACAGTCAAGTATCTCGATGCTAGGAATTACGATCAGTGATAATCTCTCATGGAGAAAACATATGAGATCGATCACTAAAGGTGCTTCTCAGAAACTTGGATTTCTATTTCGTGCGGAGAAATACTTCACTTCTCGTCAGCTTTTAATGATCTACAAGGCTCAGACCTGTCTTGGAATATAGTTCTCATGTGTGGAGTTCGGCACCAAAACATTAAGTGAAGCTTCTCGATTTTATTCAGGAAAAGGCAATCCTTCTTGTCGGTGATTCTTTGCTCACAGACTCGCTCACTTCATTGGAACATCGTAGAAGGGTCGGAGACTTGTCTCTCTTCTATAGATATTTTCACGGTCGGTGCTCTTCTGAATTGTTATCAATCATTCCACCCTCGGAGATATCTACACGGATGACTCAACGAGTACAGAATTCCCACCCCTTTGATGTGAATTTGGAGACCTGTCGAACCTCTCTTGCTCAGGAATCTTTTTTCAATAGAACAGCTGAGTTTTGAAACTCCTTGCCGAAAGAGGTTTTTTCTGAGGCTTACAAACTTCAAAAATTCGAAGTGAATGTTAATTCGTATCTCCTGTAGCTTGATTCAAACGGTGTTCTCTGAACATTACAGTGCTTTCCTTTCATGTGAATCTGCATATGAAAAAAAGTATTCATTGTCTATTGTTGTGGGATTTCTGAGAGGTACCAAGCTGACCTTCCTTATATCTCTGAAAGCTGCTCAAAATAACTCATAATGATACGGAGGAGGTTTCCAAACTTAAGTATGGAAAATTTGTATCGATATCGTTTTGTAAAGGATATTTTCGAAACACATTTCATTCAGAGAGGAAATGAAGGATTCTGTTAAAATTGATTTATGATCACAGCATTATATATGTTTTACATACTAGAACGGTAAATTCATGCACAGAATTGTTGAATAGGGCCATTTTTGTCATCGTTATTGATATACCACTAGTTATATATCCTGATGAGTTGATATTACGAAAGAAGTTATTATTGTACGTTCCTGTATATTGTCAATGTCTTAAACATGTTCAATAGCGTACATGATTATAGTAAATGAGTGTGTTACACATCTAATAGGAATTAGTATATCTTATCTCAGATATACTTCTTTCCATTGTAATTTTTTTCGGTGTACCTAGAAGACGAAGTCTTAACTGGGTGAAAGACCAGTCAACCAGAAAATTGAAAATCCTTTTTATCCGTCTAGGGTCGAACCAACAGCAAATCTACTGTTCGCAAGATTCAACGCAAACTTTCATGGCCAGCGAACAATGCATGGTGTTACGAAACTATATAATCCTGATGAATTTTTTCCCATTAACATTTGTCGAAACTGCATCTTCTGAGACACGAGTTTATATTATCCAAATGAGAAACTTGATACCCACAGAGATAAGTCTTACTTACTAGCATATGCCAAAAAGCACTAGTTACGAGCATTTAGGTATTGAATTATTGGAAAGTCACTGCGGGAAAGAAGAAATTTTCGCATATACTAGTTGTGGTAGAACAGTGTAACACTTGTGAAGGGGAAATTTTATATTATTGGAAACAAACGGAATTCGAATTGTTGGTTAAAATCTACCTGAGTATGGGCTATTTAGCACGATACCGGTCTGCGAGTGAGATTTTCCCAATCATTCAAAATTTATTGAGACTGTTGTATCACAATTATTAACACATCCGGGGATTTCTTTTGTGAATATTCTTGCACTAGCGTTTTGTCAATATCATTCTAGGCATTTGCAAGGGACGTTATATCGAATCCTATTTCGCAAATATTCATTTCTTCTTCATTTCATAAAATAATTTCGATGAATAAGATACAAACCTCCGCAAAACTTAACATTCATCTTCCGAGAAATAACTAACCTCTGCATACGGCCTCCCTCTATCCGAAGTATACGTTTTCTGGCCTCATTGTAGGGAGCAAAGTCTCCCTAGGAAAGGAAAGCAATAATGAGGTTATAGTATGTCATCAATGAAATGAATTATACGGCATTGACCTAAACTACATTATGTAAGTATGTATTTTACCGTTTACTCATAGAACACTCTCTATTTTGAAAAATTGATAGAAACCAGTGAAGTAGGTAAGATATTTTCTAGAAGAAAATATTTTGAAACAATGAAAGTTGAGTGGCAAATACCATAATAATAGAGCTACAACATTATGCTGTGTTCACGATTCCGCAGAAATTGCTTGTCCTGGTGCACCACTCACTGCTTGTAGGTTTTGGTTCTAATTTCGGCGTCGACAGCCTTTTTTCTTTTTTTCAATTCTTCTTTCTTTGTTTTGTGGGTTCTTTTCATTTTCGGAATTTCAGGAGCAAGCTGTACTGTACCTACTTCTCAGTTTTAGATCTCATAAATTTTGTTCCTTAGCATAAATAAATCTAAAAATAACTTGTTACTCGAGGGAGGCGAAAAAATCATATGTATAACATGGGGGCTAAGTGCCTTTTCTTCCCTTGAATGAATACTGTAAACATGTAGCATTTTTTCTCTCTCGTTATACAAATAATTCAATTCGACAGGAAGATTCAACAATTGAAAGTAAAAAATTATTCCACGGTCGATCGTTTTCATAACATGGGGGTGAAATTCCTTTTCCTCCTTTCATCCTCGGGGGGAAAAGTGGAAGTTTTTTCCCTTGATTTACAAACAAAGATATGATTCACTTTTTGGCTCGGGACGTAATATAATATTGACTTCGATTTATTGAAGAAGGAAGCTGAAAAGAATTTGTCAATAACTTCATTCTTCCCACAAACATAATTACATTCCTAAATTCAGTTGATAAAATTATTATTTTCGATCTTTCCATCGTTATACAGATATGCAACTCACCCATATACAAATTCCCCCAGACACCCTCAAGCAACTGCATATTATAGTCGTTATTATTCGAAGCGATATGAAATGTGCAGTGTTCGAAAGGGTTATTTTTACCGCCTCAATATAATTCAACCCGCAACAATCTACCAACAAAAGCACCCCTATAAAATCGCTTCTCGGAGCTGTCGTAGCCATAACCATAGAGAACGTGAACGGAATCCTTCAGAAGCTGATGCGATCCTATTTCACGTTATCAGGAAGTGGAAAAGGTACAAAAATTATGTTTTCGGAGTCAGGAGTGCTGTTAGGCCAGTCTTCATGGATAAAAAAAGAAGGCGAGTTCGGTGATAGTATATTATAGTAGTTTTCACAATAAATGGTATTGACTGAAGGATCAAAATGAAACCAATTAGACCCTTAAGTTGTAAAATCCGAGATGCACATCATAAATGTAAAAGGACCGAATTCAGGTAATTTTGTTTCTCAGAGAGGGATTGTAGAGGATTACAACTCCTACTACTGCGTGTTCAATCCCATAGAGCCTATGTGGCACCAACTTAAATCGAGCGTGCGCGGAAAAATACTTCTCCGACTTTAAGTGGTAGTGTGGTAGAATTAATTAGGAACTGTATGAATGACATTCCTACCGAGAGTTGGAAAAGTTCTGTTAGTCATTTTATAAATGTTGAAAACTCGTACCTTTCTGTAAAATCAATTGCGCCAATTATAATTAATTTAGATGAGGATAGCGATAGCGACACTGAACTCAATATAGAATAGAATTGTAACATTTAAATAAATAACTTTTATATCTCCTACATTATGCAAAATTCAAATTTCTTAAGTTCGACCCTGTAGCACATTTGCATCTTTTACCAGATGATTTCCTACACAATGGGATTAAATCGGGTAGTTTATTGCAGTTAATAAGCCAATACCATTAACTGTGAAAAATACTATTCAAGCGAGGTTTCAGCCGAGTGAGACAATTTGCAAGTGCACGTAACTAGCCTTTTCCTTCGAGTTGCGTACTGTACTTTTTTCACTACAACCATACTTGTGCGACTATTTCTGTTAATTTAGCACCAATTTCTTCGTTATTACTCATTAACAATGAACAAAGAGATACTTGATCAAAGCAAGTAGGTAAAACAATTGCTTCCTTCATACATATAACATATAACTAAATACAATACCAATACACAAACTGGCAAACACAAATTTCCTGAAAATACGATTTTCAACTCAATTGTACTAAGAATTTTCAACGAGAACTCGCTGAATTTGGTTTTTAGGCGATTGAATGTAGTCACGAGACCAAATTTATCAGGTCAAATGTTACATATCCCCTCATTTTGAAAAAACAATTTCGGAAGCGGCCACCATCAATTTAGAATACGCATATGTTCCAAATGAGCCATTACCCAACTGTTGTCAAATACGTAAGCAAAAAAAAGTTTAATGTCTAAACAGGAATAAATCCCAATAACAAGACTATAAATATCATTAACATGCATTTGACAATTTTATATCTGCCTATATATACACACACATGAATACAATTCTAATTTCATTAACTGAGAACACCTGAAAAGGAAAACAAAAAATTGAGGAAACATTTGGCAAAAAACTATATGAAAACTCTCATGCAGCACACAAGTCAGATATAGAGCTGATAAGCAAAAGCATATTTCATTTATATCACATAAATGTGATTCACTGGTATTATAATATTAGTAATGAGATCACATACGTGGTCGACTTCAATATAGGCTGATATATTTTGTCTGGAGTGTAGAAGTTTCTTAATATGGTTCTTAACTTGACCAATAGGTTCATAATAAATGTCGAGATTTGTACAGAGTTAATTGTACAGTTTGCCCATTGCAACGACTGGTGACTTAAGTAATATGTTTGTTCTTGAATTTGGTAGATAAAATGTCAGTTCATTTCTGGAGTTTAGTCGTGGGACATGAAAGTTGAGTTGGGAGAGTAGTTCGGGACAGTCAATCAGATTATTTACTAGTTTATAAATGAAAATTATAGAGTAATAGGTTCTTCGGTTTTGAAGGGATAATAGATTGAATTTATTTAATAGTATTCTGTTGTCGATACCCTGTTCAGGGTGAACTCCATCTAGTTTGTACGTAATATATTTCATAAAGCCTCTTTGGATGGACTCAATATTATTTATGTGGACAATGTATATGGGTGACCATATAAGGGAACCGTATTCCAACCGAGATTTAACGTATGCATTATAAAGGGTTAGAAAACTGTCTCTGCTACGAAAGTTCTAACAGTTACGATAGATGAGACCAAGCATCCGTTTGGCTGAGGAAGTCATTGTGTCATAATGGATGGAGAAACTCAGCTTAGGGTTAAATATAACACAAAGATCCCTTTGTTGAATGCTTATTTGGAGAGGGGTGCCGTTTATACTGTAAATATGTGGAGTTATATTATGCTTTAGGGTATATTATTGTGAATATATACATTTGTCAGTGTTGAGGGGAAGATTATTTTTGGTACACCAAAGATGCAAGAATTAATTCAAGGTCTCTTTGTAAGATTAAGTAGTCCTCTTCTGACGTAATGGGCCGAAAAATTTTCAGATCGTCTGCAAAGAGTAAGAATCGACTAGAGAGGTTATTTCCTAGGTCATTTATGAAAAGAGAGAATAAAAGAGGCGCTAGATTGCTTCCTTGGGGGGCACCACTGTTAGCGATAAATTGGAACGACTTGTGTAAAGAACGGTTTGCAATAGTGGAAGTAGAAAATAGTAAGTTACGTAATAGGAGGATAACTAGCCTATAACGCACGAGCTAAAATTGTGAGGATGAGGCTTTAGCCGAGAGCGGCAATTCGCAAGTGCACGTAACTATCCTTCTCCTCGAGTTGTGTAGTGTACCTTTCCTTCTACCACCATGCTTGTGCAGTGATTTCTGCAGGTAAAACAACTGCTTGCTTCATAGATATAACTAGATACAGTGCCAATACACAAACTGTTGAACAATAAATTTCCTGAAAACATAATTTTCAATTCGATTTCACAAAGAATTTTAAACGAAAATTCGCTAAATTTGGTTTTAGGCCATGAGGTCAAATTTATCAGATCAAATGTTATATATCCCATCGTTTCAGGAAATCAATTCAGGAAGAGGCCGCCATTAATTTAGAATACGCATCTATTCCCAATAAGGCATCACTCAACAGCTGTCAAATACGTAATGAACGGTTAGTAGGGGCAGAAAATAGTATGTTACGTAATAGAAGGAGGATAAGTGAAGAGTGAAATATGCTTAAGGGCCTGTGTGCCAATTTATTCGAAAAGGCTTTTATTACAGTTTTGCGGCCTATATATAGTATTTTTCACAGTAAATGGTATTGGCTTATCAACTGCAATAAACTACCCGATTTAATCCCATTGTGTAGAAAATCATCTGCTAAAAGATGCAAATGTGCTACAGGGTCGAACTTAAGAAATTTGAATTTTGCATAATGTAGGAGACATACAAGTAATTTATTCAAATGTTACAATTCTATTCTATATTTAGTTCAGTGTCGCTATCGCTATCCTCATCTGAATTAATTATAATTGGCGCAATTGATTTTACAGAAAGGTACGAGTTTTCAACATTTATAACATGACTAACAGAACTTTTCCAACTCTCGGTAGGAATGTCGTTCATACAGTTCCTAATTAATTCTACCACACTACCACTTAAAGTCGGAGAAGTATTTTTTCCGCGCACGCTCGATTTAAGTTGGTGCCACATAAGCTCTATGGGATCGAACACGCAGTAGTAGGGAGGTAGTCGTAACACTGTATGTCCCAATTCTTCTGCAATTGTATCACAAACATACGTTTTTTTTAAAGAAAATGACTGCAGCACTTGTAAAAGTTCTTTTTTTGTATAATTTTCCTCAAAATATATGTCATTTGCAGCCATGAAGTTTTGAATCTCCAATTTCGTATTCTTTGAGCCAGGAATTTTTTGCAATTGTCGACTATGATAGCTTGCGTTGTCCATTACTATAACGCTGTTTGGCGGAATGTTGGGAAACAGACAATTTTTAAAACAATCTTCAAAAAGCTCTGCTGTCGTATCTTCGTGATAATCAACACAAGAGTCCTTAATATTTACAATCCCTCTCTGAGTAACAAAATCACCTGAATCCGGTCCTTTTACATTTATGATGTGCATCTCGGATTTTACAACTTAAGGGTCTTATTGGCTTTATTATAATCCTTTAGTCAATACCATTTATTGTGAAAACTACTATACAATCAGGAACTTGCACATAAAATATTGTGCTGCCATCTTTAGGAGTTATTTGAAATCTCTAACTAAGTACCACAATATTGCACATGACGAACATTCATGTCGTTTTCAACCTTACTTTGTTTTCTACGTTAATGTAAACAAATACTTTTTAATCGGTGCTATTTTTTTGCATTTCAAACTACGAAATGAGCGAGAATTTGCAAATAATGAGTGATAACCTAACCTAACTCAAGTTTTGTGATTTGGCAGTTTGGACCTTTTGCACATTTCGCTCTTCAAGTAGCCTATTACGCACCAGCGAAAACTGCGAGCATGAGGCTTAAGCCGAATGCCGCAATTCGCGATTGCACGTAACTAGCCATATCCCCGAGTTGTGTACTGCACTTTTTTTTACTTCCACCATGATTGTCCGGTCATTTCTGCTGGTGTAGCTGAAACTTTCTCATTTTCTCTCATTTTCTATGATCAAAAAGACACTGGATGACAGCAAGCTGCCTGCTTGTTTGATGGATATATATATATATATATATATATATATATATATATATATATATATATATATATATATATATATATATATATATATATATATATATATATATATATATATATATATATATATATATATACCAGATACATATACAATCCACAAACTATTAACATTAAATTTCCTGAGAATCTCATTTTCAATTCAATTTCAAGAAGAATTTGAAACAAATATTCGCTAGATGTAGTTTTCGGACCA
Organism: Zygogramma bicolorata; assembly: GCA_032362365.1. Taxonomy (NCBI): domain Eukaryota; kingdom Metazoa; phylum Arthropoda; class Insecta; order Coleoptera; family Chrysomelidae; genus Zygogramma; species Zygogramma bicolorata. The sequence continues at coordinate 911,850 of JAVJAQ010001619.1, forward strand.
TCGAATGTATTCATGAGATCAAATTCAGCAAGTCAAATGTCACATATCCTATCGTGTAAAAAACAATTCCGGAAGCGGCTGCCATTAATTTATAATACACGTGAATTACGAATGAGCCTTCACCTAACAGCTGTCAAATATGTAATGAACAATGGACGGTTCAGAAGAGTTGGAGTAGAAAAAACGCTTTATGGTCTTGTATAATGGATAACTGTTTCCGGATTCCTTCCTCTGACGACTGGCCTACGTTGTGCCTGAAGTTTTCCGCACCTGAAATTAGTACTGATGTATCGGTGAGTGGCAATCTCGTCAGTCTCTTGCGACCCACGGAATGGTATCATTCAGACGGAATGGTCGTTTTGGGTTTAAATTTAATCAAAACGAATTAGTTTCATGTTATTGATGGGGGTAGTGAAAAAATGGCCCGATTGGGACTACTCATTACGAGAAAAACGACCTTAATTGAACACAGTGGCGGTGGTCTGGACATTAATCGGGAGATCTACAACGTGAAATGAACAAAACAATCAACAAAGGTATAGTTTAGTTCCTAAGTTGTTGACAGTGACTCATAGGTTGTACGGTTCTTGATCGATATGAAGAAGGTCAAGAAATAGAACAAAAATAAGCTTGATACTTAGGTTTTGAATCAAGTTTCACTTGGCCACTTTCTTACAACCTGTCCACTCTTTCAAATACCTGAAAATCCTGAAAATGTACCATGAGTCTCTATCTGCAATGTAGAAAGTAGACAATAGTATCGAAGTAAATATTGATATCTGATTGAAGATCACTATTTGCATCTCGGTCGTGAAACAGAGTTTCGTATGGCCGTTATATAGCTATGGGTTCATGTGACGTCACTCGTTATCATAACCGCTTTTGTTAAATTCAGAACGTTGACATCTTGCTTATTCTCAGAGCTATATCAAAATTGATTCAACCGTCATGTACCTACTCATCTAGTTAATATTTTGAGTAGTATAGTAGGAACAATTGTCGACATTGATTGCTTTCAATTTCATCATCTCTCCTTTAACAGGTACTTACCCTAAGAGTATATATCAGAAAGATTGTGTACTTTTCGTTGGATAAAGGGCCAATAAAGAAGGAAAGATGGGGAGTGGGCACCGTTATTCATTGAAACTTGTCCTAGAGATCTATTACCCTAACACCAAACTTCAGAAGAAAATTTCACACCAAAGGTTCCAAACTCATCGTTTATCTGTTATTTATGTGGATAGTGTCAATAAGAAAGATTCATTTGACCAGCATCTTTTCATACTTCAACTGATCACTGATTGTTTGTGCTCGGAGCTGCCAGAATGAGGTTATCAATGGAAACTCTCCAATCGTACCATGGTTGAATTATGAAAATGGGTATATTGCATTTTATCTCTTCTGAAAATGTGAGCGACGAAGGAACAACATAAAATGGTCTGGAACGTTATTGATAGAATATATATATGTATACGTTGTGCTTGTCTTATTTTTTTTTTTTTCGAGTACGTATATATTTGAAGTGACATTCTCTGATTTTATGATCTTCTTTCAGGGCATGTCAAGCAACACTAGTTTTTTTTTATACATCAGTTATAGCAGAACAGATCGAGATGGAAAGCATAATAAGTGGAAAAAGGCCAAAATGTGGTAGAAGTTTCCCATCTCTCACTTCAAGATGTTATTTGATCAAGAAAGACACTAAGTATACAGTGTGGTCCACTAAGTCTGCAACAAATGGGAAACTTTTTTATTATCGATTTATCAGAAAATTTTATTCTTGACAAAAGTTGGTGCATGTTCCAAAACTATACTCTAAAATAACACAAATACTTTTTTTAACGAGGCAAATACTTTACTAACTACATAAAAATATTTGTGTTATTTTAGAGTTCTGTTCTATATTTTCTGAAATAAGGGTACTTTACTCTTGAACGAAATTTATATTTTTTGGCCTATCCTGTATGGTGATTGTCATAAAGCCATTTCAGGTACACTTGGTATAGTTTTGGAACATGAACCAACTTTTGTCAAGAATAAAATTTTCTGAGAAATCGATAATAAAAAAGTTTCCCATTTGTTGCAGACTTAGTGGACCACACTGTATAGAGCAGAACCAAATATTCGAAAAATAGAATTGTTGATGGAAATTGAAAATGAATAAATATCATCATGTCAATTCATCACATAGAATTATCGGGGAGAGTGTCAAAGCAATGATTGAAAAAATCAATCATGATAATTTCAGAATGCAAAGATTTGGGAGAAGCTAAGTTCTGTTCGAGAGTAAAGGAGAAGAAACTACGATGAAAACGAAATAAGCATGCATCAAGAAAGTTATGTGACAGATACTCAACAAATTTGGTATGGCAAACCAGTGAATATTCCTTTTAAGCAAATGTTGACGCGCCAGATGGAGTTAATCAGGAAGAATTGAATGGACCAATGTTTGGTGGGTTCTTTGATGTATCTGCAGTTCAGTTTTAACAAGAACATATATCGCAAATGCCGTCAGTGTACTGAGGCAATTCAAAAATTGTTCTGCTGGACAGTCGCAGAAAGAATACTCAGGTACTCAAAAGATAATATAGAGAAATTCTCGAATATTCAATAAACTAGCTGTGAAATAACAGAGGATTCGTTGATTACGACTGGCAAATGGAATGCTCACCAAGGGGCTTGGAGCTTTAAAACATACAACATGCTCATTGGCGATGGGCTTGGAGTCTGCAGATTAAGGGAGGGGTGGAACCTCCAATCCAGGACATCACCATTTATTATATTCATGATTCATTTTGTATGTTGTTATGGAAATCGTTATTGAGTGGTAAATAAAAGTTTTGTAAAGCTAACACAAAAATTTCTGTTGAACTTATAACACAAATATCAGTTTACAACAAACTTTCAGCAACTTATCTACCAAATTGCATAAAATCAGTAACAGCACCGATTGGTCTGATATAGATTTTATACCGGTAAATAAGTATATATAGAGACTATGAAATCAGCAAAATCCATAGAGGAAAGCATGAGTTAAAAAATATAAGAAGTTATATTTGATACCAAGAAATCTTCATGTTATTCAAAGTTCCTTCTGTGTTAGTTTGAGTAACATTGTGAGATGCAAGAAACAAAAATATTTGGTCAGTTCTATCAAATGTATTCAACAATATATCTGCTCCCAAATGAAATCTGAAAGAATTACAAATCGCGTGTCATACCCAGATGGCATTTGAATGATGGCAAATGCATGACTTTCAATTTCCTTCGAGGTATCATGATTTACCCATCAATATTGTTTATGATATTTGAAAAATATAATTCAGAGAGAAGGTAACAGAAAAGTGGCAAACAATTGATTGTACAAATGTGCTGAAAAGTATACCAATTTCAAAATGAGTATGAAAATTCGTTCAGAAAATGAGGGATACCCAATATTCTTGCTTATTATTCAGTGTAATGAATGTTACAGTTGAGCAATTGTTCCTGATCATTTGAATAAGTCTGGAGGTTCTGATACTATCAACATCGAAAATGTAAACGAAGAGAGAAGGTGAATGAGAGTTCGGTGCTAGATCCCAGAAGTCGATAGTTGAGTTTGAACGTCATTATTTTATGGTGAATCAATATTTTTTCCGTAGTTTTCTGGGTTTGTAACTCACCACAATCTGAAAAGATAAGAATTAATATTGAAATCTATACAAGTGTAGAAGGGCAGATTTTTAATCTACCCCGAAAAGTTGCTGCGTCTATTGAAATACAGTTCTTTCTGGATAGAACAAGTCAAATTCAACAACAAGTCAGCAACTTCTTGTTATCTCGAAATTTGCCCATAAAATAATGAGAACTAATATATAAATGAAAATACTTATCGTTAACGTTTCGGAAACTGAATCCGCTCCCGGAACGGATTAAGTTTCCGAAAGAACTGTTTTTCAATAAAGGGCAGCAACTTTTTGGTGTAGATTGAAAATCTACCCATCTGCACTTGTACAGATTCCAATATGAATTCTTATTTTTCCAGATTGTGGTAGGTTACAAACCCAAAAAACTACGGAACATTCAATAGTTGACTGTTATAAAAATTCAAACAGACGAGTAGAGGCTAATCAACACTTCATTGATCTGAAGTTCTAAACTTTCGAGTGAATTGACGAGGATTACCTAGTTTCAGACTCTCCACTGTTCACATAAAACAACATTTACTTTTATCTGTAACATGTAGCATGTTATATTTCGAAAGTTATGAACACATTTTCTGTACATCGGGTTGAATCCGCCAAGATAAGTTAGATAATGAAATAAAACCTGGAATATCACGGGGATTATACCTAGAAATAAATCTCCCTGTTCACGCCAACGGATAAAAGTTTCCTAGATTCCACAAAGCACAGAACAGGACTCAGTTACTGTATCATTTACAAGTATACCATTAGTTACTACGAATATTATTCACCCATCTGTTTGCATTTGAAAAGTTCGTTTTCAGGACTGTAAAAAAAGCAACATTTCTCGAGAGAGAATTTTATGCCAATCTCCTGAGATGAATAATTTCACATGGAAATGGGAAATGAAATGGTATAAAATAAACATAGCGTATTGATATTTCATATTCAGTAGGAAGTAGGGTCAGTTTCTCAATAACGACCTCCAACAGAATTATTTGATCAAGTGTCCTCCTACGACTGCGGCAATAGCGTCGACAGTTTCTAAAAAACTAAACGATGAATATCATTTAACAAGAAATAAGAACGAAAAATATTTTCATTGAAAACTATGAAACGACGATGTAAAACTATCCAATGGAGAATAAAGGAACAATTTGCATATATATTATATATTAAATGATATATTATTTATTGGTTGAGAAATAACCGATTCCGAATATCAATATAGTCACAGTAGAAGATTATCTGAAAATTCATTACCTTTTCAATGACTCTCTCAACTATTCAACATATCACAAATAGATTTACCTATAGAAAACTTTGTATAGGGTACGGAAAAGTCCAATTTTCCGCGCTCATTTTAGTGTTGAAAGAGTCACTTTTCCGCACTAGTGCGGAAAAAACAATAGTGTTGAGTAAGCAGTGGAAAACCAAAATCTGACTTCATCGGAAAAAATTTCAGCCGTGGTAATTAATTTGCAGAAGACAACAAATTGCCCTTTCATTATTGAAAATGATTAATATGCTGATATGTATATATAATAATAAATGAAAGAATATAAGCTTTCACGGCCCTTGTTGATACATCCCAAGTTTTTTGGGCTTGAGGACCGTGTCCTGGAATTTGGAGTTCCAGAGCTTTCGGCTGCATCTGCATCCAATTATTAACCATTAGTCATAGTAGCCTCACAGGACGGAATTCAACTAAGACCACGCCGCTGAAGATGGCTGCCGCAGATGTAGCCTAAAGCTACGGAATTCACCATTCCAGGACACTGCCCTCAAGCACGAAAAACTTGCGATGTATAATAATAAATGTTTCTTTATGTTAACTTTTGGATTCTTTTCCTCACGCTAGTAGGAAAAATAGTGTACCTAACACGTGTGTAAAGTGACTTTTCCGCACGCCAATGCTAAAATTGTGTGCGGTAAAAAATCACTTTCTACATTTGTTAGATAACTAGTTCGTTACAAAAAAAATTCACCAGAGGAGATGAATTTGTTGGCTTGTGTTACACGCATTTGAACTATTGCAACTTCATGAAGAACAAAAATGTTTGAAAAATCCTTCATATTTTCTGAAAAAAAAATCAAGAATAGGTCAGATTCCCCACCATTTCAAAGCAATTTTTCATTTTCAGCAAATTGAATGTTTTGAATAACATTGCCAGGTACATTCAACAAGCAGAAATATATAATTCGACATTTTATTATATTAGGTCCCACTGTGATTCGGCATGATTTCTTTATGTCCACATCCACCCCAATAAGATATGTATATCATATTGAGTTTTTTTTTATGACTCCGGAGGTTGGAAATAATAATAAATATTATCAATGCATTCTGATTATTCCCGGAATGAGCATCATCGACGTAGAGTATGGATTCAGAAAAAAGGCGGCATGAGGCGAGTCGTTAATAATAATAAGAAAAATTATTGAACCCTAGGACAAAGGACTCCAGTATCCACATTCCCAAGGGTAGGTCTCTCATTACTCAAACATAATGAGATCTGTTTGATGAATCAAAATCGATAATAATGATACAGTCTTCACTGAATTTATGAGTTTTTTGTCTTCCACGTAGAATTTAACAAAGTGAAATTCTTATGTAAGGTCTAGAAAAATCATATCATTGATCGCAATTGTAATTTGGCTGAGAGCAAATCGAAACTGATACGAAATTCTGTGATTTTCCAGGCAGGAAGCCAGTTGATATTTCAGTGCAATTTAGTGAATTTAATCGATGATGCAAATAACATATATATATATATATATATATATATATATATATATATATATATATATATATATATATATATATATATATATATATATATTAAATGACATGGTTCAGTTTTCGAATTTTCATTGAAGATCGGAACAACTTTCAAAAATTGTTACAAAAATATGATTTACAATACATTCGTTAATCAAGGATTTCGTTCGGAATCCTCTTGCGATGCTCCTAGAAAGGGTTTGGATTCCGGTCCTGCTGTAGCTCAGATTCTGCTTCACTAGCTTTATTCTACTTCAGTAATACATAAAAATGGCGTTCATGCATCTCTGGTTGCCGGGATATTTATTATAGGAATATTTCATAAACTAGCCGATAAGAGAACCCATTCTGGATTCAGAGGTTTATGTGGTGGATTGGACTTAATATGCACCTGTTTAGTTTGCGAATGAGTGATCGCTATTCGAGCAAACATCAGTAATATGAGATGGATGTTTAACGAATATTCAATTATATGGACTATTAAATATGCGACATATTAAGTGAAACTTCTGGATGGAGTGTAGTCATGAACGATAAGGAAAAAATATTCGGAAATACCTATTGACGATCAGTTGAAAATGAACAGTTTGCAATAAAGGATGAGATTGGAACCTTGGTGTGAAAGTTGAAACTTTTCCTAGAGATCAAATACCCTAATACCAAACTGATATTTTTTGTTCTCGGCGCGAGTTTCGCTAAACAAGGTTAGCATCTCCAGGAGAAGGAAATTGATACTGAATCTAAAGACTAGGAGTAGATCAAGCAGTTACATGACACAAGACTACCTGATTTGGCATTAATGCATACTGTTGATCACCTATTGTTCCTGAGTGTTGTGAATATGCCATAAACTCTATATTATTTACTATTTCCATAACCATTGACGTTACAAAGAATAAAATGATGGGCCTCCAGTAAGTGAGTTCTTTTTTTTTCATAAAATTAAATATTGACTCTTCAACAGACATATCGGCCTATTAGGACCAGAAAGCACATGTTTGCTGAAACTTTTCGCAGATTATATATTATATTGAGTGGTGAAACAGGCACACACAGCCTAACCGTGGTAAATCATCATCGACAGATTGAATGTTCAGCGACTTAATTTCTGTTTTTTGTGGGTTGTGAAGAAATTTCAAAAGGATGCTGAATTAGTTCTCTTTTTCACAGGAACATCAGCTGTCTCATTAGCTTTGATTCCCTTGCCAGCTAGCTAACAACTTTGGCATTGAGCCGAAATGAATGGGATTCATTTGCGAAATCAAAGACTCATGATATTGGATTTGAAATGTCCAATTGCATATAAACCTCTGATTGTACTATGCTCTAGGTCCAAGGTTTAAGATTATGGTGCCACTGAGCAGCGTTCAGTTCTTCTCGAACATTTTACCTCATAATATTGCTTTCCTCATACTTTTTCAACGATTGTAAGCTTTCACGGCCGGTAACTGAAGAATAGTTTTATGTTTCTGGGCTTCTGATCCGTGGTATACAAGTTTATGGGCCTGACGTTCCGTCTGCATCTGCGGCAGCCACTCTCAAAGAAAATGCGGCAATGATTGAAGTATCCTTCTCTGCTGCAAGACTTTGATTAAAAACGTTGGCATCTATGTAGTGCATATGTTGAGGCTCTCTTCTTTACAGTTGAAGTTGTTCTCATGTTTATGAATCTCTATAGCATCCCCATAGGGCCGTGGTTGTTCCAGTAATTCCGTTCTGTCGAAGTCAATATCAGAACCCTCCAAAAGAGCCACAGCCGATTTTTGGGTTCAGCCATATCAACAACTTCTTTTGTGCTTGGTAATCTCGTTTTCATGTTCCTTTTTTGTGATTCCGATATAGACAAAACCACAACTGCAAGGTATTTGGTACACTCCCGGAGTAAATAACGCGTTTCGTGGGTCTTTCGCAGATCTAGGGCTCTCCTGAATTTTTCTCGTAGGTTCGAAGATTGCTCTCGCCCCATGTTTCTTCAGAATTCTTCCAATGCAGTCCGTCACACCGTTAATATATGGCAGGAAAGTCCGTCCGTTAACGGCTGGTTCGAGGTCTTTCATTGAACATCCCTGTTGTGGTCGCAAGGCTCGATGAATTTCGTCCTTGTGGTGGCCATTATCTAAGAAGACGTTTTCTAAATGACGTATTTCTTCCTCGAAATATTCTCGCTCAGAAATACATCTCGCTTTTTCTTGCAGGGTTTCAATACTCCTCTCTTCTGTGGCGGGTGATGGTTTGAATTCCTGTTCAGGTATCGATCTGTGTGAGTGAGCTTTCGAAAACTACCAGAAAAGCAATTTTCCTATCTTCCTCCGACACCATCGAGAACTGAATCTTTCTCTATAGTATTTTTATAGTCACCAAACATTCTGTCAAGCACAGATAGAGTCGTAATGCTACATATATTTCAGGGTCAATGAAATACGTACTAAACCTAAATATCATCATGGGCTCATTTCCACTCATGTGTCGTAATTATAATATGATTGTACAAAACATAAGATCGACTGTTCATTCAATGAAAATTCTGATGATCATTAAGCACTCCACCTAGTAAACTTGCTATCGTTTCATCAGAATTTGCCATTGTCACGACTCGTTCGCAAAATACCTGGGAGCTATACTCGAAAAGTCGTTTCATTTATATGAATGGGTATCAATCAAATGAGTGCGACAGCTATTCCCAAGTCTTGGAATAATTTATGAGTGTGACACCGAGCGGTGTTCCGTTTTTAGGGCGCAATACTCATCGTTATATTATTCCTCTGAATTTTTAATAGCGTGGCGAGTGTTCGACTGACGTTGGGACCGAGTCTGACGCAGTGTTTTTCAAATTGAAGTTATGGGGTGACTGACAAAATTAAAGGGACGATCTTGTTGAAAATTATAGTCAGGTATGGTCTGATTCGATTCATGTACATCGACAGATATTCTCTTTGAACTATTCTACACGCTACGGGTGCCTTATTCTACTACTGTTCTCTCCTGAAGGAAAAGACTTGGAGTGGATATGTTTTTGAAAAACCTGGTTATTTTCATCCGTTCTTCATCACGAATATGGTTGAAACCAAATCATATATCAAGAAGTGTTAACTTGGCGTGAAAACTAAAATTAAAACTCAGAGCAAGATTCCAATGTACATCCATGCAATCATCGGATTATTTCATCACGTCTTCATTGGAACAAATTCAGAAAAATCCTTACATTTATTGCTTTGAAATTATCTGGAATCGAACCTGAATAACGAATATGCACCTAACAACGATCAGACTCGCTGGTAGATCTCGAATCAATCTGTATGAGAAAGAATGAGGAAAGATAGTATTCATGGCCTTTGACTGTCCCCAACTGCTGTCCAGATTTGGCCTTCCACCCCACTCTACCACATGTTCATATTAAAACTGAAGTGTACCTACGTTGTTCCATAAAATGAAAATTAACGACTGGACTCTAGTCATTAATTTTCATTTAGAGCGTAGAACAACAGAATCCTCATTATCTTGTACCTCAGTCTATACAGAGATCAAGCAAAATCAATCTATTAGAAATTTGTTATTCCTACGAATGCTTGTGAGACTTGCAATTCATTCTGTGATTTCAGTAAATGTTGCTTTCAATTCGACTTGGTTGACCATGAGATACTTAAATAAAAATTGGAGAGATATGGTTTGAGGGGAATCTGCTGGCAATGGTTCAAAAGCTACTTAAACAACAGATTTTACTATGTTGAGATGGAAAACTAAATCTCACTAAAACTACATTGCTCAATAGGTGTACCGCAGGGCTCTATATTAGGACCACTTTTATACATAATATATGTAAATGATCTGGATAACAAAAAATGTATCATGTACGCGGATGACACGTCTCTATTAGTGACATCTCATACATTGAATTCAATGCTACATGAAGCTCATGAAGTTATTAAAAACACAAGTGCTTGGTTTCAGAGAAATAATCTTATCGTGAATGATACAAAATCGGTCTTTGTACGTTTCCACCTGTCTCAAAAATTCATAGATAACAGTTTACTTATAAAAACGGAACACAACAAGTCTTTGAAACAAGTACAATCAACAAAATTTCTTGGAATGAGCGTATCAGAAAAATGTACCTGTACAGTGGATAGGTCTGTCCTACTTGTGTATTATCATGCCCAAATACAGTCTATTTTATCATATGGATTACCGGCCTGGGGATGCTGAAATGACTGCCAGAGAGTTTTTGTGCTTCAAAAAAGGGCCATTCGATGTATTGTGGGTGTTAACAAGAGAACTAGTTGTAAGCAATTATTCAAAGAGTTTGGTATTCTTACGTTAACGTCTATTTATATTTAACAATTATTATTGTATGTGAAAACAAATATCTACTCTTTCAAGGCGCTCAATCACAGAAATAATTGCTCTAGGAATCACCTTCTTGAAATCCCTTCTCATAGACGCTCAAAGACAGAATGCAGTCCTAAACTAATGGGAATTAAAGCGTACAATAAATTACCGGGAGATATCAAGCAACTCCCATTTGGAAAATTCAAAAGTTCAATTAAAAAACTATTGCTAACTAAAGCATTTTATAATATGAATGAATACTACTCTGCGAGTCTCAACGCAAATGAATTTTGATATCTATGAAATATTTGTAACCACTGTTGTTTTCATACTATTTTTACTGTTGTTGTCAAACTTTTTAAATACTTGTGTATGTTTTGATGTCATATACTAAATGTTGACTTTCTATTTTTTCATAATTTTTTTTTTAAGTTTCTGTTTTAAACTGTTGTGACTTGTTCTATTTCATACCTTGTATGATCCTGTTAGAACCAATAAATACTTGACTTGACTTGACTTGACTTGACTTGTAGCACTTGTGATGAACGAGTTAACCTCGTTTGTTCATTCACGTATTTCAAAAGCAAAGAGGATAAACAGGTCCCATTTAATTTTTCCATATGCCAGTAATACATTCACCATAGCATAGCACAAATTAGAGACATATAACTGAAGGGGTATATAAATGAATATGCATTGCAGCACATTCCCATAAGACGCTCTCAAGTGTTTCATAGACCCTCAGACGAAAATAAAATGATTTTTCCCACTCCCACCTGTAAATATGATAATTTCTTCACAGTATACTTAACGGATAAGTAGGCGATTCCAGTCAACTGAATGGATATTATTTCATATCCACAAAAGAACAAAATACCTGGTTACCAGGGACAACCTTGTACAAACCTCACAATTCTGATATGTCTACATAGAAACACGACATCCAAGTGTTTCATTCAAGCATAAATGAATATATTTATATATCAAACATTTCCTAATTAATTGTGTCAAGTTTGAAGTGTCACAATTGATGTTTTTTCGGAATTGTAGGACTTACATCTACTCCTTACACCAAAAATTATCTGAAATTATACAGTCTGAGTGTTCTAGTTGGTTAGAGCGTTAGCCCTCTGAGACGATCCACTTCACAGTCGTGGGTTCGAGTCTCACCAAAAGCGACTTTTTTTTGGCCTTTTTTTCCAAATTGACATTACATTTAGTTTGTATCGTTCGATATTGAATTCAATGAAGTTCCTTTCCTTTGGGCTTTTCATAAATATAGAATGAATAAAATGGTTAAGGCTTTCGCGGCCGAGGTTATTAGTATAACTACTTCTCTTGGGGCTTGAAGGCCGTCGTTCTTTGGAATTTCTTCCTGACGTTTCGCTAGCGCGAGTGGCCAGCTTCTTCAGAGGCTTATTCATGAGTCATCGGAGATGAATAAGCCTCTGAAGAAGCTGGCTACTCGCGCTAGCGAAACGTCAGGAAGAAATTCCAAAGAACGACGGCCTTCAAGCCCGAAGAGAAGTAGTTATACTTATAGAATGAATAGTTTTTATCTGAAATTGATAATCAATATGATGCTTGAAAGACAGTTCTGAAATTTCTATCTGGTCGAAGGAAAAAATCAACTGTACAACTCGAATGGATATTGGCCATATCCACTCTATCCACTCTTGTTGTACAAACTACTTTTCTTGTGCGAGGTACTTCGATGTCAAGAAACTCATCTTTGTTACAGGCTATCATTATAACAATCACAATGATGATTATTTTTTCGAGAATTTATACTATACGGATCCGAAGTGTAGATCTTTTCTTGGAGCTTTTTCTTTCGGAAATATTTCAAACTGATATCACAACTGTTTTCGGTTCGTTTCAATTTCATTCAAAATTGATTTATGAGAACAATTACAGAAAGTATTTCACTGTTTTTGAATGGGGTTCTATGAAGAACATGAAATGATTCAGAAGCTATCCGACTGCTCATTAGTGTAGATATCTGGAGCTTGATATAAATATAAATGAATGATGCTGAAATGTCCAAAACTTTTGCTGCAACTACCTTCGAATTCATAATCTTTTTATCGATTCGTTTTTCATTTTTATCACAACTTCTGATTTCTAGAATTCTCTCATGAAACACTGACGTATTTTGAAGCGTTGAACATATATATCTGAGGACAAAACTAAGCGCTCAGAGTCATGATCCTCCAAAGCCCTTAAAAGAGGCATATTTCCCCCTCTATATACGGATGGTCTTGGATGCCAAGTCGATATTTCTTTTCGAGAAATATTCCCGCTTCTGGAATGACGAAAAAAATAATTTGAAATTCTGCGACAAATATTAGAGGGACTAAAAGAGAAGTATTCTTCTGATCTTTGAAGGGTAAATATTTATGAAAAATTGAAGAACGCTGTGTTTTGATTTCAGAAGCATATGCTGCGAATCAAAGATGCAAATATATTGCAGTTTCAGCCAACGTCTAGCAAAGATTGCCTAAAAAATATTCAATTCGAAAGTAGTTGGTACTGAGTAGGTAACCCGGTAGAAATGTATCATACTTACATGAACCATTCATTTACAAGAGGTTTGATATAAAAAAAATACTGATATCTGCAGGCATGAGTTACCGGATCAAACATTAATGATATATTGTAAATGATTCTTTAAACACGAACAAATATACTTCACGTAAACTGAAAAACTTTTCTCACCAATTCTTAAGGAAAAATGCGCGTAACATATTTTTTGTTGATTTTTTTCATTTCACGGATTTTCTCTTCCATCCATTTATCAATGCTGCCTTATGTACAGAGCAGAAATTTTCCGATGTACAAAGCAGCTTTCCGATTGCTGAACGTCAGAAGCAGCAATATTTCACAATATCATTCTTGCTCAGAATAGATTTCTCCCCAATTACACATTATCCTTATGTTCGCGCAGTTCTTATATTCGAAACTTGATCTTGTTATGTGTCAGATGCAATCCCTGCTGCATATATTTCCAGTTTCTTGCAGGAATTATATGAAAGCGCCGGCAGAACAAAGGTTGAATATGCCCGCGTGGATATTTCAGTTTTTGGCGGAGGCGTGTAATTGTTCTCTTGATGCATGTCGTTTCGATTCGATAACAAGCTGTTTATTCCACACAAGATTATGCATGCTAGGGATGCTTACTGGGCCCTGACAAATCACACCTATGTGATGAAAAACATTTGTGAAAATGGGGATTTTTTTTCATATCTATGGTATTGAACAGAGTTTTCTCGTGATATTAGGTATAAAGCGAATATATTTGCATTTTTTTTCATGAACGGACCTCGATCATAATGAAATATACAAAAATCGAAAATTCTGGTGCCAACGACTTCTTTTCCCGAACTGCAACCTCCATTTTCCATTAACACATTGAAGAAAGCTTCCTTAAGGAATGCAGGAATGAAAGCTTTATGTTATCTTATGATTATGACTTTGTATATTATCAACAGTTCTACAGGTCTATCACGAAGTGCCATGATTTTTATGGATAGTTACTCTCTGGGATTTCAAGATAAGCGATTCGACCTTTGGTGAGAATGTTAAAGTATTGTCAAAGTGGTGCTTATTAGTTGAAGTCTTGGTCGAAATGGTGAGGCGAAAATATTTTGAAATTTTGGAATATAAGTGAATAATATTATCAATAATGTTCATCAAGCACTATTCATGGTTTTGGTTGACATAAAAAGTGGAAAAAAAAAACTGTAATAGTCGCTCAAAATATTTTAGGGTTTGGACTTTTCAAACAACGTCAAAGTCCTAACCTCAACTAGCAACAGCTCTCAGTGGTTCAGATTAGTTGGAGTTTTCTTGAATGTTGCGCTGCGATCTGAATTTGAAAACCCAATATTTGCAGTACAAATTTGGTCATGGCAAGAGTATTATTCATGCCCAAAAAGAATTAAACACTGTTGTTATTCGTGTCCAAGAAAACCTTAACGGGCCCAAGAAGTGGAATAGTTTCCCACAATTTTGAACTTCAATAAAATTTTATATGAAACGCTTTATTGAAGTGAACTCTGAGTATTTCTGACACGAATTAAAAAAATAATATCTGTAACCGGAGTTCCACAGAAGGGTGCCTTTTTCATTACATTATCATCTTTTTCCCCTATTTTTTCCAAAGATATTATACGATATGTAACATCCCTCTAATATTCTCAAACTTTTCAACAGAATTCAAAATGATAACGTATACATTCCGTTATATTGTGTTCCTTCAAAAATGCACTGATCCTGAGTAATCAATTGAGTCGTTGATTGAGATTGTTGAAAACCGTTTTAATAAACTGATATTGATTGCAATCGAGGCGGATTCTCCTGGAGATGCTAATCTTTTTAACGAAACCCGCGTCGAGTGCTAGTGATATCAGTATGGTGTTACGGCATTTGATCTCTACATCTAAGTTTGATTTCGACAGCGAATGGTGAAAATTTTAGTCGTTAGTTTAACTGAAGAGATGCCTTCGAGAGTTTGCCATTAGAGGCGCACCATACGTAATTTTAATTTAATCTGTGATGCCATAATATCCGTCTGCTCGACGGCCATTCGATCATTTATAGATTTATAGGTTATGTTTATTTCATGGTCTCATGTTTTGCATGCAATTTTTTGCTTTCCCGCGAAATGCTGGAAATTATGTAGTCATCACATTTTGACTGATTATTAGGAATTCCTTTTGCTTTCAATTTGATGAGGAATAAATCAAAAACTCAGTGATTGTGATGTGATTTTAAATCTTCCGAAACAATAGTTGTGAGTGAAACTGGAAAGTATTGATATCTTATCTTTCTACTTTCTGAGGAACCGAAGATAGGTAAGCACTTTTTTCCTCATAGTGTTAAAAAATGCAATTTTAATGCGATTACGAGCCGATGATATGAGGGATGAGTAATACCTATAGGTACGTTACACGAGCGTTTTATTTTGAGCTTTGTTAATCGGTTCATAATAAATTCAACTATCACTATCACTATAAAATCAAACAAATACAAGAACAGCAACGATAAACGCTTGAAAAGGATATAAACAAGGAAAATGTGAAAAGAAACAAGAACTAGGTACAAGCTTTTGAATATCAAAGGAACTTTCAAATGCATTCAAATTTAAATCGAACCTTCAAACGTCTCAAAAAAAATGAATAGCTTTTTATTAGACAAACTTGACCTGACGTATTTTGTATACTGATAATTCTATTGGTGAACGAAAGATCCCGCAAGAGTTTATCCAATGAGACCGCCGGTATCGAAGATCACTCGTAAGCTGCCGCCTCAATTAAAATGTACCCTTAGGAAATCGCATTTGTATCACCACCTCAACACCACCTACCGTCAAAAAATTTAAGTTTACCCTTCGATTTCTCAAGTCGAGAGGAATTGGCTAAACAATCTTGGGTGAAATAAATCAACACTAGCACCCCCTACGATATAACTGAATACGTGAAACCTTGATCTACCAAGGGTACGTATATGACGAAGTGTTTCCAGAGCTGATTATGTATTACTAGATCCGGTCATTTCTATGGGTGAGTCCTTACTGAGTATTCATTTTTGTAGAATGATGCAATTATCCTTTCAAATTTTCCAAAGTCAAGCTTGAATCAAGAAATGAAAATCCTGATAATAATCATTAGAAAGATGGAATGCTTTCTCGTAGTTTCTATTGTGCAAACAGTGTCCAAGAATTGTGTATATTATGTGTGATTTGTACTTTGTCCCCATATTCTCACTACGGCAATTGATAAATTGAATATTACCTATTGAGAATGCACATGCTAGCAACACGATTAAGCTAGGACCGTTTTCCGTATTCCCTCTAGAGAAAACAAATCAGCAAATTCTGCAATTTCTGTAATTTACTGAAATTTCAAAATTTTGAATAGCATTATCTTTGTCAAAATAACAAACTGCTATTGAGAACAGTCTAGTTACCTGAACGTGTCTCAATAAGAAAACTGCCCTGGAAACAAAATTCAGTACTGCTCTCTGGCAACTACTGATGTATCTAACCAAAGTTGAAGGGTTGAAATTTGTTGAACCCTTTTGGATGTCATGAATGAAACAACTTTTAAAACATTTCAATGTTACTTTTTATGTTTGATCAAGTGAATTCAGGATATTGAAAGGTATTTATGCCGTAATTGTTTGATCTTCGAAATATAGATGAAACTTTCCCTAGAGTTCAACACCAAACTGATATTTTTGCACTCGACGCGCGTTTCGCTAACAAGGTTAACAGATGACGGACCCTGCAGGTAGTGACTGCACTTGTTCATTATCAAGAAATTAATTAAAATAATTAACAATTACAAACAAAGTCCATATCGGACCAAAAAACTTTGGGTATATAAACAGCTAACCCTAGCTTCAGATTTAGTATCAATTTTCTTCTCCTGAAGATGCTAACCTTATTAGCGAAACGCGCGGCGTGTGCAAAAATATCAGTTTGGTGTTGAACTCTAGGAAAAGTTTCATCTATATTTCGAAGATCATAGAAGTTGTAATTTCTATTTCTCGATTCGAAAAAGCCACAACATTATTCTTCAAAATTTCCTTATATGAATTAGGAGTAAAAGCAACAAAAAATATGTCTAAATATTGATAGTACCTAACTCGATCATCTGTTTCGCTTTTATGTCGGATACCCACCTTCAGTAGCATTCAGGACATGCACGTTGACGTACGCCGGGATCGCATTGGAAGGATAACAGGTGTAGTTCCCGTTATGGCTGGTGTCGGCCTCTTGGAGCTGGAGAACGCTGGAAGATTTATCGGCCGTCACGCTGACCCCCGGGTCGTGGTTGATCATCCTCTGCTCGTGGTACCAGAAGACGTACGAGGGCGGTTCCGTGGAGTGCTTCAAGGTGCACACGAGGCGCAGGAGTGAACCCGCCCTGATGTGGATGTCGGGTGAGCCGATTATTTCTGCAACTGCCTCTGAAAGTAAAAAGAAATTGAATGAAAGTGGCCGTTACTTGATGAAAATCCATATTGAACAAATGATACACAGATCTTCAAATATTAGGGTTTACTAAACCGCGACATGTGTTTCGCTATACAATAGCTTCCCCAAGCAGGAACTTTAATTTAATCTCAACATTGTAACATTTCGATTGTACACGACCTTATATTCGACGGTCAATAAGAATATAGTCCGACAACCAATTAATATATCAAGTAATGGAGAGGCAATTTGAGCTCTTATATCGAAAAAACAAAGATAGTAGTTCAGTATCAGGTAGATAAGGAGTTTATAAATTATTGTATAGTATATGTCCTATGTTTTATGTTGGACAAGCGGGAAGAACATTTGATACACGTGTAAAAGAACACAGAAGTAGTTTTCAAAATGGTGAGAGAAATTCTACGTATGCATCTCACCTCATTACAGAGGGTCATGAGTTCAATCACGAATTTGAAATTCTTCATTTCCAAGGGAAAGGTTCGAAACTCAATCTCTTGAAGAGTTTGGAAATCAAGTGTAAGCGTTTAACTGATGATAAATCATTTGAATGTGGAAAACTTCAACAAAAATTAATGGAACTGAACAATTCTATTAATCTATATGAAAGTCCTGATAGTGATTATGGAAAATTGATAGAAACTTTCAATTTGTGTTCTTCTTCGAATATATATTCACGTCGAAAGAATTCGAAGCCTTGGTTCGATAATCAATTAGCTAATTTTATAAAAGAGCGAAACAAATACTTCAATCAAAAAATGAAATTCCCCAGTTACGAATATTTCTCAGGAAAGTATAAATTTTTCAATTATTTAGTTAAAGAAGCCATCTGGCAAAAAAAGTATGAGTATCACCAAGAACAATTCAGCAACACAACGCCCAAATTAATGTGGAAAGGAATAAAATCTTTATTAAATAATTCATCCACCAATAATACTAAAAATTTTGAATATAGATAATAACAAAATTGATGATCCAGTTGATATATGTGAGGCAATTAATGAACATTTTGTTAGTATAGGAGATAAATTATCAAATGCAATCCCTAATACTTCTGAAATATCTGATGTCCTTTCGAGTCCTCTATTTTTTTTCAACCTACTCGTGTATCTGAAATTGAGAAAATTATTGATCAATTGAATTCGAAAAAAGCCTCTGGTTGTGATGAAATCAGTGTACGAATTGTTAAAGCAGTCAAAATTGAAGTTTCTTCCATTTTGTTTCTCATTATCTCGAAATCTTCTGAAACTGGTATAATACCTGATAAAATGAAAATTGCAAAGGTTTCACCTATAGTCAAAAGTGGCAAAGAAAATTATCCAAAAAAAGTTCTCTTCAAAATATAACTTGTGGTGTACCTCAAGGGTCTATTCCTGGTCCAATACTTTTTCTCATCTATATCAACTCCCTACAAAATTTAACATTGAATGGAATGATCAAATTATTTGCTGATGATACCACTCTCATATACTCCCCAGATAGTTATGATAAAATTAAAGATGATATGAAAAGTGATCTATCGATGAGAGATTGTCATGACGAAAACATATTGAAAGAATTAGAATGAAAATATCTCCTCTCATTGGAATTTTCTACAAAATCAGAAACTACATATCTCTCATATCCTAATCTATTCACAATTGCATTATCTCACCTCTATTTGGGGACAGCAAGTGAATGTATTATCAAACCTCTGAAAACTTTACAAAACAAAACAATTAAATGTATTTATAAATTACTGTTAAGGACCCAATTTAACGAACTATAAGTACGCCTATGTGCCGGCAAAAGCTTTGTTCCCGCTTGACTTCAACCCAGGCTGCGCGCGATTCCGGGATGAACGGAAGAAAGTGGCGACAGGTGGCATAGACTTTGAGACTCTCAGTGAGACGCCATTCCTCTAATTTGTACATCTTTCAATTTGTTAGCCTGAATAGGCAATGATAGTTAATGTGAATAATAAAAGTGTTTACAGTCCACTATTCACGGTTTAGTGATTTCATCAAACTAACAATTACCTTATCAGCATCAGAATCAACAATCAATTCATACAAACCGCACAATTTATTGGACTAAGATTCTCTCCATGAACTCAAAATTAGCTGTTTCATCCATTCTATTAAAAATAATAGTAAGGAGTCAGATATTATTTTCACTCAAATTGCTGATAAGTATCCATAATTACTCCACAAGAGAAACAAAATTACTATCAACAAATAAAACACAATCAGATTTCGGAAAAAAGTCAATTTACCATGATGGCATCAAAATATATTACCCGATTCCAGAAACAATTATAGCATTTCGCTCAACAATGGAATTAAAGCAAAAATTCAAACAATTATCAATCAGCTAATGTACAATATATGTATTTTGCATGTAGTCAACAGTTATATGTTTCTTTACCCCCATTGATATCCATCAGTTTTGGAAGCCATTTCATTTTGACTGCTTACAAATATTTAATTTCGTTGAATGTATGGATTTTTTTTTCCTTTTATACTTTTGAAAAGTTCATCTATTGACTATGTACTTGTGTGTTTTAGTCCCAATTCATAAACATGTAATGTGTCTTGGGATAATAAAATTGAATTGAAAACATTCACAGTTCCTAATGAATGATCAGACGGAGTTGAATAATTCGCCTCTGTTCTTTCCAGGAAATTGTACTAATGAGTATATGACGTCGGACCATCAATTGATCTATCAATTAGTTGTCGTACCATATTCTTATTGACCGTCGGATAGGCGGTTGTATAAATTCGAAATGTTAAACTTCCTGCTATTGTATAGCGAAACACGTGCCGCGGTTTAGTAAACCCTAATATGTGAAGATCTTACAGATAAGTGTATATTATTTGTTCAAAAGAGAAATTCTTGAGTTTCATATTATAACGATTTTTGATGTCACCTTATCTCAAATTCAGGCGCCGAGTGATGAATTACAATATGATCTGCACATCGACAAAAATGTTCAGTAAAACGAATGCCATATTGATGATGGGGATTACTTTACAAACTTATTTTTAATCAAATTATTTCTGGAATACAAGGTGTTGAAATCCCAATATGAAAGTTCCCAGAATTTCTGAAATATGAAATAACTGAAAAATATAATTCTCTAATGAAAAATCGGTTTTTTGTTATGGCATGTACCTAATCTTTGTTCGCAGGCACTTTTCGTCTGCAAGCTCTTTTCATCTGCTGTGTTCACTATGATATGCGGCGGTTGAGTCATTTTTGTACATCCACATAAAAATACAAGCGCTTGTGACAATAACTATCGTTCACTTCCTTCAAAGGCAAGCAGGAATTGATATTGATAATTGCACAAACTGTACGTTCAATATTTATCTTCGATATGGGTTACATTTTCTGGTGGAGTTAGTTCAAAGAATTGTTACAGTTTGGATAAGAAACCATTGTTTTATCACGAATATTCATGGCTATGTTTGAAGACTGGCTGTAAATAAAAATTCTGATTGGAAAATTTGTTCAGGCCAGCCTCAACTCACCTACACTGTAGGTTGACGGACTAACACAATGTTTTCTGATAGGAAATAAGTATATTTGATTTAAAGCCAGTCTTCATGAATAGCGATGAATATTCGTGATATTCGTATTTTCTTGTACTAGGATTGGGCTATGCGCATATGCTCTTGGTTAGTACCTAGTCTATGGGCAGATGGTGCAGCAACGGCTATTTTGCTTGTTGTTTGTATCAGCCTAGGTCTAGGGAAGATACTCGGTTCGAATATGATTTTCAATCAAGGGCAGTCATCGACTCATGTTGATGATGGCGCTGCCTTGTACTGACGAGAGGCCAAATAGCCCGAAACCGGTCTGCAAGTGTGTCCCGTCCCAATGATTGAAAATCAATTCTGACAGTTGTATCGCCAATAGCATAGGCAGGAATTTCTTCTGTGAAGAATCCTGCGCTAACACCTGTTGGATATAATCCAGTGCTCTTCGTGGAATTAGCCAGCGGAGTAGTTGTTTTCTGATAGGTGTTAGTCCGTCAACCTACAATGTAGGTGAGTTGAGGTTGGGCTGAACAAATTGTTCAATTAGAATATTTATTTTTTTTTAATCAGGATGGAGTCTGCAGTTAGAAGCAGAGCCCAGCAAACAGGTGAGTGATTATTACTTCAATGGAGTTACATAAATATCGACAAAAAAAATGTAGCATGGACCTGCTTGCTGGCCTTGGCCTTATCTACCAGTTTTCAGTCCTAGTACATGAAAAACTTATGTAATGCAACTTCTAAGGAGTTTCACCTTGAAATTTCCAAGATAACACTAGGTTCTCTGACTTCATCTAATAGAGTAGGCTCTTCTAGTCCCATGTATCACTAGAATAGCAAGAAGAAAGAATATGGCATAATTTTTTTCTGCTTATTGAATGAATGAAATCTTTATTGGTAGGATACATCCTAATATACAATACAATAATTATTTCTTTAATCTTGATATTAAAAATAAATAAAGACAAATGGCTAAATATAATTAACTTTTAAGGTTATATGAAACGATTATAATAATAATGTGTAATGATAATAGTAATATAATAATAATAGTAGTATATACAGACATACATGAGTGTACATTACACTTCCCTAGTAACAATTAATGAGGTTATTAAAAAATATAGTAACAATAGAAATAGACAATAGTGATCAAATGACATATGACAGATAAAAATCATTTTCCAGCATAATATTAAGAATCAGTTTTAATTTTTGAGATTAAGATATTCTTAAATTCATTCACTGATTTCGACTCTTTGATGGAGGTTGGTAATTTATTGAACTCATTGATGCCTTTATAAAAGAGTGATTTCCTGGAAGAGGACATATTCAGTCTTGGAATATAGAGATTATTGTTACCTCTTGTATAATGATCGTGTATAGTAGAATTGTATGTAATGAATTCCTCGAAATATGCAGGTAGTTGATTATTCAATATTTTATAAATAATTATCATTGAACGCAGGTAGAGTCGTTGCTTTACAGTCAGCCACTGTAATGTTTCAAGCATCAGGGATATATTGATCATACGGTTACACCTAAGGATGATACGCATTCCACGATTTTGAAATTTTTGTAGTGCTGATACTTTATTTGCATCAAATAAATACAGGATACTTGCACAATAATCGAAGTTTGGTTGTATTATAGAATTGTATACTGTTATTTTTGAATGCATTGACAATAGCTGGGAAATTCTTGAAAAGAAGTATGATTTTTTTGCAATTTTTTGGACATATAGTCAAAATAAGCTCCAAATGATAAGTTATTATCCAACATGAATCCTAAATATTTGAACTCGGTGACAAATTCAATTTGGCTATTGTCAATAGATATATCATGATGATTGAGGTTGATGTTTTTATATTTGTATGAGGTTGTAAGGATCATTGCCTTAGTTTTGTCTATATTGAGTTTAAGTTTATTAGAGTTCAAGTAAATCTGAATCTGCTGCAGTGAGTAATTCATTTTGTTTATGGCATCATCCAAGTTGTTACTGGAAATTGACAAGAGAGTATCATCTGCGAATAGATTGACAAAATCACAGGAATGGTATTGATTTATATCATTAATGTAAATTAAAAACAAAAGTGGCCCCAGAACGCTCCCTTGAGGTACCCCATAATCATTTGCAATGAGTGTAGAGAAAACTTCATTAATTTTAGTCATTTGTTTCCGTTCACTCAAGTAATCTATGAACCAATCCAGAACTGTCCCATCAATGCCAATTTTTTTCATTTTTTTGATAAGTATGCTGCGGTCGATTGTTTCAAATGCTCTCTTTAAGTCCAGAAATACAGCTACAATGTACTCCCCCTTATCGATAGACTGTTTCCATTTTGAAATTGTCAACTGTAAAGCTGTTTCGCATGAATGATTTTGTCTGAAACCCGATTGATTTGTTATTAGTATTTTATTCGCATTCAGATAGTCTGACAATTGCCTGTACACCACAAGTTCAAGAAGTTTTTCAGCGCTGGGTAGGGTGTTAATTGGGCGGAATTCCCATGATTTATTTGTATTATGTAATTTTTGAATAGGTACAAGTACACTTGACTTCAGTTGGTTGGGGAATTTTCCATAAGTCAGTGAAATATTAATCAGATGCAATAGAGCATGACCAATCACACCATATGTTTGTTTGATAAATTTACTATCCATTATTTTCCTAGATGACTTATTATCCATAGAATTTATTATTTCTGTGAGGTCCTTCAATTCGATTTGTTTGAACTCTAGTAATCTACTTTCAATGTCGTTTTGTTGCCAGTCATCAATAGTGACATTATCTATAGTATTTATTATATCCCTAATGCTGTCCACATAATAATGATTGAAATATTCAGCAATTTCATCATCCTTTCTCACTACCCTCAAGGTATCATCTATCCTAAAATGAATCCCATTTATAAAACATGATTCATTAGATTTTGTACTTACTTAACAAGATTTTGTACTTTTAATTCATATCTATTTTGTCATAATAATATTCTTTTTCTTTATTCCTCAATAAGCTTACATATTCATTTCTCAAAATCTTGCATGCCTCCCATTCTTCCTCACTTTTACTATTTTTTAATAATTTATAAGCTGAATCTCTTTCTCTCCCTTTCATTTTTAGTTCTAAATCATACCATGGGACACTATTTTCTTTACATCGAAATGTTTTTTCTGGTGCTATTATGTTGACTGTTTGTTCACATTTGGTTTTTGAATCTTCATAAAATATATCCACATCTACACAATCTAATAAAAAGTTACATGATATTAATCCAAGATTTATTTTATTTATATTGGCAACACCTAGATTTCTATATTTTTTAGACTTATTAATTGAAGAAGTAAAGTTTTTCCCCGAGAAATCAACCGAAATTACCGAATGATTCGATATATTACCAACATCATGCACTTTTGTTGAGACGTCAAAATTAGTGAGTACATAATCAATAAGAGTTGCAGAACTAGCAGTATATCGTGTGGGCTCATTAACACTTTGTTGAATGCCATACATACTCAATATGTTAGCAATTTTAGTTGAATAGAAATTGTTATCCAGTAGATTCAAGTTAAAATCCCCAACTAGTATGACTCTAGAAACATCTCCAAACAAAGCATCACAGATATTTTCAAGATTCAAGTTAAAATCCCCAACTAGTATGACTTTAGAAACATCTCCAAACAAAGCATCACAGATATTTTCGAAGTCATTAATGAACTGGGAGTGGCTGGCGCTTGGCGAGTGATATAAACATCCCACTAACATTTTTATTCCATTGTGATTTATTTCAATAACTTTGCACCAGTAATTTTTTTCGAGTACAAACGATTTGTAAATTGAGAAGCTTATATCACATCTAATATATAATAATACCCCTCCAGTATGCCTGGATGCTGAGTTACACCTTATTGTGTTATGGTTTGGAATAGATATTTCTGTATCTTCTATATCGTCAGTTGTACGGCTTTCACTAAACAGCATTATCTTAGGATTACAAGATACTATACTGATCAGAACCTGAGCTTTATTGGCAATGAAACTCTGTATGTTACTGTATATCAGATCAGAATTGAAAATTGAAATCATATTAGGATGACTTACATGTTTTTTTGTCTGTTTAGTGTTTTGCTTACATTTTAGGAATATTATTAACGAATATAATTGTTTTAGAATCATCCCCTTCTGCCACTAGTTCATCTAATCTGCTTTCCTGTTCCTTAACATTTGTTATCATTATATTGGATTCTCTTTTTTGTCTTTCTATCATTTCCACTACGATTTCTTCATAACTTTCATCCCCTATTTGTTGCCTATTATTCTTACTGCTGTTACTAGTCGTTTTAGTGTCAGTTACAAATGACTCAAAGTTATTCTTCAATTCCTTCAACTCATCATTTACAAGAGCTTTATCAAGTTTGGTTTCAAAGTCAACCAGTTTATTTTCCAGGAATTCAATTTTCTTATGCAATACTGGAAGCATTCGCAGCCCTTCTTGACACCACTCACAGAAAAATTTTAGAGTTCGCTTAGATTTCAGCTGAATACATCTTATTTCGGAAGCAGTTAGATCTGAGCAGCTCAAGTGTAGTTGTTTTCTGCACCCATCACATTCGCAGAATTGATCATCTGTAATTTTTTTATCACACTTGATGCACAACATTTTAGATCCTTTTCACCCGTACGCCACTGGCACTAAAGAAATAAATTTTCCATTCACCTTATCTTCACCTTATCAGTAGGACTTTTTTTACACTTTTTTGTTTTTATACCTCGAGGAAAAAACCAGGTATTAAGTTGCATTAATCATTATTGATTTTCATTATTGCACCTGAGATTCAGGACAGAGACAGATAACACTTGGTCAGATTATAGCTGAGAATATTCCACTCAACTACATATAAATTTCATCTTTTAATTCAACGTTTATACCAAGAAATTTGCCTTTAACTTGGAGCAATAACACACGTGATAGAAGGTTGAACTGAATTGAAGATGAAGATTAGATGATAAGGTTCATTGAATGGGGCTCCAGTTATTGTTCTACGGGCTTTCTTTTGCATGTGAAGGCGTTGATTGCTAGTCAGGTTTCACCTGGAGGAGTATGCCAATCATCTGGTCGTAATGAAATAATCAGTGGTATGGAGATATGACAAGCTGGTGGATCAAGCATATTTCCATCTGTCGCACTGAGTATTTTGAAGATTTTCATCATATATTTTGCCATCTATGTAAATATCTATCAGTACAACATGTTCATATATCCTGATTTTATCATCTGAAGATATTATGATATTTGTGGGTTTTTCATCATTGAATCCCATGTTGTTGCATACTGCGTATTATTGAGGATTAAACGACTTACCTGAAGGAAGTTCAATCCAAATTATACGAGGTTGGTCACATCCGAATAGATCACCTTGTAGTAGTACCTCTATGACTGAAATGCGCAAGTTGAAAGAAAGAATGATTCACGATGCCCCTATCTCACGAGTCCTCACCCGAATATCCGTCAATATACCTTGCGATGATATCGCCTTTTTGGGTCGGGATGACAGAAAAAATAATATATTGGATTTTTTTTTTCTTTGAGATGGGTGGGTGTCTCTCTATTCGGATGTGACCAACCTCGTATAATTTGGATTGAACTTCCTTCAGGTAAGTCGTTTAATCCTCAATTATACTTCGGTTGGTCCCATCCGAATAGATCACCTTGTAGATGTTCAAAGAATTGTTAAAAGGCGATCAAAATTTTATTCAGGCTGATCTCATACTAATGAAGTAGTCTAAATGAACTGTTTATGTCATTTGTTTCACCACTATAAACTAAGAATTTGATACAGACAGTATTTGAATGCTAATACAATATAATGTTGCAAAACTCAAATAACCAGAAAACTCACACTCGTTTAATGAAATTGCGGAGGTAATCCGCAAATGTACCATTTGTAATTACTGGTCTATGTAGAATTTTCCAAAAGTATTTTATTTTTCGGACAAGCCTTCATTTGATCGTATGGTGTCCGTGCTCATATCGATTTGGTTGGCCGCAGAAATGGCAGCATGTCTTGTGCTGAGGTGTAGCTGGGTGATGAGGATTTTTCTAAGTAAAAATGAGAAAAAAACCTTATTGAATGTGTGCGGTTTTTTAATTGATAATCGTGGATGTCATACACAATTCATGTTTCACCGTGGAAAATGGTGTAAAAAAATATACATGTTTGTATTTTTTGCTCTCTTGGTCTTCTGTGGATAATTTGGTTCTCGGCAGTGAAGAGACAAGCACGTCTGCCCCTCAAGCGGAAGACTCGGGTTCAACTTCCCATCGAGCTTCCGTGCAGGGACTCACACGCCAAGAGGCAAGAGGCCTCGTCAATACATTTTCTGCGGAAGATTCGACCTCTGAAGGGCGACACTCGTCAACCGGTTAACGATTTTTTTTTTATTTTTTTTTATTTATTTTTTTTTTGTACTGATAATACAATAAAAATGCTACTCATTCTGATTTTGAATCATATTTTTACGCTTTAGCAAGCTTTAGAGCAACCATAACAATAAGTTTGTGATATATTTTTCAAAATGAGGTTTTCCGATTTTTCTAATTTGGTCAACACTTCGTAAAGGTCCCAGATTTTCTCATATCGGGAAAAAAGTGGATCGTATTTCGAAAATACCCCTCTAAAACATTTCCATTGTATCATAGTTACATGCATGAGATATCAGATTTCAAGCTGATCTATGTAATTTTCTAGTACAATAAGTTTTACCTAGCTGCACCCATGGGCGATCTACCTTATCCACATCTCCTTCACAAATATCCACCAATGAGACGAAAATAGATTGTATGGTTTCATCGTATTTGCAATCAGTGATGCCATCAGAATCGCTGAAGGTTCACCCCTCAGTTTTTCTCCTGGAAAATGGATGCCAGACAAAATCGGTTCACCCAGGGAAAGATGGCACCACAGTGGATGTAGGTGCTTAAACGAAACTGAAAAAATTATATATTGTGGTTCAAAATACAATATAATGGAATTCAAAATTGATATCAATTTGTGGAAACCAAGTTTGGGACTGCGATAACAGAAACACAAAACATGTTACTTCGTCCCCTTCGATCATTTTCAATATTCTAGGAAAATGTGGAAGTGGGATGATTGGGAAAACACAAATGTTTGTGTAAGACCAAGTTAATGTAATGCATCAGTTGCATAACTTATGGGGTTTGGCTGTGAAGATAAAAATGTTTTACCCTATGTGTTAGAGTAGTTAGTAAACAGATCAACTTCAGGTTATCGAAATTTTTGGCTTGCTCTTGGAAGGCGTATTCTCGATATTGCATTCCGAAGGTGACACATCATGGACTTTGATCTGCTATAAACTCATAGTTCGAATTTATTTATGAGACGAACATCACGAGTTGATAATTTGATATACATATACACACATATATACACATATACACATACATATATATATACATATATACACACATACACACATATACATATATATTCTCCACCAGAAAACTTAAGTTCCTGAATATCATTATGCTTAATTCTTCACACCACTTCCAAATATCACCAGCCAATTAGTTGAGGTTTGGGTGCTCCATTCCAGACATCCGGTTGATCTGCGCGTTGACGGTGTTGTTGTCTCTATGCGACAAAATGTGACAGTTTGAGGAGAACTGTCTGAAGGTTTTGAACATTAATGTGAAGTTTGGCCTGCTTCACTGAAACCTTTGGCTTTCTCGTTGTTGCATGTAATATTCTGGAAAATTCAGGCCTTGTTTTACCCTCTAGTTGCCTAACATGAAAAGTCACTGTAACTAGGTGGAAATTTACATTGTCAAAATCTCCTCGATCCGCCTGCAAGGTTATACATCGGTGCCCTTCGAATTATTTTGTAGACGGCCACCTATATTCAACCACAAGGCAAACCGAAATCAAGTGTCAAATGGATTTATTTTCCATTAATATTGAATCGTAATGATTACCAAGATACCTCAAATTTGTTGGATGTTTCCTGAACAGCAAGGTTATACATCGGTGCCCTTCGAATAATTTTGTAGACGGCCACCTATATTCAACTACAAGGCAAACCGAAATCAAGTGTCAAATGGATTTATTTTCCATTAGTATTGAATCGTAATGATTACCATGATACCTCAAATTTGTTGGATGTTTCCTGAACACTCCATCTTGGTAATACTAATTGAAAAAGATGTCGTCTAAATAGCTACAGATACAAAAAATTCATGAACTCAATAAAAGTATAACCGTTTCTGAGATTTTTGTAAATATATAAGGTGCAAAGATAAGCCAAAACACAAAAAATTTAAATTCATAAATTTTGTGTCTAGATTGCAATCGCAAATACTTCTTATGTTTATCGGCATCTGTCGAATCCACTGACGTTAAAAAACAATTTTCAGACATCAGATTTTTCACAGCTCCAAGTGAGGGGCTGTGATGAATTCATGCAAATGTTTCAGATTCAAAAGAAATCTATAGCTATCAGTAAGACTCAAACCTGAGAAAATAGCTGAACTAAAAATTGTTCTTGACATTGACGTCTGGTCCAATATAGTCAAATTCCAGTAATATAGCTAAACACTCACAACATGGGTTTAACCGGCTGGGTGGAATTGTCGGGGTTCAGGTGCCAGTTTTTCATAAGGTAGAGTATAAAAATGGATTTTTTATCTCTGAACACATTCCAAAATGTTGGAGTTGTTTGTTATAGATTGCCATGTGCTGTCAAATATTTAATGCGACCAGCGTATGAGTTCAAATATGTTATTTCGTCCATTTGTTGTACGTTGTGAACCGCTCTCACCATCCTCTGTTTTGTCTGCTTGAGGTGCCCCCCCTCTGTTGATTTTTCTAAGACTGCCATTGACTTCGATGAGCAGTGCCCTCGAGGTGTTTTGAAGGGAAAGGTTGTACCTTCAGGTCTAGTGCAAGCAGAAATCTCCTGTGGTTCGAAATCGAGGGAGGAACGTTGCATAATGCTTCATCAGCACCGGCTTTGTCAGACAAAGTAGTCTTGAATGCTTCAGCATATCGATCACTCATCAGGCATAGCTGTACTGAGGGCTGAGAAACCTTTGCCTAACGAAATTTGAGGGTCCAGTAGAAAACCTCAATTCAGATATCGAGAAAAAAGGGCTGAACTACCGGATTCAGTTGGGGTGGATATGAGGTAGTGTAACGGTCTGGAACCTGCGCCAATAGAAAAGAAATTGTTTTCGTGCGCGAGACACTCGGCGAGCACAACTCAGGAAGTGTGCGGGACAAAAAAACGGCGTATGATGATTGAAGGTCAGCCGTAGAATGATCTACAAAGTAGATTGCCCCTGCCGATGATCAATGATCAGAAATCATTGTCAGTCTCAGCTGTTTCCAATTATACGTCCACTCACGTCTTTGGTTCCGTTCTAAAACGTGACAAAATATGAAAAACAAACTTACTTACGACGAATAAGAACAGAGTTTGTCCTCGAGTGTTTTTAGGTTCCTCGTTGTCTTGTGCTTGTGTCAGATAGGTACACCACTGCAGTGCGAAATCATCCTGGATATCACTACCGTAAAACTTTGCTTCAGTCGGATCATCTCCCAGTACAGTAGTAACAGCGTTATCACTACGGAAAGATTCACTGTTGGTGGCGGAAAATTCTGATGTCCAATCTGACGACGGACCTGCGCCCACCAAAGAGAAATTGTCTTTGGGCACGAGACACTCGGCTGGCACAACTCAAAAAGTGTGCAGGGCAGAAAACGGCCTAGGATGATGAATAAAGTTCAGCCGTATGTTGATCTACAAAGTAGATTGCCCCTGCCGATGATCAATGATCAGAAATAATTGTCAGTCTCATCTATTTCCAATTATATGTCCACTCATTCCGTTGGTTTTTCTAAAACATGACAAAAAACATTAAAAACAATCTTACTTACTAAACGAGTAGGAAGGAAGTTGTTCCTCGAGTTTCCGTAGTGTTCGTCAAGTTTCTACGTTGTTTTCACCGAGCATCGTTTGTTTTGTTTCCCATAGTACATATGGAAAATTTTCTTCAATTCACTTATTTACACTAATTTACACTTTCGAACTTATCACATTCAGCGCAAGAAGTATATTGACGGATATTCGGGTGAGGACTCGTGAGATAGGGGCATCGTGAATCATTCTTTCTTTCAACTTGCGCATTTCAGTCATAGAGGTACTACTACAAGGTGATCTATTCGGATGGGACCAACCGAAGTATAATTCGTAGTAGTTTCCAGATTTTATTATTCGAAGGTATTGTGATAATTTGAGTTTCATCCTTATTGAATCTCAAGTTGTTGAATGTCGCTTAGGCCCGATATCACCAACGACTTCAATCTGGATTATCTTGCGAACGTGAATCTCTGAACGCATGAATGCATACAAAATTCCAGTTAGTACGACCGTAACGTTGTGCTAACATTCCGAAAATTATTATTTCTTGTCAATTATTGATTGGAATTGAACATCGCTATTCATCAAGGATTCTTTCTAATACAAATTCCAGGAAAATACTTACAATACTTGATAAAGATCAGTATTCAATACTACAGTTTGTTGTCTAATTTTCACGGACAATACACTAGGCCTCTAGAGTAGTTTCCTCAAGGATGAAATAGTAAATAAGAAATATTTATAACGCCGGTTTTGTGAACCCTGCGTTAGTAACAATTATACCGTATTTTGTAATCCCCAATATTTATTTTCGATAATGTTAGATTAATATTTCTTTGAAGAGATTGAATGTGAGTTTACGTTATGAATTAGCATTCTTGTTGATTCCTATCGTAGGTGATGGACATATCAGTATCA
Source organism: Zygogramma bicolorata (assembly GCA_032362365.1). Classification (NCBI taxonomy): domain Eukaryota; kingdom Metazoa; phylum Arthropoda; class Insecta; order Coleoptera; family Chrysomelidae; genus Zygogramma; species Zygogramma bicolorata. The sequence goes on from JAVJAQ010001619.1 coordinate 944,005, forward strand.
CTACTTTTATTCGGGTTTGAAGGCCGTCGTTTTATGGAATTTCTTCCTGACGTTTCGCTGGCTCGAGTGGCTAGCTTCTTCAGAGGTTCATTCATCTTGGAATTCACTCCGATGACTGGAGATTGTTTCTTCGCAAGTTATATTTATGCCGATTCAGGTATTTTGCGGTTCTAATTATTCCATTCGGATTCGGGGAATTGTCATTAATATTGATTACCTTGTTTACTTCATGTGGGTTCGGAGAATAATCATCATTATTATCTGAAGAACTACCTGCAGTTATTATCGATTTTCTTAAAATGGGATTCCATATTCGGTTGAGGTTGACAGCTTCTTCTTTTCTGTTGAAATTATCCGTGTGTTTGTGGATTTCTATTGCCTCCCGTACCAGTCGGCTATGGTATCCCTGGTTGGGTGCAATCAGTTTTGCATTTTCGAACAGAATCCTGTGGTTTCCCTCACTAAGTGCGTGTTCCGCCACAGCCGACTTGTCAATTTGCCCTAGTCTGCAGTTTCTCTCATGTTCCTTTAGCCTAGTTCCCATGGATCTTTTGGTGGTACCGATGTATACCTTCCCACAGGTGCACGGTATGCGATAAACCCCTGCTGCAGACCGTGCACCTGTGGGAAGGTATACATCGGTACCACCAAAAGATCCATGGGAACTAGGCTAGAGGAACATGAGAGAAACTGCAGACTAGGGCAAATTGACAAGTCGGCTGTGGCGGAACACGCACTTAGTGAGGGAAACCACAGGATTCTGTTTGAAAATGCAAAACTGATTGCACCCAACCAGGGATACCATAGCCGACTGGTACGGGAGGCAATAGAAATCCACAAACACAGGGATAATTTCAATAGAAAAGAAGAAGCTGTCAACCTCAACCGAATATGGAATCCCATTTTAAGAAAATCGATAATAACTGCAGGTAGTTCTTCAGATAATAATGATGATTATTCTCCGAACCCACATGAAGTAAACAAGGTAATCAATATTAATGACAATTCCCCGAATCCGAATGGAATAATTAGCACCGCAAACTACCTGAATCGGCATAAATATAACTTGCGAAGAAACAATCTCCAGTCATCGGAGTGAATTCCAAGATGAATGAACCTCTGAAGAAGCTAGCCACTCGAGCCAGCGAAACGTCAGGAAGAAATTCCAAAAAACTACGGCCTTCAAACCCGAATAAAAGTAGTGATACTGAAAACTTCGGCCGCGAAAGCCTCAACCATTTTGTCTAATGAACATATATTTTCACCTATAGAGTAGATTGCTGGGTCAGCATTTGTCAGGAAGCACCTGCTCCACACTTTGCTGTTAGAAAACAAAGATCATTGCTCACTCAAATTACTGTAAATTGAACATCCACACAGAGTCACACAGAGTCAGTGAGTTATAGTTGATTGTTTCTTCGACCAAGTAAATATTTCAAAACTCCCTTCCAAGTAACATATTGATAATCAATTTTAGATACTTTTTGAAAGTCATTATTTTGTGGTGGATCAATATTTGTTCCGTTGTTTTCTGGGTTTGTTTGTAACCTACCACAATCTGAAAAAATAAGAAAGTATATTGGAATCTATACAAGTGTAGAAGGGCAGAAAACTACGGAACCATTTTTAGATATAGTGTATTTTTTTCGATATTTATGAAAAAAGAAAGAATATGTGTTAAATTCAATATTTATTTATTTATTTACGGGTGAACCCCATTTTTTGTTTACAATAAATGATGTAGCACGAAGCTTATAATCTACTATTTATCTTATACTACTACTAATTTTAAATTACATTTGTGTACAACAAAGACAATAAAAACAAAGACAAAATTAACTTATATATATTTATATGACTGAACGGCGAGATATTTCTTTCTCAAAAGTATTTTCATTATCACAGAAGAAATTGATTTTATCACAGTAGTTATTTCCCAGTCTCAACATTTTAGATAAAGAAGAATGATAGCCATAGTTGGTTGAGTGATATGGTGTATTAAATAGCTTTATTTGTCTGGTGGACCTCTGCGGAACGTTGAAGTGAATAAGAGATAGGATTTCCGGACAATCAATAAGACCAGACATAATTTTGAATAGATAAACCAATGACGCAGTTATTCTTCTATCCTCAAGACTCGACAAAGATAATATACTCATCACTTCATTGTAATTGTATTCACCTCTGACCAACCCTAGTTTGTATGCAATGATCCTTAGAAATTTATTTTGAACATTTTCTAATTGTTGTATATATTTGAGGTAGTAGGGACTCCAGATGATAGTGTTATACTCTATGATGGGGCGTACTAAAGAGCAATATAATACTTTCGTGGTAAAAGGAGAAAGGTTACTTGATGATCTTACAATAAAGCCGAGCATTTTTAGAGCTCTTACAGAAACTGAATTAACATGATTGTTAAAACAAAGCTTGGCATCTAACAGTATACCCAGATCTTTACACTCTTGTTTACATTCCAAAATTTCGTTATTCAAAAAGTAATTGAATTTTATTGGTGATCAAGACCTACTGAACGTCATTGAGTGGCATTTATTTGTATTGAGATGAAGGCAGTTTGCTTCACACCAATCAGAAATGAAATTCAGATCACTCTGAAGGAGAGTAGCATCGTGGACACTCTCTACAACCTTGAACATTTTCAGATCGTCGGCAAATAATAAGAATTTTGAATTAGTGATATTTGCGCTAATATCGTTGATAAAAAGGCAGAACAATAAAGGACCACAATGTGACCCTTGTGGTACACCCGATTTCACAAAAAGAGGTTCTGAAACTGTACTATTCACTCTGACCGATTGAGAACGTCCAATTAGATAACTACTCAACCATTCTAACATATTGCCGGAAAAACCAATGGCAGATAATTTTTTTATCAATAAGTTATGGCTAACCCTATCAAAAGCTTTTGAGAAGTCGGTGTAGATAGCATCTACCTGCACCGACCTCTCAAGTGCTTGTGTCATATAGTGCTGATAGTACAATAAGTTTGATGCTGTGGAACGTCCAGATGTAAATCCATGTTGCTTTTGTAATATCAAGGGTCTACAAATATTTGTGAGTATTTTGGCAACAAGCTGATCTAAAACTTTTGGAATAGCTGATTGAATACATATTCCCCTATAGTTCTCAACTTTATCTTTCGAGCCACTTTATGAATAGGACAGATGAAGCTCTGTTTCCAAGCATCAGGGAACGTGCCACTGATCAGTGATTTATTGAATAGAATGAAAAGAGGAGTTGATAAAGTATATACACACTGTTTAAGGAAAAATGAGGGAATACCGTCTGGACCACTCGAAAATTTTGATTTTAAGTTACATATAGTTTCAAATATTTTTGCTAATTCCAATTCACAAGATGATAAATTTAAAGTTTTATCATATGAAAATTGAGCACTATCTGGATCTGATTCTACGTAAACTGTAGAAAAGAATTTGGCAAACAAGTCGACTGTACTTGACATATCAGTAGATCTGATGTCATCATAAGTCATTGCATTTGGCATATAACTGGTGTTTTTCTTATCACTAACAAATTTCCAAAAACCTGATGGGTCATTGATTAAGTTATTTTCAACGTGTTCTAAATAGGTATCATAGCAAACTTTCGTTAGAATTTTACATTGTGATCTCAACTGTGTAAATGCCATGTAGTCTTCATTGCGGTTGAAAATCTTGTAATTTTTGTGAATTCGCTTTTTCTCAATAATCATCTTTTTCAGTTCTGGTGAAAACCATTTTGGGAAATTAGACGGTTTGAATAATTTCAATGGGACAAATAAATCAATAGCTTGTTGAACAATCTTATAAAATTCATGTGTTGCTGTGTTGACATCTAAGTTTGCGAAAGCACTATTCCAGTTGAATGTTGCCAAAAAATCATCTATTGCCATGTAATTTGCATTTTTGAAGTCATGGTAATAATGACTCTCTGGAGGAGACTGTTTGTTGTTACCATTTTTAACAGAAAAAGAAATTGCAGTGTGATGCATGGTGTCATTAAAAAGAGGATCAACAGCAGGAGAGACCACAATATCATGAATTTGGGAAAATAGCAAATCAAGCAATATGCCTCTACTGTTCACTATAGAATTCATTTGATAAAACTGCAAGAAACCAAAAGTGTTAGCAAGGATATTTCCATTAGATGTTGCAGGGCATATAGCTTTCAAACCCAGATGATCATTATCCCAAACGGTGTCAGGCACATTGTAGTCGCCACACATTAAAAATTTATGATTGAAGTATTTGCAACAAAGATCTTCCACTGATGCACAGTGAGCCTGGTATATATCATTATTAGAATTAGGAGGAATATAAATACAACCTATAATATAATTATTGTTTCCACTTCTGAGTTCGATATACAATTCTTCATAACAGTTTTCATTACATGATCTAACAAGCTTAGACTGAAAATTCTTTGTAATAGCTATCATTACTCCTCCACCTCTGGTTTTATTTGAAAACCTTGATCTATCAGTTCTATAGATGTTATAGTTCTTCATACCCAATTCATTATCCGAAATTTCACTATTTCACTATTGGATGATACAAATTGAAAAAGTAACGTCAAATTAACAAAAGAACCAAAAAACCGTTTTTGGTGGACTCGAACCAACAACTATAAACTGGGCTGTCTCAGAGGGCGTACGCCTAAACCAACTATGCTCTCTGGACTATACAATTTCTGTTAGTAAGTATTGATGTGAAGAGTAGATGTGAATCCTTCAATTCCACAAATAAACGTCAATTGCGACAATTCAAATTCGACTCAATAAGCTAGAAAATATTTCAAAAATAAGTACATTTATTTATGTTTAAATGAAACAAGTTGAATTTCATGTTTGCAGGTAGACCGATAAGAATAAACGATAAAATTGGAACCTTTGGTGTAAAAGTTGAAACTCTTAGAGATCAATTACACTAATACCAAACTGACTCACTCGACGTGCATTTCGCTAATAAGGAGAAAAACTGATACAGTATCAATTTTCTTCTTCTGAAGATGCTAACCTTGTTAGCGAAACGCGCGTCGAGTGCAAAAATATCAGTTTGGTGTTTGAGTAATTGAATTCTAAGAAAAGTTTCAAGACTGATAAGAATTGTAACGTTCCTACAAGGTTGTCCCTAATAATCAAGTAATTTATTCTCTGTGATTGGTGGAATTCATATCCTACCTTGTTGATCAGTAAACTATAATGAAGTGAACGTATTTACTGGTTGAAGTAGAGAAACTACCTTTCCTAATTTCTACAAGTCCCAGTGGAACTGACTTGTCACAGCAGATGAGACAACTCCTACTCATTCGACCTTGTCATCTCCCTACAAACGCGAGCCTCTGCCTCCATCCGAATGATCTATCACTGTTGAATGTGCCCTCAGATCTTCACACACGTTTCTGACATCCTGTCCGGAATTCTGGTTATGCCGGCGCCGGCGTAGGGAATGTAAAATATTCCTTTGAAACAATTTCATCTCGCAGGCTATGTGGATTTTTCAGAAACCAGCCTTCGATTCGACGCTGTCATAAGTTGATGATATGCTTTATGAATGCAAACTCGAAAGATACAACTTTGTATATGAGAAGTGGAAAGAACTCATCTTCTTTGATAACTTCCATAAAAAAAACTCAATCTGAAAAAAATTCTTGTAGAAGTGGAAATGGTTTCCTTGTGATATCTACATTTGAAATGAATGAGAAAATTAAGAGATATTGCTCTCTCAGTACAAGGATATTGAGTATCACGTTAGGTCAACAACAACAACAATCTTCACTTTCATCAAGCTTTAGTCTTTTGATTCATGTACATATACATATACAGTATTCATTTTATTATTTATTTAATATTATCCTTCAACGAATATTGTACCCTCAAAGTATGATCAATATTTTAATTTTTTTGTTCAGGACTTGCCTTTAGCAATAACTTTCGAAAGAGTAGTTGTAAACGCTCGCACAGGTTTGCCTTTTGCGGGTATCTCTTTTCATTCAGAAGTACTACTAAGTGTAAGGAAATGTATAAAATTTAGAATTTTTAATAAACATCATTATTATTATATATCGTAGAGACTGGAGAAGATTGCGAAACTTCTCTTATAATAAACGATTGTAATAATCATCTATCGAATAGATGATATGATGAAAGTATGCCGTTCTGAAACAAATTTTCAACAAATTCATGATATTATCACTATAAAATTCGGTTTCATTCATTGGACTAGGAACATTGATGATTTTTGGTTTCCTCCTACAGAAAATATTTCCGGTGATCATTCACATATGGACAAAATTTCATTGAAGCCCGATTTCGAGTTGGGAAAATCTAGATCCATCATAAGTCGAAAAAATTATGTGGAACCAATATGATTTGGTATTGAAAACACGATATTCAAATATGATAATTCGTTCAATATTGTCTCAAGAAATGCTAACACATTGTCGGCTGCAATTTTGAAACAACAGCGGATTCATACCTGGAATTACAATATCTCTCTCACATTTGTGGAAGAAAAATGAATTAACAATAATGAAATATCAATTCATTTCGCATGGCATGATACTGTGCAAGGTGAATAAAAATCCTGGTGCGTTGACCGATATGCTTTTGTTTAGCCAATTCCTCTCGACCTGAGAAATCGAAGAGTAAACTTACATTTTTTGACGGTAGGTGGTGTTGAGGTGGTGATACATATGTGATTTTGTAAGGGTACATTTTCATTGAGGCGGCAGCTTACGAGTGATTTTCGATACCGGCGGTCTCATTGGATGAACTCTTGCGGGATCTTTCGTTCACCAATAGAATTATCAATATACAAAATACGTAAGGTCAAGTTAGTCTAGTAAAAAGCTATTTTTTTGAAATGTTTAACAGTTCGATTTGAATTTGAATGCATTTGAAAGTTCCTTTAATATTAAAAATTTTGTACCTAGTTCTTGTTTCTTTTCAGGTTTTTCTTATTTATATTCTTGCTGTTCTTGTATTTGTTTGATTTTATAGTGATAGTTAGATTTATAATGAACCGATCTACAAAGCTCAAAATAAAACGCCCTTGTAACGTGTAGGTATAACTAATACCTCTTATCATCGGCTCGTAATCACTTTAAAATTGCATTTTTTTACACTAGGAAGAAAAAAGTACTTACCCATCTTCGGTTCCTCAGAAAAAAGTAAGATAAGATATAAATACTTTCCAGTTTCACTCACAATTATTGTTTCGGAAGATTTGAAATCACATCACAATCACTGAGTTCTTGATTTATTTTTCATCAAATTGAAAGCAAAATAAATACCTAATCATCAGTCAAAATGTGAGGACTACATAATTTCTAGCATTTCGCGGAAAAGCAAGAAATTGCATGCAAAACATGAGACCATGAAATAAACATAACCTATAAATCAATAAATAATCGAATGGCCGTCGAGCAGACGGATATCATGGCATCACAGATTGAATTAAAATCACGTAAGGTGCGCCTCTGCTGGCAAACTCTAGAAGGCATCTCTTCAGTTAAAATTGATCAGAGTCAAGATAGCGAAAAGTCGAGAAAATTTGCTAACAATCTATTAGGTATAAGTCAACACACCTGAGTTTTTATTCATCTTGATACTGTGATACAGATATGCGAATTCCCATATTGGTTGAATATTGTAGTCACATTGAATCCATGAATCATTCAATTCACATTGAATTCAAATGTCTCTATGTCATCATGAGAAAAAAAATTCAAGAGGGGTATTAGCATCAGTAGTATGAAAGCCTATCTTTATCTAATATTTATTTCGCAGTCGTAACTATTCCTACAAAGTCAAGATCCTGATGCTAGAAATTGAGATCAGTAATAATCTCTCATGAGAAAACCATGTGAGAACAATCGCTAAAGGTGCTTCCTAGAAGGTTGGGTTTCTATTTCTACAAGGCACAGATATATGAGGCGCCGTTTGGGTCAAAAGTGTTTTTGCAAATATATGTAATTTAATGTCAATATATTTAAAAACACTAGACATAGTTCAGGCCAGTCTCAAATTACCTACACAGTAGGTTTCGGCTGGCTGGTAATTTGAGACTGGCCTGAACAGATTGTTCGAAAGATGATTTGATTTAACGCCAGTGTTCAAGTATGCCCACTGACTATGTCAAGTGTTTTTACATTTTCCTCGCAGGAGGAATGGGCGAATTCGGTTTGCTTTTGGAATACCTCGTCCATTGGTAGATGGCGTAATAACTTCGTTGTTCGCATTAGCTTTGGCCGGGGCTTGATACTCGTGAAGGAGTTTGATTTTTAATTATGGGATATCATCAACTTTATGTTGATGATGGCACTGCCTTGCACTGACGAGTGGCCAAATAGTGTGTCCGTCCCTATAATTGAAGATCAATTCCTTCATTTGTATCGACGAAAGCAAATGCAGAATTTACTTCTGTGAAGAAACCTGCACTGGCACCTGGTCGGATATAATTCAATGCCCTTCGTGGTATTAGTCAGGGGAGTAGTTGTTTTCTGACAGGTGCCAGCCGAAACCTACTGTGTAGGTAATTTGAGACTGGCCTGAACAGATTGTTCGAAAGATGATTTGATTTAACGCCAGTCTTCAAGTATGCCCACTGACAATGTCAAGTGTTTTTACATTTTCCTCGCAGGAGGAATGGGCGAATTCGGTTTGCTTATGGAATACCTCGTCCATTGGTAGATGGCGTAATAACTTCGTTGTTCGCATTAGCTTTGGCCGGGGCTTGATACACGTGAAGGAGTTTGATTTTTAATTATGGGATATCATCGACTTTATGTTGATGATGGCACTGCCTTGCACTGACGAGTGTCCAAATAGCCCGAAACCGGTCAGCAAGTGTGTCCGTCCCTATAATTGAAGATCAATTCCTTCATTTGTATCGACGAAAGCAAATGCAGGATTTACTTCTGTGAAGAAACCTGCACTGGCACCTGGTCGGATATAATTCAATGCCCTTCGTGGTATTAGCCAGGGGAGTAGTTGTTTTCTGACAGGTGCCAGCCAAAACCTACTGTGTAGGTAATTTGAGACTGGCCTGAACAGATTGTTCGAAAGATGATATGGTCAATATATTTATTAACTTTAGTAATATTTTCATTTTGTGTTCCGATATATTTATTTTCTGCCGAACATAATATATTTACGTTTTGAGTGTCACAAATATATAAAAATGAGAATCCCATATATTTATAAATTCGATCTATTTCACGTCGTCAAGAGATGGCGCACCGGTGGTATTTTGTCACGGCCAAGTACATGGCAACATGGGAAGTCGTTTACTCAGAGTGGCTAATAGATGGCAGTGACTCAGGCAGTTGTCATGTCGATCTTAATTATATTAATAGTTCAAATTAGGTACTCCAGATACTTGTCAAATCGCAAAATTAGTATTTTTATGAAGGATCCTGGGAACTGGGACGCGAAACCACAGCGCCAACTCCCTCAACATTTGAACCATTGAATTAATGTAAGCTTCCACGGCCGGTGTTGATACATCTTCGGTTTTTCGGGCTTGAGGGCCGTGTGCTGGAATTTTGACATCCGTAGCTTTCGGCTACATTTGCGGCAGCCAGCTTTAGCGGCGTGGTCTTAGTTGAACTCCTCTATGTGAGTTCACTACGACTAGTCGATGGCTGCCGCAGATGTAGCCGAAAGCTCCGGAAGTCAAAATTCCAGTACACGGCCCTCAAGCCCGAAAAACCGAAGATGTATTTGAACTATTATTGACATGACAACTGCCTGAGTCGCCATGTATTATTTTATGAATAATGACTTCGCCATGTTGCCAAATACTCGACCGTGAACAAAATGGCGCCAGTGCGCCATCTCTTGACGACGTAAAATAGATCAAATTTATGAATATATGGGCATTCTCATTTTTATATATTTGTGACACTCGAAACGTAAATATATAATGTTTGGTAGAAAATAAATATATCGGAGCACAAAATAAAAATATTGCCAAAGTTAATAAATATATTGACATGAAATTACATATATTTGCAAAAACACTTTTGACCTAAACGGTGCCTTATACAGATACGGCATGTCTCAGAATATAGTTCCCATAAATGGCACCAAAACATTTATTGAGACTTCTTGATTCCCTCCAGAGGAAGGCAATCCGTCTTTCTGGCGATTCTTTGCTAAGGGACTCGCTTATTTCATTGGAGCATCTTAAAAGGGTCGGAGACTTGTCTCATCCATAGATATTTTCACGGTGGGTGCTCTTTTGAATTGTCATCAATCTTTCCTCCCTTGGCAGTACAAACAAGGATGATCCGACGAGTCCGAAGTTTCCATCCCTTTGTTGTGAGTTCGGAGACCTATAGAACCGTTTTCGCTCAGAGATATTTTTTCAATAGAGCATCTGAAATGGTTAAGGCTTTCGCAGCCAAGGTTTTCAGTATCACTACTATAGTTCCGAATAAACGATGAGATTAGAACCTTTGGTGTAAAAGTTGAAACTTTTCCTAGAGATCAATTACCCAAACACCAAACTGATATTTTTGCATACGAAGGTAGTAGTCCATACTCAAAGTGGAAGACCAATTTTATTGAAAAAGGAAACACGAAGTCATCTCCACAACATATATTTAATTCCTAAAGGAACTATGTCCTAGTAAGACATGTTTCGAACATATATATGTTCATCTTCAGTTAAGTACAAAAAGGCTGAAATAAAGTTAACAATGAGAAAACAGTAAAAGTGATTTTTTACATGATACTTACGAGAGTTGGGAGATCAAAAAACGGCAAATTACATATTAACAATCATTATACTACTTACGAGAACCAAAGTGGTTCAAGAAGTAGAATTATGTTATAAGATGGGTGTGGAACCCCAGAATAATAATGGTATTTGCATTACAAATTGGAATTATTAACAAAACACCATGCAAGTGTGGCGTGGGTAGACAACAAAATGGACGAAATCGTGAAACAAAACCGAAATGAGCATCAAGGAGACAAGTGGAGGCACCTAGGAGGAACGAGGCACAACAAAAATCCAAAAAAATACTAGAAAACTGAAAAAAGTTGGAAGGTTCAGTCTTTAGGAGACAGATGTCCTTACTGAAACTAATGATTAAATATTTTGATAATGAATTGTTATAATGCAAGTAAATGAATATCAACAAGTTTTTTTGTAATTTAACATTAGGGAGAAACAATGTCCTTTTCTGTGACTAATTTCTCCCTAATGTTAAATCACAAAAAAACTTGTTTAAATTCATTTACTTGCATTATAACAATTCATTATCAAAATATTTAATCATTAGTTTCAGTAAGGACATCTGTCTCCTAAAGACTGAACCTTCAAACTTTATACAGTTTTCTGGTATTTTTTTGGATTTTTGTTGTGCCTCGTTCCTCCTAGGTGCCTCCACTTGTCTCCTTGATGCTCATTTCGGTTTTGTTTCACGATTTCGTCCATTTTGTTGTCTACCCACGCCACACTTGCATGGTGTTTTGTTAATAATTCCAATTTGTAATGCAAATACCATTATTATTCTGGGGTTCCACACCCATCTTATAACATAATTCTACTTCTTGAACCACTTTGGTTCTCGTAAGTAGTATAATGATTGTTAATATGTAATTTGTCGTTTTTTGATCTCCCAACTCTCGTAAGTATCATGTAAAAAATCACTTTTACTGTTTTCTCATTGTTAACTCTATTTCAGCCTTTTTGTACTTAACTGAAGATGAACATATATATGTTCGAAACATGTCTTAACTAGGACATAGTTCCTTTAGGAATTAAATATGTTGTGGAGATGACTTCGTGTTTCCTTTTTCAATGATATTTTTGCACTCGACGCGCGTTCAGAAGAAGAAAATTGATACAATTTTACAGAATCAATGTTCTTCTCCTGAAGATGGTAACCTTGTTAGCGAAACGCTAACTAGTTTCAACTATGGTTCAGTTATACTCCGATGACTAGGCTCCGGCACTTCATAAAGTGTATTTATTTGTCTTTGCCGACCTGAGGCTTTGTTTTATCTCAAACCCACCAGAAAGATAAATCGAATATAATTACTGTATCTAATGGGCAAGTTCCTTCGTATAGTTTCATGTCCACTGAGTAGCTGAAGCGATAGTTTTCTCTGAACGAAAAAAGATTATCTGAGTTCCAGAAACGAGTGTTATGTTGGTAATTACTCATATTCTATAATATCCATTGCCATAATATTCCATTGATTAACACACATCAAAACCGAATTTTTTCCACTTTTATGATATTTTCCTATATAAGTTTTCTTTCCTCATCTATTCGTGAAATCCTCGCCTACACAAGGCTCTGCGCACCCGAATGTGTGATCAACACAGGAATTTATGAATAAGAAAATCCAATAATCAATTTTTTTAATGTACCATTACCATTCAGTTATTATCAACTCTGGAGTTATAGTAAAGGTGGAATTAATTGGACCAATATTTTCATTTCGTGGACAGCAACGGAAAATTTTGTCAGAACATCTTCATCAACCTCCTAAATATGTATCTCTACCTTTTCTAAATGAACACATTTCCCAAAAAGTCTCCAGGCTAATTAGTTATAAATTGAAAGATGTCAAAATTTCTTTCAAAAGCTCCAATAACTCAAGTAAGCATTTAGTTAACTCAAAAGATAGAATCAATAAGTTATCAAAAAGTGGAATTTACAATCTTACCTGCGATGACTGTGAAGCTTCATACATAGGAAGGACTTGTAGACCTTTGAGAGTTCGAATAAACGAACACATGAATAAACCAGACAAATCAGCTTTTGGTCAACATATTATTTTCAACCAACATCATTTCATCCCTAACCGTAACTCACAAATTCAAAAAGAAGTAAACTCAAAAAATTTCAACAGGTTGGATTTCCTAGAAGATTTACAAATAGACAAAGAATTACATGACAATCCCCTTTGTTTGAATACACAAGTACAATTGAACAGATCATATATTCCTCTACATAGACGACTAAATTAATAAGTTGAATTCTCTGTGATGATAATTTGTTGTAGCTCGGCTCAAACTTTGAGTCCCTGTCCAGGCTTCACCTTTGAATTAACACTCGATATCTCTACAATTTCAATTATGATGCAACTAGACGAATTTTGTGCTGTACTTGGTTTTCTTTCTTGGGCTCATCTCTCTCTCCAGTTGACTACCCCTTGTGAACAACGAATGTGGTCCCCATTAGACCCAAACTTCGTGTTCACCTACGGTTTGCCGCTGGTTGAGTCTGACGTTGTCCTGAAGATGTACTGAGGACACGAGCAATAGTTCTCTATTGTTTTTGAGTGCACCTCACAGGCCTTCTCGAGGAACTTACTTTCTACCTGGCTCCGGTGTTTGGATTGGAAAGTTGGGTTCTCATTAGACCCTAATTCCACTTCCACTTCCCCCTGCTGGTGGAATTGTTCTTCCTTGAAAATTGGTTTTCGGAACGCACTCTTGAAATTTTCAGTTCTACTTCAAGTATAATTCATAACCACAATAGTTAACTTCAGAACGTACCTCGGACCATTCCAAATTAGTCACTCTTCTGTCAGATCTCTGTCAGTGACCTTAAGTTGGGTTCCCATTAGACTCAAACGGTTGGTACACTTTCAGCATTCTTATAGTGGAGTTTCTGTTGGGAGATGGACCGAGAACGTACCTTACCTATTTCAAACAATCTCAATTGAATAATTCTGTGCTCACCTTGGAAAGTTTTGATGTACTGTAGTCACTAATACGTCATTTGTCACAAAGTTTATGTTCCAAAATCATTTAGGACCTTAAGTCAATGTCAATTTTCACTTCCTGTCACCCCTCTTGCTCAGCATGCAGCACGGTGGGAATCCAAATTTTAATCTTTTTACAATGTTTTATTAGTAAAATTTCAACTGTCAACCCAAAAGGGCACTGACTTTAACTTTGATGTTTATTCAGTGTAATGTCTCACGATTATTTGGGATTGTGAAGATCTTCCTGTAAATACTGTAACAGTCCAATTCGCCTGTTACAATAATCATAAGATTGTTCTATATGGATTCAGGATTGATGGTGATAACTGCAATTGCTGTGAGAAGAGCGCGCCATTCTGGCCAGCTTCTTTTGTCCCCCCCGTTCAGAGATGTCAGGATGTGTACCGAATACCAAATAAATATTTCGATATCTAGTGAAAAATGCGAAACGGAAAAAAAAGGGCAAAATTTCTTTTTCTGCTAAGACTACGACTTATTCATAGAAGATAGAGTTTTGGTGCTGGTGGTGTTACTTTTACATATTTATTGAGATATTTTTGTCTTCCCTTGGTGGGATTCGATTTGAAAGTAACTGTGTTATTTTGGAAATTGTCCGTTTATGGATTATGGTATTTAGGAATTCTGGATTTCCGAAATAACTTCTCGTTGTGAGGATTAGTTCCACCACGCCCACGCTACACCTACAATATTGTGTAATCGACTCTACTCAAAATCCGAAGAAGGGTACATTGATCATAATAGCTGTATCCATAAAAAGAAAGCAACCCTTGTTCAAGGTTAGTGATCGTCAATATTATTTTACTGCTGAATATTTTTTTTTGTGAGTACTTGATACATATTTCTTCATCTGATTGAGTGCAAGATCTCGTTGTCATTTTCTCGTTGAATTCTTCTAGATAAGGGCATATTCAGTATGAACATAAAAAAAATTAAAAAAAAAAAAATTGTTTTTATTTTTTTTATATACATCTTTTTTTTTTTCAACTCAGTACCAATATTGAAGATAAATATATTTTGTTTGGATTTCTTCCACATATTCGTACTCTAGATTTTCGATGGTTCATCATTATTCAAATGTAAATAATTTTAGGGTTGTTAATCCCGGGCTAGCATCTCCGTGGTGTCATTTCTGCTGTTGTTTCTGGCTGTTAGTTGAAGCTGTCATTTGTAGCGGTCACACTGCCATTTGAAGTTTTTGTTTCCGGCTGCATATACTGGTTTGATGTCATATCATTGGGAGCAGTGGTACATAGGGTGATAACTGGACGCTACCATCCCCTTAGTCAGCTGATGTCTGGTTTGCTGGATCACGCAAGTTATTCACAACATTCACAACTCAATCTTGATATTTCAATCTGAATACTATTCATTTAATATACTGATGTACTGTGGAAAAGTCGCGATATAATTTTGAGTTTACCGATTTCACACGGAAAGTTATAGATATATATTTCTACATTTTTTTTTTGTAAACGGAGAACTATGGCAATTTGATTTTAGTGATCGTGAATAATAGAAATACTTTTTCGTCATCAATATAACCTGCGCATGAGCTCACGCGAAGTGTTTACGTTCGGATTCATTATCATTATATATACATATTTTTTTTTTTACCATTATTATCGGTTGACATTAATCCAACCACTACCACTGCCAATAGTGATCTTAATTCAGTATAATCAGGTGTCCCTTTTCTTGTTATATATATATATACATTTTTTTTTTATCGTATTGCTAATACGAGTTCCATAAGTATCGAGCCAAAAATTGGGAAAAGAATGGCAATAAATACAGGTTTTGTTTTTGATATAATAATTCCGTTTGTGTAGTTGAGTGAATTATCAAAAATACACGATTGGATATTTCAAAGTTTATAATTTTTTGTTGTTGTTGTTATTTGTTCGTAACTGATTTATCAAGAGGTCTAGTGTTGAGGTTAATATACGTATATATATTCGATGTTCAATTGACATGTTGGTGAGCATTGAAACATTATAATTCTCGGAGTACTCAGGGTTGCAATTTGTCTGGCGCCCTCATTTTTTTTTTTAATATGATTCACAAGTTTTTATTTCTGTGGACCCCACCCTTCTCCACTGTTTTAGCTAGCCGTGAGTACGCGTTTGCCGGGTGGCAGACACAACACCATATCCAGACATACATGCCCTTGATAATTTATGTTTCTCAATTCCCATATTTTTTTTGTGAATAATATCAGTAGTAATGTTTTTTTTTGAGCAGAGGGTGTGGTTACAAAGATGGCGCCCAACGTTTTTTTTTTTTGTAAACACGGTGGTATTGTTTTTTTTGTAGGTAATTGAGCATTTTTTATCCCGACTCCTACCGAAACAAAGCGTCGTTTGTCAAAAATCATCTGTTCATGATAAAATAATATTGTTCCTTTCAAATAGAATTTGATTCGAATATTTACAGTTCACATAATCTCGCAATTTTTATGTACCGACGCCAAGCGTCATTTTCCCAAAGTTGCTTTTATTTGATGAAATTATCTCAAATTATTTGTAATTTGACAAATTGATCAATTTTTGGTTGTCGACGCCTACAGACGCTCAGCGTCGTTCTCGTGAATTTTTTTTTCCACATAAAATATTATTAGATTATTCGTAATCCAGCTGAATTTGAATATTTTTTTCTCGACACCCGACGTCGTTTTTCTGAAGTTCGCTATTTCGGTAGAATTCAATCCAACCATTCATAATTGAACAATAGTAACTTTATTGTGTACCGACGTTTACCGACGCCTAGCGTCGTTTTTCGAAAATTAGCTTTATTTGGTAGAATTTGATCAGATCAATCATAATTGAGTAAATTTAATTTTTTTCGTGTATGTATGCCTACCGACACCAAGCGTCGTTTCTCATATCTTGTTGGTTTTTGATACATGTTGATAAATAAATAAAATTTGTTTGCAACTTTCGTTCACGAGTCTGATGATAAATCGTAATTAAGGAGAAAATAATAATAATAATTGTTTTTTTTTACTATTGCAAACCGACGTCTAGCGTCTTTTTTTTTTCTTCTTCTTTGATTTTTCAGTTTTGATTCCATTTGAATATTCATGAAACAGTAAATTCTAACGCCTACCGACGCTCGGCGTCGTTTTTCTCAATTTGTCTGTTCAAGATAGAATTTGACGTTTATAATTCGTTACACTTATTAATTTCTGTCTGTCGGGATACATGCGTTGTTTTTTCTGAAGTTGTCTTCCTTTCGAAGTAGTTTGTTCAAATCCTTCATACCCAAATTTTTTTTTATTGTTTTTTTTTTCATTTTTGTTGTTGAAAACAAAAACACACCTCAGTATCATTAATCACAATGGAGGGTAAATTCCATGTGAATAGGTTGGAAAAGTCAGAACTACAATACGAGTTAGAGTGGAGAGGTTATGAATGTAAAAGTTTACAAGTAAAGGATATGCGTCAAGCATTGGCCAGTT
Source organism: Zygogramma bicolorata (assembly GCA_032362365.1). Lineage (NCBI taxonomy): Eukaryota > Metazoa > Arthropoda > Insecta > Coleoptera > Chrysomelidae > Zygogramma > Zygogramma bicolorata. The sequence goes on from JAVJAQ010001619.1 coordinate 961,239, forward strand.
TGCTTAAATTAGAAAATAGCGGTACTTCTTTGGTGTTTCCGAAATATCCATTTTCTTTCGACGATGACTCCACTTATGTAAAAAGTAAAATAGATGAGTTGAAACAACTCACTGACGATTTCTCAGATACCGATACCAGCGGACTCTTTAAGAAGATCACAAGTAAGTTGGTGCATACTTTTCAGAGAGCAGAACGTTCCGTGTCTACCAAAGACGACGAACATGTCTCAAGGTCTAAATTATTGGTTGAATTATTAGGTTTACAAAATAGTTTGAAGTCCAAGGTTTCGATTGTAAAACTTCAGTCACAACAGGCTGCGGTGCCTTTGAATGTCAGTATGATAGTTCCTACTACCAGCAGCCCTATAGGTTCGTCAGATTCCGAGGATGATGGTGATGTACCGTGTCCAACTAACAATACCGGCTTTCACGGAGTTGGTGTTAATGTGCAGCCCACGTTTATATGCAAAAGTGTTCCTGTTTCGAAGTGGAATATAACCAAGTTCACTGGTGATGGTAAATTTTCTTTAGGGGCTTTTTTGGAAAATGTGGAGGAACTTTGTTTGTCCAGAGGGGTCACCAAAGATCAACTTTTTGCTTCAGCGAGTGATTTATTTTCAGGGTCGGCTTTGATTTGGTTCCGGTCTTTCCGTTCGAAGGTTAATACATGGTCTCAGTTGGTAGATGAACTTAGGTTACAGTTTCAGCCAGCCAATTTTAATGAGAAACTGTTCGAGGAAATTCGACACAGAACCCAAGGACCAAGCGAATCAATTGGAATCTATATAGCTGTGATGAATAATATGTTTACTCGTCTTACGGTTCCAGTAAGTGATGGTACCAAGTTGAAAGTTTTGTTAGATAACATCACACCATTCTACCAAAGTCAGTTGAGTTTAGTTGAGGTTAAATCTGTTGATCATCTTCTGCAATTAGGAAGACAAATTGAGAGTAGAAAGTTAGCAATTGATTGCTACAATCCACCCCCAAAGAATAGAGGTAACTTGTTGGAACCGGATTTGGCTTTCGTTTATGCGCCTTCGATTTCCTCTGTCGCCGATAGATCTGCAGGTGCGTCGAGTGGAGGGCATGATCGACAGTGTTGGAATTGTGGGAGTGATTCTCATCTTGCTTCAAATTGTGAAGAACCCAAGAAGAGGTATTGTTATAGATGCGGTAAGCCTGATGTTACGAAATATAGTTGTCCTAGGTGTAATGGTAATAGAGGTTTCCAGGGAAACGGAAAAGAGAGGCGTTAGTGGATGGCCAACTTTCGTCTCTGAATTGTACTGAGGCCAGTTATTCGCTCAAAACCATAATAGACTTTGTTTTTGCACATGCTCGTGGAGATGAACGACCCCATGTTACTGTTTCTATATTTGGTGTTGAGATTGTTGGTTTACTTGATAGTGGAGCTAGTCGTAGTGTTTTAGGTGGTAAGGGTTGGAATATTTTGAAGAATATAGGTTTAGTTAAATTAGATGTTTCTGATGCTACATCTGTAACTGTGGCAAATGGCCACAAATGTGATTGTATAGGGGTATTACGGGTTCCTATGAAATTACGGAATGTTGAGAAAATAATTGACCTTCTAGTTGTTCCGGACCTCAATCATCATTTGATATTAGGTGTTGATTTCTGGGTTCGTATGGGTATCGTACCGGACCTCAGATCTAAGGAGTGGCAATTTTCTGTAGAGGGTGAAATTGAGAATTCAGGTATCTGTTCGGTGGAAGCATTGAATTCAAAACACAATTTGACTGAGAACCAAACAGTTGAACTCGACAATATGATTAGGAAATATTTTGAGAAAATGGGGAAGGAACTTGGATGTACTAATTTAGTTCAACATCGGATTGTTCTCAAGGAGAATACGGAACCAATCAAACAACGGTTCTACCCTGTTTCCCCAGCACTACTCAAACTTATAGATGCTGAATTACAGGATATGCTCAGCAAAGACGTCATCGAACCATCTTCTAGTGCTTGGAGTAGTCCTATCGTTATGGTCAAGAAAAAGGATGATTCCTGGCGATTTTGCGTCGATTATAGGAAGGTGAATAGTGTGAGTCAGGGAGATGCATACCCCCTTCCACTTGTTTCTGGTATATTAGATAGATTGCGTGATGCCAAGTTTTTATCCAGCCTTGATATCAAGTCTGCGTATTGGCAAATTGAAGTTGAAGAGAATTCCAGGCCAATAACTGCTTTTACAGTTCCGGGGCGTGGATTATATCAATTCAAACGACTCCCCTTCGGCTTGAGTACTGCTCCAGCAACGTGGCAGCGTCTGATTGATAGAGTGTTAGGAGTGGATCTTGAACCCTTCTGTTTTAAATATCTAGATGATATCATTATCACCACCCAGACTTCTGAACAACATTTGGAGGTCCTTTCGAAGGTTTTCGATCGTCTTATTGCTGCTGGCTTGACTTTGAGTAAGGATAAGTGTCATTTTTGTCGAAGTGAGTTAAGGTATTTAGGTTATGTGGTGGACGCTAATGGCCTCCACGTGGATCCTTCGAAAGTTGAGGCAATACTTCAAATCCCAACTCCTACCAAAGTTGCCGATGTACGTAGCCTCATAGGAACTGCTTCATGGTATAGGAGATTCATACCGAATTTCTCCACGTTAACACAACCTCTTACCGAACTCCTTCGAAAGAATTCAAAATTCTGTTGGACATCTAAACAGGAAGATGCCTTTCGCCAGATTAAGGAACGTCTAATCTCAGCTCCAGTCTTGTCGTGTCCCAATTTTGAGCTGCCATTCGTGATCCAGTGCGATGCAAGTGGTTATGGAATAGGAGCGGTCTTGACCCAACAACACCCAAATGTTGGGGAAAAGGTTGTTTGCTATTTGTCAAGATCACTTACCAAGCAAGAGAGAAAATTCTCTACAACGGAGCGTGAATGCTTGGCTGTCCTGTGGAGCATCGAGAAGCTCCGTCCCTATATTGAATGTACCCATTTTTCGGTTGTCACTGACCATTGGTCATTGTGTTGGCTCAATAATTTGAAAGAACCAAATGGTAGGCTTGGCAGGTGGGCATTAAAGCTTCAACAGTACTCCTTTGATTTGATCCACAGAAAAGGAGAGGAACATGTAGTACCCGATATGCTGTCTCGTTCAGTCCCAGTAGTTGATCAGATTCTTGTAGATAGTAGTAATAGTGGTGAGGGTGAATTCAGTAAAAGTAATAAGGTTGATAGGTGGTACTCTTCTATGTTGGAGAAGGTACAAAAGGATCCTTTTCATTATCCTTCTTGGAAGGTGGATGACACGAAGTTGTACAAATATGTTTTTGGGAAGAAAATTCCTGGGCTCGATTTTTCTAGCGAATGGAAGATGGTTGTGCCCAAGTACAAACGCAAAGAACTTTTATTTAAGCACCACGACGATCCCATGGCGGGACATCCTGGTGTGTTCAAGACTTACAAAAGAATCTCTAGAGATTTTTATTGGCCAAAAATGAAGTCCGACATTTCGTCATACGTGAAGAAGTGTGAGATTTGTGGTCAGAATAAACCGGAGCAAAAGAAACCTGCTGGTCTATTGGAATCTCATCGATTTGTAGATAAACCCTTTCAAGTGGTATCTTATGATCTTAGTGGCCCACTTCCCAGATCATCCCAAGGTTTCAAATTCATTTTAGTGATTGTTGATCATCTCAGCAAATTTCCCCTTGTGATACCATTGAGGAATTCTTCTTCTAAACTGGTTTGTTCAGCGGTAGAAAATAATTTATTTCTGCTATTTGGTCAGCCAAAAATTCTGATGTGTGACAATGGCTCACAGCTAGTATCTGACAAGTTTCGAAGCCTACTTTTGTCCTATGGGGTCAAACAAGTGTTCACTCCAAATTATCATCCTCAGGCAAATATTACTGAGAGGCAAAATAAAACCCTCGAAACTATGATAAGGTGCTACATCAAGGAAAACCACAAGGATTGGGATCGACATCTCCATAAGTTGGCATGTGCTATGAGGACTCAAGTTCATGAAGTTCTCGGCTATACGCCTTATTTTGTGGTCTTCGGTAAAGAATTCCCTGTGAATACGGAGCCTGTCAAAATAAGGGATCTGGAAGGTTTCGAATCGGACAAAACGGTATTGTCAAAGGATACATTCGACTTGAGGTCCAAGGCATTTCATAAATTATATGAGGATATCAGGTTACGGGTGAAGAAGGCAGCTGAAAGAAATAAGAAATATTACGATCTTCGGCATAGGGATGTCCAATATGAGATTGGTGATAAAGTTTATCGTAGAAATTTTCCCCAATCAAATGCTGCGAAATTTACCTCGGCCAAACTTGCTCCTAAGTTTTTAGGGCCGTTTGTGATTTTCAAGAAAATTTCATCGTGGTCTTACCAACTCAAAGATTTAGATGGGAATTTTCGTGGCACCTGGCATGTCAAAGACCTTAAGCCTTTCTATGAGGATTCAGAGGAGGAAGGTGATATAACTTGAGTTTTTATTGTAAGAGCTGATTGAGGAAGTGTGTGTCAACTTCCGACATTTTTTTTTTTTGGTTTATTATATATCCATGTATTTTCATGTTGCATTTTTTTTTTTTTTCTTAGTTTTATTGTTGATATTTTCGTATACGAAAATTTCAAACTGGTTGGGGTGGAATTTGTAACAGTCCAATTCGCCTGTTACAATAATCATAAGATTGTTCTATATGGATTCAGGATTGATGGTGATAACTGCAATTGCTGTGAGAAGAGCGCGCCATTCTGGCCAGCTTCTTTTGTCCCCCCCGTTCAGAGATGTCAGGATGTGTACCGAATACCAAATAAATATTTCGATATCTAGTGAAAAATGCGAAACGGAAAAAAAAGGGCAAAATTTCTTTTTCTGCTAAGACTACGACTTATTCATAGAAGATAGAGTTTTGGTGCTGGTGGTGTTACTTTTACATATTCATTGAGATATTTTTGTCTTCCCTTGGTGGGATTCGATTTGAAAGTAACTGTGTTATTTTGGAAATTGTCCGTTTATGGATTATGGTATTTAGGAATTCTGGATTTCCGAAATAACTTCTCGTTGTGAGGATTAGTTCCACCACGCCCACGCTACACCTACAATATTGTGTAATCGACTCTACTCAAAATCCGAAGAAGGGTACATTGATCATAATAGCTGTATCCATAAAAAGAAAGCAACCCTTGTTCAAGGTTAGTGATCGTCAATATTATTTTACTGCTGAATATTTTTTTTTGTGAGTACTTGATACATATTTCTTCATCTGATTGAGTGCAAGATCTCGTTGTCATTTTCTCGTTGAATTCTTCTAGATAAGGGCATATTCAGTATGAACATAAAAAAAATTAAAAAAAAAAATTGTTTTTATTTTTTTTATATACATCTTTTTTTTTTTCAACTCAGTACCAATATTGAAGATAAATATATTTTGTTTGGATTTCTTCCACATATTCGTACTCTAGATTTTCGATGGTTCATCATTATTCAAATGTAAATAATTTTAGGGTTGTTAATCCCGGGCTAGCATCTCCGTGGTGTCATTTCTGCTGTTGTTTCTGGCTGTTAGTTGAAGCTGTCATTTGTAGCGGTCACACTGCCATTTGAAGTTTTTGTTTCCGGCTGCATATACTGGTTTGATGTCATATCATTGGGAGCAGTGGTACATAGGGTGATAACTGGACGCTACCATCCCCTTAGTCAGCTGATGTCTGGTTTGCTGGATCACGCAAGTTATTCACAACATTCACAACTCAATCTTGATATTTCAATCTGAATACTATTCATTTAATATACTGATGTACTGTGGAAAAGTCGCGATATAATTTTGAGTTTACCGATTTCACACGGAAAGTTATAGATATATATTTCTACATTTTTTTTTTGTAAACGGAGAACTATGGCAATTTGATTTTAGTGATCGTGAATAATAGAAATACTTTTTCGTCATCAATATAACCTGCGCATGAGCTCACGCGAAGTGTTTACGTTCGGATTCATTATCATTATATAAACATATTTTTTTTTTTACCATTATTATCGGTTGACATTAATCCAACCACTACCACTGCCAATAGTGATCTTAATTCAGTATAATCAGGTGTCCCTTTTCTTGTTATATATATATATACATTTTTTTTTTATCGTATTGCTAATACGAGTTCCATAAGTATCGAGCCAAAAATTGGGAAAAGAATGGCAATAAATACAGGTTTTGTTTTTGATATAATAATTCCGTTTGTGTAGTTGAGTGAATTATCAAAAATACACGATTGGATATTTCAAAGTTTATAATTTTTTGTTGTTGTTGTTATTTGTTCGTAACTGATTTATCAAGAGGTCTAGTGTTGAGGTTAATATACGTATATATATTCGATGTTCAATTGACATGTTGGTGAGCATTGAAACATTATAATTCTCGGAGTACTCAGGGTTGCAATTTGTCTGGCGCCCTCATTTTTTTTTTTAATATGATTCACAAGTTTTTATTTCTGTGGACCCCACCCTTCTCCACTGTTTTAGCTAGCCGTGAGTACGCGTTTGCCGGGTGGCAGACACAACACCATATCCAGACATACATGCCCTTGATAATTTATGTTTCTCAATTCCCATATTTTTTTTGTGAATAATATCAGTAGTAATGTTTTTTTTTGAGCAGAGGGTGTGGTTACAAAGATGGCGCCCAACGTTTTTTTTTTTGTAAACACGGTGGTATTGTTTTTTTTGTAGGTAATTGAGCATTTTTTATCCCGACTCCTACCGAAACAAAGCGTCGTTTGTCGAAAATCATCTGTTCATGATAAAATAATATTGTTCCTTTCAAATAGAATTTGATTCGAATATTTACAATTCACATAATCTCGCAATTTTTATGTACCGACGCCAAGCGTCATTTTCCCAAAGTTGCTTTTATTTGATGAAATTATCTCAAATTATTTGTAATTTGACAAATTGATCAATTTTTGGTTGTCGACGCCTACAGACGCTCAGCGTCGTTCTCGTGATTTTTTTTTTCCACATAAAATATTATTAGATTATTCGTAATCCAGCTGAATTTGAATATTTTTTTCTCGACACCCGACGTCGTTTTTCTGAAGTTCGCTATTTCGGTAGAATTCAATCCAACCATTCATAATTGAACAATAGTAACTTTATTGTGTACCGACGTTTACCGACGCCTAGCGTCGTTTTTCGAAAATTAGCTTTATTTGGTAGAATTTGATCAGATCAATCATAATTGAGTAAATTTAATTTTTTTCGTGTATGTATGCCTACCGACACCAAGCGTCGTTTCTCATATCTTGTTGGTTTTTGATACATGTTGATAAATAAATAAAATTTGTTTGCAACTTTCGTTCACGAGTCTGATGATAAATCGTAATTAAGGAGAAAATAATAATAATAATTGTTTTTTTTACTATTGCAAACCGACGTCTAGCGTCTTTTTTTTTCTTCTTCTTTGATTTTTCAGTTTTGATTCCATTTGAATATTCATGAAACAGTAAATTCTAACGCCTACCGACGCTCGGCGTCGTTTTTCTCAATTTGTCTGTTCAAGATAGAATTTGACGTTTATAATTCGTTACACTTATTAATTTCTGTCTGTCGGGATACATGCGTTGTTTTTTTCTGAAGTTGTCTTCCTTTCGAAGTAGTTTGTTCAAATCCTTCATACCCAAATTTTTTTTTATTGTTTTTTTTTTTCATTTTTGTTGTTGTTGAAAACAAAAACACACCTCAGTATCATTAATCACAATGGAGGGTAAATTCCATGTGAATAGGTTGGAAAAGTCAGAACTACAATACGAGTTAGAGTGGAGAGGTTATGAATGTAAAAGTTTACAAGTAAAGGATATGCGTCAAGCATTGGCCAGTTTGCTTAAATTAGAAAATAGCGGTACTTCTTTGGTGTTTCCGAAATATCCATTTTCTTTCGACGATGACTCCACTTATGTAAAAAGTAAAATAGATGAGTTGAAACAACTCATTGACGATTTCTCAGATACCGATACCAGCGGACTCTTTAAGAAGATCACAAGTAAGTTGGTGCATACTTTTCAGAGAGCAGAACGTTCCGTGTCTACCAAAGACGACGAACATGTCTCAAGGTCTAAATTATTGGTTGAATTATTAGGTTTACAAAATAGTTTGAAGTCCAAGGTTTCGATTGTAAAACTTCAGTCACAACAGGCTGCGGTGCCTTTGAATGTCAGTATGATAGTTCCTACTACCAGCAGCCCTATAGGTTCGTCAGATTCCGAGGATGATGGTGATGTACCGTGTCCAACTAACAATACCGGCTTTCACGGAGTTGGTGTTAATGTGCAGCCCACGTTTATATGCAAAAGTGTTCCTGTTTCGAAGTGGAATATAACCAAGTTCACTGGTGATGGTAAATTTTCTTTAGGGGCTTTTTTGGAAAATGTGGAGGAACTTTGTTTGTCCAGAGGGGTCACCAAAGATCAACTTTTTGCTTCAGCGAGTGATTTATTTTCAGGGTCGGCTTTGATTTGGTTCCGGTCTTTCCGTTCGAAGGTTAATACATGGTCTCAGTTGGTAGATGAACTTAGGTTACAGTTTCAGCCAGCCAATTTTAATGAGAAACTGTTCGAGGAAATTCGACACAGAACCCAAGGACCAAGCGAATCAATTGGAATCTATATAGCTGTGATGAATAATATGTTTACTCGTCTTACGGTTCCAGTAAGTGATGGTACCAAGTTGAAAGTTTTGTTAGATAACATCACACCATTCTACCAAAGTCAGTTGAGTTCAGTTGAGGTTAAATCTGTTGATCATCTTCTGCAATTAGGAAGACAAATTGAGAGTAGAAAGTTAGCAATTGATTGCTACAATCCACCCCCAAAGAATAGAGGTAACTTGTTGGAACCGGATTTGGCTTTCGTTTATGCGCCTTCGATTTCCTCTGTCGCCGATAGATCTGCAGGTGCGTCGAGTGGAGGGCATGATCGACAGTGTTGGAATTGTGGGAGTGATTCTCATCTTGCTTCAAATTGTGAAGAACCCAAGAAGAGGTATTGTTATAGATGCGGTAAGCCTGATGTTACGAAATATAGTTGTCCTAGGTGTAATGGTAATAGAGGTTTCCAGGGAAACGGAAAAGAGAGGCGTTAGTGGATGGCCAACTTTCGTCTCTGAATTGTACTGAGGCCAGTTATTCGCTCAAAACCATAATAGACTTTTTTTTTGCACATGCTCGTGGAGATGAACGACCCCATGTTACTGTTTCTATATTTGGTGTTGAGATTGTTGGTTTACTTGATAGTGGAGCTAGTCGTAGTGTTTTAGGTGGTAAGGGTTGGAATATTTTGAAGAATATAGGTTTAGTTAAATTAGATGTTTCTGATGCTACATCTGTAACTGTGGCAAATGGCCACAAATGTGATTGTATAGGGGTATTACGGGTTCCTATGAAATTACGGAATGTTGAGAAAATAATTGACCTTCTAGTTGTTCCGGACCTCAATCATCATTTGATATTAGGTGTTGATTTCTGGGTTCGTATGGGTATCGTACCGGACCTCAGATCTAAGGAGTGGCAATTTTCTGTAGAGGGTGAAATTGAGAATTCAGGTATCTGTTCGGTGGAAGCATTGAATTCAAAACACAATTTGACTGAGAACCAAACAGTTGAACTCGACAATATGATTAGGAAATATTTTGAGAAAATGGGGAAGGAACTTGGATGTACTAATTTAGTTCAACATCGGATTGTTCTCAAGAAGAATACGGAACCAATCAAACAACGGTTCTACCCTGTTTCCCCAGCACTACTCAAACTTATAGATGCTGAATTACAGGATATGCTCAGCAAAGACGTCATCGAACCATCTTCTAGTGCTTGGAGTAGTCCTATCGTTATGGTCAAGAAAAAGGATGATTCCTGGCGATTTTGCGTCGATTATAGGAAGGTGAATAGTGTGAGTCAGGGAGATGCATACCCCCTTCCACTTGTTTCTGGTATATTAGATAGATTGCGTGATGCCAAGTTTTTATCCAGCCTTGATATCAAGTCTGCGTATTGGCAAATTGAAGTTGAAGAGAATTCCAGGCCAATAACTGCTTTTACAGTTCCGGGGCGTGGATTATATCAATTCAAACGACTCCCCTTCGGCTTGAGTACTGCTCCAGCAACGTGGCAGCGTCTGATTGATAGAGTGTTAGGAGTGGATCTTGAACCCTTCTGTTTTAAATATCTAGATGATATCATTATCACCACCCAGACTTTTGAACAACATTTGGAGGTCCTTTCGAAGGTTTTCGATCGTCTTATTGCTGCTGGCTTGACTTTGAGTAAGGATAAGTGTCATTTTTGTCGAAGTGAGTTAAGGTATTTAGGTTATGTGGTGGACGCTAATGGCCTCCACGTGGATCCTTCGAAAGTTGAGGCAATACTTCAAATCCCAACTCCTACCAAAGTTGCCGATGTACGTAGCCTCATAGGAACTGCTTCATGGTATAGGAGATTCATACCGAATTTCTCCACGTTAACACAACCTCTTACCGAACTCCTTCGAAAGAATTCAAAATTCTGTTGGACATCTAAACAGGAAGATGCCTTTCGCCAGATTAAGGAACGTCTAATCTCAGCTCCAGTCTTGTCGTGTCCCAATTTTGAGCTGCCATTCGTGATCCAGTGCGATGCAAGTGGTTATGGAATAGGAGCGGTCTTGACCCAACAACACCCAAATGTTGGGGAAAAGGTTGTTTGCTATTTGTCAAGATCACTTACCAAGCAAGAGAGAAAATTCTCTACAACGGAGCGTGAATGCTTGGCTGTCCTGTGGAGCATCGAGAAGCTCCGTCCCTATATTGAATGTACCCATTTTTCGGTTGTCACTGACCATTGGTCATTGTGTTGGCTCAATAATTTGAAAGAACCAAATGGTAGGCTTGGCAGGTGGGCATTAAAGCTTCAACAGTACTCCTTTGATTTGATCCACAGAAAAGGAAAGGAACATGTAGTACTCGATATGCTGTCTCGTTCAGTCCCAGTAGTTGATCAGATTCTTGTAGATAGTAGTAATAGTGGTGAGGGTGAATTCAGTAAAAGTAATAAGGTTGATAGGTGGTACTCTTCTATGTTGGAGAAGGTACAAAAGGATCCTTTTCATTATCCTTCTTGGAAGGTGGATGACACGAAGTTGTACAAATATGTTTTTGGGAAGAAAATTCCTGGGCTCGATTTTTCTAGCGAATGGAAGATGGTTGTGCCCAAGTACAAACGCAAATAACTTTTATTTAAGCACCACGACGATCCCATGGCGGGACATCCTGGTGTGTTCAAGACTTACAAAAGAATCTCTAGAGATTTTTATTGGCCAAAAATGAAGTCCGACATTTCGTCATACGTGAAGAAGTGTAAGATTTGTGGTCAGAATAAACCGGAGCAAAAGAAACCTGCTGGTCTATTGGAATCTCATCGATTTGTAGATAAACCCTTTCAAGTGGTATCTTGTGATCTTATTGGCCCACTTCCCAGATCATCCCAAGGTTTCAAATTCATTTTAGTGATCTTTGTAACCACACCCTCTGCTCAAAAAAAAACATTACTACTGATATTATTCACAAAAAAAATATGGGAATTGAGAAACATAAATTATCAAGGGCATGTATGTCTGGATATGGTGTTGTGTCTGCCACCCGGCAAACGCGTACTCACGGCTAGCTAAAACAGTGGAGAAGGGTGGGGTCCACAGAAATAAAAACTTGTGAATCGTATTAAAAAAAAAATGAGGGCGCCAGACAAATTGCAACCCTGAGTACTCCGAGAATTATAATGTTTCAATGCTCACCAACATGTCAATTGAACATCGAATATATATACGTATATTAACCTCAACACTAGACCTCTTGATAAATCAGTTACGAACAAATAACAACAACAACAAAAAATTATAAACTTTGAAATATCCAATCGTGTATTTTTGATAATTCACTCAACTACACAAACGGAATTATTATATCAAAAACAAAACCTGTATTTATTGCCATTCTTTTCCCAATTTTTGGCTCGATACTTATGGAACTCGTATTAGCAATACGATAAAAAAAAATGTATATATATATATAACAAGAAAAGGGACACCTGATTATACTGAATTAAGATCACTATTGGCAGTGGTAGTGGTTGGATTAATGTCAACCGATAATAATGGTAAAAAAAAAAATATGTATATATAATGATAATGAATCCGAACGTAAACACTTCGCGTGAGCTCATGCGCAGGTTATATTGATGACGAAAAAGTATTTCTATTATTCACGATCACTAAAATCAAATTGCCATAGTTCTCCGTTTACAAAAAAAAAATGTAGAAATATATATCTATAACTTTCCGTGTGAAATCGGTAAACTCAAAATTATATCGCGACTTTTCCACAGTACATCAGTATATTAAATGAATAGTATTCAGATTGAAATATCAAGATTGAGTTGTGAATGTTGTGAATAACTTGCGTGATCCAGCAAACCAGACATCAGCTGACTAAGGGGATGGTAGCGTCCAGTTATCACCCTATGTACCACTGCTCCCAATGATATGACATCAAACCAGTATATGCAGCCGGAAACAAAAACTTCAAATGGCAGTGTGACCGCTACAAATGACAGCTTCAACTAACAGCCAGAAACAACAGCAGAAATGACACCACGGAGATGCTAGCCCGGGATTAACAACCCTAAAATTATTTACATTTGAATAATGATGAACCATCGAAAATCTAGAGTACGAATATGTGGAAGAAATCCAAACAAAATATATTTATCTTCAATATTGGTTGAAAAAAAAAAGATGTATATAAAAAAAATAAAAACAATTTTTTTTTTTTAATTTTTTTTATGTTCATACTGAATATGCCCTTATCTAGAAGAATTCAACGAGAAAATGACAACGAGATCTTGCACTCAATCAGATGAAGAAATATGTATCAAGTACTCACAAAAAAAAATATTCAGCAGTAAAATAATATTGACGATCACTAACCTTGAACAAGGGTTGCTTTCTTTTTATGGATACAGCTATTATGATCAATGTACCCTTCTTCGGATTTTGAGTAGAGTCGATTACACAATATTGTAGGTGTAGCGTGGGCGTGGTGGAACTAATCCTCACAACGAGAAGTTATTTCGGAAATCCAGAATTCCTAAATACCATAATCCATAAACGGACAATTTCCAAAATAACACAGTTACTTTCAAATCGAATCCCACCAAGGGAAGACAAAAATATCTCAATAAATATGTAAAAGTAACACCACCAGCACCAAATTTCTATCTTCTATGAATAAGTCGTAGTCTTAGCAGAAAAAGAAATTTTGCCCTTTTTTTTCCGTTTCGCATTTTTCACTAGATATCGAAATATTTATTTGGTATTCGGTACACATCCTGACATCTCTGAACGGGGGGGACAAAAGAAGCTGGCCAGAATGGCGCGCTCTTCTCACAGCAATTGCAGTTATCACCATCAATCCTGAATCCATATAGAACAATCTTATGATTATTGTAACAGGCGAATTGGACTGTTACAAATTCCACCCCAACCAGTTTGAAATTTTCGTATACGAAAATATCAACAATAAAACTAAGAAAAAAAAAAAAAATGCAACATGAAAATACATGGATATATAATAAACCAAAAAAAAAAAATGTCGGAAGTTGACACACACTTCCTCAATCAGCTCTTACAATAAAAACTCAAGTTATATCACCTTCCTCCTCTGAATCCTCATAGAAAGGCTTAAGGTCTTTGACATGCCAGGTGCCACGAAAATTCCCATCTAAATCTTTGAGTTGGTAAGACCACGATGAAATTTTCTTGAAAATCACAAACGGCCCTAAAAACTTAGGAGCAAGTTTGGCCGAGGTAAATTTCGCAGCATTTGATTGGGGAAAATTTCTACGATAAACTTTATCACCAATCTCATATTGGACATCCCTATGCCGAAGATCGTAATATTTCTTATTTCTTTCAGCTGCCTTCTTCACCCGTAACCTGATATCCTCATATAATTTATGAAATGCCTTGGACCTCAAGTCGAATGTATCCTTTGACAATACCGTTTTGTCCGATTCGAAACCTTCCAGATCCCTTATTTTGACAGGCTCCGTATTCACAGGGAATTCTTTACCGAAGACCACAAAATAAGGCGTATAGCCGAGAACTTCATGAACTTGAGTCCTCATAGCACATGCCAACTTATGGAGATGTCGATCCCAATCCTTGTGGTTTTCCTTGATGTAGCACCTTATCATAGTTTCGAGGGTTTTATTTTGCCTCTCAGTAATATTTGCCTGAGGATGATAATTTGGAGTGAACACTTGTTTGACCCCATAGGACAAAAGTAGGCTTCGAAACTTGTCAGATACTAGCTGTGAGCCATTGTCACACATCAGAATTTTTGGCTGACCAAATAGCAGAAATAAATTATTTTCTACCGCTGAACAAACCAGTTTAGAAGAAGAATTCCTCAATGGTATCACAAGGGGAAATTTGCTGAGATGATCAACAATCACTAAAATGAATTTGAAACCTTGGGATGATCTGGGAAGTGGGCCAATAAGATCACAAGATACCACTTGAAAGGGTTTATCTACAAATCGATGAGATTCCAATAGACCAGCAGGTTTCTTTTGCTCCGGTTTATTCTGACCACAAATCTTACACTTCTTCACGTATGACGAAATGTCGGACTTCATTTTTGGCCAATAAAAATCTCTAGAGATTCTTTTGTAAGTCTTGAACACACCAGGATGTCCCGCCATGGGATCGTCGTGGTGCTTAAATAAAAGTTCTTTGCGTTTGTACTTGGGCACAACCATCTTCCATTCGCTAGAAAAATCGAGCCCAGGAATTTATGTTTCTCAATTCCCATATTTTTTTTTGTGAATAATATCAGTAGTAATGTTTTTTTTTGAGCAGAGGGTGTGGTTACAATACCTAGACGAGTAAGTAATTCAATTCTAGCCTTTAACCCAATTTTTGACTATTACTTACTTGCAGGTATAGCACTGAAGATGGCTTAATAGCCGAAAGTGCTCTGCGATTTTTAAATAAATTTATTTACACGAAATACGACTTTTCCTGATCCATCAGACACGTGTGTATGCAGCACCAACAATTCTCACCTTTTTCGGAAATTACATCAACGTTCGATTATCAACTGAATCACCCTATATATCAATACAATTTATAAATCTACAAAATTTTCTGAATACAATGATACTTCATCGTTGATATTTGAATTATGTATTGTAACACATGATGCTGTCAAGTGACCTGCAAGGTCACCCGAATTAACCCCTTTAGACTTCGCAAGTTGTCTGGCGTATTGTTAAGGAACAAAAAATAACTTTCGACGTTTCGATAAACGGTTAGTGTCTCTCATGAGCATATTCAATATTCCAAATTCCGTAAAAATAGCTAAATAAATGAAGAATTATCATGGGGTGTTAATTCTTAGTTCCGCTCTCTTCAAGTCCCTTGAAGTAACTTTTATCCCGACATTGTCGTGCTTAATTTCGTTCCGATTACCACCGGTGATAAGTAACTGGAATTTTCCGACATTTCCTATAAATTAGTTTCACATTTTTTTATAAACATGTGGAACTTCCATTCATTTCTGTGATCAATGCGATATCCATCAATTTATTCAGTACCATAATAACAATATGAACAATTTATCGAAACGCCGAAAGTGATTTTAGTTTTATATGAACTTACCCGACAACCCACCGAGACCTAGACGAAGTCTGAAGGGTTTTAGTCAGGTGATCTTGCAGGCCACCTGACAGCATCATGCGTTTCAATCGATAATTCAAATTCATTCATGAGGTATCAATGTATTCAAAGAATTATGTTGATTTACAAAATGTAAATAATATACAGAAGTGATCCGTTTGAAAATCGAACGTTAATGTCATTTCCAGAAAAACCTGAAGTTCATAAATAATCTTACATAACACGTCAGAAGTGCCTGTTTAGGAGAATATTCGATTCAATTTTAGAACAATTTTCTTCGAAAATAGACATTTTCCCCTGAAGAATCTACACTTATATATCTCACTGGTACAAATGGCTTGACTTATACCTACCATCGATTGACTATCACAGAAACTCGCCATATACGTGTGAGAAACTCTTTGATAGTTCCCCAATGGAGAAAAAAATATGTTCAAGCTAAAATGTATTCAAGGATAGGCTGAACTCTTTGATAGAACTAGAACCATATACTTCACGGGAATACCTACATAAGTGAATCACTTTGTTTTTAGCTTCATCATCAGTTCATAAGATGTGTGGCTATAACAAATTTAAAATCGTTGTGACACTGTTTCTTCTTCAGTTACAATAATTTATTCATGGAAATTGTTAACTTCTTTGTTAAGTGAAGATTATTATTATTATATCATTCGAAATTGAAGACAAACATGCAGTAATTCGGAGAAAATACGATCCTTTCAAGGATTTCTCCTTTATATTCATCCTTAGAGTATATAAACAGATGAAACGTCTCAAAAAAAGTAGAGAGTGCATCGTTCGAATAAAAACCTCTCCAGACTCCCTTCAGCAGCGAGGAGTTCGCAATTTATCATGTATATAGCATCCATTTCATACCAAACCAAAATCCCGTATCAAGTGTTAGCACATCCCTTACCTGCCATATTTATCCAGGCAGTTAAGGGTCACAGGTGGGCTCTATAAGCGACCCTCCAAGAATCTGAGTCTAGTAACTACCTCTCTTTTTTGTTATGTAGATTTCTCGACCACGTGTGCACTTTTACAAGAGGCCCAAGCTTCTTTCGAATATCTCGGGACGTGCCAGATATATTTCTCCAACAGCTCCACTCATTTTTTATTCATGATTTGTGCCTACCTAAGTATAAATCAATTTGTGGAATGGAAGTTCTGTAAGAATGGACACATTTTCCAGGGGTTCTGCATTGCCGGGGATTTGATACCGATAGGATTTGATACATCTGGTTATCCAGCTACTCGGGATCCGTTCTTCTACATTCGCAGTTTCCGACGATTCGCAATGAATATCAAATTATTCGATCGACCCGGTTGGTTATTGGCGATATTGGCTGCGGAATCCGGAAGAGCATCGCACCGACTTTTGGGGTGTGACAAAATGATGTAACCGCCATGAACAGAATCAGCGTCATTGTGTCAGAAATGCGAAATCAAGATAGATGAAATCGAGTTCCATGTGTATTTTTCAATGACGTTTTTTTACTCCCACCCTTAAATATGCTGATTTCTTCATAGTTCAACTAGGGGATAAGGCGATTCCAGTCAACTGAATCGTTATATTTTCATATCCACATAGGTAAGCATATGAATTACACCAATCACTGAGAACACAGTACAGAGTATTTCCGTGTTCCTCACAAAATTGGATACTTTATTATCAAAAATTCCTCCTACGAATAACATTATTTTGACTGGCGATTTCAACTTGAATTTTGAAGACACACAAAATAGATCAGTGAGAGATTTAACTACTACTCTCACTTGTTACAATTTAAGAATGCATGTCACTGAAATGACACGAATTAGCAAATATTCAGAATCTATTATTGATTACTTTTGTACTTCCTTAGATGAAAACGATGTGTCATGTAAAGTTGAACACGCCAATCTGTCAGATCATCAAGCTATCACTGCTCAGATAAGAATGGTGGATATTGTACGTTTTGATACCAAAAAGACTAAATATGGTCGGCTCTTCAGTAAAACCAACTATGATAAATTTAACTCGTTGTGCAATAATTTCAATTGGTTTTCTATTATGTCTTCAACAGACCCGTTTAGCGAATTTTACGAGAATATTAAAAGATTTTTTCAGTGTTCATTTCCCAAGCAAAAAATTCGGAGGAAATCTAAGAAGCAGTGGATAACGAAAGGAATAAAAAATTCGTGTAATAACATGCGAGCATTACAATACATCAGAAAATATTATAATGATGATTTCTTTATCGACTACTATAATAAATATCGAAAGGTATATAGAGCGGTTATTAAGAAAGGAAAAGACTTGTATTACCTTCATAGGCTGGAAAATGCGAAGAACACAACAAAGGAAACTTGGAGTATAGTCAATGAACTGAGAGGAAAATCTCTTCATAAGCAACCACAGTGGTCCATAGATTCCGACCAATTCAATTCATTTTATTGCAACATTGCGCAATCTATAACACAAAATCTAAAAACTGACCAAAATCCCCTTTCATATCTTAGAGAAAATGAAATTGTCTCGTCTTGTATATTTTATGACACCACTCCATCAGAGTTGATTGAAGTCTTCAAATCGATAAAAAATCAAAATGCTGTGGGATACGATGAGTTGTCAATAAAAATCTTCAAAAATCTTTCTCATTCGGCTTTGATAGTACTTTCAATGCTGATTAATGACGGGTTCAAAAAGGGTACATTTCCTGAGTTTTTGAAAACAAGTGTGATAATTCCTCTTCACAAAGGAGGTGATACTCAAGATCCATCAAACTTCAGACCCATCTCTCTTATTCCAACTCTAGGAAAAGTGATAGAGAAGCTCGTAAAAAATCGCCTGATAAATTATCTTGAAGCAAACAAATTAATAAGCAATGAACAATTTGGATTCAGGAATAACAAGAATACGTCTGATGCCATGTTTAATTGTCTAGAAATGGCATACAACAACATCAATGTAGGCAAGAACGTGGCGGCAGTATTCTGCGATATGACTAAAGCTTTTGATTGTGTCAATCACACATTATTACTGCAGAAACTCTCTCACTATGGTATCAGAGACATGGCCCTGAAGTGGATGGAGTCATATTTGACAGGAAGAAACCAACTGGTTAAAACTGACCATACATCTGGATTACTAAACGTTAATTGGGGAGTACCCCAAGGATCAGTTTTAGGTCCATATCTATTTCTCCTTTATATAAATGACCTTTCTTTTTTGGATATATCTGGTGCTTTCACTTTGTTTGCTGACGACACTACCATTCTATGGCACTCCGAAGATGTGAATTTGCTTCGTGAAAATGTTACAAGAGACCTACAAAAAATCAAGTCGTGGTGCGATGCAAATTTTCTTTGTCTGAATTTCAATAAAACAAAATTACTAACATTTAAATGTCTTCTTCCGGATATAGAATTAGATGCTGACTCCATACCATCAGACAGCAAAATAAAATTTTTGGGACTCAACATAGATACCAATTTGAAATTCTCAAATCATATTAGCCTGCTAAACAAAAAATTGTCATCCGGCTGTTTTGCCCTCCGATCTACAGCTGAAGAGTTAGGTTATGCCGCGGCCAAAAATGTCTATTTTGCTCTCATTGAATCAAACCTGAGGTACGCAATTCAGTTCTGGGGTTCGTGTAGTAATGAACTCTTTGAGAGTGTATTTTTACTGCAAAAGCGGGCGGTGCGTTGTTTGTGTCAAGTAAATAGGTTGAGTTCCTGCAAACCTCTTTTCCGGAAACACGGAATACTGACACTAACAGCAATCTACATTTTAGAAACTACGTGTCTGATATACAAGAATAAAGCTTCATATGAAAATAACAATCGCACTGCACGAAATGCAGCGAATCTGTCATTGATCATCCCTAAATCCACACTGATCAGAGACTCGATAATTTACGGTGGTGTCAAAATGTATAATAAGCTACCTGCAGACATAAAGAACATAGATTCTCTCAAAACCTTCAGGAAAAAGTTACATGAAAGACTGACATCTAAAGCCTATTATAATCTGACAGAATATTTTAATGACGAAAATATATGAAATTGACTGTGCTTATATGTAATGATATATGTGTAACCTAGATGTGAGTGTTTAAGTGTATTCTTTTCATGTAATTGTGTAATTGTATAGTTATCTGAATGTAGTTATTTACATGCTTTCCTTTTACCAGTGTTTGTCAATAAGATTTTGTATCTTGGACAATAAACACATATTCTCTCTCTCTCTCTCTCTCTCTCTCACACAATACTCGGTTACCAGGATCAACCTTTTGGAAACGTCACAATTCTGATCTGTCTACCTACAAACACGAAATCCAAGTTGTATCTTTTAAGCATAAATAAATGTACTTTTATTTGAAATATTTTCTAATTTATCGAGTCAAGTTTGAATTGTCACAATTGATGTTTTTTTGTGGAATTGAAGGACTTGCATCTACTCTACTTTACTGAGATTATACAGTCCAGTTTTTGAAGCGTTAGCCCTCTGATACGATCTACTTTATAGTCATGGTTTCGAGTCTCAACAAAACCGCCCTTTTGGCCTTTTCTGAATTCGACATCACTAATTTAATGAGTATCGTTCAATATTGAATTTGATAAAATTTCTTTCCGCAAGTTTTTCGGGCTTGAGGACCGCGTACTGGAATTTTGAGTTCCAGAGCTTTCGGCTACACGAGTCTACTATGTTGTTCATAGTAGACTCGAAATATCGGAAAAAATAGTCGATATCTGAAATCGATTATCAACGTGATACTTGAAAGAGAGTTCTGAAATATTTACCTGGTCGAAGGAAAAAATTAACTGTGCAACTGTAATGGATATTGGCCATATCGCAATCGAAGTCAAACATCATCCTCGTGCTATTTCACTCTTGTTGCACAGACTACTATTCTCTCATTTCAGAACTCATTCCCGATATCAACTGGAACTCGATTTTTTGTCCTATTGCATGAGTAACTATAAGTTGAAGCTTTCTGCAGAGATCAATACACCGCCACAGAACTCATAATAATAACTAGAATGCGTTTCAAATATGGCGGATGGACAAATCATGCATACCCTGCAACACTGTAAATGTCCTCTTCACAGTAGCGGCGCAAAATATAACGTGCGTAACTTGGGGATGGGCAATGGGTTGGTTTTATAAAACTGGAAATTTCAGTTTCAAATGGAACATCAGAACAGTAAAAATATCGTTTTATCCATAGACGTTTTATAATAAAAAAATCCTTGAATAGAAGATACGAAATGAGATCTTGATTCACACCAAAAAGTTTATTCCTATATCCTACTACTAAAATGAAAATCACATTGAAAACATGTTTTTTCTAATGTTGAAGGACGCCAGACCGGGTCTAGACCACTTTCCCCAAATCTAATGGTATAAGCTTCAGTATGAATTGAATCGAATTGAAAAATGAACATGTTCAGTGCAGATTTTGATTTCTTCTGATCCACTCGTCCTTTTACTTTTTCAAAATCTCTATTACATATCAATGATCTTGAGACAGGGTGTTTGTTTTTTCTCTCTTGAGCATCCTTGACATAATCTGTTTGGGAACTGTTTGTGATAAGTGATCTGATGCCATAGTTGATAGAATCTGTTTTTTTTTCTCAAGGTATTTACAATGGAATATAATGACTGAACTTTTGGTTCAATCGTTTTACTTTTTTCTTCATATTATGATATTTGGTACGGAATTTTGTTGCTCTATTTTTCATCTGCAACGATACGATTTTAACCTTATCCAGACTAGTACTGAAATAAATTGATCCGTTAAGTTTATGCTTATGACATCTCAATCAAATACCTATTACCTATAATTATGAGAGGTTTGAATAAGTTTTACCCTTTTCTTCATTTTAGTGGATCCTGATGAAGTTGATGATGATTGACTAGTACGGAAAAAGAGATAACTTTTATTAATATGAATTGAACAATAAGAATTCGAAGTAGTTCTTTGTTGTGAAATTTACACATAATCCACTAGCAGCAGATGTTCACTACAAATCGAATTAGGTGAAGTTACGAATGAACAATTACCTCAAATCTAAGAATCGTTTTCTTATGTATACCCAAAGTATCACTTTCTGATTCAGAAATATAATTTTCCTCAGGAGCCGATAAGGTAACTGTGGAATCACTTGTCCCTGACTGGTTTGGATTGAAGTTATCACCATCAAAAACTGTTACCTCGGGTAATTTCAGTGTTGGAAGTGAATTGGGCTTCAGTCTAGTCTTGAATTCGGTCCAAACAAAACAATCATTCGTGAAATGATCCGAACAAATTTTGTATTGCTGTGGTTGAGGCCATTCTGAGTGTAAATTATTGGAAAATAGCTTTGTTCACTCTGTGTTTTATTCAACTTTGTTTTTTGACCTATTTAAAAATATGTATGTTTTCATAGAAACGGTGTATGTAATGTTTGAGAATTAAATAAATAAACAAGAAGTTGAAGAAGTCGTTTCAACTAATTTTTCACATTGCAAAACTTGTATAGTTATATCTGCTGAATCCAAAAGGTTATGGGCCCAGGATACGTAACTGTGTTCTGAAAAACCGTCCAAATAAGTTTTTGCAAAAGTCAATTTTGTGAAAAAGTGTCACTGTCACATCGAGTTATACTTCTGGTTCTCACAAGCCAAGAAAGTTCGTAAAGATGGACAAGCTGAGGTCTCTTCATATCCAAAAGTTTGATGGAACCAATTTTCACCTGTGGAAGTATCAGATGCAAATTATCTTCAATGCCGAAGGACTTCTGAACATGGTTGATGGACAGAAGCAAAAGCCTGCAGTCACAGATGATGAAAAGGATAAGAAAGAATGGGAAGAATCCAATTCGAAGGCGATGCTTATCATTTCAACAGCAATGGAGTTCGATCAATTACAGACAGTGATGAGTTGTAAAACAGCACCAGAAATGTGGAGTCGTCTAAAAATCATCCATGAACAAAGGTCGTCAGTTAATAAGGTGATGCTGAAACAGAAGTTTTTCAACTATAGAATGTCCGAAACTGATAGCATTGCTCAGCATATCAGCAAAATCGAATCAATGGCACAAGCTCTTGCTGACATAGGAGAACAGATTTCCGATATCGACAAAATAGCTAAAGTTTTGGGAAGTCTTCCTGCCAAATATGGATCCTTCATCACAGCTTGGGACTCCTATGATGAAACCAAACAAACGTTCAATAATCTGACGGCTCGTTTGCTGAAAGAAGAAATGAGTCTATCCCAAAATGACGAAGTCTCAACAGCATTTGTAGCAGCAAAACCAAATTTTCACCAGTCAGATAGATACGATTCCTCTAGTAGCCACGCTAATCGTTCGAATCTTCAGCAAAAGAAGAATGTTGAATGTTTCTTCTGCCACAAGAAAGGTCACTATAAGTCCGAGTGCAGGTTCAGGTTGGCTAATAAAAATAAAGATAACCGTCAACCGAAAAACCATCAATGGAAATCCAAACATCAAGCTTTGAGTGCTGAGTTGAAAAATATCGAAATTGAAGGCTACGACAATGCTTGGTTGGCGGACAGTGCAGCATCAAAGCACATGACATTTCACAAAGAGTGGTTTACTGAGCTCCATCCAATAAATCCACAAATATCAATTCAGCTTGGAGACAATTCTTTTGTATATGCAGAAGGAATTGGTTCAATAGAAGTGGAAGCTGTGTTAGGAGAGGAAAAGCTACCCTGCACTTTGCAAAATACCCTTTATGTGCCTAAATTGAAGAAGAATTTATTCTCAGTGGGAGCTGTTACTGAGAAAAATTTGAAAGTTATTTTTCGAAATGATAAGATCGAAATTTATAACTCAACAGAATTGGTGGCAGCTGGAAGAAAACAGTCCAATCATTGCTTCAGAATGCTATTTGAAAACCCTAAAGAAAGCCAAGCCTATGTAGCAAGTATACCCAACTCAGTGATGTTATGGCATGAAAGATTAGGTCACGTTAATTTCCAAACGTTGAAGGAAATGTCCGATGAAGGTCGAATCCCAGGACTGAAAATAGCTAGTACAGAAGAATTGTTCTGCGAATCTTGCCAATTTGGGAAGCAAACTCGAAAACCATTCAAAGCCAGTATCAATGAACGAGCTCTCAGACCCGGAGAATATATACATTCCGATGTATGTGGGAAGATGCCTTGTACGTCCATTGGGGGAGCTGATTACTTCGTCCTTTTCAAAGACGAGTACACCTCATATCGCTGGGTATATTTTATAAAACACAAAAGTGATGTGTTTTCTAAATTCCTCGAATTTGAGAGAATGCTTGAAAGACAAAGTGAGAGTAAAATGAAAATACTCCGAACAGACAATGGGGCAGAATATATCAACCAACAATTCAGAAATCATTTACAACAGAGAGGAATTATCCATGAAAGAAGTTCAGCATATAATCATGAACAAAATGGTACAGTTGAAAGGGATATGAGAACAGTGGTCGAAAGTGCTAGAGCCATGCTTGCGAATACTGAATTATCAGACGAATTATGGGCTGAAGCAGTCAACACATCAGTTTACATTCTGAACCGTCGACCATGTAAGAAAACTGGCAATGAAACACCCTACGAAAAATGGACAGGAAAAACGTTAGATCTGAGTCATATGAAGAAATTTGGGGTTGAGGCATACGCACACATCCCAAAACGATTCAGACATAAATTCGAACAAAAGTCCAAGAAAATGATATTTGTTGGATATGATGGTTACAGTTCTAATTATAGACTTCTTGATCCCCATTCGAAGAAAATTTCAATTATGCGAAATGTTAACTTCAACGAAAACGTAGCAGCAAAAAACGGCCATAAATATGGATACCTAGAATTTCAAGGAAGAGGCAGTAGGAACCCTGCAGCAGAATGCGACGAAATGGAAACAGAATTTCATCAAGATCACCAGCAGGACAATTCAATTATTGATGATGAGTCGACAAATAATAATAATCCATCCAGTATTCAACTGCGAAATCGAGCCTCCATCAATATACCATTGAGATATCGTGAAAATTATGACATAGCAATGGCAGCTGTCATCGATGAACCAAAATCTTATTCAGAAGCAATGTCTAGTGCTTTCAAAACAGAATGGAGAAAAGCTATGGAGGAAGAAATGGCCTCACTGAAACAAAACAACACCTGGAGTCTCGAAGAACTGCCCTCAGATCAAAGAGTTATTGGCTGCAAGTGGGTTTTCAGAGTCAAATATAAACCAGACGGCACTATTCTCAGATTCAAAGCCAGATTGTGCGCTAAAGGTTATTCGCAAACGGCTGGAATTGACTACCATGAAACGTTTTCTCCAGTGATTAGATATGACTCAATACGAATTCTTCTTGCACTGGCGGCAGCTGAAAACATGGAAATTAAGCAATTCGATGTCAAGACTGCATTTTTAAACGGAGATCTTCAAGACAACATTTACATGTGTCAGCCAGAAGGATTTGAAAGCAATGATCCCTCCTTGGTCTGCAAGCTAATAAAAAGTCTGTATGGTTTGAAGCAGAGTCCACGTTGCTGGAATCAAAAATTTGTGGAATTTATGACCAAATTCTCATTTGCGCAACTAAATGCAGACAAATGTGTTTTTCAAGCAACGTTTCAAGGAGAAGAGATATATATTGCTCTTTACGTAGACGACGGACTAATCTTATCGAAATCATCTCAAATTATTGATATGGTATTGGAGGAACTTGCATCACAATTCGAAATAACTATCGGAAATGCAGATTACTTCGTGGGATTTGAAATACACCGGGAAAGAAAGCTAAACCAGGTTTTCATAAGCCAACAGGGATATTTATCAAGAATTCTGGAGAAGTTTAATATGTCCGACTGCAATCCGAATTCAACACCAGCAGATCCGAATGTAGTCCTGGAAATGGGACAACGTTCGACTAGTGAAGAACAGGAGATGGAATCTATACCCTATAGAGAAGCAGTAGGATCTCTAATGTTCTTGGCGACTGTAACAAGGCCAGACATTATGTTTGCAGTGAGTCAAGTGAGCAGATTCTTATCAAAGCCAAAAAAGGTTCATTGGGTTGCCGTGAAACGAATATTTAGATATTTGAAAGGAAGTCAAGATGTTGGTATCAAATATGGAACAGAAAGAATGAACTTGCAAGCCTTTTCTGATGCAGATTTTGCCGGGGACATTGATACTCGCAAATCAACAACTGGCTACGCAACTGTGATGAGTGGAGGTATCGTAACATGGTCTTCACATCAACAAAAATGTGTATCAAGATCCACAACCGAATCAGAATATATAGCAGCGTCTGATGCAGCACAAGAAATTATTTGGATACGTTCATTTCTACATGAATTGAAAATTGTAGTGGAAGAATCTACAATATTGTTCGTTGATAATCAAGGTGCTATTGGTTTGGTTAAAAATCAAGAACATCACAGAAAAACCAAACATATCGACATAAAATTCCATTACATAAGGGAACAAGTGGAGAATGGATTGATATCTCTATCGTATGTCTGTTCAGATGAACAACTTGCAGACATGTTCACAAAGCCGCTTTCAAGAATGAAATTTGTGAAAAATAGAAATTCATTATCCATCACTTCAAGAACGTGAACAAAGAGTGGGAGTATTGGAAAATAGCTTTGTTCACTCTGTGTTTTATTCAACTTTGTTTTTTGACCTATTTAAAAATATGTATGTTTTCATAGAAACGGTGTATGTAATGTTTGAGAATTAAATAAATAAACAAGAAGTTGAAGAAGTCGTTTCAACTAATTTTTCACATTGCAAAACTTGTATAGTTATATCTGCTGAATCCAAAATAAATCACTTCCTAATCTACGAAACCACTCTCTGAAATTAGCTTTTGGAAATCTGAACACGTTTTCTTTATTCTTTCAACAGGTTTTTCAAGTACTTACCTATGGAAAGTAACGTTTTTTTTTTCTTTCCCTTTCTCCAGGAATTACCACAATCCTTAACAAAACACTTCATTGTATCGAACGAGTAATGTACACAATATAACCAATACACCTATAACTCTTGTCTATGCACAATATAATCGATGAATAATAAATATCCAATATTTATATTTACTATCGTCACAGCGTCCAACATCCAAATCAGAAAGAAATAAAACTGACAACGCCGCTGTGTTTACAAACAAACTAGTAATCTTAACAGACCGACGTCCTATATTTCTTTCATTTCCTCTTGTGATTACAAGGAATGACGTATGTGTTTACTTGGTGCAAGTTGTCCCCTTTTCGAATGCCCATGATTTGTCAAGTTTACGTTAGTCGACGATTGTCATGTTCCGATATTGCTGGTATTACTGGCCACAGTTAGCATTTTCGGAACGCTTTTTGCAGTGATAGTAATCTACTGCTGATGATATCGGAACGGATCGCTATCGGACATCCGTCAAAGGAACTGTCAGCGATGACAGGTGTGTGATCTACCCTATCTTATTTCAAAATGAATTAAATAATGGAAAAAATATTAAGCAATAGCGATACGGAAATAGAAAATTCAGAGAGCTCAAGCTCTGATAATAATAAATCTTTAGAGAATATAATGACCTAAATTATAATCCTCGACAAAATCAGAGGTCCCAGAGAAAAAATACCAAGAATAGAAGTGTATATTCAAAATGTAGTAGGTTTTTACACCCCTAAGATTCTTAAACAACATTTCAAGTAAGTGAGTAAGGCTTGCAATCTCGAAAAATGGGGTTCCCGCAGATTTTATTGATCTGCTGGATTCATTTCATTCAGCATCGACTTCTACGCAAATATCTTCCAGTACAACTCGAAACATTTTTGATAATTTTGCGATTGCAATGATCTGACAACAAATTTATGTTTTATCCGTTGACGTTTATTCGAACACAACCTAACCTAACTCAATTTGAGGAATACTGGGACTACAGGACCACTTCTGCAGCAGTAGCACCAGTAACTTTTTAGTCTCTACCAGGGTACCTCGAAAATTGGCGCGAAATAATTGCCAGTGAATGTCAGTAAAATCGAAACGACTGAATTTACTGGACAGTACTGTTCAGGAATATCGGAACATGACAGATACATGAAACGCATTCTAGTTATTATTATGAGTTCTGTGTACACCGCGGGCATATCTGACAGACAACAGTAAATGACAGTTGTCAATCCAGCGTGCTGGACATACAAATCTGATTTACCTATGCTGAGTGTGTGTTTATGTCATATTTTGAAATCTTTTTTCTCAATAAAGGCTCAATTTTGTGCGATTGTGAAATGTGGAAGTAATAGCGGCAGACATAATGTTTCATTCCATCGATTCCCTTCTATTTTCGACAATAGAATAAAAATCAATCCTCTTGCTGAAAAGAGATGTGATTTGTGGATTCAGGCAACTAGAAGAGCAGATTCACCTTCTATAAGTTGAAATGGGCAACGGTGTGTTCAAAACATTTTGTAAGAGATATTTTCAAAGAATCTAGGAAACATAATTTTATTTTTCATTTTAGACAAGCCAAGTGCACTCAAAGATGTTGACAATATAGACTGGGTACCGGATCAATTACTTGGCTACAAAACAAATATCAATGCAGTTCAAAGCATTCAGAGATTGTATCGTAGGGAGCAGCGTGATAAAAATGACATCGCAAATATTCCAGTTGATATGGATAAAATTGATGATGATTCTTTGCGTGAATGATCCAGCTGTTCAAAACTTGAATATTATTGATGAGCAAAATCAAACTCTGAATGATATAAATTAACCAGTTGAAGAAGTGGAACATGCACAAAACTCTGGTGAACACCTATGTCCAGATATTGAATTCAAGTTGCAGAATTGTTATCGTGAAATCCCATTGGGAAGTTTGAAGCATAACTCATCTAAATGCCTTTTTTATACAGGATTACCATATGAAAGGATGGTTGTGGTTTATACTTTTGTAGAGCCTTATATAACATATCCTAAATCTGTTCTTTCAAAATTATTATTTATTAAAGTACATTATCAGTATTTTTTTCACAAGCTTCATTTCAATCCTTCTGATCCATTTAGATATAAACATATTGTATGAATCCAAACTTTTATAGTCTTGGAGTCTTCTGTGCATGCACTCTCATATACAAAATAGTTTATAATGTCGTACAACATGTCACTTTTGGAAAGTATTTCACAGCATTACTACAATCCCCAAATTTCAATAAATAAGGATCACATCCCTTACTTTCCTTCAGTTTTTCTAAATATCTCTTCTGGATAGGACAAGGTGTTGAAATAATCACTTTTATCAGACATTTCACATACAATTTCCTTGCAAGCAGCAAGAATAATGAATATAGATTGCAAAATTTATACATTTATATATGTCAGGTACACTAAGGGTATACCCAAAATCAGGATAAATCCGTAATTTCTTCATAATTACGATAATAATCTCATTAAACTACCATTGTTGCTTATGGAAGTAGGGTTTGTTTGTCCAGCAGGCTGACTGACACTGACAGTTGTCTTGTGACGTCACATGCCCTTCAGGAGAAGGATACTGAAAATCTGAAGACTAAAGTTGGTTATTTATTTACTTCGCAATCTGAGGTAGTCCAAAACTACCTGCGGAGTTTTATCCTTGTCTGGTATTGAGTTTGTTTGTTAACTAGTAATTTTAATTGAATTATCATTGATAACCTAAAAAGCGGGCTGAAAGGGAATGGTCCTTCGTCACCGTACTCGCTGTTTCTACATTTTGCTTTTTCTACACTCTCAAACGTATCGAGTAGCTTTGTGTCAGCTCGCTTTTCAGTTTATTGTTGACAAAATAATTAGAATAATAAGTAGTTATCAGACGAAGTCCATATCGGACCAGAAAAACATTTGCGAGTACACTAGTCTTCAAATTTTAAATCAACTTTCTTCCCCTGAAAATGTTTACCCTGATAGCGAAACGCGCGACGAGTACCAATAATATCAGAATGGTGTTAGGATAATTGATTTCTAAAAAAATTTCTCACCAAAGATTCCAATCTTATCGTTTCTCACCATTATTTGGATTGAATGTATTGTCGGCTGTGAAATCTTATTTTCTAAATTTTCATTTTTCCAATATATCAAAAGTAATATTACAAGACTTCAGAATTTGATCGATGAATTTGCATTTTTCAGCGAAAACTTTGTTATTCAACAATTTTTCGAGTACAACCAGCATGATAAAACCACAAGTCTGTAGATTGAGTGGTTTCATCTGGTTGCTCGATGAGTGGCGCTCGAAAGTAAAGAAATCTGAATTCAAAAAAATTTATATTCATAAAAAAAAATTAATGGATCGAGTGGTCTTTGTGAAACTTTCATCCGAATTATTCTCAGCTGAATTCATCCATCTAAAAACAAAACAAAAATTCTCAAATTGAAATAATTTCATTATCTATCAAGAAATTGAAACATAAACATTCATCTGAAAGGATAATTGTTATTGATTTCCTAATGGCACATCATTCTGCTTTCTTACGACAATTTTCGAGCATTACCCTATTCATAATTAATAACAAACGATATCGAATATTTTGAATACATGTTCCTCAAACTATCCAATGAAATCGCTACTATGCAGAATGATGTTTCTTTATGTCCTTTTATATGAACAAGTTTCGATAATTAGTACGCATTATCTGAATATCATATAGAAGTTGTTGGTCATAAAAGAGGCAGCGACACCAGTAATAACTTGTTATGATGCTTCTTGGGTGCATTGGGGTGAATAACTTCCTTATCATGTGATTTTATCTCGAATTGTGCTCAAAAATATGAGCTCAACAGATGTCCTTCTAAGAACCGAATCCTCAGGAGTTGAAGCTAATATCAAAGAGGTCTTATATTTCAACATCAAATTCCTATATCACATTGTCTCTCAGAGCTTCACACATTCCGAAGTGTGGCGGAATATAATTTTTTTCTTTTGAATCAGTGACCGATATCTATTTTTCAGGTAGCATAGTCATCAAAAATTCGAATTACATACGCATTCGAAATATATTAAACTTACCAGTCACCTTCAAATCCAAAAAAATACTAGTGGTGGGATGTGTAGAAACCTGACACTCGTACAACCCAGCATCCTCTGATCTCACATGTTGGATGACCAGACCCCAGTTCTGGAGATGCCTGGCATGTTCAACCAGAAACCTCTGATCCGCAATGTATGTCGTTACACCTATGGTAAGAATAGTAGGAGGAGAATCTTTTTTGCGGATCCAAGATACCTGAAACAAATGCAGAGATATTATACTGAGCTTAATAATTGTCTAAAAAAAATTCCGATTCAATCATCCATTGGCCTCTTGAAATCCACGAACATTTCGTTTATTTCTATCGAAGAAAAAAGATGGAACTCAAAGGTGTAAAAATCTTAATCCACTTGGTAGAACGAATTTTTGATGTTTGTGTCAGTTTCAAGCTGAGTATCCATTTCCATTCTCCTGACATTCTTCAGACAGCAAACAATTATTTTTCAGGATTATTTTCCCCTTTTCACGAAAAAACGTTCCGTAATTCTTTTCTACAACGAACAAAAGCACATCGCGTTGTCCCTCCATCAAAAACTCTTTTTCCTGTTGAGACAAACAAAAAACAACAGTTAGGTAAATGAGAACTGAAATCGATATGTTTGTAAGTTTGTTGACGAAATACATGAAAGGCTTAGCGAACAATGGAATCTAGAGACAAAAGGAGCTTTATCTTTTTTCCCCCAACGAATCCTGAAGTTTGAAGGAAAGAGTATCAAGTTCACAGAACTTTTTAAGTAAGGAATAATTAAAGTACCGTGTAGCACATAACTTTCTCAGATAGTGTTTCAATTTTGAAAATACTGGAATAACATTGCTGTTTGTAATAGTTATTTGATATTTTTCAGCTTGTTAGCATAGAAAAAGTTTGTCCCATTTGTTGTTAGTTATGTAACAGAATCAAGTAAAACTATGACGTATTGCGCGCTGCAGGACAAGCAGCCATTTGACATCTACTGTGAGTTTAGTGCGCAACTGGATGTGAAACCAATTACCGTGCCAACTTCAAGTGGATAAGCTGTACATACATTTAGTCCAGTCGGAATTCTCATGAATTTGGACGACATCTATTCAACAGCCGTGCCAAATCGCAATTTCTTTGTAAGTAGTTTGAACCTCAAAGAATATTGTGTGAAATTTGTGGGTTCGCGAAATGACGATTTTTGTCCAAAAAAAAATATTCAAATAAACAAATATCACTATTTTGATGTTATTCTTTCGATAAAATTTATCGAAAAATGTTATTAGTTTGGCGGTAAATCACTGTTAACCAACAATTTCTAAAAAAAAAAAATTTTGTATTCACGTGGTTCATTTTCAAAGGACTGTTCTGAAACTCATCCACCACCTAGAAAAAACTGAATATAAGTTTTATCCAGCCATGTTATATAGTTAGCAATCATGACCTATTTCCGTAAATTCGGCGTGTCGCAAAGGTACCATCATATCATAGAAAATATTTTTCAGCATTTAGGAAAAATTCGCTGACATCATCATCTAGTTAAGGCTTCTTCCGTACCTTTCTTTAATTCCGAAGAGAAATGTCGTGCTCAAATTCATTCGTGAAAGATATATATTTCCATCTCGGTGATAAAGAAAAGAGTCGTTTGGAATAATTCTCAGCCAAATTGAAAAAGGGTTTTATGGAATAAATTTACTTTTCTGGATGACTCAATTCATTTCAATTGTTCCAGTGGTTGTATAACTCGATAATTTATGGCTCCACTTGGATTTTTTGGAATGTTTCAGTTCATTTACGTTTGGTTTCGTGGTCAATGGGTTCGAGTCGTTGGATTAAAAAATTTGTTTGATTGATTGGATGAAAGCAATGGAATAAATTCAACGATTTGACAGATACAAAAACCACCTCGGAAGCTGCTGTTGGTTACTGTTAGAAAGTCATCATTTTGTGTTTCATCAGTAACCTAACAAAATCTGAAAAAATTTCAATTAAAAATTGAAAACTATGTAGGTGTACTGGTAGATTCTTTATCTACCTCGAAAAATTGCTCCTTTGACCAAAAACAGTTCCTTCTGAATGAAACCCGTATTATTACACAGCAACTTCTTTAATATTATCGTATAAAAGGCCTTAATAAAAAACCTTTTTCGGAATCAGGTCGCGACATTGACTTACATATACGCATCCGTTGACATTGGGTTGATGCACATCTAACTGTTTTGGCAAACATCACACTCAGTAAATCGAATGTGTTATAAAAGAATGTCGTGGCTCTGATTCGGAGATTGATAAATGAACCCTTTGATCGAGGAATTGAAAACAAGCATCTGATTGATAAAGAAATTGTCAGATGTAGTCAGTAAAACCATTCCGCCCAAAAATGCAAGTAAATTCTGTGTTGCTGGGTGTTCATTTTGTAAGTATAGGTTTTATCAAATGATTGTCGTTTTTTTCAGTGCCACTTATGCCAGCGAATCGTCAGGAAGAAATTCCAAAAACGACGGCGTTCAAACCCTAACATAAGTAGCCATATCTGTTTGAAATTTTGTCAAGCTTTCAGAAAATCTATATTTCCTTCCTAAAGAGAACTACAAAAAGACAAAACAATAAATACAGAAAAATTATTGAATCCTCTTATATGATTTGAGTAAAATGGTAGGGATTAGCACCAAAAAAGATTTATTTAAAATTGAGTATAAATATTGGACTGACGATGTATAGATAAAATTTGAGGTATATGTCAGATTCAATTTGATCAGAAAATATCCAGTACTAGCAGGTGGTACAGGAAATCAATTTGTTGTAATAGATTTATTATTTATTACCCTTGCCATCCCACGAAAATGGAATTCAACATGAATAACAACATGAAACAAAGAGTTATCAGAGTTTCAGATCCTTCTTTAAGAGTAGAGGGTCTGAAATAACCTCATTCTCATTAAAATTTTTATTGACGACATTTGACGACATTTGATCAACAAATTACTGTTCAATGAAAGGACTAACACACCTCAGGAAATATCAAATAATCCTCGTGACAATTCAAACCGTGAATAGCTTATCTTTGTCGTATATCAGAGAACTTCTGAGGGTTGACGTTCGTCAGCTGGTTAACGAAAACGAATACAAACTAGCACCGAAATTGATAAATGTCTTGAAAGAAAAAAATATAAAAGTAACATTAAGAACATTAAGACCATTAGTCAAGTTCTTTCAGAATTAAAAACCTCTTTCGAAACCACCCAAAATTATAATGGTACTTATAAAATTCCTTGTAATGACTGAGATAAGGTATACATTGATCGAACGTCAAGACTCCTGAAAGGCAGAAAGATTTCACATAAGAGTGATTGTAAGAAGAAATATTAATTCCTGTGCATTGGCACATGTTAATCAATTGAAGCATAAAATGGGTTTCAATAATGTAAGAGTACTCGAAATAGAAAATAACACGTTCAAAAGAACCGGTTTAGAGATATTTCAAATTAATGAAGAGAGTAACGGCTTGCATAAGAAAACTGAACTCAATAATCTTTGTTACAAATCTAGAGTAACTAGAAATTGCCACAGAAAAGCAGGTTTGAAATGTTTTACACTAACTCAGTATACCTAAATATCGATCGATGCCAATAAATCCACTGTTGTTTCATCTGATGTCGCATTTCGTTTTGACAAATGGCGACTCATTTTGTGAGTTTGGATTTCTCTTACTAATTCTTTGATTTTTGGAATGATGCTTCTACCTTCCATTCGACTTATGGATGAAGAATATGCATAAATTGCAAATTTGTCTCATCATTTCATGATTGAAAGGTATCTTGTTCATTTAGTTGTTATTTGAAACAATGAAATATCAAATGAAGGTCAAAGAAATATTGGTTCAATGTTTGTTGAGGAGGTAAAATTGTTCTGAAATCTATTTTTCCTTATTTTCTTTCCCTAAGAAATGTAAAAAAAAAAGCTTCAAGTTTTTATAATATCTGTTCTTTGAACAACTCAGTATATTTGCTCCGATACGGGGAGAGAAAACTCAGAAAATGGGTTCCAGAACAATTTTTACCCCTCAACAATCATTTAAACGATATTTCTTTGACTTAATTTTATATTTCATTGGTTTGAATAACAACTGAATGAAAAGATACCTCCTCATGATCAGTCAGTCAAATAACATATTACAATATGAATTGAAAAATATAGGTAGATATCAAAAAATATAATGAATGAATGAAGAAGCAGTCACAATTTTATTTCACTTTTACTCCCTGTAAAACTGTAAGATCTCAGAATCTAGTAATTGAATTCGAAATTATTATCAAAATTATAGAATATATCAGAAGATTATATAGTCTCTGATATTCCGGGAGAAATTGATAAACCTAAATTTAAATTTATTATTTAATTTTTCTGTTGCATTATCTTGTGTTCAATGATTTCATTCTACTCATATTGATATGTAGTATGATATACATGAACGAATATCATTGTAACGGTTTATTTTCATCGAAAATTATTGTTTTCTCTACTTTTTGATTTTATTTATAAAAAAAATGAAGATTTAACGAACTGACGTTTTTATTCCACAGTTTCCTAATGATTTGAGTCATTGTGAAAGGTGAGTTTGTAAAATGGCCAATATGCATTTGTGTTTTGATAAAATGGTGGAAACACATAATTTTCTCAGTGATTACCCCCCCTTATAAACTTGAAATGTATACGCGCCTGTCAAAAATCATAAAATGACGGATCAAATTCAAATTTCATGCATAATGAGGCGAATGAAGGGAAGAATCACCGTTCCAAGTGGGAGTGTTGAAGTTTACATTCTCATGATATGTTACTTACTCCTATAGACTTGCTAGACATGTATACGTTTATATTCATGTGTGTTAGTTCTTCTTCGACTGAAAAATAAAAATTTTATTGCTTAGACAATCTATCATTCTCAGTACCCTTCTTCAAAAGGTATGTAGATGATATTTTCAGGGGTAATATAATAAGTGGTATGATTATTACCGATAATTTTTTGGAATATTAATGAATTGCAATCCCAAAGCTGAAAATACAACGAGTCCGCAGGACGAGTTGTATTTTCTTGCATTGGGATTGCCAATGAATTGATATTCCAAAAAATTATAGGTTAATAATCATACCACGAATTATATTCAGGACGACAATATAACCCTTGTTTGAGCAAAAATTGTTGAATTGCCTGGTAATTGATTCTTTATTTCTGGCCGTATTCAAGGGAATACTCTTTTCCACTGCTTCATCTATGATACCAATCGCCATTTGTCCCCAACGATCGCTCATATTGATTAAGAAATATAACTAATCAAAACTCATAGATTTGACGTTTATAATTTAAATCATTATTTTCACTTGACAGCTAGTAAAACAAAAACTAAGCAGGTTTATCACCGTGAAAATACAGCGACAAGCTATATTTTCACTGTAATTCGGATTCTATTGGCTGAATTTCAAAATTTGAAATAGACTGATTGGTTGTTAAGCAAGGAGATATATTGTCACAGCAATTCCTGAAAATAATAAATCTGAAATTCTTGAGGTATTCCAAAGTTTTCATTCAAAATTGAAATTTACTCTAGAGGAAGAAAACAATCGAACTTTAGCCTTTCTAGACACAAATGTCATTAGAACTTCGAACAACGTTTTGAAAGTAGATTGGTATCATAAACCAACTTTTTCTGAAAGATTTCTCAATTATCACTCACAACATAATTTCCAACACAAAATGAATATTATATGTAATCTGAAAAATAGAGCTCTCAGAATATGTAATCCAGAGTATCATCGAAAAATATCGAGCAAATTAAAAAAATTCTTCTAAAAAATAATTACCCGACAATTAAATAAAATAAACGATCCAATTATAACATATAGCAAAATACCATATGTGAGGAATCTCTCTGAGAGAATTGCAAGGATTCTCAATGAAGAACAATTCAAAATTGCTTTCTCTAACGATAACACTATCGGAAAAAGATTCTTTACACGTCAAAAAGAAAAAACTCCCACCGATCTACGATCGAACGTTGTCTACAAAATTAATTGTAACAATTGCACTAAATTTTATGTGGGTCAAACAGGACGATATTTGAAAAAACGAATCTCTGAACATGATAGAGACACACGAAAGCTGAATGTCAAAAATCCCACAGCCTCAGTTGA
Source organism: Zygogramma bicolorata (assembly GCA_032362365.1). Taxonomy (NCBI): domain Eukaryota; kingdom Metazoa; phylum Arthropoda; class Insecta; order Coleoptera; family Chrysomelidae; genus Zygogramma; species Zygogramma bicolorata. The sequence goes on from JAVJAQ010001619.1 coordinate 998,184, forward strand.
ACACACTAGAGAAAATGTCCATACTTTTGATTTTACAAAACCTATCATTCTTGATCAGAAATCTTCTGTGTCAAAAAAGCTATTCAGTCGAATGAGAAGAGATATAGAAGGATTGAATACGGCTTATTACAATCTGATGAGTTAGCTACCGAAATGATTCTTTATCATTATACGGTGTTTTCAACAATCACGTTTGTTTTTGTTTTCTGCCTATCAGCATTCATAAGAACTACAGCCATTCTATGAATTTTATTTCAGTATTCGTTTGTCCCGTGCTCAATGTTGTTTCGTTTGTACCTAGAGTGTGTATCTAAAATGTCTGTTTTATACATTGTTTTAATATTTTTACTCGGAAAAACTGACTTTTGGTAAGTATTTTTTTAAATTTTTTTTCATTAATCAACATTTTGAACCCCTGAAAATGTTCCAATAGTTTGTTGGCATTCTCTTATTTTATTTATATCCTACCACTTTAACACGAAACTCATTGTTATAGAGCCCTGATGATGAATTTATTAAAATTCGAAACGTTGGCAAAGAAACAATAGTTTTTCTTTTATCAAATTGATCCCAATCCCACCAATAAAAATTTATTCTTTTATATGAGTTTATGAAACACTCTGCAATTCGTGAGGTTCGAACCCAGGACCTTTCGGTCATGAGCCGCTCCCAATCACTTGCACCAACTCCCTCGCCTTTTCATTTATTTTTCCAGTTTCCTATCCGTTTCCACTCCGCATGCACACGAATAAAGGTCAGACACATCAAAATAAAAGTACTCACGACGCCGTTGTTGAATTTTCTGACGACGCAAGGCAGTTTGGCCGTTCCGCCGATTTGGGCGACGACCGTAGTGGAATTTTCCGTCAGGAAAACAGCTCCGTGGGTCGACGCGGATGTTTTCAAGGCGTTTCCGGACGAGTGGTCCTTGTTTCTCCGGCTTTCGTAACTCCTTTTCATCCGACCGGTCTCGGAGAACGCAGAGCCTGAAACAGAAACGACAAAATTGGGACGTTTGTATATTTGACGGTCGGTTTGTTTGTAGCGATTTGAGTAGCAGATATGTTTTATTCGAATATAACGGGGTGGGATATCGTGGTAGAACAGAATTTACATCATATTGAGGATATCTTTTTGCATGGAATGATATTCAATTGTTTTTAAATCAGTTTGACGTCAAGGATTGGAATTAAAGGAGCATTTTCAGTTAGAATATATATATATATATATATATATATATATATATATATATATATATATATATATATATATATAGAATGTATATATCCTTATACTTATCCGAATTACTCTGGATTTATACAGCGAATAAGATAAAATAAGAAATAGAATAAGGAAGTCAAACATGCGTAATACAATGGGAACGTTTATACACCTACTGAAATAATATAGGAAATAAAAAATAAAAGTTGACCAACTCCCAACTCTTGACTTATTTTAGCTTGAAAATGGGAATACGCATGTGCTGAAAAATAGTTAAACGTCATTGTCAAAAAGGCGTGATTTCATTGGTTGATTCTTATTTCTTGGTTGATCTGTATAAACGCTTCTAATTTTGTCTGAAGAAGAGTTTGAACAGCAAATAAAATAAGGAACAAAAAATAAGAAATTCAAACATACAGATCTTAATGAAAGCGTTCATACAAGGAATAATATAAAATAAGAATAACAACAAAAGATGCCATCTTTCACTATTTCATTTGGAAACTGATATTGCGCATGACCGAAATATTCTCTATACTTAACGTTCCATGTTTGAAATGATTTCAACTTCTTTCCTCACAATAACTTCCTTGAAATATTATTTACCAACAATCTTTTCTATATGCCATAGAATCAAAATTCAAAATATCAACAATTAGGAGGTTAGTTTCTGTAGCCACTGTCGAAACGAAATTGTGATATTCACAGAACACAAAAGTTATTGTAAAAAAGCCCCAACTTGTTTGGTTTATTCTTATTTCATTTCAGTCATCTGTTTTCTGTCTTATTCTTAATGTATTTTAATTAATTTCTTATTTTATTCTCATCTTATTTCATTCGCTATTCAAACTCTCCTTAATTCCTTGTTCTATTTTAACTCATTTGCTGTATGAACCCAGGCTTATTCTCTTAGCCTGAAAAATTATGTATCATCAATTTATTCAACTTGGAAAATTGACAACAACTGATAGATGATAATTATGAGAACTATAAGCTTACTTCTGCTTATTCGTTCTGAAGATTTTCATGGGTTCGGTGTATATTCTTATGTCTGATGTCAGCAAACCTGAAATGAGCTTATTCCATGAACTTTTTGTGTGAAAACAAGATTTGACAGGATATTTTGAAATTTCAAACGTGTCATATGGGAACTATAATCATGCGGACCAACGCGATTTTAAATTACATTTGCTGTCAATGAGTTGTATTTCTCGTAAAAAACATAATATTCACATATCGAGAAACATATATAATAATATCTGTAGAGAGAGGGACAGTTCGAGACACTATTATATCATTTATATATTTTGTATTTATATCATGAACTACTCTCCTGTCATGACACTGACAGGTGAAAAACAGGAACAAAGTTTGTATGGGACAACGTAATGTATTGGTCCAATCTACTTCAGATTTTGAATTATTTCTTAATGTATTTTATTGAAATTAATCGCCCCAAGGAGTTTAAAAGGGGTAGAAATTTATTTTGGGTGAATCGACTAACGGCCTTAAGCGCTGATCATAGAGATCTGCAATCTAGAAGGTGTGAACTCTGTATGACGCAGGCATCCGATGAAGAAGGGTTTTCCGAAATATTCTGGAATAGAATTGATGGAAGAATCAGGCAAACCGCTGATTGAAGAGATCTGAAACTTGAAGGGTGTATTCTTTGTAAGAAGATATGGTTTTCCGAAATACCCCTCTGAGGGGGTGAAAAAGGGGTCAAAGTTTGTATGGGATACCGTACATGAATATTCTTTAACAGAATTGATAGAATACGTGTTTCGTATTATTTTGAAATCCATCGTCCAGTGGTGTAATGATAGTATATTATGCAACGATCGTGTAATGATGGTTATTAATACATGAGCATAAACCGGGATACGAAACAAGCCGAAGCTGAGAAATCAGAAGAAAAATTAAAATTAAAAAAAATCTGCCGAGGTCAGGATTTGAACCCGGACGTTTCTGGTCACTGCCGGCGCCATTGATCACTCGGCCATGAGAACTCATTTGATTTGGTCGAAAATAAAAACATATGTGTTGCATTTGTCAAATGGGAGAATCCTTTCGATTGTATTTTTTTGTCTAAGACATCTGTGGAGGAGTTGCTGGTAATTGTTCTATATCACTGCTAGAAGACATTTTCATTCGATTATCGAAAATTGACTAAATTCTTCAAAAATTCAATACATACCGATTTTGACTTGACAAAAGTCAAAATGCAAAGTTTGCACATCATGTTCGATCGAAAAATAATGGGTTCCTATTGGTTGAGAATCTGTATCGTCATGAAAATCTGTATCGTAATGGATTTCATTATGAAACGGGTTGTGCGCATATAATTGTATTATTAGAGTACAGGTGTAGATAATAGTATATTATGCAACAATCATGTAATGATGGTTATTAATACACGAGCATCAACCGGGATACGAAACGAGTCGAAAGTGAGGTGTAATTACCATTACATGATAGTTGCATACGCTATTTTATCTACACCCGATAAATAGCGGAGAACTACAAATATTATATTTATATTTGTATTGCACACAATGATACTGATTAAAAGCATTTCTTCGAAAAATTCTACAAAATTGTAATTGATGGTATAACTTCGAGAAATAAAAAGATGAGAAATGAAGTGAAGCTCAATAATTAAAAAAAAATCTCGAGGCCGCAATCGAACCCATATCTTTTTCAACTAGTGAATATTATTAGAGAGCTCAGAAAGCTTGACTGAAGAAATAAAGAAATGAATCATGCATTTGTCAAATGGAAAATTTTATCATTCTAACTGTTTTTCTGCCGGTGAAGGTGTCGAAGGTGATTCTCCAATATCGCTGGTATCAGACATTTTGTTATGATTATCGAAGTTTGGCTATATTCTTCAAAAATTCAATACCTGTACCGATTTTGACTTGACAAACGTTTGTATCGTAATGAAAAATCTGTATCGTAATGGATTTCATTATAAAACGGGTTGTGGTCATATGAGTATATTATTAGAGTACGGGTGTAGATAAAGGGTTTTATAACATGTTCGAGTGCCCTCAGAAGGCAGTGCTGTGATGGACCTGATAAAACTTGGTACTAAGAACTACACAATCTAGTATCACCAAAAGCATATGCGGGAATTTCTGCTGTGAAAAACACTGCAATGACACCCGTCGAATACCATTCAAGACTGTTAGTACCATTAGCCAGGAAGGAAGTTTCGTCTGAAAGGTGCCAGCCCATTAACCTACCGTGTAGGTAGTTGAGACTGACCTGGACGAATTGTTCCAAATGTGATTTGACTATTCGCCAGGCTTGAAGTATGCTCACCAAGTATATCGTGCAATAAACCAGTTCCATAGAATCAACAACCCTATTTACTACATGAAAGAAAGGTGATGGTGTCGTCAATAAAACAGAGCGGCGTATTTTGAAGGTGTTGCCTTGCTTCCCCAAAAACTCTTTTTAATCCGACTAGTCTCTCAGACACCGCCGAACCTGAAACTGAAACGAGAAAATTGGGATGTTTATATATTTCACGGTCGGTTTGTTTATAGTGATTTGATTGGCAGATAAGTTTTATTCGATTATAAGCCGTTATTGGGAGGGTGGATTTATGGAGCTGTTGGTTTTCAGTTATTTATTCAGTGGTAGAAAAGGGATAATCGGGTGAAATGAAGTGGAATCGTAATTAATAACGATTACGTAGACATAAATTTGCTGTATTCTATCAACAATAAAATAGGATATAATTGGGATATATACAGAATGGTGCCAGCACAGCGGAAACAAAGTTAATCCTTGTTTGAATGATGCTTGATTTTATATACATTTCTATATGAGTCAATTAATGACTTTAACTTGTTGTTTATCATTCCGAACCTAACGCTCATTGGTTACCTTCGTTACCGGTTTATGAATTTTATTGCCAGAATAAAGTACTATTTTTGTTTGATGAACCAAAAAATAAAAATTACAACTTCTATTCAAAGAGTAAAATAAAAAAAATACAAAAACTCTCCATTGGTTGGTACGTGCATATAATTCAAATCACTTTTTCTTGCTCAATTTGTATACCAAGCGTATGAAAATTGAATCAATTAGATAGCAAACATAGTTATTTCTTCTGATATGGAAATATAATTCAATCAATTCAAATTCCATTCTCTCCACAGGAATACCTAATTACTCTTTCGATATTTATATCTACCAATTTTCATTGATAAGGTTATTAAGATCAATTAAAAAAATATGGATATCGTTATTCGTGAATCCCAATCTTATTATGTAACGTAGTCTTTTGATTCATGTCACGTTTGTGGTTTGCCAGGCTATATATATATATATATATATATATATATATATATATATATATATATATATATATATATATATATATATATATATATATATATATATATATATATATATATATATATATATATATATATATATATATATATATATATATATATATATATATATATATATATATATATATATATATATATATATATATAATATGCAGCAAAAACACTACAAGCTCGTATAATTCGCGAGGCCATCGAAATCGAGAAGCGACCTTCCTGCTTAAATAAACGTGACGACGGTCAGAGACTTCCACCTGCATGGAAACCCCTAATTTCCAGATGCCCAATCCCCACCAAGACATCCGACGGTGCTTTAGCAGCACCCGCTGCTATAAATACCACCCAACATCCCTCGATACCTCAGTTCGATCTAAGGAGTGGGCAGATTAGAAAAAACTCGTGACGAGACCTAGGGAGTAGGCAGATTGAGGCCCCGGCGTCAAGTCACAAACCCTTGCCCCCTGTGACAACACCTGAGGAGTAGGCAGATTGAGACCTCAGCGTGAAGTCACATTTACTCTCGAAAATGGCTCCAAAATCGGAGCCGAAACGTCGAGAACAAAATTCCAGACGCGGTTCAACCCGAACTCAACAACAACATACAACTGACCGCGGAAACCTATCCGAACATATATATATATATATATATATATATATATATATATATATATATATATATATACATATATAGATCTCTGGAAAGTTCAACTTATTCACAGACGACACGACTTTGTTCTGGCATGATACAAGCAGAATTTCATTAAACAGCAACATTCAACAAGAATGAAGAACTTTAAAATACCGATTTACTGGTCTAGTAGTATAATCAATTTGGCGGTATTGGACATTCAAGTTTTTGAACTGAAGTGTACATACTGGTAAATATCTCTTTCCAAGTTTCACTTCTCAAATCGTTTGTGCTTTATACATTTTATAATTTTTTAATGAGATTTCATGACTTGTTAATGTTATTTATGTATTCCGTTCACGGAATTTCATAAGTTGTGACTGTTTTTTAATTCGTTCGTAACTGCGGTGATTCTAGAATTTCATCCCAAGCTATTGTTTTGTTTGTGACAAATATCGAATTTGTGTACATTAGGGATGGTTTTGTCAATAACAAAATAATTATTTGATCACCTGCTGACAAATATCAGAAAACCCCCAAAATAATCACTAGAAATAATGGAAAAGGGTTTAGCGCGTTGAATAGGAGCTCTTCCCTTGACCACAAGGAATGGAACATTCTTGAATAACTCCGCATAGTTCACCGTGAAGGATAATCAGCTTTATTCTCCATATGAAGCATACACTCTCTTTCATTTTCTATATAGAAAAATACTTCAAACCCCAATAATGCTGCTCCATGTGACAAAAGAGGAATAGTTACCAATGGTCGAAGAGATATTTTTCGGACTCATATTTGAAACTCTCTTGTGATAGATTTTCATATTCCAGAGGTATAGGAGTATAAATTTCATATTTGTTTACAATAGCATTCGAAAAATTCAGTCCCAAACTCTGGTGGCGTCAGTATTCCTCTGAATCTTATGTTGGTATTATGGATGTCATATCTCATGTTACAATCTTCTCGTCCTCTCATTCAACCAACCTCTAGATTTTTTTTTGAAATAATCTTGTCTACGAACACCATACACAAGTCTCAACAGTAGTTTTGAACTTTCGTGTTTCCGAACATGATTACTGCGTTAAATTTGGACAATGAATACAGTCAGCAAAATAGAAGACGGATAATACAGATGATTTACAGAAAAGTAGATTTATATCAGCTGTTCAAAATTAGCTGGCCCTTTATAATATTTTCATAGATTGAAGAAGTCTTTGAAGAACTTTATTGATGTTCTTCTCGAATCTCATAACATAGTCGTGAGAAAAGTCGTAGGGAGGAAGTAACAAGGTCTGATTTATAGAAGAATTCTGTTCGGTAACGATTATATTTAACTATTGATATAATTGAAGATATGAATGAAATTTACGATCATGAAGCAAGGCATAATTTTCCCAGTAATTTCAATTTATCATTATCGCAATCGCAAATGCGTAAGCACAGTTGCCAGAATTTCGATAGGACTATAACTGCTCGGCCTCATTTTATTTTCAATAAGTTTGTAATGGTTCGGTAGAGGGTGTTTCAAAATCGAAAATATGTAGCAAGTTTCTATAGTCAGATCATCTGTATCGAGTAATATAAATAACTGAAATGATGTATTATTATATCAACAGTAGAAAAGTGAAAGAACTTTTTCAACCCGAGACTTGATAGAAAACCCAATCAAATGACGAATGTCGGTGTTCAATCACTAAATTTGAACTAATACGAAAAATCAAATCACCCCAATATCGTTCATGACAATACCCCTTCTATGTGATTGCATACGAATTTCTCAATCAGTTTCAACTCATTCATATACACAGATAATTTCCCCAATTACACTGCATTGCAAAATTTATGGAATAATTCGATTATTGAAAATGAGTGAACAGGTATATCATAATTCAGTAGTAAATTAGTTTAAGGTATTTCAATACAAAGGGCTGGAAATATCCCTTTTTAGCTGAATCATTGGATAATGTGACTGATGTCAAAATTGAAACATGACAAATATAGTGATATAATAATCCAATCATAATGAGCTCTAAACGCTCTTGATGGAATTAGTCGTCAAAGGAAGCTCCGAGAGGACATGGAAAAGAGTACAATGAAGTCTGACCAAAAATGTGAAGCACTATGAAGGAGAGCCGCTATTAAATTTGTTGTGTATGCATGGTCGAAAGGAACTGATATTTATCACTCAATGGAATGACTTGTTTTATTACATTTTTTCGTAACTTGGATGAAGGAATGGGTGGTTTAAATCACTCATATGAATTGTGATTTTTCGAAGGGTGGGTATTTCTTTCCACTAACTAGTTCATTCTAGAACGAGTGAACGTTTCTTTGTATCTTGTATCTTTTTTTTCTACTGTTGAAAATAATCATCACTCTCGATACGAATCATTATAAAATAGGCGTCTTTCACAAACAAGTATTCATGTTTGAGAACTATTTTTGTAATCTTCTCAGCAGTATTGTCATGCTGCAACAGTTCGACTTAACAGGTTTGGTTTAAGATGATACATAACAATTATTGAGTACAAAAACACGATTCCGAATCAATATCTGCACCTCTAAAGGAATACTCGCAAACATTCGACTATATTGAGGAAATTATCTCTCGTTCAATGAATCGCACTAAGAGTTCGGGTACTTATCAGAGATGAATTCAATTCAAGAAGTTACTGATCTCTGCAAAACTTGGGCCCCATTACAAAATATGAAATATGACTACTGCTTCAGTCACCTGAGAGCATTACATTCCTGTAGAATGGTATTGAGTGAGAACATGTAATTTTTTGGTCATATTCCACGTGAACTACTATGATGTGGGTGGTATTTAGTATTCCCAAACAGGTCAATGGGGTAAAAGGTTTGAATGTCCGAAATATAAATGTATTGTGATGTCTCGAGAGACGTAAAAGAAGATCTGCTCACATCAAGCAGTTTTGAAACAAACCACATATCAAGAATTCACAACTTCAGTCTGACAAAGAAGTAAAATGTATCTTCACCTTAACATAAAACTTCTTGTAAAAATTTACATTGAGGCTAGTGCTAGAATGCAACCTTGTCCTTGTTGAAGTGTACAAAGGCAATAGCTGAGCGCATAAAACCGAGATGATCCCTCCGAGTTTCCTAATCTGATTAAATCTAATTTATCAAAGTCAAGTTTCTCTATGCTAGGAATTACGATCAGTGATAATCTTCCATGGGAAAACCATATGACATCGTTCGGTAAAGGTGCTTTCCAGAAACTTGGATTTCTATTTCGTGCGAAGAAATACTTCACTTCTTGTCAGCTACAAGGCTCAGATACGACCTCTCTTGGAATATGGTTCTCATGTTCATTGAGGCTTCTCGATTCTATTCAGAGAAAGGCAATTCGTCTTGTTGGTGATTCTTCGCTCACAAACTCGCTCACTTCACTGGAACGTCGTAGAAGGGTCGGAGACTGGTCTCTCTTCTATAGATATTTTCTTGGTCGGTGCTCATTCGAATTGTTATCAGTCGTTTCACCCTTGACAATATCCACACTGATAACTCAACGAGTACAGAACTCCCACTCCTTTGTTGTTAATTTGGATACCCGTCGAATATCTCTTGCTCAGGGATCTTTTTTCCTTAGAACAGCTGAGCTCTGGAACTCCTTGCCGAAAGAGGTCTTTCGTGAGGCTTACAAACTTCAAAAATTCAAGGTGAATGTTTCGTATTTCCTATCCCTTGATTCACACGGTGTTCTTTGAATATCACAGGGCTCCTCTTTGTGTGAATCTGCATATAAAAAAAACAACCAATAATATAAATTCATCCCGTCACCAATTACAACACATCTACTGTGCGAGGAGTATTTTTTTTGGAGTACATGGCTTTACCCTAAGACTACTCACATTATCAGGGGTAATATAATAAGTGGTATGATTATTACCGATAATTTTTTGGAATATTAATGAATTGCAATCCCAAAGCTGAAAATACAACGAGTCCGCAGGACGAGTTGTATTTTCTTGCATTGGGATTGCCAATGAATTGATATTCCAAAAAATTATAGGTTATTAATCATACCACGAATTATATTTAGGACGACAATATAACCCCTGTTTGAGCAAAAATTGTTGAATTGCCTGGTAATTGATTCTTTATTTCTGGCCGTATTCAAGGGAATGCTCTTTTCCACTGCTTCATCTATGATACCAATCGCCATTTGTCCCCAACGATCGCTCATATTGATTAAGAAATATAATTATTCAAAACACATAGATTTGACGTTTATAATTTAAATCATTATTTTCACTTGACAGCTAGTAAAACAAAAGCTAAGCAGGTTTATCACCGTGAAAATACAGCGACAAGCTATATTTTCACTGTAATTCGGATTCTATTGGCTGAATTTCAAAATTTGAAATAGACTGATTGGTTGTTAAGCAAGGAGATATATTGTCGAAAGAATACATTCTGTAATTTTCCTGGACCTTTAAGAGAAATGAGATCATTATGTAAGTCTTCCTCCAATGGTGGGAGCATGAATTCCAAATAAAACTGTATTTTAAACACAAAATTTAAAATTTGATTCCGGAAAGAATTTTATAATTTGTTTGTTTCACTCACTCGATCCAAGTATAGAAAATCACTGGGTTTTTCTTGGAATAAACGTTTACTTTTTCACGCATTTTTAAGAAAACATGCTCTTCATCTACTATTGAATAAAAAACAGCTATCTCGATGTATCTTCACTCCTAACTGGAACAAAATAACCGCCATCAGCGCTTTCGGTTCAATATTTATACAGGAAGGAGGCTATTACATTCCTAAAATTATTTCTGTGTTCTAGATCAAGAACATGAAACTTCAATACCACCCGTTCAAACTAATGGATTTTATGGCTGTAGACTGTAGAAACAAAAACATTATTCTTACATTTCCAAATTGCGAATCCAAAATATTTACTTTTTACATTCTGACTGTATTTTCCTAAATGCAGCTCTAATCCTCCCATCCATACATGAAGTATTTGAAAGGATGCCATCATCTACTCTAGTTCTCGAAACCCCTTTTGCATGGATGAACAAACTCAGAGCTCCTCATTAGCCATTCCTCTGTTACCTCTACTAAAGAGTTACTTCATAAACCGAACGAAACTCACTCCTACTTCCGTCAGCACAAAACAACCGAGATTATCAATTTACCTTCTACTTGACTTCTGCTAACGAGACCGAAGTTTTCCAGAATTAACGGTTTTCCAATCTACGGAACAAAATGTGCACTCAATGATGTGAAGTGAGTCTAATCTGGCTGAACGGTAAAATAGCAGAAAGTTGTATCGGGCTGTAATAACTGCGGAATTCGGTACGATAGTTTCCATTATACGATACGGATTATCTAGAAAATTATTTTACTGGGTCGTTGGAGAGCTTTAATGCGATCGTTGACAGAGAGAGGAATTATGAACACGTGTATTTTCTTCCTGAATTGTTATTTCGAAATTTATCGATTGAGATGTTAGTGATAGAAAAATTTCGTCGGGGAAATAGAGTTTATTTACCTACGTAACTTCTGATATATTTTCAGTAGGTCATGTAGTTACCGAAACATATAATTAAAAAGCATACTAAACAAGTGGGACTGATGATATAAGTAAATTACACAAAAAATTCAAAACCATAATTGGCAGCGGATATGTTAATCAGCTCATCTTGTTGTTTGTTCGAACACATTTTATTGAAATATCCCAAATAATCGAAGAATAGAAGCCTACTTAGAAGTACTTTTTTCGGTTTATCCATACCATGAATTTCCAATTTATCAAGGGAGCAGTTGTATTGGTTGCGATCCAATAAAAAAAAGGTACTGAATCTAAGGCTTGATACTCTCATTACATATCTCGCAATCTAACGTAGTGCATGCAAACACTGCCAACATAGATTTGTCTCAATTTCAATTATTATAATTATTTACTCGATCTCACACCAAAGAAGGTACAGGCCCTTCAATACTGTTGAAACTATTGTTATATTCCCCTATTTTTAGACTCTCGAATGCATTGAGATGCCTGGTATCGTGCATATACTTGATCAGTCTCAGATTACTGTGATCATCGACCAGAACGTGATGGACGATACTGGACTTTTCTGAGCTGACGTATCTGGTGTGTGAATTATGTTCTTTGAAGCAGCTTTTTATAACTCGTCGACTCTGGCAAATGTATTCCTTATTGCAATCTTGACAAGTGATTTCATTGGGAAATATTCCCAACTTTTCGTACTGAAAAGGTTCGCAATTATCTATTCAGCACTTTTTCATTTTTGGACTTGGATATTCGAGAGTAATGTAATTTCATTTTATACAAACAACAATAGCTAATATATATACAGTGTGGTCCAACGAAAACTTAACACCTCGATTTTCCGGCGTTAACATGAAAATGTGGAAAATCGCTCGAACCCGTCAATTTCTGATTCGAGGGGGAACAACTTTTCCGCTGTTTTCATCCCTGTGACTTCAACCCCCTAACGGGGGTGAGCACAACCCCTTGATTTTGAATAGGGATGAGGGGTGTTGAGATACCTCATTTTGAAGATCTTATCGTGTACTATCTGACCGTAAAATTTCGCTCCAAAATATCCATCGATAACGACATGACACGTAAAATAGTGGAAGAGTACGTACTTTTGTGATTACTTTATTAAATGTTCGAAATGGGCACCATCCACTCCCATGCAGTAATATAAGTTTTGCTGAGAACGATCGCGTACATTACTCAAGATGTCTGGTGTAATTTGACGGCATTCATTAATGATCCGAGTTCGCAAATCATCCAGTGACTCAGGCTGGGTAGCGTAAATCTTGGATTTCAGGTGACCCCATAGAAAAAAGTCCAGTGGAGCCAGATCAGGTGATCTGGGTGGCCACTCAATATGTCCCCTTCTTCCAATCCAGGCGTGAGGAAAATTGTCATCTCAAAACTGACGCACCGGTTGAACAAAGTGAGGTGGTGCGCCATCTTGTTGGAAAATGATCGTTTGATGGTCTTCTGCATTCTCCAATACTTGCACGAGGGCTGGATAAATAGCGTTCTCCAATAGATCGAGATACATTTGGCCTGTGAGATTACCGGGTAGAAAAAAAGGGCCGATTATGTGATTTCCATAAATACCCGGCCAAACATTTAATTTTTGGGGGCGCTGTGTATACACCTCACGAAATAATCGTGGATTTTCATCTGACCAATACCGACAGTTATGCCGGTTTACAATGCCGTTAAGGTAAAATGAACACTCGTCCGAAAAACAGATATCGAACATGTAGTTTTGATTGCCGTTAATTATTTCACTGATCACTTCACAGAACTGGAGTCGGCGATCGGGATCATCCTCATTCAGTTCCTGAACCAATCGTATCTTATACGGATGGAATTTATGTTGTTTCAGGATTCTCATGATTGTTGTGCGTGAAACACCAGATACCTCGGACAATTTCCTAGTACTAACGGTCGGATCCATTGCTATATGACCTAAGACAGCCACGTCCCTCGCTTCGTCTCTTTCATGCACCCTCTTTTTGTTTCCAACTGACCCAGTAGCGTCAAATTTGGCAACCAGTTGCACAACGTAAGCAGCGGATACATTTTTTCCAGGATGTCGTTCGTTAAATAAAGCCGCTGTTGTGCGCGCAGAGTCGTTATTTCGGAAAAATAATTTTATCAATTTCACCATTTTAATTCCACTACAAATTTACAATCGCTTGGACACACTTGTACCGTTCTTAACAATTCACGATAGACTAAGGTACAAAAACAAGGTCCGTCTACTTTTTTGGACAAAAAATTAACCACTCAATACCTTTGAAATGCGTCGGATACGAATAATATTCTCGAGATAAATTCCATATTGCCTCTTTCACTATTTTCGCTGTTATTTCATTATCGATGGATATTTTGAAGTGAAATTTTACGGTCAGATAGTACACGATAATATCGTCAAAATGAGGTATCTCAACACCCCTCATCCCTATTCAAAATCAAGGGGTTGTGCTCACCCCCGTTAGGGGGTTGAAGTTACGGGGATGAAAACAGCGGAAAAGTTGTTCCCCCTTGTATTAGAAATTGACGGGTCCGAGCGATTTTCCACATTTTCATGTTAAAGCCGGAACATAGAGGTGTTAAGTTTTCGTTGGACCACACTGTATATATATATACCTCAAACAACTAGTGATTTTTAAATAATTTACTACAGAGTAGCATGCTCCTGGAATTCTGACGATGAGGAGAACCTGAATAGCAAAGAAAAATGAAAGAAAAAAACTGACGACGCCGGAACCAAGACCTACCAGCCTATCATGAACAGTCAGAGATGTACCAACTCGTTGCGCTACCGGGATTCACAGGCAACTTCTGCATAATTATGAACATGGTGTATTTATTCCTCTAGCTCTGTTATAATATTTGCCGTTTGAAAATATCGTACCTTCTGAACTGATTTCTACCATTTTGCAAAATACAGAGTGTTCTAAAAAAAAACGATAATATTCCCATTTATGCTATCGAATATAGTTTAGGTTGTCAATGCGGTATAAGTTATTTCATTGATGACGTATCCTGACGTCACAAGGGAGGAAAAGTACGCCTGTGCTCCCTCCAATAAGACCAGGAAATGTATACTTTGTGACGATCGAAAAGACTACCAGTTATCGTGTTGAATGTCATGAAAAGATCGAAACTATGAAAAATTCAAATTATTCCTCCAGGCATCGTTGATAATTTGTAGTTATCAATCGTTTGAAATTTCTGAGGACTAATACAAATTGTTTCAAATCAACATTAAAATCAGTGAATCGATATGTATAAGCCTTGTTGAAGGAATTCAACACCGCCTAGATTTTTGTGAAGGGGTGAACGGTACCCATTTTGGGCATATGATTACACCATAATTATTGTAAATATTAATTGTAAATAAAGTGCACGGTTATTTCGTTCTGTGGCATCATCAATTACTGTGAAATTGAATAACTGAGAATTATTGTTTCTTTGTTACTTATGTCCAAAAATTCGAAAGTGCTATACAGGGTGGTCCATATTTTGATAATAAAAATAAGATTCCTTGCATCAAAGGGTATCCAAATATACCCCATTTATGCTATCCGATTTTTTGTAGCTTTCGAGTTAAGAATTCCTTTTGAAAAGTTTCGGTCACCAGAAATTTGATTTTTTTTCTATTATTTCGATAGTGAAACATGATCAGCTTTCTAATAACAATAGAAATTAGTATAACTACTGCTCTTCGGGCTTGAAGGCCGTCGTTCTTTGGAATTTCTTCCTGACGTTTCGCTAGCGCGAGTGGCCAGCTTCTTCAGAGGTTTATTCATCTCCGATGACTAAACAGTTCGATTTCTCGGAGATCATCGGAGATGAATAAGCCTCTGAAGAAGCTGGCCACTCGCGCTAGCGAAACGTCAGGAAGAAATTCCAAAGAACGACGGCCTTCAAGCCCGAAGAGCAGTAGTTATACTAATAACCTCGGCCGCGAAAGCCTCAACCATTTTGTCAACAATAGAAATTGCAAAAATTTTGTTCAGATCCCATTCGGAGTACTGGGAATTCGACGAAGTGTCACAGAAGTGATACTACACCAAATTACAAATGGTCGTTCGGTCATTATTTGGTAATTATTTTCAAAATGAGGAAGGTGAATACGTCAAATTCCCATTACGGCGAATGGAATCAAGCTTCGATAACGATCGTATTTTGTAGACGTAAGTGGTGGGGATGCTTTTCAGCGTAGCGGGAAATCAACGTAATATGAATTCGCCGCAGTGGGAATTCGACGTAGTGATACGTCCCGACTATTCATAATTCGAAAACTACAAAAATTCGAATAACATAAATAAGGTATATTTGGATATCCCTGAATGCTATATAGCACGCTTCTTCATCAAAATTGTCAACAGGTGTAGCTATTACCCCCAAGGGGGTTGAATGGGCAGATGAATAATTTTATTGAGAAAGTCTACTCTCATAATTATATAGAAAGTGAATTGATCCGTTACTTCAGGTCCTTACTCTATATAAATACTACAGACCCTCTTCTTCGGAGATCAGTATCAATTTTCCCCTTCTGAAGATGCTAACTTCCAGTGAAGAGCGCGTTCGTTTTTAGGGTAATAGATCCCTAGAAAAAGGTTTGAACATATAATTGTTCAAAATCGAACCAAATTTTCCGAATGAGATGTCATTTGAAAGGGAATTGAATGTCCTTTCAAAAGAAGTAGCACTCGACCCCTTGTTTCATTTGAAATAGTAAGGGTTGGTCCCACCCGTCCTAGAGGGTTGTTGAGAGTGTTGAAAATCGTATCGAAAACCCCCCCTTGACCAATGTGATTACGTGTACGATCTTTTTTTTTGATGAACGTGGAATCAGATATTCCGTTTATTTCGTTTTAAATGGTGACCCCTGTATACTACTAGCTGAGTTGTTCTCAAGCATATCCGTGTATCGGTGTCAAAAGATATTCTGAGTATGTTACAAGCAGTATTGTAATTAATTCATGATGTATTAATCTCTCTGTTCAACCGTTGAAAAAATAATAGACTCACCCCCATGTCTATAGACTATCTCAAAGAGTTCACTGAAAACGACTCCATCAATGGACTCTCTCGATCGAATCGAAATCTAAATCGAACATTTTGAAGTGATATTAGTAAACAGCTCCACCCGCACATCAAACAAACCGATACACCAAAAATAAACTCCCAAGCTGGAAATTCACGAACGAAATGATTTACACAACGTAGAACGATCAAACAAAATGAACGTCGAATGCTTCATGAGAGAAGTGCATGGAAACGTTTTCGTTTAATACAAATGCACGCAACGTCACTTTTCTGTGAGATTACGAAGCAAACTGCACTTCAATCATTTCGCTTTGACGATCAGAATTCCTTTCGTTTGAAATACTGGTGCAACACGGTTAATATCTTAGTGACTGAAACAATGGAAATTCTCTTTCGTGGGGAAGTTTTCTTGGCTGAGTTTCACAATTTCAATCCGGGCTGGATTCAGGATGATATAGGTTCAGGCAAGTCATAGTTATTATGACTATAGATGGTGTTGGAAATGCAATAATATTTGCTTCCCCTATATATGTGAAACAATTTTTGGTTATAATTGCACGAGTGCATAAAAATTACCGATAATTTTGCAAGAAAGCGTGATATCTAAAAATTGCAAGGGTTTATTTTCATATTTTGGCGAAAGTGCCCGAGTCCGAAGGACGAGGGCTCTTTTACAAAATATGAAAATAACCGAATGCAATTTGTATAAGATATCACGCTTGAATGCAAAATTATCTGGTCATTTTTATGCACGAATGTAATTCATTGGAATATTTCACGAATAAAGAAATTCTCAAGGAAATGTTATTTTTTGTTCATTTATACTTTCCTCTATAGATTGTATGGAGCACTCACCAAAACGCGAAATGTTTTTCTATTTTTGAAGTCTATCTGACATTTATTTGTGTTGTTAACTGAAGTCTAGCGATACGGTTTCAAATGTGTTGTTGACTTGATACAATGCAATTACCGCTGTAAGTTCTCGATGATTGCATTGCTCTTATGGGACATTTCATATATGATGGAAATATTCGTTGTTATTGATATTAAGGCAACAATTTTTTATTCTTGAAGTTGTCAATATAGTTTTCGAAAAAGTCAACCGATTTTGCATATTAAAGCACAGTTCATGTAGGTAAGAAATTTGCAAAATTCATCCGAATAAAAAAGGATGCACCTAAAAAATGGCCAATGATATTCCAGTGTTCGATCTTTATCTCACTTTAATCGCGATTTCTTTCCGAAAATGAAACCTAGATGAACTATGCCTTATTTCTCTCATTGACCGTTATATTTCTCCATTTACGATAGAGAGTTGAATTTCACATATACATTGTTTGTCACATTAACATTGGAACTTCAAGGTGAAGTAATTGATAGATAGATAGAACATTTATTGCATAAAGAGCAGTTACAATTCTTACTGCAAGGGTTGGAGGGGGTACAAATATACGGTTGTAGGATTACAGCTAAGCGTAACAGGTCCAAACACAGAAAAAGCGATAGGCTTCATATAAGTAAACCAGAAAATAGTTCTATTAGAAGCCATTTAGCGAGCACATTCGAAATAACAGATGTTTTGCAAGGAGCTACTAGAAAACACTCGAATTTCCTAACACATTTTTTGTATATGTATCTCGAAGAAAGAAAAGGGTATTCATTCAAGATGAAAGATCTTAGCTTGAGAATATTTATCACAGAGTGAATTAGATTTTTTTGCTCTGTAATTGTTCCATAGTTCAATAAACGAGTAATACATCAACAATGCTATTCAATTGCCTAAATAGATCATTCCCCCATATTCCCCTATATATTGGGCACACCAGCAGGGCATGTTCTAGGGATTCAGTCTCATTAGGATTACAGATTGAGCAGGTTACATGGGCAAAGAGGCTTTTAAATAAATTCAAGCAGTTGAATTCACGAAAAGTGATTTACAGGAAACTTGATTCGGAATATGAGATATCAAATTCATATTTTTCGATTGGAACAGCATATATTGCTCTCAATGTTCGGATTTGTTTCGAAAAGAGATTTAAAAAAACAGAGTGCTGCTGAAAAATTTAACTTGATCAACAGTTCCCATTTTCAACGAAAACGCCGATGGAAAGTTTTTTCCCAGGATGAGTTTAGAAAATGTAGTTTTTTCATCGTCTGATAATGATTTGAAAGAAACCCTTTCTCATGATACTGGGTGAATAAGACCCCGAATACACTCATTTGTCATATTTCCTGATTGGAATACCGTACATATTATACCTTCTGTGGATTACCTTGAAACAAACTTCTCAGAAATGTAGCCAACAGAATATGCCAAGAGGTACGATAGTTATATCGAAACCGATGCAGAAAAAGATTACCTTAGCAGATATTTCAACCAAGCTCCTTATCTGATACAGCACCTTCATGCTACAAGATCCACTAGGATAGAAAAGAAAGATACGTTCGTTTTGCCAATTTCATAGGGGCACTTCATTTCGATAGTTTAAATACTTCTAGTGAACTCACAAAAAAACTCCACATCAGGAAACAGCCTTGGGTGTTGCTCATGCTCCCATCGGGAAATGATCGAAAATACTAAAACACATGTAGTAATTTAGTGCGTATACATAAAATGAATAATGTCTCTTTATACGAAGCAAATCAACATCAAGAGATACAATAATTACTGAAAGAATTTCCATATGGACATATTTATGTGAAACACGTTGGCAAAGATTCAAGAGGATACAGAATTCCAAAAAAAAAAGTTTTTGAAACGATCGGTAAAAGTTCACAAAAATATCAGGCACAATAGCCGTTTTTAATTTGATGCTTGAAAAATGATAAAATATTCTTGTTTCATATCGGAAGATTTGTTTCTTACCTAATTAAAATATGGCTCAGATCCATATCATCCAGTTATGTAGAATCAATTTTTCGTTGAAGAGTTTCAATGATTATTTTGTTCTACTTTCGGTTATCGAAATCGATCAGCTTGGTATAAAACTGTATACTCCCATATTTTCGAACAGTACTTACACAACCTTATATTTCTGAAAGTTATTTCCAAGAGAATTGCGAAAATGGAAAGAAATATAAGTTGTTCCTTTTCGAAATAAAAAATGTATACGCTACGGTTCTAATCAGTACTCTATATGTTGATAAATCCTTCAAAACTTTTCGACATTGTAGCATACTTTCAAATCGGAAGATTTGCACCATATATCATATCTTCCTTTCCTTCCTCATCTACTTCGCTTTTTGTGATAGATATTCTGAAGATCAGTTAAATTATTTTCATCACGAAGAATATTGAATCGTAAAACTGGGTCAGACTTTTCTGCTAACCAGTTGATATGCCCTTCTACGAACTGCATTAGTTGAAGAGTCCAAACTTTACGAGGTGTTACCTGAAAACGAACACAGTTCGTACTAAAGAGAACGAGTATTCGGAATTTGTTCATATTAATCCTACTAGGGTGTTACATTTCAGAGTATGATCCCTAGCACGAAACTCAACCCATCCCACCTGCCATCTTCTTCTCCTCCTAAAGGTGACATTGGTGTTCTTCTATCACGGTTATCATGACATTCGTCAAAATAAGTGGGCTGCTTCTCAAACATCCATATAACATGGATTTGAATGCGAAAAAAACAACTTTTGTCCAATGATCGTTTCGTGATAAATAAATCCTACATATTTTGTTGGAGGAGTATCCTGATTGAGTTTTCTTTTATTCAAGCACGACAATCGACTGTGCGATGTTCACTGTATGCATATGGACAATCTCCGAAGAAATCTGGATCGATGGCAATGTTTTTCTATGAGTATAAGCATTATACTTTTACGGGAGCGAATGAAAGAACCACGAAGAAAGGCCAATAGGTACCAGCCAACAATGTCTTTCAGAAAAATGACGGATTCCATATGATATTATATTTAGATGGTTTCATTTGAAATTTTCACTCTGAATTATTTTCAGTTACTCACGAATGAGAAAAAAGCTCTTATTTCCATGCACGCCTCCCATAAACCCTCTCTTGAACTCCGTTTAATTATTGCCCACAATGGTTATCTAATAATCTCCCCTTTCCCTCAATAATGCAATTATAGCTCTGGTGTCAGTTCGTATCATTCATCATTCATTTCCTCTTCTAATTTGTAGGCTATTCGGCGGTTGGGGTGTCTAATAGCTTTTGCGGGAAATCACACACCACCATTTCGCACAATGGGTCCTTTGATTTCTAATGATCCCAAGACTGTTTTATCGCTACGCGGTAACATTTGTCGTCTCGGATTTCTCTGTCAGGGTGTGATAAATCAATCGAGCCAATTAAAATCGTGCGGGTAAGGGTGAGCATTTGAATTCAGTCACTCAGTGTTTGATAGGATGTTTTGGGGAATATGGAAGGGGCAAAGTCTCTTCGGCTTTGTTCTAAACCGAATCGGAGTCAGCGCTTGTCTACTGAATACTTTTTTGTGAGTTCACTGCTATTTGTAGGCGTCACAGTCAAAATTAGAATGTAGAAACTGGTATACTGGCCCATGCTAATTTTTTTATCAGAAACATCAGCCTCACGGTTCACTTGATGGAAAAGCTTGAGCGTATTTCATATTCCTTCATAGATGGCTCTAAGCAGCAATTGATAGACCTTACAATCGACATCATGAATTGAAAAAGTCGGTGCGATGGATGAGTGTTCATATCGTCCACAAATAGTGATTGAGCTTGTGATATCAATCATAAAAGATTGTTCAACCCTACTCAAAATAAAACACGAAATATCAACTTAAAACCCAATCGAAAAAATAAACGAGTAACGGCTGATCACTAATAGAAAAAAAAGAAAGACAAATGAACTACCCATGATGAATGAACAAGAAATTGATTCCCAGATATATCAATATTTCAAATGGATTGGGTTTTGAATGTCATGAGATGACAGAATTCGATTCTTCCACTATCTATCGGAATTTGCATCAAATTTGTACAATCTGATAATGATTATGACTAGAGCACTGGACAAAACAATATCGAATCAGAGTCACTATACGTCTTGATGAAAAATACTATGAGTATCACAAAATTCTGTTTATCGTTTTTCTGTAAAGTATTCACATATGTCATCGAATTGAAAACCATGGAATGAATCTAAGCTACAGCATCTTTTTTCAATAGAAGACCTGAACTTTGGAACTCATTGCCGACAGAGGTTTTTCCTGAGGCTGACAAATTTCAAAAATTCAAAGTGAACGTTAATTCGTATCCCTTCTACCTTGATTCACGCGGTGTTCTTTGAACAGTACAGGGTTCCTCTTTCGTGTGAATCTGCATATAAAAAAATATTAAAATTTATGCCTCCTTCAAATTCTGTTGATTTGAATAGACAATTAGCAATATCATGTTCGTCAGTTGTGATATCATGAGATACATAATTTTATGTCAAATCACAACATTATTCAATATATTATTGATGAAACGTTGGTCTATAAAATCGATGGTCCTTAAAATTCACAAAGTTCATGTTGCTTCAGTTCATTCAAGTGTTGTTACAATTTCCTATGAAACAATTTATTACTTTCATTGCAAGAATTGAATTTTTTTACATCAAAGAGCAAAATCGGGAACTGAAAAATGACTTCGAGAATATGATTAGGTTTCCATCCTTCATATCCCTTTTTATTTTTATTGGTACAGAAATCACCGTACTGGAATTCACACGTTAAACGGTGAGGCCTCGTTAATCCATTGTTCGCACGAGTTTCGATTTTTGGAGGTTGTCGGTAATAAAAAGATTTTGAACAAAATTATGCGTCTGGTGTTTCCAGGACGCATTTCAAAAATATTATCATAATATCGTGGAAAGATTATGGTTCACTGTTCAAGACCACCTCACAGAGAACATTGTCAATCAGAGCAAAACTTTTTCATTATCATATGTTATGTTCAGAAGAAGGTAAATTGACTGTTCAAGAGCTCTGTAATTGGAGTTGTGACAGTATATTTCAAAAGCGTAACTACTGTGTCAACAGCAACAGTGTCTGAAGATAGCAATAGTATTACACAGCAAGAGGAACTTCGAGACGTTGGTGACCAATATGAAGGTCTCCATATAACTTCAAAACTTTTGGTTCTAATAGGAGAAATCAATAGATCCAATAACTCCACTCTTATATAATGTTAATGTCGTCTAAAAGAATTTTTCCGCAAAACGTAAAAAAAATTTGACATTCCAGACAACAGAGTCAAGATTCCTCACTGGGAGGAAATGATATTTTCTTACAGTTGTTCTACGTAGATGTTGAGAACAGTTTCCATAGTGACTCAAGTAATTTTATTGCGAATTTCAAAGAACCATTTATTTGTAAATGAAATTATTCGCGTCTTTCACAAAATCAATTAATATCTCAAGAATTTTAAAGAATTCGCGGAAAAATAGTATGTTTACCTCATAGGATATCCCACATTCCTGGACTCTGTGCTGCGATCTTGTGAAAAAAATACTATTTTCTTGAAACCTATTACCATACGGCAATCCGAAAGTTTCGAACTGCCAACTTTGGTTCGTTAATAATTGTGGATACTGAATCGGGTAAGAAAAAAAGATCGATATAGCTTTTAGCTCCATATTTCTTATCTTTATCGCCGTCTCACTTCTTCTCCATCATCCTGAACATCTGCATATCTTCACATTTAGACTGTTGTGCTGTCAGAATTCAACAATACTTTTCAGTTTCACTGATTGAGACTCTTCTAACGAGAATGTTGAGACCTACAGAAAAACTCGCCCTCATAAATAATTTATGAAAAATCAATATCCTCTCTTTCGAGAATGTTATCAAACTCATAATATCGTCGTGCACAGCAAGTATCGAATGAAAAAAATATTTGTGGGAACGAGGGAATGTGACAGACTTGACACATGCCTGTTTCTTTCGAGCAGACGGAATCATCGATTCCAGACTTCTGAAGGCTTCGACTTTCTTCCAAAATTGAATTATCGCCACAAAAGGGAATAATATATGGTTGACGGCATATTGGATCTATTGGTACACCGCATCATTTCTTTGCCAGAAATCACATCCAGCGAGCAGAAGTTACGTGACCGAGATGAATGTAGTAATGAATTTCGCAATTTTTATTCGAATACTCTCGAAAAGTTTCCCGATGAAGCGACAGAAAACTCTCTGGCTCCGGCTGGCACGAAGTTGGCCAGACGAGGTGATGGAGAGTCAAGATTCCTCACTGGGAGGAAATGATATTTTCTTACAGTTGTTCTACGTAGATGTTGAGAACAGTTTCCATAGTGACTCAAGTAATTTCATTGCGAATTTCAAAGAACCATATATTTGTAAATGAAATTATTCGCGTCTTTCACAAAATCAATTAATATCTCTAGAATTTTAAAGAATTCGCGGAAAAATAGTATGTTTACCTCATAGGATATCCCACATTCCTGGACTCTGTGCTGCGATCTTGTGAAAAAAATACTATTTTCTTGAAACCTATTACCATACGGCAATCCGAAAGTTTCGAACTGCCAACTTTGGTTCGTTAATAATTGTGGATACTGAATCGGGTAAGAAAAAAAGATCGATATAGCTTTTAGCTCCATATTTCTTATCTTTATCGCCGTCTCACTTCTTCTCCATCATCCTGAACATCTGCATATCTTCACATTTAGAGTGTTGTGCTGTCAAAATTCAACAATACTTTTCAGTTTCACTGATTGAGACTCTTCTAACGAGAATGTTGAGACCTACAGAAAAACTCGCCCTCATAAATAATTTATGAAAAATCAATATCCTCTCTTTCGAGAATGTTATCAAACTCATAATATCGTCGTGCACAGCAAGTATCGAATGAAAAAAATATTTGTGGGAACGAGGGAATGTGACAGACTTGACACATGCCTGTTTCTTTCGAGCAGACGGAATCATCGATTCCAGACTTCTGAAGGCTTCGACTTTCTTCCAAAATTGAATTATCGCCACAAAAGGGAATAATATATGGTTGACGGCATATTGGATCTATTGGTACACCGCATCATTTCTTTGCCAGAAATCACATCCAGCGAGCAGAAGTTACGTGAC
Source organism: Zygogramma bicolorata (assembly GCA_032362365.1). Lineage (NCBI taxonomy): Eukaryota > Metazoa > Arthropoda > Insecta > Coleoptera > Chrysomelidae > Zygogramma > Zygogramma bicolorata. The sequence goes on from JAVJAQ010001619.1 coordinate 1,023,071, forward strand.
CGAGATGAATGTAGTAATGAATTTCGCAATTTTTATTCGAATACTCTCGAAAAGTTTCCCGATGAAGCGACAGAAAACTCTCTGGCTCCGGCTGGCACGAAGTTGGCCAGACGAGGTGATGGAATTTATTATATCTCATGGTGATAAAGATTGTCAAGGTGGAGCAAGGTTACCATTTGTAAGTAAAAAAATAAGGTATGGAATACGGTGTTCTTCACGATTTCCTCGAAATTTTGCAAAGATGATTCAGAACATTATAAAAACATCATAACAGAGGAAATTGTGAACTCTTGGAAGTTATGTCCATTTTTTGTGAAAAAATGGATGGTTCGGAAATGTCACTCTAGTAATGTGTAGGAGTAATACCAACGCTTTTGCTCAAATATTCTTGTCCAACACGTAAACCACTCATACACCTATTTACTGCTATTCTTCTTTCTCAAATAATATTTGATGATAATAGCAGAGTTCTGGAAACTGTAGAATTATTTCGATTTGATCGACTTTGTTTATAGTGGCATAATTCCATCCTTCTCTTCGCAGGATTGTAGGGACGAAATGCTTTTTCTAGAGTTTTCGAAAAGACAATTTATGAACATATAGTGGGCTTTGTGGAGGAAAATAAAATTATTGACAACGTTCAGTCAGGTTTTCGATGAAAGTACAGTGTGAAACAGCCTTCCAATGTGTTCTGGATGACTGTAAGAAAGTTTAAGAGAAAATCACATGACAGGTGCGGTTTTACTTTACCGTCGAAGTGCTCTCGCAACTGTGGATCAAAATAGTTGGATAATCATTTGAATACCAGAAAACAGAAACTATAATATATTCTCCGAAGAAATAGAAAGTGTTTATGGGGTTCCACAGGAAACTGTGCTTGGACCGTTATTGTTCATAATATACATTGATGTTATAAACGAAGCATCAGGAAAATTTAGAAAGCACTTGTTTGCTGATGACACAACAATTTATCTATCTAAAACAGACTCAGTACTTTTCGTGCAAGCTCTAAACGATTCAGTGAATCAAATACAAGGATGGTACTGTAGAAATGAGTTGAAAATTAATGACAATAAAACTGAATTCATGCTCATTGCAATTGAAAGAAATTACGCTGATTTCCTCAGGAAGAATATGGAAATAAAAATTGGTAATAATGAAATAATCGAGCGGTTAGAAAAATTCAAATACGTAGGTATCATACTTGAATATAGACTAACTTTCGAAGAACGTGCAGACTATTTGATAAGAGCAATAGCTTCTAAAGTAATTTGTTCATATAGAATTCCAAGATATCTCAATCTAGGGACCAGAAATTTTATATAGAACACCATTTCACTTCCCCATTTCACTTGCTGCTAAACTATTTCGTATTTACTGAACAAAAATCAAATATCTAGATTTCAAAAATTACAGAACCTATTAATGCGCCTAATTCTCTCGTGCAATAGACGTACTCCTATCACAATAATGATAATCAAACTGGAATGGTTGTCGGTAAAAGAATGTATCAGGCACTTATTTTTGTATTCAAAATAAGTAATGATGGTGTACCAGACTATTTCAAAGATGAAGTGAATTATAATTCCGAATATCATCACTCTGAAACGAGATATAGAAGAGTTTTCCATTTTCCCCAATTCCACAGAAAAATTATGAAAAACTTAATTTTCTTCAAAGGCTCAAGAGCATACAATGAATAATGAACTGAAATGAAAAGTGCACACTCTCAATTCTTTCAAAATTACTCTGAAAATCATATCAAAAGAATCTATAACAAAACCATAAATTACAAAAAGACAAATTGTATTCATATTTCTTCATTTTTGAATTTCGTTTGATTTCACTATTTCACATTCGATATTCCATATTTCCTCTGAATATAATTTTTTGATCATTCATATTTCTGATTATTTAAAGTTTCAAAAATTTATTCTTCGACTGAAATCCATTTCAATATTATTGCTTGTATTTGAGGGCATAATTATATTCATCTTCTATAAGATAACTTTTGTACTATTTAACAAGTTTCCATTCGTATTTTTGCTTTTTGATTGACTTTTGCTCATTCATTTTCTAAGATTGACTGTTGAATATTTGATTGTTCCAATCTTATTACCAATCGATTATTCCTCATTGATAGTCCCAGTCTAGATCGTTTTGATCTTAAGTTTCTAAATAGGTCTCAATATAGACAAAGAAAGGCCAGACTATTACCACTCAAAATGTGCGTTACGCTAGTGCAATAGAGAACCACTTTTTTCCACCAACTATCGTCGAAGTTTTGTTTTTGCATAAACGTGAAAAATTCTATTTTTATAAAAATTTCTATATTACTTTATTATGTCACTAATAATTTCATCAAACACCTACATTACTCCATATCAACGACACGTCTGAAATGAGAACACGACGCGACAAGTGCCCATCGAAAGAAGCAATCATATATCCCCCAACTTCCTGTTCTATCTCTGGAAATCGTGGGGAAAGTTTATTTTCCGGTCGAGAACAACGGTAAACATTCGGTAATTGCATTTTAATGGTAATATACCGCCGCAATCGTACGTGCATTTGATTTTATTGGAAAGCAAACAAATTTATTGTATTGTCAATAGTGCTTAAGGAAATACTTTACGTTTTTCATGGTTAAACAAATCACTTCCATTAATTTTATCGGCAGCGTATCGATCTTGATTTTATTTCGGAGAAAACAGTTCAGATAAATTGACTATAAATCGCCAAATCGGAATCCGGAAGCCATGAAAAGGCTCAATAATATTGCGGGGAAATAAATAAGCGGTACTGGGATGCGAAGGGGGTTTTTCAGGATAAGATATACTATGAGAAATAGAAACTTCTTGGGTCATTCTTTCACTCTGTTTCTTAACTTTGGATTTGCCGAGATATCGTATAGCGTAGGGAGAGAGAAGAAAGAAAAAGACATTTAGGACATGGACAAAAAATATTTCTAACGAAAATAAGTAGAGCTTATTGGGACCGTGCGCGACAACAGCGCCATTCATTTTGGATGCTTTGTGGGACATTTATATGCATTGTGCTTCATGGAGATTCTAAAAAAAGTTCGAGTACTCACCGGAAAAAAATGTATTCATTTTATAATTATGGCAATTGCATCCTCGCTCGCTTTGAACATTTGAAAAAAATTGTATTGCGTTAGACAAAAGAAAGGTGGGAAAATTATATTCGTTGGATCAATCGTGATGAAACTGGCGAATGCAGATCAATTGATAATATTTCAGAAGGGGAACGATCATGCATCTATGGATTTGTGGCTTACAATAGATTGGGCTGCAGTGAAATGTAATTTCGATAAATTTTTTACAGTCTGTCATCGAAAGGAAAGGTAAAGAGGTTGAGCGAATGTTGGAAGTCTGCGGAAAAAGTGCACTATGTGGTATGTGGTCAGAAATTGCCTTCATTGAGTTCAACAATAATTTGGATAGAAACCTCTGTTATACATAAGAACATCGATCAAATTACGAAAAAATTGTTTCAATTGCAGTTTTCACAGTATAGCAATTACAAATTCAACAAGTTCCATAGGAGGATTAATGAAAATTAATGGGGGATACTCTTTGAGAATATACAGTAATTATACAACATGAGATTATGCTCAAATTTCATTTCCGTTAACCGCAACATATATAAAATAGCAACTGTTAAAATCAAAACCAATAACATATTTTCCAAAAAGTTTGATGTGTCCTCGGGGGTGTTACATGGTGAAACTCTCAGTCCAACTCTGTTTTTACTATACATAGCAGATATCAATACTTATTTCCGCAGCAATGGGCTCGCAGCATTGACTTCGATCGAAGTATTGACATCATCTTACTACTTTATGCTGACGATCTAGTCATTTTGGCTGAGACGAAAATTGATCTCTCTCGCAAATTGGATATCCTTGAAAGATACGCCTTAGAAAATTGTCTTGAAATAAATTCGCACAAAAATATAATGCATTTGTCTAAGAACGGCTTCAGAACAAGTTATCCCTACCGTTTTCTCTTGAGCAAACTTGAAATTGAAATTGTAAATAAATATGTTTACCTGGGTGTAACTTTTGTTTCCTTCTCGCTTTTCCGTGAAATGGCTCTTACATGTGTTTCTAAAGCTAAACAAGCCATTGGCTCAGTTATCAACAGTATGGCTGAAGCAAAAATGAACTCGTGGGATGCACTGATAAAGCTATTCAAGTCTATCGTTGTGAGCACTTTTTCTAGCAGTTTATGTGTTTTGGGTGTCAATTACTGCGAAATGTTTGGAAAGAGTTCGAGTCAATTTCTTCAAAAGGTTACTTTAACTTCCTCGCAATTCACCAGATTGCTTAATACGCCTAGAAACCGATTCTATTAATCTCGAATACACCATCTTTGAATATGTCCTGAACAGGAAAATTAAACTTTCATCTATGAGCGATGATAGATATCCACGAAGGTGATTTTTCGAGTTACTCCTGTCTGATCAATGTGATATACGATTTAATTGAGTAAATAAAATCAAACAATGATTCGAGTCAATTAACAATCTTGAAATATTAACTCGACTTGATCACCACCTCTTATGCACCAACAAACACAAATTGCATCAAAAATTTGAATAAAATTGTCACAGTGAAGACCTTAACAAAATTGCAATCTGTAGATATCCACTTTTTCATCTAGGTTTTTCAGTTAAACCATATCCTGAAAGCTACCTTACCACTTATAGAACGTCAATACACGTCATCCGATTATTAACACAAATCTGCCTGAAATACAAGGACACTCTTAGGATATTAATCGAATTCTTCCACTGGTCCATCGATTTTGAAGAAATTTATTCTTTATGCAACACTCATCAACAACAGAATCTGCGGCATATTCTTTTTGAATGTCCCATACTTTCAGTCCTCCGTCATCCGATTATTAGCACAAATTCGCCTGGCATACAAGGACACTCTTAGGATATTAATCAAATACTTTCACTGGTCCACCGGTTTTGAAGAAATTTGCTTTTCATGCAACACTCATCAACAACAGAATCTGCGGCATATTCTTTTTGAATGTCCCATACTTTCAGTCCTCCGTCATCCGATTATTAGCACAAATTCGCCTGACATACAAGGACACTCTTAGGATATTAATCAAATACTTCCACTGGTTCACCGGTTTTGAAGAAATTTGCTTTGTATGCAACACTCATCAACAACAGAATCTGCGGCATATTCTTTTTGAATGTCCCATACTTTCAGTCCTCCGTCATCCGATTATTAGCACAAAATCGCCTGAAATACAAGGACACTCTTAGGATATTGATCAAATACTTCCACTGGTCCACCGGTTTTGAAGAAATTTGCTTTTTATGCAACACTCATCAACAACAGAATCTGCGGCATATTCTTTTTGAATGTCCCATACTTTCAGTCCTCCGTCATCCGATTATTAGCACAAAATCGCCTGAAATACAAGGACACTCTTAGGATATTAATCAAATTCTTTCACTGGTCCATCGATTTTGAAGAAATTTGTTCTTTATGCAACACTCATCAACAACAGAATCTGCGGCATATTCTTTTTGAATGTCCCATACTTTCAGTCCTCCGTCATCCGATTATTAGCACAAATTCGCCTGACATACAAGGACACTCTTAGGATATTAATCAAATACTTTCACTGGTCCACCGGTTTTGAAGAAATTTGCTTTTTATGCAACACTCATCAACAACAGAATCTGCGGCATATTCTTTTTGAATGTCCCATACTTTCAGTCCTCCGTCATCCGATTATTAGCACAAAATCGCCTGAAATACAAGGACACTCTTAGGATATTAATCAAATACTTCCACTGGTCCACCGGTTTTGAAGAAATTTGCTTTTTATGCAACACTCATCAACAACAGAATCTGCGGCATATTCTTTTTGAATGTCCCATACTTTCAGTCCTCCGTCATCCGATTATTAGCACAAATTCGCCTGACATACAAGGACACTCTTAGGATATTAATCAAATACTTTCACTGGTCCACCGGTTTTGAAGAAATTTGCTTTTTATGCAACACTCAGCAACAACAGAATCTGCGGCATATTCTTTTTGAATGTCCCATACTTTCAGTCCTCCGTCATCCGATTATTAGCACAAATTCGCCTGACATACAAGGACACTCTTAGGATATTAATCAAATACTTTCACTGGTCCACCGGTTTTGAAGAAATTTTTCTTTATGCAACACTCATCAACAACAGAATCTGCGGCATATTCTTTTTGAATGTCCCATACTTTCAGTCCTCCGTCATTCGATTATTAGCACAAATTCGTCTGACATACAAGGACACTCTTAGGATATTAATCAAATACTTCCACTGGTCCACCGGTTTTGAAGAAATTTGCTTTTTATGCAACACTCATCAACAACAGAATCTGCGGCATATTCTTTTTGAATGTCCCATACTTTCAGTCCTCCGTCATCCGATTATTAGCACAAATTCGCCTGAAATACAAGGACACTCTTAGGATATTAATCAAATACTTCCACTGGTCCACCGGTTTTGAAGAAATTTGCTTTTTATGCAACACTCATCAACAACAGAATCTGCGGCATATTCTTTTTGAATGTCCCATACTTTCAGTCCTCCGTCATCCGATTATTAGCACAAAATCGCCTGAAATACAAGGACACTCTTAGGATATTAATCAAATACTTCCACTGGTCCACCGGTTTTGAAGAAATTTGCTTTTTATGCAACACTCATCAACAACAGAATCTGCGGCATATTCTTTTTGAATGTCCCATACTTTCAGTCCTCCGTCATCCGATTATTAGCACAAATTCGCCTGGCATACAAGGACACTCTTAGGATATTAATCAAATACTTTCACTGGTCCACCGGTTTTGAAGAAATTTGCTTTTCATGCAACACTCATCAACAACAGAATCTGCGGCATATTCTTTTTGAATGTCCCATACTTTCAGTCCTCCGTCATCCGATTATTAGCACAAATTCGCCTGACATACAAGGACACTCTTAGGATATTAATCAAATACTTCCACTGGTTCACCGGTTTTGAAGAAATTTGCTTTGTATGCAACACTCATCAACAACAGAATCTGCGGCATATTCTTTTTGAATGTCCCATACTTTCAGTCCTCCGTCATCCGATTATTAGCACAAATTCGCCTGACATACAAGGACACTCTTAGGATATTAATCAAATACTTTCACTGGTCCACCGGTTTTGAAGAAATTTGCTTTTTATGCAACACTCATCAACAACAGAATCTGCGGCATATTCTTTTTGAATGTCCCATACTTTCAGTCCTCCGTCATCCGATTATTAGCACAAAATCGCCTGAAATACAAGGACACTCTTAGGATATTAATCAAATACTTCCACTGGTCCACCGGTTTTGAAGAAATTTGCTTTTTATGCAACACTCATCAACAACAGAATCTGCGGCATATTCTTTTTGAATGTCCCATACTTTCAGTCCTCCGTCATCCGATTATTAGCACAAAATCGCCTGAAATACAAGGACACTCTTAGGATATTAATCAAATTCTTTCACTGGTCCATCGATTTTGAAGAAATTTGTTCTTTATGCAACACTCATCAACAACAGAATCTGCGGCATATTCTTTTTGAATGTCCCATACTTTCAGTCCTCCGTCATCCGATTATTAGCACAAATTCGCCTGACATACAAGGACACTCTTAGGATATTAATCAAATACTTTCACTGGTCCACCGGTTTTGAAGAAATTTGCTTTTTATGCAACACTCATCAACAACAGAATCTGCGGCATATTCTTTTTGAATGTCCCATACTTTCAGTCCTCCGTCATCCGATTATTAGCACAAAATCGCCTGAAATACAAGGACACTCTTAGGATATTAATCAAATACTTCCACTGGTCCACCGGTTTTGAAGAAATTTGCTTTTTATGCAACACTCATCAACAACAGAATCTGCGGCATATTCTTTTTGAATGTCCCATACTTTCAGTCCTCCGTCATCCGATTATTAGCACAAATTCGCCTGACATACAAGGACACTCTTAGGATATTAATCAAATACTTTCACTGGTCCACCGGTTTTGAAGAAATTTGCTTTTTATGCAACACTCAGCAACAACAGAATCTGCGGCATATTCTTTTTGAATGTCCCATACTTTCAGTCCTCCGTCATCCGATTATTAGCACAAATTCGCCTGACATACAAGGACACTCTTAGGATATTAATCAAATACTTTCACTGGTCCACCGGTTTTGAAGAAATTTGTTCTTTATGCAACACTCATCAACAACAGAATCTGCGGCATATTCTTTTTGAATGTCCCATACTTTCAGTCCTCCGTCATCCGATTATTAGCACAAATTCGTCTGACATACAAGGACACTCTTAGGATATTAATCAAATACTTCCACTGGTCCACCGGTTTTGAAGAAATTTGCTTTTTATGCAACACTCATCAACAACAGAATCTGCGGCATATTCTTTTTGAATGTCCCATACTTTCAGTCCTCCGTCATCCGATTATTAGCACAAATTCGCCTGAAATACAAGGACACTCTTAGGATATTAATCAAATACTTCCACTGGTCCACCGGTTTTGAAGAAATTTGCTTTTTATGCAACACTCATCAACAACAGAATCTGCGGCATATTCTTTTTGAATGTCCCATACTTTCAGTCCTCCGTCATCCGATTATTAGCACAAAATCGCCTGAAATACAAGGACACTCTTAGGATATTAATCAAATACTTCCACTGGTCCACCGGTTTTGAAGAAATTTGCTTTTTATGCAACACTCATCAACAACAGAATCTGCGGCATATTCTTTTTGAATGTCCCATACTTTCAGTCCTCCGTCATCCGATTATTAGCACAAAATCGCCTGAAATACAAGGACACTCTTAGGATATTAATCAAATACTTCCACTGGTCCACCGGTTTTGAAGAAATTTGCTTTTTATGCAACACTCATCAACAACAGAATCTGCGGCATATTCTTTTTGAATGTCCCATACTTTCAGTCCTCCGTCATCCGATTATTAGCACAAATTCGCCTGAAATACAAGGACACTCTTAGGATATTAATCAAATACTTCCACTGGTCCACCGGTTTTGAAGAAATTTGCTTTTTATGCAACACTCATCAACAACAGAATCTGCGGCATATTCTTTTTGAATGTCCCATACTTTCAGTCCTCCGTCATCCGATTATTAGCACAAATTCGCCTGACATACAAGGACACTCTTAGGATATTAATCAAATACTTTCACTGGTCCACCGGTTTTGAAGAAATTTGCTTTTTATGCAACACTCATCAACAACAGAATCTGCGACATATTCTTTTTGAATGTCCCATACTTTCAGCCCTTAGACCTGCAGTACCATTCTTAGCTAACTAAAAATCTTTTGTGATCTCATTAGAAAGTATCAATTTTGAACAGACAAAATAATTGTATTTTTACCTATTATTCGAAGTATTCAAGCTGCGCTCTTTCCTTATGAACGAATAATAGAACTATATTTTTCTCATATTATGCCATACTAGTTGAAATACTCTTTCCTTTCTATTTTTTGGCTTCAGCTTATTTTTTCATTCTCAAATATTGTGTGAACCAAACGATTGTTATAAGATTTTTGTCTTTGGAAAGAATAAACATATTATATTATTATTATATTTCAACTACTACAAATTCTGAATTTAGCAAATAGTAACACGCAGCACATAATTTTTTTGCAGATGGTGATCTGTTTCAGCTTTATGTATTCCCTGATTCAAAAGCAAACAGTCTATAGATCATCAGTGGCTGCTGACAGCAAAGAAATCGTTGGCTCAAAATAGAAAACCAAGGTTTCGAGAAGCACTTTCATCAATAGAATTCCGTGGTTTCTCCATAAGAATACCTTTGAAGGAAAAACATAAACGTTTCATTTTTCTTCTTTCGACCGTTTATTGAAACTTTTGATTCCTGTAGGAATGAATCTCTGGTTGTTTTTTCTGAAGAAGGTTCACGAATATTTCTCGAGACTGATAATCTTCAAAACTCAGGAGTGAATATAGGTTTATTTATATCTGCCCTGAACTATCTGATATATTCCCGTCATGGAAACCTGAAGAAACCTGGAGAAATCGCCGCGTTTGTCACAAGTGGATTAATCAGTGCCTATGAAAAGACAGATATTGAAAATGAAAATCACAATACAAAAATTGAAGAAATATGAAACTAGTTGTGGAAATTTGTGAGGATTTATGGATATATACATAAATCCTCAAACTATACTGCAAGTAGTGCAAGTGAAAACAGCAAGCTGTATTTCAAATTTCAATAATTGCCGACATAAAACCGTTTGAAGTTTTCAGTTCCCAATATCGAGCCATAAAACTGCCAGTTCCATTCGCAATTGTATAAATAACTTCAATCATAGCAGGCAATCACCAGCAGGATATCATAAAGCTCCCGACATCAAACGGGACGTTTAAAGCATACTTCGCATCCGTGGAACAGAAATGATTTGTAAACACTGGTGTAACGGGTATGACAACGCGTGGCCATCGGATGATAATTGCGGAGAATTTACCACCAGAAAAGGATTATTCAAACAACGTAAAGGATTTGGGTTTCAAAATTATGGTTTCGTTGAGCGGACGAGCAATTCAATATTTGGCAGTCCTACAGAGTAAGGTCGCAAAGAGATAGTATATGATTTTGAACTCATAGGGTATCCAAAGTCTCGAATGGGTTTATGAAATAAGGTATTTTGAAGATGAAATTTTGTTTTAGGGGTTAATTACCCCAATTATTAAATTGAACTGGTCGATACTTGATGAAGATCCAAAAGGTTTACAATAGCTTCCTCAATCAGAATTGATATTCTGCTATTGTACAACGAAATGCGTGTTGAGGTACATGGATTGTATTGGAGTTCATAACTAATTTTAAAAATTCCCACGTTGGCATTTGAGAACTGTTGAACTTGATGCAATATAAAGAAAAATTTAATTTTAAAATTAGCTTGTCTGTATAAAAAAATTGTGTGAAGAATTTAATCCTGAATTGTTCTTACTCACATGATATTGTTCAATATTTCCTAGCATACTTTCATAAGAGTTTTCCGTTACGAGGTGAATACAAAAAGTATATTTTCATAAAATCCGAATTATACCAGCAGATTGTGAATTGGAAGTATGATTATGATATATCAATGGTAAATCCATACCAAATCGTAAAGGAAATATAGATTCCATTTGAGATATGAAAATTAGATGCGCTTCCGATCAAACCGAAAGTTATACTCTCTAAATTGTACACTCATGGCTTGAAATCGAAGTACCGAATATGAATTATCCATTTAAAAAAATAACGTAGATGCAGCGGGGTTAATTGGTTCCGGGTCACCCGGTGTAGTTTTGAATTTTCACTCCTAATTTTGAACTCCATCATAAAATTTTCAGAATGCTTTTATTGTATAACCACAATTAAATGTTTTTCTCTTATTCTGCTCCGACTCATCTCATGTTATAAACCAACCGCTAGAGATGAAATGAATATCTACCTATTTATCTATCTTTTCGATAAATTATGAGTTGCCCGTGATAATAGAGCGAGTTGGAGCCGCAGTGCTCACACGGTTTATAATTACCTTCGGAAACGGAGCTGCTTTCTCATTCATTTTTAATTTGGTTCTGGGACTTCAGAAACAGGGTTGATGTGTCTGATTTTTAGTGCTGTTTTGATAGCGACCGTATATTATATTTATTTAATTTGGGAAGCACATTCAGTGTCAAAGAGTGTGCGAATGAAAATACTTTTCCGCAATAAGGGGGATAATAAGAGATTTTGAGGAATCACTAAAGAAAATATTCTGACCACTGGCAGTGTAGGAAACAGAATTTGTGGAATGAAATATCATCAAAAGTCAAATATTCATTATTTCTGAGAGGTTGTTTCATTATTCTATCATTAGATTGCGATAATCTCAATAGTTGTATATATTTGATAGTCTGGAATGTTTAACCCTAGTTTGAATCGGACGAAACAGTACATGGCGAAGTCAACATTGAATAATAACGGCCATAATCATTACCCCAATTCAATGCTCTTTATAACAAATTCTGTATTGAAGGTAAAAACAAGTGGTTTAGTATAATAAAGTGATCAAAAAACATTTGGTCTTAGTAGCGTTCGAAACAAAACCTACCGCCTTCTATTATTACAATATCATTTTATTTCATAGGCGAATAATTGTTGTCTGCAACAAGTTATGGTGACTAATTATTTACAGTTCTATTGTCGATATTGTTTAATCAAAGTTTTCTTGGTTTTCCAACCTACTACAATCTGAAAAAAATTAAATTCAGTTTACGGAACGTCAATAAAGATGAGTATTTTTGTGTATCAATATTTGTATTTTTACATAGGCAAATTCGAGTTGCTGACTAATTATCCAAAACTGTTGTTCAATTAGCGCAGCAACTTCCCAGGGTGAATCAGAAGTCGACACTTTTATAGATTTCAATAGTATATCTTTCATCGAGAGTTTTTGAGAGTTTTTTGAGGTTCAACCCTCGTATTTTTCTGGACGACCTGAGAGGAGTGAAACTCACATTATTTCAATCTTGTCTATTGTCAACGTTCACTTGGATAAGAAATTTCTGTCAGAAAAATATTTTCTCTATCTCCTTTATAACTTTCCATTTCGAAATATCATTATATAATAGTTTCACGCTATTTTTTGACTTTATTTTTTTAAATTTTATATTATTTTTTTCAGATTTTTAGCTGGTGTTTTGTGGAATATCATTGATATTCAAAGTTTTGCAGTATTTTCTTACTGCAAATATAATTTCATATAATCTACACCGCTAATTAGATTGTATTACCTTTTTGAGGGCTTTGTTGTGAGTACCCAAGAGATATGTTATCAATTTGAATATTTGAAATGGTGAAGTTTTGAGACAACCAGACCCCCCACATCTAGGGTTGCCATCTGTTCGGCTTCAGCCAGATATACTGGACTTTTTCCGGCCCTGTCTGACCCAAAATTTGTGTACCCGGCATTGTCAAGCTTTTGTAAGCTTTTTGGTCCGCTCCAACAAACGACAATAAAATTTTTGATCAATTTCAAAATTTCATTAATTTTTTAAAAGATGAAAAATAAGGACATGAGTAATTTGAACTATCCGGTAATGCAAAATTCTATTCTGAACCCCTGAAGTTAGCTGAATACGATTTTGCAATTACAGGTCATAACGCTAACATTGAGAAAATGTAATGAACTTCAGAGACAATTTCGAAGATGATATTCAACGATGATATTCAAATCTAACATAGGACGACAGTCAATTTATCATACAGGAATAATTTTTTATAATAGATTACCAGATGCAATGAGGAAATATGGAAAACTCCGTTTCAAAGCCAACTTAAAAAAAACATTTAATGAAATAGATAATTGGCAATTCTTTATTTATTTTTTAATTGTCATTTTTTTTCATTTTCTACAATGAAACAGTCTGATTTTATTGCCTTTTTTTCCTTTAATGTATACTATTCTTAGAGTTAATATTTTTCCCTTCTATAAACTTTGTAGTTTCTTGGGAAATGAAAAAAGTTATCATGGGTTGATTGATCATGATCATTTTAAAATATGATATCTGAAGGAAGCGACGTTTCAGATGGGATTGGTGAAAAAAAAATAAGGCCAACTAGTTAGAGATTTTTGAACAAATTTCAAATTATAATTCAAATAACAAAGATAATTTTCAATTTTATAGTTTTATGCCCAGAGAAATATTATATTTTGTTTCTGTCCGAATAATTAATTGAATCAGTGTCCGAGAAGTTAATATTCGGCTTTATATAGCACCAGCTCCGGCTTTTGTATTTCGTGAGGTGGCAACCCTATCCACATCGCCTAAGGTTGAAAAGCTGCCGTGAAAATTGGGTCTGTAGAATCATGTCAACTTCAGGTCACCCCTTTTGAAATTTCAGCTCATATTTCCAATCCAAATGGAAATCACAGCATAATTATTGTTCACTTTTATAGTCTCTGTCTCTGAGCGCATATTACCACTCACGGATAACTGATTCTGCTAGTTTCAAACAATTGTCAAAACTATCCTACGGACGCGATAGATGGGAATATAAAAAAAATAACCAAACATACTTCCTAATACTCTAGTTCCATTACGAAACGCAAATCGACAGAGTCTGCACAAAAGTTTTGCAAATGGAGCGGAATCCAACTTCAGGATAATAGAATAATCCAGCATGATTTGTAAAGCGAAATAGGTATGAAGTGTTGGTATCTCTACTGCAAGTTGTTCGCTTTGTTCGATCAAGCAACGGCGGAAATGGCATTGCAAACATACCCATAACAATGTAAAACTTTTTATTCGCTGAAAGTTCAATAATCTCCGGGGTATTTCAGCGCCGAACATTGCTTCCAGCGGTATGAAAAGTATGCACGAACAAATGAACAACGAGAGATGATCGCCATTCAGTTAGTTCCACTCCATTTCAGTACGTTTTCTGACTGCTCATTTAGTATTTCAAAATGGCTGTCACAGGTGCCAGTAGTAAGGGGATATATAGCTCGTAGTAACTACGTGCTTTTTGAACAGGGAGCCTGGAAAAACGAGTGAAATATGAGGATTTCAGGGCTAATCAACTCATACTCCTTGTTCAAAGCTGAAGGGGTATTCTGTAATTTCAATTTCTCCACATTCAGGTTACCAAAACAAAAACAAAATTCCGAAACAGTTGCAGTTATAACGTGTATAATTCGAACTCTCATTTTTGGACAGGTCTTGAAAACACACCCTATCTGATTATCCATTACAAACGTTTACCTGAAATATATGCTTGAAGTGAATTACCTTCATGCTTTCTCCTCAAACACTCATCAAGACTTACGGTCAGTTGTAAGAACTCCAGTAAACTTGGTTTAGCTACTAAGCATTAGCCAATCTAATATGTTATTGCTCAACATGATCTCTGTTTACTGGAATTTCTACAACTGGCGCTTAAGCATGAATAGCGTAGTGTTAGGACAATATATTATAGGCAACAATTAACCTACGTCAACCAGATGATGGATGATATGAACACTAACCTTCGCAAATCTCTGGTGTCTTCATCGAACTCACGATAGTGTCAGTCAAAAACAGTACCATCACACAAAATGTTACACAATTTAGTGGAAGCACAATCACCGCCATAATTGGTTCTGATTAAATATGTGGATTCACTTTATAGAACAGTGTGATGATCACTATTCACAGGTTGAAGTCACAAGTTATATTCACAGCATAATTGAAATAAAGACAGGCTCCAACATATTCTTGACTGGAAGTTCCCGGTTTGCTGATGTTTGTCATAAGACTCATGGATGTGGTGAACCCCACTGGAGCACCTGAAAACAAAAATATTTTATCAATTTCCGATATGTCATCGTGAGTTTCATGACAAAGATATGCCTTTAAATTTATTATCTGAACAGAGAAGCGCAATGCTACCACTCATGATTTCATTTCGAAAAATAGTACTCTGATTTGTATTCAGAATCATATATTGGCTCGAAGCATTAGGAATCATTGTTTCTTATTAGCCATTTGAAACAAACAGGATTCGAACAGATATTTACTGATTATTTCTCAAGTAGAATATTCTCAAACTAGAACAATTTTTCATTTGTTTCTTGCCCTTGACACGAGTAGGGTCTTTTTAAATGCATCTTTCAGAGGTGATTTCAACAAGTTGATATTGGGTTGCTGGTAGACACGCATTCGAGGGAAAGGTTTCCTGACTCTAGTGGCATCATTCATGTTTTTCAAGCAAAGTATGATATCGACATGGTGGTAGATAGCTGAACTGAATCAGCCAAAAAGTTGTACGGGATGTGTTGAATTAAAAATTGTTCGTTTCGTTAACCAGCTGACGAACGTCACCCCTCAGAAGTCAAAACTTCGAACGATGAATTGACGAGGTCTTTCCTTTTAACGTGCGATTACCCAGCACGGTGGCCTGGCGGAATCACAGATCAACTTCAAAATGGTCCTAGCAAAAATCGTATTATGCTTTGTTCGAATTGGACATGAGACATTCAAGAATTTGAAATTGTCAATCGTCTTAAATTCTCAGGGCTACGAAATTGGTAAGTGTGACCAAAAGATAAGGTAGACAGTACAAAAGTCAGGAAAATATATCAAACCAGTTATCAAGACTGCAATGAGAGACACATTGGCCAGAGTTGACGTCCTATAAAAACCCGCTTTGAAGAACATTATTCACATGAGTAGGAAAGTCCAGTGTCGCCAAGCATGCTCTGATTAATGATCATAGAATTTGTGAAAGCAATCTGAGATTGATCAAGACTGCATTGAACGAGGCTCTTCGATACATTGGGAGTCTAGATATAGCAAAATGAAAAAGTGATATGAATGGTACCAGAGGTCCTATTTCAACAGATCGGAGCAAAACTGAACCCTGCTGGTAGTGCTTGTCCGCATTACCTTGGATTGTTGGATATGTAAATATCTAACCCAATTTTTCGGGTTCGGTACAGATTTTTTCGTTTTGAAGATCCTAAATTGTTTGCGAAACGTGTGCTGAGGGCAAGTAGTATCAGTTAGAAGAGAAATTAATCATTAGCAAAAGTGCCATTACAAATTGACAGAGAATTATGTTATAGGGTTTTTTTTATTCCTCCTCTTGAAACATTTTCACGAATGAGCCCAAAAGGCAAAGACTTATGCGAGCAACGGAAATAAGGAAGAAGCAAAATGATGGGAACTTGATCTGATAGACCATGATTGAATAAAACCTGACTCATGACGCCAATAAACAAAACAACGAATAAATATATGCAACAAATCACCAAAGAAACGCGTCAAGCTGAGGTTCGATCAAAACTGATTGCATTTTCAAAATTGTGCTCCTTTTGTTCTTGCCTTCACTTAGGACGGAAAATAGAATGCAAGCTACTACTGCTCAACAAACAGATAATATGTTTTCCACAAATCACTAGGAAATTTTGACATTCTAGGTAAAATTTCTCAAACAAAAATGTTAAGATTTCTTTACTGTAAAGAAATGATATTTCCATTGTAATCCAATTTCGAAGCACCATTCATTTGTGATTGGTATTATTCGCAATTCTTTCAAAATTAATTACTACCTGTCAAATTTCAAACGATATGCGAAAAAATATTATGTTGCTTGCAAGAATACAAAATACTCTATTTCATATCATCTGAAAGGATCCCCATGAATTCGTAAAAGGTTTTTGCTGGATTTGTTGGCCGTGGACTGCAGGTTTTTATGCCAAACGGTTGACTCTATTGCAAATACTACAATCAGAGTACTGATTCTCTGGACAGTTTTTCTCCTAGAGCTCCTTGATCTTCTCTTGGAGTAGATCTAAGAAGGAAAATGGTGTGTATGCTCCAAATGTGAATGGAAATAAGTAAATATAGTTTTTTTCATTTCATTTCATGCCAATAATTATGAACAAAAAAATATTACAGTTTCCTGTATGATTTTCACTTACAATGGGTTTACAAAACCGCGACACGTGTTTCGCTATTACAATAACTTCTTCAAGCAAGATAAAAAAAAATTAAAAAAATTATTTTTTTTTCATCTTGCTTGAAGAAGCTACTGTAATAGCGAAACACGTGTCGCGGTTTTGTAAACCCATTGTAAGTGAAAATCATACAGGTAACTGTAATATATTTTTGTTAATATGGATTTTCATCAAGTATCGGCCAGTTCAATTCAATTCCAATAATTATGTCCCATCACAAACCATTGATAATCTATGAAGTACAGATCCAACCCGTTTTAGGATACTGTGGACCGTTTCATCTTTGGCTATTCCATTGTGATCGATCCGACGAGAACAATCTTTTCACTTTCTAATTGTAGATCTATCAATCTATCGCACTCATTTCTTCTTGCAAATTTATTTTCAAAGACGGTCCAAACAGGGAAAAAAAATCGATCGAAATCAAATGATCTCTTCCTTGGCAACCACGGTGTTTTCGGAACATTCCGAGAGTTTTCCATTCATTCAGATCTGAATATAAAGAAAATCTAGCCGAATGAATCTGCTTCAATGAATTTCATCAATACTCGACATAGAAATCACAGAACTGACTTCTGTGGATGCGATTCTCGATAATGACAGGTTCCTCTAACTACAAGTCGGAATTAGCGCAATCTAAAGGGGTCTACCAACCGATACTGGTTTCATTAACCTGACTGTGATACTGAATCCACCATCGATCGATACGTATAAGAAGATTATAGTCCAGTCGAATTGTATTTAAAGGTGGATACTCAGCTCTTATATGGTGACTTCTGTTGTCAACTCTTTCTTGGCTTATCATAGGGAATGCTCTATTCACCCAACCTCGTGATTTCTTCCCCGATAATTGCCAAATTGAATATTGAAAGAAAAAAAATTATAAAAATAGTCTATTTTCAAATATTGCATGTGAAACACCAGAATTTTGCTGAAAATTAAAAAAAGGTATGGCATGAAATTTTTTAGAAAAATCCGTAGTTCAAAATTCCAAAAGCTCGTCTCCAAAAGCTACATAGTTTGAAAAAACAACAAAAAATAGTACTATTACAGGCTCAGAGAAGCTATTACACGATAAAACAAGAAAAAGGTATACATCACTTCAGTCAACTGAATGGATATGATTTCATTTCCCTCAAAGTACGATGTGAATTCCGCTAATCACAGAGAACACAATAATTGGTTACCAGGGACAACCTTGTAGAAACGTCACAATTCCGAGCTGTCCACCTACAAACTCGAAATCGAAGTTGTTTCATTCAAGAATAAATAAATGAACTCATATCTGAAATATTTTCTAGTTTATTGAGTCAAGTTTGAATCGTCGAACATTATTTTTTTTTTCTGGAATTTGGAGACTCACATCTACTCTTCACACTAATGTTGGTTAGAGTGTTAGCCCACTTCCCAGTCGTGGGTTATAGTCCCACCAAAATCGACTTTTTTGGCCTTTTTTCAATTTGACATTACAAGGGTTTTTCATAAATATCGGAGAATACTCTGTACCTCATAAATTGATTATTGATATGATATTCGAAAGAGAGTTTTGAAATATTCACCAGGTCGAAGAAAAAATCACTGAACTTCAATGGATATTATTGCCACTCGCTTACGGTGTTTTACAAACTACTATTGAGCGATTCCATAAAAAATGTCCACCCATCCATTATATTTTGAGCTGATTTGACTGGTCTAGTAGCAATTTGTTCGCTTTCGAATCGTTCGTATGGTATATTTCCATAGACCAAGGACTTGACTGAACAATATCCAAGTCAAGAGTATTTGTTTGACAAATAAACTGGCATGCGAGCTAGGACGTTGTGTATATTTATGAGGTTGGAAGATCAATTCCTTCTTATGTTCTGTTTATTGGTTTTTCTTATATCGAATGCATATGAATTTTTCCAAGTCAACTGATGAATTGTAGTGGTTGGGGAAACAAACAAGGAAAAAATTTCCCTGAGGGGAATTATTTTATTTGTTCGCTATGTCTTGAAACGATTCCCCCTTTCCAATTGGAATAGGTTTTCGTGATTCTATTCAGTTGATACTACAGAGGGCGGCTGTGTTTCAATGAAAAAATATACATTCAGTTTTGAGAAAGGAGGCCCAGGGAGCTGCAACAAATAATATATTTCAGAAAGGCAATACCCATAGAGCTATTCCAAAAATTAGGCATTTTGTGGCGTTTCGAGAATGTTACCAAAGTTTCAAGAGGCATTCGATCTCAGCTACGTTTCATCTGATTAGATTGTCTGATTCTCGCTCCTGGTTAAGTTTATAGAATACAATCAACTTTGTGCAGTAAAAGCATTAGAGGTGAATAACTTCATCTCAAGAACCAGAATTTTCTGTTAGGTGTTTATTAGCGCCTCTTTATTATTATTTTAGTTTTAGCTATTTCTTTGCTGTTTGCTTGATGAACAAATTGAAGAGAGAGAGGCAATGGAGTTCTTTCAAATGGACCCTTTTCTTGACTAGTTCAAGAAATTGAGCCGAAAGAAATAGATAAGGGACATTTGTTAACGACACTGAATTTGCTGATCTACATCTTCAATAATATCCAATGAAAGAAATGGAAAAGCGACTGAAAAATTTTTACTTGATTTCTAAAGGTAGCATGTCCTCTATATATCGCTGAATAAACCTCAATATATCGGTAAAATAATTCAAAATCATTATAGATGAAAGTTTCATATCATGGTTAGAAATTGAATTATTGAATGAGGAATCGAGCGTAGATTTTCATTATGAAGATACACCCTTCATCAAAAAAGCTGAATAGTTTGCAGGGTTATAAAAAAAGACCTGAATATGGTAACTGAACTACTCACGGGGCACTTTCTACTTAGGTACCACCTCGTTCAAATGGTTAGGGCTGACAGTGAGGACTGTCTTCAATGCGGTATTGCTGCCGAATCTGTTGAACAATTGCTTTGTGAATGCCAAGCTATGCATAATGCTCAAGTTTCTGAAAGGGGTGGCATTGGTATCCTTCGACATGAAGGAAGAAGCCCTAAGAAAACTGATCCGCTTCATCAGTTGCACAGAATTTTGAGCCTGAATATATCAGGGTTGTACATGACGCATCTTTAAAAACTGAATACTGAAAGGCTGACCCTACAACAATCTATCATCAAGGTAAAGAAATATGACTCCTATGATTTTTATCATTATCTCCCAAAATTTTGGTCCACCGTGATCTGAATCCCAGAAGTGGAAGATCGTGGACACATCATGGCCTCACGTTGAATTGAAATCTAGAAAGGATGAACTTTCATTCACCTTTTTTCGACAGAGTCTATGAATTACTGTTCAAATTCCAGCATCCAGTGAATTCGAAATTATTGTGAGTTCAGCACTTCGTTTTCAAGACAAGAGAAGTCCAAAACCTCACCCCACAACAAGGTTATTCATATAATACAAGCAAAGATTTCCCAGACCTCTAACAGCAAACATAAATCACAGTCGTTTTTGTACCTGAATGTGCCTGACCCTCTCGAACGTACGTCGATTATCACATCAAAACAATGCAACTCCATTCCCAGCCATTCGTGCACCTGCTAGACCGCTTCTCCATTGTTTCATAATTAGTCGGAGCTGGTTCATGGCAAGCCCGAATTGTAAGGTGTTATTCGCAGGAATGGAAGGGGACGCGGTCTTTCTATCTGGGTGAATTCCTGCCGTTATTAATGTTCCAGGTAACCTGGAACAAGGAAAGTACATTAATAAAAGTCATGGTAATTATTATGGATGTGCGCTGGGTGGTGAGATATATTTATGAGGTATTTCGCGGGGTCGGGTAAATTGGGTTTTTCGGCTGTGGTTTATTGGTTCATTGTGGATATCCGACACTTCCTGAGGTTGATGGGATATGGCTTTTTGAAATGTTGTCTGAGTCGCATAAGTGAGACGTTCACTTTGTATGAATTCTGTGAATGATACAATAATATTCTGGTAACTGTGATATACAGTCAGTGGACTGAGAGGAAACTCAAGTATGACGTCAGCCAGTCTAGGAGCAGAGACCAGGTTCTTGAAGAGGAGAATATGAAATCTCTGTTGAAACTGCATATCCTTCTCCCTCTAATATAGTTTGGTGGTTATTCATTTATTTATTTCCCAAGAAACACACATTATGTTTATAGTAGGGAAAAAAATACAATAATATAAATAAAAAATGGAAAGGAAAATAAAGTAATAAAATCGGAATACTTCCAAACATCACTTATGTAAATTCACAAGTGTGCAAAAAGTAAAAATGTTACTTTGAAACAAAAAAGTCTAACTTACGATAATAAATATTTTTTCAAATCTTTTCTGAATTTCAGTTTGCCACAAGATTTCAAATAATTTGGTAATTCGTTATAATATTTTATGCCTTGAAAATAAATTGATTGTTGACCCATACTTGTTTTCATTTTCATAACTGACAAATTGTTCGAATGCCATGTAGAATGGTTATGATGGTTACTAACAGGTTTGAAAACCAAGTTAGAGTGTTTGAAGTTATTTTTAATTTGGTGAATGACAGTACAAATTTTGAGTTTATGAAGGGAGGAAATATCTAGAAGTCGTTTTGGTTTGTATAAGTTGACTGTAGGTTCCTGGTAGTCTAATTTGAATATACACTTGACAATTTTGTTTTTTAGTGTTCTCAACGGTCTGATCACATTTCGTTTTTGCCGATCCCCAAACAGAAACCAAATACTGGAGTTTGGAAAACACTAAAGAATGGTTAATTAATTTCAGATATCTTAACGGCAAACATTTCCTAATTTTGAATAAAATACCGATTATAGGTGATATTTGTTTTCTTAATATTTCAATGTGTTTTAACCACGATAAATTTTCATCGATATACAAACCTAGAAATTTTAAAATTGGAGAATACTTGATATTTTAAAAAAATATCCATTGAAAAAATAAGAATCGACATTTCTGAGTACCCTCCAAATTTATTTTGCTTCCAGGTTGGAATATCAAGCTGACAATTATGTGCTCTGTTACACTACTGGATCTCATCAAGTTGTTTATCCTTCGAGTCTGCTTGTAGCTATCTTGCTTTGATGTCTATATGATCAAAAAGTTGAGTTCTGCGATAAAATTAAATACTACTCCCAATTTTTCTAACAACAGCCCCAAGTGTGAGGGTATTGTCTGATTTAACTGGAGCGATTGATAGGTACAATGATATTTTCTGTGACTTTCAATCAATACACGATAGTTACAAGTTCTATGAAAACATTTCCGTTATTTCCGCTCGTTACCTGAGTAAAAGTCACAACCACGTCACGCGTGAGCAATGGATCTCGCCTGTATTTTACTTTCAGTTCTCTTGGGTTGGTCTCCGAGGACAATAGAATTCCACAATTTTTCAGGATGAGGAGGGTCCCAATATACGGGGTAGAGACATCAGAGACCACTAGCAATACGAAGGAACCAGTAGTATCAGTGTAATTGAGTCTTATCACGGAGTGCAAATTCGATAATGTGCTTTAATAGCCAAGGAACACCACAAAACATCTACGGAGGTCGTAGTAAACCGAGCCATGGCCTAGCTCCTTGAAAAATGTTATTTCGTCTTACTCGCGAGACTGTACAATTGAGGAAGAATTAAAAAAACTTGAAGTTGTCTGTCACAAAAATACAAGATCTAACTGACGTTTCGAAAAACAAATCCGATTCCGTCTTCAAACCTTATCACAAATCTTTGCATCCATAAAGGTTTTCAGGAAGATATGTCAAGCGTGTGAATTTTGATAGAGCATTCTCTCATTTGATAAGGATAGCCAGGTGCGTTGAGATGCAAATATCCCCCCCCCCCTCCCCATGAAGATGTTATGAGCAGATTCTTTCAATATTTGTTTCCTACCTAGACATAATTACTAATGGACTGGCCTTTATGACAGTTTTCCATACAACACGACGCGAAATATAATAGAGAGAGAAAGGATATGCATACTGAAGTGATATTGAGAAGGGCAGAATGATAATGCAAGACTTGAATTACTTTCTTTATCTGTTACATTGAGGGAGAAATTCGCTTAGAGGTTATACTTGAAGTTTTCTATCTTGCCTCTCTCTCCCAGGGCCAGTCCATTAGTTATGTCTATGGTTTCCTACCAAAACAAGCCCATTGCTTCCTCTTGCTGTCGCCCGAGGGTCATTCCATTCTACTGTGTGATCTCCATAGGCAGGGAGAATGTGTTCTGTTAATTTCGAACCACCACAGAATGCTTTGTCAAATTTTACACGTTTGGCATATTTTCCTGAAAACCTTTATAGAAGCGAAGGATAGTAATGAGTTTTGAAAAGGAGATTTGCTTTCCGAAACTTCAGTATTTCAAGTAATAATATTTTATATACAGTGTTTTTCTTCGATGCCTCCTTCCTTTTATTTCTGGAACGAGTCAACTCAAAGAATTGAAACTTGGGATACTAAAATTGATGCATGAATATTATAATTTGGAGTAAAAATGAGAGATGAAAATTTCAAGATGGCGACTACACGCCATCTGTAAAAAAAATCAAATGGAAAGGGAAGTCTTGTGATACATCATTTGGAAGCTCCTGACGACCTGAACCTTTGTATAGGAAGTCAATATCTTCACCTACTACAAAATGATGGGGCAGTTATTTTTTGTTCATAAAAAAAGACAAAAATGTCAGTACGACAACGAACATCATTGTTCAGTTCAAATATATTCTTTAGTTTTCGATATTACAAGTAGATAGGTACCACGTGAACTATCTCCATAATTCCTACAAGATGGAGCACCACCACATTGAGTAGAAAATTATTTTAATAACACTTTCGTGGTCGTGGGTTCAGCCATCGAGGCCCTACGGAATGGCAAGCTCGCTTGCCAGATTTGACACCTTTAGACTTTTTTCATTGGCTATTCGAATAGGCTGTTCTCATATCGAGACGTTTAAGGCAACTATTTCGAGCACCATGAAATTAATGACTTAAAAACATTAATGAAAAGAAAAAATATTCATTGGTATTTTTCAGGTATTCCATTTCCAATATAATTAACATCACTGAATTATGTCTTAACACATATTTGGTGAAAAAATGTAATTAGAATAATAAATGAAATCAAATATTGTAAAAAAAATCGATTAAAAAGTAGTTATGAAATATCTCGAAACCATTTCAAAACATTCAATAGGTATCATTTTCAAAAGCCACAACAACCACGACTTCACTGAATAATTATGGAAATTGTCTACTAGTGAGAATTTTCGCAGTTTTCACTTACTTGGATATCATTCGAGTTACCTCTCCTGAATTTTTCGAAATTGATCAAAAGTTTCACAAGTTACACTCTCCAATAACTCATCACAATAAAAATGGTAAATCCTCAATAATACTGTGTAATGTACTGAGCTGTCCAAATATAAATCCTCCTCGCTCAACTCAACACTGAAAAAACTGGAAAAGTCCATTCATTGAAGAGGTATGTAGTTGTGCAGCCCTTAGTATACCCTTCCCAAGTTTCATTAGGAGGGTGACATCTGTTAATAAATGTAGATATTGGAAGTGCATTTTCCTCCTGTTTCTTCGGTTAATTAAGTGCAAAACGAAATGATTTTTCAGTGGCGGACCAAACATATTTCAAAGGGGTTATCGTTGTATTTATTGTTTTACGTCTAATAGAGGAGTTTGTAGAGTTCGTCTGGAAGGTGTGAAACATAATCCATTTGAATTTATTTCAGTACATCAAATATGGAGGGAAGTAAATCAAAGTGAGAATGTATGATGATTTGTCTCTTCTGATGAAGAGATTGAATGGGTAGATAATTTTGTTCGATAAAATATATAAGTAAATCATTCGCTTTGTAAAACTCATGCTAATTTTTCTCAACCTAAGTTGTCCAGAGAATATCTGGAATTTATTACCGTCAGCTGACTAGTGAGACAACGGAGATAACAGGACGTGAATCCTCGCCATTTCATCATTAACTTTTTTATATTTTTTCATAATGGTGGAAAGAAGGACGGCCTTCAAGCCCGAAAAAAAGTTGTAATACTAATTTTTGAGATTCACAGTTGATAGAGTAGAATTATTCACTGATCCCATTAGTTGAGCACACATATTTCTGTTTAGTTTGTGCCATAGCCAACGTTTTTTATTCATAGTCTTTTCATAACCTGCCATATAGGGAAGTCACCAGTTGACTCTGTCTATTATTATTTCTGGTACCTAATTCCAAATATTCGATAAGCAATGCATCAGCATTGATAAGAAAGCACTTTACAGATGTCGTTTCGTGACCTCACCATATTCATTGGGCAGCGGGAACAATTGAGAATACGTGAAATAACTGAAACCAGTACTCAGTAGTCGACGTTTCAATTTTCACAGACTCCCTCTCAGAGCACTACAATCGATTTCATGCATACATTCTACCAACTCCAACTCAACGAATTTCTGACTATTCAATGTTCCATTGTAGTACCCTGAGGATGACTCTATGAAAGTCGAAACGTTGAAGTATTGGAACACCATGTTAAAAAGTTCTTCAAATTTTCTATTCTTCACTGGTTCATTGTCTGTCTTTGAAGAGCCTCGAACACAAAATATCACTGCCAATAATTCAGGAACGGCCAATTCGATTCTGTAATATAAATCAGTGTCGAAAAGAGGAATGAAAGTACTTTTCAAGAAGTTGGCAAAGGACGTCACACGAATATGTTTATCAGAACATACTTAATTTTGAAACATCATCTCGTTCTGAAGATTGGATGAGGAGAGGAGTTTTTAGGATCGCACTATAATCGTTATTCATTATGGTTAAATGATTTGAAGTAGATCAATTATTCTACCGAAAACTGTTGGTGTAGATCAATACATTGATTTTGTGAGATATTTATCGAATGAGAAACCGAAAAAGTCAGTAACATTTTATCGAGCATTATATATTATTGATTTATATCATTTTCACTCTGCTCCTTTGTAGTACTACTGAGTGTTTACGTAGTGTATGAAGAAAAAATGTATTGCCTAACAGATTATTCCTTTTACAGGCGAATAGGCCAATATTATCATTTATGGAATATATGAACTGAGAAAAGGGATGCAAAATCATTGCCTACAGAATTACTGAATATTCGATAATTCAAAATATTCATCTTATAACTATGAACATATACAGTGCAGGTCAACGAAAGGAATATACTTCATCAAATATTCAAAAAATTAACAATTTGTTCAGGCCAGCCTCAACTCACCTACACTATAGGTTGACGGACTAACACCTATTAGAAAACAACTACTCCCCTGGCTAATACCACGAAGGGCATTGGATTACATCTAACAGGTGTTAGTGCGGGATTCTTCACAGAAGAAATTCCACATATATGCTCTTGGCGATACAACTACCAGAATTGATTTTCAATTATTGGGACGGGACACACTTGCAGACCGGTTTCGGGCTATTTGGCCTCTCGTCAGTGCAAGGCAGTGCCATCATCAACATAAGTCGATGACTTTCCATAATTAAAAATCATACTCGAGTAGAGTATCTTCCCTAGACCTAGGCTGATACAAACAACAAGCAAAATAGCCGTTGCTGCGCCATCTGTCCGTAGACTAGGTACTAACCAAGAGCATATCCGCATGGTCCCAATTCCTTGTACAAGGAAAATCCGAATAAAACAAATATTCATGGGTATGCTTGAAGACTGGCTTCTAATCAAATATTCAAAAAATGAACAATTTGTTCAGGCCAGCCTCAACTCACCTACACTGTAGGTTGACGGACTAACACCTATTAGAAAACAACTACTTCCCTGGCTAAGAGCATATGTGGAATTTCTTCTGTGAAGGATCCCGCACTAACACCTGTTAGATGTAATCCAATGCCCTTCGTGGTATTAGCCAGGGGAGTAGTTGTTTTCTAATAGGTGTTTGTCCGTCAACCTACAGTGTAGGTGAGTTGAGGCTGGCCTGAACAAATTGTTCATTTTTAGAATATTTGATTTGAAGCCAGTCTTCTAAATTGGAAATTTGGTTCAGAATGAAATCACCATTTCCTACAATATTGAAGTCTATTGATACTAACCATATTGGAAAAAATATTCCTTCCACTTCCAAATCAGTGGGACCTGGAATGAACGTATCAAACTGAACAATGAATAATTTTGATATTTTCAAGAAATCGGATAATTACAATTATCATGTTCAACATAAATGTATGTAGAATTTTTATAGTTTTCGTACATCCATGGTTATACCGGTAATTACAATTTTGTAGCACTTTTCGAAGAAATACAAGAAATTACTGTTATTGTGTTGAATGCGGATATAAATATAATATTTTCATAGTTCTCCATTCTCAATCTGATAGATAAAATAGTATAGATTTCCTTCGACTCCTTTCGTGTCACGGTTAATGCTCGTGTATCAATTACCATTACATGAGAGTTGCATACGCCATTTAATCTACACCTGATAAATAATAAAGGACTGTATTATACACAATAACAGTAAATAACCATCATTATATAATCTTTGTGAAATATACTAATATTATATAAGTGACTTATGTCAAGCCCGAGTAAGAGAATGACAAACAATCTACCTGTTTTTTTTTTCTAAATATTCAGGAAAGCCATTACATCCATTACGAGCTGTTTACAAAACCAATTTCCTCATTTATCCTCATTTCTTCATTTCGCTAACAGCCGTCAATCGAATTACAGTAGAAAGTTCATTATCTTTGTTTTCGTCATCGCCTCGCGAACACAATGCGATTCATCCGAGCTATATTATATTTTTCCAATTGTTACTCGCATCCGGTCCATTCGTCTTTTCCTCGCCCACTACTCAACGGCAAAGTCGGAAATTTCAGCTATGTAGTCCAGCCCCAATATTTCCTTCCCCATTTCATAAAGAGGGTGACATCTGTTAATAAACGGTTATCATGAGAACGCTCTTTCCGAAATCTGTCAGAATTATCTGTGAATTATTTCGGGATATGGTAGGGGCTGACCAGAGATGTGATACATCGTCTTTCAGAAGATTTTCCGTATTGATTAAAAGGGATTCTGGATGTGGGTGTGGTGGAGCCAGAGTGACAAAATGCCGTTTTTATATGTGGTCGACCCTATTTCAGCGTGTGAGACTGTTTGAGGATGTGTCCTGACAGTAAAAGCTCGTCCTCGTCATGTTCCTGGCTGCAATAAAAAGGATATAGTGGACGAAAGTTCCCATTCTAATACTTTTTCTTCTAGCGTTAGGAATCGATGACGTTGTGTGACTGGCCGACTCGACGTCTATCAAATTTGAATCATCATTACCATGGGGGTTTTTCAGATTTTTCATAAACATGGTTACGCTCTGCCGAAAGTGACAGTAAGCAATTTTAATATAATATTATGAACATTTGCATTCTGGAGAAAAGATGAGTGGAGTGCCATAAGGCATAAAAATTGTAAAATGTCGGAATACAGGGCAGGCCAATGAATCTTCATAAAAAATGTTGGACTGCTTTGTTGAAAGCCCAAATAAAATCTTGTTCACAACAATTTTCAACAACAATTCAGTAAAAAAATGAACGGACAAGGAAAAAAATGTTTGAAGCAAAGATTTATACCTGATAAATATTATTTGCATAGTAGTTCTTAATAGTAATTCATTCATATTCCAAAAAACACGAGTTACAGCGAAAAACATAGTATTAAAAATTATATACAGTGGCTTCCTTCAATGTCCTCCCTTCCTTCTATATTTTTTGAACTGATCAATTTGAAACACTGTTACTCGGAATAATGAAATTTATGCATGAATACCATATTCTGGAGTTAAACGATAGATGAAAATTTCAATATGGCAACTGCATGCCATATGGAAAAAAATGAAATGGTGAGGGGGTCTTGTGACACATCCTTTCAAAACTCCTGACAAATACTTTACAATCCTAGAATATAAAGTCAATATCTCCACCTACTACAAAATGGAGGAACATTATTGAACAACCCAGTGTGTGTCACATCAAACTTCAATTGAATTAATTGAATACAAGCACATTAATGTCGATATATCTAGATTTTTTTTCTGCCTTATAGCAGTCTCAACAACCCGATAAGGTTTGTTTCCAGAATCGTCCTATCTGTAGAAAATATTCAAGGGAACATCTTCACAACTACCGGTAGCGTACCGAACAAAAAGGTTTGAGGTTTGTCCTTCTACTGTTTGGAGACTTTGTAGGAGAAATGAGTATCATCCATACGAAATCCAAATCGTAAATACACCAGTTAGCTGAAGATGACCATGATCGAAGAACAGAACTCTGCGAAATCATTACGGAAACCATTGCAAAGGCATTTTACCTATCTCCACAATATATTTTATGACGAATGTACATTTTCTCTCAACGGCAATGTTGACTGACAAAATTGCCGTTATTGGAGTGATACCTACTCTCTCGTTCACTGACAAACTCATATTCAATATAAAAAAAAATATCGTTTTGGCAGGAATATGGGAAACATATTGTAGGACCTATTCATTGAACAGGGAAACTGTACTCGTCCAAGCGAATCCTAATGAATTCAATATGGATATTGTATACCAACAAGATATTATGGAGCACAACCACATTACTTCAGACAAGTAAGAAATGATACGTTCCCCGGTCATTGGATGGACCGTCGAAGTCCTACAGAATGGCCAGCCCCCTCGCTAGATTTGAAACCTTTGGACTTTTTTATGAGCCTATCTGAAGCAAAAGGTGTACGGAACTGAACCTTTTTCAATATTGGATATACGACAGAGAATAATGAATATTTGTAGAAATAACGACCAAACTGTGCACGAAAATGGTCGACGTAAAATATCGGATGTCAAGAAGTTCAAGACCACCTTCTCGAGAATCATCTGAACTGAACTCAGCTTATTTCCTTATGAAGTGAGGTGGAACGTCGATGTATTCAGAAAATTATTAAATGTTCCGCCATTTTGTAGCAGAGAAAGATATTCACTTTATAATCTAGGGTTATGATGAATTTGTCAGGAGAGAAGGAAATGTCACAAGACACCTCTCTTTCCATTTTTTCCAAATGGCGCCAGTAGGCATCTTGAAACTATCATCTGACAATTTCATTCCAAAATCTAGTATTCATGCATCAATTCCATTATCCCAAGTTTCAATTTTTTGAGATGATCTTTTCAATAGAAGTGGGACGAAAACCACTTTAAGAAAACCACTGTGTGTTGCTCCATTCGAATTAGATATGCCACGCTGTTGATCAGTGAACTTTAAAGTAGTTATTATTTCAAGAAAGGCATAATCAAAGATATCCGAAACTATAACAAGAAACATTTTTCGATTACTTTACTCCTACACTTACAAGTTTGTACCTAACTGGAGTTCGATGTGGAAATTCTCAATCTCCCAACGACAAGAGTGTCCGTGAATCGTTGATAATTTCAAACATGAACCTGAATAGAACCCATTTAAATAACACATTCTTGCATCCATAAAAACAAGTTCGTTTCAAATAAATATTACCCGAATTCCGTCACCAATCCCGACACTGTAACTCCTTTGATCTCGCTCCCCAGAAATAGCTGATAAATGTCTATTTTCGTGTTACTTCAATCTGGCACCCGGTAATCTGATGATTTAGAAGCCCACAAATCAGTGGCTGTGTGTGTGGCGCGTCAAAAGGATACTTTAATCTATTATCTGACCTTCTTCACATGTCAACGAGTCAAGTATGAATGAACGCTAAACTTTGCAAGGCGTGAAAGATAAAAATCGTGCAGAGTTCCCGAAGTTTTTTGCAGGCGTGAACAGAAATAATGGTGCTAATAAAGGTGACGCACTGCTGAAGGTGTAATTGGGGAAGTTTTATGGCAGAGGGTGGATTTTCAGTTTCTGAAGATGAATATGGTGGTGGAGCAATTGTTGAAAAGCACCTGCTTCTTTATTATGGTGCCACAGCTAGAGAAAAAACGTGTTGAATTGGAAATTATGACTTCTTCTGCCGCGACTCATTTCTTTTTCAGTGTGTTCTTTCCTGAACTCATTCTCGTTGATAATTTGAGTTTTCCTGGACAAAAGGTAGTCGAGTTGAACAAAGGAATGGAGGAGGTTTTTTCATTGGGCTTTTTTCCTGTGTAAGCCTATTTTTTCAATCAAGTTTCGTCATTCAGTTGAATTGTTCACTGATTCATTTTATTGATTCGTATATCATCTATTTATGTGACATTGAAGTTAGCGACATATTATATTTTTCTTAACAAAAACAGGCTCTCAGGAAATTAAAATGGGCTTCAATTTTTCCCTCGAATCAAATCAAACACTCCACTTCATCAGTTGTCATCTGTCAAAATGGACATTGTGTCGAAAAAGGCAATCAGTCAATAAAAAAATCGTGGTTTTGTGACAATATGCCAAATTAATTGAAGCTATAGCATTGAATTGAGTTTTTTTTTATTTTTCACCGCAAAATTACGTTTATCAAAATAACAGAATCTGTTAAAATCCACTCCTTTATAGATAACGTGATGTTCAGTTCCATGATATTATAAATTGTTCTTCACGCCAAATTTGCGAAGATAAAATAATAACAGTCTGAAATTTCAAGAAAAAATATTGCAGGGTTGAAGAGTTTTACGACAACGGCATAATTTCTATTCCATAAATGAAGTGACGAACTGAAACCCTCGAAATATAATTTTATCATCAATATGGGACATAAAATAGGGATAAGGATTAAGGTAACCGATTTTAAACTGTATGTATGTAATTAATAGAAAGCTTGATGAAAATTGGCAAATGATCATAAAATTGCAAGAAAATAATTCATTTAATTTCTTCATTTTCAAAATCTCTTCTTTTTTCCTATTCCTATTTTTTTATGAAACAATATATTTTTTGCATCTGATAATAGAATTAATAGTGATTATATACTAGTCACCACAGCAAGAAAGATAACCTTAAAAGACAATATCAAATGACATTGTACATAGAAAAAATACTTCACGCTATGGACTAACTAATTTATCATCCTCATTAACAATATCAAACAATGTACCTATTCATCAGACGCACAATCAACAAATAATAATGTCTGCCTGTCATTTATAACTCGAAATAAACCACTAACTAGTTGAGCCATTTGTCAACAGGTCAACAGAATCGCGACATTAAATTAGATACCTCATTAATATTTTCATCTAAAATTCAAGTCATTCGAGAAGCATAACGCTGGAAAATCTGTTTGCCGAACTGCTCAGTTTTAATAGCCAATTTAAAACTATATTCATTACGCTCAAAATGAAACGAACGGAATTGGAAAAAGTTCAAATCCGTATTTTGCGTTCACATTGTGGTTTGCGGTATCAATAATATTTTAGGGAATTGATTTAATTGTACAGTAGAATAGGGTATACGATCCCATATTCGCACATTGAATTCATGAAACAAGGCTCAGGAATGCATTTATGGCCATAGGATTTTACACATTGGCCATCCTGCTGGAAAATGAATCCTGGGATATTGATTATAGGCAGGTTTTCAAGATCACAGCAAGAAAGTGGGTAGATTGTACTCATCGGATCAACCGCTATGGGACTTCTCGCAGAACACTTTGTTGTGTGATTTTGACTACACAATATACAAACTGCTTCACACTGTAGCTTCTTCAGGAGTGCCTTGGTACTGCAGTGATTCTAACCCTTCTATATATTCCACTGAGTACGGAACATTGCTTCAAGTCACACTTAGTGCCCGACCCGAATATTACCTGAAGAAATTGCAGTGATATCATTTTAGTTTGTTGTCTTAGTTGGAATATTGTGATATTTTTTTCCAATTCTATTTGAATTTGAAACATGCCGAATTTCAGTCTGCGATCTATATGAACACCTGAAAATCTTGTATGTATAGCATTTCCTATAACATCCTTACCCATGAAAAGCTCATCTAATTCACCTTTGAATGTCATGATATTAGTTTTTGCCATATTCATGTATAACTGGTTTGAGTCACACCATCTTTTCACCTCATACATATCATTTTTGATAATTTCAAGAAGTTTTGGACTGAGGTGGCCTTTACTTGATGGAAATCCATAGTTATTACGCTATAAGGTAGACACGATTAAATTTCCACAAAATTTATTGTCTTCGCGACATGTTTCGGTACACTGTACCTTTATCAAGCGAATGTATTTAAACACTAAATGTGTTTAAATACATTCGCTTGATAAAGGTACAGTGTACCGAAACATGTCGCGAAGACAATAAATTTTGTGGAAATTTAATCGTGTCTACCTTATAGCGTAATTTCAAGAAGTGTTTCAGGATCTTTATTATTGCAAAGTATTCTCGTATCTTCCGCAAACAGCGTTATTTTTTCTATAATATTCATTTTGTGTTTTGTTAAGAAGATCTGAGGAGTTGATAGATCTGTGGATGAGATAATCCAAAACATAATTGGTTTGTGTCTGGTGATGGTGGGTGGGAGTTTGCTTTGAGGTATCGGTTTGTATGTGTTGGTTTCTTGTAGGTCTTGTTGGTAAAGGGTTTATTGGATTTTATAATGAGGACATGTAAGAAGGGAAGGGAGTTATTTGTTTCGATTTCCATTGTGAACTTTATATTTGAGTGAAGGTTGTTGAGGTGATCAAGGAAATTATGGAGGGGTTGAAACGTCATCTACCTATCTGAACCAGCAAGAGGGTTCATGGCCTTTGTTTCGAAGTATTCCATGAAAGGGTTTGCAAGGACTGGTAAAAGTGAGGAACCCATTTCTTTACCACTATAAACGAACTCTTCTGAGAAGAACTTCTTCACCTTCACTCTTTCACTGTTCTTTCAATATGCAATGTTTTCGTTATTCAAATAATCGGACCTGAATACAGACACTATGAACTCGATGAGAGAGAGGAGTTAAAGCCAGTTAATATTTCAGATCGTCGAGTTATAACGAATTTTCACTAGGCTTAACTCTGTTCATTATTTCTTGAAAATTACTTCGGTTCGGAAGACGAAACGTCGACCAACGAAAACATCACAAACAAACACATTGTATAAAATCAATCTCAAAAAGACCATGTCTCTCATGAGTTAGTATTCCCAACCGGTTGCTGATTTGAAGAAATAAACATCATTAGAAATTATTTACCGTAGAACAGCGAGTATTGGACATTAAAAATTAAATTCACGTCTTCAAATTTGACGAATGCTTTGAAAACGCTAGGCTGTTGGGCAGTAACAGCTATTATCATTAAAACTGAATTGAAGCTAATCATAGAACCCCCATCTTGATTTTTCACTTTTAGTCTACAACCATCTCCTTATTCTAGATATTTCTCTTGTATTGGTATGAATAAGATACAGTTTTTTTATTACCAATTCAGCAATAGCAAAGAGCAATTCGATTTGGAAAACGTTCTGGGTACCCTACAAAAAACTTTTTCTGAACAGCCATAAAGTTCTACGCATAGGTGATTGAACATTTCCACCTCTTTATTTCGCAATGACTGCTTTCATTTTCACAAAGTCCGTATTTTCTCTGAAAGAAACTATGTTCGAGCCCAAAAGCGAGTCGACTCGATTGACTAATAAAAGTGTCGTCAGCTTCCTTTTTCTAATAAAATCTTCCTCATGAAGGCTACTATATCTTACTTTTTATAAAGGCTAGTCAAGCTTTGAAATCTAGAAGGTTATTCAGACGCAGAGCTCGGAAAAGGCAATGCCGCGATGTTCTCTTGTTATTACACATTTCTTGCACTATTGTCCGATACGGAATCCGAATAGGAGCTCCGAGTGGAAAATATTTCCTGTTTGTTCGCTTTCCGGATCACATTGGATGGGACTATTTAATTTGACTGTCATGGCACAAACCATTTTCAATTTTGGCAAGGAGCACTGCCAGAAATCGAAATTGTCGGCTTATGGTAGATATTCTCGAGATTTGAGAGGCCATAATAATGAAAGCCAAGGTTTATCGTTTATCCAATGCACTTTTCCGAATATACAGTTTTTAGCATGTACGAAATATATTCAAATTCACAGTCCCTACTCACGAAAACTCATTCGGATCTCGTTAAGTTGTGATAATAAATAAGAATGATAAATATGTGAGTACGGGTTTCTTTATAATACAGTGTGTACCTTTGTTGAAACTCGAATAATTCGAGCCGTGGCTAATTAAAAACAAACGATCACTCTCTTCACATGATGGCTGACCATAGGCTCACATTGGGATATCGATCCTGAAAATACTTAATTTTTGATGAGTCATAATTGGTGTTGATGTTGTTTACGTTCTAGTTCCACCTCCAGCAGAGCTTCCAGACTTACGTCTTTTTAACGAAGTTGAATTTTTCATTTTTTCAGTTTGAATTAAATAAACATTCTATATCAATTCGAAATATATAGGTAGTTGCTAGCATGAACATCAGACCATTTTGAAGATATTTTAAAACACAATTACATTGAATTGGAGGTTGTGCTGCATTTATAAACTTATGAATGTAATATCGAGTTATATGTATGACTACTGGGAACCCTATCATTATAGGTTTAGAGTCGTGGCCTCTAAGACTATATGGAGTAGTATGATGTATCATTTACGCTTACTGAAAATGATTTCATAGTTTTCATCGACTCAAATAATACCATAATCGCTCAATATTCAATGTAGGAAATGCTTAGAAGTTGACCCATATTATTACATTTGTATTTGCTGAATAAGAAATTTTCATGAATGTAATGTAGTTCTCTGGGAGACGAATACAATATTTTCCTTCTTTGTTTTTTTTAGGTTAGTAACCTACCGCAATCTGAAAAAAATTGGAAAATGATATTGAAATGAATAATTGATTTACCGAAACGACAACAAACATAAGTATTTTTATATATTTTTTATTTTTTGTATTTTTGTGATGGTCAAATTCAAGTTATACGGGGAGTTGCTGGCTAATTGGACATGTTTTAAAATTTAACAGAGATCTTCAATAGGGCCCAATTTTTGAGTTAGCCATTACGCATACGTTGCTTGAAACTTTTCTAGAGATCAATTACCCTAACACCAAACTTATATTTTTGCACCAGTCACGCATAAACTATGAGATTGGAACCTTTGGTGTTAAAGTTGAAAACTTTTCCTAGAGATCAATTACCCTAACACCAAACTGATATTTTTGCACTCGACGCACGTTTCGCTAACAAGGTTAGCATCTTCAGGAGAAAAAAATTGATACTAAATCTGAGGCTAGGGTTAGTTGTTTATATACCTAAAGTTGTTGGTCAGATATGGACTTTGTTTGTTACTGTTAATTATACAAATTAATCTCTCGATAATGAACTCACTACCTGCAAGTTCCGTCATCTAGCTGTTAGTATTGATTATTCTGATTACTTTCCCAACAATAAATCAAAAAGTGGGCTGATTTATTATTTTTTGTATTTTTGTGATGGTCAAATTCAGAGTAGATTAAAATTCTGCCCTTCTAGGTTAATAACCCAAAAAACTACGAAAGAAAAGTTCATTCATCACAGAATAATTACTTTCAAACAGAACATAAATACTATTATACTATTGACATTTTCAAAACACCTAGTATTTTCAATCTCATTTCGACTTCTTGTTGTTTGTTTGGGAATTCTACCACTAAACTTAGTCTCATTTCAAACCTATTCCATCCATGAAACCCTAGTAGCCACTGAAAACAATGAAAACAGACAAACTGCATTTGTCATAACTTGTTCCACTTCATCTCTGCGAAGCGATTTTTATCCAAACTGATATATTGCGAAAGAGAAAAGAGAGCACAACAAACCCTTAACCAGACTTAACTTGACTCAACGGAAACTATGAAGTTATTCTATGAAACGAATGCTCAGCAATTTGGAGCTGAAAACGTGGAAACCAACGATGTAGGACGGGTAGAGTGGAAACCACTTGACAGGGGGCGTCTTCTCGAGATAAGAACCCAGTCTATTACGTCTGTGCAGCTATCACTGCCACAAACCATTAGCTGAAATATAATTTGTGTTTTCTCGAAATGAAATGTTCGGGATTAGCTCGATATCTCCCATCTTATAGAGGGAAGGAAAGCTGGCGACCACTAAAAGGAAAAGGCATTATATATTTGTTGTACGTGGCCAGGGTTTTATTGGTCATTTCCTGCTGGCAATTGATTATCAGAGAGATGATCAGATAAGGAAATTGAAACATTAGATATTACGATATCAGTAATGGAGAGTTGTGAGCGTATTGGGATGGTACAGTAGACTCAATCAGGTATAGTGAGAATTGAATGGACTAGTTCTGAGATAGGGTTCTTCTGCTTGATTTACTGATTGAATCATTCATTTAATACTTATATTAATAATTTTCCTCATATTTATGTCATATTAGAATGTTCCTCTTCCGGGGTCCCCATATCAGTTTGAGAAACAAAAATAAAATCAAAGATGATTTGGTAAAAATAATAGAATGGAATAACATGAACTTGGTGGAATTTAATGCTGGAAAAACCGAGGCATGTCTCTTTCCAAAGAAAGCCAATTCATGACTATTTTGTATTCAGATGTCAGGAGTAACTATTTCTACAAAGTCAGGTATCTCGATGCTAGAAATTACGATCAATAATAATCTCTCATGGGAAAACCATGAGAGATCGATCGCTGAAGGTGCTTCCCAGAACGTTCTATTCGTACGAGGAAATACATCACTTCTCGTTAGCTTCTGATGATCTACAAGGCTCAGATACGACCAGTCTTGGAATATGGTTCTCATGTGTGGAGTTCGGCACCGAAACATTCATTAGAGCATCTTGATTCTATTAAGAGTAAGGCAATTCGTCCTGGTGGTGACTCTTCGCTCACAGACTTGCTTACTTCGTTGTGGCATCGTAGAAAGGTCAGAGACTTGTCTCTCTTCTATAGATACTTTCACGTTCGATGTTCTTCTGAAATGTTATCAATCGTTCCGCCCTTGGCAACAATCTTCACAGACCTGTCGAACCTCTCTCGGTCAGGGATCTTTCTTCAATAGAACAATTGTCTTTTGATTCGCACGGTGTTCTCTGGAAATTGCGTAGATTGACAGGGATGAATACTGAATATTTTTATCAATAATATCAGTTATATTGAAACTGTTTCATTTCATATAATTACATACCTTTTGCAAATTATGCATCATATATGCATAATATAATGTAGTTGAATAAATTATTATGTTGTATTTGTTACGTAGTTTTCTGGGTTTGTAGACGCAGCAACTTTTCGCAGCAACTTTTCGCAGCAACTTTTCGGGGTAGATTGAAAATATGCCCTTCTACACTTGTATAGATTCCAATATTAATTCTTATTTTTTCAGATTGTGGTAGATTACAAACAAAGAAAACTACGGAACAAATATTGATCCACCACAAAATAATGACGTTCAAACAATATGTTGTATTGTATTGGATCGCAAGTTCATCAATGAGTGCTCCAAACAATCCAATCAGGTAAATGGCGTTCATAAATAATTTTTTAATCAGTGCTCATCAATCTGTTGTAAAATTCTCCAAACGTTCTTGTTCCACCAACATTATTTTTAATGATCCTTGGAATTTACTGTTCAGCAAAGTGTAAATGAGGTAACTTGAGGTGCATTCTGATGAGTTTCTAGAACACTTCATTATTTGATTCCCGAAAATTAACAAAAAAGTAGGCGGACTTCCCCACGAACGTTAAACTTCAAAAGTCAAAACTTGTACACTCAATGCATAAATGAGGCCTTACCAATCAGCATGTAAATCCCGACAAATGTGAATATCAACAAGCAGTGCATGATATTTCATCACACAGACAAATCTCCGAAACAATACTTTTGAGAGTTCAGATCGAGGACAAGTATAGATATTGTAATGATGAAGTCTTGCAGTGGAAAGTCTTTATATCTTATATTATTGTTCTTAGATTAGACCAAATGAGTACGTGTTTGCCATGAACATATTTCAGGGGTAGTTAGCTGCCTCCCTCAAACATTTTCCATATCATTGCTTGCTTGGTGATGTGTTCGGCCATATCTAGGAAGAATTCGATTTTTTCTGTCAGCAAATGTATGTTGATTGATTATTTCCCAGTAAACCATGAATAAAGGAAGAAAGAAGATATTATTTCCAGTAACTTTGAATTTCATATTCGTTTGTTTCAATTTTAATTTCATGGATTCAGTAGTATCTACGTGATTCAACTTGGAGAGGGTCCACTTTCTGTTGTTATTCAAGTCGGAAATCCACTTTCGAATTGTTCGGTTTCGAAACGCAAAATACGAGCAATACTCACGAACCACATGTAACAGAAAGAGTTCATTCTTTGATGAGAAAACATGAATAATGGAATCGAGATCGTGAATTCGATCCTTCCTGAGATGCCAATAATAAACCATAAAATCTTTTATGTTTGCCGAATACAGTTCCATTTTATATTTTATTGCATTCTTTTATCAGCTTTTGCGAGAATAAAACTCCAATATGACATTTTACGACTTTATTCTAGAAGTGAATGATGTGCTGACAACGTAATCGAATTTGTTCCATCAAATAAGTGATGTTTTGAAATCGAAGTACATTGTGAATAAATTGAAACTGGAAATTAGGTCTTGAAACAATGAAATTGAAAGCTCAGAACATTAGTTTTGTATGTAAACTACAAGCCTCTTACGCTTGAACAAACATATAGACCAGGAGGTGGCGACAGGTGACGTTCAACCATTTTACACTGCATACCTTTTCAAGGCTTGATAATTAACACTATAATATAAAAAGAGACAATTTCTTGGCAGCCAAGCGTGTGCACTGCATAAGGAAAAACGCTTTTATTTTTGTGGGGAATTTTCATGTTTTGATTTGCTTGTCGTTCCGGATTTCATCAATATATATCATTTCAAGCTGTTGACCTAGATGGCATGCATGTAGCTACAGCCCAACATACAAAAATTGTGAAAAAATTTAATGAACATAATTTTTTTAACTCAAGCAAACATTTGAAAAATTCCGTGACTTTTTCTTGCACGCTGCATTATATTGTATTTATTGTGTGAATATTATTTCAAGCTAAAATAAAACATGGAAAAACACGAAAATTACCCACAAAAAAAATCGTTTCTCCTTGTGAAGTTCACACGCTCAGCTGCCAGGCACCTGTCTATTTTTCATATTTCAGAGTTAAATATCAGGCCTCAAAAAGGCATGCAGTGTAAAATGGGAGAACGTCACATGTCACCACCTCCTGGTCTAAAAGAATCCATTTTAATTATGAATGAATATCACAGAAATTTAAATTTATTCAATCTGACCATAGATCTGTAGGGGTTAAATTGAATGAATATCAGGTAAAATTAATGACAATATTGTAAATGATAAAAACATGAAAATTACCCACAGAAAGAAAATCGTTTCTCCTTATGAAGTTCACACGCTCGGTTGCCAGGAACCTGTCTTTTTTTCATATTTCAGGGTTAATTATCAGGCCTCAAAAAGGCATGCAGTGTAAAATGGGAGAACGTCACATGTCACCACTTCCTGGTCTAATTGAATTCATTTTAATTATGAATGAATATCACAGAAATTTAAATTCATGCGATCTGACCATAGATCTGTAGGGGTTAAATTGAATGAATATCACGTAAAATTAATGACAATATTGTAAATGATAAAAACACGAAAATAACCCATAAAAAAAAACGTTTCTCCTTATGAAGTTCACACGCTCGGTTGCCAGGAACCTGTCTTTTTTTCATATTCCAGGGTTGATTATCAGGCCTCAAAAAGCCATGCAGTGTAAAATGGGAGAACGTCACATGTCATCACCTCCTGGTCTAATAGAATCCATTTCAATTATGAATGAATATCACAGAAATCTGAATTTATACAATCCGACCATATTTCTTTATTTGTTGAATTGAATGTAAATCAGGTGAAATTAATGACAATATTGTAAATTATAAAATTATTGTGGGTTGAGCCTGAAGCAGATCACTATTCCATTACCTTATTAAACTGAACAAAATCATCCAGCAATGTAATTCTCTATAACTGTTTGAATGTCAGCGATAAATGAAAACTGAAACCCAAACATAATCACTACAAATGGAATCGAAAATAAATGGAATAGATAGTTGATCAATGACTTTCTATTCGAAAATTATATTCACTAATTAGAATCCTTGATTGAATCGCGATTCAATTCCGCTTTGAAATTTTCTGTTGTCATTTTCATTTTCTATTTCTGTTTCTGTTCTCAACCATTGTATAGAGGGGATTCAAATGCAATGCCGATTTAAAAGTATGTTTCAATTCACGTTGTCTATTTCAATGGATATATTGATTGATATTGCA
Organism: Zygogramma bicolorata; assembly: GCA_032362365.1. NCBI lineage: Eukaryota > Metazoa > Arthropoda > Insecta > Coleoptera > Chrysomelidae > Zygogramma > Zygogramma bicolorata. The sequence goes on from JAVJAQ010001619.1 coordinate 1,065,036, forward strand.
TTTGCTGAAATGCTTGAACGATAATGGAGAAAGGTGTGAAAACTATAGCCAAAATTATAGTCACAGTAAAAATCGTAAGTGAAGTCATATGTTACTATTACTGCCTTCGTCTAATTTCGACTTTTGAACAATCCATTATTGAACAATCCATTATTGTTATTGTTTTGTTCTGAAATTGTTCGTTTCCGTTAACCAGCTGACGAACGTCAACCCTCAGAAGTCGAAACTTGTGCGAGCAATGGATCAACGAGGCCTTACCTTTTAACGTGCGATTACCCAGCACGGTGGCCCGGCGAGGATTCGATCCCCGGCCTTCCGCTTGATAGGCAGATATGCTTACCACTACACTACCGAGACCACAAAATGAAAAAACTTCGAACATGCAACTGATAAGTAAGAGACAATATATAGCAAAAGGGTTTTCTATAATTTTTTTGCACATTTCATAATGCAATGATTGTTGAGTAGTAAGTGCCTGTAGAAAGGCTGGCGAAACTTTCTTTCAGTTCAATATTTTATAGGAAACTAGAGACCCGCCTCGCTTTGCAAGGATAAAAAATGGTTATTGTGCGTTATTCCTGAGAGATAGACTTATATAGCGGACTTTTTTGTAGACCTTTTCAAGCTGTATAAATAATTCTACAGTACATTATTTTGATGCTTTTGCAATGTATGCACAAAAATGTGTTCATTTTACGTCATCACATTAGAAACCTACAAAATTATTAGTGTTTCTCTACTATATCAGGAATCTATCATGCATATAAACCTTCCTGTTGAATAACTCTAACTAGAAAAAAGGCATCAAAATCCTTTTCGTACTTATGAAGATCTAAGCATACATATTGACAGGCAGACAGCGGAAAGCGACTTTTTTTATACTATGTAGTGAAGAACATATTAGACAGTTATGCTTGGTTCATAGCTCAAACTTTTAATTATTCTTTTACTTTTACTTCAAGGAAGTTCTCACAATTCTAATGGATGGAGGTGTTCATTGACGCACTTTTCAACATTTTGTGAATGCTCCCATTGAATAGCGTTGTGAGAACTCCCTTAAAGTGGAAGTTAAAGATAAATTCAAAGTAAAAGTTTGGTCTATGAACCAAGCATCACTATCCCAAAATATTCAACCAGAATAAATACTAGACAAAAAAATGTAAATAGAGAAATAAATGAAATATTATGAAAAAATGTTGAAACCAAGTTTCAAGTTGAGAGTACTCACGACGTTTCGATTGCTGGTATCTGCAATCGTCTTCAGGTGATGACAGTATTCCATATTCGAAACCTTAATTTTCTTCTCACAATATTATTTCATTTATTTCTTTATATAAATATTTTTTGGACTCATATTCCATATTCGATATCTCAATTTTTTGTAACATCATTATTTTCTTTGATCAATCAATCCTCAATTTCATTATTGACCAAAAAAATTTGATCTTCATTTTCTCACTTGATTTTTATTTTTATCCTTCCGTTCTTAGCAACAGGGTTCAATAGAGTTGAAAATTATATACAATGGAAGTCCGAACCATTACCATTCAGCAAAGAATATTGTCAACCACATTCAAGCAAATGGTACTAGACCAATTAATTTCACAAAGTCCATTCAGATGACTTTTATTACGTGCAAAATGTGATGTGATTGTCATACCAGAAAGCTGATTGTTATTGGCTACCAAAAGCACATAGAAGCAGTTTCTCAAACTAGAATCTCCTAGGTTGAAAAGTAGAGTCATTATTTTGGGTGGAGTGAATAAAAGTGAGCATGATTTCAACCTATAGATCCATCCTTGTCATATCTCAACAACCCGTATAAGTCTGTCTCAAAAAATTGGAGTGCGAGCATTTGCTCAAATTTTATTCACTCTACCCATGTTTATTAATATAAAATAAAAAACTCATTTCCCCCTGTCATTCTGTCATGAATTACAATGATATACATGATATTCATAAAGAATAAAAACAATTGTGGAATATGAACACAGCAGATAAGGAAATATGCAATATGCAATCGAGTATTGAATATAGGGTGTACTTCCACTATATCATAACTGGACGACTGAATCCCTTCGTTTACCTTTTCGTGAGGTAATAAATTTAATTCATCTTATAACTGGTTGTGCGGAGTAGAGGATTGTGACGTCAATACTTAACATGAAGAATTTCACAAAATATCTTTTTCTTTTATCTACAAAAAGTAGGCCCTTTCTTGACTGGCTATGAAAAGTAAGGCGTTTAGACACTTACTACAATTTTTAAATGTTTCCCCCTTCATATGAAAGATGGTGACTGATTTCTTGAAATGAATATGATGGAATTAATTCTGTTCCATATCTTAATTTTCTTCGCGATGATGAATGAGAATAAATCTGTGAAGGGTGAGAAAGCGGAATAAAGGTTTAAGAATAATTATTACCACCAAATCCCTGTATTCCTGGAAGATCCGTGATGAAATAAAATGAAGAAATAATAATGATCCGATAAATCATTTTTATCAGTACCCTTTTGCCTCGAAATCAGTGTGTGAGAACAATTAACCCATCCACGTGCTGCCACGACCACATCCATAACTACCTCTCCAAACGCAACATCCACATTAATACCATACCTTTTTCGTTGCGTTAGTCTGTTCGAAAGCATTCATCAAGCGAAATGGAAACGTTAAACTTGCATGCTGACACTATCTAAAGCGATTTGCAACTCCCCAGATCTTAATCTGCGATAAATAATTATTTAAATTAACGGTTTGCCATCTAATAACACAAAATCAAATAAATCACACATGACACAATTGGTTTAATTGCCCTTGCGCTGGTACCTTGTCATTTTCAGCACCATCTAATTCAAACCGAGTTAGAAATAGAAATCGATAATGAATGTTGGTATTAGTGTGCAATTTTGTTGTCGGCATCGGAATTGTTGACTCATCAATAATTCCCTATGTATCGATCGTAGCTGCATGGAATAATGAACGATAATCAAATTGTTTCGTTTCTAATGACCGAGCTGGATCAGTAGTATCTGATCACGATGCTTTTGACTTTTTATCATTACTACGTTTCATTTAGCTTCCCTCAGTGACTGTTCGTATCATTCCGCTTCGAAATGTGTATCAGGTTTCAACAACAATCACTCGAAAATGTGTTTGTATCTAACCTACATTTGAGTTGGAAAGTGACCAATTTTCTACTTAGAAAGATATGAAGTGGAAAATAAGTTTTACATTATTTTTATACTTTCCAACCTCTTTGTCTTTTCAAATCATCTTTCGAACAATCTGTTCAGGCCAGTCTCAAATTACCTACACAGTAAGTTTCGGCTGGCACCTGTCAGAAAACAACTACTCCCCTGGCTAATACCACGAAGGGCATTGAATTATATCCGACCGGTGCCAGTGCAGGTTCCTTCACAGAAGTGAATCCTGCATTTGCTTTCGTCGATACAAATGAAGGAATTGATTTTCAATTATAGGGACGGACACACTTGCAGACCGGTTTCGGGCTATTTGGCCACTCGTCAGTGCAAGGCAGTGCCATCATCAACCTAAAGTCGATGATTTCCCATAATTAAAAATCAAACTCCTTCACGAGTATCAAGCCCCGGCCAAAGCTGATGCGAACAACGAAGTTATTACGCCATCTACCAATGGACGAGGTATTCCAAAAGCAAACCGAATTCGCCCATTCCTCCTGCGAGGAAAATGTAAAAACACTTGACATAGTCAGTGGGCATACTTGAAGACTGGCGTTAAATCAAATCATCTTTCGAACAATCTGTTCAGGCCAGTCTCAAATTACCTACACAGTAGGTTTCGGCTGGCACCTGTCAGAAAACAACTACTCCCCTGGCTAATACCACGAAGGGCATTGAATTATATCCGACCGGTGCCAGTGCAGGTTTCTTCACAGAAGTGAATCCTGCATTTGCTTTCGTCGATACAAATGAAGGAATTGATTTTCAATTATAGGGACGGACACACTTGCAGACCGGTTTCGGGCTATTTGGCCACTCGTCAGTGCAAGGCAGTGCCATCATCAACCTAAAGTCGATGATTTCCCATAATTAAAAATCAAACTCCTTCACGAGTATCAAGCCCCGGCCAAAGCTGATGCGAACAACGAAGTTATTACGCCAGGTAATTTGAGACTGGCCTGAACAGATTGTTCGAAAGATGATTTGATTTAACGCCAGTCTTCAAGTATGCCCACTGACTATGTCAAGTGTCTTTTATTCCAAACATCATTCTACTCGTAGAAATTGAGGGGAGATTAGAATCCCCGTCAACGTGTAAAACTTACTAACTTGGCACAATCTTATATAGCTACCACACACTATCTCAGAACCGAGCGTACAAAAAATATAGGTAGTCACTTTCTTTCCGAAACCCCAATCGTCTTCAATCACTATTGCCTCATTCAGTTCAAAAAATAAGACGTTACCACCCCATCATCCATTTTCCTTAGTACACATTTCTCGCACTGACGCTCATTAGGGCCAGTCCATGTTTATTTTTCAAAACGGCGCCAATATTTCAGTGAGCAATACAGACATTGCTTATTTGCAGCAATCCTCGTGACAACTGAGATTCGTGAGATATTTTTATCCTCTACGTATGATGAATGACATTTGTGGTCTCTCTTTGCAATACTTGAAACACAAGATATAAGCATTCTTTTCTTCTCCAAGCAATATTCTTCTCTCGAGAAGAGTGATTAACGAATCTTTAGTTTCAATAAATGCTTGCCTCTTGCCAATCATATCTTATGAATTTTCATTACGTTTCGAAAATTGGGTTACTTACTGAAATATCAACAGCATTTTCGACAATAGAAATTTACTGGCCTTGAGTGATGAGAGCGCTGAATTCTGTACTTGAAGAAATAGTCAAAAGCCATTTTTGGAAACTACTGCGATAGCTATTGAGAAAAATTGTAGTTTTTGAGGAAGGAACTGAGTTTGATAACTGTAATATTGTAACAGGAATAGCTCGTTTTATACAAATGCGTTGGTGTGTACACGTTAGCGGAAATCTAAGCAAATCGTGAAGTCCGATGGGCACTATGACGTTTGCAATGAGAGAAAAAGACGGAGTCTGGAAAAAGCCAAGAGGTCGGCAAAATGTTTCGCTGACTTCGTCTTCTCAGTGAAATTGATTATTTTTCAACCTGAAAAAAGGTTAGAACAATCACATTTTCGGAATATTGTGAATGAAATCCATCTTTAGTGACCAAGAACATTTTATCAATTGCCGTTGCTCAGTATTAATACATTTTTATTCTTTTATTCTAAATGAAATTGGGTGCTCATCTTATAGTTCTCAATTGGAAATCTGCGTGACTATTTACTAAGTAGTGATTATTTTAGGTATTCTTGATTTAATATTCGATAAGTTGTGTGTTTTCGGAGATTTTTCTTTTTCTCTTGAAATTCTCCAGATTTTTTTGCAACTATCTTGGTTGTTGGTTATTATATTCAGAAAAAAAAAATTGGACAAGATCATATATAATTTTTTGGATTCTAACGATTTTTCAACAGTGATGTTCAAATCCTACCTCCTTTTTTTTATTCATTTTTTTCGAAAGTTGTCGCTTATCGAAAAAATGCTACTCGATAGATTTCTCTGTACTTTCTGATGACATGATATTTTTGATTTTTTTATGTCGAAAAATCACGTGGTCACCCCCTTCCCCATTTGAAGGCGGGGGATCATAGCAGAAATTTTATCCCTCAATTATACCCTATTTTTATACGTAAAAATTCACCTTGACATTGAAAGAAAATTAGGAAATTTTTTTCAAGCAGGTTGTTTTCCTTCTTTATTTTTCAGAATATAGTCAAAAAAGAAAAATTTGATTTTTGCACAATTTTTCTTATTTTTGAAAATTTTTTCAATGACTTTTGGAGCTTGTCCTATTTTCATATTCTGAAAATATTTTTCAAGAATTTTGAGAATTTTTTACGTACGGATACATATTTTTCGAAATCTGTTAAAAAAAATTGTATGGTCATTAGGGGTAAGGGAAGGAGAAAGGATCGATACAAATTTTAATGGAAATAATAAAAATGAAAAAATCGATTTATTTCATTCAAGATCTTCAGAGATATCGAGAGACCCCCAAATTTCTTCCCCACGAGGGGGAAATAAGTTCATATACCTTAGAATGAAATGGAGCCTACTAGTGTAAAGGATAACTTTAGTTTCGCTTGCAGATCGATATACAAATTTTATACGTGATATGAACCATGTTATAATTTACACGCTAGTAAACGAAGTCAAAACTGATATAACTTCTTTTTAGGCTGACCGTAACACACCTAACGGAGGCGCGTATTCATAATTAGCCTTTTTTTTTCTGGTGTTGAGTTTGAGGTACACAAATTAGGATGAAGCGATCTGAAGAAGAGCATGAAAATATTCTCTTCACGTTCGTACAAAAACTACACCTTACTGGACGATGTTCAAAAAAATGTTTTTCATTGTACTCTCATATCGCTGCTCAATAAACGATCATATTCTTTGCTCGTTGCGCAAAAAAAATGTGTTTATCTACTAGTAGTACCAGAAACCTCTGAAATTATCAGTGTTCCTCTAGTATAATATGCATGTATTATAAAAATAAACCAAAAAAATTTCGATAAGTTCTTCAGAATAATATTGCGATTGATTCGTGCAGATGACCGTAGTGAATCTCATGTAGTTACACGAATATTATAAAGACAAAACGAATGAGCCTACACTCAATGTTGGCACTTCAAAAATAAAATTTTGACGGAGCAAGACGTCAAGTTCGAATATGCGCGAAAGGATATCCATCAGATAGGAAACGATACTCAGATGGTTATTACACCCAGATATGTTTATAGGACATCGATTCCGATCTCTTGGCTTCTCTATTGTCAAAAAGGGTATATTTTTCATTCAACTAGGTATTCTAATCATCAAAAACGTTAATGCCTGCCATATTTGGTGATACAGTCAAGACAAACATGGAAAAGTATCATTGACAAATCTAGATATAACCACTGTTACTCTCATTCGATAATATGTTTCGTTAATAGCTATTTCATCGATTTTCATATTAGGTACTGTATTCGAAACAAATATGTAACAACCCATCACAGAAAATACCCTGACATCTTTCCGTTTACCTACGTGACCTCCACCAAATGATTAGGAGTGTGTGAAAGCCACATATGCACCATTTTTGTACAGTTGCTTCGTCATTTTTACCGCCCCGAATGTTTACGTACGACCAACATGATACTTTCCGTATGAATATTGGATGTGAAAGGATATCCAATAAACGAGAGGTTTCCAAAAAAAGTTATGTAAATTTCAATCATCTGGAAAGTTCGACCGGTCGGTTATGGGTATAGGAATTTGGGTATAACAGGAATGTCGGTCATAACAGTTTGTTCAATGAGTAACGAGAATGTTGAAAATGCAGAGATGGTCTGGATTATTCGTAGAGAGTGATTGAAGTGAAAAAATCAAAACACACAGGTATTCAATAATGATTTGGTTGGCATTGTTGCTACTTTCTCGTGAGAGTGGTTTAATCATACACCCTTTTTTAATCTTTGATGGAATCGATTTGAAACTTTCACACCAACAGTTTATATACTTATTTTCCTCAATGTTTCCTGAGAATTCGTTATTTTTCGAATTGGATCTACCTGAATCAAATAGAACTTTGGGGTCATATTCAGGTATGAAGGTGGAATTGCGATTACTACTCTACTCCTGAACTAAGAGACTTACCAGGGACCTGTTCATAAAAGCGCAGGTCTTGTAGCTACAAGAGAAAGACAATGTAGGTACAGGTGAAAAACGAGTAAAAACATTCATTTAGCATCGTGTTTCTTTGTGTTTCTCTTGTAGCTACAAGACTTGTACTTTCATGAAACAGGCCCCAGCTGTCCGAGTCGTCATTGTGATAAGATTCATGAATAGAATAGAATTTAATCATCACTCGAAACCTTCGCAAGCTTATCGGACTAGTCGAATAGGAAACGAAAAGTCTAATCCAGTATTCATGAGGGTGAGAATTATCCAAAATTCAATAACTTGAACAAACTGATCAGAAACTAAGTTGCTGAAAATTCATCAACAATAAAATGCCTCATTTACAAAAAATCTAAAGAGAACAACTTTCAAGTGTTTATAATTGTCAATTTCTCCGAATATACTGAGAACTTCATTATAACAGATCACCCTCTGATATTCATGTGAGTTGTGATGAAAATCTATAAAAAGATTGTTTGAAAAGACCCCTTTGTCGAGCGCCATACTGGTAGATGTCGCTATTTCTCAACGAATTGCTGTTTTTCCTTAAATCGTCAACCAATAAAAAGATATATAATGAGAGAAGTGTGGGGATCTCTAAGTCAATGAATAGTTGCTTGCAATGAGAGGTATGGCAGGCACTAACCATACACCTAGTTATATTTTTTGATAATAAATGCTTTATCAATACAAAAAGATGAGCTGCCCCAAATATTATTCCATATAATAAAATAATAATATGCCAGTTTTAAGAATATCAAGGTAACCGTCGATTTCAGTTGTTTCATTAGAAAACAAATAGAACTCAATTCAATGTGAAATATCCAGCTCATTTTTTTATGAAATCTGAGCCCAAGTAATTTAAAGGAATATGTTTTTTCCGTTGACTTATGATTGATTTCTATAAGTAGGCTGTAATCCTCATATCATATTAAATGTTCTGTCAATATTCATTTTCAGTCTGTTGTTCACACAATTCTGAGGTGCCATGATTGGCTTTTAAAGCATGTGCATCACTGGTGCTTTCGTATAAACCAAATGTTGTGTCATCTGAATAGTTGACTATTATGTCAGCTGATTCGCAGGAGTAATGCAAATCATTCAGAAAAATTATAAAAAATACTTGACCCAAGATTGAGGCCTGGGGTACACCTACCACCTGTCATCACATTTTTTTCAGATTTTACATCCTCTATTACAACAATTTGCAACTGGTAATGATTCAGATTCAATATATCTGGATACTGTCTTTCTTTGAAGGATTAATAACGTGTGACAGTGGTAAGCAAATAAGATGTGCCACAGAACTCAATACCCCTCAGAAATGTCATCTAATCCTGCGACTGCTTTGTGTGAAGTTTTTCGGTAATATGGAATGGTAGGTATAAGAAACATTGATATGGCTCGAAAGTTAAGTATTGATACATTGGTTTTGGAAAATCAAAGTTTATGGAAAAAACATTAAAACTATTTGCTATATTGGGAAGACCTGATAATTCTCTTCCATGAGTTTCAAGAAGTTTATTGGGAATTTCATGACCCTTCTCCCTATCATCCCACCAATTATTATTGTTTCACGTTTGATGAAGAAAACATGCCACAAAAAATAAATTGAAAGCCATTAGATATTAAAAAGTCTTTCGTTATACTGAAGTGTCGAACAGAACACTAACGAAAGTGTTATAAAGTCTAAAGTTTCATTCAAATATCAATCCTTAATCTTTTTTCTTGTTTCTCATGATCTCCCTTGGACATTGACGGTTTTTTATTTAATTCTTCAAGTTCAAGTGAATTTATTGTTTTTCTGATGAATACCGCTTGCACACCATTGGGTAGGAGGCTTTGATATATTCGCAATTTGGTTCTTATACACGTGGTGTATAATTCAAAAACTGTTGGCATGTTACCAAACCATTTGGCGCGCTTTGCTGGAGATATCCTTAGAGAAAAAAGTGTATGAATTATACGAACATAAAAATATGGCTTCAATATAGATAGAAATTTACTACTTCCTCCGATGAAATTGGGGTGAACAGTCTGAATTATTTGTCTCCTGATTTAGGGGGATGTTAAATCAGGTATTTTTGGAATGCTTTTGATATTTTCGTAGAGTAGGAATATCGATTTGGATACCAATGACACATTCGAAGAGAGATGGAAGTGATGATGAGTTTAAGACAGGGGTGTTGATGAACATTCGTTATAAGGGCAAAAAGTATGTCTGTGCTGGATATATGCTACAAACCCGGTTTTTTAGGTATATCAACACACAGTCTGGAATTATGGAGTATTATGAAGAGAATGGAGACAAAAATTCAAATAATCTGGCTTCATCTTACGAAAGGAAACAGTATTGGTATACATGACAGAGGATACGAATTAACATTCACTCCGAATTTTTGAAGTTTGTGAGCCTCAGGAAAAACCTCCAAAGCTTAGCTATCCTACTGAAAAAAGATAACTGAGAGGTTCGACAGGTCTCCAAATTCAAGAGGTGGGACCTCTGTACTCGTCGAGTTATTCGTGTAGATATTGCCAAAGGTGGAACGAATGATAACAATTGAGAAGAGCACCGACTGTGGAAATATCTATAGAAGAGAGACAAGTCTCCGACCCTTCTACGATGTTCCAATGAAGTGAGCGAGCGTGTGAGAGAAGAAACACCAACAAGACAGATTGCCTTTCTCTGAATAGAATCGAGAATCCTCAATGAATATTTTGGTGCCGACCTCCACACATAAGATCCATATTCCAAGACGGGTCGTAACTGAGCCTTGTAGATAATAAAAAGCTGACGGGAAGTGAAATATTTCTTCGCACGAAATAGAAATCCAAGTTTCTGGGAAGCACCTTTAGCCATCAATCTCACATGGTTTTTCCATGAGAGATCATTACTGTTCGTAATTACTAGCATCTAAATACTTGACTTTGTGGGAATAGTTACTGCTAACATCTGAATACTACACGATGATAGATCGCCTTTTCTTGAGAAGAGACATGCCTGGGTTTTTCTAGCCTTAAATTCCACCAATTTCATGTTACCCCATTCTATTATTTTTACCAAGTCATCGTTAATTTTATCGACGTGAATGTTTCTATGAAATTTTGTTTCTCGAACTGGTATGGGGACCCTGGAAGAGAAACTGGTATGAAGAGAACTGTTGTCCGCAAAACTATGTACTGCACAAGACGTTTTCTCGGGCAAATCATTGACATGAAGCAAAAACAAAGTGGGCGCCAGAACTGAACCCTGGGGGCAAATTCCAATAATGCTATACATTTTGTGTTTTTCTCATTCACAAGGAACATTGTTGTGAAGAATAGAGCGTACTGAATGGCAGAAGAATTGTGATCTATTTTGGAAGTGATTTAGGGGTGCATCCTTGGCCAAAGACGGAGAAACACTTTTTATAGATAATAGAATTTCAGATTGTTTCTTTTTTTCTCTCTACAACTAAGACATTCGCAATTATTCCGGTTCAAAGTCTCATGTTATTCAATTTTAAGCTAAAAAGGATAATTCAAAACCGGCAATTTTCATATATTGCTGTAGACATATTTCTGAATCTCCATTTCCAATTCAACTGTTGAATCATTGAGACTCCCAAGGAATGAATAAAATATTGCACCCCATTGGGTAGATCTCAATTAAAAGTACAAAAAAATTTTGGTTGGTGGTTTCCAGGTCTACAGTACTAGATGTGAATAACATCTATGTTTCATTGATAACAACAGAGATATTCCTTCAAAGTGAGTTTCGTTACTGGTAATATTTCCCTCTTTGGCAATGTAGGTAAGTATATCATCCATATGATATGTATTCATATATACCGCAAAACGTACAGTCAATCTGAAGTAAGTTATCCCGAACCAAAATGGCTTCCTGAGACTTGAGTCACACATAGGAATCACTTTTTTAGGCGGCTATAACACAAAACGGCTCTATCTTAACTGTTCTTGATAGAACAAAGAGGAACATTTTATGTCTTCAATTTAATTAACTTCCTTGATAACACCATGCATGACTTCATTGTGCTACAGTTATCGCATGTCTTTAACTTCATTTCCTCACCTGATGAAACAATAACTTAATTGTGTTTCAGTTGTACTTATTATTAAATGATAAATCAGATATCCCATCGAATGTCAAATTTCAAGCAATGACAGATGTAATGACTTATTCAAATGTTTCTTTATGGACATTTTCACATTGAATTTGGAGTTCTTGTTATTTAGCGAATCTTTCCGCTATCATCTGTTATGAAGTAAAGATTGTTGAGCTGTGTGCACGTACCAATATACTTGAAAGAAGGAGGACTCTTATATTTCTGCACGAAAGTCCTTCTTTTTCCAAATTATATATCATTGCCTAAAAGAAAGTGATGTGTATAACTCGCATGAGCACCATGAGCCGTAGGCGAAGTTCATAATGTTACGAATCTCCTAGCACTCTCCTAGTGCCGACCCTGACGAGATCGTAAACGCAGATGAGGGATCGCGTCGTAGCGAACGTCATTTTGCAGGAACCGGTCAATCGGGTGTGGAGAATTCGCAAAGATTCTTCATAGGCGTACGCAGGTATATATATACGGAAAAGACTCCGTCGCGGGCAGAGTTGGTTATTCGGAAGTTTGTATTCAGAGCTAAGTGGAGCGAGTTTAGTAGAGCTAAGTGGAGAGAGTTTTGTTATTGCTGAGTGCAAGAAGTCGACGTGTAGAATTTGTATAACAGAGAGTTTGTATTAGAGAGAATTTTTAGTACAGAGAGTTTAAGTACCGAGCATTGGAAAGTTATCGGAGCGATTTAAGTGATTGTGTTGTATTGTGATAGAGAGTTATAATAAAAGAAGTTCACAGTGTTGTTTTGTATTTTGATCAACGAATCCAAGAATAATTCGAAACAGAGGAGTCAGAAGTTGGATTTTGCAAGGATAAATCGTAACAATATTCTTGGGAAATCAATAACATTCTTTGCTCGTCAAATAATATACTATTTCTTCACTCACTCCAAATAACAAACACACACAACTCTTATCAGACAGGCAATATTTTTTGACAAAGGAGGAAGGAATAAGATAAAATGAGAAAATATAATTCAACACAATGGCAGAGAGTTCATGTGACCATTTTCTGCTATCCCATTCAACTTACTTATGTGAATTGGGGATTGACAAGATAGGGCAAAGGTGGAATCCAACACGAATGACTTTTTTAATCGAAATACAGCAATTTCGACTAATTTTCTCACTTCTAACAGTGAACATTCTATATTTTCGAAGATATCTTCAATGAATTTCACAGTTTCTCAATGTTAAGATGAATTTATGCAACAGTAATGCTCAGTTTTGCTTCCAATTCTACTTCTACCATGAAAGCTAAATATCTCAATTCAGGTTTTCCATTTGCCACAAAAATTTTCACTTCAACTTCAGAAAATCATTTTCGAAGGGATTTGCGCTTGCTCACATTGCGAAAATTACAGTCAACAGAACAAAAATTCTCGAGTCCAACCAATGTGAGAGGCTAAATCAAACACAACCTGCTTCAATCACATATTGAAATACCTAATGTTCACGCAAGATTGATAAAGTGCTGTATAAAAAAAATACCTTTGCATGAATCATGAGAAGTTTCATTTAATATGGAATATGCCTCATCAGTATAGAGAACGATTTGGAAATGACTACCACCACTTCTGGTTGTAGAATGAAAACACTGTTAATATGTTCTCTCTTGTCGCTATTTTAACTTCGAACACGGTGTCAAACTTTCGAAAAATATTGAGGATTATTCATGTAGTCCTCTACTCATCCAAGCATTCAAAGCGTGACCGAAAATCAATCAAATTGATGAAAATGTGAAATATCGTTCCACCACCTAGCTTGGGGTAGAATTGAATTGAATATTCATTTATAATCAATACTTTTCACCTCACCCCAGCATTTTTACACCGGTGAACGTGACTCATAGTTTTTCCAATCAGAAACCACCAAATTTATGTTTCCGTTTCCATTTTATTGAATAAACAACTGCCACGTGTTTTATCCATTTATGACACCTCTCGCTACGTGTGTTGTGGAAATAAAATATTCATCTGATAAAACCGGGATAAAAGAAGAATGGGATACGTGATAATATCCTGAGTAGTCCAGCACAACATAATGCAAGAAGAGATGGGAGAAATCCATATTCAGAAGATAATGCCATGTTCCGGGTGGGGTGAAAAAACATGTTTTTATGGAATGAATAGTAAAATATGGTGGAACTGTGAAATATGGGTTTTTTTCACGAGCAACGTATGAATGATGTTGATCGATCAATCATATTCTTTATTCCCTTAGACTTTTCGTTCAGCAAGAGATGATAAGGATAAAATTAAGATTTTCAGCAGAGAAGTATCAGTTCTGGTAATATGGTGGTTATGAAAACAGGATATATAAATAAATGTGAAAATATAACAGCCAATACATGGTGTGATTCAAGTATGTGGCCAAACTCAAAGGGGTGATTCTTTGAGTGATTCTGAGACGAAAAGTTCATATAACAATTGCACCGTTAATGCTTCGTAATCAAGATACAGGGTGTCAAAAAAAAAATAAAAACGTTTTTACCTGGATATCCCATAATCCTTCAGCCAATTTTTTTTAAAGTTGGCGGTAGTTTTAGGGCACTCGTAGTTTTACGTGCACTCTACTGAAGCCTCGTGCTCACAATTTTTGCTCGTGCGTTATAGGCTAATTATCCTTCTCGTTTGTAATATTAAAGCACTAATAGCTTGTAAAATCTCATCAGGTATGAATGGCGAACACAATGGAGTGTCGTCAGATTTATAGTGCTCTGAACATGACAGAGAAGATATAGGAAATTAGCAGTGCGGTATTCCTTTATCAATTTTTTTTTAATTTGAAATTTTCCATTGATTCAACACTGCCTGCATTGTGTCTTTCAGATAGCAAAATAAAAGATCAGGAGCGTTCATCAGATCAGATGCTGAAAACGGCTTCTAATAATCCATGATTGAGTATCGAAGGCTTCAGAGTAATCTAATAATAACAAACCAGAGATCTTCTCCTTTTTATTATTGACTGGCTTGTATCGATTGATCCAAGTATAATATAAATCAACTCTTCAATAGTACGGAATTTGTGTTCCTGATTTACATGTTGGCAATAGCGACTACAAAGCGTAGATCGAAATGTTAGGGTCGGATTTTCAATCGACTACTAAATAATTGAGCTTTTAGTGAAGCCCTCAACAGCCAATCAAATGTTTCAACCAAGCACTTCGATTGGTTGTTGAGGACTTTGCTGACAAGTAAGTTGCTTAACAGTTGATTGAAAAACCAGTCCACAGAAGAAGAGACATAGTCAATAGTTCTATCTCTGATGACACTGTGTCACAGAACAGAAATAAATAGAAAAGCACGAATATTTCTTCTTTGTTCAACTCATGCACGTAAAAGATTCGTTGTCCTTTATTATCTACGAAATATCCAGCCAACGTTGCCAAATGGTGAATTAGAAACGAAACTATAAATATTTTCTATGCCTTGTTTCATTCTCCACTTCTAAGTACTTTTTTCAATAGAAAGCTTGAAATGGTAAGTTTCAAATTCACATTTCAGCTCATTCATAAAAAATAATTGCCCAATCTTCACAAATCTTTATTAACTGAAACAAATCATTCATGTTTCCACACCAGACTTCACGTACAAACTATACCTGGAAACAACCCAGAGACTTGTTTCCGCCTTTTCTCCTGCAATTCGCATACATTTCCAGCAGAGCGACTCGTTAGGAAGAAAGCTAAGCTTTTCCAGTTCAGTTCCGTCAACACATTTCATCATGCTTCCGCCCCCGGCCAATTTGCTTGACCTCGGGCGAATTCAGGCTTCCGTAGATTTTTTTCTGCCACTCGACAATTCTTTTCCTGGGCTGGTTCATTTTTTCGGACGGAGGACTCACTCGGAATTCCGAAACTTCAAGTTATAATTAATGGTTTGTTCTGCTAAAGGTAACACTTCTGACAGTAATCATTGTTTTGGGAGTTTGAGAGAGGTTTGCAAGAAAAGCTTTTCATTTCAGGTTTGGGAGATGTCTACTGAGAAAATGATGATGATCAATTGAAGTGTTCGTACAAAAAAAGTGGTACATATTTTTTTTGTACGTAGACTGCAATAGTATTTTACATACCAAGTTCGAGAGTGAATCATTTCTTTCTCGAAAAATGTTTTGTGCTCAATAGATTTGTCGGAATTATTTGTAGGAGGTTCATTTCAATATGTTGTGATTGTGTTATGTTATGCCTGAATTGTAAAATAGCACATGGATATTCTGCGAACTCATTTTTCAGGATATTATACAAATAATACTTCAAGAAAGCCATACTTTTCAACACATAGTGATTTCAGTTGTTCGCTCATTTGATATTCTTTTCCGATATGCTCTTTACTTTTACCCGTAGTTCTAAATCTTTCTCTACCTTCTAGCGTACGAAAAATCTATCCTTTTTTCCATTCCGTATATAAATTCATCTGTGAATGATGTACACATATCAACAGAGACGGTTTTTCTTATTCTGTGTGCTGCTACTGTCATAGAAAAGAAAATTATTTAAAACTCCTCATTCTCATTGCAGATACTTTTCCCAAAAGCAAACAAACTTTTCAATTTAATGGTAAAAACAAAGTCGTTATTATTTCCGAGGACGAAAATAAACCAAAAACTAACATAATCCTTGCTGGCAGACTGGTCTCGTGGGTATTATCGAATGTTCAGCTCTGCTCCAGACGTTCCAGGCAGAAGTCACGACCCGCTTCAAGTATCCAAAACCCCTGGAACCACATCCCATAATTGAAAGCAAGTCTGTAAATATTTTTCCTCCAAGCCCCAATCCCTACCGAGCAGTTGTTTATTTCATCCTGCGAATTCGTTAAGGGAAACAAAATTGAAAAGCTTTTATTTATACGGCCATGCTGGGCTGTTTTTGTTTTCTGTTCATCTCGACTGGATGCAGAATCGATTTCATTTGTTACGGTTTGTTTTTCGATTCGATTGCCATCAGAAACCGTGGGAAATAACAACATTTTGACAGATTACGATCGAGAGAAAAAGTTTAAATTCGATGCTACAAGACTATAAGGATATCATGTAGAAGAAAATATTTCACAAGTATTAGAGCCATATCGGAGGTAACCATTGTTTGAAAATGACAATTCATACCCTACACAAGCAATCAGAGTAAACACTGGGAGTACGGTTATGTTCGAATTGACTCAAGTTTATCATCTGAATAACGAAAGAACTTAAAACTCTTTATTGTAAAAATAGTTTTCAAGTATCGGCCCTTTCCATCAATTTCTTGTATATCTATTCGAAAACGTTATAATTTTTAAATTGTCTGTTTTCACTAGTGGCAAAGAAAAAATATAGTCTAACGTACGCCACTGAAATGTAAGTGATTATTGGAAAATATATGTTTTCATTACTATCCGTCATCCGGAAACCAAAAAATAGTCGGTTTCGAACTATTTCTATACGAAAATTGGACTTCTTTGAGCGCTCACTACAGCTTCAACCCCCCAAGAATAAATTGGTAGAATGGCTACTTAGTGCTCTTTCTGGGTATGAATCTTCCATGTATTCATACTCACAGCTATCTCTTGGATTCTTACGTTGAAAAAACTCAAAATACCACCTACGCATTTGACAAATTTCAAGTTTTCACAAAATTGGAATGTTTTTGTTCCGTAGTTTTCTGAGTATTGTAAACTACCACAATCTGAAAAAATAAGAATTAGTATTTGAATCTATACAAGTGTAGAAGGGCAGAAATTTGCGAGAACCGATTTAGTTTCCGAAACGTTAACGATAAGTATTTTCATATATACAGGGTGTCCCTGGACTTCCTCTTTTCCTCTCGGAAATGTATAGATGGGGTCAAAATATCACCAGTACTGCATATAACTTTTTTTCCTAAAAGTCTTCGTAACCAAGTTACGGGCCCTCGAAGTTACAAAATGAAAAATGTTTTTCTTTGATAACTTTTCAAGTGAATATTGAAAATCATTCAAATTTTGGTAATTGACTAAACAGATGAATTCCTTCGATGAGCTTTCATGCAGGAGTCAGTTGTTTTGCTACAAAGTCAGGAACGGACTACCCCCGATTGTCCACACCCCAAAACTTTGAAATGACAGATATTTTTCAATATTTTTCAACAAAATAAGGTTACTTGGACAATTTTATGAATAAAAGTACTCGTGTGGAAAGTCGATCGGAGCAACGAGTCTTGATAAAAATGTAGTTTTACTCGACGACATCAAACCCGCTCGTCCACCATTATTTGAAATGAATAATTATCAAAGCAGAAATAATAATGATAACGTTAATTCAACAACATTTATCCTGAGATGTCTACCATTATTCGAAAATATTAGTTTTGAAGGAAAATGGAAATGATAGGTAAAATGTTCATAACGAATTTTTATAATGCAAACACGTTTAACTAACGAAACTCAAGAGCCTCAAGAGCAAACAGAAAGGAAAAATCCGCTACAGAAACTGCTCGATATGACCACCTTCTCTCTCTATACATTTTCTTAGTCTGCGAAGACACCCTCTCTGTACTTGAAATAGCATTCCAGGGTCGTTTCGTATGGCTTCACAATGTAATGTTATTCTATTCAACAATGCATCTCTTGTGTGAATAGGTGTAGCGTAAACAAGGCTTTTTAGATGCCTTCACAGAAAGAAATCCAATGGATTTAAATCCGGAGACCGCGATGGCCATGAATATGGCCCACCTCTACCAATCCATCTATTGTGGAAAATATGGTTCAGATGGTCACGCACAATCAAACTAAAATGAGGAGGAGCGCCATCATGCATAAACCACATATCTCTTCGGGTTTGCAATGGAACATGTTCCAAAAGTCCATTCAAATCGTTCTGAATGAACTCCAAATAACGTTCTCCATTCAATCGGTCCTGTAAAACGAATGGTCCTATAAGATGGTTTCCTATAATACCAGCCCAAACATTCACGTTGAATTTCCCATCTGAACCATATTTTCCACAATAGATGGATTGGTAGAGGTGGGCCATATTCATGGCCATCGCGGTCTCCGGATTTAAATCCGTTGGATTTCTTTCTGTGGAGGCATCTAAAAAGCCTTGTTTACGCTACACCTATTCACACAAGAGATGCATTGTTGAATAGAATAACATTACATTGTGAAGCCATACGAAACGACCCTGGAATGCTATTTCAAGTACAGAGAGGGTGTCTTCGCAGACTAAGAAAATGTACAGAGAGAGAAGGTGGTCATATCGAGCAGTTTCTGTAGCGGATTTTTCCTTTCTGTTTGCTCTTGAGGCTCTTGAGTTTCGTTAGTTAAACGTGTTTGCATTATAAAAATTCGTTATGAACATTTTACCTATCATTTCCATTTTCCTTCAAAACTAATATTTTCGAATAATGGTAGACATCTCAGGATAAATGTTGTTGAATTAACGTTATCATTATTATTTCTGCTTTGATAATTATTCATTTCAAATAATGGTGGACGAGCGGGTTTGATGTCGTCGAGTAAAACTACATTTTTATCAAGACTCGTTGCTCCGATCGACTTTCCACACGAGTACTTTTATTCATAAAATTGTCCAAGTAACCTTATTTTGTTGAAAAATATTGAAAAATATCTGTCATTTCAAAGTTTTGGGGTGTGGACCATCGGGGGTAGTCCGTTCCTGACTTTGTAGCAAAACAACTGACTCCTGCATGAAAGCTCATCGAAGGAATTCATCTGTTTAGTCAATCACCAAAATTTGGATGATTTTGAATATTCGCTTGAAAAGTTATCAAAGAAAAACATTTTTCATTTTGTAACTTCGAGGGCCCGTAACTTGGTAACGAAGGATTTTAGGAAAAAAAGTTATATGAAGTACTGGTGATATTTTCACCCCATCTATACATTCCCGAAAGGACAAGAGGAAGTCCAGGGACACCCTGTATATTAGTTCTTATTATTTTTTTGATAGGCAAAAGAACTGTTCTTCAATAAACGCAGCAACTTTTCGGGGTAGTTCGAAAATCTGCCCTTCTACACTTGTATAGTTTCAAATATTAATTCTCATTTTTTTCAGATTGTGGTTGGTTACAATACCCAGAAAACTACAGAACATATATCGATCCACCACAAAATAATGACGTTCAAATAGAATGTTTTGTTCAAATCTGGTCGAGAGGGGCGATTTGAAAACAAAAATAATTTTTGTTTTGAAGCATTTATTTGTTCAAGAGTGAGGTCCATTCCAAACCAAAAAAGTCAAATATTATTATATGACTTCTTTGAGCGTCCACCACACGAATCCCCCCCCCCCCCCAGTCTTAACTGATGGAATTATGAATTCATGCTCTACATCAGTAATAAATTTTTCGTAGGTATAATTTCTCCATGTACCTTACCATGTAGCTATCTTTTTGTCTATTCAACTAGTAATCACGAAATTATTCGTTTGATACTTGGCGTTGAAACAAATTGATAATGGAAACTATTTTGTATAATGTCAATTCGTATCCGAATTATTCAACAAACATTTATAATGCATGTACATCACATTTTGCGTTTGAAAAATAAAACTCTGCATGTTGCTCATCATTGAATGAACATATCCAGCGAACTATTTCGGTGCGAAAAATTGAAATATTTTCCGTAAAAATTATATGTGCTGTCAGCACAGTGATCGATTATTGAATTAATCCAAACTGAATTCAACACCGAGCTACATACATGGTTTTCCACTCTTAGATAACCTACATTGAAATGCACTTCGCTGTAAATATCGCACTTTCCACAAATTTAATTTATGGCCCATCACAGTGTCGGCCATAATGGTTACCCTGGTTGTGACTCAACCTGAGAAGGAACTCTTTTACGTCAATTAGGATTGCATCACATTGTTGATCAAAACTCACGAAAAAATTACGTTGAGGTGGAAGAATTGAGTATTAGAGAGATTCTCTGACTTTTTCTTCTCCAAGACAATATAGAAGATATAATAATTCAAATGAAATCAAAGGAAAAACTAAACATTGGTTCCAAGTGACCAGACAATCGACCACATCTATACTTTTCAATATTCCGTATCCAACTTCTCATGACTACTGAGTCAAAGTCATTTTTCTCAAGCAGAAACATCGAATCATTCCAACTCCTCTTTCATTTTTGTCTTTAACAAGTGAACATCGGACGGTGACGAGAAACCAAGATGTTCTGAATGATAAGAAAATTTTATCGAATGAAATTTTTGAATGAATGAGGGAGCATATATGGAGAGAAGTGATATGGATTCGTTACCCATTTTGACATTATTCCAATTCTGAATAGCCAATGTATATTGTACCAATTGTTCTAGTCAGAATATGAGAAAAAATGAGAATCACACATGAAATGGACATTCGACGGATCTTGCTTATGGAATGAACAAGCTGAAGTATCTCTAGAAAGCATTTCAGGTGTTTACGAACTATCATACTTCATGAATACTTTTTCCACAAAACGCTTGATAATATTGGTTTTCCTAACAAGATTTTTGAAGGGAAAGGACAACATTTTCATGAATCTATAGAAAACTGTTAGGGAAAGTTTATAACTGTACTGTAACAATAATATTATTTTTTCATGGCTATAACACATACACTGCTTTATTTCAACTAATCCTGACAGATTAATGAGGTACCTGTAGGTCTTCAATTTCATATCATTTCCTGATAACACAATGACTTGATTGCTGAAATCCAGTAAAATTCAGTTCTGAAAAGATTGGATGAAATAAGTACGTTACATTTCTATTTCCTCAACATTCCACTAGTGAAAAAAAAAATCCAAAATATTGTTTGAACGTCATTTTTTTTTATTTGTTAAATTATTTCAAATTTGAAAAAATTTGACAAATGTCAATCACGAAAACTATCTTCACCAGGTATTTGCACTTGAAAAGGAATTCTCCTAGAAGTTTTGAGAACGGAAACAGATTTAGTTTCCGAAACGTTAACAGATAAGTATTTTCATATCACAGTTCTTATTATTTTTTTTTGATAGGCAAAATTTGAGTTATACGAGAAGTTGCTGAAATTGGACTTGTTCTATCCAGAAAGAACTGTTTTTCAATAGACGCAGCAACTTTTCGGGCTAGATTGAAAATCTGCCCTTCTACACTTGTATGGATTCCAATATTAATTCTTATTTTTCCAGATTGTACTAGGTTACAAACCCAAAAAACTACGAAACGAACTCCAAAATGTTTGCATCATTCCATCATATTATATTCCAACTTTCCTTTCTAGAGTATCAATTGACTTTATCCTATAATGATTTTGAGACTCGCCTCCTCACGGGTTCTTCAGAGATGATTTGCTAATAATAACACTAATGACAAATACAATGAGTAAATAACCCGAAAAAATAATACCAAAAAAATTATTATCCGACATGGAAACTCGATTGAGATGCATCTTAAAACTGTTTTCGTCATGTATTGCACTCAAGAGAGACTCTGTTCGTTGTATTTCTTTTCGATTAGGTGAAAACAAATTTATTTTTTGGCGCCCAACGTGGGACAAGTTGAACTTTCAAAATGATTCCCTGCTATTTAATGAGTTCGTAGCATGAAATATCATCAGTTATTCAGCGTGTATTGCTGATTTCGATATAAAAGAATACATTCGTCTACACAGCATTATGGTCATGCAATTAATCTTTGAAAAATATCAGGAAAAATTTGGAATCGATATTTCAGTAGAGAAATTCAACTAAACACCATTTGATGGCATACTCATCTTATTTTTGAGAAAGACACCATAGTATATAGTGAAAAAAGATTACATAAACAGACCCTACAAAGAACAGAGTCAACCACCTCTCTCATGAAGAGGAACTGGCTCAACTATCAGAACATCCGTATTCATTTGAGGATTTTTCTCAGGTATTTCCTATCTGTTTATAAATCGGGGTAGCTCAATAGCTTTCACAAGAGATCGAAGCTTTCCTAGCTTCAGTTCAGAATAGCAGTGTTATTCAGAGATTTCATCAAGGGCATAATTACATTTTATGGATAGCCTTGATATAGCTTGTAACCTCTCCAATACTTGAATGCTGTAGGCTGTCAGTGTGATGGTTATTTCTTCTGCAGTCATGGCAATAATTCTCCTCAGCTGTGTTTAGAATATAATGTCAAATTTTTCTGGGACTCAATTGATATTAATGTTCCGAAATCTTGAAATTTCACATACCGATTTTTTGTTTCATTTAGATCCATCCATCTGGATGTCTTGATCACTTCTCACATTTCGGTGTGCCTCATCTTCATGGAGGACCTAGCATATTGTTTTGAATATCCGGTATGTTAAGGATTTGAAAGTTCCTCTGTATGGTTGGAAAAGGTGCATGAATTCTCCTCGACATGTTCAGTGACCAAGGACCATCTGAATGTATCAATCACGTCCGTCGTTCAAGGCAAGTCCACACAGAACCGGCACAGTTTAGTAAATCGTTCACGCCAAACCGAGGGTACAAACAATTTCTATTTCCCTTTTGCCAATGGCCGAGTCCGAATAACCTCCGCATTTGTCAGTATCTTCTCGCGATTCAGTTGTAATGACCACAATCATTTATTTCTGTCGGTCGCTTTCCGATCGGAGTTGCGAATTTTCAGATGGAAGCAAACAATGTTCGACCGCGGACACAATGCGGATGAGTGGCATCTTTCGTAATTCCATCTGACTCTGTCGGATTGCGGGGATATGGGTGGTTATGATGAGACGTGACGAGTAAATGATCATTCCAATTGCCATATCGAATGGAATGGTGATCAATAAATGAAGGGATGAACCAGTTTGACATCGGCCCATGTCCGCTCGATCAGGATACGAAGATGTCAATACGAAATGAACAATGCCGCTTCATTTGTGACTCTTGCTCCTTAAAGGTAAGCGTCCATAGGTACGCATCGTACGTATCGTACGGATCGTACGAAACGGATTTTAGAATTATTAGTATAGTAAGTTATACATATGCGTCCACTGACCGGCAGCGGACGGATCGCACGTATCGGTCTGTCGGTAATGCCGATGAAATTCATCGAAGGGGCAACTTTTCCGACTGGTGCGGATGACAACATGCGGATTGCCGATAAGTGGACGCATGTCACAATAGGTAGTCACTGGTCGCCTCACAGATCATTTGAATTTTGTTACATTTCGAAACTAAGTACACACACGTGCTTTAATTATATTTGTTATTACGCATATCATGGAGCAAATCAGTGAATAGTGTATGATATTCTCCAAATTGTGATCTTTTTTTGAATATGTCATGTATCCACAATCTATGTCTTCTCTTATTTCCCCTCCTTTCTTCTTCATCTAATAACAAAGCAATAATGACAAGTTCTTCATCACTTTCCATGATCGGAAACATTACACACTGTAATGTTTCCGATCGTCCACTCACTACGAAAATGCGAATGTTACTTAAAAGCCGACCGTCGCATCGGCAATCCGATCGCTACGGATACAGTGGACGCACTACCACAAATCGATCCGTTTTATACGATCCGTACGATAAGTACGATGCGTACCTATGGACGCTTACCTTTAAAAGCCGACCGTCGCATCGGCAATCCGATCGCTACGGATACAGTGGACGCACTACCACAAATCGATCCGTTTTATACGATCCGTACGATACGTACGATGCGTACCTATGGACGCTTACCTTAACTGTGTGAAATGTTTTCATTTGTATTTTTTCGTTCTTATTTTTTGAGCGGTTACGAACAGACAATTCCTCAATATTGTATTGAGCTACATTCATTAATAGACTTCAGTTGAGAATTTTATTACATGTCAACTGAAACTTTTTTCGTTGTATTTCGAACATCTCTTCTAGCATTCCTGTCATCGATTAGCTCATGCATCTATTTTCGATAGACAGTACACACCAATCCAACGAAGTTCAGAGTTATTGGAGTCAAAAATTTAAAAAAAAAACAATTACCCCGTCGCCTACCAAGGTTAGCATTTTCAAGAAAAGAAAACTTATACCATTCAATCACTCAACATCGATTGTTATTAGATATAGTTATAGTTATTTCAGCATATTTTGATGCAGAAAAGTAGTTTGTACAACAAGGTGGATATGGTGGCCATATCGCACGAGGACGAAATTTAACCACGATGCCGTTGGCGAGTGCTAAAACGTTCGAGGGCGATATGGCCAATATACATTCGAGTTGTACAGTTGATTTTTTCTCCGACCAGGTTGATATTTCAGAACCCTCTCTCAAGTATCATATTGGTTATCAATTTTAGATATAGAGTATTCTTTCGATATTCATGAAAAACTCGGTGTAACTTTATCAAATTCAATATTTAACGATATAGTAATGTCAAAATAAAAAAACCCAAAAAATTATTTGCGTTTTTGAAATTTTGAATACTCTGAAGCATAACCTTGAAATATATTTCAACGAAATAGTTTTCTGCAAGTCATGAGCTGTTTTTTATCAAATAGTAGATGAAGACCATTGACGGAAAAGTTATTGTTTATCCCAGGAAAAAAACATTGATTCTCTCTACTTGAATCGAGTGAGTCAAACCAACAAACTATAAAAATATTTCCGGAATCAAATTTTTCTTCCCATATTTTGTGTTCAAAGTACAGTTTTTTCGGAATTCACGCTGCCACTATTGAAAGAAGACTTACATAACGCTCTCATTCCCCTTAATATTCCAGGTAATTTACAGCAATGTATGTATTCTTCTGAACTGCGTTTAGAGTGTGTGACGCCATTTATTCCGAAGTAAACTGCTTCTGGCACAAGAGATGTGTTGTATTGGCGAAACTAAGTTTCATTATTGGCTGGTTTGTATCGAACGATTAAAGTCTGGGAAATCCGTCGTCAGCTAGTCGATAATACGGTATTCTGCATTTGTAGTTCCAACAGTTTTCTCTGATCAATAGATTTTTTTTTTAATAGTTGGGGTCAACAACAGCTACAGAAATTGCGCCACATACTTCTTGATTTTCACAAGCATGCTGTTGCATATCCAAACTCATTATAATTTGTGGTAAAGAGTCATCACTCAAAATGATAGAAACAATCATTCGATGTTCCAGGGAGAACTTTAAATCTTCCTAATTAATGGAATATGAAGTGTCAAGGCCGTTGAGCACATTGTGTCGATCCAAGACAATTCCTTCAGGGATCGTTGCGATTACACTAATTATCGTCTGGGATGGGAGGTGCTCAAAGTTCCTGAAGACTATGGCATTCTCGCACGAACCCAGCCTTTTTTCCCTTCACTCAAACGAAATTGATTTCCACCTGATAACTGAAGAGTCAAATGTGACATCATAATACTACATTTTCAGGGGTCCAAATTGAATCCATTTCAAAAATCAAGTTGACACTCGGAGACGTTTCTATGACATCATTGAGCTTTGATGACAAACTCGATAGAGCAAGAGCCCGCAACCACCAGACCTTCGTTATTGTTATCTCCCAAAAATAGCTAAAAACGATCAGTGACTATGAGGTTAGGATGATGGTTATTTAGTCAGATACCAGGTAGCAAAGGTGTATAAAAAATACCCCACTCAGCTCAGTTTTTTCATATTTTTTGATATCAGATATCACATCATCCTCACACCATCCATCCAGATAATCACAACCCCCTGCCAGACACCCCTAAACTTAATTAAATCATATTTATACTTACTTTCGTTTGACTCTATTTTAGGCGTTTATGTGACGCCATCTAGGTACCCTATAATGTTGATTTTTCCGTTTACTTGACGATGTAAGACAAAGTTATCTTCTCTGAAGGGTAAAGTAGGTGCAGATATCTATTTGTCAGTTTGGCAGAATGGTTTGAGTGGAATATTGACAGAAAGCTGATGAAGCTTCAAAGCAGTGTTGACAATAGAAGTTATACGAGAAATAATAGTTTAAGGGCTAGGCAGAGACCAATCAGATCCGTCGTAGCTTAGCAACAGCGTGTTCGCAGAACTGCGAGTGATCCAAGAATAGAGCCCTATGTACTTTACGACCTGCTCCCAGATTCTATTTCACGAATTCGATGGTCGAGTAGCTCAGATGTGACTGTAAAATGCGATGTACCGAAAATATACGCATATTCTAAACAATTCGGTAATCGAATTCGTGAAATAGAATCTGGGCTCTGATCAATGGTCAGTTACAATAGTCGGTGCTCAGACTGTGCATCCACTTTCGCAATCGTAAGCACATTGTGTCTATTCTGAGCACCAATTATTTCAATCGAGCGTTGATCAGGTCGAAAAGTACCAACCTAAGCCTGAAAATACTCATAAAAGTATGAATAATCTACGATATTGGTAATATATTCCAAGCCTGTTTCTGAATTGATTGTCATCTATTGGCATTATGTATAGGTAAAGCTTGAAGCTACGACATCTGTGAGGAATATAAAAGGAAACACATGACTTGGAAAAGAATCATTGCTGTGTGTTGCCTGCCTGAGTAGCCAAGAGCCAAATTCCATAGTCGCTGAGTGTTCTAATATTATAACCAGTTGTTGAATTCAAAATATTATATTTTGAAGACATTGGTGAGTAATTTAGGCATCAGTAAGTGAATATCTTACCGACGCCTTCAGCTTAGCCACCAGTGAGTAGTCAAGAGAGCTGGATAGTGCAAAATCTGATTTGATATACACCTAACAGTTGAAAATTGAGGTATATCGATGGTATATCGATGAGGTAAAAAAAATACAACTCCGTATATTTTTTCTACGGCTATAGCACAAAACTGATATTGATAGAATAATAAGGAACATTATTCATTTCTTTATGTTACAGTTGTTGATGTCTTCGATTTCATTCCCTCACCTGATAAAACGTTGACTTCATTGTGTTACCGTTGTAGTCAATATTACACAATAAATCAGGTCTTCCATGGAATGTCCAATTTCAAACAATACGGTCACTATAGAAAATAGGCGAAATCACACGATACGCAAGCTCAATAAATGGCTGCGGTGAACAAATCTCACAGTTTTCGTAATCAAGTTTGAAATGAATGCACCAAACAACCCGTTGGAATGAACAAATTAGGCAGTATACCAGAAAATATTGCAGGACTTCTTAGACACTGAAATCCTACGCAGGACACTGTTTTTGCAGATCTTCGGCAACTATTTCAGTCGATGCTGGCGGGGATCTATTCGATTTGAAAAGGCATGATGGCTGTAGCAGAAGGATGTTGACAATTCCTTGAAAAATAAAGAACTAACCTCATCGAAAATATCCTCCGCTATTTTACCTAATAGTAACGCAAGTTGCGGTAACGTAACTTCAACAAAAGAAAGTATTACGATGTCAAATGATTGGAGACATCGAAATACATCCAATATCTTCAATAATTGTACAGTCTTAAGACGAAGTACTCTTTGTATATGGCTGTAGGTGAAGTATGGTACGTAATGCGTGTTGTAAAGCAATTACGCACTCGCCGTGCTTGATTTTGCCTTCGTGCGTAATATGCTTTTTACAACACTCGTTACGTTTTTTTCTACAAACGTCAGTAAAAGTATAATTTTTGCTGTCAGTGTCTAAAATGCCATTTTATGACACTGGTGTTGAAAGTAAATCATTTTTAGCACTAGTGCTAAAAGTGATTCATTTGTAGAGAAAATATAAGAACATAATTCAAAATGAAGTGTTTATTCAATTGAACGTACAATTAGTGTAACATCTGCTTATGTCATGATTATTTATGTTCATCATCGACTTCAACATAAAGTAACTCGACCACAGCGTTGACGATTTCCATATTTTGGACTTTTCTTCAAAGTATGCAAGAAGCACTTTTTCACTGGCCTCCTTGTCACTGACATTTTTCTGATCACACCATTTCAAGAAACGATCGGATGAAAACTCGTACTGTCGCTTTGACTTACTAGGCAAAAATTCAAAAGCAGCTTTATTGGCAGCTTCTCCAATATCCGGCGATAGAAATTCATTTTCTGGATCACTTTCCATCGAGGAACGAAGAAACGAGAAAGAATAATTCGTGATTTATTGACGTTAGTTGTCAACAAAGACAAATCAACCAATTCTGTTTTTCATTACCTTGGCAACTTGGTTCATGAATAGATCAGATGGAATTGGATTCAAACTGATAATCCCGAGGCTATTATTTTATCAATTGATCAATGTAAAATAGGTTTGCGTTAATTTGGACTTTTTATGGTGTTTATAGAAGAAATTGTGTATGATATACCTGCTGGAAGTGATTTTATTTTGTATGAAGGGATGGAACACTCCGCCTTCGGCGTCGTGTCCCAAACTTCCCTTCTCACAAAATAAAATATCACTTTTAGCACTTATATCATAAATAACTATTATTTGCACCTGAATGGACATTTTGAATGGAATTGAATTTGAGTTTAATGTTATTTGTCGAATAATTTCGGTATTATCTGTTATAGCCGTATAATAAAAGTATAGAACATGGAATGCTAATTCCGTTCTCAAAACTTATATTATATATAATAATATAATATTTATAATATTTATTTATATATAATTGCGTTTGTCAATTATTTGACTATTATTTTGACAGACAAAATTCAAGTTATACGAGAATTTTCTGACTAATTGGACTTGTTCTATCCAGAAAGAACTGTTTTTCAATAGACGCAAAAACTTTCGGGTAGATTGAAAATCCGCCCTTCTACACTTGTATGGATTCCAATATAAATTGTTATTTTTTCAGATTGTGGTAGGTTGCAAACCCGAAAACTACGAAACAAATATTGCGTTTACCGGATACCATGCGAGTGCGACAAATCCTACTTCGGAGAAACCAAAAGACCATTGGAAGTAAGAATAAGCGAACACAAGAAAAACACTCAACGAGGAGAAACAACGAAATCAAGAATAGCGGAGCATGTTTGGACAAACCATCACAGCATCAAATGGTCTGAAGCCGAGGTCATACACAAGGAGGAGCACTGGTTCAAGAGGAAATTCAAGGAAGCCGCCTACATCCTCAACAACGACGCATTCAGTCATGCCAGCGTGGAGATCCGGAATGTGTGGAGACCGCTTATCCAAGGCATGGACCGGCTGCGGCTCGATGAGAGAGAATCTCGCGCCAATACATTCATTTCCCGCTGAAGATCGATCGGCACCCGCTCGCCTCCTTGGTAGTAGCACCCTTTCCCCCACCATAGGGAAATCGGAGGGATTTATAACCAACCACACCTCGAAATATTGTCAGTAATCACCCGAAGACGATTGCGGATACCAGCAATCGAAACGTCGTGAGTAAACTCAACTTGAAACTTGGTTTCAACATTTTTTTTTTTTCAAATTATTCCATTCAATTTCTTTATTTACATTTTTTGACTAGTATTTCATATTCGATACCTTAATTTTCTTGTCACAATATTATTTTATTCATTTCGTTATTTAAATAATTTTTGACTTAAATTTCATATTCGAAATCTCGAGTTTTTGCAACAACAGTATTTTCTTTGATCAATCAATCCCTAATAGAGTAAGATCCCAGAGCAATCAGACATAACTTATTTTCACACGGATGAAACCTGAAGTTTTCAGTAGCGTCTCGTGTGCCTTGAATACCTACGCGCTTTGTGGAACTTGCCGAGTGACACCTGGGCAGGTACCAGGTGAGAAAGGTAACTAAAAATAAGAATTATTTTACTTAAATTCACATGGCTGATTTTTATATATGTCATGTAGAATATTATTTTAAAGTAATATCATAAGTGTCAGACACTTTTGATGGACCAGAGCTTTTATCAGACGCTTTTAAGCTACCCAAAAAATAAATGAACTTTACTTATTTTTACATGTCTGATTTTTTAATATGTTATTGAAGTATTTATTTAAAAGTTATATTCAATCAGTAAGACAAATTAGAGTGACCAAACATCCCCTAAGACAAAAATTATTCAGCCAGAATTATAAGCGAAAGTACTATGCATGCGCTTCAGAGTGAATGAGACGTCCATAATAACTCGGTTTCCCTTCTCAAACTCACCATCTGTTTCAATCTACTGTGTATGTGCTGTTTGTGTGTAATATAACTTATAGTATACAGTATAGTCAGTGTTGTTTTTTAAGGCACAATTGTGCCAAAAGGGGCACTATGGTAAGCACTTTGAGAAATTGGTCGAAAACGGGCACAATTTTAAGATTCCGTATTTTCGTGGTTTCGTGGTCATTTTCACTTGTCTAAATTCTCACTTTTAATTTCATTTTCCTCAAAAATCCTGTTTCCTGTTAGTATGAAATTCAAAAATTATGATTTCTATGCAATATATACATGATTCCTCAACGTTCAGATTGGGAAACATTAAAAAATGGAGCTTCATGTAGTATTTGATATGCAATTGATGGAATTCCGCAGGTTTCTGGGGCCAAAATTGCCTCCTTTGGGGCTTTGGACAAAACGTCTACTTTTTGCGAGGACAAACGCTAATTCGAATGTGACTCAAGTGGCAATTTTTCATATTTATAATATATTATTGAATATATTTATATTTTTACGATGCAGAAAAACTCAAAGTCGTCTCCACAATTTAATATTTGAAAGATGTTCAGTACGGTGATTCAGTACATGTTTCGAACCTACATAGGTTCATCATCAGATGAATTTACATTGAATTCTACAATAAAGGAAGAGTAATATAATATTAGTTGATAAATGAAGTATAAAATTTACTTACATGGAGATGAAAAAAATAGCAAATTCACATGGTGTTCAAAAGGACATAAAAAATTTGGTTGGGTTAGGTTATTTTTCTAATATTGCATATTGGGCATAAGGGCTCCAAGCCCCCCAATCTTTAATGTATTTATGGTGTTAGGGATGTCCCAAATTCCCCTAATATCAAATTAATCATAATTGTCACTACCAAATTTTTTATGTCCTTTTGAACTTCACCATGTGAATTTGCTATTTTTTTCATCTCCATGTAAGAAAATTTTATACTCCATTCATCAACTAATATTATATTACTCTTCCTTTATTGTAGAATTCAATGTAAATTCAGCTGATGATGAACCTATGTAGGTTCGAAACATGTACTGAATCACCCTACTGAACACCT
This sequence comes from Zygogramma bicolorata, assembly GCA_032362365.1. Classification (NCBI taxonomy): domain Eukaryota; kingdom Metazoa; phylum Arthropoda; class Insecta; order Coleoptera; family Chrysomelidae; genus Zygogramma; species Zygogramma bicolorata. The sequence continues at coordinate 1,097,016 of JAVJAQ010001619.1, forward strand.
TTCAAATATTAAATTGTGGAGACGACTTTGAGTTTTTCTGCATCGTAAAAATATAAATATATTCAATAATATATTATAAATATGAAAAATTGACACTTTAGTCACATAAGAGTTAGCGTTTGTCCTCGCAAAAAGTAGACGGTTTGTCCAAAGCCCCAAAGGAGGCAATTTTGGCCCCAGAAACCTGCGGAATTCCATCAATTGCTTATCAAATACTACATGAAGCTCCATTTTTTAATGTTTACCAATCTGAACGTTGAGAAATCATGTATATATTGCATAGAAATCATAATTTTTAAATTTCATACTAACAGGAAACAGGATTGTTGAGGAAAATGAAATGAGAAGTGAGAATTTAGACAAGTGAAAATGACCACGGAACCACGAAAATACGGAATCTTAAAATTGTGCCCGTTTTCGACCAATTTCTCGAAGTGCTTACCATAGTGCCCCTTTTGGCACAATTGTGCCTTAAAAAACAACACTGACTATACTGTATACTATAAGTTATATTACACACAAACAGCACATACACAGTAGATTGAAACAGATGGTGAGTTTGGGAAGGGAAACCGAGTTATTATGGACGTCTCATTCACTCTGAAGCGCATGCATAGGACTCTCGCCCTCATACTTCTGACTGAATAATTTTTGTCTTAGGGGATGTTTGGTCACTCTAATTTGTCTTAATGATTGAATATAACTTTTAAATGAATACTTCAATAACATATTAAAAAATCAGACATGTAAAAATAAGTAAAGTTCATTTATTTTTTGGGTAGCTTAAAAGCGTCTGATAAAAGTTCTGGTCCATCAAAAGTGTCTGACACTTATGATATTACTTTAAAATAATATTCTACAACACATATATAAAAATCAGCCATGTGAATTTAAGTAAAATGATTCTTATTTTTAGTTACTTTTCTCACCTGGTACCTGCCCAGGTGTCACTCGGCAAGTTCCACAAAGCGCGTAGGTATTCAAGGCACACAAGACGCTACTGAAAACTTCAGGTTTCATCCGTGTGAAAATAAGTTATGTCTGATTGCTCCGGGATCTTGGACTATAATTTCATCATTGACCAAAAATTTGATTTTGATTTGATTTTTTTTTCACTTGATTTGTATTTCGATCTTTCCGTTCCTAGCAACAGGTTTCAATAGAGTTAAAAATATAGAAAATGGAAATCCGAACCATAACCATTCAGCAAGGAACATTGTCAACCACTTTCAAGCAAATATTGATCCAGAAGAATGACGTTCAAACAGTACTAATCATATATTTCCAAAGAGAATTGCATATAGCTGAAAGCCATGGCACCGCAAGAGAAATAACACAATTAGTTCTGCTCTAACACCGTGATCTCGCGAAAAAAACTGTTTTTCACAAGCTACTACACGGAATGGTTGAGCCGTTAAAAATCAGCTTTTCACGCAACACAATTAAAATTCACGAATGCAAATCCGTACGCTGGCCTCTATACGGGCACATTGAGGATCTAGCCATTGTTTCTCTGTTAATTGGACTGTCTAGTTATTATGACATGATTTCATCGGGACTAGGGGAGATTTTCCAGTTTTCCATTAAGCCGCCGGGATTGGGATCTGGCATTTCCAGCCTGAAAAATTCATCTGCAGGGATGCAAGAAAAGGGCGATACTGGAAAAGCTCCAATCTTTGAATAATTGATTTCGCTACTTCTACCGAAAAATTGGGGGCACGGGAATGAATCAGTTGCAGATAAATTAATTCGGGAACACGAAAATGCGTGGAAAATTAGGTGGCAGATTGAGTAGGGTGTTTATATTTAGCAGAATCCGGGGAATGGAATGCTCGAGAATAAAATTAATGTTTTTTTTTCAGGAAACGGGAAGTGAGTGCCTTTACCGCAATTTAATCTTTCTCAAACACGTTTGGGGATTGTACTCCGAGGTTTGTTGGATTACAGCAATAGAAGACGAAACAAATCAGATAACATTAATGGATAAGTGATGACTTGAAACCGGGTGTTCTGTTTTTATCCATTGGTAATAGATTAATACAAATCAAGTAGTTGAGAAACATTATTATATTTATATTTCAGATACACCATCTATAAATGAAATACACATCAACAGAAAATGATTGCTTCTTCAGTGTTACTTTTTGTAGAAGCTCCGTTTTTTTCTTATATCAGTTTGAAGAAGGAGAACCAAAAAAAATGTCTTTGGGAAATGGTTAGGTTGAGTGAAAGAATACTTTCATGTAACTCTGGATACTGAGTAGAATGTTGACAGGAATAGAAGATCAGGTTCGAAGAATAATGTCTTGGCTTTCTTCTCCGACTCAAAAATTAGACGTCACAAATTCTGTGAAAGACGCAAAATGATATCGGCAGAGGAGCAACTGTTAGATGGACTTTTTTTTCTTTTTGAGAACGAATCAAGCGTATTTGAATAATATTCACGTACTCATCAACAGAGAGTAATTGTAAATTCTTTCGATTTCACTACTTCCATAAAAGTTATGATTTCTATTTGTTATTAGGAGGAGAAGAGAGAGAAAACATAATTCTTCAAACTCTATTCTCTCCACAAAAATACGCGACTCCCTTAAACCAGACTTATTAGTAGAAATTACTTCATTTTAACGAAAGCGATCACGGATTCAGTTTGGTGAAGACATGACTTTGAAACGAAATTACGAGTGCTATCTGTTCATAGTTTCCATTCTTTGAAATAATATTTCGATATGTATCTTAGTAAACAATAGTTTCTTTGTATTGTATTTCTTCGACTTATTCACCATCACCTTTGATGATCCCACTGAATAAATATCATCATTATTCTCATTACCATACGTCTTATATTTCCATAAAAAAAATTCAAAGCAAAAAATAAGTGATTTTTTAATTTTTCATCTCTGAGTTAATTACAGATTCATTCAGAATACTTTCAATTTACCATGAGTTCAATCATTTCATCTTTTTGTTGCCAGTTACCCGAAAACCATATGTTTTTTCGCATATCACTTTTCGTCAGAACGGAAATTTTTGGATTACTAGAATTCACAATAATCAAGTATCATCTTTCTCCATTCGAACTTGATGTATTCAGAAAGTGAAAATTGATGCATTTCATGATAATACAAAGATCATGTTAGTGCAAGCGCTGCGAAACATTCCGTTTGCAAAAACCGATGACCTCATTTTGATTGATGATTTGAGTTGAGAAAGATTCAATAAATGATATTGTGGAGGTTGCCGGACATAATTATGGACCAGTTTTTTTTGGCCCTATAAAAAAAAGTGGTTTACATATTGATATGCAATGACAAATAAAAAAAAATTTGCTTTCATTCAGGTATGTTTTGACAATTATTTTCGATTAATTTGCAAAGGGAAATGCAATTGATTCCGCTTTTTTGAAAGTGCAAAACTTCGTCCTGCATTCAGCATTATATTTGCAAAGCCTGATCAAAGGATTTAGCAGAGGTGGTTTTGTCATTTGCACCGAGTGCAACTTTCCATCTCCTCTTATATAAACGAATTGAAAAGTTCAAAGGCTCATGTATTGGTTCTCACATATTTTCCAACAAATTTGTTTGAGCTGCAGCCCTCAAGCAATGTAAATACAAAGCATCAGAAGTGCATATAATTTTAGATAAGTACATTTAAATTGAACTAGGTTTCACAAGATATTAGTTTTAGACGCAATTCATCTGCTGTAGATTTTTGTTGGGCAAATAAATAAGTGCAAACTTTCTCAATGTCATTGAGATGTATCGGAGTTTTGGAGTCGCAACCCGATCAAGCATGTAACGCGGTTATAATTTCACAAATTTTTTTCGCCAAACGGATTCAGCTACTGAATAACAATTCAAACGAGTCTTTTTGTCCAATCCTTCAAACCGAATCCCTCGACAACCAATATTCGATAGTTCATGCCAAAAGTGGATGCTGAGTACCAAAACATCGGTATCTGTTCAATTTTCAATCACTTGTTCAATTCCTCCACGAACAGCATGAAAAATATATCTGAACATCCTACAATCTGCTTCTAAGTGATTGGACTTGAAGTCTAGCACTGGTAATAAAGAGTTCTGTTTCAGCATTGATTTTTGAAAAAGTTGAAGAAACAGTTTTTTGTCGCTTATGATATTTTTAGGTATGAGTATTTTTTTATCGACATCATCACGTGGAATTGACTTTACAATATCAAAGTATATATTGCCTTCATTGCTTTGTTATTAACACTAAGGATTGTTCAACAGTGTTAGAATATGTTTCGATCTAGTTAGATGGTGGATGGATTCGGCTAGAGCTATATGTTTGGGTGTCATCTTGGTCGTTGCACCCAAGACGATTTTACTACAGTCTACCCGACATACACGTTCATCTATTTTGTTTAATGGAATTCCTGCCCTGAAAAACCAAGAAAGCTTGTTTTCTCTTAGTTGGATGTGACAATAAAATGTCGTCACCAAATTTATTGATCAGCATCGTTTGAGATCACGATTAGAGATAACTACATCCTCTACCTCAGCGAGTATATAGTCATTCGTTGAGCCAAGTATGTTAATATAAAAGCGGTCCTCGAAACAATGTCTTTTATATCCGCCATCAGTTTTTCAAAAGCAGCTAGTAACTGTTCTTGGGTAGTGTTCGTTGTTAGTCATTGTTTTTCGTTTCTCGAATATTTCGTTGCGTAATTTCTGCAACACGATTTGTGACATTGTTTTTGACAAACAAATCTTCCGGTGTTTCGTATACGAACATTTTTATAAAAATTTTATCGTGTTCTCGACGCGAAGCATTGAAAATCAGCGTAGCTGCTTACATTTACGTTGGGAGTTTTTTCATTTTGTTTTTCGAAGCAGTAGCTACGTTTTGTGCTCATAACGAAGCACTTTCTTTTGCCGCTCTATGCAGTGATATCATTTTACTACGAAAAATATTTCCTTTCCTGATATAGCTGGCCATGCAACTTTTTTGCCACGACAAAAGTTCATCGGCTTTTGGATCGAACAACTCCCAAAACATGTCTGAAACTTTGTCTTTGCGTCGACTTGCTGCATTTTGAAACGTGACTTTTTTTTGTCTCATTCACCATTTTATCCGGTAGATCATGAAATGAACATTGATTTTTCATTGTTTTTTCTTCAAATGTATTATTTGTAGCGACATTTCCCCACTTTCGAAAACAAATGTATTACAAAATTGGGAGCACTGCTATTATTAAAATTAGTGAATGTACTTGTTTTATTAAGCGATGACTTACAGCTATAACTGAAGTGTGAGAGAAGCACGGCTCGCTCGAAAATTCGAGAGTAAGTATGTGACGCTGGGGAGAGGGTTGAAAATAAAAGTGACAACTGACTTGCCTGGCAACCTCCATTTCCAGGTATGTCAGGATTTCACAAAATCATTCCAGTCGAGAAATAACGGTCAATGGTTTTCGCATTATATATAACATTTTCCACAGCTACAGCGGTTAAAATGGAAAACTCTAATTATAGGGCCGAAAAAAAAAAATTGGACCATAATTCTGTCCGGCAACCTCCACAACATTATTTATTAGGTCTTCCTGAACTGAAATCATCAATCAGAATGAGGTCATCGGTTTTTGCAAACGAAATGTTTCGCAGCGCCCGCTCTATGTTCATTTAATGATATAACATATATATAAGGAAGTAACAGGACAAAATTGTAATTCGATAAAATGAAAAATACGAAGCTCCAAACAGCTTCGCATTTATAATGCAGGCGTTGTAGTCAAAATGCTATCAAAACCTGACTCTCAATCCAATTGAAACGATTTTTAATGCATGGGTGTTTTAAAGAAAAAAATTGTTCTGCACGCGAGCACCTCTGGAATGTGAGGAAAATTTCTGGAAAAACTAAGAAAATCTGTATTGGATCAATAACTTGGGAGGGGTTAAAGAAAGATAATGAGTCTTGAATGATATTTTCAGATTTTCGCGCGAACAACTAGGGATAAAATAAAGTTCACCCGCACGCTTGACTGATATCTTTGTATCTCCCTTGATTTTGGTCGAAAATTTATGAACTAAACGGTTTTCTGATGAAAATGCCTCCCTGGAACTGAGTCGGCTCGAATATACGCTCCAAGGTCTATGCACAGCGTATTGTAAAGGATGAGCAATTGCCGCTTGCAGTTACAGAATGAAACCAGACTGAGATTTCCAAGAAAATAAAAGTCACTGCAAGAAAGAGCAGATTCTCAACTATATCTTTTGATATTCATAAAGCTATAGTCTATAAATTGAGTCGAGAGACTTGTGATAACAATTCTGATGCATTTTGGGAAATCTCTAGGAAATATCGAAAATGATGAATGAGAACATTGAAGAGGTTTTTAGATATATATTCTGTAAGTAGAGTGTCTCAGCAATGAAATGATGAGTATGTCTTTTCAAAAATCTTCAAAAACATAAATAATGAAAAATGAGCGAACTGAAAAACAATTAGTGAGTACAGAGAAATGCGATTCAGTTAGGCCCAAGATAAATGGAAAATGAATGTTATATCTGATTTGTTCAAATTTGACCTACTGAGTGTTTGAGCTAATTTGTTTATTCATCTAGATTATTATTTCACCTCCAAATATTATATACAACCACTTATGCAGACACCCGCAAAATATATATGATAATTGTTGGAGACATTTTCATTAAAATACCGTTTGGTTTATGAATTTCCGATCAAAAACAAAGGAGATGCAGAGATTTCAGTAGAGCCTCGGGGTGAATATTATATAATATCCCAAGTTGTTCACGCGGAAACCTGAAAATTTCAATCAAAGCTCATTATCCTTGACAGGAACCAATTCTTGAAAATCATGCGAACATCTTTTTTGTGAGAATTTTCACGCTCTATGAGTTTGTTTCTACACATCACATCGTAATTTTCAACGTTTTCCAAGTTATTTATGCAATATCGATTATCTGAGTTTTCCCGGAAATTTTCACAATTTTCAGTAGTTGCTCGCGGGCGGAAAAATTTTATTTCTTGAAGTACTGCTCAAAGACTGCCCGTGTACCAAAAATCGTTCAGTATCAGTTCCAAACCCTTGGTTATTGGACTATTAGTTGAACTTCGAAGTTTCGTCTCGAAAAATTTAATACTCCTCCATCTGTCGCGATGTCTGCCTGAAATAATATTGTCTTGATTCTCTACTTGATGTTCCATATAACGACATATATACTTCGCGTATTTAAGTACTGCCATATAATTTGATAGCCACCACTTTAGTTGGCCGTGATGTAGAATGACAAAGTATAATTTTTAGATTTACTCCGAAAGAGCTTTTGAAACATCTATTATAGTTAGTTTTACTACAGACTTTTACAAAACTTCCTGGATTTTATTGACACCATTAAAGAGAGATGTTATAAAATTGTGGCATTGAGGAAAATCACACCAATCACTTTGGTACATTTTTATTTTCATATGTTTTCAGCTTTGTTTAGTGGAGGTATTGTATGAAGAAACGAGATGAAAAACATCACATAAGAAAACAAAAAACGCCTCAAAATCTTTGGTTGAGTTTAGTGTATGTCAATACGAAGAGTCAAAAGTCGACAGTTTTGAAAGTACTCTGATAGAAAGGACTTGAATCGAACCATCTGTACATATGTGTTTCTAACCTACTTCAATCTGAAAAAATAAATATTAGTATTGGAATCTATACAATTGTAGAAGGGTAGACTTCTATCTAGCCTGACATGTTTCCGCGTTAATTGAAAAGCAGTTCCTTCTAGATAGAACAAGTTTCATTATAATATTTTATGATCCAAATTTGCATTTCATTAAAATAATAAGAACTAATATTCATCAAAATACTTATCGTTGGAGTTTCGGAAACCGCTTCCGTTTTCAGAACTCTCACAAATATTTTCTTCTAGTATCGTTTTTAAGTTCGTTTTTCTGAAAATGTCAGAAATTTGAGTTTTGAATTTCTCAATTCTTATCATTAACATTACAACTAAAATGGACTGGCCTTCATGACTTCCATATAACACGATCCAGAATACAATAGAGAGAGGAAGGATAATATGCACATCGAAGTGATATTGTGAAGGACGGAATGATAATTCTATACTCAAATTACTGTATTATTTTTATCCTCCCTTTAACCGCCACATTGAGGAAGGAATTCGGTTAGAGGCTATACTTGAATTATTCTATCTTGCTCACTCTGCAGTGCTTTCTCTCTTAGAGTCAGTCCAATAGTTATAATTTCTATGCATCTTATACGCAAATTCCTTGTCGAATGTCAATTACGAAAATGTCATCAACAAATATATCCTTCTCCTATATAAAATCCAATATAGATATGATTTGAAATACTTAACTGTGCTGAGACTAGATTTTGCAGATTTTGCACCATTTATATTATATATATATATATATATATATATATATATATATATATTCGTCTCATTAGATGCTATACACAATACAGTTTGGTAAATAATGGCAATGTTTCAAACGATATAGAGATCTATTCTGTGATGGATGCGGTGGGCAGAACAAAAACTGCCATATTATCTATACATTGGCATTTTAGCTTGGCAATAAAGCACCAAAGTCGATCAAGGATATAATCCTTGTCCCTGTGCGTGGTCATAGTTTTTTGTCTACAGACCGAGTATTCGGTAGGCTTGAAAAAGACTTGAAGAAAGAGGTTGTTATTGCCACACCAAATAAACATTACAATATATATCTTCTGAACATGGTACAGTTCACAAATTGTATAAACATTAGTTATACGATGTGAAGACTATTGAGAAAAATCAATGGCATACAAAACCATAAATGGATACATCTCGAAAAACAACTTCTATGAGAGACCGACAAATCATTCGAATGAGATGCCTTGACAATTTTTTTTGAAGTTGATGAAGGATTTACAACTCTACTGAAGCGAGGGAAAACAGATCCTGAGCGGTTGAAAAAAAACAGTGGTTCAAGTTTTGGGAGATGAAGGAAAAAGGATGTAGCTAGTTTATTGGTCAAAGAGTTTGGTGGTGAATGGAGAGAAGTGGAATAGTTGAATTGGTTCAAGGTATTATTAGATATCAGGGAAATAATCGTCATTACAGATGGAGGTGGAGATAAAAATGAAAGTGATTGTCTTGAACCAGAATGTGGAGATTGCGGAATATGATATATATATATAAATATATATATATATATATATATATATATATATATATATATATATATATATATATATATATATATATATATATATATATATTATTTTATGTTTATTTCCTTCAATACATTACCTAACGTGTTTCAATACAGATTTATGTTATGTTTATATCCCTTTGATCATCTTACTTTACCTAGTTCAATAAATATTTACGTTGGTTGCATACTTCACATTATGTTTCGATAAAGCAACTTGGATGTCGAATGTTCAAACAGAATACTGAAATAATATGCAGCAACACCAAGACATTCAGATAAATTTCATCAAAATCAGTAAACGCTACCTGCAAATTAGATCAAAATTAGGGAACTACTGTGAATTGCATCAAAACTGGTTAACTATAAATTGAAATTATATAAAAATTTTTTGCTTCTCCTGACAATTTGGACATGTGGAACTCATAAACCACTTTTGATCCGTCGCTCCTTATAAATATATATAAAGAAACTGTTTTTCAATTAATGCAGCAACCTGGCGGTAGATAGATGGCTACCCTTCTACACTTATGTAGATTCTAATATTAATACTTTTTTTTTCAAATTGTGGTGAGTTAGAAACCCACAAAACTACGAAGAAAATTTTTATCCACCACAAAATATTGACGTTCAAACAGTACATACTTCTGTACCCTAGTGTATCAGTTCGGAGTCATAACAGGGATATCACAGATTTTCAAAAATGAGGAATTTGAAAACCGAATATATTGAATACATGTCGAATCATAATAGAGTCAGCTGAACTATCATTTTCCTAAATTCCCAGCTATTCATCGGTCATGTAATAATTTTTTTAAACTGTTGATTTCAGATTTGATCGAGTTCACTTATGATCTCGTTTCAGTACCATCTTCTAATTTTCAGCCATCAGCAGTTTTTTTTCATGTTGGAACTATAATGTACAAAATATTACTGCTTATAACCTGGAAACGGCTGATTCGATTCTAAAAAATTACCCAAACTTCCAAAGTCTCTCAAGGAGCATTATTCTGTTTAAAATATAATTCTTGTTGACAAGATTTCAAAATGATACCTTTTCATATGAACTCGTCCTACCTTGATATATTTTGCTGTTGGGAAGATGTGGAAGGGGGGATTTCAAGGAAAACACTAAACGATTGAATTGAGATATAACTCAATGTCCTTCGTTGTAATACGATGGAGGAGTAGTTTTCTGACAAATATCAACCCGCTGTGTAGGTAATTGAGACTGAAAAGAATGTATCGTTCAGAGGTGATTTATCGTCTTCAAGAACACCATATGTCGATTGTGAAGTATTTTACTGAGCTTTGCACGACGTTGTAGCGCTGCTCGAGGCATGCTTTTGTTTCCTTGTGGGTAGGCTAGTAATTATTGATCATATACCACCTTGAAGCTGTTGGTTGGAAGATACCTCGTAGTGATGATGGTCTGATGAGCACGAAACCGGTCTACAGTTGTGTCTATCCTATCAATTGAGAATCTGTTCACGAATAAAAGCGGCAATTTCTCTAGTGAAGAATCCTGGACTGGAACATGGTGTATATAATTCAGTACCCCTCGTTATTTTTGAAAGGAAAGTTATTTAGAGTGTTTGTAACTTATCGGTTATAATTGCACGAGTGCATAAAAATTACCGATAATTTTGCAAGAAAGCGAGATATCCAAAAATTGCAAGAGTTTATTTTCATATTTTAGCGAAAGTGCCCGAGTCCGAAGGACGAGGGTTCTTTTACAAAATATTAAAATAACCGAATGCAATTTGTATAAGATATCACGCTTGAATGCAAAATTATCTGGTCATTTTTATGCACTAATGTAATTCATTGGAATATTTCACGAATAATGAAATTCTCAAGGAAATGTTATTTTTTGTTCATTTACACTTTCCTCTATAGATTGTATGGAGTACTCACCTAAACGTGAAATGTTTTTTTTTATTTTTGTAGTTTATCTCTCGTATGGGACATTTTATATAAAAGGGATATATTCGTTGAATGTTTTCAATATTTCACACCGATCATTACGTATTTGACAGCTGTGAGGTAATGGATCACTCGAAATACATGTGTATTCTTGATTAATGGCGGCCCCTACAGGAAATTCTGTTATAAAATCATGGAATATGTATATCATTTAACCTGATGGATTTGATCTCATGACTACATTCAATTGCCCAAAAGCGAAATTCATCGAATTTTCGCTTGAAATATTCGGGGGTTATATCCCGAGTCCAAGTTCAATCGGTTGAAATGTGTGCTGCACTTCCAAGATTTTCCAAGTTATGCTTAGCAAATGACTTGAGTGTATGATTATTTGATGAAATTCCGAGACCGCAGGTCGAGGGATTTTATCTCAAATTATTATACACGAAAGCGTTTGTTTGATTGAAAATCATGAAAATGCACGCATTTTGGTCGATTGAGCTTGGTGAAGGAGCGATATATGTTGAGATTATTTACAGCAACCCGAGATAACCTCGGAAGCAATATACGTACCACTCTTCTTCAACAGGAACGGGAAATCTGAAACAAAGGTAAAATTTATAAATGCTGATAATAAATCATTTATCATCAATTCTTTTGAGTTGATTTTCATTTTTTTCTCAACTTGAAATAACTTGAAAATCAACTAAGAAAATTTCAGTTCTTTCGATTATCTTTGTTTATCCGTTTGTCCGCAAAATGTAAGCAAAAATTTGTACCGGCAAAAAATTTTAGTATTTTCCCTCTGTGCATGGAAAATGAAGCCATTTCGGGAATTTTATCGAATATTGCAGAATGCCTATAATGATGGCCATTATTCACGAGGTGAAGTTTACATCGCAAGCGAGTGGCCTGAATCACCGAAAGAATGATAGCCTTTATACGCTAGTCTAAAGCTATACTTTGTCCACGACTATTGCATAAACCATATATTCCGAAAGCAATATTGGAAAGAAATATTGTTATACCATATATTGGCACTTTTCCATTTACAATTTAGGTACAATCTACTAAATTCACTACATTATGTGCTTTGAATGATAAAGTTTGTTTCGTCGCATATGTTATAACTTGAACTGTAATCATATCATGAAAAAAATACATCAAACCATTATCATAAATCAGGAATAGTAAAGACCCAAAAATTGAAACCTTTATTTGATCTCAGGCAAATCGCTAGTTCATCACCAATCTTGATGTTCTGAACTCGGTTTTCTGAATGAATTGAAAGTTCGGAGACATTCATTGTAATAGATTTCTTCATTTAAATGGATTAATCAAACATCTGTCAGTGAAAATACAAAGGGTATTCGATAATATTTTATAATATTTTGTGTTATTTTCATCCATTATGAGTCGATAGACTAAAGAAGACCATGAAGACAGACAAATCAAAAATTGCTGTGATCATCACTTGAATTCCACCATTAATGGATCAAATTCACGTAGTTCATCGTATACCCGGTATGGAGTGTGGTAATTAGTTCTCAAATGAATTGGGTACGTACATTTACTGAGTGGTATTGGACAGGAATTCGTCTGTTAATACTATATACAGTGATTTCCTATAATCTTCCCCTCCCTTTCATTTTATGAACAGGTCCACTCAAAAAACTAAAACTTAAAAAACTTGAAATTTAGAAATGAAAATTCCATTAGGGCGACTGGGCGCCATCTGTGAAGTCAATATCTTCACCTACTACAAAATGGCGGACATTCGATAGTTACATGAGTACAACAACATTCATATCCATATTTCTAGAAATATTTTTTTCTCTGCCATATGGCAATCCCAACAATCGGATGAGGTTCGATACGTTATTTTTTGTTTATGCAGAAGGAGAAAAATGTCAGTACTACAACGAACTTCATTGTTCAGTTTATTCTAATTCACTTTTCGGTAGATAGGTGCCACGTGAACAATCTCTAAAATGCTCAACCAAACAACATTCAACATGGGAACTGTTGACCCTCTAATCACCGAAATCGTCGAAGCGAATCCTAACGAATTCGACCAACAAGATGAAGCAACACCAAATTATTCTAGCAAGTGAGAAATTATTTGGATAATATTTTCCCTGGTCGTTGGATTGTCTGTCGAGGTCCTACGGCATGGCCAACACGCTTGCCAGATTTGATACCCTTAGACTTTTTTCATGGGGCTATTTGAAGAGAAAGGTGTACGAAACTGAACCTGCTTCAATATTGGATATAAGGCAGAGAATATTGAATATTGATAGAAATATTGACGTTACTGTGTTCGATATAAAAAATCGAGCATCTTCTGAACTGAACTCAGCTTATTACGTCAAATTATGAAGTTGAACGTCGATGTATAAAATTAATCATTAAATCTTTCGCCATTTTGTAGTAGGTGAAGATATTAATTTTATATCCAAGGATTTGAGGTATTGTCAGGAGCATCAAAAAGATGTATCAAATGACCCCTCTCTCCATTTAATATTTTTCCCAGATGCCGCTCAGTCACCATCTTGAAATTTTAATTTGTCGATTCCACTTCAATCAATGAAGAGCACTGTATAGGTATACATTTACAACCCCATTCATCTTTGTAGCACTGAGGAAGACGAAACTCATGATTCGAAACTTCGGAGAATAAAATTGTTAACACTGAGTAGTGTATTACTGTTCCAATCAATCAAAAATATTCACCACTGAATCTAATATCACTTCTACTACATGGGCTTAGCGGCAAATTAAAAGGTCCCAAAAAAAATTGCGAATAATTGCACGGCCACCTCGAAACGCATCGATCTAACTACGGAGCAGGTGCGGCCCCAAATCTGGTTTCATCTGCTTGAAATATCCATCCAATTTCCAAACAATTCATTTCCGAATTTCCAACATGGCCACACTCTCACGCCATCCTGTTCCGACGGCGTTAATGAAGGATTAAAGGATCCAACTCGTGTTCGAATATAAATTTTCGATGCCGTTATAAATAACGCAGGTATAAATGGCCGATTCGCCATATTCTATAATTGGGGGTGGTTGAATCGGAGTCCGTGAGAATTCGTTCCGTATTTCTTGGAGCGGAACTCGGTAATTGCGGGTTGTAAGTTCGTGTTTGAAAATACCTCCTTTCATTTACGAACACGAGAAGCGATGTATTCCCGCATTCTGATGTAATTCAATGAAAAGAGATTAAAAGATGGGGGTTTCCTCACAAACGGTCCGGTAGTTCTGAATTTTTGATCGTTGTCTAGGATGGTTGGTTGGTGAGTGTTGAAAATGCAAAATGCACAAGTCCCCTCCATCCTCCCCGTCATCATATTGAAAAATTGGCAATTTCTTCAGATTTTTGCTTATATTTTCGATTAGGTGCATTTCAGCTAGAGAAGAGTCATATACAATGTTGTAGAGAATTGAGTTGTCTATATCACGAGGCCGACGTTAAATAAATAATTAAAAAAAAAATTATCGTTTATGAGACAGATAGTTACGGAGACGAGCAGTTTTTGGAAAAAATCGAATTTTCCTCTTCTGTTTCTGAACTGATTGTCATATTTTGGTACTATGTAAAATAATTGTTTTTAGAGATGAAGTTATGCTTGGTTCATAGACCAAACTTTTATTTTTAATTCATCTTTTACTCAAAGGAAGTTCTCGCACTGCTATTCGATGGAAACAATCATACACGACACTTTAACGATTTGTGTAGCAGTTTAATATTAATCAAGAGAAAGAGTGCGGTCTATGAACCAAGCATTGAGCTGAAGAAGCTCACATCTGCCCTTCTTCAAAATGATTATTCCTACCCCCAGATCCAGAGAACAAACACACCCGCTTCTCGCATCCCAAACCACCGGACGACCCGGCTGAACGCCCGAAAGCTTTCCTTCCTTTCATTCGGGGTGTCACTGATAAAGTGAGCTGAATTCTGACAAAATACAACATCAAGACAGTTTTCACAGCAAACAATCAAATATCCTCTTTCCTGCGCTCACCTAAAGATACAATACCCAACGAATCACAAGGAATATATGAAATTCCTTGCCACGACTGCCCGAGAACATATATAGGACAGACGAACCGACGAGTATCAAACAGGTCATACGAGCACGAACTGGCATTACGTAATTTGGACATAACCTCGACTCTCTTCAAACACCACCACGAAACCGGACACAAAATTGACTTCAACAACTCGAAGACCATTCCACAGCAAAAACACTCCACTCCAGAATCATTCGCGAAGCAATAGAAATTGAAAAACGCCCTCAATGCCTCAACAAACGAGACGACTCACGAATGCTTTCCAAATCCTGGAAACCATTACTATCCCTTGGAACAAATCCATTAATTAATCCTTCTCAAACCAGACCTGTATACAGTCCGACAGTTTCAACAACGTCGGATTCTCATACAGCTATAAATACCATCCCTCTATCCACCAAACCACAATCTTCACTCTGTCGAAATATATATATATATATATATATATATATATATATATATATATATATATATATATATATATATATATATATATATATATATATGCAAGATGAATTTTTCTGGGTTTTTATCCGTTAGGTATCTTTTGATTTGTTCGACGTTTCGAATTCCATTTTGAATTCATTCTCAAGAACTGTGAGACGAATATCTGTCCATACCGTCCTGGTCAATCACTCCCCTTACGAAGCAACCAAGCAAGAGCAAGCAAAGACTTCAATTGTCTGTTCTCCACGGAAACTGGTATTTATAATGACTCTCCTCAGTCATTATCCGACTTCGTCCGATATTAAGGCTGCATCCTGCCCATCCAGGTATTATGTAGAAATTGATGTTTTCACGGATCTTCGATATGCAAGATGAATTTTTCTGGGTTTTTATCCGTTAGGTATCTTTTGATTTGTTCGACGTTTCGAATTCCATTTTGAATTCATTCTCAAGAACTGTGAGACGAATATCTGTCCATACCGTCCTGGTCAATCACTCCCCTTACGAAGCAACCAAGCAAGAGCAAGCAAAGACTTCAATTGTCTGTTCTCCACGGAAACTGGTATTTATAATGACTCTCCTCAGTCATTATCCGACTTCGTCCGATATTAAGGCTGCATCCTGCCCATCCAGGTATTATGTAGAAATTGATGTTTTCACGGATCTTCGATATGCAAGATGAATTTTTCTGGGTTTTTATCCGTTAGGTATCTTTTGATTTGTTCGACGTTTCGAATTCCATTTTGAATTCATTCTCAAGAACTGTGAGACGAATATCTGTCCATACCGTCCTGGTCAATCACTCCCCTTACGAAGCAACCAAGCAAGAGCAAGCAAAGACTTCAATTGTCTGTTCTCCACGGAAACTGGTATTTATAATGACTCTCCTCAGTCATTATCCGACTTCGTCCGATATTAAGGCTGCATCCTGCCCATCCAGGTATTATGTAGAAATTGATGTTTTCACGGATCTTCGATATGCAAGATGAATTTTTCTGGGTTTTTATCCGTTAGGTATCTTTTGATTTGTTCGACGTTTCGAATTCCATTTTGAATTCATTCTCAAGAACTGTGAGACTAATATCTGTCCATACCGTCCTGATCAATCACTCCCCTTACGAAGCAACCAAGCAAGAGCAAGCAAAGACTTCAATTGTCTGTTCTCCACGGAAACTGGTATTTATAATGACTCTCCTCAGTCATTATCCGACTTCGTCCGATATTAAGGCTGCATCCTGCCCATCCAGGTATTATGTAGAAATTGATGTTTTCACGGATCTTCGATATGCAAGATGAATTTTTCTGGGTTTTTATCCGTTAGGTATCTTTTGATTTGTTCGACGTTTCGAATTCCATTTTGAATTCATTCTCAAGAACTGGATGCAGCCTTAATATCGGACGAAGTCGGATAATGACTGAGGAGAGTCATTATAAATACCAGTTTCCGTGGAGAACAGACAATTGAAGTCTTTGCTTGCTCTTGCTTGGTTGCTTCGTAAGGGGAGTGATTGACCAGGACGGTATGGACAGATATTCGTCTCACAGTTCTTGAGAATGAATTCAAAATGGAATTCGAAACGTCGAACAAATCAAAAGATACCTAACGGATAAAAACCCAGAAAAATTCATCTTGCATATCGAAGATCCGTGAAAACATCAATTTCTACATAATACCTGGATGGGCAGGATGCAGCCTTAATATCGGACGAAGTCGGATAATGACTGAGGAGAGTCATTATAAATACCAGTTTCCGTGGAGAACAGACAATTGAAGTCTTTGCTTGCTCTTGCTTGGTTGCTTCGTAAGGGGAGTGATTGACCAGGACGGTATGGACAGATATTCGTCTCACAGTTCTTGAGAATGAATTCAAAATGGAATTCGAAACGTCGAACAAATCAAAAGATACCTAACGGATAAAAACCCAGAAAAATTCATCTTGCATATCGAAGATCCGTGAAAACATCAATTTCTACATAATACCTGGATGGGCAGGATGCAGCCTTAATATCGGACGAAGTCGGATAATGACTGAGGAGAGTCATTATAAATACCAGTTTCCGTGGAGAACAGACAATTGAAGTCTTTGCTTGCTCTTGCTTGGTTGCTTCGTAAGGGGAGTGATTGACCAGGACGGTATGGACAGATATTCGTCTCACAGTTCTTGAGAATGAATTCAAAATGGAATTCGAAACGTCGAACAAATCAAAAGATACCTAACGGATAAAAACCCAGAAAAATTCATCTTGCATATCGAAGATCCGTGAAAACATCAATTTCTACATATATATATATATATATATATATATATATATATATATATATATATATATATATAAAATAAAGTGTGGCATTCAACTTTTTTCAGCACTTCCGGCTTTACACCTTTTAATTGGAGCTGACTTTAAATGTGAAATGGAAGCCAAACCTGACAATTATTTGGAGAAATTCGGTAGGGGTATAATTTGAATCAATAAAGTGGAGAAATACAACTTTTGTTATATATGAATTACTCGATAAACTGTGCATATTTTAGGTGCTGAAGAGCGTGACATCAAAAATTCCATTGAGAATGCATAATAATATCTGGATCAAGTTTTGAAAAAAAAAACAGTATTTGCACAAGTTTCGATCAACTACGCTCACACATACCACCACTATGGAATTGCAGATTGAGTTCGAGATCTTCCTCCTACAGGTAAATGGACAACTACATATTTTGAGAGGTTTTTACGGTACCCATCAACAAATTAATTCAATTCAAGCTGATTTAGGATCAGATAAATTATGTTTAAGAAGATGACTATTTATTTCCAAATAACATTATACAATCTCTAGATGAACTTGTACCAAATTGCAATTGTAAATTCAGGAAAAACATCTTTTAGAAGGTGGTAGAAAAGGTGAAAATATATCTATTTTGCAATAAAATTGTTGATAGCTAACAAGTTTTGGGCCTGGTAACCAAAAAATTCGTGATCAGCGACCAAAAAAACATAGAATAACACCAAGTTACCGAGGGGACTTCGAAAAGTATACGAAACCTCCCTCAGGCGGTCGAACTATACGCCATCTACAGTATAATGTCGATATTTCCATTTACTTGACAATGCACGACCATTGACAGTTTCCTGAATGGAAAAATAGGTGCAGAGTTGTCTGTCAGTTTGACTAAATTATTGAGAGAAAGATAATGAAGCTTCAAAATAGAGTTGATGATAGAAGTTCATAAAGGCAATGAAAGTTTAGGAATTAAAATAATCTTCACAACGTGAATAATTTATGACGTTCATCGAAAATTCCGCTTCTGTTTCTGAATTGACTGCCATCTTTTGGTATTATGTAATAAGTTATCAAGTATTCATCCCTTCAAATGATATTCCCATATGGTTGAATAACTATATCTCTATAAACAATTGTATGAGTGATCAAGAGAATGTGTGATTCAGGCTACGACGTCTGTAAGAAAAACGAAAGAAAAGACATGACTTGGGAACGAACTCACTAGTGCCATCTACCCGTAGTATCCATCCCTTCAAATGATATTTCCATAAGTTAGACTAACATATATCTCTATAAACGGTTTTAGTGCATTGAATCGCCATTGGCAAGACACATTTCGACATAGAGTTAACGTTAACGTAGGGACAGTGGATATTGCAAATAATAATGAATGTTCGTCAAATTGAATGTTTTACAATTATATTATACCGACGACGGTCACTTGCTATTTTCACCAAACAAATTTTCCGAAACTACCTGGCGGAGTTCCTGTTTCATTTTTCCAAATAGAACCTCCGATTCTATGAATAAATAGAAGCTTTGGATTGAACCTCACGATACCGGAAAGCAGCATGGAATATAAATATTAAAGTTTAATTATTACTGCCGTGCATTTCGAACATTATTATATCAAACGAGATTAATCGATAGGGATTTTATTAAAACAATAATTTCCGGACTGCTCAACTTTTTTATTCTTTATTACAGTAACAAAAATACGGTTCTATACACGCACTCGCTGATCAATAATATGTACGTCAGCGTGGGTATGTACAAGCAATTTAGATCAGGCAATGAAGTGATTTCGGAAGTTCGTGGGAACGAGAAATGAGATTTTTTTGTTTATAATCCCCGAAAATGATTTCCATTCCAATTACAGAGAGAAACGAGTTATACACAGATTATCGAACAAAATCTTGCTAGAAAATTATACGATTTTTTCTTCAGTTCCATCAAATAGAAATTTATTTTTCCTATGGCCACATAGGAAAGTGACATTTATTCTCACTCGTGCCGAAAATACTTTCCGCACTAAAGCAGAAAGTATTTTCCGCCCGACTGTCAATAAACCGTCAAACCCGTGAATCCTGTAATATTTACAGATGCAATTATTAATTGCTTCTCCCTGTTGTTATTATTCATATAGAAACTGGACTAATAGGAAATTGCTCATTCATACGGTATAAAGAAAAGAAAAGGAAGTGTTGTATTATAAGTACCTACTTATTGTCACATTTTCAAATACACAGTTATATTATAAATTATATGTATTCATTAGGTACAAAAATCATCACATTGAAGCAATGATTCTGGCCGACTCTAATAAATCTATTCAAAACTAGTCAATTGTAAGTACCTCTCTAGGGACTGTCAGCTGTCAGGTTGCTGTTGAGATGAATTCATATTGTAGCGTATATTGTTTAATAAAATAGGTGGTCGTAGGAAAAATGGTGCCTAGTCACACTAGGCTACATTATTGCCTACTCGTGTGAAAAATTTTACTTTCCGCACTAGTAATGTAATATACTATATTTTCTTGATCAGGATGGAAAGCTATTGAATCACCTTCATAGCTACGATATTCACCTATCGCTTATTATCTATTATAATAATACATTTATTTCTTCAATTTGAAAGCATACTTATATAATACAGTGTATAGTACAGTATATATAAATATAGTTCAATATTAGAAGAAAACGTCCAAAGTGTAAAACATTAGATATAGAAATATATACAAATAAACAAAATGGTAAAGCACAATAAGAAAAATATCAAAAATAGTCAAGGTATAAGGAAAATACAAGGTGAAACATTTTCTTTAGAATTCAGAGAAGTTGAAGTATTCCTGCGAAGTGTAGCAGTTTCTGTACAGTAATAATGATTTCACACGTTGTTTGAAAATAAAGATATTTGGAGACGTCTGTATTTCTGCAGATAATGAGTTAAATATTACATGTTACATGTGAAACCATGTTGTGAAGGTGACAATAATGTATTAGTTTCCAAAAATGAGTTTAATTGGTCTTTCATTTTCATTTCATATATTTCAGAAATGCTTGACAAAACACAGTGCATTTCTTTAATGCCTCCTTCTTTTTTATTTTTTGAACGGATCAACTCAAAAAATTGAAACGTGGAATAATGGAAATGATGCATGAATACTTCATTTTGGATTGAAAGTGACCCAAAAAAAAATTAAAGATACTGGTGCCGTAGGTACATTCAATATTGGAGCAGGTCCAATTCCGTATACCTACCTTTTGCTTTGAATAGCCCCATAAAAAATTCCTATGTCGTCAAATCTGGGAAGTGGGTTGGCCATTCCGTAGTACCTCGATGGAACGACCATGGAAAGTATTATCCAAATAGTTTCTTACTTGTCTGGAGTTATGTGGTGGTGCTCCATCTTGTTGGGATTATAATATCCATATCGAATTCATTAGGATTCACTTCGACGATTCCGGAGATTAGAGGATCAACAGTTGTTGCCAGCATATTCAAATACGATTCTTCTGTTGAATTTTATTCAATTTACCATTTTGGAGATATTTTACGTGGTATCTATCTACTAATAAAATTGGAAACTAAATATGAATATTTGAACTGAACTATGATGTTCGTTGTACTGACATTTTTGTCTTCATTTATGAACAAAAAATAACCTATCAAAAATTATCGGGTTGTTGGTTTTGCCATATGACAGAGAAAAACGAATTGTAAAGTATTCGTTAAGAGCTTCAAAATGACGTATCACAAGACCCCCCTTTTCCAGTTAATTTTTTTTCCAGGTGGCGCCCAGTCGCCATCATGCATCAGTTCCATTATCCTAAGTTTCATTTTCTTCAGTTGATCTGTTCAAAATATAAAGGAGCCGGACATTAAAGAAATGCAGTGTATAATATTAACATGGACATGAATTCACAGGAGCTCAATGGATGCCTGAAAATCTTGAATAGGGTCATAACTTTTGTCCCTCGTCGATTGGTCTATTATATTATTACGATATATTTCATGCTAAACCTGACATGTAGCGCAATATGAGAAAATCGATGAAGAAATTGCCGTACATAACCTCCCTACAATATTCTGAAATAAAGCATCAGAAGATGGATGAGACAGGTATAAATAATTTCTTGGGTGAAATTTGCATACTTAAATCCTGCCTTCAGATTTAAATTTCAGTATTAATAAAAGGTAAGGAAGAAGCGCTGGATAAATGTACGGCAAAGCTCGTTAAATTTTCCTCCAGGATCTTTTCAGGATGCCTATCCACTCTGATTAAATACGTCTTCATCAAATTCAATTGTGAATTTTGAATGGATGATTACATAACCGTCGAGTAAGAACGAAAGAGTGGTTATCGAACATAAATAGAGATGAAGGTGTTGAATTTTTCATTTTCTCGATTACAAATTACCAGAAGAAAAAGACAACTCATTCGAAGAATCATTTAATTGGAATGGAAATACTAATTCATTCTTTTTTCATTTATTCTTAGGAACTCTATGAACCACTGAATGGTTGAATGAGGATATTCGGAATGGAGTTTGATCATCTTGGGAAATTCGATCCTGTCATTATCATTTTCCAGTATTTTGAGGTCAGGAGTAACGGTTCTATCAGAATTATACATTTCGATACACAAAAATACAATCAGAAATACTTGCCCATAGGAACACTGTTATGGATTGAAAAATAAAATACAGTTGGATTCACAAGTCATGAGAGAAGATATCCTCAGAAAAAGCAGCATCACACTGGACAGGATTTTTCCCGGCGCCTGTTACCAGTGATGAGGTATCGAAGGCTGTACGTTCGCTAAAAGACTCCAGTCGTTCTGATGTTCACTTTCTCAACAGTAAAATAATCAAAATCACCATAGACACTCAAGTCATGAGAAAGCACGATGATTCTTTGGAATAGCAGCATCACACTGTACAGAATTTGTTTTGTAATATATATACTCATTTTTCCAGGCGCCTGTTACCAGTGTTAAGGTATCGAAGGCTGGCCGATCGTTAGTCTTTTAACTGTAGCCTTTTCCAGTAGTACTCATGTTCACTTCCTCATCATTTTTAATAATGAAAATCACCATAAACATTCTACTTGACGAGCCTTATAAACCGATACTTCAGTAAAGGCATTTTTTCAGATAGTCTAAAGCTCACAAAAATTCTTTCTATTCACAAAAAATGAGATAGTGACAAAGCAAATAAATATCGGGTCCTTCTCTAACATACCTATGTTTGGTAATATTGTTGAGGCGATATTATTGGAACGTCTAATGAAACACAACAACACGGATGGTGGACAATTCAGGTTTCGTCCAGAATGTTTCACAATTCAGGCAGTTAGATCTGTTGTTGAGAACATAGTCGATGCTTGAGGCTTGAGAGATCCTCATTAAAAAACTCCACTTTCTGGTATACGCGGTACTCCAAGAACTTTGATCATATCATATCTTCAGATTCTGATTCGATGAAGAACGGTGTTCCTCAGAGATCTAGCTCAGGCCCGTTGTTATTTATAGCCTATGTAAATGATATTTCCAACCAGCTTCTTCCTGTGTGAAGTACATATGTTATGCTAATTATACCACAATTATCAACCAGCATAAAACTATATCTGATCTTCACGGAAGCTTCTACCAAAAATCTGACCATTGGTTCACTGCTGATGAACTTAAATCGAATGGTGATAAATTAAAAAAAATCACATTTTCTTCAAATCAGAGTATATCCATTGGAATGAATGTAAAATTTTTATAAATCTTATTAGAAGATGACCTCTAATAGACACATCATAACACACGTAAAAAATACATTAATCACTTTTGTAAATCATAAATTAACTTCAAGAAATATCAACTGATATTGTGTATTGTCTTCAACAGTTTATACTATACTTAGCCACTCACTTATTGAAATCTATAAAAATAAAGAGTGGCTTCTAGTACATTCAGACATTCATTACTATCATAATAGAAGAGCTTAGCAGTTCAGAGCACCTCGGTAGCGATAATCAGTGTCTGAGGAAAATTTTCTCAACCTGACATATCATGATAAATTGCCAAGCAACGTGAAATCTCTGAATGTCCATCAATTCAAGTACAAAGTGGAACTTCCCCTACCCTCTTTTTGTTTTATATCATTAATGAATATAGGGAGACATCGCTTCCAACTCTCGACTGACATTCCTTAGCTCCATCTCATCATTCTGTAAAGGAATTCCAATCTAATTGCTGTTTTCCTCCTGACATCCTGTTGAAAAACCCGATTTTTTGACGATATAAACTTTAATATAGCTTTAAATATTTTACTTTAACAGAATGCTTGTTTTTTAAATAACTCATTTATTATTAACTAGATGACAGGAACCCACTTCGTTGGGCGTTTCAATTCAATTCAATTTTATTATCCCAAGAAACATTACATGTTTATGAATAGGGACTAAAACACACAAGTACATAGTCAATAGATGAAATTTTCACGAGTATAAAGGAAAAAAAATCATACATTCAACGAAATTAAATATTTGTAAACAGTCAAAATGAAATGGCTTTCAAAACTGATGAATACCAATGAAGGTGAAAAAAAAACATAACTCTTGACTACATGCAAAATATATTGTACATTAGCTGATTAAAAATTGTTTGTATTTTTGCTTAAATTTCATTGTTGATCGAAATTCTTTGATTGTTTCTGGAATTGAGTTATATATTATGATTCCATCATGGTAAATTGACTTTTTTCCAAAATCTGATTGTGTTTTATTTGTTGCTAGTAATTTTGTTTGTCTTGTGGAGTAATTATGGATATCAGCAATTTGAGTAAAATGATATCTGACTTTTTACTATTATTTTTAATAGAATGGATGAAACAGCTAATTTTGAGTTTATGGAGAGAATCTAAGTCCAATAAATTGTGCGGTTTGTATAAATTTATTGTTGATTCTAGATAAGGTAATTTATAAATACATTTAATTGTTTTGTTTTGTAAAGTTTTCAAAGGTTTGATAATAGATTTACTTGCTGTCCCCCAAATGGAGATGAGATAATGCAATTGTGAATAGATTAGGCCGAAGTATATATTTTTCAATAATGTGAGAGATATGTAGTTTCTGATTTTGTAGAAAATTCCAATGAGAGGAGATATTTTCATTCTAATTCTTTCAATATGTTTTCGCCATGACAATCTCTCATCGATATATAAACCTAAAAATTTAGTTGTTTCTGTGTATTTTATCAATTTATTATTGAATACTATGGGATTAGTAGGAATGTTGATTGATCGTTTGGAAATATACATATACGAAGATTTATCAAAATTTAGAGTTAATTTATGTTGATGAAGCCAAATGAGAATTTTATCCAGATCACTTTTCATATTATCTTTAATTTTATCATAACTATCTGAGAAGTATATGAGAGTGGTATCATCAGCAAATAATTTGATCATTCCATTCAATGTTAAATTTGGTAGGGAGTTGATATAGATAAGAAAAAGTATTGGACCAAGAATGGACCCTTGAGGTACACCACAAGTTATATTTTGAAGGGAACTTTTTTCATTATCAATTTGAATAAATTGTTTTCTATTGGACAAGTAATTTTCGAACCATTTTAGGAGTTTACCTCTGATTCCAACATTAAATAATTTTTTTATCAATATCTTATGGTCAACCGTATCGAAGGCTTTACACAAATCCAAAGACAGGACACAACATTTTCTGCTCTTATCAATTTCTAATTGAATGTTTGAAACAACGTCCATAGCTGCTGACTCTGTGTCCCTAGACCTTCGAAAACCATATTGACTTTTGTATAAAAGAGAATTGTTTTCAAGATAATTCATGAGCCTGATATGTACCAATTTCTCCAAAATTTTTGCAAAAACTGGGAGTACTGAAATTGTTATTAATTTTTTTAATGCAATTATATTTTGTAGTTCTTAGAACTGAGATTCATCAGGTTCATAACAGCTCTGTCTTCTTGGTGCACCCGAAAGAGCGTTTGAAAGAAGTTGAAAATGTTATAAACCCTTTTTCACCCCATTAGACATTGAATTCCAATAAATTACGAAATACGTCTTCCATCAATTTTGTTGAAGGATATTTCTGTAAAATTTGTGAGTAGATTTTAATACGGTATCCTATAAAAGTCATACAAAGAACAAACACACCCTCCAAGTTTCAGTTCTCTACGATCAGTGGTTCAGGCTGTGCGTTGATTAACCCCTAAAATAACTATCAACCCCGTTAGGCGATTAATTTCAATGAAATACAAAATCAATTCTGTATAAGAATTTTCATGCAAAATTTGAAATAAATTGGACCAAAGCATCACGTGGGATGGAATACCCGAAACATGGTAAAATGGGATGAAAAGTAACATTTGTCTCCTGGTTCTGAGCTACCCCCCACCAATTTTCAGCCAAATCGGTTCAGCCGTTCTTGAGTTATAAATAGTGTAACTAACTCGACTTTCTCTCATACATATAGATTTCATTAAATGTTTTGTTTTGTTTTATATGCAGATTCAGACGAGAGGAAAGCCCTGTAGACGAGAGGAAAGCCCTGTAATGTTTCGACAGGCTTCTGAGCTTACAACGAAGGGGTGGGAAATACTTTATGTATTGAATCATTTCGCATCAGTATTGTTCAATTCCTTAGGAATGAAATCTCTTTCCATCGGGATTTGAATCTGACCACCCCATGTTCACTCCGCAGAAAATTCTTCGGCTTATAGATTTCCTATAGATATTTCCAAGGTCGTTGCTCTTCCGAACTATCATCATCACAGGTGTTTCCTTTTACACGTATCTGAAGACAAGAAAAAATCTGGCTAAGAAATAAAATCTTTTTTTAAATTCCATTCATTGAAATATGCAGCATTAACACAAAATCAAATGATTCCTTACACTTTGTAGAACATCCCAGTTCAGTTCATCTATAGAATGTGAGAGAGCGATTAGTCATTTGTTAATCAGGGAAGATTGATCATTAAATTATCTCGTTCAATGATTCCAAAAACACTCTCACGCACAGAATCAGCTAGAGTCTAGAGAAACATCTGTCATGACCCATAGTAAATTGACGGTAAATAGCATTTGAACACAAGCAAGTGCATCTGTTCATTCGACCCTTATGAATGCAAACGAAGGATCAATCATCACTCCATCAAAATGTGATGACTATCGTCGAAGTCCAACAATCTCATCGTGCAGGACAGAAAACATCACTAACATTCAATCGGTTTGATAAAATCCACACCGTGCCATCGAACAAATGGGGATCTCCAATTCCACATTGAAAGATCCCATCCATTTTCGATTTCAAAAACCTTCATCAATAGCTATGTGGGCTACCGATCCATTCATAGTTGTCATGGCAGGAAATTGCCAATTGGAATTCTTGTTTTTGTTCGAAGCTTCCACTCTCGAAAGCAATTATTGCCAGAATTAAATTCAATTAATACGGATCAATGGACACTGATGACTATTTTCATGCAGACTGTTTTTTTTTAATGCAAGTGTGGGTTGTTTTGTGTTCTAACAACGATTAGAGACTGAGGGTAGCTATAATAAGGATATGCGATATGCCCCATGATATATGGATATGCGATATGCCCCATGATGAAGCATTTTTGAGGATCCATTATTGTCTGGAAATATTTTACTACATACATTTTTTTTATGTTTTCATGTTTCATATTCAATTTTCAGAAACTCCATATCAATAGTTGTACAGCTTATCCAATCCATCTTAACAAAAAATCAGATACTTTTCCAGTTGCACACAGGTAGTGTAGACCACGACGGAAAAAAAAAACACCTTCTAGGAATGAATTTCAACACACTAAAGACAAAGATTGCTGGCCATATCTGTTATTAGTTCTGTGTCAAGATGGATTGGATAAGCTGTATCTGATATGACATGATATTGTACTCGAGTTCTATTCAAACCAAGACCAGCTGTATATGTTTTCCTGCTAATCTTCAAGTTAGTTCACTCGCATTCAATCTGTGGTGTGATCATTGTGAATAATCTTGCACAAGTGCAACGCATATCGTGGTTATTGTCAGTAGTACTTTTATCGATCTGTGTAAAATGATTAAAAAATATTATTGGTTATTCAATCAGACACTGATCTAAGGCAAGATTCTCAAAAATCCTGGTGAAATGAATCAGATACCGTTACAATGATAATTGTTTTGTTTGGAAAGCTGGAACTATGGCTCACTTTCTTCCTAAAATTTGTTTTCATATGGCGCCAATCCATGTATAATTCAAGTAAATTGTAATGCAATTGTCAAAAGATGACGGAATTCGATTCTTACGCCATCTACCGATTTTTTTTTAAAACCTCCAAAATCTGATTGATAGTGTCTAGAGTTTTTGATAAAACAATATCGAATCAGTGATCTCACCAGAGATTTTATTCATCTTGATCTAATTGTTCCTAGACATGCCTCGCTACAAAGGAGCTATCGACAGACAGCCTCTGATAGATAGATAAAACTGTGACCACAATAGTTGAATTTTCGTTATATATGAACACATTTGAGGAAAAAAATCAGATAATTATGTATATCTTACAAAGAATGCTAACTTCTCAACTGTACAAACATAACCTTAATATGAGAATTCACCCAGATTAATGGGAGTCATTCTGTTCAATGAACTGCCAAAGTACATACAGAAAATGAGCCCCAAACACTTCGAAGATACGCTTAAGGCAATGTTGTTGGATAAATGTTATTATTCTGTTTAGGAGTTTCTTACAAATACTGGATGAGTTAACCACGTGTTGCTCCATTGTTTTTGTTCTGTATTTATTCTTGCGAACTGAAACATCGAGTAGAGTTGAGCAAGTTCACAACTTCAGTGAATTGAATTCACAAGTAACACGAAAAAAAAAAGGAATTGAAGTGATGAATTTAAAATCTTCCAGAAAAAAATATTTGAAGCCACACTACGAACAACACATCTTGAAGCAATGGATTAACGAGGCCTTATCTTTCAATGTGTGAATCCCAGCAGGGTTGTTCCGTAGCGGAGAATCGAGTAAATATGCTTTTTTTCTGAAAATGAGAACACTAGATCAAGAATTTTCCATCATCATATATTTCCCATTCACCTCGATTTTTTCTATAACTCGTCTATTATTGAGTGGGAAAGGGTGATTTCAATAGAAAATCAATGATATCCTGCTGGCATTTATGGAAAAAGTAAAATTAATTTTTTGACAATTTGTCTTGTCAGTGATACTTCACAAGGATTCTCTATCTTCTTCGAAATTGAGAAAGGTCGGATTGTATCCCTTTTCGTTCGGGAAATCCTCTCACCATTGCACTCCTGGAATATTATCACTCGACCTGTCCTAGGCATTTTCACCACAGTTGGTTGATTCGACTAGAAAAGTTTTCACACGAAAGGGAAACCCTGTAATGTTCTAAGAACACCGCGTCAATTAAGGGACAGGAGATACGAATTAACATTCACTTCGAATTTTTGAAGTGTGTAAGCCTCAGAAAATACCTCTCTCCAAAATTCAGCTGTTCTATTGAAAAAAGATCCATGAGCAAGAGAGGTTCGACAGGTCTCCAAGCTCACAACAAAGAGGTGGGAATTCTGCACTCGATGGGTCATCCGTGTAGATTTGCTAAGGGTTATTGACAACAATTCAGGAGAGCACTGACTATGGAAATATCTACAGAAGAGAGATGAGTCTACAATCCTTCTATGATGCTCCAATGAAGTGAGCGAGTCTCTGAGCGAAAAATCACCAACAAGACGGATTGCCTTTCTGTGAATAGAATCAAGAAGCTTCAACGAATGTTTTGGTGCCGAACTACACACATGAGAGCTTCATTCCATGACAGGTTGTATCGTATCGAAATGATTTGGAGTCAAAGAACTGAATTTACTGATAATCAATTCAATTTATTTCATATTATTTGACTGTAATGTATTCATTATTTTCAAATATTTTCAGTTTGTGTTGCTGAATATTTGTGCCTACATCCAGAGAAGGAAGTACTAACAAAGTTTTTTTTTCCCTTGAAAAAGACTGAAATCTCTCGGGAGATGAACTGAGCCACCCTATTGCGGAAGAAGCTAATGAATACATGTCAATGTTACAGAAGAGCCTATGACACGGCGAGTATTCTGAATTCTATTTACTGCTGTAGCTCTCCAATGAAGCTGTCAACGAAAAGATCTAATTATGTAGCATATCATAGTGACATCCCTGCATACTGTAACGATAATGAATGATACACCAAAATCTGTAGCTACCACTTTTGTTGTTTCTTAGGGAGTAACCAACGGATCCCAATATATCAATTCCTCTTCCTCCTGTAATAGACATTCTACCCGATCCTTCATCTCTTGTTGAAACTACCAGTCCTTCGAAACTTACTGACCAGTTTCCTCCTGTACTCTCGACATTATCAGGAAACCACTGAATATTGTTTGAACTTGGTTATAATTACGCTCTGCTTCAGCATAAATGAGTTTGAATTTTTCTCAGATATTTGTTCGATGTAAATATGACCCGACAGAGAGTTTTAGAGTTTTTCTAATTTTTTTTGGAAATATTCTAAGCCTATTTTCCTTTTTCAACAAACCCAACCGACTGAAATGCGTGTAGCTAACTTGGCACGGAAATGATGACTGGCATATCGCGCACTGTGAAGTAAGTAGCCATTTCAAACCAACAGGAAGTGGAAAAAATAATCGTGTCAGGTTGGATTGGATAAGCTATACCATAATGTTCGAAGTTAGGTTGTGAGCGAACGCTTCCTTGTCTCGGTAGTGTAGTGGTTAGCATATCTATTCACAGCTCGGCAGTCGAGCAGGCCAGACGTGTTCGCTCCGTACTTATCTGCTAAACAAAAAGCTTTGTCAAGTTAAAAAGTGATCATAAAAAGTGGTGTGTGCCCGTGAAAGTGCCTGTGACGAGACCTGCCGACTGTTCTCGGACGTCGGCTGAGTTTTGAAACAGCACGAAAAGGCACCCGCTTGATATTTACGGGTTTTGTTGGAGGGCGTGGTCCCACCATGACCCTCTAGCCAATCATAGTCCAACTACAATGATTGAACTCAGTCATCCAAACTGATACTTTCCTATTTGGAAATTAGAAAGGGCGCTAACCCCCGTACTGGTTAACGAGGAAATGGCATCCAATGCCAAAAAGTATGAAATACTCAATTCTTTTTTTGAAGATATATCAAAATTTGCAGAAGACCAAATCGCAAAGGGAAAACTTGCATATAAACTATCACGATCAATAAGGAAATGTGAAACTGAAACCATCCCATACAGAAGAGATGGGAATTATCTATCAACATTAAAAAATGATATATTAGAGCAATTACCATTATTAGAGGAAGGCATAACCACATTTATTACGCCTGAACAAAATACAGAAGCAGCAAAGCTAGTAAAACTACTAAGCAAGGAACTCGAATACCTAGATAGAAGATTAATACAATATCCACCAAAGTCCGATTCAAGGAGTGTAGAGGCATCGGATGACGTCGACGGCCATTCTCCCGTCCGTCAACCCGAGACCTACCCAACCGAGAATCAGAAATCAGAAGAACACCAAATTTCAATTGAAAATATTGAGGATACTGCATCAGTAGTCCAAAACCACATTACACTCTTAACTAGGGATGTCTTAGCAGACGCTACTAGTGAAGAGTTGGAGGAATTGCAAGAGAACCTCAAAGGAATGGATGCTAGGGTAAATCAATGCATTTCCCAGTCCACTAACAAGGAAGATTTTATAAAACTCAAACAAATACAGCACTCCATTATTGAAAAGCTCCAGGAGGTTGAAATTGTCAACAGAAGCAGAGCGAAAAGAACGAAATTCACTGACATTCAGAGTGAAAAATCATTGAAAAATCCAAGCAAAGACGTCACCGTTGAGGATTCCGTCCGTCGAACGGAGGTAATCCAAAGTAGCTCCGCCCATCAAAATTTTGAATCTCGGAAAGAAAATGAAAATCGAGAACTGAATAAGGATCTTTTAGATGCCTATATGAATTCACTTGATCAATATAACTATGATAGTTATAACGAAAGTGATTTTGAATATCAAGAATATGCAAATCCAACGCATATGTTCATAGATGACAGTCCTAATCCATTAAGTAAACAAAAATCTACAAACGGAACGAGTGATGGAAGGTACTCTCCCCCAAGGGTGCAACAGCCCCTGCAGGATGAAGCAGCCGCCTATCCCGCTCCAGAAGAAGAAAGAAAAAAGAAAACCGAAGAAAATGAAAGGGAAACTAACGGTTCTACCCCTGTCAGGGTCAGAGGTGGTGGCATTGGCTCTGGTTCTCGGACCGATTCTCGTAAAGAGAAAAGGAAAGAGGAATTTCCGCCACTTCCTGTCTCGAAAAATGACAACAACGATTTTGCCTTTCCAAAGAAAACGGCCAAAAAAGTTACTATACAAGAAAATCCTGTTACACAAACCAAAAATCGATTTCAATCACTTTCAATGGATATCGATAATCCAGAAAGTGAAGAATCGAATTCAGAGAATGAGGAACAAGTACAAACCCGAACAAGAAAAACCAAAACAAAAAAGAAAATAATTCCTCCCATAGTGGTTAAAGGAGGAAATTCCTATAACCCAACTAGGGAGGTCAAGGACGAATTAAAAAGAAAACTTGATCAACTACCAGAGTTCAAGTACACCTCGAGCTCTGTCACTATACATGTGAAAACTCCAGAAGACCACAGGAGAATGATCGAAATTTTGACTTTGGAGGGGAAGGAATTTCATTCCTATACCACCAAAGACAAGAAAAATCATGCTTTCGTAATAAAAGGGTTAGACTTCAGTCCAGAGCCTGAAGATGTTACTCTAGAATTACAAAACACTTACAAATTAACAGTAGTAAATACTTATAAAATGAGAACGGCAAGACCATTAAACATGGTAGTAACAGACAGTAGTGTGACACTCAACTTCCTGAAACGAAGGGTGAGAAGCTTGCTTCATACCCGAGTTTCATGGGAGTTGAGAAAGAATGAACGTAAGATCATTCAATGTCACCGATGCCAGGCTTGGGGTCATGCGACCTCAAATTGCAACCGGGGAGTGGTGTGCCTCAAATGTGCGGAAACGCACTGGACGAGGGATTGCACACTCCCCCGAGAATCTCCTGCAATTTGCTACAATTGCAAAGGACCGCATCCAGCAAACTCGATAACCTGTCCAGTATATACTGAGAGGTTATCGAGAATGGAAAATCGAAGAGACGCCGAACGACCCCAAGCCAGGGGTGCACCTCGATACGTTCCAGCTCCCGCACCGGGAAGGAACGTATGGGTGGAAAGGCAAAATCAGAGACAAAATAATGTAACGAATATAAACGAGGTCACAGTGTCACCACGTCCAGCCGTGACAGGGGGGCACCGTAGAACATCCCAACCGGAGAGAGAAGCAACCACGAGAACAGAAAGCCGATCGGAGTCGACAAACTTCACAATGGCTGATATCACTTCATTATTCTCCCAACTAGAAGGTTTGGTAAATTTGAACGAATTGGGCCGAGCATTGACAGATTTAATACAGATCATGTCAAATGCTCGGAATAATACTGAAAAGTTCAAGGCTTTCTTGGACTTTGAAAAGAAAATCGACGACTATATCTTTTAAAGAGATAGTCGTCGATTTAAATGAATATCAAATAAATGAAAATGTGGGGTTTTCTTCAAAAACCCCTGAAGACTGAATTTCCAGAGGCGGTTTTTCATACGTTTTTCCGTCGAATTTCAGAGAAATCTAATAAACGAAACAAACTTTTTTCAAAACGAATTTTCTTGAACAACAATGTACGATACCCAAATGTAAGCCATAAAAGGCAGGAAATTTTGGCAGGATAATGAAGTGATTTTAGCCTTTGAAGCAGTTTACGATAGAGCACTGTTAACATCAGCAGGTGCGCTTCGCACGTCGACTTCTTGATCGGCTTGACGGATCGCATTGGGGGGATTTCGGTGCTCGTGGGGGAGAGGGAGACCTTTCCTCTGGGAGTGCTGAGGTCTAGCTTCCCGCTCCGGGTTTTATCCTGTGTTGTATATAAGTGTTTTTGCAGATATCTATTTATTTATATGTATGTGTTGTCATGTATATATATTTATTTATTTATTTTGTGATGTACTATATACAATGAATGTAAATTTAGCAGATAAGGTAATATTATAACCAAATAGGAAATAAAGATCTTTTTGGCTTTTGGCTTTTGGCTTTTGGTTAGCATATCTGCCTGTTAAGCAGAAGGCCGGGGTTCGAATCCTCGCCGGGCCACCGTGCTGGGTAATCGCACGTTAAAAGGTAAGGCCTCGTTGATCCATTGCTCGCACAAGTTTCGACTTCTGAGGGTTGACGTTCGTCAGCTGGTTAACGGAACGAACAATTTTAGAACAATTTTTTAGAACAATTATTGAATTCTTCGGTTTTGGTATCTGATCATATAATAATACATTCAAATCATATATGCTGATTAATATATCCAACTGGACTCAGATTTCAATTACCAACAATGAATGAAAACAGATATTCAAAATTGAATGTAGCAGTTTATGAATATGCAGGGTGATTCAAAAGTACTTTAACAAACTTCAGGAGGTGATTCCTCACAATATTCTAATATGAATTGTCCAAATAAATAAATGTCCGGAAACGCTTCGTTTCCAAGATACAGGATGTTGAAGTTTTATTTTTATTTTCGTTTTTTTCAAATAACTTCTGAAATACCGAACTCAATCAAACGAAACTTGGTAATAAAAGGTTTTTGAGGTGTCGAATTCGAACCTGATGTTCTTGTTGCTCTTACTCGTAGGGGGCGTCACCTACACGCCTTTTTCTTTTTAATAGATTCATAACTTTTTTGGCGTACTTCTAGCACATTTTTCAGTAAAAAATTCGATTCCCTTATCATATCTACGTAAATAAGCTACCGTTGTTACTAGTCGCTGTAAGCAACCGTTTTCTGAATATTTGGACTTGAAAACTTCAAGTCGATTATTTGATAATCGATGCATGTTGAAGTTATTACGAATATTTTGCTTCTTTCACAAGAATGCTTTGGAAATGAATTTGACGTTTTACTCGTTTGAAGAGGTCATTACTGTTGGGTACTATCCTTTATGACATCCTTAAGCGAAATAGTTATTTTTGTATAAAGGGTGCATAATCAGTATTTGTTTTTATAAAATTTGCAAGGAATGTCAACATTTTATTTCAGGAAATTTTGAATATGGAGAATAAACTAAAATAAACGAAACTAAATTGTGTTCAAATAGATTGTTGGAAGTGTCCACCTTCAGCGAAGATACAGGCAGTCAGTCGTCTAGTCATTGAATCTCGTACCCGCTCAAAAATTATTGGTGTGTTCCTTATTGTTTCACAGGCGTCTACTATTCGGTTTCTTAGATATTCCTCGTTCACTACTGGTAGGGGTGTAGAAGAACCTAACCAGGCGTGGGCACCAAGGTCTCCAGATCTAAACCCAATAGATTTTTATTTTTGGGGACATTTGAAGTCACTAGTTTATAAGACTCCAGTAGTGAACGAGGAAGATCTAAGAAACCGAATAGTAGACGCCCGTGAAACAATAAGAAACACACCAAATCTTTTTGAGCGGGTACGAGATTCAATGACTAGACGACTGACTGCCTGTATCTTTGCTGAAGGTGGGCACTTCCAACAATTTATTTGAATACAATTTAGTTTCGTTTATTTCATTTTACTTATTCAAAATTTCCTGAAATGAAATGTTGACATTTCTTGCAAATTTTATTAAAACAAATACTGATTATGCACCCTTGATACAAAACGTCAAATTCATTTCCAAAGCATTCTTGTGAAAAAAGCAAAATATTCGTAATAACTTCAACATGCACCGATTATCAACTAATCGACTTGAAGTTTTCAAGTCCAAATATTTAGAAAACGGTTGCTTACAGCGACTAGTAACAAGGGTAGCTTATTTACGTAGATATGATATAGAGGTCGAATTTTTTACTGAAAAATGTGCTAGGAGTACGCCCAAAAAAGTTATGAATCTTTAAAAAAGAAAAAGACGTGTAGGTGGCGCCCCCTACGAGTAAGAGCAACAAGAACATCAGGTTCGAATTCGACACCTCAAAAACCTCCTATTACCAAGTTTCGTTTAATTAAGTTCAGTATTTCAAAAGTTATTTGAAAAAAAACCGAAAATAATAAAACCTCAACATCCTGTATCTTGGAAACGAAGCGTTTCCGGACATTTATTTATTTGGACAATTCATATTAGAATATTGTGAGGAATCACCTCCTGAAGTTTATCAAAGTACTTTTGAATCACCCTGTATAAACGACTGCGTACAAGTTCCAATTGTTGATTCCTTACTTTTTATCTGTTAATTGAATCATTGAATATGTTTGTCCGATAGGAATTTCAAAGGTTTGTGCCCACATTTTGATTGATCACCTTGATCCACTCAGAATTAGTCTTTTGAAAGATACAGTCGGTGGTATGCAAGTGTACAAGCGTCCACAGGATGAAATCACCTTTCTCAGATGTAGGAGTTTGGAGTGGGAACTGCTTTACATATATAATGGAAAAAGAATGTTTTCCACCCCCGGGTTTCACCTTCACGGTTCGTACTTCCATTCAGTTTCCAAATTCATTACTGTTGTTTCATCATGCAGCTCCTATTTCCATTTCCACGAGGTTGTCACCAAAATGAAATTGCTTTCCGTCCTCATTTTCTGAAACAACAGTGACCGACCTGTTTTTCGTCCATTCGCATTTTCCGCTACTTCGGTTCTCGCTACCAGAAATGAAAGGAAATATTTATATTTTCGAACGCAGCCCCGAGGATATTTATTCTCCATTTACAGTCGTTTATTACAGATAAATAAAAACTGGTACAACACGAACGTGCAACGGCGATTGTTCGGTATCACTTCCATTAATGTGGCGTAATTTTCCACTTTTCATTTACCAATTTATCATATTCACAGGCGACAGAAAATCAGATATTCATGAAATGTTCCATAATTCAAAATGTCGTGTTTCCTTACTTCGAACCTGAGTGGCTACTGCAGAATTGATGTTTTTCGTGTATATTAGTTGGACCTTCATTTTCGGGAAAATTGACGTGATTCTTGACAGCAACTAATTACAAGTTATTGGATATTTCAGATTATAGCGGGGATCTTTTATGATTTATTTTTTTATTTGGCTGCTTTTGCCTCAAGCTGTCAATGGAATCTTTTCGATTAATTTTTCCAAAAAAGGGCACAGCCATCACAACTGCACAACAAAAGGCTAATGTCATAGGGATGTTGATCAATTTGTATTGATACTGTAGCGAAAGATTAAATCGACATGAAAATCCATTGAAAAACCTAATCATTATCAGATATTGAATTGTACTCTCTCTGCATCTCTCTATCAAAACGAAATTATGTATTACACGTCGAAATCGAAATTTTAATTCTCATATCATGCTCATTCTGAAAGTAATCCCAAATTCACCATCTTTCCATGAGAAAATAATTCTATTTATTTAATATAAAAATTGTCATTATCTCTATTGCCAATAATTTCACTAGGAATTAAAATTATATTTTGGAATCATCTACCAATCAGCTGTCTTGTGTCTGTGAGATTTCCTAGGAATTGAAACAGTTATTCGTTATTGCAATTGCTATAATAAAAATGAATACAGAGCCTGTTAGATGTACAATAATGAATGAGTATCGTTGAAATTCGACCTTGCAGTTATTGCTGCCTGAAAAAATGGTATCTGTCAATTTTGAATTATCCCAAATAAACCTGTTCCGAAAAAAGTGTTCAGTTCTCCATTTTATACATTTTCACTAAATTGCAACCCTGTACTGTAACTTTGAGGTTTTGCTGTTTCTTTTCAAGAATTTTCCGATGTTTTGGTACTCCAATTTGAACGACGTATGATTGAAAGTTTATATTCCTGTGAGATACCTATATAGAATCTGGTTCAGAAAATGATTCAACCAACTTATTGCTTCGAACATGAAGTGCCCCACAGCAATTTGTCTTTGATCATGCCAGAAGTTTAAAAAATTTGCTTCGAAGTCATCATTGTCATTTTTTGTGAATGTTAATCGCCTACGTAGAAATTGAAAATTGTTTACACTCATCTTGGTTTTGATGAATGCGTTTAAGATGCCAATCATATGTCATCAATCTCAGATATATTTCAGGGAAAGAAGGAAGAATAAACAATTTTATGATGGAATTAGTCGCATTTCTGAAAATTGGAGAAACTGGTGAGAAAAATTGAAGTCAAAAATCAATAGTTAGATGCTGTACTTGACAGAGTGGTTGATAATCCGTAGTTTTTTTTCTGGAGAGTGATGTGAGGTCGTTTGCGGATACCAGCAATCGAAACGTCCTGGGTACACTCAACTTGAAACTTCGTTTCAACGTTTATTTATACTATTTCATTTATTTCTTCATTCGATATTCTTACTAATATTCCACAATCGATATCTGAATTCTCTTGTCACAATATTATTTCCTTCTTTCTTTTTTTTTCATTTTTTTTTGACTAATATTCCATATTCGAAATCTCAATTTTATTGTCACAACATTATTTTCTTTGATCAATCAAACCTTTAATTTTATTTTCGACCAAAAATCCATTTCAACCTTTTGCTTTGATTTGATTACCTATTCGATTTGGATATTTATCCTTTCGCTTTTAGCAACAGATTTCATTAGAGTTGATAATATAGACATTTATAGACAATGGAAGTCCGAACCATTACCATTCAGTTATTCCTAACGAATAATAATAATGGTTTTTATTGATAGATAAGAGACAAAAGTAGTTTACAGAAGCTCATGCACAGATGTCATATCAAAAGGCAGGATTCAATTTCCAACTGAACCACAAGT
The DNA here is from genome assembly GCA_032362365.1 of Zygogramma bicolorata. Lineage (NCBI taxonomy): Eukaryota > Metazoa > Arthropoda > Insecta > Coleoptera > Chrysomelidae > Zygogramma > Zygogramma bicolorata. The sequence goes on from JAVJAQ010001619.1 coordinate 1,135,906, forward strand.
GGCTAGCGGAAACCTGCTCTTCCATCCACCCTAAACTATTAATACTTTTGTTGCATACAGACTGTCATATCATACCAGTTCGAAATGACATCTGAAGAGATTCGAAAAAATAGCATGTACCTTGATTGAACATAAAACTCTTCAAATTCTTGTAAAAAAATAAAGGTTTATATTACGCGAATTGTTTCCGAAATTATATTGAATACTGGTAGCAAATTGAAGAATAGAATGTTTGACTTTTGCATATATGAATGTGTATACAGGGTGTTCCTTAAACACATGCTAATATTTAATGAGGAAATTCTGAGACCCATTTTAAGAGAAAAACTTCCTATGGACTACCAAAATAACTTCAATAACACTTCAAAATCAATCAAAACGTGCTGTGACAGTTGTTATTAACACCAACACCTTACTTTAAACCAAAATCAATATTAGCTACTGACGTTTGTACATACAGAAAATTCGTTTTTATTGCTATGGTGGGTACGCTGTGTTTTCTGCTTTTCATCTTTAAAAGAAATCACCTATCGACAAACTCCATATTTCCAAGAGGTGCAGTAAATAAATTCTGCTACACGTCATTCATTCCAGGATAACTAAATTCATGTTTTCAAAAATTATTAAGCGGTGCTGCGTTATGACGTAATTTTAACTGAGAACAGTGCATCTGACAACAAACAAATACCTTTTAGATCCTCAATTATTTTGCAACAAATCTGATCTCTTAGTTTGCTTTCAGTCGATGCACGATACCGCATCAGATTTTTAAGGAATTTATCCTTAGGTAAAGCGATTTTTAATTTTTTGAGCGAAAACCATGCGTCGGACAAAGAAAACCCAGCATATTGAATGTGCCCAAAAATGTATGGAGATTTTGAAAATAATTTTTAATTCAAGATAAAGCAGTGGCGTAGTATTGTTTTCGCCAACAATATACATTTCAAAACTCGTACGTACGCCACTGGCAGAGAAAATTAAGAAAATTGTACATCAGAAAATGCGCCTTGAGGCATGGAACATATGTACCAAATATGCCAAAGATGTCTACAAAATTATCTCAGTTATTATTAAAAAACTGATTATTTTTGAAAATTTTGCCACCCTGTATCTCAAAAGTTAAGGCGTTTAGGACATACGTCCGTAGGAAGTTTTTTTCTTGCAATGGGTCTAAGAATTACCTCCTTGAATATTAGCATGTGTTTAAGGAACACCCTGTATATGTTTTTACGAGTATTATATGAGCGTGTTGATAGTCGATATCATTTATTTTTATGATTTATTTTCAATGTCTTATGAAAGAAGAGCTGACAGATATCAAGAACATGAGTCTTTGAGAACGATGCGTGGCTGATTAAACGTGTAGGCTCAGCTCAACCGGATAGAGGTACCTATCTATCACACATATTTTTCAGCGTGACTGATTTGGTACAATGTTTCCAACTGCCAGCTCTTAAATATTTGCAAACATTCAAATCATCAAAGGGTGCAACGCAGCTTCTTACATAGGCTGTCTATCTGGGATTCCCATCTGAGATGATTTTCTGAAATGAGTCTGAATCATTTTATTTCATTTCAGGGTGTGGTATATTGGACTAGGTACATTCGATGGCGAGAACGATGGTTTTATCAACTTCATCTAGCTGAATGGCAAGGGGTTGGATTTTTTAAGGTCCCTGTTCATAATTTGTATTCAGGTAGGCCAAAGAAATGAAAAAAAATCAAAAAGTGAAAATTCTTGTTATCATTCACTAATTCACATCGAACTGAATCCCTCTTCAATCGATTTTTCCTCATTCCGCAGATTATCATCATCAATTACCACAATTCTAATACCCAACGGTGTCAAAATTCAAACGAAATCATCCAGTCAGAAAATTGGAAACGAATCAAATGGAGTATACGCCTCCTTCGACGACTTTCCCGGTTCAATTTGTTTTCCTTCGAACTTTCCAGCCGAACATATTCCCGTTTACATCGAGACTTTTATACAAATTAAATCGTATACCGTTGCCGCTGCAAATCCGGCATTGAGTTATTTGCTCGAAACTTCGTTCACGCACGTATATAATTTAGAGTTTCAATAAACTAATTGGTCCGTAACTCCTATGGACTTTAATTATTCGCTGCTGTTTTACATACTAATCACATAACTAACGCTGCGCTCTTTCGTTACCGACGAGAGGCCAATTTTCTTTGGCGATGGTAAACAGTGGTACAGGTATTCATATTCTCAGGTAGATATCATGGAAGTATTTTTCGCATGCATAATTTTCTGCAATAGTATTGAAAGTCTTGGGTGAATACGTCAATATAAAGCAGAGTGAAAAACATTGACATTCTTCTTGAGACATGGGAGTCTCCTGATGATATATGAAGAGACGCAGCATTAAGATAGCTCAGACTGCGTTATCAATAGAGATATATCTGTTTTCTCTTGATAATAACTCCAGCGTGAGAGTCGAAACGTCGAATATTAAACTTTCTGCACACAGAATGATATCCAAAAGGACTATTTTCTATAGCCTCTTGAAGTGATAGATATTCATCAATCACACTTTCGTTTCCGACCAAAGAGCAATTTTCGTGTGTGATGGTGAATAAAAGTACAGGTTGTCATATTTCCTGCTGCTAGTAGCTAATAATCGTTTATCAAGCCGAAGAAGGAAGAAAGAATACTCCATTCGATTCGTTTCCAATTTTCCAACTGGATAATCCCGTTCCAATTTTGAAACCGTTGGGTATTAGAATTGTGGTAAGTGACGATGATAATCTGTGGAATGTGAAAAAATCGATTGGAGAGGGAATCCGTTCGATGAGCATTAGTAAATTGTAACAAGAATTTTAATTTTTCGATCTTTTTTCATTTTTTGGCCTACCTGAACACTAATTATGAACATTGACCTTAGAAAAATCCAACCCCTTGCCATTGAGCTAGATTAATTTGATGAAACCTTCGTTCTCGTAATCGCATGTACCTTGTCCAATATACAGTCCACCCTGGAAGGAAATTAAATGATTCAAACCTAGTTTTTAATCTCATCTCAGGTGGGAATCCTACATAGACAGCCTATGTAAGAAGCTGCGTGCACCCTTTGACGATTTGAATGTTTCCAAAATATTTAAGAGCTGACAGTTGAAAAAATTATACCAAATCGTTCACGCTGAAAAATAGTTGTGTTGGAATGGGAAGTGGCCTACCACATCAATATTCAAATTATATTTCTTCGCAGAAAAGATATAAACACCATCAAACTATGTTTCGAATAAAACCACATACAGTAAAAAGTCGAAAACTAAAACAATATGTGGCAGAAAGATATTTTGCATGTATAATTTCTTGCGAAAGTAATGAGAGTTTTAAATATATATCTCAAAACAAAGCATTATCAAAATAGAACTTGGTCACCTTATGAATATCTAACAACCTTGAAATATTATTAACGTGGAAACAATAATAAACAAATGATCAACACCACCAAGCTGTTGTAAATTTACCTCTGGTCCTATGCATAATCTTCCAGATTCAACCTCCAGTCTCTTGAAGTAGTATTCATCGATCACACACACAAGGAGAGGGCTCCTTCTTTGCCTCATGAGATAATAAACCATGATGGATTTCAAAGAAGGATAATTGAGGAAGTGTTGCAGGAAGGAAAATACAATCTAGTATCCAGGTTCCCCACGTCATCGATATGGAGGAAAGTATACCTAGCTTTGGATCACTATCAAGTATTCCTTTCAGACGAAGAGGTATTTTCACAAACGCTTCATTACAGCAAGCCACCTCATCTCTACAGTCTCCCGATCATCAGCTCCAGGAATGCTGCAACCAATAGACTTGTGGAATTTTTGCTTCCCATCCTTCACCTTCTACAAGAAAGCTCCTCCTTTGTGAAGAACTCCAGACATTTCGACAAAACCCTGAAAGGAGTCGAGGCCAGAGAAGGAGATCAACTAGTTAGATGTGGAAAGCCTCTTCACTAACGTTTCCGTCCGAGAGGCATTCGAGATCATCAAAGGGAGCTGAAAGAGGATGACAGTTCGAGAACTAGAACAACACGATCTGTAGGAGGCATCATGGAGTTACTGGAATGATTTTTCCCCCAAGATGAAAGATTACCAATGGGATCTCCACTATCACCGGTAATGGTCCACATCTACATGGAATGGTTTGAAACATTAGGTCGATGACACGTCCATAGTATGGAAACACATAGATGCCGAATAGGACGTCTTTCGAATGACATGAGGCTGGGCATCAAATTTAAAATGAAGGAAGAATCTCAGAGCAAACTGTCGCTCCTCGACGTGAAGGTGGAAAGGACCATATGGGAAACACCGCTCTACAGTAAACCAACGCATACCGGTCAATACCTGACTGAGCAATCTATGAACGAAGAGGAGGGGCTTTTTTCAACCGCACTGTTCATACTGGGGATTGTGTTGCAGAACTGGTATATTATTACCACCGTTCGTATCATGTCCACGGAAAATTTTCCAAATTTTTGACATCAGTGAAGTAGAACAAGATACTTAAAAGAATGATTTCAATAAGTATATTTCTGTACGAAATACAAAAGTCCACCTTCCAAGTATATTCATACGTGCACATAGCTTGACAATTTTCACTGAAATACAATATATGGTATATTGAGTTTCAATGATACCATTACTACCAACTCGTTATAAAATACTATTTTTTTAACGTTTCCATTTCCATTAAATGCACATCCACATAATTTTGTTATTTTATGCATATAAAAACAAATTATGGAATTGTTCATGTGAACAATTATCAAGCAATGTCATGATCGATTAATATCATTTGTTTTGTGAAAATAATTGGTATATATAATCAATTTCGTACGTTTCGGATTCGAATTAACATTTTTAATGGATTAATCACTCGGATAATTTCAATAATCTCTCGTCCAACTGTCACAAATATTTTTATTGTTGAACTACGGATATTGTTTATCGTCGGGAGATGACAAATGTTTTGGAAATCATATTTTTTGGTGTATTCAATGTTATTTGAATTAATGACTGACACTCACACACACGCAAAAGCGAATTGTTTATATGGATATCGTGTAATTCATTCATTCCCTCCTACTTCTATATTTTATTGTCATCAGGAAAAAGTTCAGCTTTATGTGGCGAGCATGGGTGTTGACCACCAACAAGGCGCCAGACACAAATATGAATTACGTACATGGAAGTCATTCCTGGAAACAGTCACTTTCAACCACCACACAAAAAAATGATATTTTCAGAAAAAGACAGAATCAAAGATTGATCGTATCTATGATGATGGTGTTTTGAATTTGATATGAGACCAACATCAATTTGATATTTGATGTTAGTCATGGAACGTCATACCTTTTTTTCGTTTGATTATTTTTGTTTGTAAGAACAACTCTGATCAATGTTTCTGATAAAATTTCCTTGTGACCTAGGTCAAAAATAAACCATCGACAAACTTCAACTAGTAGTTTGAATCAAGGACCATCCAATAACATAATTACCTCTTCGATAACCAAGTTTATCGAAAGTGTTTCTGAATAGAGTATTTCTTATAACAGAAAATTTTATTCCAGAAGATGATGTTAGGGTGAAACTTCCTTTCTAGGCAAACACCAAATCAATAACATCTGCACTGATGTGCCATGCTCACTAAGTTCAGCTGCTTTCAGAAAGTATTACCTGATATTGAAAAATCTTCCTACTCCACTGATAGAAGTCGGTAGAATCTGTTCATCATCTTTCATCTACAATTATACTTGTGTTTCCAGATTGTCTGAGGCGACCATGGAGCCAAACGACTATGTATAGTGCATTATGGATACAAATTCGTGAAGGACTTTTTCATGCATTTGTTTCTCAGAATATAGTTATGTAGGTATAGCATTAGCATCTATAAAAAAAACAATTTCAATCAGTACATTTTTTTCAGTGTTATTTCATAAATTCGTCTCTATTATTAAACCATCGAATTGAGATAATTTCTCTTTTTCACATTTCCGCGTCAAATGAAACCAGAACGTACTCAAAATTTTCATTGAAGAGTTAATAGGTCTTACAGCATGGCGCTTGCCAGCTACAAATTTCCAAAGTTGAAGACATTGATTCAATATCTCACAGTTCATATTCCTCCGAATTACTCAATGATCCGATCCTGTCTCTATTGAGTCAATAGTTTATTGTTTGCCAGGTAGGAGAAGCCTGAAATTCCTGGAAAACTCTGAAGAATGTTAAGTCCCAAGCAAGACTTAGCAACACAGAGTCCAGGAATGTGGCTCTTTCCAAGCAAATCTAACAGATATTAATTAATTTCGAAAAAATCGCAAATAGTTTTGTTGACAAAAAAATGGTGCTTTGAAATTCGTGATAAAATCACTTGGATTACTAAGGAAACTGTTTTCAATCATTCATCAGCATAGTAAGAACATATTGACTTTTTATTCAAGAAATTTTTTCTGGAGTGTCAAAATTTCCCAGCAATTTGCGGAAAAAAAATTTCTAAATCAGTTCGAACAGTATTGCCAACCAGAAAATGTGTATGGTATCACTTACTGTTAATTGAGGTCCAGAATTATAGTCGGAAGTGAAGTGAAAGGGAAGCTTTACCGTGAATTGAGTTATCCAGCTTTATGTATTGAACCGAGTTAAAAGAGATTTTTTTTGTACCATTTGTCACACACACCTGAAAATTCTTGTTTTTTTTTAACTGTTTTTTGGAATTCTCAATGTTTTACTATCTCTTATAGTGATAATTGCTACCCTTTCAGGTTTTCACAAATGATTATACTCATATCATTTTGTGAACTTCAATTAAATAGGGGCTGAACTCGATGATACCATGCTGTTTCCAGATATCGAAACGACAAGGGAATCTACTCATCACATTCCTTCTGGATTCTTTCAACAATTCTCTCACGAAACGTCAGAAATATCACAGGGCTTTCATGGCTCAAAAAGATATTCCAGAACCCATCAATCCTCGTAGAATTAGAAACATTCCAAAAACAACGTTCTACAAGATTATCAGAGAGTGATTCTTTCCTCCGTCTGATCGAAACTATCATTCTTAAGATCATTATGAGTTGAATGAATACATGAGACCAAAAATAATTGAAAAAGTATCTCCTTTTATTTCACTGAAATTGGTTCAAGCATCTGATATTATTGCATCTCCGTGCCTTTCTTTTCCTTTTATATTCCGAATGTATTGAATGTTGTCACCTTCACACTACTTCATTTTGGTATATTAAATAGACAGTACGTTGAAAAAAATGAACTCGAGTTTTTCTCTGTTATGAATGTATGTAAAGAAGTTTGCTTGACATGTTCAATTCGCTCGTACACTGTCATCTCAACTACAACGATGTTCTGTGGGATTAGTGTTTTACTTGGATTTTGATGAGAGTTGTAAGCCTGTATTTCGTTAATGAATTGAACGTCTTTCATTAATATACTCTTACCTATCAACAGAGAGTGTTTTTTTATTTTTCACTTGTCCATTACAGCTTTATAATACCTTGGCAACAGACCCATAACGCCCACGGCGTTATGGAGGACATTATGAATCATAACGCCCGCTGTTTTTTTCTGTAGTTCAATAAATCAATTACAGAAAATTAACTTATTACTGTACATAAAAAAGGGACTAATTATTTTCTCTCAAATGAAAATAACAATTTTCAAATGTTCCTGAAAAGTTAGTACCAAGTTTGAAGTTCTGTTAGTTGACCGATGATAAACTCCTCCTCAATGTGCATTCGGTTCCGTTCGAAACGTTAACATTTTCTTTTTTGAAAACGGAATGGGCTATCATTGTAGCAATTTTGTTCTTCGAGGAGATACTTTCTTCAATATAGCTCTCCGCTACCATACTACTCTGCCATTTTCCATGTAATTTTAGTGTTTCAAAGGAATCACCATCTTTTACAAGTTTTAGTTACCTCATGGACATTATAACTAATGGACTGGCCCTGAGAGAGGGCTGCTGAATGAGCGAGATGGAATACCCCAAGTCTAGTTGATGGTTCCTGTCCATGTAAATCTCCCGCTGCCAGAATCTCTACTTCCCTGTATCTGATTGGTTACTAGGGTTGGTGAATTTCTCTGATTCCACCAATGGAAAAGGAATGAGAACAGCCGAAGCAAATTTGGAATGCTTGACACATTTTATGTCATCAAAACATTGATTGGATTTTTGTTAAATTTTAAATTTGAAACGTATGTTCTTCAAATTACTTTGAATTTGGTTACTGCTTTCGAACTGTGTGTTACTAAATCTATAAACATTTATAACGCCCTCATTTTGTGCTTCAGTAGATATAAAAGAGACCTCAACTTGAAATTTCACAGATGAAATATTATTTCTTATATTATATTTCACGTATAATGATCCATTTCGTCATATATATTTTCAAAAGACCAAGAGTTGAAAGAGAATGTGTGGTAGCTCTCAAAAGAGTAATTACAATCCTTCAAAAACCGCAGTGATCTGTAGCGAACATTTCAGTGAAGAGGACTACTTTGTTAACTTTCTGGAACTGAAGTTCTGAAAAATAATGCTGTCCCATCGACTTTTGATTATCCTAAATCTTTGAAAAGGAAGATACGAAGAAAGAGACTGATGACTGAAGGTGGGTTATTTTATTTCATGGATTTCAGATGAGACGTGTCCCAATGAAGTATTTCGAAATCAATATAATTTAATAGCAAACAGACTTTCAGAAATGATTTGAATACATGAGTCCTCACACATATAAATACTGATTACAACCCCCTATCCGGCGTTTCAGAATTCCCTCCTATATGTGGCATGAAGAAAAATAGCTTGTGAAGGATGGAATACATCAAGTCTAAGCTGAAGTCATCCTTCTCCTATTCACTTCTAAATATGGATTCCTTTTCTCTCTCTAATGTATTCTGCATTGTGGTATATGGAATACTGTCATAAAGGCCAGTCCATAAGTTATAATGTCTATGAGTCTCCTCCATTAACAATTTCCTCAATTCTTACAAAAGTGCAGGGTCGTTTCATTTAATAAACAACCCTTAGCAACCTCTTCAATGTTTCCATGGCAACTGCAAAGAAGCTCACTTATGCTCAGTTGCCGACCAGAACGCAGTAAATACCATGAGAAGAAATTTATGAAGTTAACAAAATCGTTTAATATAATTTTTTTTGAAAAATAAAATCTTGTGTGCACCACGAACGTTACTACGATGGGCGTAAGGATCTATATAACGCACTTGGTACATAAATAACTATTTCATTTTTTCTCCCATCTCTAGTTTTGGAGTATGTACAACGATTATATCAATCATAAGCTATTCAAGATGTTTTCTAGACCATCATCTGCTTTTTGATCGGGATAAACATACATTTTGTTCTTCGAAACTCATTTATGAGTTACCCAACATGGTGCATGTATTGATAAATCTCTATTATTACAAGTTCCCCCAACATTATCCTCCAAGGAATAATTCCAATTTCCCTCAGAACTTCTGCTCGTAAATTATCCTGATATTCTCTCATTCGTAATATTATGTAGTATTTATTACGAGAACGCTTGTAAATATCTAAGAAAACTGAAATTAATTCTTGCACCAGTTCAAGCAGAAAACGAAATTTAATTCGTTTTCCAAAGAAACTGAATTAATTAACTCAAATGTCATTCAGGAAGAGCACGCGAATATTAGATTGATTCACCTTTTGAACTCTTCTTCTCTTGCCCCAAGGAAAGAGGTTCTTTTTATCAAAACGTTTAAGGATTCTCCAATTCGAATTAAACCGCTTTGAAATGAAGACATCCACTAATAATTTGCCAGTGGAACTTGAAAGTGCATGAGTTGCCATTACGTCATTCATGTGTTGAATAACCATTTCTGAAAAGGCGATAAACGAATCAGTCTGACTAATTGGAAGAAATTTCGAAGTATCGAGTGACAGACAATTTCGAGAATAAAAGTAAAGCGTTTAAAAGGTTTTGAACTCGATGCAGCGGATACAAAATAGTCATTTATGATATAAGTGCTAAAAGTGATATTTTATTTTGTGAGAAAGGAAGTTTGGGACACGAAGCCCTTCAAACAAAATAAAATCACTTTTAGCTGGTATATCATACACTATTTTTTCTACAAACACCACTAAAAGTCCAAATTAACGCATACCTATTTTACATTAATTAATTGATAAAAAAATAGCCTTGAGAATATCGGTTTTGAATCCAATTTCATCTAATCTATTCATGAAACAAGTTGCCAAGGTAATCAAAAACAGAATTTGTTGATTTGTCTTTGTTGACAACTAACGTCAATAAATCACGAATTATTCTTTCTCGTTTCTTCGTTCCTCGATGGAAAGTGATCCAGAAAATGAATTTCTACCGCCGGAAATTGAAGAACCTGCCAATAAAGCTGCGTTTGAATTATAACCTAGTAAGTCAAAGCGACAGTACGAGATTTCATACGATTGTTTTTGAAATGGTGTGATCAGAAAAATGTCAGTGGCAAGGAGGCCAGTGAATAAGTGCTTCTTGCATACTTTGAAAAAATGTCCAAAATATGGAAATCGTCAACGCTTTGGTCGAATTACTCTATGTTGAAGTCGACGATGAACATAAATAATCATGACATAAGCAGATAAGCTTCTGGCTTTCTTGAAGCTAAAGGGTGAAGGATATCGACGGAAAAAGTGAAATAAATTACTTTTAACACTAGTACTAAAAGTGATTTATTATCAACTCGTTTTCATTACTGACATTAAAAAGTTTCCTTCGAAGCTTCCTTCAGAAAGTGAAAATGGGTTAAAAATATGTTCAAAAGGTTTCCGCCTCGAAATTAAATTCGACTGGTCCAGAGATTTTCTAGTTCTAAGAGCAAACTATGAGAAATTGGCTGTGTTTCGTTTTCACTGGACCACCCTGTTTGATTTCTCTCGAAGTGCAATGTAGAAAAATGGATGAGATAGACATACATCAAGCCGAGTATTCGATACATACCAAACTTCTATTGGACATAATTTCGAAGTATCAATTGATACTAATTTATAGTCATATCTTCCTCTAGAGACTGGAAATGGTAAAATAAAGCTCTTCACGCAGGATGTGTGTTAGGTTTTTCGGATTTCCGTACAGTTGAAACATCGAATCCACTACAAAAATCATAAAGTCACCCCGGAGGGAAAAACAAGAATATCAAATATTCCTAATGGAAAACAGTGCAGGGAGCGTGTAGCTTATAATTAGGACCTCAGGTGAAATCGAAAGTTGGAAACTGAGATTACGGGTAACGATACTTGCAAACTTGGTGAAAATTGTGAATCCTTGAACTCCAATGTTACATGGAAACGTAGCAATTTCCTTCAATTACTCAACGATCTTGAACATATTTTTTCCAAAAGAAAAACCTTTGCCAGTACATTGATTTCATATTCTTCAACCTTAAAGTTCAGTGAGCTTTCATTAGAGCAAGCTGAACGACTCGTATTGTGAACTAACGTGCTGTCCCCAGCAAAGCCGCAAACAGATGATTTAAAACATGTTTTTTACTACACGGGAAGACAGATTTTGTGATATTTCATGGCATGCTTATCAATAAAAGCCTTAGCACTCTTAGCAAGTAGTACATTCGAGAAGAAGAGTTCTGATATATCAGTGTGGTACAACTGCAAAACAATTCTGACAATATAAGTACATGTACTCGTATTCTGGACTCAAAACCTGAGACCACATCCAAGAGTCGCCCGCCGGCGGCTTAGGTGAGTATAAGAGTCGCATCAGCGACTCGGGTAAGTACACTTCACAATACTCAAACAGACACCGCGCGCGAACACATAAACCGATCCGCGACAGGCGAGAACTGTCCCGGAGAGGTCGGGGGGACCACCATGCAAAAACTGCAACGCGGCAGAATCAGGTAGAAACCAAAGTAGCAGATAGAGAGGAGGCAATAGCACCCAAAGGCTGATTTCCAACCGAAGCGGGTTAGATATCAATCTTGCTGAAGTGCCCAGCAGCAGGTCGAGGTCCGCTCCTGAGAGGGCGGGGGTGGAAAGGAAAATGGAGGACGGCGAGGTCTCGTATCCAGGCAACTGGATATGGCATCACGTCATCCTGGGCGCTCAACCCCGGGGGGGGGGGGGCATGGTGGTGGTTCTGGACTCAGTACTCAGTCAGTATCACGACAGCACTGGGTTTGTTTTAGTTCGTCAGTGTACCCTCAACATCAGTTTACATCAAGGGTATCATAAACAAAATGTGATTTATCTTTAGAATTGGTAATAAAGACATTTATTATTATTATTGTATTATTTATTTATTATTATTATTATATTATTATATTTATTATTATTATTATTATTATTATTGTCGTCTAAACAAGTCTAGTCGGGTCCGTACTCCCCACTGCTCCGACCCAGTGGGCGGACGCGCTAGTATAATTAACCAATGACCAATTATTATTATTATTATTATTATTATTATTATTATTATTATTATTATCCATTCATAGGACAAAGGAAAGATGATACCGCAGACGTTACGTGTGAAAATGTACTGATTTTGATACTGGACATGGTGGTGCCAGTGCCACTTATTTCCAACTTTGTGACAGATGAAAAAATCTCTGGCTGTAATGCCGAGAACGTTTCTACTGAAAACAGTTGGGTCGAATTATTCCAACACTTTTGTAAAACAATTTTCATTTAACAAACTTTCCTACAATTATTCCGTCCGTTATGTGTCTGCCTGGAAGTAACTCACCGGTCCAGAGAGTTTTTTCTCAAATGAAAAAAATTTAATAAATCATGTACAATAGTTCCACGATACCCGATATTTTGAAACAACTTGTTCGACCGACATATATAAAAATTGGACAGAAGTCACGCCATTACTGGGGCGTAGTAAGTCGTGCCTACTCAACAATCTTGTGTTTAGATCTGTGATTATTTGTATCTTTCATACCAAAAAACTGGTGAAACACTTGAAGCTTTCAATCATTACATGATTCCGCAGATGTTATGCTTTGGCTAAAAAAATTATTGGTCACGTTATGGATTACCCAACAGAAACGGGCAGATCAGATTGTGATAATTACCGAGGCAGCAACACAAATCTGAGTATTTTGCTTCAGTATTCCGATCAGGAGTAAATTGATATTTTGTTATGAACATTGAATTTGCATACCTCTGTTATAGGACATCGTAAGCTCAAGGCGCTGGTTCGCGTTTTTTATATCGATGCGTTTTTCATTAGCAAAATAACAGTACGAATTGTTTGTGATGATTTCTGGGAAGATTCACTGAAGCTCAGGGTATGTGCTCAATTGTATCATTGAAAAATACTCGGATAACTAGATGTTCAATTTATTTTTGAAATGAATGTGGTGTATTACTGAATTGTAAATCTCCGTGGGCAAATTGGTCAAAGAAAAAACTGTTTTCGTAATTGTTTCAAATTCTTTCAATTGATATCGTACGGTTAGTTTTCGGCGTTTTACTCAAGAGACTGTTTTTCAGTTTAGGTTTGACATCAAATGACCTTCACATTTCTGGAAGATTTTGTATGTTTTCCTATAATAGCAATGAGCGAACACTGGTTCGAAAACTAATGGAAATGGAACACAAAGTATTGAAGATCAAGATATTCAGAAGACAGTTTCGAATATAAACTGATGATTTGAAATATATCAAATTAGATTTGAAGTTATGATGGGGCTCAGCTGATTAGAAAGGGAATCAATCCCCCTTTAGAATACCCATTCGCCTATCAGACAACTTTTTTTTCTTTATACAAATTCACACGAAAGGGTAGCCCTGTAATGTTCAAAGAATACTGCGTGTATCAAGGGAGAGGAGATACGAATCAATATCAACTTAAAATTTTCTTAAGTTTGTGAGCCAGAGGAAAAATCTCCCTCGGCAAAGGGTTCAGCTGTTCAACCAAAAAGAGATCCCTAAGCAAGAAATGAACATCACAGATTTTATGGAAACTGTATTCTATGAGAAACTCCCCCCAGAGGAAGTATGTATTTATTGTTTTTTTTTTACGAAAATGGAAAAGACCCAGAAGCAACAATAGTTCATTATCAGACCACCATAAAATTGTGATTACCACCAAGTTCGCAATAGATCCAACATAAGATGTGAATTGTAATTATTACATTTTTCTTTCATTGAACCAAACAAACATTATCATTAATACATTTTATACACCATATCTTTGAAATCATCTCCAAACAGAGAAGAGCAAAAAGTAATTCCTACCGTATACTGAAGTCAAATAGTTACTCCTGTGTGCCACGATCTTCGAAACTGTAGTATATCTGCCCTGTGACTACCAAGCCTTGCTCTATGAGGGGCAAAATTTCCTTAAACATGGAGAGAGTAGTCCTCGGATTGCCGATCAATTCCATTGAAAGAGCAGAAGTTTCTGTATCCAGGATTTGAATATATTAGGGTCTTCTTTTAGAAGCCTATTAGAGCAATGTATAGTTTTTATTCTTCATAACTAATTTATTCGATACACTACTGAAATTTCATCACTTCCTTCATATGAAAACATAAAACTGATTTCAATTCATCGAACACCGACTATAGAATGGGTAAATATCCCTAAAGCACGCAGTGTTACTTGAAAATACATCAGGATAAATCTTTCAGGATCAATAACAAGTTTTATCGCCATTCGATGAGAAAATTACTGTTCCTACATCAAGTTCGTAGAAGTGGTTTAATTCAATGACAATGGGATCAGAGCCATCAATATTAATCCGGCAGGAACGAAAGTTTTTCCACGAAACTTCAGGTATAAAAACTCCCAAGTCATTTGTTTTCCTCCATCGCCCGACGTCGCTCTGAACTTCAATGTTTATCGATTGCTCAGTTAAAATAAACAGAACAGATCCCATTCGAATGAAAAGGTTAAAACAGAAACTAATGTTATTAAAAGTTTGGGTAACATTCTGCTGAAGGGCTTCTCTGTCAAACTCTTCAACTCCTTTCTTATGAAAGGGATCCGAAAAAGTTTGAGGATGGATTTGATGATTGGAAAGTTGCAAATGAGCAAATGCTGTCGAATTCAGTGGGAATGAATGTTATTCGTGAAAGGGTTTATCTCTTCTAATTAAGTGAGTAATTTTGTATCCACTTTACTCCTTGTTTATAATGAAGTTTTGTGTTCGAGTGGAAAGTTTTGCTGAGTAAGACTGGAAACGGAATTCAGTTCAGTTGAAAGACCACTGAATATATATAATGACATAATAATGATAATAATGTTGATTTTCAATAAGTTTACAAAATAAGTATGAAATGTTGGTTTTCGTGGTCCGAAATCACGATTTGTTTGTCAATGCAAATATACAAGATGGTGGCTCCAAAATAGGAGACGAAATTTGTAATTATAAAAAATCATACCTCATATCGATTTTGAATCGAATTGGAACTGAAAGGCAAATCCTGTCAGCCATTTTGAAGCAGTAATTTTCTTTTTACCCTCAAAAAACTCCATAGTGCACTGTCATCGAATTCATGACAAATTAGCTTGCAAATGAAGTATCATAATTTGGAATACGGCAAAGTTATTTTTTCCTCAAGAAATATATAAATATTGAAAATTCATATGGCTGAATTCCGTATGAAATTATCTCTTTGATGATGTGCCAAACTCACTACCTTCCCTATTGAAATTGTTTGGGTGATAGTGACCAAAGGGTGGGGGAAGGGGTATAACAGTGGAGGTAATCACAGGAAGATGTCCACCTTATGACAAAAATCGACGTGTTTTTGATTTTTTTCTCACAACCCATGTGTTCTGAAGATATTCGATCTGTTTCGTTTCCGGTACCTCACTCTGTACATCTATGTCCTTCGCATAATATATTCCTGGTGCGATCTCCGATTCGATATTGTTTCGTCAAAAAATATAGGCACGATCAATCATATCCTCGGAATTTACTGCGAATTTCCAGTAGATGGTGCAAGAATCGAATTCTGTCATCTTTTGACATTTGCATTCCAATTTATTCGAATATTACTAGAAGTTTTCCATAATTTTACTGTTCCTTTCAACCAGCTATTTTTCGTTTCCAGATCAATTCTCTACCATAGTTTTCTTAATTATTTGTCGTTTATCTGCCGTTGTGTTCAAGTATTTAATTTAAGTGTTGTTTTAAATAGTGTTTCATAATGGATATCAAACGCTCTTGTATTATTTGTGGACGAAATAATCAATCATCTTTTCACCTATATCAAGTTCCGATGGTTAGTACAAAACATTCAATACACATGTACTCAAGTTCAACTGGTCAATATAACGCGAGATTGTTCTGACGCTGATAAAAACAAAGTTCATCTTGCTCAGTTTTCACTTTGGTAGAAGTTATATCTGTGTTATTCGCTGATTGCTTTTCAGAATTTCCCCAACATATTTATTTCAAGTTCCAGCATTAGTGAGAATGGTTATTACATGCCCAGTAGAAGGATGCAATAACAAAAATTTCAAATCATGGAATAAAAGTTCTCTCTCTATGATTTCTTGGCATTTGCTTCCGTACGTGGAATGGAAGTTCTTTTGGGAGAGTGTTTTCAAATACGGACTTCTTGTACAGCGTCATAATAGCCTGCACTATAGCAATATTCCTAATGAATTGAAATTGCTCAGGACGATCTGGACTATGAAGAATTGGAGAATTAATTTCGAATTAAACACTATAATGCTCAATAAAATCTATGACGTACTATTTTTCCGTGTAGTCCAACTCCACTACCTCAAGTCGGCACCGACATTTCGAAGAATCTTATCAAATTATCTGAAGCAGCACCGAATAGTAAAAATTTCTACGAATTCTGATATTAATTTCTCGTAACATATATCGAGAAAATAAAGTATATGCATCTATCTGCAATATATGTATCACGATGCATATCTCTATTTACGTCTTAACAGAAACAGTCAAACATAAAAAATATAGCGAATTCTTAGGTAAGAACTCGTGCAATTTTTGACAGAACTCGTATATCTTTATCCTTTATTAGGTAGAGTGTTGAGAAAAGAAAGTAACACATCGACTCTGCACTAGTTGTTCTAGAGAATTCGCTAATAGAAATTTCGTCAGACTTCATGATGTCACGTATCTAGAGTTGCCGTTTGACGCCATCTGTAAAGAAATTTCAAGAATGTGAATTTCCCTGGATGTCATTATCAAGTGAGCCATAGGTCTAGTGTTTTTGACGAAAACATTAACTATGTACTGTTATAGAAGTAATTTCACCAGGAATATATACATCTTGGTCCTTCGTTTTTTCAGCAAGGGAAAGACGAAAATATATGAGATGAAATATCATAAAACGAAATACAATTGAAAGCGATAAAGAATAAGTGAACGTCGATTTACGTGTGAATCCTGTAACGGGCTCATATTTCAAATGGGTTCTGTTGATTGAAGTAGGAAAAACCAATGCCTTTTATAAACTAGAAACAATGTTTATTGAAAATATCAATAGCAATTCCACCTACGCTAGGACAGCTTAATGTCTAACGCCAACTTAAAATAATAATTAGTCCCGATTTTTTTTATGAAACGAATAAGTCCAGAGCTCTTTTGATGAAAAACGAGTAGGTACCTACACAATAGCACTTTGATGCAAGTTCCGCAATTTATCACGAATCCCACAAAGGCTTCAGTGAGGTGTATTCATATGAAGATATAAGCAATTGGATGGATCCTACCTTGGATTATTTCTCGTCCTTTGCCTCAAATGCCTCTTCTTCGCTTTGATGGTTCAGCTGCTTTTTCCCCCTTGGTGGGAATAGAATTGATTTTTGTATTCAACCCGGAACGCTGATGATCAAAACTCTTTCTGAAAATTGATGACTTTTTCCCCCTTGTCAAAGTACTGTCACCTCCCACCACCAATCCAAAAACACCAAATCTCAATCAACTCACATCATTCTATCTTACGCCAGCGGCGTGAACGTTTGAAGGGTAACAAACCAAAATCAAGGAACGATAATTAAAATAATATAGCATGCCACTTCAAAATAGGCGTGGCACACATCCCCCCAATTGAATTAGTTACAAGATGGTAACTGATTCAATTCTTCAACAGAATCGCCTTGGTCTAAAAATTCAATGGGTCGGTGGCATGCCTTCAAATTAATGACGTTATGAACTCCCAATGAGAGTCCGGTAGAATTTTCCTCGATTTGATAGGAATTGGGATTCATAACTCTAGTTACAGTACATGGACCTCTAAAGAGCAAGAATAATTTTTTTATTGCCTTGTCTTCGCTCGAAGACTGTAAATGAGATCGAACTAGAACTTGATCTCCTATATTGAATTCAGTTAGTTTCTTCTTGTTACGGTCATGACGCAAACGACGTTTTTCCGCTTTACTCATTAATTTTTCTTTCGCTAGGTAGATGAAATCTTTATTAACTTGGGCCACCGATGGATAGACCAGACCCACAATGTTTTTATTATGACGTGATACCCCAAAATGAACCTCATTTGGTGTAAACCCCGTATTCTCATGAATTGTTTGGTTCAACCAGCCTTCAATCTTAGTAAGTACCGTAGCCCACTTTGTATGCCGTTCATGACAACAAGATCGCAATAATCTACCTATTTCTTTATTTATTCGTTCAGTGGAATTTCCTTGGGGAAAATAGACCGAAGTATGCAATATCTGTATATTATTTTCGGTTAATACTTGCTTCCACTTATTGCTAGTGAAACAAGACCCGTTATCACTCAATATTTTCTTCGGCTTACCCACCGATATGAAATATTTGCATACCAAACATTTCAGTATATTCGACGTAGTACCCCTACGTAAAGGATATAATGATACAAGTTTACTGAAAGCATCAATCGCCACTAACAGAACCGTTACCCCACCACGAGATCTAGGCAGTGGACCTATAAGATCAACTCATACCAAATCATTAGGTTCATTTGGTAAGACATTCTGCATCTTACCATGACATGTTTCACTTTGTTTGGACTTCTGACACAAATCACAACTTACAATAACCTTTCGTATAATTTTACGCATTTTCGGCCAAAAATAAAATTTTGATAAGTACCCAAAGCATTTCTGAGACCCAAAGTGCCCATTATTATAGTGTTCTTCAATTATCAATGATAATATCATCTTCTGAGGAATACATAATTTATACCCAGTATTATGCTCAGAACCCCGACGAAATAATAGGTTTTCATGGATTAGAAACCATTTCTTGACACGTTCTGGTGCAAGTACGCCCTTTCCTAGTTCATGCATTACCCGACTGCAATAAGTATCGCTCTTCTGGTTATGTTCCATATTTTGGAAATTATCAACTAGTTTTGTGGCAAAAATATGAACTTCTCTGGGATCAGGTAATTCAATGGCCTCTTCCCTGCAACAATCTACAGGAAACCGTGACAACGTATCTGCTACTATATTTTGAGATCCTTTGCAATGAACAATATCAAAATCGTATTCTTGAATAAATAATATCCACCTAGATAATCGCGAACTCAACAATTTACATGTGCGTAAAAACGACAGTGCTTGGTGGTCAGTTATAATTGTTAATGGTCTTCCTAGAACAAAAACGCGCCAATGTTTCAGAGCCATTACAATTGCTAATGCCTCCTTTTCCGTTACTGAATAATTGAGTTCTCCCCCTTTTAGTGTACGACTATAGAAAGCAATAACCATCATTGCACCAGATTTCGGACATAATTGACATAAAGAAGCACCCAATCCATAAGAAGAACTGTCAGTACGTATATAAAATCTTTGGTCTGGGTCAGGATGAATTTGCATCGTGACCTGTAGAAACCCCGTTTTTATTTTCTTGAAAGCTTCATTTTCATTCTCCCCCCATTTCCATTTATTTCCCTTTCTCAACAAAGGCAATAACGGATACGTTAATTCCGAGAATTTCTCGACAAATCTCCTCTCAGAGTTTATGAGTCCCAAAAAAGAAAGTAGTTCCTTCACATTTCGTGGTACTTTAAACCCTTCTATTGCAGCTATTCTGCTGGGATCAATAGAAATACCCTCAGGAGTTAAAATATGTCCAAGAAAATTAACCGTTTTTCTAGCAAATTTGCATTTCTTCAATTTGATTGTCAGACCTGTATCTTTAAATTTTTTAAATAGCCTTTCCAAATGTACGAAATGTTCCAGAGGATTCCGTGAAAAAACCAATAAATCATCTACATACATTATCAAAAAAGTATCGAATTCCTGTCCCAAAACTTGTTTCAAACCCCTTATGAAACTACCAAGTGCGGTCGAAATTCCAAAAGGTAATTTATTGAAAACGTATGTTTCTCCTTCATAGGAAAACCCTGTAAACTTTCGGTGACCCTCGAAAATGGGTACTTGCCAGTACGAAGCTGTCAAGTCTAATGTCGATAAACATTGATTGGGTGCGAATCTGAACTGTAATTCATTTGGTACCGGTGGAACAACATGATCTTTAACCATTCGGCTATTCAAATGCCTTGCATCGAGACACACTCTCACGGAGGAATCTTTCTTCCTAACAACAGCCAAAGGGCTAACATACTCGGTCTGACTTTTCGAAATGACACCCCAAGCTAACATTTCATCTATCTGTCTCTTAACTTCAACTTTATAAGCATAAGGTATAGGATAACCCTTCAAGTAAAATGGACTCTCATCTCGCAACATGATTTCGTGCATATAACCCTTCATTACCCCTGGCTGGTCGGAAAACAAACTTTCATATCTCCATAATAATTCAAATAATTGCGTTTTTTCCACATCATTCAATATTTCTGCGCTAAAAGCAACATCGTGTATTTGTTGTTTAGTGTACGATTGTCTTACCGGTTTTTTCTTGCTTATGTCGCACCCTTCGTCCTCTATTGAGATCTCACAAATTCCAGTTTTCCCGCAAATTATGTGAGAATTTTCAAAAAACGGTATGATTCTTCTTTCCCCATCAAACAAACCACTCAACTTCATATTTTCGAAATCAACTAACACCGCGAACTGGTTCATCCAGTCGCACCCTAATATCACATCCCTCATCAAAGTTGGAACTACTAGACAAACGTAGTCGAAAATAATATTATTCAATTCAAATAGCAGATAGACTTGGTTTTTTATCAACTGCCCTTTACTTTTGAGTGCACCAAAAACGGTGACACCACTGGCAGGCAACAATGAAATATCGGATTTTACCCCTGAAATTATATTCAAGAAATCCTGACTAATACAACTCATCATAGAGCCACTATCTATCAAAAGGTTCACTTGAACTCCCTCAACATTTCCCTTAATGATTGGAACTGTATTCAATGGTTTAATTGTTGATGGCGGTTCTTCCAACAAATCTTCGTAGCTGTCATTGAAAAGCGTTGCCACGATTCTATCCCACCTGTTCCCCTCATTCGAATCATTCTCATTAGTTTCAATTCGACGGTTCTGAATTGGCCTATGTTGATTATTATTAAAATTGTACCGAGAATTTCCGTCAGAGCTACGATTGTTTCTATTATTTTGTCCTGATGAATGTCTATCCCCCCTTATGTCCGCACTATCCATGCGCCGTAGATAACGTTCAACGTCATCTATAGTTCTCATTCCTGAAGTTATTATTCCCCTTCTGATATCAGGTTCAAAATGATGTGACAACGTTTCAACTATTTTCCCTTCATCAGGTGCACCATCTAAGTAACTAGCTTCTTTGGCCTGTTTTAAAAAATAATCAGCTCGTGCACCCCTTTCATAGTAGCCAAACTCAAACTTTCGGAACGCCTCTCTTTGTGTTGGAGCATTCCAATATCTATCCAAAAACATTTGTTTAAACTGTTTGAAATTATTACAAGTTTTGGACTTGATTTCCCCCCAGTCTGCCGCTGAACCACGTAAGCAACTTAAAGCCAACATTAACTTTTTGTTTTCAGGCACCTCGGCCTCCGAAAATAAAGAACATAATTTATTAATAAACATTACTGGGTTCAAGCCACCATCGGGTCTGAACTGTACCAAGTTACCACCCAACTCCTTCCAAACCGCTAAATAATTGACAATATTTGATCGAACACATGCCACCGGACCATCGAGTTCATGCTGACCATCGTTTCGGAAACATTCAGTATTATTTTTATTATCATCATTTGTTGAATTTATTCTTATCAGTTTCAAAGTTGTTTGAATATCCTGTATTCCCCCATTTAATTTTCTACTATTTTCAGCCAAAACTGAAAAGTTCTCATTAAGAAGAAGATTATTTTCCTTCAAATTACTATTGATGTCCCTCATCAATTTGGTTAATTCTAGTAAGGAATCTGAATTTATTTCAGTTCCGCAATCTTGCTCTTTCTTAGACTTGTTTTTACCCTTTCCACGTCCTGCCATTTCTACAATTATTCTGGCATCTATGTTTTATAACTAGCCAAACAAATTTTATCTAATATTGAATATTATTCAAGGACAAAAGGATTTTCTACTTCAATAGCCCCTTAGTTGGGACGCCAATGTAACGGGCTCATATTTCAAATGGGTTCTGTTGATTGAAGTAGGAAAAACCAATACCTTTTATAAACTAGAAACAATGTTTATTGAAAATATCAATAGCAATTCCACCTACGCTAGGACAGCTTAATGTCTAACGCCAACTTAAAATAATAATTAGTCCCGATTTTTTTTATGAAACGAATAAGTCCAGAGCTCTTTCGATGAAAAACGAGTAGGTACCTACACAATAGCACTTTGATGCAAGTTCCGCAATTTATCACGAATCCCACAAAGGCTTCAGTGAGGTGTATTCATATGAAGATATAAGCAATTGGATGGATCCTACCTTGGATTATTTCTCGTCCTTTGCCTCAAATGCCTCTTCTTCGCTTTGATGGTTCAGCTGCTTTTTCCCCCTTGGTGGGAATAGAATTGATTTTTGTATTCAACCCGGAACGCTGATGATCAAAACTCTTTCTGAAAATTGATGACTTTTTCCCCCTTGTCAAAGTACTGTCACCTCCCACCACCAATCCAAAAACACCAAATCTCAATCAACTCACATCATTCTATCTTACGCCAGCGGCGTGAACGTTTAAAGGGTAACAAACCAAAATCAAGGAACGATAATTAAAATAATATAGCATGCCACTTCAAAATAGGCGCGGCACAATCCACCCTATATTATCCGTGGTAAATGCAAAATTGTGACACTATTATTCACCTGACAGTTGTAATTCGTCAACGTGTTCGTTTGATCAATCCAAATTAAATTTCGTTAACGGAAGCGTATGGAAAATGGGAAACTATTTCGTGTAATTTCCTTGCATATTGCTGCATTTCCTGCACGTGTTGAAAGGAAAGTATTTATCCTGGCGGGTTTTCATAAATACATGTCAAACTTCCAGCAACTGAGTTTCTATTACGTGAAAGACTTGCTAATTTTGATCAAAGCTCTGCGAAATTTTCCCAACTTTCACCAAGACGGCAGGATATTAACTAGATTTCCATTTCTTCTTTCTTGCGATGCACCTCGAAATTGCTGGTATGTACGATGATTCATATCAAGAAATGAATTATGTTTCAATTAAAATTTTCAAAGCAAGATGAAGGTTAATTAGTTGCGCAGATACATGTTTTCCTGTGAAATGATACTTAGTGAGTGAAATCATACTGTAGGTTTTTTCCTTCAAATGTGTTCGAAATGATCCTACTTGTCCTACTTTCCCAAATTGTCCCTTCAAATGTTAAAAGACTGGAGAATTTCTCACTACATAAACGTCTTGCATTAGTGAAGAATAAGTGTTGCTCTAATTAACTTTATGGAAAGTGATTATGAATCTATAACACAAATGAACTCCCACAATAGACAGTCAATTTCCTGATTAACCCAACCTCATCTGGAAATTGAATTAATTGCCACTTTTTCGCACATCGCAAATTTATTTATTATTCATTATATGTGAACATGAACAAAAACCAACGTTTATAATTCAATTTTGTACACACGTGACGTTTTTCATCAATTTCCTGGTACTCTGAAATGCCAATTGGCACAGACGCACCTAATTGTGTTATTATTCACAGTCCAGCACTCCACTGTGATAATACAACTGGGAGAACGGAAAACAAAAGCCAATTCCAACATATTGAAACAACACAGCAGGCTTTCGATTCCGAAATATCCTAGATCAACGAACATGATAAAAAATGTTGATTGAAGTTACACAAAACTAAAGAAAAAGCTTCTTCCGCCTACCTCTGGTCAAATTACCTGGCCTCATTGTTGGTAGTAGTGGTAGGTAAGTCATGACGTCATGGTACGTCTTCAATGAAATATTTTATACGGCATTGACGACCAAAACTATATTTTATTATATAAGTACAAATTTTACCGTTTATTTATGAATCAGTTAAGGCGGTAAGATATTATCAAGAAGTAAATATGTTGAGAAAATGAAACTTAAACGGCAAATATAATAATAGGTACAGCTACAGCTATATACTATGTTCATGATTCCGTAGAAATTGCCTGTGAGTCCCGTTAGAGCAACGAGTTGGTTCACTGCTTACTGTTCATGATAGGCTTGTAGGTAGATGTTGGTTCGAATTTCGGCACCGACAGCTTTTTTCTTAAAATTGAATTGAACTGGCCGATACTTGATGAAAATCCATATTAACAAAGAATATATTACAGTTTCCTGTATGATTTTCACCCACAATGGGTTTACAAAACCGCGACACTTGTTTCGCTATTACAATAGCTTCTTCAAGCAAGATAAATAAATCACTATTCTATAATACGCTATTTATATACAAGTAGGTCGAACGTCTCTTACAATAAAGGTCCGACTTAGGTCCGATATTCGACCCGTAATTTGTCCAAATACTAATTAGTTACATACGAAGATTATTCCTAGAAATAGAATAATTGGCCGGGAACATATTCAACAATGGGGAGTTATTTAATTCAACCCGATCATTCAATAAATATTCTGAATTTTTCCCTCTATTGATTTCCAAGCTTTCTAGAAGGTTAAGTTTCTAACCTTTCTGCTCAAAATGCCTTATTTTGAACTCGTGATTGAATTCATGACCTTCCAGAATGAGGTGACTTGCATAAGTAGAATTTGTTTTTCCATTCAGAAAACTAGCTCTGTGTTGTTCTCTTAGGCGAGTGTTGAAAGATCTTTCCGTTTGGCCTACGTAGTACATCGGACATGACCCACATGTTAATAATTCATAAATTCCTGATCTTTGTGACGATTCATTTTTGTCTTTATCATTTTTGATATATATCCCCAATTTATTACTAGTACGAAAAGCTGTATTAATATCATTATTTTTCAAGAATCTAGAAATATTGACGCTTGGTTGGCCTAAATAAGTTATGGTTCTGTAAGTATCCGGCTCGGTATTGACTACTGGATACACCAACTTGAGGGCTTGACTATGTAATTTCTTCCTCACAAGTGAGTCTATTAACTGACCCTCATATCCATTGTTAATCGCAATCTGTTTTATTATATTAAGTTCATTAACATAATTCACATCAGATAAAGGGACATTCAACAGTCTATGAATCATACTATTGAAGAATAAATCACAAACATGATTTTTCGGTTTACCGTAAACCGTCCCACACGGACATTGTTATTCATAATACTTCGTGTCATCCATATCAGCATAAGGTGGCCGCATTCAATAGTATGATTCATAGACTGTTGAATGTCCCTTTATCTGATGTGAATTATGTTAATGAACTTAATATAATAAAACAGATTGCGTTTAACAATGGATATGAGGGTCAGTTAATAGACTCACTTGTGAGGAAGAAATTACATAGTCAAGCCCTCGAGTTCGTGTATCCAGTAGTCAATACCGAGCCGGATACTTACAGAACCATAACTTATTTAGGCCAACCAAGCGTCAATATTTCTAGATTCTTGAAAAATAATGATATTAATACAGCTTTTCGTACTAGTAATAAATTGGGGATATATATCAAAAATAATAAAGACAAAAATGAATCGTCACAAAGATCAGGAATTTATGAATTAACATGTGGGTCATGTCCGATGTACTACGTAGGCCAAACGGGAAGATCTTTCAACACTCGCCTAAGAGAACACAGAGCTAGTTTTCTGAATGGAAAAACAAATTCTACTTATGCAAGTCACCTCATTCTGGAAGGTCATGAATTCAACCACGAGTTCAAAATAAGACATTTTGAGCAGAAAGGTTGGAAACTTAACCTTCTACAAAGCTTGGAAATCAATAGAGGGAAAAATTCAGAATATTTATTGAATGATCAGGTTGAATTAAATAGCTCCCCATTGTTGAATATGTTCCCGGCCAATAATTCTATTTCTAGGAATCATCTTCGTATGTAACTAATTAGTATTTGGACAAATTATGGGTCGAATATCGGACCTAAGTCGGACCTTTATTGTAAGAGACGTTCGACCTACTTGTATATAAATAGCGTATTATAGAATAGTGATTTATTTATCTTGCTTGAAGAAGCTATTGTAACAGCGAAACACGTGTCGCGGTTTTGTAAACCCATTGTGAGTGAAAATCATACAGGAAACTGTAATATATTTTTTGTTTTTAGCTTTTTTCTTTTTTTCAATTTTTTTTCATTGTTTCGTTTTTTCCTCATTTACGGAATTTCAGGGGCGAACTATACTGTACCTACTTAGTTTTGATTCTTCAATATTTTTTTGTTAGTTTGACGAATGAATTATTCAAAAATAATTCGTTTTTCAAGGGAGCGGAAATATCAAATGTATAACATGGGGTAAAGTGCCTTTTCCACCCTTAAATGATTACTAAACTTCAACTTCGGAATGGAAAATAAACACATTCCTCCCTTGTTATGCAAATAGCTATCTGATTCAACAGAAAATTCCAAAGATCAAAAGCTAAAAATTAATTCATGGTCAATCGTTTTTATAACGAGGTAGAATGGGTAATATCGCACCCTGCTACAACAACACTGAGCACATATATCTTTCGAATTTGTTTGTCCACTCATTTGCTCTTTCAAATGTTTTATTCATCTTCAGCTTTGTGTGTATTATACACTCCTTTTGTGAAATAAATTGAATCGAAAAAACAGCCTTTGTGGCGTCTCCTTTCCATCACGAAAGCGTAAAGAAATCACTTGTATTGTGAGTTCAGGCTGGTTAATTTCATGATATAAGTTGTAACGGCTCACATACGGATCGAGATCGAACAGTTTGTCGAAAAAGCTAATCAAATGTAACTACAGAACGAGAATGGAATTGAATATGTACTGAAGCAAGTAGATATCCATAATACGCTATGAAAAAAATTTTAAGTAGAGATGCATCTCATAGTGAAAACCCCCAACATACACCAAATACATATTCCATAAATATCAAACGATATGTTTTTCGATCAAAGGAAATAAAACGGATCGGCAACGCCTAAACAATTCAATCATTAGGTACTTTACATTTAATATCAATGAATACCAAATTTAATAACGCAATAAAAAAAGAATAAAATTTGAATCACCAAATTCCTTGTTCTTTTGATTAATAGAATGACTATCAAATAGTAGCAACAGAAACTAATGGAATGTGAAGGAAGTCAGTAACCCACCAAAATCTGATAAAATGATGAATTGGTGTTGGAATCCATATTATGAAGAACAGGTTGTCCTACACTTGCATATATTCGAACATCATCTTATCAGATAAAATTGAAACCCAAAAAAACTACGGAGAGAACATTCATCTACCACAAGAGAACTACTTTCAACTGAAACTGAAATGATTACTTTTTCTGTCACAGAAACTGTAACCATTTCCGAATTCAATTCAATAATCCAAGGACTTTTGTTTTCCACGTTCATAGACAAAAAATGATGTGTATCTCAAAAAATACTATTCTGTATTTTGATTGTAGTAGTCATTTCAGCTCTCATTTTTCGTCTATTCCACAGCTGAAATAATACTCATTTCATAATAACCACAAGACTGCAACTGCTCCAATCAATATTAATGAAATTTGCACATGAATAAACAAATGAACAGATAGTAGAATTATATGAAAACATATTCGAACACATTTCAACACATACTCAAATAATCAAAATATGAACCAATCGCAGTTTCGGAATAATTCCCAACAGTCCGTTGTTTTGCCAAATTCAGCGAGGTAATTACATTGTCGGTTTGATATTATCGTGAATAACAATCCTTTTGTAATTTCAAATTGCATTGTTTCAGCTGCATTCTAGCCCTGTTCGCATGAAAATGTATGTAGGTTCATTTAAGAAAATAAAAGCACGGGGTAAGAAGTAAAGGACACCCCATTGCTGGCGCTTTTAACGAGGAAGGAAATAGGGGAGGAAGGTTTAATTACATCGAATGGCATTTACTCATCTCGATAGATAGTTCAGAAATTGAAGCTGAAAAAAATGGTAAAACCTTGCAATTTTTTCGTCCAGCACCGATTTTTACAAAAATTTGGAATCAGGCTTATTTCACCCTCTAGTTATTTTCTATATTATGCCGTTGTAAGCTTTTTGTTTTTAGAGGTGAAAACTAACCCCTATTGTCAAAAATTATAAAATAACATTAAAAACCTAAATATGGGTAAAAATAGTTAAATAATGTTTGTTTCATGATTTAGGATACAATTTCATAATGTTTCAACCTACCCTCGTTAAAAACTACCCTTGAAAACATTGAAATTTTTATAATATGTATTCGAACTTTAGAATACACTGGTGAGAAATCAACGAAATATACACTCACACACACGCGCATACACGTGAGCAGAATGTTTCATTTGCTCTGTCTTCCAATATGAATGGAAAAACTGGAACATATAACGTATAACGGCCAAATATACCGGTTATGTAGATTACTACGCTCCGAAGCAGGTTATTCGAATTTTTCAAAAAAAAATGGAGGTTTTTTTAAGCATAGCTCCTTCATCTTAGGTCATAGAAATTTTTTTTCAGAAACGATTTTGTAGGGCTTTTCAAGAGCTATAAGACTATGTGAATTAAATTACTTAAAATCCTTTAATTTTCAAATGGGGACAGTTTAAAGCGCTTGAATAAGGTGATGTTCGATCGTAAATGTAGGTGTTAAACGGCTATATCTTGCCGAATATTCACTGTACAAAAAATCTGCACACAGGGAAATTTTTTTGTCATTGAAAAGCTACAATTTAGTACTTTATCGTGTTTTTTCGTATCTTCAGTATTTTGGGAGATATTTTTAAAAAAATGGTTAAAAAAACAAAATTGAAAAAAATTCGTTTTCCCTTTAAACTCCAATTTTTCTGAAATGAGGCATTTTAAATTGGTCAAACTCCGTGGGTGTATCAATTGTACATCTATAAAGAGAATCACAGAAGCGTGGCGTTCAATTTTGATTAGGGAATACTTTGGGGATTGTTTCACAGATTTTTTTCGCAGAAAAAAGCGGATACCGATCTTATTTTGATCATAAGTCGGTCAATTTTCATGCTAGGGACATTTTTGTTTGTTTGTTCGAAAGTTCTAATTGAATACTTTAAAAAAGATTGTATGAGCTTTTTTCGGAAATGCAAATTTTTTTCGTTATTCCGCTTTAAATCTTCCAATTTATACATTTGACGAAAAAAGCTAAGCATTAATTTGCTGTATCTCAGTTCGTTTATTGTTTTTTGTTTTCTTGAAAGCTACAATTTGGCTCTCCACACTTTCTTGATGAAATGCATATCTTTAGAGTTATTCGCAAAAAACCATTTGAAAAAGTCGATTTTTTCGTCAAAAAAGTGTTACTTTCAACTTCGAATATCTCAAAAAATATTACTTTCACTAAAAAACGTATGTAGCATTTTTAGCTCAGAACTACTTTTTCCGTCGGTTCCTACAGATAAAATGTAATGAAAAATTTCCACCCCCCGAGATGGGGTGGCAATCACCCCCAAGGCTCTAGCATACAGCGGCATGATATATAAAATGATCCTTGAGCTATTCCCTACCTTTTGTCAAAATCTCAAGTAAATCCATGCTGGACGAAAAAATTGCGAGCCAAAGTGCTTCATTTCCTGAACTAAGAATATTGTGTGCAACCGTAGGATTGGGGATTTAACCCCCTTCCCTTGGCAGGTTTCAATAAATATTGCGAATGAGAAATCAAACCATTTGAGCAGCCTATAAGAGTTTCACCCAAAAGAAAAAAAATGATCGTTTTGTGAAAATCGGTAATGAAGTTATCAATTGCGAACTAGTACAAGAATGCAGTGATTTTGAATTATTGTTTAACTAATGAAAACCTAATGGCAACCACGTAAAAAATTCAGAATTCAAGAAGCCTTTTCAGATAAGTTTTTTCTGAATATATCGAAAATTCATATTAGAAAAAATACTTCTACAGAAAACTTCAATCTCTCTCTCAAAATGGAAAGAGTCATACAGGAAAAATCGTTCTCATTCTTCAATAACATCGTATTTTACAAAAACGTCTTCAAAAAAGTTTTTTTCAGTTATTACTGGAAAAAGAACAATCGCTTTCATGAATTAAGCAATTTTTTCGGTAAAATTTCATGTCATGATAAATCGAATTTATTCACAGAGAATACACAAACATGGTAATCAATTATAATAATTTTTGATTTCACAACTCAACTCCTTGTACTAAAAGCCATATATCACAAGAACTAGCTCGAAGTGAGAGGTCAAAGTTCAAAATCCCAATTAACTTAAACAGTAACACTCACATGTTTATTTCTCGACAGGACAAATAATAACAATGCTTCTTCTGATGAAGAATTAGTAATAACTAACGAAGACTTCTGCTTCTGTTCAACAATATATGTCAACATAATACAAAATTCTCAGTTCAGTGTTTTGAAAACTGTTGAGATTGAGCAATAGATAGGTGGGTATGGCTGAGATCACAATATTTTACCACATAGGTATCTGAAGTTGAATCCTATATATCTTCAATGCCTGAATTTTTTTAATTCCCCAAGCAGTCACTTTTTCTTCTTCTTTTTACACGCCTGCGAGAAAAAGTAGATCGAATACCCCTGTTGCCCAACTGATTGATTAACCCACACTGGGAGAAAAACAAACCAGAATAATTGATGCTACCTCTACGATCCACCAAATTACTTTCCCCATAAATTTTCAATGGACCCAATTCTGTAGCACCACCTAAAACGCATTATTCTCCGTATTCGATATGATACAGTATTGAATTATCTATATACACGTAGGTTTGGCCATTATTGCCCTGAAAGCGTCGAAGAAGCGAAAGATAGGAGAAGAAGGAATCGATAGCAACATACGATTCCAATTCGAATAACAAAATTCATATCCTTTGATCGAATAGAAGATTACATTTCGGTTGCTCGTATTGCATTCTATATCATGAGATGTTAACGTGTTCGATATTGAAACACAGTTTCTTTTTTATCGACGCTGATATCTCCTGTTGCTGCGTACATCTGTGTCCATGACATTTTGTATACGAGATGTTTCAGAATTGCCTTAGGCGAAGTCCGAACTCATTGTGATGATATTCGATACCAAATGGGGAATTCGTTAGAGTAAAATTGATGTGTTAGTTTTTCCTT
Organism: Zygogramma bicolorata; assembly: GCA_032362365.1. Taxonomy (NCBI): domain Eukaryota; kingdom Metazoa; phylum Arthropoda; class Insecta; order Coleoptera; family Chrysomelidae; genus Zygogramma; species Zygogramma bicolorata. Next base: position 1,167,525 of record JAVJAQ010001619.1, read on the forward strand.
ACTTTCGAAACATTGCTAGATAAAGCTTTGGTAATGTAGTCCGATATTTCAATTGAAATATTGCATTATAGTTAGTTATTCCTCACCGATGCAATATTTATCAGTGAAGTTATGTTGATGTTGTGGAATATTGAGTTTGTAATGATGATATATGTTTTATAAATATTGTAACATTTATTGTGTTAGATATCGGAAGATACATTAACAATGCTCACGATTGAAATGAATTGTTTAGATAACCAACGAATGATACGATATTAATTTATTCGCAAGGCATTTTGAGGAAGATTCTTGGATATTTTCATTTCTACGTTATCTCGACAAAATAGTTCTTCACCAAACATAATACCTACTCCTTATCATGTCATTGCATATAGATCGTACAGGGTTGTACAGGAAAATGTGATACACTGATTTCAAATATGAGAATATATAATAATAGTTACCGTCTTTATGATTTCGATTAGGTTTCCAACAAGTACATATAATTTTTGTGATTTGGAAATGAAAGGCGAAGTTCAACTTTTATAAGTTACGAAGTTGTTCTTACACTCAAGCTGGCCAGCGGTAGATACTCCGGTAAAATGGAGTTCAATTGACGATTTGTTTAGGCTCATCATTATAACCACGGTTCACTGAAGTAACTACATTTGGCCTTTAGTGTTGGGATGGGTCGAATTATTGATGAGTAATATTAGTGTAAAGTTCCATTGCCCATATATTGTATTCTCATGAAGATGCTAACTATTACTAAGTGCAAGTGAAGGGTGATTGATCTAGAAGAAGTTTTTTTCGTATTGATTATTTCAAATGAGCAAATGTGCGTGAGAAGATCATTGAATGGAATAAATCATTTCTTTATTATTTTTGTTTGATTTCTGCTCATTTACCTTTCTATTTCTGCGATTATCTCAATTTCATTTTTTGATTAAGATTCATTTCGATTAACTCCTTTCTTTTGACCCAACACATTTTTTGACAAGTGTACGTTCTCACTTCTGATTTTTCTTTTTGAATCTTTGAATTTTTATTGAAAGCAAACTGAAGCTCATTCTGGTTCAAATTTCACATAAATGAGTTTTGATAATGAGATTTAATGAACTGAAGAATATATAGAATCACAGAAGAAGTTCATATCTTCAGATCGGCAAACCAAAAATTAAAGAAGCTTTTCCATAACTTTTCATTATCAAGTATATTTTCATTTGAATATTCTGCAGAATTCAACAGCCGAAGCCTAAACGGAACTATAAAAGCAGCCAATGTGTTCAACCACCCGCAAACTAATTTACAACTAAAACCAATTTGTGATCGATTACCTATTACCAGCATGAGCATTATCTGCTTGTTCATTACCTGCGCATCGAAAAACCCCTGTTGATTCCATCCTTGATATCGGATTAACTCGGATAGATTTACCACAGAATCAGATTTGTGATATCCATCGATACTGAAACACTGATTTGGGATTTTAACCTTCAATCTTCCCATATTTCATAGGGGTTTCGGTCTCCTGCCACAAATTATTAGGTTAATGGCAATGAACGCGTCATGTCGGCATTTTGTCAACCAGCGAGCGTGTGTGGTGAAATTATTTTAATGGGGTATTATCGACAAAAATGAGATTATCTGGAACTTGAATACCGGTGGCACGTTCAAAATATTATAGCCAGTAAGTTCGTGGTGTTTAATATTCGCTTATTTTGTCGTTCGAGAAATGTTTATATAATCCAGACTTTCTTTCAGTCTGGAAGGTGAGCAATTGGACATCCAGGAGAACACAGTGCATGAAGATAATTTCTGGATATTTCTGGATGTTGTGGCGAAACCTTGTTAGCTACGATAAGAACTCTTCAGAAAAGGAATGACGGACTCAGCTCTTTGTAGGGGCTGTGAACCAGAAGGTGGAGTATTTTCGGGAAACTGGAGATAACCATCATCTAATAAAATACTTTCACATACCAGCCCTAGTCCACATAAACCTCAATTCAATGGGCTAATAACAAGTGTCAGAAAATCACTGCTTCTCTGTCAGATGTCACGAATGGCTTTCAAATACATCTAATGAATGCTAGTACAGGATCCCTCACGAAAGATTTTCCATAAACAGTTTAATTTGGCCTTTCGTGGTATTTGTCAGCGGACTGATCAGTCAAGATAAGATACTCATCCTACTATATTGCCCAATCATTGACAATAAATTCTGAGTGTTGTGTCCCAATTAAACATCTGGGAATTTTCCCCTCGAAAAAAACCTACTCTAGCCTTCATTGGTTGTAATTTAATGCTATTTGTGTTATTCGTTAGGGAAGTTCTTGTTTTCATGTGCGGGTAAAGTGAGACTAGAAGTTCGAGGGGACGAACTCACTGATAACTTCTATCTGGACTATCTAATCCCATCAAATAATATCTCCTTTATCTTTAAAAACGATTGGATTACCATAATCAAAGCACTACACACTACGTTATACCAAACCAGCAGATCATTCAACCGCTAAGCGTCATTAACAGTTTGGTATAACCGAAAATTCCTCTTTATCTCCACTTACGCCTCGCCGTGCATTCATCATTCTTACATCACTTTCCTGCAGGTTACATAAACATATCATTACTTATTCTTTGTGCTTCCTATGTAGGCTATATACTTTTCAGACAGCAAACTCTGCAATATGCATGGTTGTGAAACGTTTGGATAACGTATGTAGTTGCTTTGGAGAAGGCATCGCCTCTGTGAAGATTGCCTTCTGAAAGTCTAATGTGTATAAAAAGAAAACAAGAGTACGAAAAAAGTGCATTTGGTTGAAACAAGACGCTTCGGTTTCCGAGATAGGCATTATTTTTTAGCAGATGGCGCAAATAACGACATTAACTTTGAGGTTCCATGATTATAGAATACTTGCCCTTCAAAGTTGAAGCCAATCAGAAATCTGAAAGACAGATCAGATTTTTGCGTTTGATATGCGGGGTGGCTCTTTCAAATCTGTAACTATTAGAATTTTGAGAAACCTCAAAGTGAGAAGATCGGTTGAATAACAGAAATAGTGTATTGTTTGCCAAGTAGGAAAAGCCTAACATACCTGGACGACTGTGAAGAGTGAAAGTCCAGGAATATGGCTTTTCTAACGAGGAAAATATACTATTTTTCCGAGACTCGTTTGAAATCTGACAGAGATGAATTAGTTTTCAAAAAATCGCTAATAATTTTATTCAAAGGTAATACCACGAGTCCTTCAAATTTAATCGATAAATTTTTATTTTCCACAAAAACTTTTTTATTTGGCAAAAGTATGAAAACAAACCGATTGATAAAATCACGAGTCCGTAGGACGAATGATTTTATCTAATTCGGTTTGTTTGAATGCTTTTGCCTCAAAATAATAAAGTTTGAGTGTTTCCAAAATGAAAATTTATCTTATTGAATTTGAAATTGAGAACGAGTTGTATTTGAAGAGATTATTTTTAGAACAAATAGAAGGGAGAACAATTTATTTGATCAGTATCTCATTTACATAAGAAGGAAAGGAGAATAGGTGAAAATTTTGAATGTCAAACAACGATGTATGCCCTCTATGATCCAGAAGAGATATGATGCTTACGCAGTGAATATGATAATGCTTGCCGACGATACCAAGAGATGGCGTCACACCTCTCATTCTACAAGGTTGATAATTGAAAATTTCTTATGAGATGAAAATCGCGCCAGAAGGAACATAAAATCATTCGTTATGTCGTTGTATCAAAACCTTCATACAACGGTAAAAACTAATTGTACGCCATCTTCATTTGAGTTAAGGAAACCTTAAATATTTGGATCGGTGCTATATCTGTCATAACGTTGGGGTTATGAGCTATTTACGTGTTTGAGTGTTCATTGAAACGTGTTATGTTATTATTATGCTGAAAAAGTAAAAAGTGAATTACTATTAATAATAAGGTAACTCTTCATTCATGATAATTTATATAAATATGAGCCAGTTCAATAGAATCGACGCGGTGAACCGTATAGTTTTGACAGTTCAAAGGTAAACAACGTTTTATCGAAAGGACCAGGCAGTTTTATCAGTATACCCAAATAGCACACGACGTCCTGAAGACGAACCATTTATGTCCCAGTTACGTCGATACGTCCCGGGACGGATAGGAGACATTCGAAGAACGTACATTACCGGATGTACCATGTATGTACTGGTTAGACGTCCCATGTAGGTACATACTTGGTCCCGTTCCAATCGGAATGTAATAAAAACGTACATGCTTGGAAGTACTATGTACGTACTTTATTAAGTGTCCCTGATACGTTTACATTAACTCCTCTTCAGGTACGTACTTTTCGGAATGAATTAGGTACGTACGGATTGGGTTCCTTCCATTTTCTACATTTCTGTTAGTATGTACATACTGTTTGGACCTCCCAAGAACGTACGTATTGGGTCCCTTTCGGTTCAAGGGATATTGGGATTTTGAGAGTGATCACTTAGTGTATTCATACATATATCAATATTGGTAATGGAATATTCATAATGAATTATTCCCAAAAGAATTTGGAAAAATTGAAACATCGACATGTGGTGAATTTAAATACCAGAAAATTACATACAGAATTTTTTGCACAGCAAGTTTGATATTCCAAAACCGCCATCACATGAGACATTGATCCTTTAGTGTTTTTTCGAATATATTTTCATTGTTACTGAACTTTCTGAAATTTTAATATTATCTCGAACTAACTTGAAGTCATCACATCTATAGCACCCAACTCCTTCTTAAAAACAAGTCTCTCCGTGCCGTAGAGCGTAACAGTGATCGACAATAATATCTCCATAGAAAAGGTTGAGAGTTCAAGCCCCGCAGCAGCCAGGTCTTTTTCCAGGTAAATATTCGGTTAGATGGTTAGTACACGTGAATGAGTAAAATTTCCAACTTGACTATTTGGTAAAAAAGAAATGAATAATCCCGAATATGAAAACTTAGATTCATTAAGTGATATCATATAATATATCATAACGTTGTTTTCGAATATTGAGCTGATATCGCCAAATGTTTACATTTTTTTTGTGGCCACTATTGATATCATCTACAATATAAGGTTAATATTCCTGTAATATTGAACAAATATTGGTCAAATATGTTTGTTTGTTCTACTTGGGATAGCGCATACAGAATGGAAAATGTACGTTTTCGGAATGTCCCAAACAGTTCCCCTTCCTGTACATCTCAGGTCCTGTGTGGACTAGAAAAGTACGTACCTGGGATTACCGACTATGCGGAAACGGTAAGTCGCAGGGAAGTCTTATGTACGTCTGTCGGAGACAAAAGTACGTCCTAAATACGTACAATGCATCCTCACCGTACATATGCAGTACGTCCACTGGGCGTACTTGTGCTATTTGGGTAATACCCAATGATTGGCAAGAATAACCATAGAATTGGTTGAAATGCAAAAAACGTCACATTTTGACAAGTGAAAAAAATAATCACAATAATCATTCGTAATAAAATTACTTGGGTTACTATGGAAACTGTTTTCAATTATTAATGTTCACTAACAACAGTAAGAAAATATAATTTCCTTACACTTAGGAAATACCATTTTCTTACAGTAAGGAAATCTTCAAAGGAATGTCAAATTCTCCTGGGGCTTTGCGAAAAAGTTCTATATTCCACAAAGAGGCGTGTTCATTTCATTTTAGAGAATGTTTTTGATCATTTAGTGTTTTCATTCTCCAAATACGAACAGACAAAAGAGGAATTTTTTCACTTATCCATCCTCATTTGGCTTTCAAAAATTTTTGATGAAAAGTTTTGCTCAGAAATCTTCATTCTTGTCATAATACAGACAGACCTACATTTCCCTCTGTGAATTTTTAGGCTATTCCTTACCCTGTATTTGATTATGCCTCAAAATTGATGTATTATCAACCGTTTCGGTCCTCACCGACCATAATCATGGTTCTGCTAATGGAACACTTAGGAATATGATACGTTCCCGATTGTGGATTTTATGTTTCGAAATCATATATCTCTCATCATAGTAAAATATGAATTCCTGAGTTTTCCATTAGTCAAATGATGATGATGGCCGTCGAGGTTCAAAACGATAGAAAATACTCCAAGTGTTATACACCCTAATGGAATAATGGAAACTGCAACAAAATTTCTGTGAAAACTACAGGACCAATTATTAGAAATTAAAAGTTGAAGGTGACAGAACAGAAAGCCCTTTCAAAAATTTTATAAATCCAAATGGAAGTGTGTTGCACTTATTTTATTTCGAAGAATAAAAACACGAAATCAAGAAAAGAATAATCGACAATTTGATTTTTTTTTTCAATATTAGAACAACTTTTGGCTTCTCCGATTTCAGTACACTCTTTGATTGATCTTTGAAACGCAATTTTTTTGTTATTCAACCTACCATATAACTTTGAGGGTACTTGTGATCCCAATAGTGGCTGTACAAATAAATCTGAAGCACCGCTCCCAATACTAAAACCCCCATTTCCATCCATTTTCTTTTATCGATAGAGAAGTTGAGTCCAATGTAACGATTGACAGTGAAGAGAATATCACATCTACTCAGCTTAGATTCAATGTAAGTTTAGTACCACCCGTGAGCATTCATGTGAAAGATAGTTGAATTGTTGGAGTTTATGAATATCCACTTACAATACTATCAATTCAGGGGTAGATTTCGGTTTCGGGCAATATTCCTCATCATCTCCAGCGAGAGAGATATTGTCACCCAGATGAAAATGGACCTGAACCAGGTGTGAAAATACAGAGATTATTAATCCCAGCAAAATTGATATCACAACACTCGTTTCGATTAACAAATGAGCATCTACGCAGGAGAAGAAAGAAAAAACTTGAAATAGTGATATTCATTTTGATCTTTGGGATTAACTACTAGCAAAATTTCACGTGACAAAATAATTTGTAAACTCCCTACGCAATAACTTCCCAGAGAAGAACTAGTCTTAAGCTTAATTCCACTATCAACCACCCTAATTAAACCTGCGAAATTAGACTAAATAGCGACCTCAGTGTGATCATTTGTCTGACGAAGTATTCAAACTACCAGTACTACTACCTTCAGCTATTTTCTAGACTTTAGAAAGCATCAAGACTCCTTTTATCGTATACATTTCTGATAAATCGCGATTAGCTCTTCTACTGACACTGCGAGCTTCACTCAAAACAATTCTCTTCAAACGATTTCGCATAGCTCGTCCAATTTGACCAATGTACTTACTGATTTCGTATATCCTCGACTTATGAATGTTTTTTAATTCACCTATCTTTTAGATTGACCAAATCAACTGTACCGCTAAACACTGACGGCCTAATGTTCCATACTCCAAATTGAACATTATAATTATTCATGTCGAGTCATTTGGCCTGGTGTGGGCTTGATGTGTAATCACTGGAAGTTTTCCCAGTTGATCTGTGATGAATCATGTATTATCTCAACGTTATAAAATCGGTTGTTAAAAATTCAGTCAATGGCTATTAATTATATAGTGAATAACCGGTTTCTTCTGACAAAAACTTTCACAATCATAATATGGCAAAAAGGTTGAGGGGACACCCGGGTTTGAACCGGGGACCTCTCGATCTGCAGTCGAATTCAAAATTCAAAATTCAAAATTCAAAAACGTTTATTACCTATTTCTCATATAATATTACCTTATCGACTAAACACATATATGTATAAATACAGCACAATAAATATATAATAAATATATAAATAAAACACATGTACAATACATATATACAGATATAATTTCACATGGAAAGGATACCCGGAGTGGGAAGCAAGCTGCATCTACTTGAGAAAGGGTTGCCCCTTACTCTCGCAGACCGCTCTCCCTAGCAGTTCGTCAGGCCAGACCAAGTCGGCATGCGAGACTAGCCGCGCTGGTGGTAACGCTACTCTGGCATTTAGCTTCTAAGGTTCAAAATAGTTGAGATTATCCGCTGGGTTTCCTGCCTCCATGGCTTACACCCAGATTGCAACAAGCATACCTCTCGGTTTAAGATAATTAATTATATGTTGGTTGTTGTCTGTTTAAGTGATTTTTGCAGTGATTTGGCAGAAAATATACAAAAACTGCCTTTAGACATTTCTATTTGGAATTTTATAAATTCCGTATCATTGCTTAAAAAAGATGTTTCGTTGTATTATACCTAAAAGGTATACCTGTTTGCATTCCGCATGAAAGCCATGAAGGCTCTAAATTTCGATAAATGGTCCTGTGCTCCGGACATACTCGTAATGAGGTCGTCCAGAGCACGGCCCATTTCATCTAGATTTATCAACCCCTCAAGGCGGATAAACCTCTCAGCTATATCTGCCAGAGTAAAGTTTCGTGCCGATCTGGTCTGGTCCTCAGAATTGCGGGATGCTTCCCTCTCAATGGGGGGGGTGGTGGGGAAGGAGGGGGAACCCGGGGGGGTAGCGTGCCTCCTTGGTAGCAAAGAGAGACGTGGCATCTCCCTCTTTGTGCTATTCTCGACGCTCGTATTAGTTATCCTGGGTACTTGAGAGCCTTCTCCCCTCCAAGCATTCCTCCCCTGGATAGGGGTAGGAACTGGCCGAGAAGGTGTTCCTCGGGCTTGGGGGAGCCGGGCCTCTCTTTTGTTCTCTATTTCGGTTAGCCTGTCTCTGTACACCGGACAGGTTTTTGAATTTGCTAGGTGTGCTCCCTTGCAATTATAGCAAGTTGCAGGGGTTTCTCTGGGCACTGTACAGTCTCCTGTCCAGTGATTTCCTGCGCATTTTAAGCAGGCTATTCTCCGATGACAGTTTGAGGTGGCATGCCCCCAAGCCTGACATCTGTGACACTGTATAATTTTCATTTCGTTTTTCCTGAGCTCCCATGAGATCCTCGTGGATGCCAAGCATCTCACTCGGTTTCTCAGGGATTTCAGGGTGTTTTGTGCATCTGTTACGACCATAAATAATGGCCGATGTGTTGTCCTAAGACGATACACATTCAGCACGTTGATCTTGTGTGTCTCCTTCAGTTCTTCGGCCAGTTCCTCTGGCTCAGGGCCAAAGTCCAGCCCTCGAACCACAAATGCATGTGTCTTACCCCTCGGGAGGGTGTAAGTATGAAACTCCTTCCCTTCCCGAGTTAGTATTTCCGTTATTTTTGAGTGGTCGTCTGCTGTGCGAGCATATACCGTTACCGAGTTCAAGTTAAACTTGAACTCCGGCATATGCTCGAGCATCTCACTCCATTTTCTACGGGTTTCTCTGTTGAGGGTGATGGAGCCTCTACCCTTTACAATTATTGGCGGTATATTTGGTTTCTTGCGCCTTATCGTACTCCTGGGGGGTTCACCCCCAGTTTCTGACTCGGCGCTTTCTGAATCGCTTTCTTCAGATAAATCACTGAAGCGATTTTCTGTTGTCGTTGTCATTTGTGGTGATCGGAACTGGACTTTCCTTCCCCTCTTACGAGGCAAGGTGAAGCCAGTTTCCTCTGTTGAAATGTTCGGTGGGAGGTGCTCCTGTTCCCCACAAGCAATACGAGCGGAATTGAATGCACTGAGTTCAATGTCACCCAACCCTTCGCTACTTTCGGGTTCAGGCTTATCCCCCCCTATTGGGTAGGTAGGTATGGAATTATTGGGTGAAATAAAATCTTCCTTTGATCTTGGCCCCGAGGCGGCTTCATCTAACAGGGGTTCCTGGACCATCGTAGATGAATTCTTCGGGGAACCATTTCCGTTCGAATCTGTTGGTATGTCCTTCCAATCCATTCTATCTGCACAATACTTTTTCGCTTCCTCTGGGTCCAAAGAGCCCTCGCTCCTCGCGGAAGCGTCATCGTATTCGTCTGATTCGTGAAAACTATGATCATCGTAGTAATCATAGTCCTCGAATGAATTTTCCAAATCATCTGTGTCTGTGGATTTGTCGTTTGAGTGTATGTGCTCCGGACGGACGGAATCGTCAACGGTGACGTCATCCGATGCCTCTTTACTTTGAGATTCGCTTGGCATTTGAGAAGATTTTTCATTATATTCTAGTTGTTTTACAATTTGTTCGGCTTTTCTTTCGATAGCCTGAACCAAAATTAAGGTTTTCCTCATAATTTCCTCCGGGACTTTTTCGTCTTCTGAGATGTATTTCAGGACTTCTAGCCTGTTTGCTAGATCTGCATTAACTAATTTCAGGAATTCCATTTCTGCTATTTCTATCATTTTAGGTGATAGACTATCTAAGTTGTTCTTAGTATCCTCAAGGAATTTATTGTATGTGTCCATTTTTCCTTCAAATGATTGATTATTTCCATTAGGTTTCTCTGGTACAGACTCTTTGTTTGTGGTCGTACCTGATTGGTCGGGCGCTATATGAGTTAACTCCGCCCCTTTTTCTTGGATAGACAGAAGTTGATACTTCCTTTCTGTGATTGCCCTAAGAGCTGGTTTTAATTCTAAGGATAGCTGTTTGATTGCTGTTAGAATATTATTGGTGTGATATTTGTCCATAAGGATATCTATCATACTACATATGATATATATCTCCTTGTAGGAGACTATCAAAGATTGGGTGTCATATTTTGATATATCCTTTTTCTGATAATCTATACATCTAACACGTGCATAGTCTAGAAATTTGGTGCATCTTTTCTCTAAATCAGATGGAGATTGAGATATCCATTTTCCAAATATTCTCTCTGCTTCTTGTCGAGCTTCAGTATGTGATTGTTCAATCTCTTGCTTGAGATTCATAGTGTATGAACTGCCGTCCTGCAGACGGACGGAGTTCTCAACGTTTTCAGAATTTTCATGAGATTTACTTGTATTTTGATTTTCGTTTTGCGAATTATTCTGACTTGCGATACTTTCTAGCGTCAGTTCTAACTGATTATGTAACTTCTCGTTTATTTGTATGATTTGTTCCGTCATACTGGTTGAGAGAGCTCTATCCTTTAATATTTCTTGTAAAATGATTTCTCTATTCTCAAGATCTATCTTGATCATTTCTAGTGGACATTCAGTGCTTTCATATATTTCCAAGTGCATCTTGGTTTCTTCTAGGAAGTATAAATAAGATTTTATTCTTTCTTTCGATTGTTTGTTCTGCCATTCGTTGAAGATCTCTTTCATTGAGATTTCCTCAGTGATTAGCCCAAATTTTTCCTCCGTGGGTTTCGCCTTTTTGGACGTTGCCTTAGGATTTTCATTGGTGGTTTCCGACTTTTTATGAGCATTTTGAGTTATGTTCATATTATTATTTTGCATACCACCCTTGTTAAAGGGTGATTTGACTGATTTAGCTTGCTTATTCCCTGACGTTGGTTGTTTGGGAATAGCTCCTGTGTTTCTAGGGGATTTTGACTGGTAAGACATAATCTCCTAAAGACCAGTGCGGGGGTCTTCGCCCTTTCTTGTTATAGAATGAGAAATAGGTAATTCTCTGATGTAATACTCAATATTTGCAATAGATATTTCAAGTTAGAATTCTGGCTGGAATTCTATTTTCTGATTGGTTTGATGGGTTCAGGCATGGACACGCCCCCATCAAAACCCGTAAATATGAAACGGGTGCTAAAATGTGCGTATTTGTCTTGGAACTCGGCCAACGTTCAGAACGATCGGTCGGTCCCGCCACAAGCACTTTTTGCACACCACTATCACTTTGTGTTTTTCAGTTAAGACTTTTTCATTATTGATTTAATTTACGGAGCGAACACGTCTAGCCTGCTCGACTGCCGAGCTGCGAATTGCAGTCGAATGCTCTACCACTGAGCTATATCCCCTTGTAGTAAATAGCGTTTGCACAACATTGACAATTGAATTCATATTTTCAATGAATACTCATCTAGTTTCAATTGAATTGGAGAATCAATACATGAATAGTGATTCGAACGCTATTGATTGAAAATTGATAAAAAAATCAATCATTTATTTATTTTTTTTAATTTTTTTTATTTATTTATTTCAACGGTAACACCATTTGTTTAGAAAATATAATACTTAGTAAGTTCATAATAATAATAGGAGCAATTAAAAAAAACTACACTATGAATAATTATAATTATGCCCTGATCTATCCCTTAACATTAACTCATAACACCCTGAGTTATAAATTTTACATAACACTTCACATAACTCTTCTTGTAACACTGCCTTTAAATTTACCTATACTACCACAAAATAGATCACAATTATTTTGCAGCTCATTATAATTTCTTTGCATCCTAGTGATAGGGTTATTGTAGCCATAGTTTGTAGAATAAAATGGAATGGCAAAAAGAGGAGGGTTACGTGTTCTTGCCGATGTATTGAACCTAATCATGCTTAGTAACAGTGGAGAGATAATAATTCCATTAACCAATTTATAAAGAAAACACATTTCTAAAATCTGCCTTCGCTTTACCAAAGTTAACAAATTAAGTTCGCATAAATTGCTCTGGTAGTTTATATGAGCAGCAAAGGTGCCACTACGAAATGAATATGTTCTTAGAAACCTTTTCTGAATTCGTTCAATGCTGTCAATGTATGTTTGGTAGTAAGGAGACCAAACAATGGAACCATATTCAAGGGAAGGCCTGACTAAATGGCAATACAGTGATTTAAGTGTAGTATGAGAGAATTGTCTACTATTCCTGACAACAAAGCCTAAATTCCTCGGAGCCGTACTCACCATTTTGTTTATATGACTTCTGAAAGATAGTCTGCTGTCAAAAATAATGCCCAAATCTTTAATCTCATTAACTATCTTCAGTCCAGAATCATTAACTGAATATACATTTTCAATACAGTTATTACTCATAGTAAAACTAATAGAGTAACATTTTGAAATATTTAGTTCCAAGTTATTTAAAGTAGACCAGGCATTGAGACTATCCAAATCTGACTGAAGCAAAACAATATCCATGTGATGCTGTATTTCCTTATATAATTTTAGATCATCTGCACATAACATAAAGGCCGAATGTGATAAATATTTATCAATATCATTGATAAATAAATTAAAAAGTACCGGTCCACAATGGGAGCCTTGAGGAACGCCAGACAATACTGGTATTGCATCAGATATAAAATTTTTAATACATATGCATTGTTGACGACCAACTAAGAAACTTTTGAGCCATGCAACTAAACTGAGATTAATACCCATAGAACTGAGTTTTTCACATAAGGGTATGACTCACCCTGTCAAACGCCTTTGAAAAATCTGTATATATACTATCGACTTGAGTCTTTTTTGCAAAGGCATTCAACAGGAAGTTTTGGTATAACATCAGGTTACTGACAGTCGATCTACCTGAGCAAAATCCATGTTGTTCAGGAATGATAATATTTGAAGTTTGTGCTGACAAATAGGCAGTCACCATTTTATCAAACATTTTGGGAATTGTTGATTGGATACAAATGCCTCTATAGTTTGAAATATCCTCCCGATTACCAGATTTAAAAACAGGTATTATATAACTGTTCTTCCAGTATGTGGGAAAGCAGCCTTTCTGCAGTGACAGATTGAATATGTGTGTTAATGGTTTTGTTAGTGAACAAACACATTTTTTCAGTAGAAAAGATGGAACACCATCAGGTCCAGATGAGATTTTATCAGGTAATTTAGTGATATCATTATAGATATCATAGCAACTGAAAGTAGGCATCAGGAAATTATTACATTGTTTTACAGTTTCAGAATAGTTTGGTATCAGTAAGTCAGGACGATCAGCTCTATACACAGTAGAGAAGAAATCTGCAAAAAGATTCACAGTCTCAATTCCATTTGTACTAACTATGTTCTGAAGAAACATACGTTTGGGGTATTCATTATTTTTTCGAATTTTATTCACATGATTCCAAAATAAAGATGGATCATCAATCAGATGATTCTCCACCTTGTGCATATAAGATTCAAAACATTGTGAAGAGAGGTCCTTACACAATGAACGTAAGTTAGAAAAAATAGTATAATCATGTGGACTATGGACTTGTTTTATACTTTTATGTGCTTTTTTCTTTTCAATAACTAAACTCTTCAGTTCATTTGAAAACCAGACAGGAAATGTGTAGCATTTATACGATTTCACTGGAATAAATAACTCAAACCCTGTTTGAAGGACCTCATAAAAATATTGAACGGCTAATTCTAAATTCAGATTATCAAAAATAGTACTCCAGTCTATGGATGCAAAGAAATTATTTAACATAGGGTAATCAGCATATCTAAAATCGTAAAAAGTAAATTGAGTTCTCAAATTGGATGACATTACATTTATTGGCATTTGAAAAAAGAAGGCCATATGATGAAAGTTATTATCCAATAATAGGTCATCCGAGGATGTAATTTTGATATCCGGACAGTGAGAAAAGATTAGATCTAAGTATACACCATGATTGTTACATATATCGTTGATTTGGAAAAGATTCAAAAATGAAAAGCTTTCACATAGAATACAAGCAGCTGAGTTCGGTGGACAACTCACTGATAGATCGTGACCTTCATCATTGCTCCAGATTGCTTCTGGTAGGTTATAGTCTCCCGCCAGTATCATAGTATGATCATCATAGATATTAGCTATCTCCTCAACAGTGCGACAATGCTGTAAGTAGCAATCTACATCTGATTTTGGTGGCAGATATACAGCTCCCAATAGAATTTTGTCCGTATTAGAGCTAGTACTCACAGAGACAAAGATTTGTTCAATGCTAACAAAAGTTGTGGTAACCAATTTAGTGGCAAATGTATTACGGACTGCAATCAATACACCACCCCCACGTTGGTGGACACTTGTAAGGCAATTTCTATCATACCTATATACATTAAATCCATGAAAATTGACTTCACTCGGCAAAATATCAGAATTAAGCCAGGTTTCTGTAAGGATTATTGCATCATAATCACACATCGACACTGTTTGTTTGAGTAAGTCTAGTTTTGTCCGTATGCCACCGACTTTTTGATAGTAACAGTTGAAATTACTTACTCGTTTTTTGAACGAGTTTTAATAGTATTATCTTTAGTAACAATTCTTGGAATACCGTTGAAAAACTTCAGCATAATGTCTTTCACACCATTGTTCAACTGAGACTTAAACTCATCCTTAATCTTGATCACGTAACTTTGTTGAAGTTTTGTTCTATCTGCACCAATCTTATACTCAGATTCCTTGAAGCATTTTCTGAACAATGCTATTACTAGAAAAAATAACTTTCATTGGCCTAGGCTTATTGCTGTTGACTTGTCCCACACGAAACACTTTTAGAATGTCTATCTCATTGACTTCCACCCCAATGAGTTTTGCTATATCAAGAACATGTTGTTTATCATGATTAATTCTCACAGGAGTATTTCCAGAAGTAGATTCGGGGGTATTATAAAACATCAAATTGTTAGCTCTACGACCACGCTCTTCCACTTCAAGAATGACATATTCCATATCAAAGGGTTTTGCGTTCATTTTGAGTAATTCAACATCCTTCTTCAGCTCCTTCACTTCATTTTTCAAATCGGTTATCTGTCGCAACAGAAACGGAACACTCTTGAATGCATCTTTACAAGCCGGACAGAAAAAAATAGTACATCGTTTTTGTAGAATTACTGCACGATATTCAGTCGTCGATATGCCAGAGTAATTTTTTTCTTTAGAAGAATGAAAATGGAATGTTTCTTTGCAGCTGTCGCATAAAACTTTCTCATCATTTTCTTTTAACAGAATTTTACACACGCTACACTCCGACATCATAACCTTACTTTATGATTATGCACAATATTTCATATAATTTCCACAACAGCAATCTGATTTATGGTTGTAACTGTGCCAAACTTGAATTAAGATATTATTATATGTAAACATATGATGAAATCACAGTATTTTTTCAGTTATATGATTTAAATTCAGAGCACAATATTTAGACGTGACTATGCTCCCACTGACGTATAAAAAAATGACATCATTTTCAGAGTCACGAACAGAACCATACTGTTTGCTATTTTCAAAAAAAGACTTGTAGGATTTCTTGCCTTCACACCAATTTTCCGTTCATCAATATTAAAAAAAAATGCGCAAGGGGACACCCGGGTTTGAACCGGGGACCTCTCGATCTGCAGTCGAATGCTCTACCACTGAGCTATATCCCCTCGTTGACATAAACTTTGAACAATAATACAGAACTGTGAACAATCAAGTTTCAGTAGAGTTTAAATATATTTCTACACTCGTACTTTTATAATACTGTCCTTGTATGCACATAATATGTTTCATAAAGAGGTCCGTCATGAAACGGATTTAAAATCTGTATCATAATGAGCATTACGAAGATGTAGATGAGCAACTACTCTCAGTTGTTTCGTGATAGTGATCTACCACAATCTGAAAAAATATCGAAATCTTCCCAAGTGTAGTAGGGCAGACTTCTAATAATTAACCTCTGGAAGATGCTGCGTTAATTGAAAACAGTTCTTTCTGAATGAAACACGTTCTTTGAAAAAGTGGGAATGTGTAGACATTCTATAATATATGTAATCAGATACAAGGCGCTTACAAAACTATCTTCAAATGTTATCGCTGGATGTTTCCGGGATATATCCCTATTTCAGTGAAACGTTTCGCGAAGAAACCGTACTTTTCTCCAGATTTGCAAAAATATAATCATTAATGAGACTTTCCAAGACACTACTGAAAATATCCAGTTTACTGATTCCTTTATAGTTCGTAACGTTGCATTAATCACCCAGCAATTTCGTATACAGAGATTTTCGTTTTCCATCTGGTATCGAAGGTACCTGCCTAGATTTAAAAAAAATTTTACTAAGTGGTTTCGGCAAAGTTTTAGCACATCAAAACAAGATGTGTCTCCGAATAGCGGCCTAGACTTCTATATGTACCTATGTATGCTTTCGAATGCTCTCACTGAAATACCTACTTGCAGAAACACTTTCTTTCAGGCCTCACCGAGGACCCACCTATCATTGAGCAGCTGGATTTTTTCATCAGCATTTTTGATCCAATATTTCCACAGAGAAGTGCTCACCAATTTTGATCTAAAAAACAGCCCTGAATTCCACAGATAGAATCCAAATCATGGGAATTCCCTTATCTCTATGTGAACAATCTAATCCTCTGGATTTTATATACAATTGTCTTATTGGATACTATTTGAAAGTATAATTTTTCTTCAAACAATTCGTTAAGGCCAGTCTCAAATCTACCTACATAGTAGGTTTTGTCTGGCTCCTGTCAGAAAACAACTACTCCCGTGGCTAATACCAGGAAGGGTATTGAAATATATCCGACCGGTGCCAGTGCAGGTTTCTTCACAGAAGGAAATCCCGCATTTGCTTTTGGCGATACAAATGAAGGAATTGATTTTCAATTAAAGGGACACACACACTTGCAGACCGGTTTAGAGCTATATGGCCACTCGTCAGTACAAGGCAGTGCCATCATCAACATAAAGTCGATGACTTCTCATAATTAAAAATCAAAAACCTTCATAGTATCAAGTCCCGACCAAAGCTGATGCGAACAACGAAGTTATTGCGCCATCTTCCCATGGACAAGGTATTTCGAAAACAAACCCAATTCGGCCATTCCTCCTGCGAGGAAAATGTGAAGAAACCTGCACTGGCACCGGTCGGATATAATTCAATGCCCTTCGTGGTATTAGCCAGGGGAGTAGTTGTTTTCTGTCAGGTGCCAGCCAAAACCTACAGTGCAGGTAGATTTGAGACTGGCCTCAACGAATTGTTCGAAAGATGATTTGATTTAACGCCAGTCTTCGAGTATGCCCATCGACTATGTCGAAGGTTTTTACATAATTTCTCTTCTCTCATGGAGTGAGCTACCTAAGACTGATTCTGAAATATCCAATCAACTGAGAGCAGAACCCCCACTTTTGTTCATTCAAACTAGAAACTGAAAATACCCCATGTTGAATATTTATCTGCATGGTGACCGAACATACACAGATGAGGTATGATTTATGGGACGTCGGAATTCCAATATCAAGCTGGCACATGGACGATTCTCTCTCATTAAAACAGTTATAAAATGAATATTTTCTTTTAGATTGCGAAGCACGTTCACGCGAAAACGCATATTGAATTGTTGAAATTATATGAGCTTGTTTTTCTGTATGAAATGTGTTGTCCGCTGCGATCCTGCACAAAATCCTCTATTACCGTTGAATATGTTTTCGCTTTGAAACATTATTATATCGTGTTGATATTCAAGTAAATTAATGAAGAGTGTTCACAGTGCAGCTAGATTGCAATTAGAATAGAAAGACCTCTGCCCACACACGAGACAACCGATTCTGGATCAGTTGTTCTCGTTTTTCTCTGTCCGTAGCATCTATCTTTCCAGATACGTCAAATAGAAGTTTAGGAGGTGATTATCGTTTCAATTCTTACGTCCTATGAATTCAACGGGATCTTGCTTTTAAACGTGTGCTCCCTATGAGGATGAGAAATGGAAATATGTACAAGCAGCTTGTCAGTTAGAGTAATAGACCTGAAAGTCATGTCTTGTGATGCAAATGTGCCGTGCTCTTTCGGCCTTTTTCTATATTTGACAAGCTGTTAGATCGATCACTCATCCAGGTCACAGCTATCATGAATGATGCTTTACCTCAGATATGCGATGGAACTCGACTAGACCCATTATCCATCACCGGTAGCAATGTGGGCTTTTCTAGCTTTCTTTACAGTTGATATAGAAAAAGCACCACCGTAATGATCTTAGGTGCTTCGGCACCTAAGATAATTGGCCGACCCTTGCTCGCACTAGGCAATTATAAAATAAATAATGAAGAAGGTGTATTTGTGAATTCTTAATGAATTTTGCGCTTGTTTTCACACCTCATGTACAATAAACATTGAAATGATTTTATCTTGTGGATTATTTTGATACATTTACGATGTCTTTGATTGCACATAAAAATGGTCGTATATCAGAAATGAAACTTGCACATCGTGGTCATAACAAAGCGCTAGTAGCACAATAAAATTTTTGCTTCAGCTGCAATCTCTTGTCAAGGCCAACTTTGTAGTTTGGCAATACGGCCTGTCATCTCACTTGAAAAAAAAGAGCCGAGTGCCAGTGTTCTCAGTCGAATGTGTTGATTAGATTTTCATATCATAGATGTATTTATTCTACAGTAAATGGAAACCATGGAACACTTCTGGTGAATAGTATATCATATTACTAGAGCGGAATGTGAAAAATCAATTTCGCACAAGTAATGTACAATATTTTTCCTACGACTACCTATTTTATTTAACAATGTGTAAATATCAGATCGTGTATATTGAGTTTCCTGATTCGTTTCAAGCTTTCGTTTCAAAATAGCTAAATTTTGTTTGGATGAAATGAAAATATAAGAAATATCATTCAGGTAAATCGACTTACGAGATATAATACCATATCTTTGATAACGTTAATACAAATCTGAATTACCTCAGTTGGTACAGTAACCGGTGAGATAAAGGTTGTGGATTCCATTTCCGGGTCAAGGCTTTTTCCATTTTTTGAATAATTAGTTTTTAGTACAGTTTTTATGTAAATAATATCAAGGCAGAGTAAATAATAATGAAATCTGTGAATCTCACAGGATTCATGGGTTTGATGGCTTATTGACAGCCGTGCGGAAAGTACTTTCCGCACTAGTTCAGAAATAATCAACCATCTCCAGTACGATTAACTGTACCTATATTTATTATACCCACTGTCGACAGCTACACTTCAAATAAATTATCGAAAGTGCTTCTCAGGAACTTAGACAATTCTTAGTTTGTTTCTCTGAATAAATATATTCTGACCAAATATTTCGTTTTTTTTTTTTCGGCCTTCCACTACTCTTGGATATTTCGATATATATCCACATATGAGATGAAAGGAGAAACTTGAGAAAAGAACGCTCAACAAGGAAACAATTCAACTACATCCAAACAAAATAAATTATAAAATTGGGATTAGCTTCAGGCCTCTCCCAGAAAGTATATCAGATATCCAGCAATTTTTTTTCTTCTGAATCATCTGTATTATATTCAAACCCAAAGCCCCAAGACACGATTTTTATTAGCTCGGCTGTAATTGAAGAAAATACACGGTGTTTTCTTGATTGATATACAATTCCTATCTAAGGATGGATACTTTCAGCTCTGAATCATGATATAATGATGATATTTTTCCATATTTTGGTAATATATAAGTAGAAGTCAAACTTATTCATGGTAATTTTCATACAAAACGTCATATACCTTGATCGAAGGCCTTCAGCAAGTAGGTTTTTTCACTAACTCTCTACGCCATACCTCAGGAGCGGCATCGATATTCCCAAATACGGCAGAGAGAGTTGTTAGAAAAAAACATCTGGGAAATCTATTTCACGACCTCTCAATCATGAGCCAGAAACAGAACCACAGTGCCAACTCCCTCGCCGAAAATATATAGCAAGCAGATGGTTATATGAATTTATCATTAATGTACTCGTTATCCATATTCCTGAAATGTTTACAGTGCGGTCGTTGGAAGGCCTCTAGCCTCATATCCTTCGAATCGAACAGGATTTCAAAGACAAAGTTCACAGAAGAAATTATCATTATGGTGCTTGTTTCATGGAAAAAATATTCGGATGAGTTTTATTCTTGAATTTCCAAATAGAAGAAGGGGCTTACTACACCTCGATGTGAGACGATAAAAACTACTGAATACTCTGGAACAACTAGTTTCATTATCAAAAGTGATGAAGAAGTGGATGTAAAATTGGAAGGCCTTTTCACAAAATATTACAAATGACTTGTCTAACAAAATTATTGAAAATGGTGATGATTATTGTGACGTACATTTCGAAAATCCTGATCAATGGACAATATTCTCTTCGGCAGCAAAATTCAAGGGGTGAAACTTTTCACTTTTTGTGCCACATCTCCGAAAATTTACAAAAGATCAGAAAGATTTGCTACTGAATTGCCGACAGAAAGTCCTGCAGTATAATAACTACTTTTCGAGGTGTGAAGGCTGAGAGCTCAGCCTAAAAATAGTGAAAATCACTCAAAAAAAACCTTTAATATTTCGACTGGTACTTCATTTTTGATACATCGAGCAATAGAACAGCTGAGCCTTGAAACTCCTTGCCAAAAGATGTTTTTCCTGAGGCTAACAAACTTCGGAAATTCAAAGTGAGTGTTAATTCGTATCTCCTGTTCCTTGATTCACGCGGTGTTCTTAGAACATTACAGGGCTTCCCTTTCCTGTGAATCTACATATAAAAAAAAAGAAAACTCCATTTGAAATTTCAGAAAATAGATTCTAATAGAAGAATGCGATAAAGAGGAACACCCTCTGATAGATGTCGGGATAGAGGGCGTCAAAGTTTACCTCAAAACATTCAAAAAAACATGCTTCTTCCTCCTTTTTGTCCCGTGGCTCATTTACAGAGTTTCTTGCAAAAAAAAATACATGAAATCTTCCACAAACTACACTAAATGAAGAAGAAAATAACGCTAACCGGCCCTGGCTCCGACAATTATATACCTAGATATTGAATATTCAAATTAGGTTGCGAGACAAAATCAAGCCAGTAGGTATATCGATGGATGCTTAATCAAACTTGAACCCGCTTTTTCTTGGTAACTTATATTCGTAGCGAGGTCCGGATACCGTTATTTTCTTATATATTCAGTCTACCTCCTGAGAGGTGTCATGTATTTTCATTGTCAGATGCTTCGGAGATGAGCCAAGAGACACCTGGGGGAAGGAACATATTTTTAAATGTTTTGGTCAACTTGACAGACAACTGATCCATTGCTCGCACAAATTTCGACTTCTGAGGGTTGATGATCATCAGCTGGTTATCGAAAACGAACAATTATCACAGGATATTCTGCTTTATCCAATTCATTTTTTTTATAGTCCACTTCATAAAAGTTGAAATAAATTGTTCTCATTCGAAGCTTGAAAAATCAACTACAACTCGAAATATGAAAAGGTGTTTTTGAATGGTTTTCACCGTTCCCAGCTCGACCTGTTAGCCTTTACATCTTGATAATTTGTTATTATACAGGTTCATGCTTGGGGACGTTTTTTGCTGGTAGGTCAAAAAAACTTTTTTGTGAACTCGAGTAAATTTGCAAATTTCTGATAATTTTGGTGAAAAATTTCACCTCCTTGCGGAAATATAGTTATTTCGCTAAGTGAAATGGTTTCCACAAACCAGGATTCTTAAAATGTATATTACAATGAATACACCAAAAAAAAATCTGGACTAACCCTCTTGTTGATCATCGACGACTGGCCTATGGGTACCTTCTCTGGCTGTTATGAATTCAAGCTATGATCTTATGATTCCCTTGCCATTTCATAGGCCAATGAAAAATTGAAGTAGGAGAATTTAAGATTTGAATTGTTATGAATAATTAACCAGTTTGTCTCTTATTGGAGGAGTGATTCATGAAAATATTGTCGAGAGTATATGTTCCAATATACTTTTTTGATGAGCTTCAATTATATAGCTAGCTGAAAGTGCTCCTGAAAAACTTGGTTAAAGCACCAATAACCCATTCTATATTCTCTTTATAAATTGCCTATTGGATTCCATTCACAAAATTTCCTTTTCGCTCTAAGCAAAAGATAAAAAAATCAGAACGATACCTATCTTTTGTTGCAAACGCGATGAAGTAGAAAATAAACTCATTCATCCACGTAACAATCGTGAGAGAGCCTTGAAAGCCACTCCTGCGGTCTCCCACACTTTCCATTCTCATGTATCCTTCATATTTCACATTCGTTGTTCGCCTACTCAAATTTCGATTTGTTGAACGCAGTTTTGTTTCGTTTCCATTCCGATAAAAAATTACTTGCGTTTTATATTTTATGGCTAACATCATCATCCTAAATGGGGATCATTTTTTTCCGGTTCCGGTTTCGTATATTCATGAGACGAATTGCGAATAAACGTTTCTGTTCCGTTCTATGTTTTGCGATGAACTTCCATATATACGAAACGGTAACGGTCCGGTTTTTTAGATTATAGTTATGGGAATAGCGATTTATCGTCAAAGCCATCCCGATATGTTGGTCTGGATTTATTTTTTCATTTCACAACGGAAATGCTGGCATAACTGGAAGGATTTTGGTGGCCTCGGGAGAATGGTGTAACGGGAAGATTATGATGAAAATTTGAATTGATATAAATTGGTTGATTTCACTTTTCGTTATAAGGGTGAACGACTCTTTGGTTGGTTGATTGGCCATTTTCTTTTCTACCTTTCAAGTAGAAAGTATTTTTGTGGCCTCACTCAATTAGAGAGCCTACACAGATTTGCACATATAGCCTTTTCTGAATTATCTGCAGTTTCATTATGCTTTTAATGATACTGTTCAAACAGACCACATAAATATCTTCAGTTCAATTGAATATCAGTACAAAGATTGCTCTTATTTTTCTGCAGGAATTTCATCTGAGCGTGTTACATAATCACGATATGTAGTGAGATAACAAATAGCTCTTATTAACTTTCAAGCGGGCGAAGATATCAAAGTGAGACAACGTTTATATAAAAGCATTACTCTTGATGGTGGGTTCACACAGAAAGTAGGAAAAATAGGACACGAAATGAAGGAATACACTCATTAATCGAGTTTTTGTATAGATCAATTGATACTTGAACAGGAGTATCAGTTTTCTTTCCCTGAAAATGCTAACCTTGTTAGGGAAACGCGCTTTGAGTGCAGATGATACCAGTTTGGTATTAGAGTAGTTATTCTCTGCAAAAAGTTTCAACTTTCACACCGAAGGTTTCAATTTCATCGCTCACACTCATTTATGGCAGAGTGTTCTGAAAATGAATACTCTAAAATGATTAAAATAAGCAGTAAGGTAAAAGTTGACAAGCCCTCAACTCTTAATTTCATCTTATTCAGTGAATCTCTCTAGACAAGCTTGGATACGTCGGCGTCACGATAACTTTGAGGTTGACAAAAAATGATCTTATCATTTCCATCAACTGCCACAGCAGTAGTGTGTTTGAGGAAAGAGGAAGTCAAGACAGTGCTCAGTTCCCTATATGAACAGGGGAAAAAATCGATTTTTATCACAAGGTGAGGTTTTCAAAACGAAAATAATGAGAAATTAGCAATATTGATTTGATATAATAAGCCTATATTTATTTCTTAACTTTTGTATGAACAGGTACATTATGTTTCATGCATTATTTTTTATCATTCCTCATTTCATTCCTCTTTTTTCAAATATCTGATTGATTTCAGATAGTCTGACATGATAACTGGAAAATGAGATACCCCGATGGAACATTCCTGAATAAAAGAAAGACAAACAACATGGCGGCCGGTGGTAAATACTATATCAGAAGTAATATACACATATCTGGGACGAAATCATTCCCTACCACTTCTTGAAATTTTCCAATGAATGTAACATCAGGGTTTCCAAAATGAATCTAACTTTTAGAAAGTCATTCTCATTAGTGATACATGTTCAATGATGAGATACCTACACAGAAGGTTGATGAAACAACTACTCCCAGTTTTCAATGATGTCCACTGGCTAATATAATTGGGTTATGCTCGTTATTGGAAGTATGTCTGTCCCAATAATTATAAATTATCTCAGGCAGTTGTATCGTATGCAAGATTTTCTTCTGTGAAGAATCCTAGACTGATACTTGTTGGATATAAATCAACGTCCTTCGTGCTATTAGGCAATGAAGTACTTATTTTCTGATTTTTTCTGGTGTTAGTCCATTGGGTAACTGTCCATGAACTAACTGTGTAGGTGAGTT
Organism: Zygogramma bicolorata; assembly: GCA_032362365.1. Classification (NCBI taxonomy): domain Eukaryota; kingdom Metazoa; phylum Arthropoda; class Insecta; order Coleoptera; family Chrysomelidae; genus Zygogramma; species Zygogramma bicolorata. Next base: position 1,192,303 of record JAVJAQ010001619.1, read on the forward strand.
AGGACTGGCTAAACAAATGTTTCCTTAAGATGAAGCCTTCTACGGACAGGAACCCGACGGAGGTATTGTGGTCCAAAGAGACCCTATTATACTTCATTCATCAAAGTCATATCAGACTCATATAAAAGAGACAGACAATCGAAAATGGCAGCTGTAGATTATAATTCTGTTTCATCTTTACTCATATCATACTTGAGATCCCACCAAAGCCATATCGAAAACAAGTGATGATATATGACGATAGTTTTACCAGATAGGTCTTAAGATGGAGCCAGAACTGGAACAGATACAGAAATGGATACAGAGTTTGGTGAAAGGATCCCTGAAGCCTTCTACTCGGGATTCGGAAAGGAACCCGACGGAGGAATTGTGGTATCTGTGGTGTGACCATTCTGTTTCATCTTTATTCTTATACCAATTGAGATCCCATCAAAGCCATATCGTATGCAAATGATGATATATGATGATAGTTTTACCAGATATGTCTTCAGATGATGCCAGAACTGAAATAGAGCCCAGACATAAATGGAAAGTGTAGTGAAGGGTCCCTAAAGTCTTCAACTCGGGCTTCTGTAGGAACTCAACAGAGGTATTGTGGTAGAAAGAGACCTTAATATCCCTTCAATCATCGAAGTCATATCTGACTTGAATATAAAAAACAGACCATCGGAAACGACAACGGTAGATTGGTTATTCTGTTTCATCTCTACTCATATAGTATTTGAGATCCCAACAAAGTCATATCGATTGCAAATGATGATATTTGACGATAGTTCAGGCAGATAGGTCTTCAGATGATGCCAGAACTGAAATAGAGCCCAGACATAAATGAAAAGTGTGGTGAAGGGTCCCTAAAGTCTTCAACTCTGACTTCGGATAGGAACTCAACAAAGGTATTGTGATAAAAAGAGACCTTATTATCCTTTCAATCATCAAAGTCATATCTGACTTGAATATACAAAACGGACCATCGAAAACGACAACGGTAGATTGATTATTCTGTTTCATCTTTACTCTTATCGTATTTGAGATCCCAACAAAGCCATATCTATTGCAAATGATGATATTTGACGATAGTTCAGGCAGATAGGTCTAAAGATGAAGCCAGAACTGAAATAGAGACAGACGTAAATGGAAAGTGTGGTGATATGAAAGAGTTTGTCCCAAGAAAGTCTAGTACAATCATTTTTTCGAACTCTATTCCCCACACTCACTGACAGAAATTGAATATTTAATTGATATACCCAAGCAGCAGAGATAATTGGATTATAAATTATATTTTCTTCTGGTAATAAACTTTATCCATATACATACGGATCATAAATACTGTTAATTTGATGTGATGCCTATAATTTCCCTGAAAACCCCCGTAGCCTCAAGTGAAAGTAATAAAAGGTCCAAGGAACAATATAAAGTGTGTACTTTCTTAGTTTTCACCCAACTACAAACATTACTGCAAACTCTTCGATATCATGTATAACGTTCGAAATGTCATCTCCCTTTTTCTATTCTCACAAAGCTACAGAGCAAAAATGAATAAACATTCGATTGAAAAGTTGAACGCATGAAAATTGATTATAAATATATTCATTATAAAAAGAGGAAATTTTTCGACCCTTTTTCTATAATTTTCTCAAAACCCGTACCTGCGCTATAACATCTGCTTTGTAGAATATAAGACAATATCGAGAGCAAGATAATAAAATCACAAGCAAACATATCATAACAAAATTTCAAAAGATTTGCAGTAGTATGTTCACCTCGTAGGAGAAGTAAATTCCTGGACTCAGCAATCTTTACAATCGTCCAGGAATGTCAGGATTTTCCTAGCTGGTAAACACTGTACTATTAATGTTAAACGAATCTACTAACTGAATTCAAACCGAATATATATCAGCTGCTAGTTTCAAGTTTCCTAGTAATTGATAATATTGTATCCAAATATTCTCTTTTGTCTGTGTATCATTGTGTACCCATATAATAAATCGCTCTCTCCCGGATTCAGTCACATTCTAGTACTTGTTCACCATTCGAGAAAGGTTTATCGAGCTATCGTAACGGAATCAGCTGAAATTGAGACATGTGACTTTCTGAAAAATCGGTGAGTCTTGTCACGAGCGTTGGTCACCTATAAAAGTGGTGTTTCACGAGATCCAATCAATCTTTCGAAACGGAATTCAGATCCCGGCGTGCAATTGGACTCCATTCTGCTACATCGATTCAATTGAACTTCAGTCAGCAAGAATTCAGCAGCTCGGAACAAATGATGAGGAATCAGTTTCGGTTCTCACCTTTGGTTTCGGAATTCACGTTGAGATACGTTACATCACGTGATATCGACATCATAATCTTTTTTTATTGACTAGAGTTATCTACTTTCAAGTTATATTCAATTACATTGTTGTAATAAATAATCAGTTCCTTCAGTCCAGCTAGCCAAACGAAAGGAGGATATTTCAGAGTCATTTTTTTCATTTTCGAATAATACACACAGTCTCAATTTCACGATTGATAAAAGGATATCTATGAGCTGGAATAGATTATAAAATAGAATTGTCAGTCCATACTACTGAAAATTTATAATTGGCGGAAGAAATAAAGGCGGATCCAAACTTTATATTGCCAAAACAAAGTATGACTTCCTTCTTTACCATGTTTCTTTTCTCGACTCTTAAGAATGAGATATAGAAGCTGATTGACACTTTAAAATGAAAAAAACAGTAGATTTGGACGAAATAAAATCTGAAATATCAAATAATGTAATCCCATTCATTGTTAAACTTCTTACTTGGTCAATTGATAAATGTTTCCTTCTGAACTGAAAAAGGCAATGATTATTTCAATTCATGAAACTGGAAGTAAGGAGGAAATAAAGGTCCATTCAAACTTCATATTGCCAAAACAAAGTTTGACTTCCTTCATTTCCATGTTTCTATTTTCGAGTGAAAAAAATGAAATAACGAAGGTAACTGACACTTTGAAATAAAAAAAGCAGTAAATTTAAACGAAATAAAATCTGAAATATCAAATTATGTAATCCCATTCATTGTTAAACTTCTTACTTAGTCAATTCATCAATGTTCCCTTCTGAACTGAAGAAGGCAATGGTAATTTCAATTCATGAAACTGGAAGTGAAGAGGAAACAAAGGTCCATTCAAACTTTATATAGCCAAAACAAAGCATGACTTCCTCCATTTCCATGTTTCTATTTTCGACTGATAAAAATGAGATAACGAAGGTAATTGACACTTTGAAATAAAAAAAGCAGTAGATTTAGACGAAATGAAATCTTTACAGTTGAGATTCTTTATATTGCCAGAAGACAGTATGACTTCCTCCATTTTTACGTTTCTATTTTCGACTGATAAGAATAAGATAACGAAGGTAATTGACACTTTCGAATAAAAAAACTAGTAGGTTTAGTTCAATTATTGATGAATGTTCCGCTAAGGGTAGATTTCCTTCTGAACTGAAAAAGGCAATTGTTATTCCAATTCATGGAACTGGAAGTGAAGAGGAAATGAAGGCCGATACAAACTTCATATTCCTGAAACAAAGTATGACCTCCTTGGTTTCCATGTTTCTCTTTTTCGACTGATAAGAATGAGGTAACAAAGGTATTTGACAGACATTTTGGAATAAAAAAGCAGTAGGTATAGTCGAAATAAAGCTCGAAATATCAAAGAATATAATCCTATTCATTGGTTGACTTCTTACTTATTTAATTGATGAATGTTTCGCAAAGGACAAATATCCATCTGAATCGAAAAAGGAAATGGTGATTTCAATTCATGAAACTGAGAGTGGAGAGGAAATATAAACTATCGGCCTATCTCTTTCATCGGTTCTATGTCAAAGGTTTTCGAGAAAATAATCAATAATAGACTGTTATCTTTTCTCGAGAAACATAATATCCTCTCGAGTAGGCAATACGGCTTTCGTGAGGGAGTGTCAGGGCAAGATACAATTTCAGAGCTAACAACAAAAATTTACTCAGCATCAGATCAGAATAGAGCTTCCCTTTGTATTTCTATAGATCTATCAAAAGCGTTTGACACGGCGTGTCACCCACTCTGAAAACAATACACACAAGAAGTCATTGCGCAAAAAGTGAAAATTTTAGTTTTTGAAAATTGAATATGGCGTTCCACAAGGCATCACCTTAGGCCCAATCCTTTTCAATACATATTCAAAAGATTTGTTCTCTGTGCAAACATCAGGGAAACTCGTCACTAACACTGATGATATGGCTATTCTTCATGAAGACTCATGGACATCCCTAAAATCTAAAATTGAGATAGATATTATGGATGTCAAAAAATGGTTTGACTCCTAAACATATCCGTCTTCTTTGTCATCACTCCTGCTCAACATATTAAATATTTAGGGGTTCTACAGAATCAGCACCTGAAATGTTAATATGTGGTTCGAAAGCTGCAATTTTTGATACACCGATTCAAGATATTGCGCGATATACTCGAACCTAAATCTCTGAAAAGACTTCATTTTTCCCTTGCTCAGACACACATAACATATAAACTGTTAACATCTGAAAACATAGTAAAAATTCTCATGAACGAATTGATTGTAACCCAAAAAAACTTCAGAAAATCATTTATAGGAAAGAATAAAAATGGAGCATAATATATTAAAAACTAGAGTGACAAAATGGTTAAAGCTTTCACGGCCGAGGTTATTAGTATAACTACTTTTCTTCGGGCTTGAAGGCCGTCGTTCTTTGGAATTTCTTCCTAACGTTTCGCTAGCGCGAGTGGACAGCTTCTTCAGAGGCTTACTCATTTCCGATGAAGAAGCTGGCCACTCGATGAAGAAGCCAAAGAACGACGACCTTCAAGCCCGAGGGAAAGTAGTTATACTGAAAAAAAGAGTATCTATAAATAACCATTCATGAACAAAGTAACTGAATAAACGAGTTATTGGTATAGGCTGAAATTATTCAACACCCACCTGAAAAATAAGCATTGAAGAGTTTCGATAAATTGTTATTCGCGACAGAACTAGGGAAACCGACGCCCGACAGAACAGGGTCCAACCAAATGATAAAAACAAGTCAGCATCTCCAGATGTAACATCTGTCATAGTAGACTCGCAGAGGAGAGTAAAACTACGACCACGCCGCTGAAGATGGCTGCCGTAGATGGAGCCGAAAGCTAGGGAGTTCAAAATTCCAGTACACGGTCCTCAAGCCCGAAAAACTTGAGAAAGAACACCATCATGAATTTTATCATTACAATATTTCATTACGTTGGATGTTGTGTATTTAACAATCATATTTACCTAAATTATCATGGGATGTTTTTATAGCAACGTTTTCAACTGAATGACAATGTTTTCTTGTGTAACATTTTTCTTTCTCATTCGGATAACAAAAGAGGGTTTATGTATATTGGATTGACCTCTTTTCCGTATGTGTCATTATATGGAAAACCATAAGAGTCCAATCTAGGAGCTCTCTAATGTTCAACAGTTTCAAGCATCGATTATCACACTAACTCCGTTTCAGAAACCGTTGTGAAAAAAGTTATTTTAATTTAATTAGTCCAGAAGCATGAAACGTTTGTTCGCTTTCAACTAACGTAAACCTAGTAGAATATCTTTTCTATTTCAGCGGCCAGTCACTTATTCATGAAGCATTTCTCGTTTTTGCTAACAAGCTGACCATTGTTGATCATAGTAATAGCCTAGCGGTGTTTTGTGAAACTGAAATAGTTACTAATACTCGTATTGAAATTTCAAAGAGCTTCGCGCTTCTTTAGTACGTAATGAGTTTAAAAATGCAATCTAGCGGCCGAAGGAATCGAAAGGCTTGGAAAATTTTGAAACTGAGAATTACTTGAATCACTGGTTTCTGTTTACCAAAAACACCTATTATACGGGTTCACTGTCTTGAAATTATTCCTAGCGGCTGTTTTTCTTTCGACATGGTCTAAATCAGCAGTGTGGAAATGAAAAAGTATCTGAGTTTGTGCCAAGATTGATTGGACAAGCTGTACTTACGTATATTGTCACAACCCTTTGATAAAAAAGCAGCACTCTCCATTCGTTGAAAAGCCATTGCTCTTCACCTTTTTGATATCTCCAGAAAACGCTTACATACACATGATCCATAAGTAACACAGGATACGAATGGTATTGAAATACAATAGCGATAAGCCAACTTGTTATTTACAATATCGACTCGTTCAGTAAGTAATAACTCCAAACAGGAGACGTGAAGTTAAAAATAAATTTCCTGAACAACACAGAACAAACTAGTTCCCATTTTTCATTTCGAAAAATTATATCTGGCACATATTTCCTTCCTGGTTCAAAGTAAACGTTATTCTTGTTTATAATCCTTCCGAAGATAAATCGTGAACCAGATTATATTACACAGTATTTGTCTTTCGCTGCAACGAATCTACAACGACGAGGATGAGAAACAATGGAAGTACACTTTTCATCATTATGTTGCCCCTTTATTTGCATATTCCAAACTGACTGCGGAAAATGATACCAATGGAATGGCGAATTGAAAATTATGGCGTTCATAATGATAGACCAAAGAAGTTGGTGCGGTTATTTTAAATGAGGCTTGGAAATCGATATTTACAGGTCTACTGGCGTGTTTCTGGGATGCTATTTCTCAGGGGTATCCATTTCCAACAATTTTTTCAGAAAATCGTATAGAAGGCGCGGTGTTCATTTCACCTATACATTTTATGACCTGAGGGAAATTAGTAGCGGACAAGATCTCACCTGTTGAATCTCTGATGAGATATTAAGTCTGCGTAGTTTCATTTTGTATTACGAACGCGATTTCTGCGAAGTAGCATGAGTTTTACAAAATAAAATTTTGATTGCAATTTTTATACACAACATTATTCCTAATTTCGGTGAAAAATGTCAAAAATCATCATTGTTGAAGAGTAAAATTGTCTCTTTCAAAAAATATTTCGATTAACAAGTTCGATCTGAATCTGAAAGCATTTCGAACAACATGGTGAGATTATAGCAAAAGTTTTTTTACCAGCATTTCGCTAACAAGGTTAGCATCTTCAAGAGTATCAATTTCCTTTCTCTGAAGATGGTTATCTTGTTGGTGCAATATGTGTCGGGTGCAAATAATATGAGTTTGGTGTTAGGTTAATTGATCTCTACAAAAATTTCTCTTTTACTTTAGACACACAAAAAATAAAAGATCTACTGACTTTATCCAGATTTCAGAGATGTTCGGCAACAGCTGGTTTTTCAGTTTGTCCCTACCGACAATTTCGATTATGCTCTCTAATCCGTGACTTGAAACTACGTTTGGTGGTTCCTACATACACTTTTCCACATGAGCACGGATATACCCCAGCATTGGATAGAGGGTCTCTTGGATCTTTAGCAGACCTCAGATGTTCCTGTATTTTCCTCGTGGGCTTGTTAATTGTTTTGATGTTGTGCTTTTTCAAGATTTTTCCAGTGCGATCTGTAGCCGAAAGCTCCGGAACTCAAAATTCCAGGACACGGCCCTCAAGCCCGAAAAACTTGCAATGTATCAACACCGGTCGTGAAAGCCTACATTTCTGACAGCAACAGCAGAGGGGCCTATAACACAAATCTACAATTGTAACAAGTCTACAAGTTACAAGTAATTCGCTTATAGCAACAAGTATCCCAATTTGTCGTAACATAAGAGAATTTCATATACTTGTAGCTACAAGTAAAATATTCTACACTTGTATATGTTGTTCCTACAAGACAATTTATTTATTCACCTGATCCGTTTCCGAACCAATGCAGAGCAATAAGCAGTTTCTGTAATGGCGACAAGCCATACCATCGAATCGTTATATTCGCTATGGCTGGACCTGTATCTTGAAGACTTTCACACTGTTGTCGACTAAGTCTGAACCTTTCCACTAATTCCTCGTCTGTCAGTATGACAAAGTTAATTCTCTCCCGAAAGCGATATACTGCACGACCTTTCGTTTTCACTATCCTAATCGCTTGACCACATATCGACAGTCGAATTATAGATATACGCTCACGATGAAAGACTTCACTACACTAGTACGCTCAATCTACTTATCAATCAAGATAAGTAGAGAATTGTCTACAATTGTCGACAATTCCGTAACATAACTGTACAAGTTTCATTTTTGTGTTACGGAAAGATACCACAATTGTAGAGAAAGTCCCGTAATTACCAGTGCCCCACTAGTTACTTAATGTTACAGAATATCTACACTTGTATAATTTATTTATACACTTGTTAGACTAGTTCATCATTGTGTTCTTAATGCTCAGTTAAAAAATACGTAACATTACAGCCTTCGCGGGCACAGATTTCCGTTTGTGGTCCCTACTCACGAAGACAAAATTTTCTTGATTATTAACGTTTCAAGTTTCACAGTGTTTCCCTAGCAACCTCGAAAGTTTCTTCAATGAAATAAAAAATCGAGAGCTACATTGAAGAGTTGAAATTTGGTACAGAATTGAAAACTGATCTATATTTTCTTCAAATATTTTGCAACTTCTGATAATTCTGAAATTCATTCAATAAATTCAAAATGGTCTGGTCCAGAATGTCTTATGAGAACGGTACAAGGTAAGCAATGAGATTGGTGTGGAAGTTGAACTAAAGATCAATTTCCGTGACAATGAACTGACGTTCGTCAGCTGGTTAACGGAACGAACACTTTCAGAACAACAACAATTCAGAACAATCTCCAGAAGGAAATTGATTATGAATCTAAAGAAAGGTTAGTTAGTTATATTTTTTACAATCTTGTTCGTGATTCGTCATTCACGGGCTCGCTCCCTATCCCTATCAGTCCAACCGATGCGAGTGTCAAAAATCACAAAGATTCATAAGGAATATGAAAGACATCAAATCAGAAGAGGGGCAAATAATGGTTTCCTACAATGTAAGTTCTTTATTTCCAAGCGTCCCGATACCACAAGCTCTAGAGTGTCTGAACGATCTTCAAAAACCGAATGACACTGTTGACATCAAGATTTGTATGTGTCCAAATTGTTTTCATTATAATATATATATATATATATATATATATATATATATATATATATATATATATATAAAACTGTGTAGTTTTTTTGGGTGAATAGCAGAACGGAAGTGTACTCTTATAACACCAGTTTTTCCTATATTTCGATAATGTTTAGCTACAAAATTATTATTTTAAGTTATCACTTCAATTGATCAGTAATTAGAACCTTACTGTATTTGAGGTTAGTCGTATTCAAAAAGTTGGTAAATTGGTATAACATGTCACAGAGACGATAAAATATGTTCACAGTCCAATATCAAAATTTTTAAATTCAAATTAAAAGAATTAAAAATATATTGTTGCATATTCAACGGGTGAATACACATAAAAGTCGACAATAAACGGTTGAATATGAATTATGAATGACATTGACAATGAAGTTTGAAATGATACAGTTGACATGAAGTATGGAACATCCAGAAACGGGTGTGTATAAAGAGACATCTGCCAGCATGGAACAGAGCCAGAGTGAGAGAACACTGCTACCATCTGTTAGGAATTGAATTTATAGTTATCAATATTATTGATATTTGAAATTGAAGAAAGTTAGCATTGAATCAGAATGGAATTGAGAAAGGATTGTTATTATTATGTGAATAACTATTTTCAAAAAATTTTTAATTTAGTTTAGTAGAATTATTGTTGTTTACAAAATCTCGAATATTTTTTTCAATATCAAGTAGATATGCATAGATTCCACTGAGGTGTTTGATATCAGTTCTTCTGTTAAGGCAAGATGTCGATTGAGAGATGAACGCCATTTTCAAGAACAACCTACAACAAACTACAGAGTTTTGTTCTTAACTCGTCAGCAAAGACTTTCCCTATATATATATATATATATATATATATATATATATATATATATATATATATATTGAACATTAGGTGAAGGAGTATAAAATTCTCGTACGAAGTGAAAGAAGAACAACAGCTGCTATTTACAGATGTATTGGCGATAAGAAACGAATAGACTGGAAAAGAGTTTAACATTTATAGAAGAGACAAAAACACTTCTGCATTCCTAGCTACTCGAATCATCGTCCACAACTTAAAACGACAGCACTGCAATTTCTCGTCCAAGGCTTAATAACATCGCCTTTGAAGAAAGTATGACAATGAAGAGAAATCTCAACCTTCCACAATCTCAGAGAATAAAAATCAACATTGGAATCTTTACAAGTTGGGGTGTTGATTAAAAAACAGTTCCATCCGAATGGAACACGTTCTATTAGTCAACAACTTCTCGTATAACTCAAATTTGCAACTCGTTCACAAATGTTTCCTCCTAGGATATCACACAGTGGGGTGGAATGACACACGGATGATGGCAAGAAAGAGCAATGGCAGGAGACGAAAGTTGAAGGAATCTGCTCTTATCATGAAATTTGTGGATACATGCATTTTAACGCACCTGGGTACCCTTCTTGACAGACATATGTCATATCTTATATGTCTAGAAGGATGGTGTACTGAGTTATACCTGGGCATGTTTGGGGTATACTTGGCGACAGACACATGCCTACTATGATAATAAGCATCATGGCTTTTCGACATCAAATCAATTCAGATGGCGTTCGCAACGAAAAGAGTTACAAATTTCCTAGGAAATGTATAAACGGCCGACCCGACGGCTGGCTATACTTTTACTTTTGGACGCTGATTGATCAACAACCCATATTATTTGTTCAGAATACTGGCCCAATTCCCTATAATTGTGTTCCTTTCATTCGATTTTGTTTTTTATGAGTATGACATCACATTTTACTCATTTTGTTGACTGCTCGAATCAAAGAATATAGTTTGTAGTAGTAGTATGAAATTGAGAAACACACCACGATACGTAAAAATGGCACTAATGACAGAAAAATGTCGCCATAAAATTCTAAACAATATCGCATCGGTCCCAGCACCATCCTTCTATACATCTTAGTCATACCACAAATCTTTGACATTTATCAGTTTAGTGTTGGGATGATAAATCTCCTGAAATAGTTCCAACTGAAGGGGGGCTCGAGTGCTGTGATGTTTCAGAAGAAACCAACGACAAAATCAAATTTCAAGAGTTTCTATTATCAAAAAAAATTCGATGGTGCTGACTTCTTTCATATTACTACATGCGTTATGTATCACAATAGCTTCCATCGATTTTATAGCCCGCCTGAATTGGTTTTGAATCCAAATTCGGCTGGAAAGGTGATCATAACGGGGCAAAATGCCACGATTCATCAATAGCGAAGTTCCTACTCCAAAGCAACTTGCTCTTGACCTGATTCTAGTGAAACTAATGACGATCGGAAATAAATTACAACCCCAAGCCTTGGTGGAGCGCTTCGATGCACTTTTACCTCGCTGCCCTTTGAAAGCAACTGAATTATCGAACGCTCTCATCAATATTGGGGGAAAGATTGACGCCGTTTTCGTCAGGATGCATGACTGTAGTTCGAAATTTTATTCATAGACCAACCCGTGGCGCGTCTGGCATTTTCAGACTGCAGTAGGAATAAGTGATGAGATTCATCAGTTTGAAAGTGAAATGAATGAGGTCTTCCAGGAAGTTTCACTGACAAATCATTCGAATAGAAATGTCGACCATGACATCAAGCAACGGATTCTAATTTCAGTAATGACAAAGTTTCACTTTCGGAGAGATATATTTCCTTCGCATGGAAATTTATCTTAACGGTCGAGGAAATGGGCTAGATTTCGATTATATAATCTGTTAGTTGAATAATCCGATTTTAATAAACACAGATTTGTGGTATCATTCAAATCAATATTTTTTGTATATAGTAATGTCAACAAGGAAATTTTCATTCTTCTAATCCCACCTGTGAATATGCTGATTTTTTTATAGTTCACTAAACGGATGACTAGGCGATTCCAGTCAACTGAATGGATATAATTTCATATCCACACAAGGTAGGATATGAATTCCACCAATCACAGAGTACAAAATACTTGGTTACCAGGGCAACCTTTCAAGAACGTCAGGATTCTGATCTGCCCACCTACAAACACGAAAGCCAAGTTATTTCATATAAGTATAAATAAATGTACTTCTGAAATGTTTTCTAGTTTATTGAGTCAAGTTTGGATTGTAACAATTGATTTTTTTGTGGAATTGAAGGGCCCACATCTACTCTTCACACCAATAATTAAATGAAATTATACAATGCAAGTGGCATAGTTGATAAGAGCGTTAGCCCTGTGAGACAATCCACTTTATAGTAGTGGGTTCGAGTCTAACCAAAACCAAATTTTTTTTCCTTATTTTTATTTCCACTTCACTAATTTAATTTGTATCCTTCAATATTGAATTCAATAAAATGTATTTCCTTAAGAATACTAAAAATCTTGAATTGATTATCAATATGATATCTGAAAGAGAGTTCCAAAATATTTACCTGGTCGAAGGAAGAATCAAGTATACAACTCGAATAGATATTGGCCATACAAAATTCCATTTTACCATTTACCATGTACCATTTTATTATTTTTGCCTTTCGATTGTATTTTATGCATATTGAAACTCAATATAGGTAAGTAGGTACTATGACGTTCTACACATGCTTGTACATAACGAAGACAATAAACTATCTATCTATCTATCAATTACATCCGAAATTCTGACTATCTTCTCTATCAGCAGGCAGACAGTAGCAACTCGACAGAAACCACTTCCCCGACGTTGACACGATAAATTGATGCTTTATGAAGATGAAACGAGACAATGACGAATGCGTGGAAACAATCTTTTTTCGGAATGGTCGATTATAATTAAATTCACCGCGCCTACTTTTTACTTCGGTTTATCTCGTTTCGGAGAATTGATTACACGAGCTTCATCAATTTAATTGCATGACTCCGGGTTTTTGTGCACCGCGGAAAAAATGTAGGAATCGGACGGACATGAAAAAGTAATTTATGTAATGCGTGATGATAAATTATCAAGACTGATTGGCGGATCTAGTACGCTGGGTCGGGGCAGTTGGCAAAACTGACACGTGATTAAACTTTGAGGGAAAGCATCCTGTTTGGAAGATGCAGACGAGACACTTTGAGCTGGATATTTGTTACAAAAATACTGAAACTAACACTTACACTAGGAGTACCTCAAGGCTCTGTCCTGGGACCACTGTTAATACTCAACTCCATAAATGAACTCAATTCTTTTCTCAATCTCACAATACAATGTTTTTTGATGATACACGCAGTAACTGTGTTTGATAACGACTGTGAAGATTGCTGTGACGAAGCGCAAGTCGATACTTAGCAACACAGTCCAGTAATGTAGCTTCTCCTACGAGGTGAACATACTATTATTCCGCAAATCATTGAATACTACAGACATTAATTAATTTTGAATAATCGCGAATAATTTTATTCACAAATAAATGATGCTTCGAAAATCTCAATAAAACTACTTGGGTTACTATGGAAATTGTTTCAAGTCATCCATGTAGAAGACTAACATTTATGAAATCTTTACTTTTTCTTCGAAAAATTTTGTCTGAAATGTCAAAATTTCCTAGCAATTTCCGGAAAAACTCATTCTGAATAAATTGTGATCTACCTTCATGCAATCATTTACTAGGAGAGATTTAAGAGACATCCATGAATTGAAAAAGTTCAGATAAATTTAGAATACTGAATGTCTACTAGTACACATTAACATAATGTCTTGGATATGTTCCACGTCTCACACTTGTAGTTTGATGAGCCTTTTATATTAGTGATATAAATTTCTGTGGTGCGAGTGTTCATTTGATGTGGCTTCTATCCAAAAATAATTTTTCGGTATGTTTAGAATTTTTTTATGTTCGTTTATATTTTAGCATGGCTTAGCACATGTACCCGGGTGTGCCGATGTTGAGGGATTAATAAATATCAATTCTAAAACAATATCTTGAAGCTTCTTTATATACTGAGCGTTCACAAAAGTTTACTTCTCTCAGGGGATGTTTCCGTGTTATGTTTGATGAGAAATAGTTCATATGAATAAATATCCTTAATTTCTTTGTTTTTTTAAGAAAACAAGTTTCAATTTATTCATTTGAATCAATATCAATTGAATTTGCCAATGTTCCCTCTTGACCAATCAAAATAAGGAAATCAATAGAAAATAAACTATTAATTCCAAGCTGGGAGCTGGGAAAATTGAGTAGAAGGAGAAGTCTATACCAAAAATGCAAATCGGAAAAAATCACATAGAATCAGGCAAAAAAATAAAATGAATGGAACTGAAATGAAATTGAATGAAGAAATATCCAAAAAGTGTAAGTTTCCACCTCAGAATCAAATCGTTTCTGATTGATTTTTACGATCTCAGTTTTTTGACAGATTTGAAAGAAGTGCCTTTGAACAAGCTTGTTTGTATGATAATTTCAAAAAATATCAAACACTTTTGATTAATTAAACTAGCGCCAAAGACATAACCTGAAAATATATTGAATTATTTCTCCTCGTTTTTTTGAGTTCTTAACCTACCACAGTATGAAAAAATAAGAATTAATATTGGAATCTATACAAGTGTAGGGCAGATTCTCAATATACCCTGATAAGTTGCTGTGATAATTCAAAAAACCTTTCTTTTTGGATGGAACACGTTCAATGAGTCAGCAATTTTTCCTTTATGTCAAATTTGACTATCAAAATAATACAAGAACTATATAATATTCATCAAAATACTTATCGTTGACGTTTTGGAAACCAAATCCACTCCCTTTGTCAAAACTCTCACAAATATTCTCTCCTAGTTTCTTTTTGAGGTTCGTTTTTTGTAAATATCAGAAATTTCTGACATTCATTACACATCATTTAGATTGACTAATTGAACGGGTTCCATTCAGAGGGGACTGTTTTTAAAATTTGCAGCAACTTCTGGTGGTAGATTGAAAATCAGACCTTCTACACTTATATAGATTCCAATAATAAATGTTTTTCTTCATATTGTGGTAGGTTGAGAACTCAAACAACTAGAAAAAAAAATCCACCCCAAAATAATGAATTCCAAACAATATATTGCATTATATCTTTTACTCCAGCCACGTTCCTGTAATATGACTGTTGTATCACCCTCGTAAACGTCTCAACGTGTGCGGATAGTCCATTCAATCTTCATGCAAGGAGAATTTAAGGTGGGATAGACTGAAAAAAATTTGCACATTCCTTGATTAATCTGCTTTCTTGTCTATACGCGTTCTCTGCTGGAAATTTGACAGTGAAAGATGCCTACCTAATTTTCTACTGCTCTTGCTCTTTTTCCAACCGCGAATTTTTCAAGATATACGCATGGGATTTATTCAAATTTGCATTCTGAGGATTTGCGTGTCAGGACCTTTCATATATTCATGAGCTCCTGGAAAAAATACCTGGAATAATGAGATAATGATGTATGTGAGTAGAACTTGCGTTGTTAGAAAGACAGTTCTTGATGGATTTTTATCCTGTTTCATATCATTAGTTGTCACAGTCCGAATGTGGAATTAGATGGATGGAGTTTTTTCTAGGAAATATGTTGAACTTGCTGGTTGAATCACTTGAAATGATTGAAAGGTATACATTTTAGAAGTTACGTACAATCCAATGATCATTTTCACTGCTTCCTTACACATGGATATTGATTTAAATAAAAATAGTTCACGAGTTGTTTTTTTTGTATTGGTCAACTATACATTAGCACTAAATCACGGGTGAGCAAACCCAGAATCGTCTCCATAACTTTGCTTAAGGGTCATGACTGATCAACAACGAAGCATGTTTCGAGTGTAAATGACATGCATTATGAATATAAGTCTGTCGAAAAGTTTTGTAGATGATTTTTCATTTTTTACCAATACAACTTTTCAAAACACTCCGATCGATAAGGGGTGACATATACAACCGGAAGATGTCTTATCGTTGGTCAGTCATGATCCTTCAATGAAGTTGTAGAAAAGACTTTGAGTTCGCTAAGTCAAACTAGTACATCACTTTGGGGAACAATGAACTTCATTCTGAAACTATACGAGCAATTTATTTCAACAATTCGTTGATTTAATCGTGTGATAATATAGGGGAGTAGAGATGGCGTTGTTAGGTGGACCGTTCTTCGTGGATTTGGGTCTTGTTTTCTAGTATTAGTGATCACATTTCAAATATGAAGTTTTGATAGATTGACTTGGATCTAGGCATGGTAAAAGTTCCGCCCCCTCTCTTAACGTGGCAAGATATCAGAGCCCTACAAAATTTCTGTGAGAAGGAATTGTTTGTATAACTCTTTAAAAAGAAAGTCAATATTTTCATATAAAAAGATCTCTCAATTCTCTGAACAATGACCTTCACTCTATTGAAATACAAGTAACTTTCGATAAAATAGTAATTTTCATAATGGCATATCACTTGGCGGATAAGCTTTCTGATTATTGATTTCAATATGCATGATTTCAATGATTGGTTTGTTTTTAGTGCCCCGTCACTAACAATTATCAGAGCAATTGGTTGATTGTATCCGGCTCATAATGAATCGATATATCAGTATCCTAGAACACGTCCAGAGGTTTCAGTATGGAAATTTGTCTACACCTATACTACAATAATACACTTATATGTTCATTATCCCTTCCATTATGAGATCCATTTTGATACAGATTTTTCATTAAGATACGGATTTTCAACCAAAAGAAAACCATTATTTTTCAATCAATAATGCTGTGCATTTGACGCTTGTCAAAATCAGTAGGTTTAAAATTTTCAAAGAACATAGCTATACTTCGAAAATTATTAGAAGAATAACCATCGACTCCACACATATCGAAGAGAGCAAATACAGTAGGTACAGAATATTTCACTTCTAAAATCCAAGAAAGGGTACGAAAAACTAAATCGGCGGTATCTCTTTATTCTTGCTAAAACTGAGTAAGGTAAGCTCGTGGCTAAGCCAGCTAAGGCGCTTGATTCGACCTTGACCATAGTTCAAGACGCGGGTTTCAATCTAGTCTCAGGCATCCGATTTTTTCTTCTTCTCTCCATTCCTTATTGATGATTTTTCGATTACAATTTCGAAGAGTATCTCAAAGAGATGCGATTGATTACTATTATTGTATTCAATACAAACATAAATATAATATTTATAGTTCATCAGTATTTATAGGTTGTAAAAAAAATAGCGTATGCAACTCTCATGTAATGGTTATCAATACACTCGCTCAAACCACCTTCGGCTCGTTTCGTATACCGGTTATTGCTCGTGTATTAATGATCATCACATAATATACTACCTCAAGCATCAGTTGAATTCACAGTGTGTTCCGAATATATCTCTCCAGACCAATCAGGAGACGTGTTTCTACCTGTGGTAAAAATTACCTCATTGCCTCTATCATCTCGTACCTTTTGAGAACATAATCCCACTCACTTATTTGAAGTCATAGAACACGAATCTGAAGTCAACAGACATATAACATTTTATATTCCAAGATCATTCGAGCGTCAACAAGGAATTCAAAGGAGGGGAGAGTAAAGAATGGTCTCCTTCTGAACTCCCTATATTGTGACAACTCTGATTTTGGAAGAAGAAGTGAATAATTTTTCACAATCAATATTCCATATTTTGTCAACAAGACAGGATTTTGAAAATTTTCATTATTTCCTTCAAGAGACTTTCTTCAAATCACAACAGAAATTTTAGAATACGAAAAATATTTTGAGTTTCTGTTTTTTTCTAACTCCAAAGACGATTCAGCAATCTTCAAACACTGAACCGTTTCTTGTACAGCTTATCCAATCCATCTTGGCATAGATTTGATAACGTATATGCCCAGCAATCTCTGTGAAGTATACTATGAAAAAACACCTATTATATGTGTTCACTCTATTGAATTTCAATCCTAGAAATTGTTTTTTCTTTCGTCATGGTATACACTACCAGTGTGCAACTGGAAAATTATCTGAATTTGTGCCAAGATGGATTGGATAAGCTGTACTTCCCTTCAATCCATAAAATATACAATGAGATAACGTGCAAAGATAGTAAATGATAACAACAGAAATTTGAAATATTCAAGGATTTTGGACAATACGATAAAATATTCGAAAAACGTGTTTGAGAAAAAAGTATGAAAGATGTTGCCACAAACAGTTGTGTCACGAATTGAACAAGTGAAATCCATGAATCAACATATTATTATTATTCAGTCAAGGAGCGGCGCCAATAAAAGTCATATTGGGTTATTACGCATCTTCAAATTCAGTTTTTCAGATAATCAATAATAATAGTCATATTTTTGTATTAGTTCGATCACAAAGTCAGAAGCAGTATACGTAGATTTCCATATACGTATCGAATGATTGAATCAAAATAGTTTTTGTTACTACGCTATAAATAAGACACGATTAAATTTCCACAAAATTTATTGTCTTCGCGACATGTTCCGATACACTGTATCTTTATCAAGCGAATGTTTCTAAACACTAAATTATTCTTTGTTAGAAGTTCCTTGAATACATCAGGGTCTACTCTAATTGTCTCTGATTCCTAGAATAATACAACTTGACTGATGATGATTCCTAAACTTATCACCTGATGCTAATAACTGATACTGATTCCTAGAATTACACTGATACTGTTATATCGGACCATAGTTACTTATTAATTGAATAAGTTCAACAAAGGGGAACTATTGAGATCCAATTGATCATTCAGCAAACAATTTGAATTTTTTAATTTATTGATTTCCAAAAATTCTAAATAATTAAGTCTAATGCCTTTATTTTCAACATGCAGAATTTCGAAATTTTTATCGAAGTCATGGCCTTCCTCCAAAATGTGATTGGCATATGATGAATGAAGTGTTTTCTTTTCATAATTCATACGATGTTCACGTATGCGGCTTTTGAATGGTCTACCTGTCTGGCCAATATATACTTTGAAGCAAGATCCACAATTCAATTTATAAACTCCCGATTTTTCATCTTGTATTGTTTTATCTTTGTTATTCTTGATGAACCTTCCCAACGTGTTATCTGTTCTATATGCTACTTTTAAATTTCGTTTATGCAAAAATGAAGCTACTTTTTCCGTAGCAGGTCCTGAATAAGTTAAGATTCTATAATTATTGTCCTGGGTCCTCAAAGTGGGGTACACTTCTTGGATAGCTTTTCTATGTAGTTTTTTAGCAAGAATATTTTCTATTAATTTGACTTGATATCCATTGTTAACTGCTATTTGTTTTATGATATTTAATTCTTTGTTAAAATTGTCCACAGAAAGAGGGATGTTTACTAATCTGTGTATCATACTATGGTATGCTGATATTTTATGTTTATATGGATGTACCGAATTATTATGAATAGTGATATCAGTGTGGGAAGGTTTATGAAAAATAGCAAAGTGGTGTTTGCTGTTGGCTTTACCTATTGTCAAGTCTAAGAAATTAATTGAATTTTCTGTTTCTGAATTGAATATTTGGATAAATAGTGTTAATATATTTATGAAATGTATCTAATTGCCTGTTGGTACCTTTAAAACAAACTATAACGTTATCTACATATCTGTACCAATACAAAAACTGTTGCGAGAGTGGATGCTTATGAATTATATTATCCAGATTGTCCATGAAAATTTCTGCCAGTAGAGGACTCAGCGGATTTCCCATGATCAAACCTTCAGATAAAGAGTATACTTTATTGTCAAATTGAAAGTAATTTTGTTCAAGACATATCGACAAAGGGTCTAATATCTCTTGTTTAATAAGCGGATTAACATGATTTTTATCTAGTAAACCTTCGACTAAGAGTATGGTATCTTGTGAAGGTATACTAGGGAAAAGATTTTGAACGTCAACTGATATTAATTTTGCGTTGTCTGGAACAGTTATATCCTGTATTTTATTTATCAAATCATAAGAATTTTCAAGGCTGAATTTCGGTTCAAATTAAGAATAGTTTGTTATTAAATGTATTAGCTTTCTTGATAACTTAACTGATGGTGCTGTAACGAATGATACTACTGGCCGAGGCCGAATAGGGTAGTTTTGTTTATGTAATTTCATCAAAGAATATAATTTTGGGGTTTGAGGATTCATCAGAGTTAGTCTGAACTTCTCGGATTCATTGAAAATAGAATTTGAGTTTCTCAAAAATTCCTTGATTTGTAGTTGGTACAAATGAGTAGGGTCACGTTTCAGTAATGTGAATTTACCGGAATCTAAAAAATCGAGAGTTTTTTGAACATAATCATTCCTATTAATAGCAATGACTGTGTTACCTTTATCTGCTCTTGTAAAAATTATATCCTTTTCGTTGGTTTTATTTACTATAGATTCTACTATTTTCATATCATTCATATTAAATCTATCCTTCAGAAACGTAGATTTGATGATATTAGTAGCCAGGACACAAGAGAGCGTGTCATTCAGATCATTCATAAGAAATATATCAGACAGAAACGCAAGCTAAATTCTTTAATACCTAAAAACACACGTGAAGGTTGTGAAAGCAAATTTGTGGATCATCAATTTTTTGATCGATTTATGAATTTATCAGAAGCAGTCTTCACCGAACAAGAGAATTCATTGATCACAAAAGGTTTTAAGCATAACATGAAAAACAATAATAGCATCAAGGATATGGAAATTCTTGGTGTTGAAACAGAAATTGCCCTGAGAGGTACTTTGGACATTATGAACAATAAATATCAGGCTACTAATATCATCAAATCTACGTTTCTGAAGGATAGATTTAATATGAATGATATGAAAATAGTAAAGTCTATGGTAAATAAAACCAACGAAAAGGATATAATTTTTACAAGAGCAGATAAAGGTAACACAGTCATTGCTATTAATAGGAATGATTATGTTCAAAAAACTCTCGATTTTTTAGATTCCGGTAAATTCTCATTACTGAAACGTGACCCTACTCATTTGTACCAACTACAAATCGAGGAATTTTTGAGAAACTCAAATTCTATTTTCGATGAATCCGAGAAGTTCAGACTAACTCTGATGAATCCTCAACCCCAAAATTATATTCTTTGATAAAATTACATAAACAAAAGTACCCTATTCGGCCTCGGCCAGTAGTATCATTCGTTACAGCACCATCAGTTAAGTTATCAAGAAAGCTAATACATTTAATAACAAACTATTCTAAATTTGAACCGAAATTCAGCCTTAAAAATTCTTATGATTTGATAAATAAAATACAGGATATAACTGTTCCAGACAACGCAAAATTAATATCATTTGACGTTCAAAATCTTTTCCCTAGTATACCTCCACAAGATACCATACTCTTAGTCGAAGGTTTACTAGATAAAAATCATGTTAATCCGCTTATTAAACAAGAGATATTAGACCTTTTGTCGATATGTCTTGAACAAAATTACTTTCAATTTGTCAATAAAGTATACTCTTCATCTGAAGGTTTGATCATGGGAAATCCGCTGAGTCCTCTACTGGCAGAAATTTTCATGGACAATCTGGAAAATATAATTCTTAAGCATTCACTCTCGCAACAGTTTTTGTATTGGTACAGATATGTAGATGACGTTATAGTTTGTTTTAAAGGTACCAACAGGCAATTAGATACATTTCATAAATATATTAATACTATTCATCCAAATATTCGATTCACAATAGAGATGGAAACAGAAAATTCAATTAATTTCTTAGACTTGACAATAGGTAAAGCCAACAGCAAACACCACTTTGCTATTTTTCATAAACCTTCCCACATTGATATCACTATTCATAATAATTCTGTTCATCCATATAAACATAAAATATCAGCATACCATAGTATGATACACAGATTAGTGAACATCCCTCTTTCTGTGGACAATTTCAACAAAGAATTAAATATAATAAAACAAATAGCAGTTAACAATGGATATCAAGTCAAATTTATAGAAAATATTCTTGCTAAAAAACTACATAGAAAAGCTATCCAAGAAGTGTACCCCACTTTGAGGACCCAGGACAATAATTATAGAATCGAAACGAAATTTAAAAGTAGCATATAGAACAGATAACACGTTGGGAAGGTTCATCAAGAATAACAAAGATAAAACAATACAAGATGAAAAATCGAGAGTTTATAAATTGAATCGTGGATCTTGCTCCAAAGTATATATTGGCCAGACAGGTAGACCATTCGAAAGCCGCATACGTGAACATCGTATGAATTATGAAAAGAAAACACTTCATTCATCATATGCCAATCACATTTTGGAGGAAGGCCATGACTTCGATAAAAATTTCGAAATTCTGCATGTTGAAAATAAAGGCATTAGACTTAATTATTTAGAATTTTTGGAAATCAATAAATTAAAAAATTCAAATTGTTTGCTGAATGATCAATTGGATCTCAATAGTTCCCCTTTGTTGAACTTATTCAATTAATAAGTAACTATGGTCCGATATCATAACAGTATCAGCGTAATTCTTGGAATCAGTATCAGTTATTAGCATCAGGTAATAAGTTTAGGAATCATCATCAGTCATGTTGTATTATTCTAGGAATCAGAGACAATTAGAGTAGACCCTGATGTATTTAAGGAACTTCTAACAAAGAATAATTTAGTGTTTAGAAACATTCGCTTGATAAAGATACAGTGTATCGAAACATGTCGCGAAGACAATAAATTTTGTGGAAATTTAATCGTGTCTACCTTATAGCGTAATAACTATGGATTTCCATCAAGTAAAGGCCACCTCAATCCAAAAAAAAAGTTTTTGTTACATTTGTTTTTTCAGCGGAAATTACCCCAATTTCAGAATTTCAAATGGAACACCCAGTAGTTCCATGAATTTCTGGATTCAACAGTACATATCATGAACGTTTCGTTCTGGATTTAATTACGCCTTGGGTCGTTTCCAACGAGTGTTGTTTCGATAATCGAAATCAGCTTCAGCAGATAATATTTCGACCATGCCAACTCTGTTTGTTTCTGATTACAAAATATCGTCTCGTGTAGAAAGATTCAATATTATCGAAATCATGAGAGTATTATAATTACACCCTGTTATTCCAACATGAAAATATACCGATAGAAATGTCAAAAAAATTCATTCCTGTACAAGGTTTTTTCGTTGTTATCTCTTATCTCTTGTTATCAGATTTGAGTTGACTCAATAGATTACATCGTTGTCATCAAAACGAACACAGGTAAGTTTTTATTTTTATAGTTCTCCAAAAACTGCTATCATAAGGCAGAACTTAATGCAGGGAAGGGACAGCTAATATTTTCAACAGCCTTAATGCTTCAGGGCAACATACTGATTTTGTTGTTGAAGATTTGCTATTAGAACTGTAGGAACCCTTATGAAACTAACAGTGCTACCTGGTCGAATAACGTTTTCGGTGGTCATTATTCATTCACTAGGATTGGTATCTAAGCAACCAAAAATCATCTACCCTCTAAAACTGGCGAACCGGGCAGATGACTTCAAAAGTTTGTTAATTTGATTAATTCCATTCACCCTTCACTACTGAGATTGAGTCGAATAACTTCAGAAAGTATAGCAAACGCCATAAGATATTGACCTACGTAAGCGAGTCCACCAATAGTATTGTTTGATTGAGGAAAGAATAAAGAATTAAACAGTCTGGAGAAAGGATAAAAGGTTGAGTGAACTCATTAGGAAGAATAAGGATGAGACCTCAGTGTCTGAAAGATCAGGAGTATGCGAGTTAACGTGTGGTTGTTGCCCTTAACTTTATATCGGTCAACCTGGGAGATCTTTCAGCAGAAGGATTGAGGAGCATAAAAGTGATTTTTTGGTAGGAAAAACCATCAAATCATCTTCCGACTGAAAGACATGAGTTCAATTATGAATATGATGTATTGCATTTGGATAACAAAGGTCTAAAACTTAATTTGTCAAAATCCTTGACAACCAGTTGAGTCGAGAAATCAGGATATTCGCTAAATGACCAATTATATTGATTAATTCTTCGTTGGTCAACTCATTCTCTCATGACGAAATATGTGTGATTAGGGTCAGTTTAGCAGGTGAACCAAGGCAATTTTTGTAATTAATTTTCCGCGGAAGGGTTGGTCGAAGGTAATTGAGATATGTATCTATATAGAAACACAGGGTCAGGATTCGTTGTATTGCCGTAACACGCCTAATGAAGTAAAATCACACAATGAAGGTTTTTTTTCAATAAGTCATAATACTGGTCTGCAACAAAATCCCCCTTCAGTTGATAATATCATGAATAGGAGTTAAACATCATAAAATCAGATTTGCTTTCCATTTTTTGCTATCACGTATATATTTTTATTTAATTATTTTTTTAATAGTGCAATATCATGTTTTTTGTCCGTCGTTTGTGCTTCAACGATGTTTTCAATTTATATCCACTAAAACAATATGTATCAATAGAACGAGAGAACGATATCACCTGATGGTGTTTTAACACCAATGCCTCGGTCACAGTAGTTTTCGCTGTAATTTGATAGCGTGCAGTATGTTAAAAAGTTGTATAGCGAATATTTTCACATATATAACAGATATTTTGGTAAAGTATGAATTATATTAACTGATAATTAGAGCCGATTGCACCGACTTTTTTAATAATAGAGAAATTTTGTGAATTTTACTAAAAAGAAGTATTTACACACGGAGTTTTTGATGATTTTTATTGAATATCGTCTGATTTTTACGAATGAGTGATTCAAATTTGAAGCAAAATAAAAGTTTTTTTCATAAATGCTGTTAAGTAAATTTATACGTGTTTCAAAATTTTTCATACTTTATTTCCATTCAGAAATATCAATATTATCATAAAACATGCATAAAATCTGAAGGAGAGAATAAAAATATTTTTTGCAGACCAGTGATAATTTGGCAACAAATGGAAACGTATATATTTCTTTTTTCGGTGTCCAGAAAAGTTAAATTTCAATAAGAAATGAAAAATTGATATGAAAGAAGGGGCGAAAAAAGTGTCATGAGGTGTATATGTTCCGATTGTTTCTTGGTGGAAAAAAGGTCGTAAATGCTCTTTTTTGTACTTGGGAAGGACATAACTTTCGAGCGAAAGGAGAAAAAAGTTATCATTAAAAGGCTTGGGTATGGGGATAACAGGCATTTACTCAAATGATTTTCATTACCCAGAACGTTCCAGTCACATTCCTTTCATAACCCGCATCATTTTTCCCCCAAAATAAGGTATTCGTATGTGAGATGAACCGCTCAATCCAAAAATGCATTACTTTCATTGATATCCTACGAAACTAGAAATCATTGCAGAAAACCAATTTGAGCCAATCTGAAATTCGGCATGAATCAACCAGTTAGTTCTCTTCATTTCTTCCGGTTTTAATGGCCCATTAGCTCAATGCTCTCATAAAAAAAAGTCGGTGCAATCATCTGTTAGAACCTTATTCTGATTTCAAAACCGATTATTATTCTTAGGTGATGAAATATGTCCCTCAAAATTCATTTTTCAGACTCTCACTCACATTTCTTCCCCGAAAATCTTAGCGCAGTATTACATGAACATGGTAGAAGGTTCCACCAAGATATATTGCATATAGAGAGGCCCTACAACGGAAAATATTCACAAGCAATGCTTGCCGATTTTCGTTAGACGATTTTTCGTGAAGCGCCAAAAGAAAATATAAAAATAGAGAAATTTTGTGAATTTTACTAAAAAGAAGTATTTACATTCAAATAAGAGTTTTTGATGATTTTTATCGAATATCGTCTTATTTTTACGAATAAGTGAATAAAATCTGAAGCAAAATAAAATAGGAGTCCCTCAGCTGTACTATTAACATGAATTTTGCCTAGCTGATTCAGTTTAAGTGAGGCAGTAACTATGCGAGCATGGGTAGTTCGATTCAGCTTCCCAAGGCAATGAACACACCAGGAATATTAATTCTATGATTGTAAGTAGAACTGTTATTTTCGATTCAATCTTGTACAATTTTGTCACATTCTTTGTAGCTTTTCTCCTGATGAAGCTAATAAGCATTAGCGAAATATTGAGATCAAGAACAGATGAGTTTTATTAGTAAACAGACCGCAAACCTGAGAACTTCCAAATCTAGTTTATTAAGTACGGTCGAGAATACATCACAAATTAATATATATATATATATATATATATATATATATATATATATATATATATATATAATATAAAGGATTTTCGATCGAAATGATTTCACCCCATTTTTGAATGAATTCAAACTTGAAGTTTCTTATGTCAATTATGTCAATAGGAAGATTATTATCTGTTCCGTAGTTTTCTGGGTTTGTAACCTGCCATGATGACGTTCAGAAAGATTATTATATAATTTAATCGACCTAATGTCAGTGAAACAATATATGAATGATTAAGTGGAATCAACATCATCTGATTTTCTCGAAAATCATATCCTCTACTAGACTGAATCTTTTTTTGCCTGTGAAGTTTTCACTGTGTGATTTCACATTGATACAAAAAATCCAGGAGCGTACCTCAATTTGTATGTTTCTTATGACAAAAAAAATGAAAAATCATTCTTCCGCGCACCCCTCATCAACATGTACATCACACGCAACCACTCACCTCTCTCCCTCCTCCCCGGAAAGCCGACGCGAAAGTCGCAAATTCAAATCCGGCTAATGAGGACCATCGATCTCTCGCGCTCCGACCGACCGCTCTTCGAATTTTTGCAGATCGACGCTTTTTCGCGGAGGAAACGAACGCGGGTTCCTAGCGTCGCGACGACGGCACGGCACTAACTAAGCGGCGTCGACACCGACGGTTGCGAACGCCAGGAGCGCCGTGCATCAAACCAGGACCTTTCTCGGCCCGGAGTTCTCCTCTCCTGCCGCCGACCGGCAGGACTGGTCGCACTAGTTGATTGTTTTTGGTTGAGGCAGGACCATAGGGAAGACACGTGAATATCAGCTCGAGAGATTTAATTAACAATCGAAGTTTGCTGAATTTTATTCTATTTTCAGATTGGAAACTGACCAACAGGAAATATGCATGAAATTAAAATTCGTCCCAAATAATATTCAAATATTTATTATGGTTATACTATGATTAATAGTATATTACTTTATGAGGCGGAGAAGCATGACTTTTCTTGACGCGCTTGATATAGAAGGCAAGTCAAGAAAAGTCGCTTCTTTGCCGAATAAAGTATACTATTTTTTCTTCAAACGTAACAATTTTCAACCATAAATAGTACAATTCATACGCTATTTTTCTCGAAAATAACTGTGACAAGTATCAAAGTCGTCTAGATGTTAGAAATTAAAATAATTAAGTCGTCGGTGGGATTTGCGTCTCCCTGGTTACAGTTGTTTGACAGTTATTTTATATTATTGAAGACAGCTTATTGTTGTTGCAACCGCAAGTGCAATTCAGTGCGAAAATGGAAAACCTAAATGAAACTGAGTCCGCGGCTAATGATGCAGTAGCACGTTTGGGGCCCTCCAAGTCCAGAATAAAGTATCGGTTAGCGTACAAGCACTTCCAAGAGTGGTGCGATACAAGAGGAGTATGCAAGTTACCGAAGACGTTTTACTGGCATATTTTAATATAATGGAAAATGAAAATAAATGGAAATATTCTACAATGTGGTCACGATACTCTATGATAAAATCCGAGTTAGTTATTAGAAAAAATGTGGATATAAGCAAATTTTCAAAGTTACGTGCCTTTCTGAAAAAGACAAGCGAAGGATTGAAGGTAAAAATAATTATATTGCAAAGCATGTAGTATACTACTAAATTATAAAAATATTCCAGATTGTTTTGTTAATTGGGGTTACCGGCGCCTGTCGATACGACGAATTGGTAAAAATGAAGACTGTGGACATTGAGGATAAAGAAAAGTATCAAAATCCCAGACAGTAAAACACGACAAATTAGATCTTTTACGATAATTGGTCAAAACTACATTAAACTGTATAAAAAGTATGCATCACTGCGGCCTGAAAATTTCACAGAAAACCGATTTTTTATAAAGTACCAAAATGGAAAGTGTTACCGAAGCGTCATGGGAATACATTCGATCAGCGCAGTAGCCCAAAAAGTAGCTAGTTATTTAAATTTAAACGATGCAAGCGCATACACGGGACACTGTTTACGACGAACTTCAGCAACACTTTTAATTGATGGAGGCAGAAATCTAGAATGCCTCAAACGACATGGGGGCTGGAAATCAAGCACGGTTGCCGAAGGATATATAGAGGATTCAATAAGAAATAAGAACGATAATGCTCAAAAAATTTTAAACCCTCATGATTCGCCAACATCGGGAATGATTGCTGAAAGTTGTGCTCGACCATCAGTATCATCATCAATTACCAATGCGTATCAAGAGTCAGGAACATTTTTGCACGGATTCAATTTTGAAAATGCTTCATTAACTAATTGTACTTTTAATATTACTATAAATAAAAATGATGTTTAATTGTTGTTAATGACATTTGTATTGTTGCTTTGTGACATGTTTCATATTGTTGCCATGACAACATTTTTCCCTCCGCCGTAAAGAAATGGGAAAAAAACTGCTGCCGGCGGAGACATCAAACTTTGACAGGATCAAGTTAGATAAGTAATATCATCATTATTTGACGTTTGAAGAAAAAAACATTTTCTTGATCACTCTCCATCGAGGAACGAAGAAACGAGAAAGAATAATTCGTGATTTATTGACGTTTGAAGAAAAAAGGTATTTTTCTTATTCAGTTTTTTATTTAAACCCATAAAATATCATATAAAGAGTTGTGCTTCGTTGAAGGGATTCTTGACTAAGAGTTATCTGTAAGTGGTTGTTGATGGGGCATCGTCTGATATCATCCCAATGAATACAGGTGTTCCACAGGGTTCACTTCAGGCGCCCACTTCGTTTCTACTACGTATCAATCAATTTCTGGCGAAAACATCTTGTCTAGTGCATAGTTATTCGGACGTCAGTACTCTTCATGCTAGTTTCTCTTCCAGAGTCCCCATACCAGCACGAGGAACGAGAATTCAGATAAACATTTACGTCAATAGAATTATCGATGACTTGGCAAAAATAATAGAATGTGGTAACATCAACTTGGCGGAATTTAAAGCTGGAAAAACCAAGGCATGTCCCTTCTCAACGAAAGCCGATCTATCATCTTCTAGTATTCAGATGTCAGGAGTAACTATTCCTACAAAGTCAAGTATCTCGATGCAAGGAATTACGATCAGTAATAATCTCTCTTGGAAAAACCATGTGAGATCGATCCCTGAAGGTGCTTCACAGAAAATTGAATTACTATTTCGTGCAAAGGAATACTTTTTTTCCCGTCAGCTTCTAATGATCTACAAGGCTCTCATGTATGTAGTTCGGCCCCATTCATTCATTCATTGAAGCTTCTTGATTATATTTAGAGAAAGACAATCAGTATTTTTGGTGATTCTTCGCTAACTTCGTTGGAGCATTGTAGAAGGGTCGGAGACTCGGCTCCAATGAAGTGAGCGAGTTTGTGAGCGAAAAATCACCAACAATACGGATTGCCTTTCTCTGAATAGGATCGAGAAGTTGCAATTAATGTTTTGGTGCCGAACTCCATACATGAGAATTATAATCCAAGACAGGTCTTAATTGAGCCTTGTAGATCATGAGAAGCTGACGAGGAGTGAAGTATTTCTTCGCACGAAATAGAAATCCAAGTTTTTGGGATGCACATTTAGCTATCGATCTCACATGGTTTTCCCATGAGAGGTTATTACTGATCGTTATCCCTAGCATCGAGTTACTTGACTTTGTAGGAATAGTTACTCCTGACATTTGAATACTAGATGATGATAGATCGGCTTTCCTTGAGAAGAAACATGCCTGGGTTTTCCTGATTTTGAATTCCACTTAGTTCATGTTACCCCATTCTATTATTTTTACCAAGCTATCGTTAATTTTATCGACGTGAATGTTTCTTTAAATTTTTGTTTCGCGAGCTGGTATGGGGACTTTGGAATAAAAACTGGTATGAAGAGTACTGTCGTCCGCAAAACTATGAACTGAACAAGATGTTTTCTCGAGCAAATCATCGATATGAAGTAGATTCAAAGTGGGCGCCAGAACTGAACCCTGTGGAACTCCTGCATTTATTGGGAGAATATCAGATGATACTCCATCAACAACCACATATAGAGACCTATCAGACAAGAAACTCTTCAACAAAGCACACAACTGAGGAGGCAAACCATAAGGCGGCAGTTCAGAAAGGAGACCCCGATCCCAAACTCGATCAAACGCTTTTGAAATATCGAGTGCAACAGCTATCGTTTCTACGAATTTCTCGATTGAATGCTGTCAAATATGAGAAACATAAGCCAATAAGTCACTGTTTGATCTTTGATAGCGAAATCCGTATTGTTGATCAATAATTATATCTGATGTCTCTAGATATTTGATAAGCTTCATATTGATTGCTTTGTCCATTAATTTGGAAATGATAGAAAGCAATGAACTGGTCTTTGATAACAAGGTAAAGTTTTCTTTCCTTTATTAGGAACTGGCTGAACTGTTGCTATCCTCCAGGACTCAGGAAAAACTCCCAAGTTATAAGGTTGAATAATTCGCAAAGTACTGGTGTCAATCCGTAGGCACATGCTTTCAGAACAATTGCTGGGAATCCGTCAGATCCGCAAGCCTTTTTCGTCTTCAGGTCCATTGAAATATTTTGTAGGTGAAACATTATTTCAGGCATATGACTGTCGACAGGCGTGATATTCGGGGGATCTTGTACCGATGAGTCCAGAGTAGATTTTCATATTCGCAAGTATATTTGCTTTTTATTGGGCAGTGGTGTCTTGTGATCCATTTTCTGTGGTCGAAGGGGGAAATGAACTTAGAGTGAAGTTTTTGTAAATGCGCAAATTTTTCATCATTCAACATTCCCATTGCATCAATTTTTCCCTTCATTAGTTGAATTGCATGATGTAGTTGAAGAGAAAAGGGTGATATAAAAAAATTTCTACCAACTGGTCGTTGAGGAAAAATCTGAATTCAGGAAATTGTCATGTTGGAGTTTCGCGCCACAACATATACCTACTGAACCTACCGAATTCCATTAGGAAGATGATTTACTGATCAATGTTATTTCACATACATGAATCATTTGTCTTGCCAAGGTTTAATCTCTCAATGGATTGTAACAGCCGATTGCACCGACTTTTCTTATTAGAGCATTACGCTAATGTGCCATTAAATGTCATTTAACGCACTGCATCGATTGCACCATAGTTTAGGATATTATTGAACACCCATAAATGAACCCTCACCTATCTTAAAGAGTCTCTTTGTTAATGGACTCATAAGAAAAAGTCGGTGCAATCGGATGACATTTTTGTTGTATACACTGAAGGCATTGAAACAATATATTTCGATATCCCAAGCCCGTAGCTACAAGCAATTTTCCACCCCTTCCTGATTTGCATAAACATTCGATCAGAAGGGAAAATGCTCAACTTCCTTATGGAAACATTACCACCAACACGGGAATAAAACAGAGCATTTTCGGAGAATTATTCGTTCAAAGTTTTTTGCCTATTATAACTGAATATGAAATTATAATGGTCACGGCTCTAAAAGGGGAGATCCAATGGAAATGTACGTTTTAAGTGCTCCGCTCATTAACCACTTGGGTGAGTGATTTGAAATTCGATATACAGGCTCTAGATGAATGAAATATTCATTTTTGTCATTCAAACATAGTTTGGTGCCGAAACCATGAATTGGTGAATGGTGACTTGCCCCCAAGTAAGTAGGCGCATTCTGAAAATTGGAAGTTTCAAGTTCAATTCACATACCAAAAACTGAATTGAACTGGTCGAAACTTGATGAAAATCCACATTAATAAAATATATCACAGTTTCCCGTACGATTCTCACTAACAATATTCAGATGTTAGGTTATAGGTCATATTAAGTCAAGTATCTCGATACTGGGAAGTACGATCAGTTATAATTTCTCATTGAAAAACCATGTGAGATCGGTCGCTAAAGGTGCTTCCCAGAAATTTGGATTCAATAATAATAATAATAATAAACGTTTTATTGGTAGAGAAAATTACAAACTGCATATAATAGTAATAGAAATAACAGTAACAACATAGTCTACCAAAAGGCAGAGTAAGTTTTTGTCTAAAACCGCGGGGAATAGACAAATGCTCTCTTTCACTCAACCTTGAGAGAAAAAAACTAAATATTGTAGAGTATAACGAAAATACAATAGTTACATACATTTAATGCATATAACATTCCAATAGAGTATCATTAACAACAGTATATACGCATCAGGATAAACACATATATGCACATATATACATATATATATATATACACACACACACATATATATATTTATATATATATATATATATATATATATATATATATATATATATATTTATATTTATATATATATATATATATATATATTTGATCGGCTAGGCTTCCGCGGTCAGAAATGTGCTGGCGGGAACTTCCGGTTGATCCGCGTCTGGAAAGATTTACTTGTCTACGTTTCGGCTCCCCACTGATAAAATAAGTCGAATTCTGACACGACATGACATTAAAACCATTTTCACAGCTAACAACCAAATATCCACCTATCTTCGAACACCCAAAGACACAATCCCCAATGAAACCCAAGGAATATATGAAATACCATGCTCTAACTGTCCCAGAACATACATCGGCCAGACCAATCGTCGAGTGTCCTGTAGAGCATAGGAACACGAACTAGCAGTCCGTAATTCTGACACAAACTCAGCATTATTCCAACATCATTCAGAAACAGGCCACAAAATAGATTTCAAAAACACCAAAACCGTTGCCACAGCCAAAACCCTCCAAACCAGAATTACCCGTGAAGCCATTGAAATCGAAAAACGTCCCAACTGTCTCAATAAACGCGACGATTCTCAAAGACTCCCCAATACCTGGAAACCACTCTTGGTCCGACATACTTCTATTTACTCCGACTTGGGAACTAATCCGTTCGAACCTCCCATCGACCGTCCGATACCTGATCCTGCCATAATTACTAATGAACCCTTAAATCCCACCAACCTTCAATCCTCGATCTCCAGTGATGATAGCCAGCTAGTAAGACAACTCAGACCTAGACGCAAGGTCACTGAGTCTTGAAAATGGCTCCGAAATGGGAGCCGAAACGTAGACAAGTAAATCTTTCCAGACGCGGATCAACCGGAAGTTCCAGCCAGCATATATATATATATATATATTATATATATATATATATGTATATATATATATATATATATATATATATATAT
Source organism: Zygogramma bicolorata (assembly GCA_032362365.1). Classification (NCBI taxonomy): domain Eukaryota; kingdom Metazoa; phylum Arthropoda; class Insecta; order Coleoptera; family Chrysomelidae; genus Zygogramma; species Zygogramma bicolorata. The sequence continues at coordinate 1,225,637 of JAVJAQ010001619.1, forward strand.
ATATATATATATATATATATATATTCACAAGCACGCGTGGACTTAAATTTAAAATCGTTCAGAAGTTCAGGTCGCATTCGATTTTTTTTTTTAATCTGCCTCTTGAAGCTCGAAGGATTTAGTTTTTTAAGTTCATCGGGTATCCGATTGTATAGCCGTGTGATCTGATGAAAGAGAACATCGAAACTATGCAGTCGTGTGTAGAGGTGGGTTAAGTCTGGATTTATACCTCACATTGAGGTGATGGACATCAGGGCGGAAAGTAATCTTATTTTATAGATACTGTGGTTTGTGCGTTACAATTATTTTACGAAAAAGGGTACACGAATGTGAGATTGTCCTTCTTTCTGAGGTTAGCCAACCTAGCTCTTTTAACAGACCTGTTATGTGGTTACGTCTTCTCAAGCCGCAGATAAGACGAACACAAGAGTTTTGTATGAGTTGAAGACGTTGGGAGTCACGATTCGAAATAGCATGACCATAAATTATATCAGCGTAGTTCAGATGCGGAAGAACTAAAGATTCGCATAACGTTGTTTTACTACTTTTATCTAGTAAATTTCTGTTAGCGTAGATCAGCTGAGATTACAGAAAGCTCGCTTGATGATCATATTGACATGCCCGGTAAATTTCAACGAAGTATCAAGTATGATGCCCAAATTTTTAGCACTGTCAACTGGCCACAAGTTGACATTTTCAATTATAATATTTGAGTTATTCTGACAGCGGGTACGAGCTTTTTTTGCCGAACAACATTGCAATGGACTTATTGGGATTTATTGACAAGCAGAACTTTTCTGAGATGGATATGATAGTTTCCAAATCGGAATTCAAACGAGTACTAGCTTCAAATATCTCATCTTCAGGAAAAAATAGGTAAATTTGTGTGTCATCCGCGTAGAAATGACACTTGCTGAACTGTAAGTGTTTATGGAACTCTTGAGAATATAGTATAAAAAGTAAAGGGCCCAGGATTGAACCCTGTGGAACCCCGTTTTCCATATTTGAGAACTCGGATATTTGTCCGTAAAGCCTCACAGCCTGCATTCGATGAACTAAATATGCCTCTATCAATAATATTGAGCCTTCCGAAAATCCCATGTAGTGTAAGACGGCTAATAGGAGTTGATTCATTTTATCGAATGCTTCTCTATAGTCGATCATAACAAGTGCTGTCAATAGCTTATTGTCTACTGCAGTGAGAATATTGTCAGTAATCTCAAGCACAGCTGTTACACAGCTATGAAAGGGTCTGAAGTCAGTTTGGTGAATGGGTAATATATTATTAGATTCAACATAATTTTGCATCTGCGAAAAAATTATTTTCTCGAAAGTTGTGGCAATAGTGCAGAGGATACTGATAGGGCGCAACTCCTTCATGTCGGTAGGGATTAGCTACTTTTGGCAATGGTAGGATATATGATTTTTTCCAAATGGAAGGAAACTCTTTTTTTTCGATAAAGGTATTGAAAATATGGCAAATGACTGAAAGAATCTTTGGACAACACTGCAATAACATGGTTATATTCATGTTGTCGGCTCCAACTGCTTTAGACTCAATTGATGGAAGCGTTTTAAATATTTCGTCTTCATTTGTGATAGAAAAGGAAAAAATATCAACTCCCGGTCTTGTGTTATTTGAATGATGATTCAGGGTAGCATGGTCAGGAAGAAAATCACTTTTGGCAGAGTTTATGAAGTACGAATTAATGTCGGACGCTTTCTTGATATGGTCAGGAATACCAGCGGACAATTTTTTTGTCTGTATACCAGTGTTCTTGAATTCTTTCCAGAAGTTGCGATTATTTTCATTACTACGAATTCTGAATTTGTATTTCGTACAAAGAAATACTTCACTTCTCGTCAGCTTCTGATGATCTACAAGGCACATATACGGCCTGTTTTGATATATACTATATGAGGGGCTCAGCACCAGAAAATTCAATGAAACTGCTTGATTCTATTCATAAAAAAGCAATCAGGCTTGTTGGTGATTCTTCGCTCACGGACTCGCCCACTTCATTGGAACATCGTAGAAGGGTCGGAGACTTTTCTCTCTTCTATAGATATTTCCACGGTCGGTGCTCTTCCGAATTGTCCTCGATCGTTCCACGGATGACTCGACGAGTACAGAATTCCCACCCCTTTGTTGTGGGCTGGACCTGTTGAACCTCTCTTGCTCAGGGATCCTTTTTCAATAGGATAGCTGAAGGCATACATATTTCAAAAAAATTGAAGTGAATGTCTATTGGTATCTCCTGTCCCTTTATTCACGCGGTGTTCTTTGAAAATTTCAGGGTTTCCCTTCAATATGAATCGGTATAAAAAAAAGGCGACACGTGTTTTGCTAGCTAGACAATAGCTTTCTCAAGCAGGATAAACATAAACTAAAAAACAAGAAAAAAATTATGCCTGAAGAAGCTATTGTATAGGGAAACACGTGGCACGGCTTTGTAAACCTATTGTTTATGAATCGTACAGTAATATTCTTTATTATATTCCAGACCCTTTAAGTGTCGAGATTGACTCCTTCGGTGTGAAAGTGACATATATATGTATATATATACACTGGGTTTCATCACTGGAGATCCTCCATCTTTCCCTCTCTCTCTCTCTCTCTTAATATCTATATATATATACCTATATATATATATATATATATATATATATATATATATATATATATATATATATATATATATATATATATATATATATATATATATGTGTGTCTTTCTGTATCGAATGTGACCATTATTCATCTTGAAGAAAGTTTTTAGGGCTCGCCGACTTTTATAAATGTACATTTTGTTGCAGTCTCAACAACTGATTTTCGATATCTAGGTATACCGAGAACAAAAAAATATCGATGGATTATCAATTCGGATTCAGATCCAAGCATTCCTGCGAAACTGCTTCACAATTGACACTGTCTTGCTGGAAATCAGAAATCGGTAGTGATAAATATATTGTCGTAGTCCCCCTTGACTTCAAAAGAGCTCTCTCTTCTACTGATTAAACTTCAATACTATGGTATATAGGCACTGCTCTAGCTTTCGGTTCAACAGTTTCATATTGAATAGGAAGAAGAAAACAAAAATCAATAATATTTTGTCAGATAATAAAAGTATCACTATGGAGTACCCCAGGGAAATGTACTCGTACCTCTTTTATTGCCTTATACCTAAATGGTGTGAACTATATTCAAGATATGGTGGTGACTGCAAGTAATGAAAGCCTGGATAAAGCAATTGAATGAATTGATTGTACCCTAAATTATAAATAAAATTTTCGGAAACATTATTAAGCCTATGTCAATAAAACCAAAGCAATGATCTTGACAAATTCTGATTATAATCAGATAAACAAAAATGAGATAAATATCAATATTAACGGTGAACCTATTGGAATTGTCGGAAAAATATAATATTTAGGATTCATTGTTTATGTTGGTGTTATATACACTCAGCCTCAAAAAACATTTTTAGTATACGTACAAGGAAATATTACAAAAACTATTTTCCCTCACGAGTATGATTAGAAATATTACCCTTCGAACTACACCATCTGTTCATAAAACTACAATACAAGCACATTTTGATTACTGTCCTATTATACTTGCGTTGCATGATAGAAATTGTATCACTGCCCTGCAGAAAAATGTCAAATAGAGGAATTCATGTTAATTTGAGGTATAGTAGGTATAAACCCAATTATATCAATTATTCAGACGTTGGGTTAGCTTTTCTTAAAGATGGTTCAATTCATTATTAAATAATTTTGATCCTTAACATTATATCCGGTTAGGCCCCTCATCATTTTGACCAATTCATAGTATTCCATAACCAAATTAATTTCGGTATTTGCCGTCTAACCACGGAGCCAAAGTGACCACTTCATGAACTGTAGGTTCCGGGTCTCCCTTGCTCGGACAAGGTCTTGAAAGAGCTTCTGAGGGATTTTCTAGGAACTGGGAAACTGGGATACTCGTTATAAGACATCTTGAACAAGTAGCAATTATTTTCATGTTCGAAGAACAACGTAGGTACTCACGAAATACAAATTCATTGTTTCATAGAGGCCAGTTAGCACAATGACCTTCCTCGAAATCAAACAATCATACCCACTCAATGAATTCAAACACCAACTATTCCTAAACATTATAACAAGGTATGTATGATATAGTGAAAATCCAAATTGAAATTCAATATGAAAGAGTCAATTTTCCCAGAAATAAGGTATAGTATTTTTCACAGTAAATGTTATTGGCTTATTAACTGCAATAAACTACCCGATTTAATCCCATTGTGTAGAAAATCATCTGGTAAAAGATGCAAATGTGCTACAGGGTCGAACTTAAGAAATTTGAATTTTGCATAATGTAGGAGATATACAAGTAGTAATTCATTTAAATGTTACAATTCTATTCTATATTTAGTTCAGTGTCGCTATCGCTATCCTCATCTAAATTAATTATAATTGGCGTAATTGATTTTACAGAAAAATACGAGTTTTCAACATTTATAACATGACTAACAGAACTTTTCAAACTCTCGGAAGGAATGACATTCATACAGTTCCTAATTAATTCTACCACACTACCACTTAAAGTCGGAAAAGTATTTTTTCCGCGCACGCTCGATTCAAGTTGGTGCCACATAAGCTCTATGGGATTGAACACGCAGTAGTAGGGAGGTAGTCGTAACAATGTCCCAATTCTTCTGCAATCAGTCGTCTAGACTTTTTGTGACACCAGAATCTTCACGCTTTTTTCTTGTTCCATGGAATTTTCAACAATTCGTCTAACTGAAGTAAGAGGCACCTTCGTCAAATTACTGGTTACTTTTGCTGCAGCACCCGCGTTATATCCTTGCTGAAGTGAGGAACCATACACATTTTTTATAATGATTTTCGCGTCACAAGATAAGTGATTTTTCTTTAAAGAACCACTGGAAAAAAGAAGCACTATTACTTTTTATCCACGGACGCCACATACTCCCTATTCTGTACGTTGGGGTATAAAATCTTTGCTATTAATGTCTGTAATAACAAATAAATGTTATGAAATTATTGCACGCCGTAACACAAGTGAACACTTCCAATGAAATACAAAGACTAAAATGAACAAGAAGTGTAAGCTGTAATCCTCTACAATCCCTCTCTGAGAAACAAAATTACCTGAATCCGGTCCTTTTACATTTATGATGTGCATCTCGGATTTTACAACTAAAGGGTCTAATTTTTTTTTTTTTTGGTTTAATTATAATCCTTCAGTCAATACCATTTATTGTGAAAACAACTATACTGTGAGGATCTTATTGATAATAATGTTACGCATCATAGATATTTGTATTCTATTGTAGCGTGTAGAATGTCTGGCTGCCTATTTGAATGAAGGATTATTATAATCTCGACCTTCGATTGGAAAATTGAACCAAATCGTTATTTATATTAGTAAATGGAAAAAAATTATCAGTTATCTGCACATGTAGCAATTGGTGTACTTCAATAAATGAATCCATTTGTTCTTAGTGTCATTTTTAAAATATGTATTCAGCACATGTAAATGTCTGGGATAAAAATTGTTTTTTCTGTTTGTAAAGGACAAGGATATTCTCTTCTTCTATTTACACAATCTCACATTGGTAAGTTTTCCAAAATGTTTTGAGTGTTACTTTTAACAACAACCATGGTTTTCAGATGTCTTGAAAAAGAAAATGAAGATTTTCGAAATCTCGACAATTTAATAGATAGTTTTACTCTATCAGGCCGACCCACTTTACTGCAACCCCAAGGTCAATTTTCATTTCATGGCGATTTTCCGAATTTAGACGGTTTTCACACTTTCCCATGACAATGCGGAGCGACGAAACAAATTTTTTGGCCTGGCAGGGTCTTTGGATAGAAACAGATAATTAAACGTGACAAACTCGAGATTGCGGCTCCAAAGTCATACAAAAATTTTCGAAGTACCAACTCCTCCCCACACTTTATCAACCTCTTTCTACTTCACGTATGTCGAACACAAAATAACAAGTTTCAACAACCCCACGGAAAGAATTCAGTGATAAATTAAGCACGATAATAATTGTTGTGAACCTGAACGTAACTTTTGAAATATGCGAGAGAGTTCGAGCAACAAGGCGTAGTAAGAAATTATACTCGAAGTTTGCTAATGAGTTTACGCTTCTCTCGGGAGAGAATATCATACGCAAAAACCTTGTAAATTCAGTTGATGTGTAATGAAAAAAGTCATTCGCCGCTGAAGTGGATTCTTGAATAATCCACCGAATGTTCCAGAAAGCGGAATTATAATTGGGGAATTTCTGCCTGGAAAAAATCCCGACATTAATTCTCTGTTTCGTCTGGCTTGAACTACAGCAATTATATGGAATGAATGCTGTGTTTGATATTACGTTTTCGGTATTTTCTTCCCAGAAGAATTGAGATACCTGTCCAAGCGGCAATAGTGCTATCACATTTTTTTAGGCCTTCTTTTGTCTTGAGAATCAATTATTGTTACAGTTGCCATTCTGTAAAGGGTTCGAGCTTTAGGTTGTAGGTACCAAGTGTCCCTTGCCCGCACAAGCTCCTAAATGATGAACTTCTGAAAGGATTTCCAAAACCCTGGGATCTTCGTCAAATGAAACATTTTTTCATATGGTATTAGATATAGATATAGACTATTGACTCTATTGAAACCTGTTGCTGAGAACGAAAGGATAAAATATTCAAATCAAGTGAGAAAATCAAATCCCAAACGTAAGGTTGAAATGGATTTTTGGTCAATAATGAAGAAATCAAGGATTAAGTCATTAAAGAAAACAATGGTTTTACAAGAAATCGAGATATCGTATATGAAATATGAGTCAAAAAATCTTAAATAAAGACATAAATGAAATAATATTGTGACAAGAAAATTGAGGTAACGAATATGAAGAACTAGTAAAAAATGTAAAAACTAAATAAATGAAATGTTATGAATAAATGTTGAAACGAAGTTTCAAGTTGAGTGTACTCACGACGTTTCGATTGCTGGTATCCGCAATCGTCTTCGGGTAATTACTGACAATATTTCGAGGTGTGGTCGGTTATAAAGCCCCGGTTTCCCTATAGATAGATAGATAGATAGCCATTTATTTCCAACGGATACAACACCCAATTACAGGAAATGTTAAATATTAATGTGATATATTTCAATTATAGAATTTAACAAAGTAAAAAAAAAGATTATACATTCAAGAGTTGTGATTCACTCATCTATGTAAATAATAAATGTTAATTTTAATTGATATTAGCTCATATATGAAGATTCACAATACATCTATATATATGCTCCCTTGAAGAGAAAAATATGTCACAGTTCTGATATATTTTGTAGGAATTTTGACACGTTACTACAATTGGTGAATTTCGCAAGACATTCGTTCTATAGTTTTCATGATAGAAAGTTTTGTGGTATCTGGAATTAAACTGAGGCACTGAAAAATTGATTCGAGACAATGAATCCTCACATATAACTTTGCCATTGACTATGTTGTAAGGAAATATGAAACTCAGAAACATTCTACGTGCATTCAGGGATACAAAATTGAAGTCATTCAGGAGAAGAGAGTAATCTGTACCCCTTTCAGGATATAATCCAGTTGTTCTGAAAGAAAGGTATTTCAAAATTCTCCTTTGAACACGTTCCAAGTTGTGAATATGAATATGATACAGTGGGTACCATATTACTATATAGAATAGAACAACTTTATTTAGCTCAATAGCTATTTAACAATCTTTCATGATAACTGAACATATTATTTTTTAGAGATACTCAACAATATTATCTAAAAGATTCAAATTACAAAAAAAACCTATATAAACCATATACCACCAATTATCTACCATGTAGATAGTTCGATATAAATTCAATTCATATTCAAATATTTATTTTTAACAGCAAACTTAAAACTGTATAAATTTTTTCTTTTGATTTCGTTTGATAATTTATTATGTTCAATGACTCCTTTGAGAAAAATTGAATTTTGCGTTGATTTAAGGTTATTTTGATTCAATATATAATTATTTTGTCCCCTAGTATTGTGAGTGTGTGTTTCACTGAATTTTTTCAATATGTCGTTGAAATAAGGAGCAGATAAATTTTTATTCATTTTATGAATGAAAATTAGTGTTTGGTATATTAAAAATTGTTCGATATTTAACCATTCCAGTTTATCAAGCATACTCTTTACTCGCTCATACCTATCACATCTCAAAATCACCCTCATAGCCCGATTTTGTAATACTTTTTCTATCGGTTCGAGACGAAATATATAAAAATGTACTACAGAATGTGAAATGAGGCAATATTATGGTATTGTACACTAATTTTTTCGAAGATTCACTCAAATTTTTGCCAACTCTACTGAGTACACCAACTTTCCTTGAAATTTTTTTACATATATAATCTATGGGATGACTGAATTTTAATTCACAGTCAACTATAATCCCAAGATATTTAAATTTTTCTGTCATCTCAATTTTATCATTTCCAATTTTAAATGTGAATGTATTTTGATTCATTTTTTGCCTATTTGATCCTTATATCATACATTTTGTTTTATCTATATTCACTTTCAGTTTATTGTAATTTGTCCATTCAATTATATTAGAAAGTTCCGAATTCATTGCAGTTGTAAGAGAAACACAATCATCAGCCTCTGCATAAATCATAGTGTCATCTGCGAAGAAGTGATATTTACAATTTGATAAATCATTTATATATAATTCACTTCTAATGTAGCAGTAGTAGATGGATATCATTGTTGCAATCTTTTGAAAGTCTCTGCCCTGTCGTACCAAAAATCCATACATCTTATTTGCAGAGGAAACAACACTATCAATATGAGGTGAAAAGGTTAATTCCTGATCAAAAACAATACCAAGATCCTTGATTTGTTTGCATCTCTCTACGGTTTTATCCTGAATTTCATGGTTGAACTCAATAATGTTTCGTTTTCTACAATAAGACATTACAGAGCACTTCGAGATGTTTAAATTGAGATGATTTCCAGAACACCATGCAAGGATTTTATTAATATCCCTTTGTAAGCTCAAACAGTCGGAGATATCTTCAATTATTCTGTAAATTTTAAGATCATCAGCATAAAAAAATTTTGATGAACTAATGATTTTTGATAGATCATCAATGAATAATAAAAATAATAGTGGTCCGAGGTTTGAACCTTGGGGTACACCAGAAGTGGTTAAATATCGACCACGTATTGATTTCTGTCGAACAGGTATGACTGAAAGAGGTGTATCAAGTTAGAAGAGAATCCATAACGATTAAGTTCAAAAGTGAGTACCTGCAAGTCTATTTGATCAAAAGCCTTCTGTAAAGCGATATACACAACATCAACTTGCGACCGTTTATCGAGTGCATCAGAAATGAACTGGGAGATACTGGACAAGTTGGTAAGACAAGACTTCTTTTCTGAGAAACCATGCTGGTCTTTCGAGATTACTTCCTTCAAAGAGCTATATATGATAGTGTATAAAATGATTTCCAGAAGCTTAGAAAAATTAGATAGGATTGAAATAGGTCGATAGTTTTCAACTAAGGTTGAGTCTCCTTTCTTCAGAACTGGACATATTCCAGCCGTTTTCCAACTACTGGGAAATGTTTGTGTTCGCAAAATCAAATTATATAAATGTGCAAGTGGTTCAATCAAGTCCAGAATACAATCCTTGACCAAAAAACTAGGTATTTGATCTGGATCAATGATAAGTTTATTTTTGAGCTTTTTCGATGCATCAAAAATGTCTTTTTCACTAATTTAATTTATTGAAATGCAGTTCAAATTTACTGGGGATCCATTCAAATCACTCAAGAGGGAGCAATCAGGTGAATTGAAAACACTACTGAAATATTCAGCGATTGCACTAACAATGCCTTGCGAATTGTCGAGAACACTTCCACCATACCTCATCACGCCTGGAATTTTTGAATCCCCTTTTCTATTTTTGATGAAGTCCCAAAATTTTGAGGGATCAGATGATATATCGTTTTCTGCCTGAAGGACAAATATTTTGTAGTCGCAGTCAATTTGGGTTTTTACCTCTGCTCGAAGAGTGACAAATTGTTGGCGATAAAAACTGGTCTTGTACTTTTTGTAAATTCACTCCGATGACTGAATTTCAAGATGAATGAGCCTCTGAAGAAAGCTATTTTGTCAATATCTAGATCACTTTGACTTGAGACAGCATTGAATAATTCAGTTGTTTTATTATTTAAACTTTGGACGTTCTGGTAGTACATGTTGAATTCACGAATGTAATTGGGCGTTTCAGTTGAAAATTTATTATCTTGGGTACTCCATTATGATATTTTATTTTGATATTTGTTTCTCCGTTCTTCTTCCTTTCATTTAGCTCATCCGACAATTTCGTATACAATTCCAGCTGACGTGGAGTTTTATCAGTTGATATCGATACACCATTGAACTCCGTCGAGTTTTTCAATTTTACTGATTTTTTTAGCAGTTCAAGAACCGATTGGTGATTGCCCAATGTTACTTTAATAGGACGAGGTCTCGTATGTTCATTATTATATTTTCCCAGTCTGCGAATGATACATGTTGAAACATCTGCTTCTGGGGATAGATTAGTAACGACTTTAAGAACATCTTCCCTCTCTGCTTCTAGTCTTTCAGTTTCCTCTCTTAGGTTCTGTACCTTCATTCCAAAAATAATTGAGTTGCATTTTCTTAGCTGTCGTTCAGACACTTCCTGGACCACCTCTTCAAACTGAGTATCAGACATGGTGAATTCGTTCATGGTAGGTTTAAGGGCACGAACTTCATTCTGTAGTCTGAAGATCGCTGCTTTCAGTGCGTTTAGGTCATTTCCAACCCCATCACACTTTGTGCAGGTCCATTTGAAGCACTTCTTCGATTTTATGCACCTTGTTTCGGACGATGAAAGTCCTATGCAGTTGTGGTTGAAGGACTTCTGACAGACACAGCAGGTGACAAATAAGTGCGATTCTGCTGCCCTAGAGCAGCAGTCACATAGCTGTTTAGGCATTTCTGCGATTTATCCAATGATACGCCACTGAAAAACGTTTTCGAAGATTCCCAATACCAATTGATGCACAAATTATGACTAATAATGTATCTTAACTGTATTTTCGACGCTAACAGAATAGTTTGACTGTTGATGGTCTATTGCACATTCACCGGAGTAGGGGAAGGGCGTACTAGCAAGGGGGCGAGCTGGTGCTACTACTAGAAGTGTGCTGATCGATTTCCGGCGGGAAATGGATGTATTGGCGCGAGATTCTCCCTCATCGAGCCGAAGTCGGTCCATGACTTAGATAAGGGGCCTTCACACATTCCGGATCTCCACGCTGGGGTGACTGAATGCGTCGTTGTTGAGGATGTGGGCGGCTTCCTTGAATTTCCCCTTGAACCAGTGCTCCTCCTTGTGTATGACCTCAGCTTCAGACCATTGAATGCTGTGGTGGTTTGTGCAAACACGCTCCGCTATTCCTGATTTTGTTGTTTCTCCTCGTTGTGTGTTTTACTTGTGTTCGCCTGTTCTCATTTCCAATGGTCTTTTGGTTTCTCCGATGTAGGATTTGCCGCTCTCGCATGGTATCCGGTGAAAGCGGTTGTTGGTGTCGCTGTACATCATTTTCTTTGATGAATTGATCCTTGATTTCATTATTGACCTGAAATCCATTGCAACCCCTCGTTTGGGATTTGATTTTCGCACTCGATTTGTATTTTTATCCTTTCGTTCTTGGCAACAGGTTTCAATAAAGTTTATAATATAGACAATGGAAGTCCGAACTATCACCATTCACAAATGTGATTGTTCTGAAGGATAAAAAAAATTAAATGACATTTTTCTTGTCCGGTCGCAATAATGTATCTGCTAGTACAGCTACATAATTTTGAATGCCAGCTGGTGGTTCAAATTTTTCATTTCTTTGTACCAGGGACATGCAATGAAGTGACTTTTTCTCAAAAACAAAGCAAGATACGAAAAAAATTCTACAGAAAAAAGTTATAGTTTTAATTGTTCAATGCAGAAATATGCAAAAATTGCATAAATCAGAGGCGCACATTTTTTTTGGAAAAAAATGTCGAACGAGGTGCCCTCCGGACGTTACTGGACATGATTATTTCGATCTAGTTAGAGCTAAATAGTCCCTTACTGCCCCAAATACTCCTGTCAAATTTCAACAAAATTGTCTGTAGGATTATTAAGATATTCAAAGAAAAAAAAGATTCGTGATTCGTCAACAAGACCTGTTTTCTTCAGTTTCAGTAATGAAACGAAAGCGGCTCATATGTATGACGACTTTTGGTGTTTTCTTGTGTCTATGGAGATGTGTCAGTATTTAATTTCCAAATCAATCAGTTGAAACTGATATATATATATATATATATATATATATATATATATATATATATATATATACTTATATATAGAGAGAATGAAGTGGTATTATACTGAAATTATATTTATTCAACCACATCACATGAGTAGCCGCTGTTTTCAAGTAGCGCTTACTAATTTGCATATTCACGTGCACAAACTAGTGCAACACGATTCGAAAAATTCATTTAAGATTCATTAAAAACGTACCCAGTATGTTACTCACACCGGCAGCTTTCCATCTGAAACCGTTTGAATTCTGATTTGCTTGATGTTGAAAGTGGGCTACACTCAGTTTAATAAAAATGAAGCCTCCACAAGGCCGTACCCAGGGGGGAGGTCAGAGGGCGGGTTGAAACCCTCCTGAAATTTTCCAAATAAAAAAAGATTTTTCAAACGCATTACTCAAGTTATACTTGATTGTTCTTCTTCTTCATATAAGGAAGAGTTCAAACCAATTTCTAGTTAAAAATGTACGTATTAAATAATTTGTCAAATTTATTATAATTTTACTAACCCATTCACCTACGTGGAATTCGTAGATGGACGTGATCCGCCGCTAACGGCGTAGTCCGGAGCGTTTCATTGCGTAAGTTGCCTTAAAGCATATAGTTAGGCGCTATCACGATAGGTAGCAGCACGAAAAATAGACCGCCATTCGCTTTCGCAAGTCTCAGACTCTGACTACTTTCGGAAAAAATTTCGTTTTTATATGTTGGCAGTACAGTACTGGGAGCTTACTCCGAAACTAAACGAACGATCAATGAACGGAAAAATAGACGTTGAATCTTTGAAACTTTATGAAAAGATGGTTGATCTAGAACTAGTACCTAGTGAGTACTCACAGTGGAAATTGTTTTGGGAAAAACAAATGGAACTCGACAAGCCTCCTTGTGGCATTGAGGCATTAAGCCAATGTAATAGGGAACTTTTTCCTAACATATTCACCCTCCTGAAAATATTTGCTTCTTTGTCAGTGTCCACTGCAACTGCTGAGAGGACCTTCTCCACTCTCAAGCGATTGAAGACGTACTTGAGAAATCCGTGTGGACAAGACAGACTAAGCGGACTGGCTCTCATGTCGGTTCATAGAAGCCATAAAATTTCAACAGACAAAGTGATCGATGAATTCGCAAGAAAAAAGAACAGAAGAATGGATTTTGTTTTGTAATGTGACTATTATTGTCTACAGACGTAATTTTGTACTGTATTGTACTAAACCGTGTCTATTTGCATTGTCAATCTATTTATTTTCCTAGACACCAAATTAACAGGGAAAATTATTTTGTTGTTATAATTTATATATTTATTATTCAGTGTTACCCTAACTTTTGTTAATGGAGCTTTAAATGGCGTAAAAATGGGATATTTGACAATTAGTTTTAACTTTCTTTTGGGAGGGCCTCCGGCCCCGCCTGTTGCCACAACCCCCCCCCCCCCCCTGAAAACTTTTTCTGGTTACGGCCTTGAGCCTTTATGGAAGCTTCATCTATATAGTGTGTTAGAATGGTAAAATTCTCATATATTTCTGAGAGAAGTGAACAAATTATCTTCATAATGAACCCAATACTTGATGATCAATCTCGTTTTGATTACAGATTACATTGGGTCACATTACATGATTCCAAGAAAAAGCTTCTTTCAATAGAGTATTATTGATTGGTTTACTCCAAGATCAAACCACATCCATTGAAACTTTGGGAGTGACAAATGTCGATTGACGTTGCTCTCACTTTTTTCTTTTTCGATCTTCTGTAGGTACTCTACACTGTACTCTGTAAGCTACACTTTTCAATTTTCAGGGTATAGTATTTTTCACACTAAATGGTATTGGCTTATTAACTGCAATAAACTACCCGATTTAATCCCATTGTGTAGAAAATCATCTGGTAAAAGATGCAAATGTGCTACAGGGTCGAACTTAAGAAATTTGAATTTTGCATAATGTAGGAGATATACAAGTAATTTATCTATATTTAGTTCAGTGTCGCTATCTAAATCAATTATAATTGGCGCAATTGATTTTACAGAAAGGTACGAGTTTCCAACATTTATAACATGACTAACAGAACTTTTCCAACTCTCGATAGGAATGTCATTCATACAGTTCCTAATTAATTCTACCACACTACCACTTAAAGTCGGAGAAGTATTTTTTCCGCGCACGCTCGATTTAAGTTGGTGCCACATAAGCTCTATGGGATTGAACACGCAGTAGTAGGGAGGTAGTCGTAACACTGTATGTCCCAATTCTTCTGCAATTGTAACACAAACATACGTTTTTTTTAAAGAAAATGACTGCAGCACTTGTAAAAGTTCTTTTTTTTGTATAATTTTCCTCAAAATATATGTCATTTGCAGCCATGAAGTTTTGAATCTCCAATTTCGTATTCTTTGAGCCAAGGATTTTTTGCAATTGTCGACTATGATAGCTTGCGTTGTCCATTACTATAACGCTGTTTAGCGGAATGTTGGGTAACAGACAATTTTCAAACCAATCTTCAAAAAGCTCTGCTGTCGTATCTTCGTGATAATAATAATAATAATAATAATAATAAATCGTCTTTATTCATCTTGCAAAAAAAAAATATAGGTTCATACGTTTATATATTCTGTGACATAGATGAATGGGCGAAGTGTCAGCTAATGCTGTTTTACAACTTAACCCTTGAAAAAGAGGGACAAAGAAAGAATGTTAACAATATATAGAAAGGAACATTAAATACCACTTTCATCACTATCTCATAGCTATACACGAGAGAAATAATCAATCAATTGAACATGCACAATCAGTATCGAAGGAAGCATTTCAGCCATGCATTAGTTCCTTCAGTTTCTTTTTGAAGTTCATTATATTATAGTTCCGAAAATTAATAGGTAAAGAATTGTAGTACTTGGGAGCTATGTATGAGAAACTTCGCTTGTACAAACTGGTTTTGAATTTGGGTATGACCATGGTGTTTTTGTTTCGTGTTCTTGAAGTGTTATAATTACGGAAGGTGATTAATTTGGCAGCTAGGTATGTTGGAATAGAAGTTGTTACTACTTTGTGAGTTAATGTTAGCAAATGAAGTTTCCTCAGTTCCTCCAACCTCAGCCATCCAGATTCCCTGAACTTTGCACTGATGTGATCATACTTTCGAATACCATAAGCAAAACGTATGCAGGAATTTTGAATTCGTTGTAATCTGAAGGCATCAGTCTGCAAGAGTGCGGGGCCATAGACGACATCACAATATGAGAGCTTGGAGATGATCAGGGATTGACAAAGGTTCAGTTTAAGTTTTGGGGTGGATAAAATGTCCCGAGAGGGGTACAACTGTCTCAGCATATTAAAGGAACTTTGACATAAGTGACTGACGTGCTTTGTGAATCGCAGTTGCTGATCAAACCAGACGCCCAAATTTTTACATTCGCTGACAAATGGAATTTGTTCACCTGAGAGGTAAATTGTGAAATCAGCCTCAGCCATTACACGTTTAGAATTATTTCCGATAATCATAGCATGGGACTTACGTGGATTGATCTTTAGGTTATGAGCAGTTGAGAGATCAAGCAAAGAGTTTAAATCCTCATTCACTCGTGCTGAAGTTGAGTTGACGTTGTTTATATCAAAACTGACGTACAATTGAGTATCGTCAGCATAGTGATGGATATTACAGTACTTCATTGTCTCATGAAAATCACAAATATATAAGGAAAACAATAAAGGCCCAAGGACTGATCCTTGAGGTACGCCAAATTGAATAGGGAGTGTTCCTGAAGTTTCACCACCCAGTGATATTGACTGTGTCCGAAATGAGAGAAAACTTCTGATGAGGGCCACTGAGCTCTGATGGAATCCTAAATATTTTAGTTTTTTACAGAGGACATCATGATCTATGGTATCAAAAGCTTTGGTATAGTCGAGCAAAACCAGACACGAGAGTTCACCTCTGTCTACCGATCGATACAAGTCATCCGTGACATTTAATAGTGCCGTGGTTGTACTATGGCCAGCGCGGAATCCAGATTGGGCTGGAGTAATTATGTTTCGACTGATTACAAAGTCGAATATTTGTTCT
Organism: Zygogramma bicolorata; assembly: GCA_032362365.1. Classification (NCBI taxonomy): domain Eukaryota; kingdom Metazoa; phylum Arthropoda; class Insecta; order Coleoptera; family Chrysomelidae; genus Zygogramma; species Zygogramma bicolorata. Next base: position 1,242,133 of record JAVJAQ010001619.1, read on the forward strand.
TTGAGAATTTTCTCAAATGCCTTCGAGAGGGTTGGGAGAATACTGATAGGTAATCAACACAAGAGTCCTTAATATTTTTGGCAGAAAGCCACATAGCGTTTGGGATCCAACCATTTTCTGATCCTGCGTGTAATATTGTGATTCTCTTCCCTTTATTTGATGGTGCTTTTGTTTGACACTTATCAGAGGAATCAGACCATCCTTTGGAAGGGGTGTCATGCGTGTCAAACCACGTCTCGTCGAGGTAGAGTATTGGCCGATTTTCAGACCGGTATTTTCCTATTGACGTTATATATTCAGAACGCCAGTTTATTAAACGTGTGGATTCCATTATTACTTGTCTCTTGTCAATTTTGCGATATTTAAAGCCCATTGCAGACAGAGCTCGCCAAAGAGTAGTGAGGCCACAGTTGATGTGAGTTTCGTCATTGATGAGCCGCTGTTTCAGACTTTTGATTGTAGGGACACGCTGCTCATCGTACATAGTGTAGATTTTTCGCCTTATCAAATCTTTTTCCCAGCTTTTTTCTTGATTCCATGAAATTTTCAACAATTCGTCTAACTGAAGTAAGAGGCACCTTCGTCAAATTACTGGTTACTTTTGCTGCAGGACCCGCGTTATATCCTTGCTGAAGTAAGGAACCATACACATTTTTTATAATGATTTTCGCGTCACAAGATAAGTGATTCTTCTTTAACGAACCACTGAAAGAAGCACTATTACTTTTTATCCACGGACGCCACATACTGCCTATTCTGTACGTTGGGGTATAAAGTCTTTGCTATTAATGTCTGTAATAACAAATGAATGTTATAAAATTATTGCACGCCGTGACACAAGTGAACACTTCCAATGAAATACAAAGACTAAAATGAACAAGAAGTGTAAGCTGTAATCCTCTACAATCCCTCTCTGAGAAACAAAATTACCTGAATCCGGTCCTTTTACATTTATGATGTGCATCTCGGATTTTACAACTTAAGGGTCTAATTGGTTTTATTATAATCCTTCAGTCAATACCATTTATTGTGAAAACTACTATGAGTCCCACACTTGACAACCTTTCAAATACCAGTAACAGATGTTGAATATATCATTATTATTATCTGAAATAAGATGTCATCCACATAAATAATGACGAATCGATTGAATTCTGGTGCCAATATAGTATCCATGCATCGAGGGAACAAACCGGTTGTATTTTTCATGCCAAAAGCCAAGTAACGAAATCTGTTAGTTTTCGTAAGTATAACCATCCACCAAAATTTATCAAAGCTAGTAGAAGTCTGAGGAAATTCAAATTCAATCTGAATTTTTTCTCATTGGGAATTGTTTCGATACTGTCCAGGAATACTTGCTATTGAAGTAGTACTAATGAATATTTCATTATTGTCATTGTATGCCGCTAGTTTCAAATGTTTTGATAAAAGTTTGATATTTGTTTAATGGTATCAACCGCCGTACAGTATTTCTGTGTGCCTCCTCAACTGACCATTCCTATAAATGAATATAAAATAATATAAAATGAACCAAAAAAAAAAGGAAATTATTCCGGATTTTCTGATTTTTTTCTGAAGGGTAACTATGGTGTCTTCTTACCGTAATCTTCAGAGTATATTTAGATTTTTCATGTGACAGTCTAAAACGCCTCTCCACACAATAATCCCGTATGGTGTCTATAAACAATAATCGGGATTTTAATGTTTTTTTGCAGCTTCAAATTTTTCCTGAAATCATAATTTTGCTGATGACGGAAGTCGATATTTTCTTTTGATAGATTATTTCCAAACCGTTTCCACAATAAGTCTCACACGTTAGAAATACGTCAGACTGATTTATGAGTAGAGATCAAATATCCGAACTCATAATTATTCTGATACTATTGAGCAATAAACGGAAAACGCCCTAATTTCCCGGATGATCAAACAGAAATATAAATAACGCGACAAGCATGTCCTGTCACTCCTTTGTTCACGTACACAATATGAGTTACTGATTGATACATTACTAAACGAAAGAAGAACGTGAAAACACCGCATTCCCGAAATGACAAGCCTTTGAGCAAAGACGACACCGTGCATTTTTAACATTCCCGTAGGAATTAAATCAACGAGAGGAATTCCTCACTTATTTCTATGTTTCCGAAGAGCTCCCGCTGAAAATAACATTTGAAATATTAACAGGATGGTAATCAGTTTACGATGAAAGGCTCATTAGTAGTTGGAGAACAGATGAGGTGAGGGTCGCTATTAGGCACTAAGAACGAGTGAGCTGAACCAGATGCTGAGAAGCGGCATTCTTTATTTATCTCATGAAAGCCATAGGCGGCGGGGGTGGTGTCAACTGTTTCCGTATGAGATGACATGTTGCGTTCACAGCTCTCCCCTATCCTCATTTTATTTTCTCGTCCATCATTGTTCTGATTACTTTAGCCTTAGATCCAGACTGCGGCATTAGCTTTCTATCAATGATTTAACATTTTGTAAGAATGACTTACTTTTGCCGAAATTGTCGAGTCCTGTGCATGGAAATAATTTTGGGAAGGTAATCGTTCAGGTAATATATGACTCCTTAGCAGAATCCATTATTAGGTACTGCAGCATTACAGAATAGGGAGGTTTGAGTAAATCTCATTTGAATAACTTACAGGTCATACAAAATACCTTATTGGAAATGTTATTGACAATTTAACTCATGTATAAAATATCCCATGAGCTGCCGTGATTTTGTCGTTATGACAGCGAAAAAACGTTGCCCTAAGTTTTTCAGCGACAAAACGGAACCTAAGTAACTCTTGAAAGCATGGCAACCAGAATTGTAAACAAATCTTTGACGGCGTCTTTGTCAATTTTTCACTTGCGTTGTCAAAATAGTATATCTGATCTGTGAAAATGAAATATAAGAATTGTGTTTTTAACGATTGTACTCTTCCGTTTAATTGAATAAACTAAACTGTATTCATTAAATTGTCGTACCAAATTACACTCGAGCTTTTTTTTGTCGAAGAAAATTTGACATTTATGATTCGAGTTTAGTTGCCTTCCGACAAATTGACACAAAAAACTGCCAGAAAAAATTACTCGTACTACGGACTCGTAATTTTTTCGGAGGCAGTTTTTTTTCGTTGAGTTGCCAGGCAACAAAATTCTCATCGAAATGTCAAATTTACTTCGACAAAAAAAGCTCTCGTGTAATTATAAGTGAAAAAAAATCGAAGGTAGTCCACAGAAGTTTATAGGGACACAGGATTATTTGAAGTAAGAAAACTATATACTTTCCATTGTTTACTGTAAATAATGAAGTTTTCAATGAGTACTTCAGCACACTCTCATAACACCCAAGCAAAAGCCAAACAAGACCACAGCTGTGCCATTATGTAAAAAAATTCACAATCGAAGATTTATGTATTTTTATGGTCCAAAACTTTTTTACAGGCTACCCCCATATATAAAAAATATTCCTAAGAACCACAAGTTGAAAAGAGAACTGAAGTATTTTATAGAACTAAATTATGAAAAAATGAAAGACATATTCTCTAACACATAGTGAGTAATTATTATTTCTATTTCTCCATTTTTACTAAAACATCTAGCCCTACTCAGGATCATTCCTCGCTACTTCATACCATCTTTATACAAATGTTTATGAAAATGCAATTAGAATAATCTAGCTGGTGTATATTATATATCGTGTACCACAATTAGTTTCACATCACAAGCTTGCTTAGGTGGCTCAAAGTGGTAAACAACCATTTTTCTCTTGTGAGATTATTTCTGTAAATTACCTGAATAAATTTCTTACTTTACTCACTACTTTTACGTATCTTATAATGTAATTATGATATATTAAATAATTTCAGTATTTTGACAGATTGTTGAAGTGGAATATAGAATTAGAAAACTTATCATTTACATACAACCTGTTATGAAAATTGAGAATAATGTCTGATGAAGTTGCTCAACCCGTAGTCTTTTTCATTTTTTGTCTATATTTACACCAATTCTAATGAAGATAAATAAGTTCCTATGAGAACTACTATGTCTTAAACAAAATCTGGTTCCATTTTCGAAACTTGTCACTTTACAGAAGAAGTTGGTTCCTTTACTCAATTCCAATTTATCTCCACATTTCTTCAGATTATGGTTATGTTATACCGGGTTGTTATTCAGATTCTAGTTACATCACGATAAAAAAAGAGAGTCTTCGAAGTTTCACTTCAAAACTTGAAATTTTTCAGAGCTCGAATATCCCAATAACAAACTGGAAGTTGAATTATTGAATCCTTACAAATTTTTTCACTCATTTCACTCATGCCAATGATGACAGAAATATGATATCATAGCAATCAACTAGGTGTTCTAATTGGGAAGATTTTTTGAAGAAAGGAGAAGACCGTTTAACATGAGAAAATCACCCATCAAAAACAGACTACCAAATCAAGAATAGTTGAACTAATCTGAAAAATGAACATAACATCAATCGGTTCAAACTCAGGTCATCCACAAGCCAAAAAAAATGATTCAGAAGAAAAGTCGAGAAATTCAAAAATCGTATTTCTAATCCACAAGTGAACTGTCTGTTTCTGTGTAGAAGGTAAATAACATATACCAATAGAAAAAAATTTCAACTAAAAAAATGCTTCTACCATTGGGTTTTTCATTATCAGGCCTTCAGCAATGAACAGACAACAAATTTGCTCAATTCTATACATTTTTATTTATGATTCGAAACATAAACTTCAGTGAGTCCTTCTTGACAGACAAACATCCCACTTGTTGATAATTCATTTGGCAAATGTTTCAAATTCATCTCATTTGCTGCGCCACTGGAGACAAACCTCAAACATCACCAACGGATGACAATTTACCAAACAGGATACCTTTATACTTTCCAAAACACTCCTCCTCACTTACTCAAGTATGTTTACAACGAGAAGGAATATCCAGTCGGATAGCGGTGTATAAATATACACCTCTATACATAACGGTGTGACAGAGGAACTTAAAATTTGTAATTCACTTAGATGTGTCATCTCGTTTAAAATAGACGGTGTATTTGTTAATGGGAAGGGCGTGGAAGAAGAGTTATATTCGGGCCTAAGTACTTAAATTTTATTTGTACGAGTTAAGACCTGACGTTTAACAAATTACATTTTCTCTGACGTTAAAGGGTCTTTTGAGAGATAGCGATAGCTTTGCAATAAATTTCATCATAATTGTGAGTTTTCTTGAAGACTGTCTGAAGCATGTTCCTTTTGTTCCATTGAGGATTAATATGATTTGGATGTTCAAAGAGTTTCAGTTTACATTGAAAGGGTTGAATTCTGAGTACCTATCTATATATAAATCCGCGTTTTATGAATGATAAAAGAAGATCAGTTATAATTCAATCAAAAATCGAGCGTCTAAGCAACAGACGTTTCAAGTTGTTTGATGATAAATACTCCAAAAGTTGATTATGAGAGAAAATCGTCATTCAGTAATGCTGAAAATTCTCTCGTATTTTCTATCTCCATAATGTTTTTGTTGAAATTGAGAATATTCCAAGACGATGATAGTCCGTCTTGCTCAATCGGAAATATTTGCCAATCATGAAACGAAAATTCCCAGGGTCATATCTATTTTTGGAATATGCAATATCTTTCAAGTCAGTTCAGTAGCTCCTGAACTTTAGTAGGAAATTCCATTATCGATATGGGATTCTGAAGATGTTTTTTATATATAATGCTTCAGGAACAACATATTGTTAACTTCTGCCGTGAATGGTATCAAGGCGAAGATCAAAGTTTTTTATTTTCCTAATAGGGTCAGTTTCAAAGCCGTTCAGCAGAATAGACCAAGAATTAAAAACAATATCGGGTATTTGGGTCTTTAGTTCAAAAAATATTCTGGTTTTTCTGTACATTTTCAATTTGAAAAAATCGAAAACATTACAAAAGCATAAACGATATACGAATTGCAATCGTTCATTCAGAGTTGAAAATATTTTGTATCGAGCGATGCGCAAGGAAGCCACACTTCCAATTTTCAGCCTTATTTTCACAGAGTTATGAATATTGCTACAAAAGTTTTTAGGATCAAGACGTTTTTATTATGAATAAAATGAATTTTATATAATTTTATTTGAACTAAAAAGTGGTACCTTCCAAGCTTCACGGTACACGGTACTATACAAACATCGCTATGGATTGAATAGCGATTTAGCCTAGTAATGAGATGAAACTCCAATGAGATGAAGAATCCAGGAAGTTCAATTTTATTTAAATTATACGAATTTTCCATATCATTATGTTCAGGTCTATTCTGGTGAATCTTGAATAACTTCAATATTGAATATTGCAAGGGTTATTGAAAAAAGTCGATAACTGTTATAGAAAGACATAAATAATATACACCATTAAGATTTCTGAAATATCTTCGAGAAATAATGTCTATTCAAGAATTTTGATTTGCACCATAATTGCATAATTGGTCTTATCATTGAATATTGTTCAATAATCTGATGATATTCAAGAATCAATAATGGGGCACCGCAGAATAGACCTGATTGGGAATCTGCAATCGGCTCTTATAGCCAAACAATGTAATGGGTTTGTGGAAATCATAATTAAACACCAACATACGGAAGCGTAGAAGGGCCATTATTTTTTTATTTTTATTTTTTTCCTTAATTCCGAGTTGCAACTCGGAAAATTACTAAATTCCGAGTCGCAACTCGGAAAATTACTAAATTCCGAGTCGCAACTCGGAAAATTACTAAATTCCGAGTTGCAACTCGGAAAATTATTAAATTCCGAGTTGCAACTCGGAAAATTATTAAATTCCGAGTTGCAAGTCGGAAAATTACTAAATTCCGAGTTGCAACTCGGAAAATTATTAAATTCCGAGTTTCAACTCGGAAAATTACTAAATTCCGAGTTGCAACTCGGAAAATCACTAAATTCCGAGTTGCAACTCGGAAAATCACTAAATTCCGAGTTGCAACTCGGAATTTAAGGTATTTATGATTTGCATCAAAAACGTGGCATCGTACAAAGAAGACCTCCGTTGTTGAGAGTGAGATATCTGGTTTGAAATCAACACCGTTTATTTTTTTTCTATTTCAGCACTACACTTTTGTCGATCTGATGCCACCACAACTCTCAGAGTTTGATGATAACCCAATTCATCGCTTTCCTATCACTATCCATCGAGGTAGAGAACTTCACGAACTAATAGAAGCATGTAAACTCTACGAAGATATTAGTACTCTTCAAATAACCATGATATCTCCTAATGGAGAACAAGAAATGGCGGAGGATATGGGTGGTGTCATGAGAGACACACTCAGTGAGTTTTGGAATGAATTCTATGAAAAATGCACCACCGGCACTAATATAAAGATCTCTTGCTTGAGAGAAGAATTCGGTGTGAAAGAGTGGGAGGCTGTGGGCCGAATAATGGCATCAGGCTACAGAATCCATACTTATTTCCCAATATATTTGGCTCCAACTTTTTTGAAAAATTGTATTAACCGGACAGTTGATAACGACGAGCTGATCGATGATTTTCTGAAATACATTTCAGAGTACGAGTCTGATCTATTGAAAAAAGCATTAATTAATTACGCAGAGGTAGAAGAAGACGAAATATATGAAAAATTGGTATCGCCCAGGAGGAACTGATACAAAAGCCCGAATTTGTAGCGAAATGCTTTACCAACACTGCTAGATGATCTGAAATATTAGAATTCGATAACATTTTTGATTCAATAATGCCCACTGCAAGACACATTATTCCCCATATCAAAGTGAGGGACGAACATACAATTAGCTCAGAAGCTAATAAAGTGTTTGGGTTTCTGAAGAGGTACATAAGAGATATAAACGATACGAAGAGATCAATGTTTCTCAGATTTTGTACGGGTTCTGACATCGTTAACAAAGATATTGAGGTAACATTTACCGATATCAACGGACTAGGTAGAAGACCAATTGCCCACACATGCAGTTGTAACCTTGAACTACCTCACACATGAGGATTATATATCTTTTAGGAACGAATCCAATGGTATATTTTCTTATAATGTTTGGACCATGGATATGGTTTAGAATTCAAGTAGTTCAACGCTGCGTCCCACCATGGAGAATCATTTATCTCCTTCGTCGAGACATTTCATCAAACTGTTCTTCCCTGCTGTATATGTTTTTCGTGGAGAACATTATACATTGTGTCTGCTCAAGTTCGCGCCATATGGAAAACTTCTTCATTATTGATTTTATGGAAAAAAAGTATTTGAAAAAAGATATGCATGGCATCTGAAATACAATCATCAGATATCAATTTTTTCTGTCGTATACGGGGTTTGTCAGAAAATATTGAGTTTGTCCAATTATTATCATTTTATTCCTTAAAAATTTGATAACTTTTATGTTTCATCATTTTGTGGTGTATTGAAATGAATAATTCATAACAATTTCAAAACATTTTTTTCATTTATTTCACAATAATCATCATTGTTATTGCAGATAAAAAAAAACAGATGTCTTTTTTTAATTGCATGTTATTGTATATCTGATCGGAGTGTTCAGTTTTGATCAACCTTTCTTTATATCAATTTTCGATTTCGTCCAAAATAAAGGTAACGAATCCCTGAGCCAAATTCATATTTTTGAAAAACCGCATATACGACCAAAAAAACTGATGATTGTATTTCAGGCTTAAGTACATGCAGAACTTTTTATGAGGAATAACTTTTTTTCGAGAAATTTATATTAAAAAAGTTCACCATATGGTGCGAATTTAAGCAAACACACTGTATATTTAGAATATTCTCCAGTCTGTTTCAGTTCCTGTGAATCTCTCAATTTGAATTCGTTTGTTTCACAATTTTAATATCAGATTTGAAGAGTTGCGTTTATTTTGATATTATTTCCGATGTTTTTCATGTTCGAATATGTTTTGTTCATCAAATGATTACTATTTCATGTGAGCACCTGTTATACAAATAAAAATAAAAAATAAAATATTTTTAATTTCATCCATTGTATTTTATTTTCACCTTGATGATTTACATTGTATCAATTGTTCTCATCAATATATCTCTCAATTTGACTTACAAATCAGCTGCTTCAAATGGATTTTTTTTTCTTGTCCAGTCATTTTCTGCTAATAAAATATTACATAATTCGAAAACGTCTCGATCACAAGGATACTCCAAAGAAACGCACTGCGATTGTAGAGCTTCCATCGCGAAATCCGGCAGTCTCACCAAATAATTCTGAGCTTCATAAAATGCTGGCATTTCGTACATAATGCTTGGCCTTCCAGAAGGAGAAGTACTATTCCTAACTCGCCTTATTTTGTGGACGTTCCATTCCATAACCACTTCATCCAAGTTATTCTGCAAATAATCATCAACCTCATTTATTTTCACTTTGAAATTATACGCATTAAGTTTCATCGTTTTATACAGAATGTCCCAATTTTAACTTGTCTGAAATTTATGCTTCTGGTGTAACCACCTACGTATTTTGGATCAGAAATATCAATCGAAGGACTTTTCAAAATGTGCAGCTCCTGTGATCGAAATTACAACACAAAAATCAGGAAATCATATCAGACATTATTTCGAAAACTGAAAGTATATTATATATATATATATATATATATATAAATATATATATATATATATATATATATATATATATATATATATATATTATTACTCAGGTCTAAAATATTGAAGAAGAGTTTCATCAAAATGTTATATACAGGGTGTTTGCTGAATTATCATTTCGATTTGAGCATAAAACGGATGAAAAATTCATTTCACAATACAAACTAGTCTCACATCTTCTGCCAATATTCATAAACGGTATTCCATTGATAAATAGGTACGAGGATTCACTCTGAATTTTTGTTCAGTTCTCGAAATAAAATAATGCCGAATATTATTTTTCTGTTATGCAGTTTGATCAGATAGATATCGATAATCGAGATTAAATTATTCCTATTTTTTATACTAGCAAAGTGCCAAGATGGAAATATTCTTTCCTGGATCAAATCCATAAAACAGAATTGAATCAACGATTTATTTAAAAAAGTACCATCGAAATGATTATCCTCTTTCAAAGATTCGAATAAATTCATCCAGAACTGAGCCGAATGTTTGCGAAGAATAGCCCACCATGCTTCGATTCTTTGATCATGACAGCTCTTTCCATACAAGAAGCAAGGTCGGGGACTAGGATCTTCATTAAATAATTCATGCAATGATTCTTGAAATCTTTTTACGATAATGTTTTCAGTACCAAGGTCACATCTTAGAGTTTTAGGACAACCCTTCACTGATTCAATACCTTGTAGAAAATACCCCGCAACAACCTATAAAGATACCAATTGATTATCATAATGTTGGTTAAACGGAGCTATCGAAATTTTCTTCACTAGTGAGAAGAATGTAACCCTGAAAGATTCTCATTCTAATCTAATCGAGAAAAATTCACCGATCTTGTAGTACCATAAACATGACAAAAATATATTTTCTATTCTGGCGGAATAGTAACCTATCAATCATCACCCCAATTCACATCGATGACAATTGATGATCTGAACTAACTATATCAAGATGTCCGAAAAATCAGTCGGTATGGATGGTATTTATTTCATCTATATCTTGTTGAATAATCAGTTAATTCTCTTCGAAAACGGAAATAGTGAATAACGATGATTCAAATAATGTCGTACATGTTACTATTATGGAATCAAACAAATATTAAGGTTTTTGTCCTCATTATGTCTTCTATAACTTCCCAAAGTTGGGCAACATCTTCGTGATCGATAATTATGTAGCAATTTCTGAATACATACCTTAGGATCGCTGGAAGTAGAACCTGCTCGAAGATATATAATATGGCGGGAAAATCCATCTATACATCCATTTATACATATTCCATACGGTTTCAGTTTATCATAACTATCCATATGCCAGAGGTAATTTGGACCTTTATTGAAATATTGTCTTCGTCTCAGTCTTCTTTTTTTTCGTATTGATACTCCTTCCGGATCCAGAATCAAAAGTAATTCTCTGACAATATCTTGAGTAATATTGATATTATTCTGTAGACATCTCAAATGCATCCACTCATATCCATGCATTTGGGAAGAATTCAATAATTCCATTTCAAGAAAATTAACGACATCTTGAATTTTTGCGTAATTTTTTCTTCGGTATAAATTCATGCTTGACAACGATCTTTTGAGAGTCCGGTGTGATATTGAAATTTTATGTAAGTGTTTTAAAAATGCAAGTATTTCTTTTTGCTGGAATCCCAAGTGAAAGTACTTCTCAATTAATTGGCACGTGTCATTCTACAAAATAAATATTTGAAAAATTATCATTCGATACCAGAAAAATGCACATATTATTATTAATATCCTATCGTAAATGGGGTTCATTTAGAATCACCTATCCACTGTTGACGTTTTTTCGTCTCACAATGGAACATCTACGATATGTACTACAATAATAATAAATCTAATCTACACTATATTGAAACTTCTATCCATCTTCATGATAGGAACCTACCTACTAGGTACATAGAATTGTATATGAACTTACCTGTAGACCTGCCATCTCCGATACCAGATATGTCACTCTCAACAATAGATGTCTTCTATGTGTGATGCCACGTTTTTGTTGCAAATCATAAATACCTTTAATTCCGAGTTGCAACTCGGAATTTAGTGATTTTCCGAGTTGCAACTCGGAATTTAGTGATTTTCCGAGTTGCAACTCGGAATTTAGTAATTTTCCGAGTTGAAACTCGGAATTTAATAATTTTCCGAGTTGCAACTCGGAATTTAGTAATTTTCCGACTTGCAACTCGGAATCTAGTAATTTTCCGAGTTGCAACTCGGAATTAAAGGGAAAATAAAAATAAAAAAATAATGGCCCTTCTACGCTTCTGTACCAACAGATATTTCACTATTCATATTGAATTTCAGTTCCAAGATAATGAAAGTTGATTCCTACTGATGGAAACGATAGGTACTTGAATCTAAAATATTCAAGAAACTGCTTTCTCAATCACTAATTATTCAGCCCAAGCTGATTGTCTCCTCACCAAATTTTAAATCATCTCTTTGAGAGTTCTAATGCTGACACCACTTATTCCTGTAATTTGGATCATGTTGATCTGAATAGAGTCCATCTCTTCGGATCCTGATAGGGATGATGGCCATATACCTCCCTCGCCAAATGAAGTTTCGAAATTCAGTCATTCGCAACTCATCGGTGTGATTCGTATATCCTTCGGATAACGTACGTTGATCTTTAACGTATCCGTTAGCGCCCGCAAGATAACGTAGGCCCGCAAACAAGTTCTCGACGTAAACGTAAACAAGGCGAAACTACGCATGCGTAGCTGATAATTTGTACGATTACGTTAACGTTCATGGCAGCACTTCAACTCTCTATTACTACATCAAAATTTTTAAAACGTGTTCAAATTACAAAAAAAAACGATACCTCAATTTTCGACATGGAACTTGTTGCTCAAACTAAATTGAATCATCTTTCGAAAAATTCGTTCAGGCCAGTCTTAAATCTACCTACACAGTAGGTTTTGGCTGGCATCTGTCAGAAAACAACTACTCCCCTGGCTAATACCACGAATGGTATTGAATTATATCCGACCGGTGCCAGTGCAGGTTTCTTCACAGAAGAAAATCCTGCATTTGCTTTTGGTGATACGAATGAAAGAATTCATTTTGAATTATAGGGACGGACACACTTGCAGACTGGTTTCGGGCTATATGGCCACTCATCAGTACAAAGCAGTGCCATCATCATTCGGTTTGTTTTTGAAATTTTTGACTTCGTGTTGTTCGCATCAGCTTTGGTCGGGGCTTGATACCATGAGAGTTTTTGATTTTCAATTATGAGAAGTCACCGACTTTATGATGGCACTGCCTTGTACTGAGAGTGGCCAAATAGCCTGAAACCGGTCTGCAAGTGTGTCCGTCCCTATAATTGAAAATCATGTCCCTCATTTGTATCGCCAATAGCAAATGCATGATTTTCTTCTGTGAAGGAACCTGCACTGGCACCGATCGAATATAATTGAATGTCCTTCGTGGGATTAGCCAGGGAAGAAGTTGTTTTCTGACAGGTGACAGCCTAAACCTACTGTGTAGGTAGATTTGAGACTTGCCTGAACGACTTTTTCGAAAGATGCTTTGATTTAACGCCAGTCTTCAAGTATGCCCACCGACTATGTCGAATATTTTGAAACTAAATTGTTACAAAGAATCCTTCCTCATCTCTGTTATTTTTGTGCGCCCATGGAAGAGAAATATAATGTTCAGCATCTTGTCCATCAGCGAAAATAAATTGCGAGTCCCGCCAGTCCAAGAACTCATCACCGGAACTCCAGTAAAAACAAAATTTCATCTCGAAGGAAAGTGATAAATCCAATAAAGGATTCTACACGGATATCGATATGAATCTTGGGCAATGTAGCAACGAGAGAAAACGTCGACAGCTGCCAGGATGTCCAAATTACATCCCATTTTGACATCTGCTGCATCTCAGGTCAGAATTATATTGCTGACCAGGAAGGATTTGATTACGGGCGATGGGGAAGACAAGGTTAAAGTCCTGCTTCGTCGGAGCTTCGAATCTGGAAGTGTAACGACCTGCGATCGACGTTGTTGCACTGCATATTGCGAGAAGTGTTCACAAAAACTATTGCAAAATTGGTACAAGCGATTGTGCTCGTAGATTTTGAGAACGAAACTTTTTCAGAAAATGTACTGTTCCAGAACTACAGGCAGTTGAAATTCAAAAATAAAAATGGATATTTCCAATAGTATTCGTTTCATAAAAGTACAATTCTTGTAGCTACAAGAGAAACACAAAGAGACATGATGCTAAATAATTGTTTTTTACTCGTTTGCCACTTGAATCTACATTGTGTTTCTCTTGTAGCTACAAGAATTGTACTTTTATGAAACAAGCCCCTGGTGGATTAAAAAATCATGAAAAAACATTGACTTTTAGTAGCTGTAACCCACTATGTTTCAACCCTCATTTTTTTCAGTTACCGATCCAACGACAGATTCATGTTCATTTCTGAATTCATTATTTTGTTGTGTTGAAATGATCCAAACGGAATTTGAAAATATCGACTAATATTGAATAATGTAGAGGTATATGTATGTGCTGGTTAAATTGCATGTATCTCTTCTCATATTTCGACATTCAAATTCCAATAGGAATCCTCTTTTATATTTGCCTTTCCTCGCTTATTCTTCGCATGTTTGTTTTTATGCTCGGAACTGTTTACCTTCATATTGACATTTAGGTCTTTAGAAATTATATGATTCTTTGTTTGTTTGATATTCATGAGGCAACTTTATAAGAAGTATTCAGTAATTTCTCGAGGAATTTGTTGATTCATAAATCAACGAATTGTTTACATCGGTGAATGAATTGTATTTAATTGTGTTCATTTTTGCGAATGAATATTATTATATCATTATCATGATAGCGTAGACCATCAAGAAATATCGCTTAGGAATTCGGAGAAAAAAGAGTCAAAAAATACTCGAATATCCCGCTGAGTGAAATTCTATCACAAAGCAGTCTTTATTTTTCCTTTTTTGTGTATGCATATTCTATGCAAGATATCTATTTGATTCAAACGAACTGAGAAATCAATCGAACCAGCACAGATTCAGGTCTAAGCTAAAACGCTTTTTGACATCTAGAGCATTTTATAAACAATGAGCAAAATTTTTACTAATTTCACAGTTTCATTCTATAACCACTATACATTGCAGTTGTCCATTAGTTCTGTGAATTGATGTCTATTTTCAAATTCGCATTTTTCTTTGTAACCATTGTTTTTTATCTGTTCTTCTTCGCCCATCAATGAGCATTATAATATCTTCAACATTGAACCATTTTGAAACAATTTTTTAAAAAAAACAAGCGGTTCGAAATAAATTAGTAATAAACGAGAATGCAATAAAATGAACTGTTATGGAAACTAAAACAAATAGTTATTTGAAACAAAAATCAAACCAGGAAAAAATATAATGAAAATGTGAGAATCCTGTATAAAACAACTTTGTCTTTCTATTTTTCTCTCATATTTGATCTCATCGGTTTTCTTTTCAGTTTTCCTTCAGTTTTGACAGTGTAAGTTTAAACCACTACCACAGAAACTAAAGAATTTTTTTTTCAATATGTGTAATTAGGTAGTTTTTTCCACATGTGGAGCTTATCGATCAAATATTGAAAAATAAAACTCTTTTGGTTTCGTTCCATTTCACTCACACGAAAAGATGGAGTCCCGTTTGAAAACAAAACTTTCATTTGTTCGCACTTGATGATGGGACGACATATCTCCTTTCACAACACGACCCTGGTAGGGAAGATTAAAAGCGACACTCGTCTGCCAAAAAAGGGGATTACACCTGGCAAGACTGATGGGGAGAAAGCATACGAATGACAATAAAGGAGTCGTGAGGCTGAGACACAGCGCTTTTGAAAGTGTCTTCCTAAATTTCCCGAAAAATTACTTTCTCATCGTGCGTCGCTTGAACGTCGTTACGTAATGATAAGAACTTTTTTGTTTTCGCGGGGTGATGAATATCTTGGGAATTTGAATTGGTGTGTTATAGACTAGAAAATATTCACTTCATTCAGTTCCGTTCATCGATGCAGGCATAAAATTACCTGGTAGTTCTATCCTTGTCACTACCAAAAAATAGTCAAGCGCATCATTCCACTTTGTCTCTATCTCTCAAAAGACTCATTTATCCTGGGCCTGCTGAACGGCCCCTCAAAGAAATGAAATGCATATGATAAATATATAGAATATAGATTCTATAATTCAGTAGAATAAGATAACTGGTCATTCTTGCAGGTATTTGTTTTTTTCATGAAATCTGTTATGAGTGGATATTCTATTCTATTCTATTCTATTCTATTCTATTCTATTCTATTCTATTCTATTCTATTCTATTCTATTCTATTCTATTCTATTCTATTCTATTCTATTCTATTCTATTCTATTCTATTCTATTCTATTCTATTCTATTCTATTCTATTCTATTCTATTCTATTCTATTCTATTCTATTCTATTCTACTCTACTCTACTCTACTCTACTCTACTCTACTCTACTCTACTCTACTCTACTCTACTCTACTCTACTCTACTCTATTCTATTCCATTCTATTCCATCCTATCCTATCCTATCCTATCCTATCCTATCCTATCCTATCCTCTCCTATCCTATCCTATCCTATCCTATGCTATGCTATGCTATGCTATTCCATTCCATTCCATTCTATTGTATTCTATTCTATTCCATTCCGTTCTATTCTATCCTATTCTATTCTATCCTATTCTATTCTCTGATGAATAGTAGCAACTATAGTTCAGTCCAATCCAAAGTGTAGTGGACGTAAACAAAATCACGTGCATCTAATTCTTCAACAGAGCAGCAATGAGGACAAAATATTATTGTAATGTAGTTTCAATGTTTCCATATGAGAAGTTTCAGAAATATAAAGAAGCATGAACACTGTTAACTGATATACCTACTTTCAAGTATTTGAATTTAGTTTAAAAACACAATATTCAAACTACAATGCCTGGATTCTGAAAAATACAATTCAAACAACACAATTATTCACGCTGAATCTGGTTACGCATCTGCATTAAAACAGTGAAACGCATCCGTATTTTGTACATATCTTGCACAAAGATTGGAGTGATTCAGTCTGTCGAGCTTCTATATTGTGGCTATACAGTAGCTTTCACAAAACTATATTTGTCATTGCCATCTCGATCAAACAATTATCTGAACTTGAAAACATATTAATGTGCTTCGCAATTCAATAACCGTCATAATCCCTTTGAATTATTCGTCAATTGACAAGAAATCGAGTGAATTCCCACAACATGATTAGCTGAAGTAATTCACAGGAATTTCCACGCAATCAGTCTGCTCGTGGAAATTGATGAAAATGCTGAAAAGGTACAGAAGCTCTCGAGATACACCCAATCGATCGAACCCGTTGTGAGAATTCAGAAGAAAGTGAAGACGAATGAAAGAACGAATAATGCCGCAAATTGATGTGCTTTTCGTATTTTACAATTTTAAACTCATTTAAAACAAAAACCAATGGAAATTTCCTGCGCTGATTGCAAGTCAGTCTCTGCGACTTACCTGATTTCCATTCAAATCAATATGAAAGCAGGAAGTTAGGCGAAAACTTCGGGATTAGATTGCGTGATTTGGTTTGTTTCTTCTTTACGTTCTTTTCTCGGTTCGGTTCTATTATGAAGGAACGAATCAATCGTGTTGAAAAAGGACGTCGGAATTGGAAGGAGCCTCATTAGCGGAGATATGAAGTGCCGAACCACGAATGGATCCTCTAGTTTTCTCTTACATCATATGAAGTATTATTTGTGAAAATGAAAAAGAACTTCCGCCATAGAAATATTATGAATAGCAATACAGTTTGGATTTATGTCAGAAAAAAATTCAAGATTAATTAGCAACTTGTTATTCGAAATTATTTATCGATAAAATTAAAAATTGAATTCATGTCGTTGACCCTCGTAGGAGTATTTGACAAGGAGAAATATAATGGTAATAATGATGAGTAGATAGTTTTCATTGGTAATCCATAGTTTTTTTTCAAGGAACTCTATATGTATGGTACAAGTTGGTTGCTGATTTTCTGTTCTTCTCATTGAGAAGAAACAGTTTTTTTCAACTTGCTGAGGTAGACTAGAAGTTTGTCCTTCTACGCACTTGTATGGATTCTGAGTTGATTGTGGTTTTCAGATTGTGGTAGGTTGATTTACACAAAATCCCCAAAATGCAGTATTTATCCACTATAGCTACGTATCGTCAACTGTTCATTATTTTTGGTAACCATTAAAAATCCAACCAATCCTTCAACTATTATTATCAGATAATATGAAATATACTCGAGCGCCTCCGAAACCTTTCAACATCGAGAGATTATGTTATTTGAAAAAAATAGGTGGTATAGTATATACAATTTTAGCAGTGGGTTCGGCGTGTAGAGATTTTCAAAAGTGAAAAAAAAAATTGTTACCTGGACATTCTCGAGCTCGTCAGATTTTCATATCATGTATGCCCCCAATGCCTTCGATAACAGAGATATACTTATCTGCTGGTTTCCGTGGTGGGGGTGCGCGTAACAATTTGTCAAAAATTCAAAAAAAATCGAGCGCGTCAGATATTCAGAGGGGGTGTTAAGTAGGTTCTGAGGAAGCTCCAATATAAAAAACTGGGAATTTTGAAGCGACGCAAACGTGCAGCGAATTCGTGGAACTGACAAAAAAATCGATCTTTCGAAATACTCGAGCGCGTCAGATTTTTGTATGGGGGTTTTTTCTTAATGTCTTCGAGGTATATTTCCTCAATCTGACGAAAATGTTGGGGGGAAAGGGCTCTTAATTTGACGAAATCTTTTTTTTTGTTTTTTCATCGGTACAAAATGGGTAATTTATTAGTAATAAAGAGAGTATTGAGTGTTTTCATAATGAACATAGCTAAAAAAATTATTGTATCCTTGGACCAAATCACGTGAAAATTTCAAAAAATTAGGTTCTAATAAAAAAAATCTATTCTGCATTGTACAGAGCACAATTAATCTTTCTCGTCACGTGTCGTTCCATACATGATTCCTCCTTGCTGAAATTCTCTAACAAAAAATAGAGAGAAAATGGGACGAGTTTTATGTTTTTCACGTTCTACGTCTCCAATTCAACAGATCAAGTTGGGTTGGTCGTTGTAGCTGTGTTACTGAATTCTTTTTGGCGTTTCGAAAATTTATCAGTATTAAACTGAAGAAATCTGACGAATTCGAGGATTATTTCTGTTCAGTTGGGTCATTAAATGGATATCATGGAAGTCCACAAAAATTATACCAGATACAACACTTCCGAAATGAATTTGAATGCGGATGCTTTGTCTCGATTGCCTATCAAATCTGAAGATTTCAAACAATATGATGAAGTAGATTGTTTCGAAATTAGCCAGATAGAAACTTTACCGCTTACTCTAGATGAGCTTTCGACAGAAACTCAAAAAGATCAAACGTTGAGGCGGTTATTTAATGGATTTGAAACCGGCCAGGTATTGAATAAGAAGGATAGGTTCAATCTTGATCAAATAGAATTCTCTTTGCAAAACGGCTGCATATTTAGGGGTCAGACTGCAGTAATTCCAATATCATTACGAAGGCGGATACTGGACGAATTACATATCGCCCATTTTGGTATAGTCAAAATGAAGGCGTTGGCTAGGAGCTATTGCTGGTGGCCGAATATTACAACTGATATCGATAATATCTCTAAGAATTGTTATGAATGTAACACAAATAAGAATAACCATAAAAAAATTACGGGTCATCCTTGGATACCAGCAATTGAACCTTTTGAACGTGTTCAAATATAATCAGACTTTTTCTCGGTGCTGTCTACAATGTCTTCCTGATCGATGCCCAGAATATATGGTGGGATGAGAATATTCTCATACGCTTCAGGTAATTGATTGCCAATGAACCAAATGAACTAAATTTTTTTCTGTAAAGTGCTTTGTTCGCGACTTATACTAAGTAACTCGTTTTTCGAGTGACAAAATCGTTTTCCTGTACTTTCGGTCACACAATAATCGGCAGTTTTTTTTTTCTCTAAGTAATGGATTATTATCTGTAGAATAAAAAAAATTATCGCGCTCGGGAATTCGGAATAAACGAGTTTTTTCGCATGATCGCGGACTTATAACAATGACGCTAAGAGTCCTTTTCCTCAGATTATTGAAACTTAGCTTTGGAACATTAAAATGCACCCACCATATATTATTCTAACGCGCTCGATTATTTCAGACTATCATTTTTTTTTACAAATCTGATCGTCTGTCCTAAGCGCGCGTCACTATAGAAAGGGCTAACACTCTCCAAAGTTGTTTGATTAGGTCTAAGGTATCTCCCACACCTTAATCTGACGCGCTCGAGTATGCCCGAAAAATCCCTTGTTCCCCTCCCTAACTATTAGTATTCCAGTATTTTACTAAAAATGTTCCCTTCTACTCCAGTAAAGGAAGTAAAAACTGGCTGGACTAATTCGAGACCAATTGCAGATACTTGGGGTAACTTGAATTTTGTTAAGAAACGTGCCCATTATCCGAGTAAACAACTTCCGTTACTGGGAAAAAGGGCGGGGGGTGGGGGGGTGGAACTCATTGGGGGGGAGGTTGAAAAAATAAATAATGAAACCAATCGATAAATTATCATTTTTTAACAGGAAAACATTGATTGCAATTGTTCATAAAAATGCACCCCTTTCGAGCAATAGCGCAAGAAAAAGTGTGATTTTTGCAAAAAAAATTTAAAAGTTTTTGAAGTTTTTGAATGTATTGAAAATCTGTTAGTATTACAAAAAAAATATATTTTACTTATATGAAGTATTTTAGTTGAGAAATAAAGTGGTTTTTGTTTTATTTTTGTACGATTGATATTAACGGAGATATGACATGGCAAAAATGGTTGCTTAACGAAAAGTGAAGAAACTGGATCGTTCTGGCGTAAATATCTCGAAAAATATAACTTCTGCAGAAAAATTATTCCTATCATTTTGCAAGATGACAAAATCGGGAAAATTTTGAGACTAACCAGAACCGTTCAAAATGAGAAGAGAAAAAGTTATGGGCAAAATAATTTGTTTTCAAAAATTTTTAATGCCAATTTTTTAGCGCCATATGGGCTAAGGTGCTTGGAAAAAAAAATCCTTTGGTGAAAAGTCAGAACACTTCGTCCCAAATATGTCCAGCCATTTTTGGCCCTATCGGGTAATTATTGTTTATGTTTTGGCCTGCTGAAGTTGGGTAAAGTCGTGTATTTTTTAAAACATTTTCAGTTTTTGGCCAGCAGCGTGAACATTATTCATTTTAAACAGCCATCTTTTTCAGCATTCATTCCAGGATAGTTGTATTTCAATTTCTTGCTATGAGTTTTCATCTGTAAGCAAATTTGTCCGTTTAGAATTGCCTATTTTATGTTTATAACGGTAAATGCTCTTTTTTGTCGGGCGAAATAAAAAAAATTGGCTCATCCAATTCAAATGTTGCATGTGACATGAAATTTCGGCGATAATCTTAGCTTTAAAATGGTTCCCGGTACATCTCGTTATCATTAGACAAGAAAAAGTTATGGCCAAAAAACCTTTTTTTTCCATCAATCACATAAAATTATTATATTTAATCCATTGGGACCCTTTATTCATAAGTTTTATGAACATCTTTCGTGCAGTACTGTATGTTTAGATTATAAGCCAATTGAATTCTGCTGTCGAATTTCAAATCAAAATATTTAAAAAAGAAACCCTAAAAAGGGTAGTTTTTACGGTTTACAGGGTGTTTCAGAAATTTCTGACATTAAAATCGTTATCAGTTACCCAAAAAAAACCCCGGTACCTATTTTCACGTAAATTCATCTAATATTGGCCGAGATATTAAATTTTTATTAATTTTGGGCCAAAAAAACAGTTTGGCCAAGTTTTACAGCGTTTTGGAGCTTTGCCCAGTAACCAAACTTGTTTACTCGGATACTTGACACCTTTTTTGACAAATTCCAAAAAATTTTAAGTCGATCTGAGTGGTCTCGAATTAGTCCTTCGTTTTACTAAAAAAATTACTTCCTTTACTGGAAGTAATTCAACTCTCATACTGTTGGAGTTTCATTTGACTTCGATAAAAACAGATGATATTTGAAACTGCTCCCTGTAAATATCATTAACAGAGGTTAATTCTCACATAAAGAGATAAAGATTTTCAAATAACTACGCTTTCGTTTGTGAATTAACTGATCATCTGTGGATGATATACACATATCAGCAAAGGGTGTTTTGATGTTATTACTTTTTCAGAAGTTTTTGAAAAAAAAAATGATACCCCCTTCGTCAAATCCTAAATCCGACACTGCAAAATCATCCTCTGTTTTTCCTCAACATCGTTACTGTTCACCCCTTATTTACAGCAGTCCTGAGTGAACATCTCTCAAGAAAATGAATAGTCTAGTGTTACAAATTCAAAGGAAAATTGTATTTCGCGTAACAGGAAAAGCAACTACATTTATATGTAGATTTCCAGAAGTATAAATTTCAGTGGAATAAATTGATGTTTGGCAAGTGCAGCTTGACTTAGTGACCTCTTTGGGGTTCGTTCCAGAGCTGGTTTGACCAAATTGCGAACTAGTCGGTAGCTCTTTGAATATTTAATGGAATGGAAGGAATATTCAAATTGGTGGATAATGCACTTAGAGTTTTTCTCTCGTTGAGAAAGCCAGGGGCGTTTTCCTTTGAATTACGGAACTGAAGTCGAGTATTTTGTATTCCTGTCTCGAAATACAAGCATCGTTGAAAAGTTTTTATTTCATAACGAAGCCATTTCTTGAGGAATTACTTTTGATGAAAATTCCATTCTTTCTGATCACAATCTTCGGAGTTACGGATTGTTTCATTTCCTCATAAAATAATATCGCAACTGAAATAAAACTCTTTCATACTTTCAGTTTGTAAAAAAGTTCATTTCAAGAATAGATACGGTGATAACATGAAAAAATATCACTCTTTCACGATTGTTTCAAGAACATATTGTTTTTTAATGAATCTTTACAAGTGATTTTCGATCTGATTCTGGGAGTGGCTCAAGGTCGGTTTCTCAATCGCCAGCCGAATTATAGGAGAAAGTGCTATCATGGTTGACAGAAGTTTTTCAGCAGTGACTCGACATTCAAAATACTTCTTTTTTTTTGTTCAGTAGTTTTCTGGGTTTGTAACCTACCACAATCTGAAAAAATAAGAATTAATATTAAAATTTATACAAGTGTAGAAGAGGAGATTTTCAATCTACCTCGAAAAGTTCAATTAGTTAGCAACTTCTAGTATAACTCAAATTTTGCCTATCAAAAAAATAAGAACTAATATATATATATATATATATATATAATGGCATTCAGACAAATCACACAGACACTAATACTTCTATCGTATATATATATATATATATATATATATAATATATATATATATATATATATATATATATATATATATATATATATATATATATATATATATATATATATATATATATATATATATATATATGAAAAATACTTATCGTTAACGTTTCGGAAACTAAATCCGCTTCCGTTCTCAAAACTTATAGGCAAATTCCTCTTCAAATGCAAATATCTCGTGTAGACAATTTTTGTAATTGACATTTGTCAAATTATTTCAAATTTGACATAACATTTTGTCCTTCAAGAGGGGCATTCATATCAAGCGAACTCATAGATATGCATTCTTCACCAGACAGCATGATGAGAGCAGATTCCTTTGATTTTCGTTTCTTGCCATTGCTCTCTTTCGTCATAATTTCAGTGTCATTCCATTTTTCTGAGTGATCTCCATCGACAGTAAGAATATGTTCTGATAATTTATAACCACCTATCTGTCTGTTCCTGATGTACATCTTGTGTTCACTCTTTCGCTCTTCCAATGGTCGAGACGTTTCACCGATATATTTTTGACCACACGAACAAGGAGTTTGATAAATACAATTTTTTGTGTTTTCTGTGGGGTTATTTGGTTTGGTATGTGTAAGTATTGATCTCAAAGTATTTGTTGTTTTGAATGTTGTTCTGAAATTATACCTGTTGCCGATCCGTTTTATCTTTTCAGACAAACGAGGGACATAAGGTATAATATTTGATACAGGTTGCATATTTTGTGTAGGTTGTATGTCTTAATTGTGGACTGTGTTCGGATTTTCAATTTCTGTCAAAGTTTTTTTTATGAATCTTTCTGCATATCCATTTCCTTTCAATACTGATTTTATGAAGTTTTTCTCATCATTGATTTTTTCTTGTGAGTTACATACAATTTTTGTTCTATCATAAAGGCATTTTACTATACCTTTCTTGACATTTGTGTGGTGGTTTGAGGTGTAGTGAAGATATCTGTTGGTTTGTGTTTTCTTTAGATATACACTTGTATCTACATGGCGTGTCGATCTATTTATCATTACATCTAGAAATTGGAGTTCATTGTTATTTTCTGTTTCTAATGTAAATTTTATTGTTGGTTCTTGTTTGTTAATATGTTCCAAAAATGTGTCAAGTTCATTTTGACCATGATTCCATATAGCGAAAACATCATCAACATATCTCCACCACACCTTTGGACCATTTGGATAACTTTCTATGAACGAATCCTCGAAATACTCCATATAAATAATACTGAGAATTGGAGAAATTGGTGAACCCATAGACATGCAAAAAAATTTTGATTTCCTGTTCAGTTTTATGGCGCATAATGAATAGCCTACTCGGTTCTCTACCCATCTTGAATGACAGAAGTAACGAAAGAATGAACGTCAATGTCTCTAGTTCACGGATGTTCAATGAGAAAATTTTCAATGTCCAATATATCGTTGAATAAGGGATAAATAAATGTTTTAAAGAATGATAAATAGTGTATTTTTTCGATTAACAGATATAAACTTGAAAAAGTTTGGGTTATCAGAGGATTTTCGCCCCCAATTCGTATAAGTAATAAACATATTGAAAGCTAGAATGCTTTTACAGAGGTTCTACACCGATTAATTGCACTGTGCCTGTTTTACCGATTAAACTGGTCAAAATTGAGTAGGATTCTTGCTTGCTCTAATGTGGTTGACAATGTTTCTTGCTGAATGGTAATGGTTCCCATTGTATATATTATTAACTCTATTGAAACCTGTTGCTACAGTTATAGAGTTAATAATATTGACAATGGAAGTCCGAACCATTACCATTCAGGACTCTTGCTCAGTTGTCACGTACTATATCGTTCGTGTATTCGATTTTGAACATTTCTGAGTTAATATTTTTCCTGGAAATAATCTCAACATATATCCCTTCCACACCAAGCTCAATCGACCAAAATGCGCAAATTTCCAAAATTTTCAAACTCTTGCTTTCAAGAAAACGCTCGACCTGTTGTCTCGGGATTCTATAAAATAATTATAGTCATTTGCTGAGCAGAATTCTGAAAATCATGAATGTTGAATGAGTTCAAAGGATTAAACCCGGGACATAACACCCGAATAAAAAAAAATTCAGTTAAAATGTATAATTCCAGGCAAACATGGAAGGATAAATTCACTTCAACCTATAATTGAAGGACCTATCAAAATTTTACCTGATCTTAGCCAACTAGCCTATCATGAATAACTATTTGAATAGGAATGGATATTAGCGGCCACAATAATCACATTAGATTGCTGGAAAATATATTAAATTAAATTCTCACTGATATGAACTAAAGTGAATTTCAGAGTTTCCGAAAATGGAGCCCATGCGGATGCTATCGAGACCAGCTGGAATGCAGCTTAAAAGGTTCACGAATTGAAAGCATAGACGTTTTGAATTCCATGAGAAAAAATTAACATCGTGATATATTCGTAAAATTTCATTTAGGTATAGATCCAACTCTAGAATTTTTCAAATCAGCTCGATCATTACAAAAGCCACTATTGTCGAAAAATAAAGTGTTATTCAATGATACTGAAGTTGAAAATAACGGCGCGGAAGCAACCAGTATCAGTTGAAATCCTGTTATGGTATTGATTTCGAAAAAATTTAATTTCGAATCTAGAGTAATTTTAATGTTTTATTTATTTCAATATCATTCGGTTTCAAAACTCCAAACTGTGATATCTTCCGATACATACATTACCGCAAGAAATATTTTATCAATTGATGATATATACCTAGACACTTTCAACTTTATACTAACAAAATATACTTCCGTAAACGTAAAAAGCAATCAGGCTTTTTTTAAAGGGTGACATTCATATGAATGTTGTTATATTCATGAACAGACGTAGGTAAACTATTTCCCTGATGGACCTGGCAAAGTGAACCCTCCACTTAGATTCAGAGCACACACCCATAAAAAATAAATTCACACATCTAC
Source organism: Zygogramma bicolorata (assembly GCA_032362365.1). Lineage (NCBI taxonomy): Eukaryota > Metazoa > Arthropoda > Insecta > Coleoptera > Chrysomelidae > Zygogramma > Zygogramma bicolorata. The sequence continues at coordinate 1,268,191 of JAVJAQ010001619.1, forward strand.
TCAAGTCCCATCCTTTCCTTTTCAGAACATACACAGAATGCGATGACAGTAAGCTGAATCAATATCAACTAATATCGAATCCTTATAACGAAAGCATTGTCCAGCATTTCCCATACAAATAGAAACGAAAAACTTCCCAAAGTGAATATAATTCTACCACAGATATCCTATATCCTCGCAAATGAAATTGTGTCTATTGTAAATAGCTCAGAATGAAAGATTGCTAAAGTTCCGACTGAATTCGATTAGCAAGTTTGAAAGAGCTTTGGACATGAAAAGCAATTCATATTGTCGTGGTGTGGAAATAAAAAGACTCTCCAGAATATAATTCATGAATGTTGGAATAAATGTCTCTGGAAAGATACTCCTCGTGAAAATAATGAGAGACGTAATTACCGTTTCACGTTGAGGAACATAATAAGGTTGAAGGAAAACGGTTTAAAAGATATAGATATAGACGGCAGCGACAGATTTCCCGAGCATTTTTTAGAAAACACCTAATTTTTGAAAAAATCAATCGATCAATTAGTAAAAAAGTTATACATTCTAACATGTTGGTATCACAGCATAGGTAACTTCTTTCAGAAGTCAAAGACAGACTAATATACAGGGTGTTCCATTTGAAAAATTCGCATAAACTTCAACTGAAGCTGATGAAAATCAAAGTAACATTCGAAGCATCCTGTAAAAATATAAATGTTTCTCAGACCATTACATACTATTTTGGTGTTCTCTGAGCAACCCCACCAAATAAATTTCAGATCTATCGTAAAACAACTCAATTAAACCTGATACGTTCAGAACCGGCTTCACGGTTAAATTTTCCAAAGAATATGTAACTCAGCAACGGCGCATTGTGCCAGAAAAAAAATCTAGCGCTGAGTGGGGAACTATGGGTCCATTGTATTGACAGAAAAAAAAATTGATGTTCCATTGAAAAAAATAATATCATTCGCTCTCACGGAAAATGCAACACCCTATAATTCTGAAATCAATTTCAAAAGGTGGCCATTGTGATATCATGTAACTTTTATCCGGATTTATTTTTCGTATCTTCTTGCATTAGCCATATATAATGGAACCTCAACCCAGTTGAATCTCGAAAAAACTTACCCTCATCCTGTTATGAAAAAAATTGAATTTGGAAGGGTAAATGAATAGATAAGCTAACGTAAACTTTACTCTGAAGATAACATACAAGGGCAACGTTGATAAAAAATACCCTCAGGCAGCCTGTATTGAGTATTTTACACTGCATAAATATCAACATAACTTCAAATCTCTAGTCTCCGTTTCCATGATATTGAAGAGCAAGGGCGCACCCAAGGGGGGGGGGAGGTCAGGGGTTATAACCCATCCCGAAACAGACCCGAAATTGAATGGTTTACTCTTACCACCAAATACCAAAAGAGCAAAACACAAAACACATGCCTCCAATCAATAATAACATTGCTAATTGCTATGAATAATATTCGCCCATGCGGCATGGTTCGTTTTCGTCATTTTCTCCGTTACACGTAGCACTCTGCGCCGTGTACCGCTGATACTGCAACCTGCTCCGCGTTTGAGTCGTTTTTCAATGTTTCGTATTTTTTTCATCACTATCAGTCTAGTCGTCCTGGTCGTCGACTGGTTTACGGTAAAATTAACATCAAGTTATAATGAATTGTGTTTTATTGAAATATTTTTTGTTTAGTTTGTTGAATAAAAATCAGCTTCAAATTTTAACATTTTTAATTTTCTGTATATATATATATATATATATATATATATATATATATATATATATATATATATATACATATATATATATATATATATATATATATATATATATGTTCGATCTAAGGAGTAGGCAGATTAAGACCTTAGAAAGAACTCGTGACGAGACCTGGGGAGTAGGCAGATTGAGGCCCCGGCGTCAAGTCACAAACCCTTGCCCCCCTGTGACAACACCTGAGGAGTAGGCAGATTGAGACCTCAACGTGAAGTCACATTCACCTCTTGAAAATGGCTCCAAAATCGGAGCCGAAACGTCGAGAACAAAACTCCAGACGCGGTTCAACCCGAACTCAACAACAACACACAACTGACCGCGGAAACCTATCCGAACACATATCTGTCCATACCGTCCTGGTCAATCACTCCCCTTACGAAGCAACCAAGCAAGAGCAAGCAAAGACTTCAATTGTCTGTTCTCCACGGAAACTGGTATTTATAATATAAGGACTCTCCACAGTCATTATCCGACTGGGTCCGATATTGAGGCTGCATCCTGCCCATCCAAGTGTTATGTGGAAATCGATGTTTTCACGGATCTTCGACCCAGTCGGATAATGACTGAGGAGAGTCATTATAAATACCAGTTTCCGTGGAGAACAGACGATTGAAGTCTTTGCTTGCTCTTGCTTGGTTGCTTCGTAAGGGGAGTGATCGACCAGGACGGTATGGACAGATATTCGTCTCACAGTTCTTGAGAATGAATTCAAAATGGAATTCGAAACGTCGAACAAATCAGAAGACACCCAACGGATAAAAACCCAGAAAAATTCATCTTGCATATCGAAGATCCGTGAAAACATCGATTTCCACATAACACTTGGATGGGCAGGATGCAGCCTCAATATCGGACCCAGTCGGATAATGACTGAGGAGAGTCATTTTAAATACCAGTTTCCGTGGAGAACAGACAATTGAAGTCTTTGCTTGCTCTTGCTTGGTTGCTTCGTAAGGGGAGTGATTGACCAGGACGGTATGGACAGATATTCGTCTCACAGTTCTTGAGAATGAATTCAAAATGGAATTCGAAACGTCGAACAAATCAGAAGACACCTAACGGATAAAAACCCAGAAAAATTCATCTCGCATATCGAAGATCCGTGAAAACATCGATTTCCACATAACACCTGGATGGGCAGGATGCAGCCTCAATATCGGACCCAGTCGGATAATGACTGAGGAGAGTCATTATAAATACCAGTTTCCGTGGAGAACAGACAATTGAAGTCTTTGCTTGCTCTTGCTTGGTTGCTTCGTAAGGGGAGTGATTGACCAGGACGGTATGGACAGATATTCGTCTCACAGTTCTTGAGAATGAATTCAAAATGGAATTCGAAACGTCGAACAAATCAGAAGACACCTAACGGATAAAAACCCAGAAAAATTCATCTTGCATATCGAAGATCCGTGAAAACATCGATTCCCACATAACACCTGGATGGGCAGGATGCAGCCTCAATATCGGACCCAGTCGGATAATGACTGAGGAGAGTCATTATAAATACCAGTTTCCGTGGAGAACAGACAATTGAAGTCTTTGCTTGCTCTTGCTTGGTTGCTTCGTAAGGGGAGTGATTGACCAGGACGGTATGGACAGATATTCGTCTCACAGTTCTTGAGAATGAATTCAAAATGGAATTCGAAACGTCGAACAAATCAGAAGACACCTAACGGATAAAAACCCAGAAAAATTCATCTTGCATATCGAAGATCCGTGAAAACATCGATTTCTACATATATATAATATTTATATACAGTGCGCATCATAAGTGTTACCCCCCCTATCGAACTCGTTACGGGACTCTTGTTAGGAAAATCGCCGAGACACGTCGATTTTTGATTTCTACAGTGTACATTCTCGTATGTATAGTGCACCCCTAATTTCATCCCTGACTGGAGGGGAGCAACCCTGTCAAAAAATTTAAATAGCATGGGGTGGTGAGTGATAGCTTATTTGAAAGGGGGTTTTATTCTCTATTCAACCGTGCAAAGGAATTGAAATATGCTACATTATTTCAAGAGTTGGGAATGTTTAAGAATAACGACAATTAACGTAGCGCACTCACCCTTCGAATTACAAAGTCGGCCCTGTATGATATCGGTGTTGGGTCAGACGTCAAGTGAGACGTATTCGTCGTGTGCGTAGATATTAACTGCACGTTTTTGTAGGTGTTTTTGGGTGTTTGCGGATAAATGGTCAATACAAGAAAATGATATCACGGATAGTGCGAGTCAGTGTATTCTAGCTGTTAGTTGTGCTTGCTATTCATCTTCAAATAATGGTTGCACCACGTGCGTTGAATGAGAAATGCGAAGCAATTGTAATTTTTGGTGAGGCTCATCGAAATTATCATGCGGCGGTACGAATGTTCAATGAACGTTTTCCGGATCACCCTATTGATAGACATTATTTCAAACAATTAGTGGAAAAATTTTATGAGAACGGCAGTGTGCAAAATAAACCACGTTCTGGGCGATCAATGACAGGAGAAGATAAACAAGTGGACATTATGAGCGAGTTTGTGAATAACCCGTCCTCATCGAGTAGAACTGTAGCATTGAATTGTGAGGTTTCGCAGATGACGGTATTGAGAATTCTGAAAAAAAATAAATTTCATCCCTACAAAATAAAAATGGTGCATGAACTGACGGACGATGATCCAGACCGCCGTCTAGAATATTGTGAAATAGTATCTAACAATATTTTACAAAATCCCAGCTATTTAAAACATATTTGTTTCAGTGATGAGGCTACTTTTTTTTTAAACGGTCATGTGCATAGACAAAATGTGAGGTACTGGTCCGATGAAAATCCTCGACTTTTTCGCGAAACTCATACCCAGTTTCCCCAAAAAGTTAATGTGTGGGCAGGGATACTGGGTGACCATATTATCGGTCCGCTATTTATTGAGGAAAATTTGACGGGTGCCCTCTATTTGGAAATGCTGGAAACAGTGATAGATCCACTCATAGTGACAACTGTCGAAAATAATCCAGACGAATTTGACATGGACATTATACTGCAACAAGATGGAGCTCCTCCTCATTTTGCAGTTGCTGTCAGGACATATTTGAATACTGTTTATGCAGGACGATGGATCGGGCGTCGAGGATCTGTGGAATGGCCTCCAAGATCACCAGATCTAACTCCTTTAGATTTTTTCCTATGGGGTTACCTAAAATCTAAAGTCTACGAGACTCAGTGTCACTCTATTCAGGAGTTGCGTGCGCGGATTACGGAAGTGTGTGCAACAATTACTCGCGATACCTTGCAAAGCGTCAGGACTGAAACACAGAATAGACTCTATTTTTGCCAGGAGGTCAACGGGGAACATTTTGAACATTTACTGTGATAACAGAAAAAGTTAGTGTTAGTTCAGTTGCTTTCCTGTTTGTGGTGTAATTCTTTGCACGGTTGAATAGAGAATAAAAGCCCCTTTCAAATGAGCTATCACTCACCACCCCATGATATTTAAATTTTTTGACAGGGTTGCTCCCCTCCAGTCAGGGATGAAATTAGGGGTGCACTATTCATACGAAAATGTACACTGTAGAAATCAAAAATCGACGTGTTTCGGCGATTTTCCTTACAAGAGTCCAGTAACGAGTTAGATAGGGGGGGTAACACTTATGATGCGCACTGTATATATATATATATATATATATATATATATAATGTTGAAATATACTTTCGAACTTTGAAACTTATAATTGAAAATGAACCCCTCTGAAAAAAATTCTGGGTGCGCCTCTTTTGAAGAGATTTGCCAGAAATGAAAAAAATCTTGCTTGTTTATCATCCTGTGTTTATTTCATGGTCACACTTCGGGCTTATCTGTGTAAATATTTCTGTTTTTCTGCCTGTTATTTTCACGATTAGCAGAGAAACATCGAGATACAACCAACACATATTCAGCAAGGCAAAATTGTCGAGCATCCAGGGGTGAAAACGACGTCGGACATGTGTAAAATAGTCAGAATGCTGGAAAAGAGAAATAAAATAACTCCTTTCTTCACAGCTCGTTTCCCGACTGGCATTTTAGGGACTTGTAATGTAAATTCTATTCAAAATTAAATTCCAGTTCCTTTTCAGATTGTTACTAACAATGTACGGCATTGTTTCAGCTCGTCTTTAAGCTGAGCAAATTCATTTTATGAAAGCATCCACGTCGAAACGAATGTTTTGTTTTCCAGACATGTAAGCAGAGCTAAGTTTCACTTTTGGCTTTTATGTTAAACTTTGCCTCGGCAGTCTTGTAAATTATGTTAGATGAACTCAGCTGGATGACTACATTATTCAAACAAGGTACAGCCCACTGAATTATGTGCTACGGAATGTTTCGGGTGATTTTTTCGATGTCACAGGTTACGTAGCGTCTTTATCAAACTAATTTTGTCGAACTTTCGTATTCTTCGTGAGAATAAAGTTTGGAATGTATGGTAATAACTTTTGCTGCTCATGTGAATTGTGATTCTATTGTTTGGAACTTGCTACTTGTTGATGTCAGGCACATGATGATTTCGAATAACGAACAAAGTTTTAATGAAGAGGAGGACGGTAATCGTCAATAGAACACTACTCGTTTCAAAGGGGAATAATAATAATGAATTGTATGATGAATCCACTTTAGACTTGGCAGACATTTACTTCCAAAGATGGTGTCGTGATGATTACGAAGTAGAAATAATTTATTAAAAAAATGTTTTGCCACCTATATTATTATTATTTCACAAACGCAGTTACCTCTTAGGTATATCATGTTATGAGGAAGACTGTAAGCACTAAAAGAAAGCGATAGTCACTCGTTCAGAATTTATCTCTGTTACAAATGATCGTGGAAAGTACCAGAATTTTCAAAATTTGGTATTTGCAGTACAGCCACGGAGCGAAAGTGAATTGTGATCGGATTCCACTTTATAAAGTGTAGGTTTCGGGTGTTTCTTGCTCGCACAAGCTCTTCAATGAGCTCATGAGGGGTTTCCTAGAAACATGGAGGATTCGATGAGGAAATTTTGAGTTTTCAAAAAATCATGAAACGAGAGTAGAAACAAAGTCGCCCTTCCTCTCTTTTGAGCGTTGATGTTTCGAAAATGTAACAATTTTTTTACAAATCGTCGAAGGTTTAGTGGACTAGAAGCAGACTGCAGAAATGAAAAGCGTTTAGAGTAACAGATATTAACAAAAAATATCACAGTTTCATGTATAATACAAAACCGCGATACGTATTTTGTTATACGATTGTTTTATAATTTATTCTATTCCATACATTTTCATTCATTAATTTTTTAAATTTCTCGTTGTAATTTATACCAATGTATTTTATATATTCCTCAAGCAAGATAAACAAATATTCATTATAGGTATCTATGTAATTGGTCTATGATTGCCCTGATATGGAGGGGCGACTTTTTAGAAAATTGGAATCACCCTGGCAATTTCCACTGAAATTCATTTCGTACCCCTAATTGGAATGACTGCCTCTGAGGAGAGGCTAAAAACGTGACAACTGGTGGAGGCGCCGGGAATGTTTCTCATTTTTTACACATTTTTGAATTTGAGGTGTTATCATCCTAACAAGGACCGTATTGACATATATTTGTCTTACAGTTCTTGATAATGACTTCAAAATGGAAGTCGAAACGTCGTACAGTCCTGGAAAAACCATCAACGGATATAAACCCCGAAGAAACAAGTTGGCATAAAAGAAGATCTATGGTATAACCACTGAAAACACAACAATGAGAAATGAAGAGAAGAAAAAATAAAAAAAAATCTCTGCCGAGGTCAGGAATTGGACCCGGACGTTTCTGATCACTGCCGGCGCCATTGACCACTTGGCCATGACAGCTCATTTGGTTTGGTCGAAAATAAAAACATATATGTTGTATTTGTCAAATGAAACATAATCCTTTCGATTGTATTTTTTCTTGTCTAAGACATCTGTGGAGGAGTCGCTGGTAATTCTTCTATATCATAGCTATAAGACATATTCATACGATTATCGAAAATTTGACTAAAATCTTCAAAAATGCAATACCTACTGATTTTGACTTGACAAACCTCAAAATGCAAAGCTTGCACATCATCCTTAATTGAAGAACAATAGGTTTCGATTGGTTGAAAATCTGTATCTTAATGAAAATATGTATCGTAATGGGTTTCATTATAAAACGAGTTATGAGCATATAACTGTATTATAATAGTATGGGGGTAGATAAAAGTACATATCATATATGATTACGATAAATCAAATCTGAATTAGCTCTGTTGGTTACAGTATCCGGTAAGATAACCGCAAGATTGTGGGTTCAATTTTTGGCGTCAACCCTTTTTTTATTTTTTATGAATAATTAGTTTTTGGTCCAGTTTTTAGGTAAATAATATCAATAAAGAAAAGCAAATATTTATGACCGTTGTAAATCTTACAGGATTCACGGGTGAGAATTTAGGTCACTTTCCATGAGACTAGTGGGTGCGATATGTGTTACTTTCCTTTGTGGTCGTAGGAAAAAGAAGTTATTATTTCCGACCTAGCCGGGAAGTACGTTCTTCCCTAAAAAATGCTACTTTCTCAAAGAACGTTTGGACGGTTCTAAAAAAAATTCTTTTTACGTGAACTTTATCTGGCATTGATATCTTGTCCCCTTCAGAAATTAAGAAAGGACCTCTTACTACAGCACTGTAATGAATACGTGCCCTATGTTCGTAGTATAATTGCCATGTGAGAATACTCAGTCAATTACAGCAGTTCATCAAATTTAGATTTTCATTTCAGTGAAGATGTCGACCTCCTCAACAAATTATCTCAAATGTCGTGCATTAAAATGCATTATTCAGAAATGCTTGCCGTGTATCGTAATTTGAATCGAAATGGAGTAGTCATTTTGCTCTTTCTATTCACTCTGCTTCATGTGAGATGAGTATCATCAGAGAGCTTCCATATTGTGGATGTTTTCAGTTTGGCTTTGAATAGTTCAACTCACCAGAGACTTACTGAGCTCTCAGAGCTTTCATTCTACAAGACCGAACTGTGTGAATTATTAGCAAAGTTAGTGCAAGAGATGCAGTTGTAGACCTATGTGAAGGTTTCAATAATTCAGCGATGGTTCACTGTTCCTCTTGTTCCGTTGATGAATATTCATGATTATCCGCTTTAAAAACGAGAAGGGAAAAGTGATAATTGGTACAGTTTTCATTCCTACCGTTTCGAAATGGGTTTTGCCTTCAACCAACGGTCGTCCTGCTACAAGAATTTTCCAATATACAAATTTGGGCAAGTCAAATATTGAAGAAGCCCCAGTTTCATTTGATGTTGCACTACTTATGATGATAAAATACTGTAACAGGTATGTCTGTGGTCAACAAGAAATCAGTTGGAAATCAATCAAAGTAAGAATAAGGTCCAGTTGAACAAACCAGGTTCAATTGTTGAGGATCAGCTGATAGAATATGTTGTTGTTCAAAAACTGATCTCGGTTCACTCGAACAGTTCACTGAGATTTGCAGCTGGACCTTGATAGTAATTGGAAAGATAAAACTACCAGACTACTACAACTGAACCTCAATTTGACATAGCATGCACACATTGATGAAATGAGTAGGAAGTCTGCCCAAGAGTATATTTGCCTTCCGATCAATACAGTAGAGGTAGTACGCCCTGAGGAGTACATATTTAGCTTTATTCCACTCACATATAACTTACAAAGAAGTTTTGCGGAGATATTCTTTCCAATCCATGAAAATCACTATAGCAGCTCTCTTAATACTATTTATACAGTGCTCAAAAGTCCCCTCCCCCCCTCGTATCTTTTGAACGGTTATACTAATAATAATGAAATTTGGAGGGTGGAAATAAACGGATGTAGGCTTCTCAACTTGTCATAACAGGTGACGCAATGGTCATAAATGACGTCACAAGGCCACTGTGACCAATAATTTTAAATGGAACCCTATGGCAAGTGACAGCTCGTTTGAAAGGTATTGAAAATACCTATTCAGTCATACCAATTTTGTTTGGGTTTCGGCTGATTCTGATTGATAAATTGAATGAATACTAAAATTATAGTTTCGCATTTAATTAATAAAGATTTTAAAGTACGCCTCTGATTAATTGCCAAAAAGGTTGACGTTTTTTAATTCTCTACTTGTCAAAAAAAGTGTTTATACCTTGAAAATTTACTTAAGCTATTGTTTAACGAGACGTTTAAGTGTTTACATAGGCAAAATGGTACGTACTGTAGCCGACAAAGTAGCAGCTATCTTAATAATTGGTGAATGTAGAAACAACTTCCATGCAGCGGAACGACTGTTTAATGAGAGGTACCCCGGTCGCCCTATATCGAGGGTTCATTTGAGGGAGCTTCTTCGGAAGTTTGAAGCATCAGGTAGTGTTCAAGATGCCAAACGATCTGGTCGACCAACAATTAGTGATGACAAAAAAATTGACATAATTGGAGAAATGGTAGTAAACCCTACTTCTTCCACAGCCCAACTTGCGTCTATCTGTGAAGTCAGTCAAAGGACAGTACATAGGGTGTTGGCTAAAAAAAAATTTCATCCATACAAATTAAAAATGGTGCACCAACTTTCAGATGATGACCCCGACCGAAGACTAGAATTCTGTGAAACTATGTCCAATAAAATGAACCAACAACCAGGCTACATACAGACAATTTGTTTTAGTTTTAGTTTCTCAATGGAAATGTTAACACTCGAAATGTGAGGTATTGGAGTGACACAAATCCTCACATCTTTCGTGAAAAACATACTCAATTTCCAGAAAAAGTAAATGTTTGGGCAGGAATTTTGGGAAACCATATAGTTGGGCCTCTTTTTCTCAATGCTAACTTAACCGGTGAATTGTATCTGGAGATGTTACAAAATGATATAGGTAGAGTCGTTAATTCTTTAAATTCTAGAAGATAATCGAGATGAATTCGACAACTTGGAAATAACGTTTCAACAAAATGGTGCTCCTGCACACTATTACGGTGCAGTAAGACGTTACCTAGATGAAGAATATCGTGGTAGATGGACTGGACGATAGAATGGCCAGCTCGGTCACCGGACTTTACACCATTAGATTTTTTTCTATGGGGGTACTTGAAATCTAAGGTTTACGCTACAGCACTTGACAGTATTGCCATTCTGAAACAAAGAATTGTTGAAGAATGTAGGGCAATTTCCGCTGACACACTGGGACGAGTACGACAAGAGTTTAGCAATAGGATGCATTACTGCCAGGAAGTAGATGGAGCACATTTTGGACACTTATTGTAAGAACTGGTTCTTAAATCTTTATTAATTAAATGCGAAACTAGAATTTTAGTATTTATTCAATTTATCAATCAAAATCAGCCGAAACCCAAACAAAATTGGTATGACTGAATAGGTATTTTCAATACCTTTCAAACGAGCTGTCACTTGCCATAGGGTCCCATTTAAAATTATTGGTCACAGTGGCCTTGTGACGTCATTTATGACGATTGCGTCACCTGTTATGACAAGTTGAGAAGCCTACATCCGTTTATTTTCACCCTCCAAATTTCATTATTATAAGTATAACCGTTCAAAAGATACGAGGGGGGGGACTTTTGACTAGCACTGTATATTAGTAAGCTACTAGAATTTCCCAGGAGTATATCCTTGTATTAGCATCAGGATATTCATCATCATATGGTAGAGAAATGCATGATTTTATACATTGAATTGAATTGAATTGAAGCAACCCTACTGAAAGTTTGATTTCATGGTGGCTATACTGAGGGTTATTCCTGCATAATTTATGTTCAAAATGCATTTCCGGCTATTTATTCCACCTAAGATTGTATTCAGTGTATTTCTTTATAACATTTTTAATAATCTGTTGGGAAAATGTTAAATGCATGTCTTGTTGGTTATGAGATTAAAAGATTATTTTATTTTAAATTTTATATTTTTACGTTTTGATTTGTTACTTTTTCCTTTCAGATCTCTCACTTGCCTTGTTTGCAACAAACATGTAATTGCAAAATTCGTCTATCTAACTCTCATACTCGAAAGTCCAGAGGAAATTGAACATAATGTATGAGGAGGGGACGAATCGTTTTTTTTTTTGTTCATAATTGCCGATTGCCAGATTATTAAGAACAATAAAGTGTACTGGTTATATGAATGTTATTGTTCTTGACATTAACGTTATCCAGATCACCGTACTATTCTCAATATTCCCAACATGGGTGGAATATCTATCCCATTACGGTAAACTTATACCAAATCAGGAACACAACAACTGAGAACGTAATCAAAGCACTAACCTGAATCACGTTCAGGGACTGGATATTGATAGAAATAGGTCGTGAGAGAAGGCTCGGCTGCTCTCTGGGGGTAAACAGCTGATTCGGTACAAGTCGAAATGTTAGGAAATTATATCTTCGCAAAAATAATGAGAACGTGAATTCAAAGTAGTTTCCAATTCATGGTACTCGATTTCTATAATTTTGGACTGTGGAATTTATGTAGTTTACTGAAATGGATATTCAAATGAGGTTCATATCAACTCCTAGCAGTGAAAATAACAGAAAAACGGAAATTTTGGAAGTGATAATGATAGAAAAATTGTTATTACTTTCTTTCAATATTTTCCAGTAGATGATTGTATGAAATGATATGGAAGTGATAAAGAGAGCTAAATTCAGTGACCAGATAAATGTTTTGTTCAATAATTATCATTAATCCTAAGAGATCCAAAAAGAAACACTTGTCATTTCAATTCTATTTTCAGTGCGCATAGCGAGCTGTGAAGTCTGATTAGAGCTACTTGGTTGAATTCTTCGACAGCTAATAGAAATAGTATTAACTGATAATTGAGGTATTGAACAGCTTGGCCAATAGTTGATAAAAATCTATGGTAACGTAATTAAAAACAATTCAATACGTCAATTTCGCTAGACAGTTCAGAAAAAAGCAAAACGTGTTTCACTATACAATAGCTTCTTCAAGAATGGAAGGAATTAATGGATGTATTCCTTAGCAGATAAGAGAAAACTTTGAGACAATGATTTTTTTGTATTTCCCCTTCAAGTTCATGGAAAAGAATACAAAACATGTATAAAAGAAATAACATCAAATGCTCAGCAATCACTGAGACCCAAAAATCACTCCCTGAAATATTCGTTCTGTTCACAAATAATCTTGTTTATAGATAGGTGAAAAGTTGTTGACCCTATTCGAAAATATTACTCTACTGTGTGATCTCCATCGACAGTAAGAATGTGTTCTGATAATTCAGATCACCCTATCTTTGTGTTTCTGATGTACACCTTGTGTTCACTCCTTCGCACTTCCAATGGTCGAGTTGTTTCACCGATATATTTTTTCCGCACGAACCAGAAGTTACTGACTAATTTGACATGTTCTATCCAAAAAGAACTGTTCGGGGTAGTGAAAATCTGCCCTTCTATACTTGTATAGATTTCAATATTAATTCTTATTTTTCAGACTGTGGAAGGTTACAAACCCAAAAAACTACGGAACAAATAAACAAACTATTCATCAACCGAGTATTAACAGCAGAAACATACAATTCGGTTATTGTTTTTCTAACACTATCACATTCACCAGAAACTTCAAATTTGTTGCGGATTAACATTCACTCTATTGAAACCTGTCTCAAAACTTATTACATGAAGCAACTAAACTGAACTGAAAGAGATCAAATCCTAAACAAAAATTTCACAGATAATCAAAAGATCAAAATATAATAATTCAAAATCTCAAAGAATGAATGTGAATTAGTAGAAATAAAACTAAAAAATAATGATGGTAAAACTACTGGTCGCTTTTCAATTTTCAACCTGAAAGTGACTTAGAGAGGAGCCATTAGCTTCGAATACTTGTAAATGGAATGATCTGGTGATAGCCAGAATTTCAAATGACCAATTATTTTTATTTATAACCGTATATGTAATGCTGTCATTACTAACGTCATTGAAGGTTGGGAAGTGTCACATTACACACCTCTTCTTCCTGCCCTCACTTCCCGCCCTCATTTCATCTATTCTTGACTTTATCTGTCATTTATTGACTTCATCTAACATTTATTTATATTGGTAACAATTGTATACCCTCTACCCTCGACGCTTTGCGTCTCGGTTAACTAACTGATCTCACGACAGGAATGAATCACTTCCCACCTCGGTGTGTTATACTATTTCTTCAATAAAAAAGCAACGACACTCACCCAGAACCCACCGTTGAACTTTCAATGCCAAGAACTGACGCGATTGGCCAGATAAAAGTCAACTCAACTTGGTACGATATTATGCAAATCGAAACTTTGCCAGTTCCTTAAACAAAACCGGAATAAATTCAACACATGAAACTGGCTCCGTGTAGCGGTGCAATTTCTAAACTTGTTGGCCCATTTCCAACTTTCCGCATATTTTGTACTTTCCGCTACGCGGAGAGTCGTTCCGGTCACAAGATTGTCCCCGAGCTGATGCAATTTCTTTCCTATTCTCAGTGCTAGATTTAGAATTCGGATTTTGGCATTTCCACAGGACCGTTAAGCACTAAATCGGGACACGTAAGTGTTTTATGCAACTGTCTCTCGTACCAAAAGAGCTTTTTCCGTTCGGATATGTTTGTTGATAGGGTTGTGTTCGATCGAACAATGCAATCATGCTGATGCTTGATTCTTGATTTGCGTGGTAATCAGCACACCTATTTTCTCATACTGTGACAGTGACACGATTGGTTGTGAAATGACGAATTCACTTCTGAGCCGGTTTTGCCATCATCTAATCAAGTGATCTTCAAAAGTGACTTGAAGCTTGAAGTAGTAAATATTTATTATCTAGACCCGTACTCTAATAATACACTTATATGCCCACAACCCGTTTTATAATGAAATCCATTACGATACAGATTTTTCATTACGATACAGATTTTCAACCAATAGAAACCCATTATTTTTCAATCAATATGCAATCATATGCATGCTCTGCGTTTGACGTTTGTCAAATCAAAATCGGTATGGGTATTGAATTTTTGAAGAATATAGCCAAACTCTGATAATCATAACAAAATGTCTGATACCAGCGATATGGGAGAATCACCTTCGACACCTTCACCGGCAGACATACAGTTAAAATGATTAAATTTTTCAGTTGACAAATGCATGATTTATTTCTTTATTTTTCCAATAAAATTTTCTGAGCTCTCCGTAGGCAAGCGGTCTAAGGTGCTGAGATTATATTAGCTAGTTGGAGTAGGTGGAAGAGACATGGGTTCGATTCCGGCCTCGAGTTAGTATACCTTGTCGTTTTATATTTATATTTCAGCCAACCAGTCGAGCGATGTTGTCGAAAAATTTTGTTTACGTGATTGATTTTGGAACCAACCCATTGATCGTGTAAAACCAGTTGTAGATGTAGATGTATATCTTCCAACCAGAGTTGAAATTTCAGTCAGTTAAGAAACAACTTTCACGACTTCAGTAGACCGGGAAAGATCCGCACTGTAACGGATCATCAGGACATTTTATTTCTTCTAGCAGACAAAAGCGTTCCCAAGGGTATCTATATCTGTGCGTGTGAGAATCTCAATGCTTCTTTGCACAGTAAATACTTCTTTGTACAGTAAATGGTCACTAAGGTGGATAGACATCTTAATGGTCACCCTAGCTATTTCACTGAGAAGACAGCTATTTCACAATGGGTAATTCATTCCTACGAACTAAATTGTTTATCTACGAGCTTTCCAAAGACAAAAATCGGTTCAATTCAATCACAATCGAATTTCCGAAGAATTTTTGTATAACAAAAGATTTATATTTTCAAGTAACTCCATTAATATTCTTGAGAGAATTGTAATATTTATAGTAAGTACATAGAAAATTTCACCAAAGCATCATTGGACAAATTTATTGCTCACTTCATTGAAAATATTTTCTTGGGCAGTAGTGACATCTGTTGTTCGGTAGACATAACTCAAGCATCACCCAAGTATAAAACTAACAATAGAAAACTATAAAAACAGAGGTGCGGCCACCTGTATTGTGAGATGTAGCAAATTATATTATTTTGAATCCATATCAGCTGTTTTTATTTCACATGCGAACAAAATTTCCTTTTATCCAAAATGTTCCTCAAACATCTGGGGACGAGTTGTTCCAAATATTACTCTGATACTAGTAGTAAAATCAGTAGTAGCAGATTTATTAGTATATTAGAATTTCAAGATAAGCGATACGCTCTCTGGGGAAAAGTTTCAAACAATGTTTCACAAACCACAAACGACTTCAATCTAGATAAGATAATCTGGATCATCTTGCTATCTGGAATTTATGAATGCATAAATGCGTACGAATATTCCAGTTAGCAAGATAATCCAAATTTTTTTTTTTTACCTAATCTTTGGTACAGTAAATATCTACTGAATTAGATGTAAACTAACATACTGCATACTGCGGATCCAATATTGGCGATAGTCGTTGATTTGATTGGTTAATCCGAATGTTTTTTCTGTGTCAGTACTGTCAGTGTCTGCGTCTAACAGAATAAAGCGGTTGAAGCCGCTTCACAAAATTTGACATTTCATCATGGAAAACTGTCAAATTTTTTGCAGCAGCTTTCAGCGCTGTAAGCTGTTAGACGCGGCCAGTGTTTCTTAGAACAGTTGGAACTTAAGAAGCACAGAACACCTGTTCACCTGTATATAGAAGCGGGAAAGCAATTTGAATGGATTATGGAATTTGGTTATGTTGTTTGTAGGCTTGTTGAATAATTCCTTATTATTTTTCATTAAATTAAGCATGACAAATAAGTGGTTCAAGTTAATGTGTAAGAGTAGCGAATTACAGTTACTTGGCACACTCAACGGAGGCCAGAGTTTCAGGTAAAACATATGTGAAATGCCGTTGTCAAATAAATATTATATGCATTGATTCAAGGTGGAAGAAAAGAGTAGAAGAAGGAAAAGATGTATGGATTGGAGTATTTTCTGAGAAAGTTTGGATTTTAAGGCAAGAAAATGATTGTATTCATTACAAAGTGCATGAGCCCGATTCTGAAGAAACAATCAAAAGTGAAAGCTGCTACAATGATATTCTGAGGGGATATTTTCAGTTGAATTTGGACCTAGAAGATTATTACAGGGAATGGTCCAAATCCGATAAATATTTCGAAAATGCGTCTAAGCAGTTCTATGGAATCAGAATTTTGAAGCAGGAAGTTATTGAAAATATATTCTCATTCATTTGCTCATCAAATAATCACATCACAAGGTAAAGTATTCAAAGATGTAGGTGCAGTATGCTCAGAAGAGTTGATACTCTTTCCCCGTAGCTCTAAAATTATTCAGAGGTATTAATAGATATTCAATACTGGCCTATCAATACCTCTTACAATATCACTTGCAATATTATTTGTATCTGAATGTATCATTCATTATGCTTTAGCTAGCCATTCTATCTTTCTTTTTGGAAAGATTCGGGATCAAAAACCAATCAACACTCCATACTCTTCCATGAGCATTTTCATCTGAACTATTAGTAATAAACTTTATACCAGATACTATATACTCGAAAAAACTGATTAGGTTCTCATATAACCATAAAATGATCAATTCAGGATAAGCAGTATGGTGGAAAAACTTGCACGATTTTATGGAAGAGAAATATGTGAACTTGATGGTGAAAAATATTATTCCTTCCCAGAAGTGGAAACCTTGGCTGAAAAATCTGTAGAAGCAAATCTGAGAACAAATGGTTTTGGATACCGGGCCAAATATATTAGCAAATCAGCAGAGCTGATATTGAAAGGAGGTGGAAATGAGTGGGTGAAAAATTTACAGGAAATGAAATATGAAGAAGCTAAAAAAACTTTGATGCATTTGACTGGAATAGGCGCAAAGGTAAGGATATAGAACTAATAGAACATATGACCATATTATGATATAGTTCATAGTCGAAAGGAGTTGATGAGCTGTTTATTATTGTAGGATATTTTTAGGTTGCAGACTGCATATGTTTGATGTCCTTAGGCCATTTACAGGCTATACCAGTAGATACACATATTTACCAAATTGCTAAAAGACTGTACATGCCAAAACTAGCTAACAATAAAACTGTTACCGACAAAATATATAATGAAATTGGGGATCATTTTCGGAAGCTGTATGGTCCATTGGCAGGATGGGCTCATACTGTGAGTATATCGAGTAGTATATTCAATTGAACTCTTTCATATTAGTCTTGATTATATTATTTTTTCTGCATAATTTTGTAAATTGAAAACAATAATTTTTTATGCTTTTTATGCTGTATCAGTTCATTATCATTATTCATAAAATCCAAATATTCAATTTGATTTCAACATCCTTATTCAATGAAAGTATATATTATCATCACTACTGTCAAACTTTTAATCGCTAAAATGTGTGTGTTTTGTCTTGGTGACCTGCACAGGCATTAAAGAATTTAGGTGAACTTATGATTGATTGCATGAGGATAAAGTACCCCAATATATATTTAGTACCTAACAATAAAAACATGTTAGTGAACTACTATGAGTGAAATAATTTATCTTTTTTAACATCTCTAATGTCAATTCATTGAATTGAAGGTGCTTTTTTGTGCTGATCTGAAAAAGTTTCAAGAGAGTCCTAATGAAACAAAAGAAGAAGAAGAGGAAGAAGTGACTGGTAGCAAGAGGAAGAAAATAAAATCAAAGAAATGAGTTATCAGCCCTGTATTTTCACAATTTAATAAAAACTATTTTATTTTTCTCAAGTGTTTCACTGGCCGAATGTAACATAGTTATTTTTTGCCTAGACCATTTTATGGCATACTAGTTCGTTATTGCACCTGCAATATAATTATTTTTTCAATTCGAAAATTCAATTTGATAAAATGGCGTATCTCAGTTTTGAAAGTCGACGTTCCAGATATTTGTTAGATCGGGGTACCAGTTGAGAGGACAAGCTTTCACATAAACTACTTTTCTTATTCAAACGTGGCATCCTAAAACATTGTTTCTGAGACACAATTTCTCAATTACATTTGTATCTATGAAAGGAAGCTATTGTATTTGTTTGCAAACAAACGTGTTGCAGTTTCATACATTTTACAGGTGAAAATCTCACATGATACTACTCCATCTATTATTAGTATTTAATTGTTTTTGAGAATCATTTGTAGGAAAGAGGCGGGATACATTTTTCTGTGATTTTCCCCCACTAGGAGCCTTCCATACAGATGCTGGGTAAGGTACTTGAGTATTTTTGTGGAGAGAATGAAATTCAAGGAATTATTTTTTCTTCTCCGAATCAAAATATAGAAATTTTGACTTCTATGAAAGAAGTAAAAAAAATTAAAAGCACTCTCTGTTTATAGGTATGTGTATAGAATTCAAAGACATTTATAATTCATTCACAAAAAGGAAAAGTCCATCAAACAGCAACTCCCCTGCCTATGAAGCACTTGGGCACTAGGTTGAATATAAATTAATTTTTCTTTCTCAATGTGTATGCCAAGCATATGAAAATTGAATCGAATAGATAGCATACATATTGAACATCTACACAAAGCATAATAGAGAGCTATTTGAAGAAAAAATCTCAGCAGTATAATATATCATTCCAGCCCAGACAAGATCTTATTTAGCTCAGAGAAAATTATTTCTTCAGCTCTACAGTGAGAAAAAAGATGAATTATGGAACATTTCACTAGATACATCAATGAATTCCAAAATATTCAACACCCAACAGATCATCGACCGAAATCCTTCAGCCTATCGCATTACAATAGTTGTTTGAAAAAGTATAATATATGTATATATGTTGAAAATGTACAGCTCAAGATGAATGAGAAAAAAAAAAGCTTCAAATGGGTCTTCATCCACGGCAGTTTTTACGCTATCCAGCGGCATCTGCAATATCGTTAAGACATTCCCACAAAGTTCTTCTGGAGTGCTGGAATTTGGAGACATGATTTTGTGGTCTTTGCAGTATAGTGGGTTGTATGATGTAAGAGGTTTTCAGGTTTCTTTGCAAATTCGCTGGACAATTCTTGGAGTCTAGTTGATATAGGAGTGATGTTGGTGAGGGAATAGAGCAGAGCATTGGGGGGATTATGAAGATATTCCTCGGATGTCTTATATCTTGTAACTGTTCGTAAGGCACTTCTTTCAGAAATTTCCAAGTTGTTCCTGGCAGGGGTTCCCAGATTCAGAAAAAGGGGGTGTCCATATTCTAGGAGAGGTCTACAAATGCTTTTGTAGTATTTGGCAGCACATCTTAGGGAGATTCCTTGATTTTTATAGGTGAGTGCATGAAAGTGTTTCGCTCATGTTGTCATATACTGTTCTTCAAAGACTGAGTGTGTGTGTTGAGGTTGAGCTTCTGGTCGAAAGTTATTCCCAAATACTTTACTGACGGGAGGGGGCGGAGGTTTTTATTGTGGATTCGAAGGGCAGGTGAATCTGCGGAGATGCGATGATTGAAATTTATGAATTGGGATTTAGCAGGGTCTACACAAAATAGCCAAGATTCTAATTCTCATCATAACGATGGCCGATTTGGTTATCAAAAGAATGAATGTGACCGAAATGTCAAATAAAACTGATGACAGACTTGCAATGAGTTGAATATTTTCGAATCGATTGTTGTATCTATTGAAAGTGGTCCATAATTCATTTATTCTGCCTTATATTGTCTGAGGAAAGTTGCATCTCCATCTTGAAAGAAAAAATATCATGTCATATCTCAGATCTTCGACAGGATTTCAAAAAGATACATCGAGAAATAACTAATTTTGATTCAGTTTTTAGATCCAAAGCAGATCTGTTTGCCAAAACGTTAACAAAGATAAGAAGTTTTTGTAAATATCAAAACTTAATTTTTTTTCAAGTTGAAGATACAAGAAATTACTGTCTATAAGGACGTTGTTCTCAACGAGAATGGACGGTTTTCATTACTGGCTCAACTTTTATGTGTTCTGCCCTTCTACACTTGTATAGATTTCAACAACTAAGTTATGATTGCATAATTCTTTATAACAACTTACCAAAATGTATGAAGGATATCAATATCTATAAGTTTTTGCAACAAAAAAATATCTCTTGGAAAATAGCTTCTATTCAATAGAGGAATTCCTGGCATTTGAATCCAAACACTGAATGTTCACTGAGTAAGTTTTGTTAAATGTGTAAATACGTATAATATAGTATATTTTTCTGTTTTACCTATATTTTTAAAAATTTTGAATTTTTATCTATGTGTAACGTGATATTTTTATATCCGCATGATGCTTTTTCTTCTTGACCTGCCAATTGTACTCTGTATGTAAATATAATAATAATAATAACAGTTATTTATTCCCAAGAAACTACAGTTTATAAATAGGAAATATTTATATAATACATTTATTTAAAAGCTCAATCAGAATTGTTTATTACTCGAAAATAAAAAAAATGAAATAATTTTTCAATAAAAATTATTCTAACAAATAACGCTTCATAGCAGATTTGAATTTGTTCGATTGAGAAAAACATTTTATACCAGTGGGTAATCCATTATACGTGATAACACCTTTATAGAAAATCTGGAAAATTCCGTCTTGAGATTTTTTGTTATCAAATTATTGAATTGCCTCGTTTTGTGGGTATGTACACTGTTAGATTTAAAAAATTTCATAATAGAATGTTTCTTATTAGTCACAATAGAATGCAAAATAGTACATATTTTCAGTTTATAAATAGAATTGACGTCGAGGAGACGATTTGGTTTATAAATATTCCTTGTTGGTTCCAAATAAGGTAAATAATTGCTTTATTCTGTAAAGACTTCAGTGGTTTCAGAATGGTATTCGACGCAGTACCCCATATGCTGATTAAATATTGTAATTTCGAATAAATTAGTGAAAAATAAATCAATTTTAGATATTTCAAAGGTATATAGCTCCTTATCTTGTACAAAATTCCAATGACTGGTGATATTTTTTTTCGGATGAGATCAATATGAATATCCCACGAAATATTTTCATCAATATTCAGACCTAAAAATTTTATATTATATGACCTGTTAATTTTTTGTTGTCCTAGCAATAAAAATTTCGATTGTGATAAAATTGGTTTTTTATCAATGAACAAGAAAGATGATTTTTCGAAATTTAAAGTAAGTTTATGAGCATTGAGCCAAATTAATATTTGTTTCAAATCATTTTCCATTTGACATTGGATCACTTGCAAATCTTCATTGAAATATATTAAAGTTGTATCATCAGCAAATAATACCAACTTTCCAGTGATGTTCAATTCTGAAATTTAATTGATATATATTAAAAACAGTAGAGGTCCTAGTACGGATCCTTGTGGGACCCCACAAACAATGTTTTCCAATGAACTCTCAACAGTAGAGGTCCTAGTACGGATCCTTGTGGGACCCCACAAACAATGTTTTCCAATGAACTCTCTCAGTTTTATGGCCAATAAATAGTACTACTAGTATCTTGATGCTGGGAATTACGATCAGTAATAATCTCTCATGGGAAAACCATGTGATATTGCTCGCTAAAGGTGCTTTCCAGAAACTTGGATTTCTATTTCATGTGAAGAAATACTTCACTTCTCGTCAGCTTCTAATGATCTACAAGGCCTTTCTTGGTAATGAGTTCTCAAAATTCAAAGTGAATGTTAATTCTTATCTCCTGTCGCTTGATTCACGCGGTGTTCTTTAGATATTTGAACTCACTTTGGTGTGAATCTGCATAGAAAAAAATATTTTTGATTGTGGTGAGTTACCAACCGAAAAGAATAGAAAAGAGTTTAATTTGAAGACTTTTTCCAGAGATCAATTGCCCTAACACCATACTGTTATTGCTCTCACTGGCTCGCAACTACCTCCCATATATCCCGAAGGTCACTGACAGAATTGGGAAACTCTTGGGGAAATATAACAGAAAAAGGGTTTTCAAGCCGACCAAGAAGATCCAACAAAGCCTCAGGTCGGCTAAAGACAAAAGAGACCCACTGTCAGCGGCAGAGGGGTTTACCGCATACCGTGCACTTGTGCGAAGGTTTACATCGGTACCACGAAAAGATCCATGGGTACAAGGCTCAAAGAGCATGAGAGGAACTGCAGGCTGGGGCAAACTGACAAATCGGAGGTGGCGGAACACGCACTGAGTGAGGGTGACCACAGGATTCTGTTCGAAAATGCAAAACTGATTGCCCCCAACCAGAGTTACCATAGCCGACTGGTACGGGAGGCAATAGAGATCCAAAAACATGCGGACAATTTTAACAGAAAGGAAGAAGGGTCGAGTCTAAACAGAATTTGGAATCCCATTCTGAGGAAATCAAGAATAACCAATGTGTCCTTTTCAAATTGAGAAATTTTATACCTATGAAATATCTGAAACTCATTTATTTTTCTCTAGTATATTCCAAACTCCAGTATTTAATTTCAGTTTGGGGAGCGGCAACAAAAACAACAGTAAAACCTGTGAAAACCCTACAAAATAAATTGATTAAATGTATATATAAACTTGATTATCGGGAACCAACAAAAAATTTATATAAACCTAATAATCTTTTGGATATATTCATCATTCATCATTATATACACTCAAACTTTGTACCTTCATACATTTGGTTAAAAACAAACTGAAACATTCAAATCTTATCTTCAAAATTAATAGTGATCAGCACAGTCATTCAACCAGATCTTCCAAAAATTTATCAACGATGAAATTCAAATCTAATATAGGACGACAGTCAATTTATCACACAGGAATCATTTTTTATAATAAATTACCAGATGCAATGAAGAAATATGGAAAACTCCGTTTCAAAGCAAACATGAAAAAACATTTGATGAAATAGATAATTGGCAATTTTTCATTTATTTTTTTATTGCCATTTTTTTTTTCACTTTCTACAATGAAACAGTCTGATTTTATTGCCTTTTTTTTTTCTTTAATGTATAATATTCTTAGAGTTAATATTTTTTTCCCTTCTATAAACTTTGTAGTTTCTTGGGAAATAAAAGTTATCAAAATCACGGCAGGTAGTGCGGCAACTGATAATGATGATTATTCCCCGAACCCGACAGAAGTAATTAACACTCCAGACTACCTACATCAATATAAATACGCCTTCAGAAATCGAAACGTTTAGTCATCGGAAATGGGTAAACCTCTGAAGAAGCTGGCCACCCGCGCTAGCGAAACGTCAGGAAGAAATTCCAAAGAACGACGGCCTTCAAGCCCGAAGAAAAGTAGTTATACTGATGCTAACCTCGGCCGGGAAAGCCTTAACCATTTTGTCGAGGTTAGCATCTTCGGGAAAAGAAAATCAATAATTCAATTTAGAGTTTGAACAAAACATATTCAAATCATAATCACTAGTCATCTATTGAGTAATGTTATCTTAAGTGAAATTTCTAATCATGTTGAGGGTAATTTCCATTCAATACAGTTGTATAAATAAAACAAAATTGTAAAGCTACTAATATTTCTTCTAACCATATGAAACATTTCCAAATCATGTCTTGGTGAGTGCAAGAAACAAAAATTGAACGTTTTCCAAAATTCTATCATTATTTATTGTGACCCTATTTATTAATGAACCCGAACTGTGTCCTTTCTTTAGTCGAGTTGCATTTGATCATCGTCATCCTTCTTGGGGTCTTTCTTGGTGTTCTTATCTTTCTCCTTGTTTTCGGCCTCGGTGGAGGAGCTGCTCTTCTCCAGTGCTTTTACAAAACCAGCCATGTTACCCTGAGCTGCTGCAGCAACAGCTTCTGGGTTAACAGCTAGTTGGGACATCACTGGTGCCAGCTGTCCAGATTCTAGAGCACTGGAGAACTGGGAAACAGCCTAAAAGAGATAAAGAAATCGAAACCAATCCTTATTACATCTCGAACCTATATTCATCTCTCAAAAACTGAACATAAGCCAAAGAAAAATCCCAAAACAAGTTTCGTTTGGAAAAGAATGTAATTTTCACGCATTACGTTTTTTTTTATTTATTTATTTATTCAATATACAGCTTCCAGGCAGAACAGGGTTCCGGTATGAGGAAGTCAAAAAAAAACATCATAAAATTATGTACTATAAATAATAAATTGGAGTATAATATTCATTTGATAATTTGGTGAACATCATTATGCAAGCAATTTTAAGTTCTTTTGAAAAAATATGAATGGATTTGGATGATTTTATTTTTTCTGGTAGTTCATTGAAAGTTATTAATGCTGATGAAATGGGGTTATTTTTTCCTTTATTGGAATGAATCATATTTAAATGAAAGTTATTTGATATTCTGGTATGGTGGCCATGTAAATCCATAATTTTTTGACAGTTTTATATTACATTTCTGAATATTTTCTGTTAATTTATATATATATATATATATATATATATATATATATATATATATATATATACACTTAGATTTTTCATAATCAATTAGATGATCCAAAGTCATATTATCTGTTACTTCATATAAACCTTTATTAACATGATGAAGACCAAACTGTAATGAGGTATCTGATATGAGAAACAATGAAGGTATTATATATTAGAATCTGGACGTTTTTGTTCAAAATGTGAATTCTAATGGCCCCCAGGAATGGAACAATAGATTTCTTTATTTTTTCAATATGATTTTCAAAATTTAATTTTGTGTCAATTAATAAACCTAAATATTTATGATTAGGAACTTCGGCTATCAGTTCATTATCTATCTTCAAGTTTAATTTTATATTCTTCGTGTTTTTTTGTTTAAAAATCATAAAAACAGTTTTTTCCGAATTGACGGTTAGGTTAATGCTGCACGTCCATTTTTCAATAAGGTCAATATCATGTTTCAATGAATTTTCCAAAATGTCAATATCTTTCCCAAAGTGAAATAATGTTATATCATCTGCAAAAGAAAAGTGCATTCCATATAAATTTAGTATTTTAATATTATCAATATAGATTAAAAAAAGAATTGGAGCCAAAACTGAGCCTTGAGGGACGCCAATTTTAGAAAGTTTCTCATTACTTTTATATTTGTTGATTTGTACATATTGTTTACAATATTGAAAATAGTTTTGGAGTAAATTGAATGCATGACCTCTTATACTATAACTATATAATATATCCATTAAAATATTATGGTCAACAGTGTCAAAGGCTTTTTTCAAATCTGAAAATGTTGTTACTACATTATCACTATCATCTAATCTTTCATAAATTTTATTCATGAGATCAGTTATTATAGTTTGGGTGTTCGTATTTAGTCGAAGAATGTGCAGGGGTGCGTTTAGTAAAGAGTATATATATATATAAATATACCTAGTGAAGAGCATACGATAACTGAAGACATACCTGTTGGAACTGTGGTGAAACCAAGGTAGATCTGAGAGCTTGTTGTGGTGTATCACTATCGACAGCAGGTAGATGGCCTTGCAACTGTTCTAGAGTGGCGGGACTGCTCAGAACTGCAGAAAGCGTTTCAGTATTCAAAGCAGTTGAAAGATCCACTAGAATCAAATTTGATAGGCAGTCAGATGATGTATGTACTATGGTACAAAGGAAACCTTTATTAAATATTTAAATAGCTCAAGGCGTTGAAAAAATTTTTAATTTTCCATTGAACTTTGTCAAAAGTAAATGGTAAATAATTCCTGAGTTACCAGTGGAACTTCAGCGTTTCGAAATTAAAAGCAGTTGAAAGATCCTCTTCTCAAATATAATGAAAAAATATCAAAAATAGGCCTTAGCAGACGTCGATTCTGAATTAGATTTCGAGAAATATTTTTTAAGTTTTCATCACGTTTTTGCAGATGTACAGAGTTACGTGTGTTGATCCCCAACAATAGACTTGTATAAGATAAAAAAAATACTGAAATGACCCATTGCAGTTTGAGTTTCAATGTTTATCAAGGTAGTGAGTTTTTCGCACTATACTGTAGGACTTGATTTTTACAAATTTATACTGAGATTCATGTTTCATATTTATTTAACGATGACTGGAAATAAACATTTTTGTGGCGGTGAAGAAAAAGTCACAAAAATCATCAGAAAAACTTTTTCTCAACATACCTGATTGAGGCTGGGTGTTATCAGCATCTGTCGGTGGTGAGAGCCCGGACAAAAAGTTCTGTAAATCTGACAGCTGAATTGGGGCAGTAAAAGTCGAAGGAGAAGCAGTATCGGGGGTTCTAGAGCTTGTACGAGCTTTGGGTGCATCCGGAACGGCAGTTGGAATAGATCTTTGGGGAGTTGTCAGACCAGCTGATGGGGTAGTCGGTGTTGCCACAGCTGTGGTTGTGGGAGTGCTGGGAACTGTCGGACGATGGGTAATTGCTGGTGTAGTATTGGTACGTGCACTACCACTATTTGGCTGCCTAAAAATAATAGTTATCAATAACTCAACTTAATGGATAATTAACTTTTTCATCACTATAAACTTTCACACGTAAAATACAGTTTTTTATACACAAAATACCTCCTTGTACAAATAATTTTATTCGATGAGATACATGTTATTAACGTGATTCATAATTACTATGAAACAGATTGGTCCTCTTTTGGATTCTTAGGAAATTCCCAATTCAACATAATTTCTGTCTGATCTTGTATCATCAACTACTATGACTTAATGAAAAACATTGAGTCTTCAATGTTACCTACAATATGTATACCAAATTTTTTAATTCGACTTCAAAAAGTACCTGATAGTTCCCAAGAGACTACTTAGGCCTCCCATATTTCCAACCCCACTTCCAAACAACTGCATCAACTGTGATTGGGACATATTATTCAAGAGAGATTGTAAGTCTTGATCTGGATTTGGTGTGGCTTGAACAGCACTGGAAGGATTGTTCAACAGCTCATTAATTCTCTTGCAGTTTTCATCATCTTTGTCAGCTTTCGGTTCCTAAGAATATCCAGATTAATGAAGTGAAAGAACAGGTGAAATACTTGAATGAATCAAATCACTTAAGAGTAACAGCTCTGAGGGTCTGTTCAGCAATAAAGAATGGTTCTTTTACCTGGAGCCAGAAAAAGAACTTTTTATTAGAAGACTTGAACTTCAATAAGTAGGCCCTGCCAGTGGTACACTGGGAGACCTTTACATATTCACAGTCATCAGGGAAGATGATCAAGTCATCCTCAACTATTCCAGTAGTTCGATCTTGCCAGCAGAAGTGCATCAGAGAATCTTCACTTTGGTATACATACAGCAAACCCTTGCGTTTATCTGGTATAACCATTCTCCCTACGGAAACAAATGAATGAGAAATAAAGGTGTAGAAAAAAATCCTTCCAATGTTAAAATTTTAGTACTGTTTGAATGTTATTATTCTGTGATGAATGGAATCTTTTTTCCTAGTAGAAAAAAATGAGAATTGAAATATATACAAGTATATAATGTGTGAATGAAACACGTCCCATATACATACATACACATATATTTATATCGAGTTGAAGAAAGATTACCAAAAAAAGTTGGAAGTACTAAAAAAGCAGCGTACAATACATATATTGCTTCTTCAGTCAATAAATTATGAAGCAGGTTGGAATTTAATAAACTTTGAATGCAATAAACAGAAAAAAGATCAAAAATATAGAAAGGATACCGCACACTTTAATAGGGAAAGTGGCCCTCTGTCGAATCGGCTGAATTTTTGATATGTTATAATCCAAGTCATTATAAACAAAAAGTTCAATGCGCACAACTTTTTTTATAGACTAGTTTTGACGCTAGAGGCCCTCGAAAACTTTCATTTGTTCTTCATTGTTATACAACACGGAACGGTATTCTGGATAATAATCACTATTCTGCCTGATCAATATCTAAATATTCATTAATATAAGATACTATGATACTATCGAAAGTATTTTTCTTTGGTGTTGTTACATTCGGTCAATTATACAGTGTGTTCTAGCTACTTACAATTTTCAAAGTTCAATAATTCGAAAATAGTTGCAAATTGTCTCAGGTATCTACAGTGAAAAAATGTTCGTGAATCTTATTCTACATCACATAGTCAAAAAAAAAATAAGGAGTGTTTATTTTAAAATGAATCGCAAGTTAGGTATATTCGAAAAACGTGTACCTACTGAAAAATATTGTTCGACCATCTTGTAAAATTTCAAACCATAAAAAAGAATGAGAAATATTACAAATCTGTCTGAGGAACTGGTTCCAAGAAGGAGATATCTTCATGTTAGATAGGGGATACCGTGACGCACAGAACTTCTTGGCTGACTTAGGTATAGTAGTGAAAATGCCCGTAGCGCGTGGTCATGGACAGCATCAACTTACAACTGAAGAGGCAAATACATCTAGACTGGTTACGAAAACGAGATGGATTGTAGAAGCTAGAAACGGTCATATCAAAAATATGTTCAAATTCTTCAGAGATACTGTACCAATGCCACAAGTTCGGCATATAGGAGACTATATCAGAATAGCATGTGCGATAATCAATAAGTATCATGAACGAATTACCATGGAAGGAGCCAATGCTGAGCTAGCTCAAATAATGTTGAACCGTGCCAATGAAATAAATGAACTCCAATTGAGAATAGAAGAAGGTCTGCTACGAAGACATGGTAGATGGATTCCAATGGAGGAAAACAATTACTTAATTTTCCAGTTCTCGATTTGGAGTACTTACGAGAACTTACATTCGGGATTTTTCAAATCAAACTAGCTCCATCTTATGTACAAGATAATAGACAGGATGTGGGAAACATTTTATTCGAATTCGACGAACGTATTGATAATCCAGGTCTATTAAGGATGAGAGTAAAATCTCGTCATCGGAATACTATCAAATACCAACTATGGATCAAATACAATATCAGTTTGGAACGTGTGCCAATTCAGGGGTACTACTGTACGTGCAAATCAGGAAGTCGTACATTGGGTACATGTTCCCATGTAGCCAGCGTACTTTGGTACCTTGGATATGCCCGTCATGCCGCCAATGTTAGGTATCCTTCGACGCAAATACTTCATACCATATCTGATGCTGCAGAGAGACATAATAATGAAGAACCTATGATTGTGTAGATTGATATACATGTTTATTGCATATTATCCTTGTTTCTTTGATCATATTGATATGTTATCTCATATGGAACACCCTGTAAATTATCGAATGAATGATTAGGGTTCAGTCGAGAGTTTTCCATTAGGTCCACCAGGTTAAATGGGTACGTTAAATGTTACATATGATATATTGAGTTAGAGCCCATTATTTTCTCCATATAACATTTATGCTGAATGTGCGACTAGAGGCTTAGTTGACCCGTTAGGAGGAGTTTCTCCACAACACTCCTTGAGCATCAATATAATAATCAGATATATATTAATACTCATTCGACAAAACCCTATCAAAATGATAGACACTTTTCATATTTTCCATGAGTTTCATGATTCATTTAAATAATATTAACATGACCATAATAGCTGGAACACACTGTATAATTGATCACCTGCAGGTAACAATACTTTCAATAGTATCTTATATTAATGAATATTTAGATTTTGATTATGCAGAATAGTGATTATTATCCAGAATACCGTTCCGTGTTTTATAACAATGAAGAACAAATGAAAGTTTTCGAGGGCCTCTAGCGTCAAAACTAGTCTATAAAAAAAGTTGTGCGCATTGAACTTTTTGTTTATAATGACTTGGATTATAACATATCAAAAATTCAGCTGATTCGACAGAGGGCCACTTTCCCTATTACAGTGTGCGGTATCCTTTCTCCAGGAAAATTCAACATGCAGCAGAAAACAACAACAAAAACTATACCCAATTATAAAGCCGACATTTTTCAAATAGAAGCACTTTCCTGCTCCTGCATCATGTTTTCTACTACCGGTAATTGAACAAAGTATTCTTGAGGCTGTTAAAATCATGAAAAATAAATTATACCGAGATGCATTTGATATGGATAGTAAAACTATAAAAGAAATCATAGATATGGGATATGGTTCTCAAACCACTTACAAATTCAATCAACCTTATTTTCAGTACTGGTAAGTTCCCATCAATTTTCGAATATTCCAAAGTTTTGACACTTCATGAAAAGCTTGACTTATCAGAGACTGATAAATAGAATATGTGAAATCATGGAACAAATAGAAAAATATTTCGAAAATTTGGTTTTCATGGGAGTAAGTATACATCACTAGCTGTAATGAGGGTTGAGGAAGGTGGTTAGGGTTTTGAATTGGGTGAGCACACTGTGCGATCTCAGCAAGTCCTCTGAAACAAATTATCAATGTGACTCCTGTGGTGATATAACATCTAACGTTGTATCCACAGTGTCCCCAGGGTTCTGTCCTTGGGACGCTGCCTTTCATCATTTTCATAAATAATAAATTTCAATTCCTCCATCCCAACAAATGTGTCCAATTCGCCGATGACACAACTTTCATCTCCCCTGGAGAAGAATATGAACTCGTTTGCAACGCAGATTTTTAAGATTGTGAAGCTAATAAATGGATTCAGAAAAATAAACTGAAACTGAATTCCAAAAAAACAAATAAAAAATGTCTCCACACAATTCCTATTACACCGGGACTAACGTGAATTTAATAGGCATTAAATTGGATGAAAAACTAATTTGGTAACAGCATGTATAGACAGAAAAAACTTGTGAAAACTACTCTTCTCAGACAACTTAAGAATGTTATCGATGCTTTGACCCTCAAGACCATATACTTTTCTCTATTCCATTCCCTCCTAAACTATGGAGTTATTCTTTGGGGAAATTCCACCCATTCAATTATCATTTTTCGCTTACAAAAGAAAGCCCTCAGAATATTAGCTAATGCATAGAGAACTCCGTAATCCTTTATTTATTGCACATGGCATATTGCCTCTGCCAACTTTATTCTTGTTAAATGTTCTGCAACTTATCCTCAATCTAATACTTTCGAGACTCCGATGATATTCACAACTATAACGGGAGAGGTGCCATGCAAATTTAAATTAAAAACTAAAACAAACCTTTCAAGTTCATTTTTCCAGCTCTTACTTCTATCAAGTGTTTATTTCCGCCAGTTGATCCTGGACCAGCAACTGAGCTACCAAATAAAGCACCTCCAGCAGGCATTTTCAGTTCTGGTAGGAAAGTATCTGAAAATTGGTTTCACTTTAGACGATATCACAATAGTGAAAAAAAGTATAAAAAAACTCGCGAATAGTTGAATTGAACACGTTGGTATATGTACCAAACACAAAGGACTCACAAATTTTTCAACTTCAAACCAAATGTAAAATGTGACAAGTCACCTAGCTAAACACCACTTTTTTCTCTTTTAACGATGACTTTTGACGTCGATGACGATGACAAACAATTTTGTGACATTTGAATATCAATTGTCAATTCTTCACATTTTTGTTATGCATTCAGCTGCCGGGACTATTAGCCAAATCACCTTACTCAATTTTTTTGAGGTGCATCGTCATCTTATGTATGTTTCTCTATCCAAACATTGTTTTCCGGATCATAAAAATATGAACATTGGTTCAACAAATGGGTCACCTATCATATTTTATTTATTTTTTTATTGTATTTATTTGTTTGAACATATATCTTTCAGACAGAACATAGTTTTGGTATAAGGAACTCACAATCTTAATATCATACAATGATGTAACTTAATCCATTAAAGATTATTTACTATCGGATAATTCGGTGAACATTGAACATCAACATAGCAATACAGAAGACCAACCTGAAATATTCGTGAAAATGTCTGCTATCAGAAAAATGAATTTGTGAATATTATAATTTCAGACTGTAAAAAGTTAGCCCAGCAAATGTTATCCTTTCAAGAAGTTTACTAAAAACAGGTTACCTATTCATTATGTGCGTATACATCATAGAAATCATATAAGTATAGATATCTATGGTATACATACTCTGACCCTGATAAAAATGGAAATCATTTACATTTTTTACGGGAATATCACAACTCATATACATAACAACATATTGACCGGAAATCGAATTGAGCCATTATAAACTTGGCGTACAGTAAAATTTTGTTTTTACTACATATTCTTTTGCAACAGCTGAAAAAATCTCCATGAACTTTTTATATATTTCTCGAATCTTTTTTTTATTTAATTCTTTTGGTAGCCTTTGATAACAGAAGACACCAACAAAATATTCCATCTTATTCGATGTCTTAGCTTATTGAGATTTCAAATTAAGATCGCAGCGCCACATTCCAAATAATAAGAACCACTTTTACAACCATTGCTATTGAATGTTAGAGTTAGGATCGACTCTTACAGTTTTTAGTGTTTTTTACTTTTTATGTGAATGTTAACCATGAATTGTGCTTGATAAATATTATAGTGTAGCCGCTGAAAAGATAAGAAGGATCACGTGAATGGCACGCACTCTTTGAATGTTCCTCTCTCCAATGTTACAAGTACGATTTACACCACTCAACAAAAACGTCGCATTTCCCTGTTCTCCCATAAACTCTATTTTTTATAAGTGTTCATTATTACACTTTTTTCCTCTACAGTTAAATGTCTTTTTTTAATCTTTTTCTTGGACGTGAAAGAGTGTTTCCATCCATATTATTTAAGGTAACACACGTAAATACAAAGCACAAATGAGTACAGTACAGTGTAAACAGTTCTTCATTTATTCCAGTTTAGAAGGCGTGGCTACGCCGCGCAGGCTATATAGATGCAGGCATTCACTGTTCACGCGTCCTTCAATTCTATCTTTTGAACGGCCGGACTATAGTGATAATGATAATCATACACAACTAAACAAGCACTACTTTGATAATACCTTTTAACATTGTTTGTAATTTCTCAGCAGAGGATGTATCGTTTATCTTGAAATGCTAATGACGAAAATAAACCTCCATAAGTTCAAAAAAATAATTATTTGTTGTTTGTTTTGATTTGTTTCCTTTGCAAATTTCTTCAAAAACTCAGGTTGAGTACCATCCGTTATCGGCGAAAAATTGAAATAATTAAGCTTTTTTCGACGTCGGATCCAATGTAGAAATTTTTGGAAAAATGTAGCTGTCAATAGGACCGTCGTCGAATCATCGGACTTTATATGCATGGGACCCCGCAGTGTTGCCACTAGCTGATGAAGGAATTATCGCGCAGTACTGCCAAAATAATCGAAATTATGTTACAATTTTCTTTATTTTGTTGTTTTGGAAAAAACTTCGTACTCATTCCAATGAATATATATATTCACATAAAAAAACAAAAAATAACACAAAAACTTAAATCTACATTAACTAGTATCAAAGAGAATGTCAACATCATCAACAATTTAATTTTTATGAAAATATTGCTATGATTTTTCAAAGCAGTTATATCTGCTTGGAATTCTGTATCACATACAATACATTTTGCACGAGAGGATTTTCCTTAAAAATATGTTCTTACCTTCAACAGATTTCAACCATCCTTTGAAATCAGGAATGCTTTCCCATTCATCCCTATATTTTTGAGGCCTATTCTCTCGCCTATTCACATTTTTGAACTATAATTTCTTAGATGATCTATCATCACGAACGTGTATTAAGCTGCATTTGCTGCTACTTGCCATATTTTTTTGAATTACTTCTGATACACAGTAAAATATTTGTCAATGAACTATTGAACAATTTACAAACCACAGCAGAAGACAAAAAAACACGGAAAACCCCGAACTGGCCCAAACTCCGTGCGTGGAGTTGTGTGGATTCCCCGCTCCATGAAGGAAGAGACAAGAGACCGACACACGTTTTCCGCTATTCCAAGTACGCTTTTATTCACGTAGACGGTGGTTGCCAAGAAGGGTCGACATTTATTGAATAAAATGAATTAATTAATTTTTTTTAAATGGTACCTCAAGAATAGAAGTTGAAACATCCCAGGACTAAAAATTATGTTACAATTATCGATTATGTTACACATTTCGTTTGACTTAATTTTGAGGAAAAACTATGTTACAATTCGATAATTATGTTACAAGTGGCCACACTGGGACCCCGGCTTTACACCACAACGGAGCTTCAAGGCTTCAAGGTCCTAAAAACTCCGAATACGGAACAAAGGCAATGCCGTCGAGTTCTTCTTCTGATTGTACTATTCTGTAACACAAGAAATCCACAGCCAACAGAACTTTACCACAGAACATCCATCAGAAGCGCAACTGAAGCGTTCCGACTTCCGACCGAATCGAAAGCTTGGCTTGTATATTGTCAACCTCGCACATTTGTGTTGTTAGGGTGTTATAACATTTTGGAACAATTATCAATGTCCTTGGGTTATTACTACTGATAAATTTTATTAATATCGGATGAAAGCGCAAGATCAGAGTAGTTTCAAACGTTCGTTCCTGCAAAATTCAGTTGATTACTCTAAAACTATTTGAACATCAAATAGCTGCCTACACCACTTTTATATCTACTTTTTTTTAAAGGTGCAAAAAACAGTAAGCCTATTCACTGAAATTATTTTGGTAATTATCCAAATTCTCCGTTTATATTTGTTGAGAATAAGGGAATGTAGATTGCTGATCAACGAAGTATTTAGACGAATTTGAGAGGGGAAATGTAAGTTCTGAATTATTTAGACCTTCCTAGGGTCGTATCTTCAAATGGAATTAAAACTGCCCCAATTTCAGTTCAGAGGCAGAAACGCTAAGTCTAGAAAGTTTACAAAGGTGTATCACTTGAACTGTATATCAATCGACAGTTTGAATTTACCGCCAAGAAATGACATTATACAAGCCAAGTTTTAAATCAAGGTTATGAAAAATTGACCCAAAAGATCAAAGGGACCGCCTTTAAGTTGCGCTTCTGTGTAGATAGGGTGTTCTGTTCTGTGACTTTACAGAACGGTAAACAGGAGAAAAAAAGTTGAAACTTTAAAACTAAAGTCCCTAATAAGATGCCAAGAAGTCCTGGTGACTCAACTGATTAGATTTTGTTCAGATTTTTGTGGCGAAAAAAACAATCGACGCTTTTGAAGGTTTCCCCTAGTTTTTCGATAGAGGGCGTTATTTTCCCATTTTTCAAATTTGATGACAAGTGTCAAGTTAATTGTCATATTGTCATGTCAGTTTGAAATTTTGATGTTTACGATGTTTTTATCGTGTTTATTTGTTGATTTCATTGCTTTTAAATATCGAAACGTTGTTACTGGTATCTCATTGGCTTCGTTCAGCGGTGCTCAACCGTTGAGTGATGTGCCAACGTGTTCGGCTGAACGGACCGCTGCACCATTGATCACTCGAAACCGTTGAGCAGCGGCTCAACACGTTTAGTGATTATTCTCAACGGTTGTGCACCGCTGAACGAAGCCATTGTCCACCCATTATCCTTTAGGTTGCGATCTCTTCTCGCTAGCCAATCAAATAAAAGTGGAAAAACCCGACTGCACATTATTTTCACTTAGTGCAAATTTAGCTTCAGACAAGACTGACAAGAGCGTGTTAGCGACATCTGTACATATTGTACGGAAACTTCCGAAAGATCAATTATCCACCAAAAATCAAGCAACCCAGATTTCGCCACTTTTATCCCAAACTTCTACAGGTATAAGAGACATCTTAGGTATAAGTAAACACACCAGGGTTTCCAGGCATCTTAGTCCCTAAGTACTAGTTGTTGTCACCGAAAAAAAAACTTTCTCTAATCGGATTTCTTCTATGTGGAATGACTCATTTTTCCTCCCACATATAAAACAAAAAAAGGAAATCGTGCATGTCTGATTCTGAAAGTGAGAGCGACTTCGAAGCCGTTTCCGAAAAAACAAGACTGATGGATGGTCATGTTGCAACGAACGGCAGTGGAAGTTCAGCTCCTACAGACATAAGACATAGTCAAGAAGTTCCACGAAAGAGAAAAAGGCTTTCGGAAACTGGTTCCAACGAAGAAAGATCCGACGATGAAGCGATTGGAGAGGAAGGGCATAGGGAAGTTGTGAATTGTCCGGGCCCACTACCAGATGAGGAGGAAGAATTGAAGTATGGAGCCAAACATGTTATCAAGCTGTTTGCCCCAGTTTCATTGTGCATGGTCGTTGTGGTTGCCACCATAAGAGCAGTGAACTTCTATTCGGTCAAGGATATGTACTTGTAAGATGCAGTACAATCTCAAATCTATTGTTTTTTCAGTAAAATTGTCTTTCAGGGTTTACACTCCTTTTCACGAAGAGAGTCCAGATTCAAGCACCAAAGCATGGAATGCTGCTGCAAATGCCTTGATTCTAATGACTGTGATAGTAGTCATGACTGTACTTTTGATTATATTGTACAAGTATAGGTGTTACAAAACGATTCATGGTTGGCTTATCATTTCTTCATTGATGCTGCTTTCCATATTTTCATATTTATACTTGGAGTGAGTTTATCTGCTATGTTCCTTGTGAATTTTTTTGGTAACGCTGCTTGTTTCAGGGAAATATTAAGAGCATATAACATTCCTATGGATTACCCAACTCTCTTATTGATAATGTGGAATTTTGGGGTCATGGGAATGATAGTAATTCATTGGCAAGGGCCTTTGATTCTTCAACAGGCCTATTTAATATTTGTAGCTGCATTGATGGCTTTAGTTTTTATCAAGTACCTTCCAGAATGGACTACATGGGCAGTACTAGCTGTTATCTCAGTTTGGGGTACTTCAGAAATATTTTCAGGTTCAATTATTTCATGACTCATTTCTAGATCTCATTGCTGTCCTCACGCCCAGAGGCCCACTCAGGATTCTAGTGGAAACTGCTCAAGAAAGGAACGAACAAATATTTCCAGCACTGATATATTCCTGTGAGTAGTTCTCATTATTTAACTGCTTGAATTGGCATGCTCTTTTGCAGCAACTTATATGTATGCCTATACCAGTATGGCAACAGGTGAAGAAGTACCAAATGTGAGAAGATCGAGGTCAGACAGTGAAGGTCATGGATTTACACAGGACTGGGTTGATAATCATGCTAGTCGAGCTGCTCAAAGACAATTAGAAGTTCACGACATACCTAGTGGACAACCTCGTACACAAATTCACCAAGATGAAGAAGAAGAACGTAAGGTTTCGTTATTTTCATATCTCTTATCTGTAGGTTTACCAGTATGAAGCTAGGCAGTGGCTGTTATTTTGTATACAGTGTTGTCTTTATATTGGGATTGTTTTAAATTCAGTGTCCGTCGCGCCATATAGTATAGACAGGAGAATAGCTGTTTTATTCCTTATTGTGAATAAAAAGTGTTTGCTAAATATCTGATGTTACTTCTTCTATAGTTTTGTATTCATTTTGTATAGACTTGAATGAAATGTTATATTTAAAAACTAATTTCTCTCTAAACATTTAGGTGGAGTAAAATTGGGACTGGGAGATTTCATCTTCTACAGTGTCCTAGTAGGAAAAGCATCCTCTTATGGTGATTGGAATACTACCCTAGCTTGTTTTGTTGCTATCCTCATAGTAAGTGAACAGGTTTTTCAAAAAAGTTGATAGTTTGTTAATAAGTATTTTTTATAGGGATTGTGCCTGACCTTGCTCCTACTGGCCATTTTCAAAAAGGCTCTACCAGCTCTGCCCATCTCCATCACGTTTGGTCTAATATTTTATTTTGCAACTAAAGAAATTGTTAGCCCTTTCACTGATAGTTTAGCTATTGACCAAGTGTTCATATAATTTCATTCTGTTCATTCATCTCTACCAAATAAGCCAATGATCGTCTTTTTACATTAAAGACTGTTTTACAAATATTGGATGTTTGTGAAAATATGTAATTTTAATTTATTATATAAATCTTACAATAAATTCATTATTTAAACTTTGTTTTCATCCTCTGCAGTATTATCGTTTACGCTGTAATCGATGATATCCACTAAACTTTTTTGATTTTGTGTCCATGGAATATAATTTCTTCGGTATGTCTCAAAGACTTTGGTACTCCCGCATTTTAGGCATTTCCATACTATATTTTTCTTTTTTATTCTAACTCTGCATGTGATACCAGCCAATAGAAGACACCTGCATTTTTTGCATATTGTTCTTTTTAAATCTATCTCCCTGGAAGGAAAGGCATCAAACATATGTTGCAAGTTTCATTGTACTTACCTACATTCTCTGGACTGTCTTCCTGGAAACATTCACCATGAGATTTGAATATAAAGATGAAGCAACGTTTGTAGACTCATTTTCTGTCAAGAGTAAATTGCTTATCTGAAAAGGTAGGTACATGAATAATATTCAATAGCAAACGAATCTTTTTTTACCTGGTATAAATAATTCATTCGCTGAAATCCATCCTTACCAGCACATCTTGGTCTGCTACTCATTTTGAATTAGTTCAAATGTATGATGATAGTAGTTCCAATGTTCCACTGAATTTTAAGGTTAAGTTATCAATGAACCTACAAAAAACGTAACCAAACCTTTATAACTATGGATTTTTCTTGGGCTATTTTATATCCTGAGGTTTATAAAGTGTGTAAAATGTTCCACATGGTAGAAATATCCCATCCACTGAAATATTACTATAAGCCACTACCAGAGTATTTACAAGATGGCCCAAAATGTGGCCTAGTTGCTTTGGCTATAATACTTGGTAGTCCTACTGAAGAGAGTGTTAAAATGCTATATGAATCAGCTAAGAAGCTCGGTTATACGAACAATGGCGAAATGTTCAGTACAGAAGAAATGGCCGATTTAGCAAAAATGCACCTAGATAAAAATGCAGAGATAGAAGTTTATAGTGGTGCATTGGATACGGACAAAATCAAGAATTTCCTACTTGATGGAGGACTGATGTTAGTACCGTATCCTTTTTTTGTTGAAACCCATGAATTTATAATTTGATATTTACCTTAATTGTTGAATAGATATGATACTGATAAAGATAACTCACCTGGTTTACATAAAGGACATAAAGCTCACTGGGCAGTCATCTCTGGTGGAATTTCAACAGTCCATGAATTTTATGTGCTAGCTAGACATGGTAAAGCTCGAAATGTTGCTATCTGGAAGATGAATCGTTTGTCTGAAAGTAACAGCCAGTTGTTAGAGTTTTCACCAGATAGAAAACTTCATGAAGTGGAATACAAACTACCTCGAGGTGGAATTTCTGGACCTCTTGGTTTAAATGAAAAGAGTATTTTGTTGAAATTGGTTGAGAAAAATGACATTCATAAATCATGCAGTTGATAAATTACTGTTTGATGCAATGGAGTGAATGTGCATATTATTGTAAATAATCCGACTATATTATCAAGGTAAATCCGTATAAGACAATGCTGGTCAGCACTTCTAGTGAATTGGACCTCAGCAGGTTTTCTGTGGTGGTAGTAGTAGTAGTCCATCTACTGAAAATGGAACCGTGTGCGTGTGAACCTTGTTACAGTACTACTGTCCAGTCCAACTGCTTTAAATTTACTCTGAAATATGTTCTATCACTGAGAACGCGAACAGACCCAATATTTGTTTTTATTTTCATGCAGTGAGCAGTGAAGTAGGAAGTAGTTCAGAAATCAGAAGTGAAGCTGTCATTCCTGTCATTGACTCTTCAGTGTTTTGTGTTCATTGAACTACTCCGCAGTGTTGCCATAACTCATGTATTCAAAACGTATTCATCTGTCCCCTCTCTCACGGCCAACCAAAAAGAGAAAATATGTTAGGGCTAATTTCGACTTGAAAAATAAAGAGCTTTACTCATGGCCTCATGGGATGTTTTTATGAATGAAATTTGAAATACTAACCAGGGTTATCAGTTAAAAAAATACATGTTGGATTCATCGTAATGGAATAATGAGAATAATTAAGAATTCAGCAATAACAAATTGGAATGAAAATACTTGACATAGTCAGTGGGCATACTTGAAGACTGGCGTTAAATCAAATCATCTTTCGAACAATCTGTTCAGGCCAGTCTCAAATTACCTACACAGTAGGTTTCGGCTGGCACCTGTCAGAAAACAACTACTCCCCTGGCTAATACCACGAAGGGCATTGCATTATATCCGACCAGGTGCCAGTGCAGGTTTCTTCACAGAAGTAAATCCTGCATTTGCTTTCGTCGATACAAATGAAGGAATTGATTTTCAATTATAGGGACGGACACACTTGCAGACCGGTTTCGGGCTATTTGGCCACTCGTCAGTGCAAGGCAGTGCCATCATCAACATAATGTCGATGATTTCCCATAA
The DNA here is from genome assembly GCA_032362365.1 of Zygogramma bicolorata. Lineage (NCBI taxonomy): Eukaryota > Metazoa > Arthropoda > Insecta > Coleoptera > Chrysomelidae > Zygogramma > Zygogramma bicolorata. The sequence goes on from JAVJAQ010001619.1 coordinate 1,309,156, forward strand.
TTAAAAATCAAACTCCCACACGAGTATCAAGCCCCGGCCAAAGCTGATGCGAACAACGAAGTTATTACGCCATCTACCAATGGACGAGGTATTCCAAAAGCAAACCGAATTCGCCCATTCCTCCTGCGAGGAAAATGTAAAAACACTTGACATAGTCAGTGGGCATACTTGAAGACTGGCGTTAAATCAAATCATCTTTCGAACAATCTGTTCAGGCCAGTCTCAAATTACCTACACAGTAGGTTTCGGCTGGCACCTGTCAGAAAACAACTACTCCCCTGGCTAATACCACGAAGGGCATTGCATTATATCCGACCAGGTGCCAGTGCAGGTTTCTTCACAGAAGTAAATCCTGCATTTGCTTTCGTCGATACAAATGAAGGAATTGATTTTCAATTATAGCAATTATAGGGACGGACACACTTGCAGACCGGTTTCGGGCTATTTGGCCACTCGTCAGTGCAAGGCAGTGCCATCATCAACATAAAGTCGATGATTTCCCATAATTAAAAATCAAACTCCCACACGAGTATCAAGCCCCGGCCAAAGCTGATGCGAACAACGAAGTTATTACGCCATCTACCAATGGACGAGGTATTCCAAAAGCAAACCGAATTCGCCCATTCCTCCTGCGAGGAAAATGTAAAAACACTTGACATAGTCAGTGGGCATACTTGAAGACTGGCGTTAAATCAAATCATCTTTCGAACAATCTGTTCAGGCCAGTCTCAAATTACCTACACAGTAGGTTTCGGCTGGCACCTGTCAGAAAACAACTACTCCCCTGGCTAATACCACGAAGGGCATTGCATTATATCCGACCAGGTGCCAGTGCAGGTTTCTTCACAGAAGTAAATCCTGCATTTGCTTTCGTCGATACAAATGAAGGAATTGATTTTCAATTATAGGGACGGACACACTTGCAGACCGGTTTCGGGCTATTTGGCCACTCGTCAGTGCAAGGCAGTGCCATCATCAACATAAAGTCGATGATTTCCCATAATTAAAAATCAAACTCCCACACGAGTATCAAGCCCCGGCCAAAGCTGATGCGAACAACGAAGTTATTACGCCATCTACCAATGGACGAGGTATTCCAAAAGCAAACCGAATTCGCCCATTCCTCCTGCGAGGAAAATGTAAAAACACTTGACATAGTCAGTGGGCATACTTGAAGACTGGCGTTAAATCAAATCATCTTTCGAACAATCTGTTCAGGCCAGTCTCAAATTACCTACACAGTAGGTTTCGGCTGGCACCTGTCAGAAAACAACTACTCCCCTGGCTAATACCACGAAGGGCATTGCATTATATCCGACCTACTGTGTAGGTAATTTGAGACTGGCCTGAACAGATTGTTCGAAAGATGATTTGATTTAACGCCAGTCTTCAAGTATGCCCACTGACTATGTCAAGTGTTTTTACATTTTCCTCGCAGGAGGAATGGGCGAATTCGGTTTGCTTTTGGAATACCTCGTCCATTGGTAGATGGCGTAATAACTTCGTTGTTCGCATCAGCTTTGGCCGGGGCTTGATACTCGTGTGGGAGTTTGATTTTTAATTATGGGAAATCATCGACTTTATGTTGATGATGGCACTGCCTTGCACTGACGAGTGGCCAAATAGCCCGAAACCGGTCTGCAAGTGTGTCCGTCCCTATAATTGAAAATCAATTCCTTCATTTGTATCGACGAAAGCAAATGCAGGATTTACTTCTGTGAAGAAACCTGCACTGGCACCTGGTCGGATATAATGCAATGCCCTTCGTGGTATTAGCCAGGGGAGTAGTTGTTTTCTGACAGGTGCCAGCCGAAACCTACTGTGTAGGTAATTTGAGACTGGCCTGAACAGATTGTTCGAAAGATGATTTGATTTAACGCCAGTCTTCAAGTATGCCCACTGACTATGTCAAGTGTTTTTACATTTTCCTCGCAGGAGGAATGGGCGAATTCGGTTTGCTTTTGGAATACCTCGTCCATTGGTAGATGGCGTAATAACTTCGTTGTTCGCATCAGCTTTGGCCAGGGCTTGATACTCGTGTGGGAGTTTGATTTTTAATTATGGGAAATCATCGACTTTATGTTGATGATGGCACTGCCTTGCACTGACGAGTGGCCAAATAGCCCGAAACCGGTCTGCAAGTGTGTCCGTCCCTATAATTGAAAATCAATTCCTTCATTTGTATCGACGAAAGCAAATGCAGGATTTACTTCTGTGAAGAAACCTGCACTGGCACCTGGTCGGATATAATGCAATGCCCTTCGTGGTATTAGCCAGGGGAGTAGTTGTTTCCTGACAGGTGCCAGCCGAAACCTACTGTGTAGGTAATTTGAGACTGGCCTGAACAGATTGTTCGAAAGATGATTTGGAATGAAAATTCTATATAACAATGGCGGGAGTGTATAGTTTCAGTCTGAATTGGTCTATTTTTAATTGAATTATGGATGCATATTCTAACTTTTGTCTATATTTCGTTTTGAATGAAGGATTCCATTAATGGTATCCGTTTTCAAGCTGTTTCTTGTTAATGTTTTTCTGCAAAAAATCTCTCTACAGCTCTATAATTTCGTCTTGACGTTCACTGAGCTATCCGGAAAATATTTTCTCTCATAGAAGCCTCGTTTAGTATCAAACCGGATGCCAATAGAGTAATTAGAACTTAGAACACTTGTCAACCAGACAGGAAAACGGAACACGGCCTAATTCTGTGGTTTGACAGTTGAGTTGTTTCATTTGAAATTTGACAACGACAACAAAAAAGTTACAATGACAGAACACTATTTGTTCACGTCATCCTTAAGTTTTTGAAAATTATGTTCATTCTCTACATTTCACTATTTTGTTGCATAAACTCGATTCTAGCATGGGATTCTGAACAGCTAGAAGTATTTGATGCCGTAGATGAAGTGAAACAAAATTTTTATCAACTCCTGAACGTTTCAAAGGTAAGTTAAATATTTTTGCAAAACGTATTTTGTTTTAACTGTTTTAATATTTTTCAGGATGCCACAAATTCTGAAATTAAATCTGCATTCAGGGCTCTTTCCCTCAAGTTGCACCCTGATAAGAATAAAGATATTGATACATCAGAGCAGTTTCGTAACTTAGTTTCAGTTTATGAAGTACTTCGAAGTGTGACTAAAAGAAAGTATTATGATGAAGTTCTCATCAAAGGCTTGCCAAACTGGCGTTCGGGATTGTTTTATTATAGATTTGTTAGAAAAATGGGTATTTCTGAAGTCATTGGCATATTATTTGTTATTATTTCAATAGGACAATATCTTGTGAATTGGGGAGTATATTTGGAAAGACACTTGACTGTTGTAAGTGAATTGATGTCTATGTATTTCTTCACATCGAATTTATCTAATGAATTTGGGCAATGATTTTAGCAAGATAGAAAGAGAAAACCAAGCAGGAGAGGAAAAGTAGAAGAACCTGAAATAATAATACCAAAACCTTCTCTTCTTGATACACTTCCTATACAAATTCCTCGCCTTATATGGTACATGATAATATCTCTTCCTGCTGCCTTTGGATTCATCAAAACTGCTGTTGAACAGAAAATTGAGGAAGTCAAGAGAGTTCCAACTCCAGAGCCTGAAGAGCCTGTCAGAATAAAAACTATAAGAAAACGAAATAAATTCGTAGTACCAGAAGGCCCTAACTTTGAAACTCAGTTGACAACTTCTAACAAATCTTCCAGCGAATCTGTTGCATCTCCTCTTGTCTCTGGAGGCCTGTGGACAGATGATGATCTTGCTGAGTTGATACACTTAGTGAACAAATTCCCACAGGGTTCATCTAGAAGGTGGGAAAAAATTGCTGAAGCACTATGTCGGTCTGTACCTGAAGTAACGTATATGGCAAATAAAATGAAAGAAAATGGATACAGGCTGCCATCAGAACAAGAAGAGGTACAAGAAATCAAAATTAAACAAAAAACGAAGAAAGAAATTGATTTAGGTGATGCAGTTCTAAAATGGAGTCAAGACCAACAGAAAGCTTTGGAGGATGCTTTACTCAAATTTCCTAAAGGATGTACAGATAGGTGGGATAGGATAGCTGAACATGTTCCTGAAAAGTCAAAGGTATGCAACTGACACATCAAGATTCTAATTGTTTATTACCGACTGCTTTTCATTTCTTTTTTTTCAAATATTTTTCAATCAGAAATTGTGTGATCATTCAAGTATATATTTACACCAAGCTATAGACTAGATTTCTAATTTTTAGGAAGAATGTATGATGAGGTTCAGATATCTTGCTGAGGATTTGAAGAAACGAAAAACTTCTGACAAGACAGAAAGTGATATACCAAATAAGCTAAGTGAAGAAGCTACTTGAATATTGGAATGTTGAAATTTTACTAAGCCAATCACTGAAAAAATAAAAAAATTTATTTATGTTGAAAATGAGTTTATCACCTACCTATTCCACATATTTGAGTTATTATTGTGAAAAACCAATAATGGAAACTGATAGTGATTATTCCTACTATAGTGAAAAGGAATTGATAGCCAGAAGTCAGTCATAAAAGGAAGTATCGATTAAGAATCACTTTTGAAAAAGGCTTTCATACTTGTGAAGAACCTTGAAAATATGTATTGTTACGATTTATCCTTGGGTTCAAGGTTCAATGATAAAAACACCAAACAACACTGAACTTCTTTTATTATAACTCACTATCACAATACAATACAAAACAATCACTTAAATCGCTCCGATAACTTTCCAATGCTCGGTACTAAAACTCTCTGTACTAAAAATTCTCCGTTATACAAATTCTACACGTCGACTACTTGCACCTAGCAATAACAAAATTCTCTCCACTTAGCTCTACTAAATTTGTTCCACGTAGCTCTGAATACAAACTTCCGAATAACCAACTCTCTGACTAACTAACTCTGCCCGCGACGAAGCCTCTCTCGTATATATACCTGCGTACCTATCGAGAATCCTCGAGAGAAGCCCCGATGACGTGTCTCGAATTCTCCAACAGTTCCTGGAAAATGATGTTCGCTACGACGAGATCCCTCATCTGCGTTTACGATCTCGTCAGGGCCGGCGCTAGGTGATTCGTAACAGTATAATGAAAGCACCAACCAAAATTTTGACCAGAATCACCATCACCAGGTTGGTGATGGCTCTGTCAGCTTAGCTTAACTATGTCGAAGAAATTGGAATACAAGATTAATCTACACATAAATTTATGAATTTTGTCTCATCAAAAAGTATTTGATCCCACCCAAATAGAAATGTGGGTACAATCATCACTATTTCTAAACCAAACCAGGGTCACTCTGTGACTGACAGCTATTAACAAATAACATTGCTTTCCATTCTAGCTAAAAATCTAGAAAAAAAAATAAAAACTGCATCCCACAGATTGTAGAAGAGAATTCCTCGATTTGGATTTAGAAACTCCACTTCAACAATTCATCCACTCTTAGTACGGGGTAATGACTGTTTGAACATCATTATTTTGTGGTGGATATTTTCTTCATAAATATATGGGTTTTTAACCTACCACAATAAAATTCCAACGGCAAAACTCAAAACACAGCTGCCATTTTTCGTACATCGAGAAAGATTCTGATAGTATTTTGCTTGAGGGGCCTCTATTCAAATTGCACAAACTAGGATATCCTCCTTCCATCTTGTTTGTGATCAGAAATCATTTTTAGGATAGAAAACTGCGTGAAAGACGAGATTTGATAAGCAATACAAAAGGAAATTTAATGAACAACAAAATCAATACAATATTGAATTATAGAACTGTTAATGTAGACCATGAAATTTTACTGGTAAAATTAGAAATAATGGGATTCAGAGGCAATATTTTCAATGTCTTGAAATCATATCTACTAGGGAGACGTCAATTTGTTGCAGCCACTGAAGGAGTTCAAGAGTACAAATCAAAATGGATGACAGTTGAACGTGGAGAACCTCAAGGATCGATTTTATTTCTCTTGTATACCAATGATTTGCCACAAGCAGTATCTCAAATGGTGAATATGTTTGCTGATGATAATTCATTAATAATACGGAAACAATCCACTGACAATTTGTTAGAAACAATTCCTGGAACCCTAGAAATTCTGGAAAATGGTATAATGCAAATACTTTCAAATTGTATTCCAAAATCAAGTGCTATCGAGTTCAGTTTTAAAAAGGAAATGACACTGAAAATTACCCATAAGAATAAAACAATTGAAACATGTCAACATACAAAATTTCTTGGTATTGAAATTGTTGCCCAGCTAAATTGGAAAGAACATATTAACAGCTTGACAAAGAAACTTCGGTCATTTACATTTACAACCAAAATGCAGCCATCAAAGCATATTACGCTTATATATATTCAAGAATGAAGTATGGAATTATATTATGGGGAAATTCTGTTGAAATTACCAGAATTATCAAATTACAAAAATCCTGCATAAGAAGTATCTTTCACCTTGAAAGAAGAGGCAGTTGCAAGGAAGTCTTCAAAGGAACAGGGAATATTCACTCTGCCATGTATATACATATATGAATGTGCATATTTTGCAACGAAAAATTATGAAAAATTCATGAAGAAATATGAAACAGTGAATCTTCACAACACCAGATATACAAAACTTAAATTACAACAAACACGATATGCCCAAGTTCAGAAAAATGTTGTTAATTAAGTTTTAAGAATTTTGAACAATGTTCCCGAAGAATTCAAAAAACTGCAAAAAAAACAATTCAAACTGAAATTCAAGCAGTATTTATCAGAAAAAGCATTTTATTGTGTTTTAGATTTTTTTTTAATTCATTTATGCATATTCGTTCCACACTGTAAAGTATTATGGAATAAAGTGATTATTATTATTATTCCTATCGGAATATAAACCTAAAAAAATTACTAGTGTTATTGCTGATCGCAATAACTCTCACCCAAAACAAAATAGATTTGAGCATTGATAGCAAACAAAATATTCATGGGGAAAATTCTCAAGAAAAAAACATTGAAATTACACAAGTTCACTTTATTATTATGTATACAGGTATGTATAAACAATACTATTTCAAACGTTATTGCGCTTATACAACAGTAACTCTACACTACTGTTATACAATCAAACATCGAAACTATGAGATGAACGTTCTATTGTTCAGCGTGAAAAATAATAGTCGAGAACAATCATTATAAGTCGTAGTAGGGAACATGAGGAGGAATACTAAGCACTCTGTTGTAAACAGGAAAAAAGCCAAGAATAATTTCCTCATAACTATGGGTAATATTTCAACTCTGATTTGTCACTCAGAGAAATTAAATGACTTGAATGTTAATAGCGAAACACAGCGATACAATTCAAAGAAGTTTATGGAATTCGTTTTCATGGATGAAATTTGAAAATGATTGTTTTTTTAACAAAAATTGTGATTTGTATTGAGAAATTCATTCAGCTGTTATCGAAACAACAATTTTGAATCAAACCTAATACATATTGTTTCTATCAGGAATGTAATTCGAAACAAACCACTGATAACACTGAAAATTAAAATCTCTCATCTCGAAAAGTCCCGTACTTTTAAATTTTTCGAAGAGGGGCTCAGATTATTGATATCAGTATCAAATACAATTATTAGGCGTGCCTCGAAATCATATTTTCCACATGACTAAGGAAGCACCTAATAACTGAAAAACTCAAATCTGTCATGATCAGAAGTATCAGACAAATTTCACCAAGGAAATAGAACGAACATCTGCGCTAAGTTGGAATGAGCTGCTTCAAATCACAGTTGCATGGCTCTTTGTAAAATTTAACGGTATATCCAAACATTTTGCCTAAATGTTCAATCACAGTTCCAAAAACATTACTCTCAATGTAAAAACTAGCAGAATTATTTGAGAGCAAAATAATTGAATGAAAAAACTTGTTCGCTTCAGATCCTGTATCGAATTGTGTATATCAATTCACTCTGTATCTGCCATTTTTAATCCAAACTACTTGGCAAGTAGGATGCTGATGAATTATGTTTTTCTTTCATTTAACAATTTTGCTCTCAACAACAATTCATCAATTTGGAATTTTTTTCAAGTATCATGAATTCCTATTTAATTACAACTTTATATTATTTTATCAATGGGTCTATTGATCTCATTAAATTTTTTGTCTAATGATCCTTTGCTACCTTAAATTCAATTCGCGTTATAAAGCGTGTATTCGTTTTCATAAAAACTCATTTGATACAGAATACTAATAAACAGGAGAGTGACCCCTAAAATAATGTCATTTCTAATGATTTCATACATCTCCAGTTCTTTATAAAAATTCATCATCTCGTCCATATTTGCAGCACTTTATATATAGGCCTTTCGAATCCGAAATTTACTATTTCAACTGGTAGATAGAATCCTGAGAAATTTAATATTCACCACACAAGTAGCAGTTTCTTGAATCAAGTCATCAACACATGTGTGAGAACAGTCCGAATAAATTTATATGAAATTTCAATCAATTGGCAAAGAAATCAAGTGTGACAACTCTAATGAAATGGATATTTCATTCCTCAAAACTGTTTATCGAACACGTCAATAATCAAAATGTCAATGAATAAAAAGTTTTAAATTACCCGATGTGTGGATAGTGATCTATTGTACGAAAAAACTTCAGTTAAGGAAATTAGTTAATTTTTCAATATTATTTCCTTGAATTCTACAAATTTATCAAATATATTATACATAAATGTAATTCGTATCTCTCGCAACAAGTTTTTAACTTCGCGGGTATAATTGAACTGTTTATTCAACTTTTTACAAATTGATGTATATGCTCTTTTTTATGAATTTTGAATAAACTTTATTATTATTCAACAAATGAAGATACCTGCTACTTAAATTTTTTTCGAAAATTACCATGCCTAGTTTATGAGATACTTGTTAAATAAATCGTACTGCATAAAAATTATTCAATAGATTTTTAAAATCTGCCAAATATAAAAAACATTGTTTTTTTATTATATGACAGGTAGAGAGTCGGTTTTTATTAGGATTTTTCGTGGATGATTTCTGCATATCATTCACACGTTCAGATTGAGCATATGTTTAGCAAGTAGCAATCTGAAATGTGTTTCTTTGAATAGCTGAAGAACATTCTCCAAAGCAGATATTCTGTGTACAGAGTTAAATACAACATATTCAATATTTTTCTGTTACAAAATAATATATTAGTGAGAAACGATATTATTTACAAACTTTCCTCAACTTTTCTTCAAAGGATCAAGTTGAACATAATAGCAGAATTTGAAACATTTCACCCATCTCATATGTGACTTTTTCCTACGAACTGTTTGTTGTCGAGGTGTGAAGGTAATATTTTAGGAAGGTTACTTAAGGATCATAGAACTAGATACGATTATACAAAAGCAATTTTGCTGACAGGAACGCGAATGTACTTGCAGTATTTTCACTACTGAAGCAATACCATTCCAAATAATTACAACGGTATTGAAAAACCACAAATTATAAACGGAAAATCGTAACTGTAATTGAATAGGAATATTATACATATAAATTTGATATCACATAATGAATTCAATAAACTCTCCAAGAAATTAAATAAAATTGATGCTTACGTATATTCTATATTCTACATCTGAATCTTAGTACCTAATAAAACTGATATTCATTAATACGCAAGCTGCATATTACTTTCATGGCATAGCCACATATAATGTGCCTATTCTAAATAAAATTGATCTTTTATCGAACAAGTACATGGAAAACTAAGTTTGGGTGAACTGTAAAAAACCAAATTACCAAGCGACAATTCAAATGCAGTCGAATATGAATCATTGAATAAATTCGGTGATATCGAGGGCAAACAAACATATCAAGGAATTCTTCCCTAGTATCACCCGAATTCCTTGCTATTTTTTTTTGATATTATCACCCTTTGCTGTAGAGTCATACTTGAAGCACATTCAATTTCTCTCTTAGTTCCTGCACAGATTAAATAATCAGTTCACCCATTCATTCACATACTGTCTCGATAAAATCAAATTACACAATACAACTCTTACACGGTATAAAAAAGTTTGATATCATGTTGATAAAAAATTATGAAGCATACTCGTTATGATTCAACAACATACTACAAACTATATCACATATACAGAGTATTCTTTAAATAAGAGTCTTTGATTTGTTAGTTCTTGAGCCTTGAAAGGTTGTATTGTCAACTTTTAAGTTCACCAGAATGGTCAATTTCATAAACGGAAGGTGAATAATAATGGGATTCATTCAGATTTTGGAAATATTGATCACCGATTTATCAAGCAATATTCAAGTTGCAAAATAATATAAATTGTTGGAAACATTTCCAAGAACTTCCGTAGGGTTATAAGTCATTTTCCGAGGGTTCGAAGGACGTAATCTCTATCGCAAGACTGAAATCCAGAATCTCCTTAGCAATATAATAATAATAATAATTATGCATACGAGTATAAAGGAGTTCTTCAGGAAAACAAATTCAGTAACAGTAAAAGTCTTCATTCCCAATGAATACTTCAAGAAAATCAATAGGTCGCCCAGATTGCTAAGACAAGAACATTAGCAGTCTCTTGGCTCTGTCATCTGGGCGCACTCGTAAGACAGGAGGAAATATACAAAAACGTTACATGAAGAAAGACGAATTACTAGAGATGCGTTTTATTCTTGCAACAGGTCAATAAAAGCATTTTCTTTCTGTACTTCTCGTATTATTGATCAATATTACGAAATTTGAATTATATTTCTCTACTTCAAGAATAAGGTACATTAAATTTAGCTGAAATATTGCCGTTGCATATGCGAATTTACATTACAATTGAAATATGCTATAAATCGGTAGAACGAAGGTTCAATTTTTAAAAAATTCGAAGTTTCGAAAAATATCTGAAATAACCTGTCTTTCGAGATCTATTTTAAAATTGTCGAACTTTACAGAATAAGAACAGCACGTGCGAACTAAAATGGGACGGGACACACTTTCACTTATTTCTCAAGCAAAAAAACAACTGCAAAATGATCCTTCTTCAATTATATTCATAATCGAAGGAACCTCTCAGACTGCGAATTTCATGTATGACATTATATACAAGACTTTCTTGGAAATAAAGATAAAACAACAGACTACCGTTCTACGAAACTGACCAATCCCTATGAAAAATCAAAACGTCTGGGTGACCCCGTATAGTGACTAGAAGCGACAAAGATTTTTTGCACCGTTTGCGTTTTTTTTTGGAGACACGGAAGCGAAGCGGCAACTGGGGAAGAGGGGGGAGGGAGGAGTAAAACGATCCGGTAGATCGCAGAGTACCTACGTACGTCCGTCGGTGCGGCGGCAGTGTGGATATGGCGAATGGATTCAGTGCATTTCGGCGGTGGCTAGAGGCACGCCGACAAGCGCCACCGTGATAGTTTTCACGTGCGTTTGCCAAGTCGAACTGAGCTGGAAGAACTTCACGCCGCCGAATTCCACGCCGTCTATATAGACTAAAACAAAAGGCGTTCGTGTTGAATGCTCGAGCATTGGTTTTCAATTTCATCACAGGTGGAAAGCAATCAAAACGATTTCATAAAATTATGCGGTGATTTGAATTGCTTGAAATTTTCGGGCTTCTGAGCCGTGGTCCGCAGATTTTTAGGCCTGTCGTTTCGTCTGCATCTGCGGCAGACATTCTCAAAGGCGATGCGGCAATAGTCGAAGTGTCCTTCTCTGCTGCGAGGCTTTTGATTTGATGTTTTGCAGCAGAGAAGGAAACTTCGACTATTGCCGCATCGCCTTTGAGAATGTCTGCCGCAGATGCAGACGAAACGACAGGCCTAAAAATCTGCGGACCACGGCTCAGAAGCCCGAAAATTTCTGACAATTTATCAGTTGCCGGCCGTGAAATTCTACAATATTTGATTGTGGTAAATTTCAACTCGAGTGTACTCACGATATTCAAAAGGGATGTTGACTGATACTCAATTTACAGAACTGGGAAACAAAATAAAATGAGGTGTTAATACTACCGAAAATCGGAAAAAAACCCAAGGAGTTATTGAATGTTGAAGTTTATTATATAATCTAATGTACAAAGCACAAAATATCGATTGTGGAGAGCTTTGTCCAATATTAATCATACTCTATCGAGATTGGGTATCAAAACCCAGTCAACTTTCATTTCCTGCTTCTATAATGAGTTTATTCAATTATGAAAAATGTAAATGTGACGTGCCAGAAGAGTGAATGTTTTCAATTATAAAAGATATAGTCAGCATCCCTATTAATAATAGAAGAGTAGAAGAGAAGAGTATACTCAACTTGAAACTTTTTCATTATTATTATTATTATTCTCTGTTGGATTTTTAGTGTCTTTTTCATTTCATTATATTTTTCCCATTCCATCTTTCCTGATTATTTCCCCCAATAATCGATGAAAAAGTTGAAGGCTAGACTTCTTTTCCAGATTTTTACAGCAATTAATTGCAGTAGACCTTTTAACCGATTAAACCCAAAATAACCTAAATTTCAAAAATCATGGATGTGCAGCACACATCTTGACATTAAACTTGGTGCACTGCAATATTTTATAATTCCGTTCAATTAAACTTACTAGTTCCAAGTATTCAGATGGATTTATATAGAAAGACATTAGCAAGTTTAGTAACAGAAAACAAATTATGTACTTTAGTCACGTTCAAAAAGGCAAGATAACTCACTTTTAGAACCTCTAATTTCGTATATAAATATACATGTGCTATTCAATCATTGTGTTGAGTAAAGTTTTCACAGGATTAGATTTTCATGAAGTAACGTAAAAATTTAGATCATAAGTCTTACCTTTCATTAGAGTATTATGTGAAGCTCGAGCAGAACATATCAGCCTTGAAACCCCCTCCACATTTTGACTACGAGGTTCGGATTCCTTTTCTTTCTCCTTTTTCTTGCCCAATCTCATAACTGAAAAAGTAATAGTGAATTTACGAATGTAGAGATTCCCAAACTGCTTTATGAGTGTTAGGTTAGAAGCAAGTTGGAATATGGTGTCTTGATCACAAACTATATGCTTATAAAATAAGTGAAAAGTGTTGAAGGTGAAATTCTCAAATATCTTAAATAGTTGAGGAAAAATCATACAAATCTTTCAATTACTCCATATCGTTTAATGAGATTCAATTGTCTCAACACAAACACAGATGTTTGGTTGCTCTCTGCCAGCGTGTTACAAAAATCAAACTGTTGTTTAAAAGCCCTTGGGTTCGTTCACTAGAATTTGTACTATCAATTAGAGTGCATTGCCTGGTTTTAGGAAAGTTCGTTGTATATGATAAAATTGAGGCACACTATTGACTAATTGATTTTTTTAAAGTTTATCTGCTGAAAATCACTACAATAAATTACTTTCTCTTCTGGAATTTGTTTATTCCTTATCAACGAATATCACGTTACTTCTGGCGCCCAACGTGGGGCGAACATCACGTTACAACGCTGCCTTCATTGAAAGATGACTTACATAATGCTTTCATTCGTCTCAAAAGTCCATGCTAGTTACAGAAAATAATGAATTCTTTTGAACTGCGTCATGTAATGCAAGTCGTCTTAGGGTATGTGACGCCATATACTCTGAAGAAAACTGCTTCTCGCACAGGAGATGTGTTGTAATTTGGTCACTTCGAATCTCATCGAAACAGTCTACCCCAGAGAAGAAATGATCGGTAAATATATTCCAGGATGAGGTGGGGAATTATATTTAAAGGAAATTCTGTTGAAATTGCCAGAAGTTTCAAAATACAAACTCTTGCATGAGAAGTATATTCACTTTAAAACAAGAGACAGTTGCAGAGAAGTCTTCAAGAAACGACGAATACTCACTCTGCCATGTATAATATACATATATGAGTGCGCACATTTTGCAATGAAAAATTATGAAGAATTTATGAAGAAATATGAAACGAAGTTTTTTCAACAGATATTCAAAACTTAAATTAACACAAACACGATATGTCCAGGTACAGAAGAATGTTGTTAATCAAGTTTTAAGAATTTTGAACAATGTTCCTAAAAAAATTCAGAAAACTGCCAAAAACCAATTCAAACTCAAGTTCAAACAATACTTAAAAGATAAAGCATTTTATTGTGTTTGAGATTTTTATCACCAATTATTGGTATATTTTACAGATTAAGAGTTTTTCTGTCACTGAAATATTTGAAAATTATATACTTGATTTATTCGAACCTACAATATTTAATATCTGTTTAGGGTATTGCATCAAAATCAGCAATGAAAGCCTTGAAATGTTCACAAAACAAGATTATTATATTTGAATGACCCTAAAAATGCATTTAAATTCTATACAATACAATAAAATAAAAGCCAGTTACGAAACTTTTAGGATTAAATATTGATGAAAAATTGTCATTGAATAAACATATTGAACATTTACGACGCACTCTCCCCGATAATTGGTATCTTTTTCAAAATAAGACACCATCTCTCTCTCTCTATGTTATTGGCCTTTGCTTCCTCCAAGGCGCATTCAGCCATATTCCTCATAAATACCTGATGAATATTTACCATTGCCTTATAAATTCAAAATTACAATATTTGATAGCTATTTGGGGTTCAGCCAATATTTCCCTCATCAAGCCACTACAGAAATTGCAGAATAAAACAATAAAACGTATTTTCAAACTTAATTTTCAATTTGTCAAGAACAAAATGAAATCATCTAATTTAAATTTTCGTGAAGTCAATGATTTTCATCTGCATAATACCCGTCAGAACACAGCCTTGAGATCCTGTAATTCCAAACCAGTTTTGGGCAGAAGTCTATTCTTCATAATGGAATTAATATTGACAATCCAATTCCAAAAAACTTGAAAAAAAAATAAAAAGCAGAATCTTATTCTAGAAACATTTGAAGAGATATTTATTGAATTTGATTTAAAAAATATAAAGGTGATATTCCTGATTCAATCATTTGTTGATGATACTAGTTAAATTGGTATTTATTATAACTCAACTTATATTTTTGAGTTTGTTTTTAATCAAGATATGTTTGTCGTATCCCTGTTATAAACTGTAAGGTTTCTTGGGATAATAAAGTGTTAATAATAAAATGTATTTACAAATCGCCTTTCCGAGAATCAACGAGCAAATTTTATAAACCCAGAAACCTCTCAGACATTGACTCATTATTCAAATTGAAAAAAACATTCTCTTTCATGTCATTATTTCTGTTAGCCATAATCATCTCACTAGACAACAGCATCATTTGAAAATTTCGAATGTAACATTGGAAAAAAATTGTTATACTTCACCGAAATCAAAGTTCAATAGTCTGCCCGAATACCTAAAAAAATGTCAATCATATCAAAAAATTCACAAAAGATACATAGGTAATTGATACTATATATCGATAAAAGATATGTAATCTGATCCAAGTGATTTTTTTTGTTTGCTTTTATTTGCTTTTGTTAAACTGATATTTGTTCCTTATAGTTTCTTGGAATTAATGAATTATTATTTTTTTATACATATTCTAGTTCCGCACTGTAAAGCATTATGGAATAAAGTGATTATTATCAAATCAATCAATTCGCACTCACTCTTCTGCTTCTTCTCCTTATTCGCCAGGTGCATGGTGAAGTTGAGACCGGAGGCGGCCGTCGGCGACGCCTGCAATCCCCTGAACGCTGCCTTGAGAGACGTCTTGCCGCCGTCCTGCTTCGCCTTGTCTTTGTCCGCCTTGACGGTGGCGTCGGCCGGCCTCCCCGCCAGCTGCCAATAGTCGACGTGCAGCTCGAGCGGCTCCCAGGGCGCGTCACGCGCGTGCACGTTCGGCGACGAGGGCGGGGTCAGGGAGGGCGCTGAGGGCGGGCTCGAGCACATCGGGTCGTCGAGGTCGACGGACGCGGACTGCGATTGGTCCGCGGGGCCTACTCGGACCTCCTGATGAAAAAAAGAATGTTTGTGGATGTTTGTTTATTGAGAATCACATCGCATGACGGGCGGGGACCAATACAGTTAGGGCCAATTTTGCCCCTGAATGCCTAGAATGCATTTCGAAATAACAATAATCTTTTTCTACTCCCACTATTTCAAACCGTTCATTACGTATTTGACAGCTGTTAGGTAATGGCTCATTTAGAATATGTGTGTATTCTAAATTGATGGCGGCCGCTTACGAGAGTTTTTTTTTTGTAAAATGGTGGGATATGTAACAATTAAACTTATGAATTTGTTCTCATGACTACATTCAATTGTCCAAAATCGAAATTATCGGGAGTAATTACACAAGTGCTTCAAAATTACCGATAATTTTCCTATCAGAGCATGTTGTCTTAAAACTGCATGAGTTTATTTTCATAATTTGTCGAAGGAGTCAGTTTTTTTACTGACAACAAGCTTGAATGGAAAATTATCAGGTTTATTTTGATGCACGAGTGTAATTCGGTAGAACATTTCCGGAGTTAAAACAACGACGTTTAAAATTCAGTATTTATGCCTGTCAAGATGACAAATGTACATTTTAACAATCGTTACTATAGATACACGGACCGAACGGGTATTTTTCGATACCTACCGGGTATTTACCAGCCCGAAAATGTCCCGCTGGGAATTTATCGCTGTAATTGATCGAAAATGTCCCGCTTCATATGGGATTTTTAACATACGATGGAAATATTCTGTGAAATTCAATTAAAAATCATAATATGAGGAAATTTATTGTTACTGAACCTAGTTATAGTCATTAATCGACAAGCAGTTATTTTAGATAGTTGCTCTCTCGTCGACCATAAAACTACACAGCACCATTAATTACCGTAAATTACCGCCCAAGCATGGCGGGAGTAGAAAAAGTACAGTACGCAACTCGAGAATAAGGCCAATAACCTACACTCGCGAAGTACAGCACTCGGCTAACGCCTAGTGCTCACAATTTTTCGCTCGTGGGTAATAATGGGCTACTTATCCTTCTCGTTACGTAAAATACTATTATTCAATAATGTTTGTTTACTATTTTGTAAAGTACAGAATTCAAATAGTTCATCTCAAATTCAAATTGATATGTAAACAAACATGAAACCCATAAAAACTCGAAGTTGTGCATGGGGCTCGCGTAAGCACAAGAATAATAGCACAAGCACAAGAATATAGTAATAGTAATAATAGCGATTGATATCTAATGAACATTTGGTAAAAACAATAAATGTATCGATATTGATACATTTTTCAGCATATATTGTGACACCATTCTTTCCAAAGGTGAGTTTTTTCTAAGATATGTGTGAAAGTACTATTCAAAAAAGACGAGTAGAATTATTGGGCTGGTGACAATTAAAATGGACCCATTCACACACAATTTCATTTTCCTGATGGAAAAACAGGTAATACTTCGGTCGCTATGAGCACCTTTTTTTTGATTTTTTTTTGTGGAACTTACGTAATTCGGTCTCCTCTACAGAAAATATGAATTAAATTATTGGCGGTCTCTTATATTTTCGGAAATTCAGGGCCTTTTTGGTGTAAAACTTCACAATTTTCCACATCAAATTTCTGGTGTTTGAACACACGAAATTCGTCTTTCTTCCGATCAAACAACATAAACTTTATTATTTACTCGTTTTCAACATTTTCAAGTAGAAAAAACCATTAGTTTTTCAAAAAATCCAACTTTCTCCAAAAGTCAACATTAATGCATTCAGTTCTCAACAATAACAATGAGAGTGGCAACACTGCAAATACATCACTTTCGACTGTCATTGCATTATGACATCACAACAAATTGGTTATGGTTGCAAAGGCCAATAACATACGAGTAAATAAAAGATTGTGTGGTGTTTGATCGAAAGAAGGACGAATTTCGTGTGTTCAAACACCAGAAATTTGATGTGGAAAATTGTGAAGTTTTACACCAAAAAGGCCCTGTATCTCCGAAAATATAAGAGACCGCCGATAATTTAATTTATAAATTCTGTAGAGGAGACCGAATTACGTGAGATCCACAAAAAAAATAAAAAAAAGGTGCTCATAGCGACCGAAGTATTACCGAAAAACATTTTCACGAATATTTCAGGTTCGCAACTTGGATCAAAGTCCTCTTTCGAAAACTGCCAATGCAAGCGCCTATAAAAATAGTACCTTCAAATCAGCTATTTGCCGAGAACATTAAACATTAAGACAGAGGATGGCCCGATTCTCCAATTTTATTATCCTGTCGGTGACGTCAGCGCAATGCCTTATACATAACCAAAACGTTATTCTTCATGTTCACAAATGTTTTATTATAGATATTCATTTTTATTGTTGTGAATTCATGTCATTATTTAGTATAAGAACTCTCATTACATATTTTGGTACTACACAAAAAGCACAGGTACAACACAAAAGTGAATTTCACAAAACAAAACACATAAATGGCAAGTTAGAAAAAGAAGACTGAAAAGAAAAAGAATTGAACTGAGTTTCGTTAGATTAGTTCAAACTTCATCATATTAGTTCAACTTCATCACAAACTAGAAAAATGAACTAAGGAATGTATCGCGGTGAAGTCATTTAACAGATAACATTGCAGTATAGGAAACTGGCCATTCTTCGTAATCGGGAAGTTCATCATCCAGATACGCCTCTATCGGAAAATATTTGAACTATTTCATCACGTAAAACATAAACAAACTTCTGAATGTGAATTATGGTACACTTCTTTAACACATTCACACACTGATTAGTCTACACATTTGTTTTACACAGAACTTTGCCTAAATTCGAAAAACACAAGGTACAATACAAAATACAACGTAAAAAATAGTGAACATATGTTTTTGACAGATTACGATCAGCTGATTACGGTTCGTTGCCGACATGTTTGAACAGACATCAGCGCCCTCATCGGTAGAAATTCTTCCCAATAATGTTTAATGTTCTTGGCTATCTGTCACTCGATATGGTTTAATGTTCCCGGGTACTAAACTTTGTGTGAAGAGGACATGACAATTGACAAGATTTATCCCTATCGAGTATCGTCTATTAATCATTGATTCTCAATTATCTTACACTATTCACACTCAAACTTTAGATCTGAGGTTTCTCGGATCTCGGACAATCAAACAAAACAAATACTCACGCTGATGAACGGAATAAACAATTGACTGTTCTCGTCGTGACACGTCAGCATCGCCTCTCCGACGGGAATCTGCGCGACGGGCGCCGAAGTCGAAGCCGACAGGTACCGAATCACGCGCTGCGACAACTCTTCGATCTTCGACTCTTGCTGCTCGGCGGGAAACAGCGTCTGGTAGCCCTGGTCGAGCGACGACAGGTGCCGCGAGATGGCGCAGCCTCCCAACGGTACGACGTAGACGCGCGTGAACGACAACCACTCGGACGATTTGCTCGACAGCAGTTCGACGTAGGGGCGGACGAACCAGCCGACGAGAGTGTCGCCGCCTACCAGGACGAGCTTGACGAACGTGCCCGGTTTGGCACAGCTGTTGCAGCTGAAAAATGCGCGAGGTGGAATATTTCAGGATCGGAAAACATTATTCTGAACAAATATCATATGAGAAACTGGAAACTATTTGTTTCACTTTTGTGACCATAATGAATCATGGTCCCAGTTGGTTACCATAAATTAAGTTTAATAGGGCATATGTATGATTTTGCGTTATGTCACATATTATAATCATTTACATCTTCATGACGTAGAAAGAATTATAAATTAACGGAAATCATTCAAACTATTTTTCAAATTGAAATACGAAACGTTGAATAAAATGAAGCTGAAAAAATGGTAAAACCTCGCAATTTTTTCGTCCAGCACCGAATTGTACAAAATTTGGGATTAGGCTTATTTCACCCTCTAGTTCATTTTCTAAATTGTGCCGTTGTACGCTTTTTGTTCTTTAGGGGTGAAAACTACCCCTTATTGTCAACAATTATAAAATAACATTAAAAACCTGAATATGGGTAAAAATAGTTAAGAAATACCATTGAAAACATTGAAATTTTTATAATATGTCTTCGAACTTTAGAATACACCGGTGAGAAATCAACGAAATATACACTCACAGACGCATTTTTCTCTCTTCCAATATGAATGGAAAAAGTGGAACATATAACGTATAACGGCCGAATATACCTGTTATGTAGATTACTTCGCTCCGAAGCGGACAATTCGAATTTAAAAAAAAAAAGATCGGTTTTTTAAGCATAGCTCCTTTATTTTAGGTGATAGAATTTTTTTTTCAGAAATGATTTTGTAGGGCTTTTCAAGAGCTTTAAGACTTTGTGAAGTACATTACTAAACATCCCTTAATTTTTGAATAGAGAGAGTTTAAAGCGCTTGAATAAGGTGATATTCGATCGTAAATGTAGGTGTTAAACGGCTATATTTCGCCGAATATCATCTGTACAAAAAATCTGCAGAGGAAAATGTTTGTCATTAAAAAGCTACATATCTACTATACCGTTTTTTTCGTATCTTTAGTATTCTGGGGGATATTTTTAAGAAAAGAGTTAAAAACACGAAATTAAAAAAATCGTTTTCTCATTAAACTCCAATTTTTCTGAAATTAGGCATTTTAAATTGGTCGAACTTTGTGGGTGTATTAATAGTACATATATAAGGAGAATCACAGAAGGGTGGCAATCAATTTTAATTAGAGGGTACTTTGGGGCATTAATTTGCTGTATCTCAGTTCGTATTTGTCGTAGAAAAATTATAAAAGAGCATTGTTTTTTTTTTTTTAAAGGCTACATTCTGGCTCTCTATACTTTTTTTCATAAAATGCATATTCTCAGAGTTATTCGCAAAAAAACATTTGAAAAAGTCGATTTTTTCGTCAAAAAACTCTTACTTTCAACTTCGAATAACTAAAAAAATATTACTTTTACAAAAAAAAACGTATGGAACATTTTTTCTTAGAAATACCTTTTTCGTCAATTCCTACAGTTAAAATGTTATGAAAAATTTCCACCCCTGGGATGGGGTGGCAACCACCCCCAAGGCTCTAGCGTACAGCGGCATGATATAGAAAATGATCTTTGAGCTATTCCCTTCCTTCTGTGAAAATTTCAAGTAAATCCATGGTGGACGAAAAAATTGCGAGCCAAAATGCTCCATTTCCTGGACTAAAACCATTTATAGCATGCTTTAGAGTTATCAAATAACGTTCCCGTGCTTGTTCACTATAAAACGTCTTACTCAAGTATTATTGAATGGTATCCAAGTGCAGAAAACAATTTAGAAATACAGCTGATATAGTATTTTGTACAACAAGAGTGGATATGGTGGCCATATGGGATATTGCCAATATCCATTTGAGTTGTAAAGTTGATTTTTTCTTCGAAACTATAAAGAAATCAGCATTTTTACGGGTGGCGGTACGAAAAAGTTTTTTTTTTGTATTTCAAGCGATGCGAAAGTATACAAACAATGGTGTGAGATAATGAGACGGGATAATGTTTCTCCAAAATCCTAATTATATCGTTGTGAAGACCATTTTAACGTAATCGTGCCATACTTGTATATATACACCTCAGTGTGAATTACTAAGAAGCAAGTGTTGCATTTGCTATTTAACAGTGAAAAATTCGGTTTTGAACTAACCTAATCTAGTTTACAACATATTGGAAAATCGATTCATAATACACATATCTGCTGTGGGCATTTATGAATAACAATCTATGTTGTGGACTCCAATACTTCAAATAACATAATGTTCACCTAGCAGCATTCACTTATTTGGCCTCAAGGTACGTAAAATCTAGATTTGATGTAAAATAAGTTTTATTTATATTAGAATGGATTAGGCAGCCAATCTTCAGTTTATAAAGAGAATCCAAGTCCAATAAATTGTAAGGCTTGTAAAAATTTAATCTTGATTCTAGATAAGGTTATTCGAAAACAAATTCAATTGCTTTGTTTTGTAAAGATTTCAGAGGTTTGATAATGGATTTACTTGCTGTCTCCCAAATAGATATAATATAATGCAATTGTGAATAGATCAGACTGAATTATATGTGTATTTTTCAGAAATTTTGGGATTATGTAGTTTCGATTTTGTAGGAAATTTCAATGAGAGGAGATAATTTTAATTCGATTTTTTCAATATGTAGATTCCTTGATATTTTATTATCGATATATAAACTTAAAAATTCAGGTGTGGTTGTGTATTTCATTCATTTGTTATTGAATGATATTATTAATTTCAAATTCAATTTTCTCATAACTAACCGAGAAGTATATGGTAGTGACGTAGTGAGAAGTATGGACCAAGCATAGACCTTTGATATACCTACACCACAACTTATATTTGAAGAGGAATTTTTTCAACAATCTGGACACAATGCTTTATATTGGAAAAGTGAATTTCAAACCATTTTAGGACTTTACCTCTGATTCCAACATTAAATAATTTTCTTATCAATATGTTATGCTCAACCGTATGAAAGTCCTTGCACAAATCAAAAGATAAGATACAATTTTTCTTCTAGAAAGGCTATAACAATATCGACTTGATTTTTGAATGAAGTGAAATGTTAAGATTTTCCAATTGATACTTACTATTTATGTATTTTGTTGAAGACAGCTGTCAGAACAGCTTTTGTTTCAACAGCCGACAGCGGTTGAAACACTCTATGTTGGGGACCAAATCTCGTCGTCAGAGGTATTGTTATGCTGTCAGGCCCAGTCATCAGCACAACACTTTCAGGAAGTACATTTTCTTCTGGAGGCAATAGTTTAGACACTAATTCTAAAAATACTTTTCGTGGCTGAAAAAAAATTATGAATAAGAAATAAAAAAGTGAATGTGTTTAAACACTTTGGCGTTTTTGTAAGATTTGAATATTACCAAAAAAAAGTTTATGATTCTGAGAATGAAATATTCTGTAACAAAATCATATCAAATATTTTTTAATTCAAATTGTGTTCAATGTCTTCAATCTTCCCTAACAGAACAAATGTTATTTCTATTTTATTTGTTTTCCCAAGTAACATACAAGTTTGTGATAGGGAAAAAAACAATACACCTTTTAATAAATCAATGGTTCTTTTGTGTTTGAGTTGCTCAATATTCATACATGTATTATACTATTTATTATAATATTGCACCTATCTAGGTGTGTTCATCTTGAGCAAATATTTTCCATAAATTGGAATAAAAACAGAGATAAGCAGTAAATGTTTTTGAATGTACTGGAGATATATTGAAAAAGATAAGCTGCAATTTCTTCGGCAAATATTGTTCTACTCACAGTAATAGTCTCAATAGGAGGCTCAGAACTGACACTAAGCGAATTCTTCTTCTTGGCTGAAGATGCAGAAGACCTGAACAATTTGGACTTGCGTTCGCTCAACTCTTGCATAATGTTTGCGAACTCGTTGTCCCCAGTCTGTTTACGAGAACCTGCAGATTGTTCTCTGGGAGGTGAACCTGTTTGTGGATCGCTCTGCGCCTCGGGATCGGTAAAGCAAATGTCTGCATTGCCATCAGAACCTGAGGAAGATCAATGGAGGAATCTGATAACTATTTTTGATTAATTCTCGACTCAAATTTAGAAGATGCCGAAGATATTATTAATCTTGAAAGTCTGGTTTTGCATTATATACATATTGAATTAAACTTTTGGTTACTGAAATTGAAATTTTCCTAATGGAGTTCAAACCTACAAAGTATCTTTTCTCCCAAACATAGTAACAAAACAAACATCTTGTGCCTTTGGATGTTCACTGCATGATCAAATTAAAAACTGCAAAAATTGGAACATTTCATTCAATGAATATCCCCGAGTTCCTCTCAGAATTTTATTTTGAAGCCTAGGGGAGCAAAGAACATTTGGGATCTACTATAGTGGAATCCAAACTACCTTAACCAATTTGGTTTCGTAACTGGAAGCTAATTACCGAATGACATCGAATAATGATATTTTCCATTGATGTTTCAAACAATAGAACACATGAAAATTTCAGAATTTGGATGAAAACAAACTTGAAATAGGCTTATTGTCGGTAATTTTCTTATGTAAATCAGAAGAAATCGTAGAAGGAATTGATAAACTGCTGTAAATGGTTAGTAAAATATTTCTTTTCTAGGTGAGAGGAACCATCTCAAGTCCATTATAGGTTGGGATTCTTAAAATATGATTTTGTAACCACATCTTACAGAAATGATCGCGACCCTATTTCAGTTTCACGAAATATGTTTTTCTCTTCAAGCTTTTTCAGTTTTGTGAGCTTACATCTTCAATTAGGCATTCCAGATCACGTGATGTCTGGGGGGCAAATACCAGTTTCACCATGAAAATCACTCTTTAAAAAAAAAAACGAAAGTTTCTGGGTCCATTTCGTCATTTGACAAGATGTTGACAAGTATCTAGAATGCCTAATAAGTAGTTCAATTCTCATAACCAGGTCAGAGTATACTTCCTTGATGTATTTATTATTCTCCAAAAGGTTTCTATGCCCAGAGAAAGAAACAGACTGAAACTTACTATATTTTCAGTTTTACAGTTCTGAATGAATAATTTGAAATACCATTGTGATAGTTGTCGTCTCTGATGCATATTTAGTGTTCTGAATCAACAAATGGTTTTCAATTCCCTTAATTTCAACTGAAATTTCCCTGCCTTGATCTTCCATAAATAATTATTAGGGACTTTGTGTTATGTTGTCTGTTGGCTTGATGGTTGGCAACTCTTGTTCATCCCAAGGATGGATGATAGATGTCAGTGCTAATCATGGCGATTGCGTTCCCTACCATAATTTATCTCAGTTAAACCCAATATTCAATAATGTTTCACTTTAATAAAAAAATATTTTGTAACGAGAGGGCCTGTATGGGAGGTGTGGGATCTGTTCACCCGGGACATGACTCGAAATGTCAGCTCTTCGATTTTTGTTCCGTGTGTGCCAGGCCCTGTGCCGCCTTTCCATGTTATCTCGACAATAGAAAATATTTCGACAGTTGACAGTTCTGTCAATTGAATCTCCTTCATTCCCAAATCAATTCAATTTGTGAACTGTAGCAGTTTTTTCAAGTTTTCTTCCATGTGGCTTTTTCTTACATTACATATTGGGCACGAGGGCTTCAAGCCTCCCAATTTCAATACCATCATTGTGTTCGGCATGTCCTAAATTTCCCTAATCGCAAAAAAAATTCATTTTTCATTTCAATATAAATTTTTTCTAATACCAATCTAAATTTCACCATGTGACTTTCTCCCCAATTGAATTTTTTCATCTCCATGTAAGTAATTTTATACTTCATGGTATCAACTAATATTATATTACTCTTCCTTTATTGTAGAATTAAATGTTAATTCAGCTGATGATGAACCTATGTAGGTTCGAAACATGTACTGAATCACCGTTCTGACATCCTTTAAATATTGAATTGTGGAGACGACTTAGAGTTTTTCTGCATCATATATATTGGAGAATGACTAGTCCCAAGGATTTGTGAGCAATCATGCTGCTCCTAAGGTATGGCGAAGGGAGTTATAAACAAGGCCACTTGCTGAAGGACCTCAATCGAAATCGATGCCATTTAGTACGAAAATGCCATAAATAACGTTGACTACTACTCTTCATTAGTTTCGCTTACCGGAACACGTCTTGTCCTCAATTCTGTCGGCTTCGATGAACGGTACGGTGCTGTTATCCAACAGACTCCGGCTGCTGCTGAAGTACGGGCGAAGGCTGGGCTTCGGCGTGCTCGATATGGACATCGTGTCTTGCTCCGCTCCGGAATCCTCGTCGCAGCTGAGCGACTCCAACTCTTGGAACAACGCTTGAATATCACTCGGGTTGTTCAGGCAGTCTCTCACTCTTCCTCCTTGAAATCAATATCAACATGAGATTTCTATCTTCAGCTCACCGTTTAGTTCAATGACTAGGCAATAGACTGTTATAGAGAAAATATGTACATACTTAATAGGGAACACATAGTACAGAAATAAATTACAAAATCTAACAGTAAACTTTCTGCAAACCTGGAAAAATAATCGACTGATTAAATAAATACATTGGCATACCTGGAGTAACTTGAATTTTGTTAAGGAAGGTGCCCAGTATCCGAGTTAACAACTTCCGATACTGGGAAAAAGCGCGAGGGGTGGGGGGGTGGGGGTGGAACTCATTGGGGGAGGGGGGTAAAAAAAAATAATGAAACCAATCGATAAATTATCATTTTCAACATAAAAACATTGATTGCAATTTTTCATAGAAATGCACCCCTTTCGAGTAATAGTGCAAGGAAAAGTGATTTTTGCAAAAAAAATTAAAAGTTTTTAAAGTTTTTTTAATTTTACTGAAAATCTGATGGTATTACAAAAAAATTATATATTACTTATTTGAAGTATTTTAGTTGACAAATAAAGTGGTTTTTGCTTTATTTTTGTACGATTAATAATAAAGGAGATATGACATGGCAAAAATGGTTGCTTAACGAAAAATGAAGAAACCGGATCGTTCTGGCGTAAATATCTCGAAAAATATAACTTTTACGAAAAAAATGATTCCTATCATCTTGCAAGATGACAAAATCGGGAAAATTTTGAGACCAACCAGAACCGTTTAAAATAAGAAGAAAAAAGTTATGGGCAGAATAATTTTTTTTCTAAAATTTTTAATGCCGATTTTTTAGCGCCGTATGGGCTAAGGTGCTTGGAAAAAAAATCCTTTGGTGAAAAGTCAGAACACTTCGTCCTGAATATGTCCAGCCATTTTTGGCCCTATCGGGTAATTATTGTTTATGTTTTGGCCTGCTAAAGTTGGGTATAATCGTGTATTTTTTAAAACATTTTCAGTTTTTGACCAGCAGCATGAACATTATTTATTTTGATCAGCCAAATTTTTCAGCATTCATTCCAGGATAGTTGTATTTCAATTTTTTGTTATAATTTTTCATCTGTAAGCAAATTTATCCGTTTAAAATTCCCTATTTTATGTTTATAACGGTAAATGCTCTTTTTTGTCGGGCGAAATAAAAAAAAAATGGCCCATCCAATTCAAATGTTGCATATGACATGAAATTTCGGCGATAACCTTAGCTTCAAAATGGTTCCTGGTACATCTCGTTATCATTAGCCAAAAAAAAGTTATGGCCAAAAACCTTTTCTTTCCATCAATCACATAAAATTTTCATAGTTAATCCATTGGGACCCTCTATTTATAAGTTTTATGAACATTTTTCGTGCAGTACTGTATGTTTAGATGATAAGCCAATTAAATTCTGCTGTTAAATTTCAAATCCCGACTCTAGAAAAACAACCCTAAAAAAGGGTAGTTTTTACGGTTTACAGGGTGTTTCAGAAATTTCTGACATTAAAATCTTAATCAGTAACCCAAAAAACTCCCCGGTACCTATTTTCAGGAAAATTCATTTAATATTGCCCGAGATACTGAATATTTATCAATTTTGGGCAAAAAAAAACAATTTGGCCAAGTTTTACAGCGTTTTGGAGCTTTGCCCAGTAACCAAACTTGTTTACTCGGATACTTGACACCTTTTTTGACAAATTCCAAAAAAAATTAAGTTGATCTGAGTGGTCTCGAATTAGTCCTTGATTTTACTAAAAAATTTACTTCCTTTACTGGAGTACAAGGGTACCCCAATTAACAAGAGACGAATGCTTTGTCGGAACCTTTGATGTCGGATTTACAAGATATTGAGAGGAAGTACATCACAACATTGACAGATATACTACCTAATTGATACACGGAAATAAATAACACAGGTAGTTATTCAAATTTGTACAAAACTGCACTAAACTAAGAAAAATATCATTATTAACATCCGTTTTCTTTATGATACTGGAATATATTTTTGATTGACTGAATTGAATTTTGTAGGTATTATTTTTATTCAATTTCACTAATACTCCATCAGAAAACTTTCACTTTGATACAAAATCTTGTTTTTTTTATTTCTAGGATTCAAGTCTATGAATTATAACACGAAGTAAATGAATTCAGACGCAAATATTCTTTTGAAGTTATGAATTTATTGTTTTGATCAGTTTTCCTGAAACCACACCAGAAGTGCTATGAATTTCATTGAAATGGCTACAATTATTAATTGGTAAACAAAATATCAAATATAAAATATGACAATGACAGATTGAAAACGGTCAATGGCAGATTATAATTTGTCAATGGCGTATTGACAGATTGAAACCTGTCATTGGCAGATTTCAATCAGGCATTGACAGATTCAATACGCCGTCGTATGATTAATAGAGTTGGTTATTATTTATAAGGTGATTGTCGACCTACACTAAAGAATGAAGCTGAACTGCATAAAAGGTCGGCCGGTGTTTTAGCGATCTACGGCGTTGTCATATATCCGATGAGGCTATTTTATTGCTTGTTCGAAGCTGTTTTTATGGCTGGCTAGTTGCGATAGGAAATTGTTGGTTCTCTAGATATTAATTCTAGTGGGTGGAATATCTTGATCTAATAACACCGACCGACCTGGTAGAGTACTGTGGGTTTTTCTGGGTTTACAGTTGAAACAGCTAATGCCCTACCGTAAAAACCAGGTTGACTACATTGTTTTGGCATGTACGTATCACATGTACAATTCTCATTTCAAGAATAATTCCTGGTAGTAAAATCAATTTACGGTAAATGCCAGAAATCAATCAAGAATCGGCAACTCTGCAATATATTCTTGAGACAGGAAGTATAGATTGACATTAACAGAAATACTACTTGTTTAGAGCATGCGTACTGACAATTTATATCCCGAAAAATGCTCTTTTTCGTCTATTGTTACTTGAGGTACTCTTTGGTTGCCTATATCTAAACGCGTTTCTGTAACCTGCGCCTCTCCTACCTTCGGAATCGGGTACGCGGAACCTCCTCAGCAACGATACGAAACGCTGCTTCAGGTTGTGTCTGGCGTGCGGCAATTTCCTGATCGGCTCGCTGTCCGACAAATCGGCCGCCTCCTCCTCGCCGGAACTGATCTCGTCGTCGTCGTCGCTGAATTCGTGATCGCGGATCTTTTGGTCGTGATCGACCGGCGTCGAGCTCAGCTGCAGCACCGAGAGGCGAGCCACCGGACCGAGACCTTTGTCCTTGCTGTTGTTCTCCGGCATCAGTTCGAGCTCGAGGTCCATCTGCCTCTGCAGAACCTGCAGAATAGAATGAGATTTGATTATGTTGTCACGTTGGACCGGTACGACCCTGTCGACTCGAAAATGCCGATACGAATACTCGATGTGATTACACCCATACTTTTAATATTGTTTACAGCGATATAGTTAGTCAATGCCTGTTTAAAAATTATTTGAACCGTTTCTGTTACGCCATCTAAAGTATAATGTCGATATTTCCGTTTAGCTTCCAATGCACGACAACGTTTCGTACTCTGAAGGGTAAAATAGCTGCAGAATTCTGTCTGTTAGTTTCACCGAAATGTTAAAAAAAAGGTAATGAAGCTTCAAAATAAAGTTGACGAAAGTTTATGAAGAAAATGAAGGTTAAGGCATTAAAACAATCTTCAAAACATGAATGATCTACGACATTGGCGAAAAAATCCACTTGTTTCTGAATTGATTGTCATCTTTTGGTATTGTGAATAAGTGATCAAGAAAAATGTGGGATTCGGGCTACGACGTCCGTGAGAAAAACAAAAGAAGGCATGACTTGGAAACGAAATCACTGGTAGTATCCATCCCTTCAAATGATATTTCCATATGGTTGACTTGGTCAAGATGGCGCTGCGAAATTATTTTGAAATTTTGGAATATAATTCAAATTGTTACTAATATTTATCACGTACAATCCATGGCAAACGTTCACACAAAAAGCGAAAAAAAACTGCAATAGTCGCTCACAAAATTTGAGGGTTTGAGATTTTCGAATAACGTCAAAGTTCTAACCTTGAAAAGCAATAGTTGTCAAAGTGGTGCTTATTAGGCATTCCAGATACTT
Organism: Zygogramma bicolorata; assembly: GCA_032362365.1. NCBI lineage: Eukaryota > Metazoa > Arthropoda > Insecta > Coleoptera > Chrysomelidae > Zygogramma > Zygogramma bicolorata. The sequence continues at coordinate 1,339,106 of JAVJAQ010001619.1, forward strand.
GTCAAAAATGTCAAATAAACCGAAATGAACCAATCGGCGGCATCTGCCCCCCAGGAACTTTCGTTTGTTTTCTTTTTTATAAGTTTGTGATTGGTTAAAACTGGTATTTGCCCCCCAGACATAACCTGATCTGGAATGCCTAATTAGGCATTCCAGATACTTGTCAACATCTTGTCAAATGACGAAATGAAGCAATACGGTAGCATCTGACCCCCAGAATCTTTCCTTTGTTTTTTAAAAGAGTATGATTTCCATGATAAAAGTGGTACGTATTTGACCCCCAGATATCACGTGATCTGGAATACCTAATTAGTTGAAGTTTTCTTGAAAGTGGCGCTGCGAACTTAATTTGAAATCCCATTAGCACATTTCTCTTATACAGAAAAGACTATAGTTAACGTCTGCATTTTAGCAGATAAAGGTCTTGTTCAGACAGTACGTAGAAAAAACATAGATATACACAATCGTATTTGGTATGATCCGCAAGTAAACAAAATCTTGGTTATGCGTAACATTACCATTTACATTCGCGGAATCATATAATAAAAAAGAAAGTTTTCAGTTTTCCACAAGTTTATTAATAAAGAAGATAGAATAATACAAAATAATCAAAGCACTAAACACAAAATAGTTGAGTAGGCACGACTAACTAAGCCCCAGTAGTTGCGTGACTTCCAAGTCGTATTTTTGTATTTGCCGGCTGAACAAATCTGTTTCAAAATATCGGATCTAGTTTTTAGATAAGTGTGGAAATCAGTACAAGATTTATTTTTAGTTATCTTCGTAATCAATCATTATTGCGACACTTAACTGTGGTTTATCACTTGTCCATATATTGTTCATTTGAGAAGTCCGGATTACGAGTACATGTACGATGAGATAACTAAAGAACAGGATTAGCTGTTTATATACCTGAAGATTTTTGGTTCGAAATGGACTCCGTCTGTTATGTTATAGCTGATTATTCTGATTAACCTGTCAACAATAGCAAAATGTAAAAACAGCACGAATGGTGACAAGGCACCTTTCCCTTTCAGTCGGTTTTCAATCTATTGTTGAGAAATTCCATATCGAACCAAAATACTTCGTAGGTAGTGGCTGGACTAGTTTATTATGAAGAAATTAACTAGAATATACTCAGAAGTTACAAAGTTCGAATTGGACCAAAAAACTTTAGGTCTATAAACAGCTAACCCTAGTCTTTAGATTTAGTATCAATTAGGTATAAACGATAAGATTGGAACTTTACTTGTCTACGAACCTCCCATCGACCGTCCGATACCTGATCCTGCCATAATTACTAATGAACCCTTAAATCCCACCAACCTTCAATCCTCGATCTCCAGTGATGATAGCCAGCTAGTAAGACAACTCAGACCTAGACGCAAGGTCATTCAGTCTTGAAAATGGGAGCCGACAAGAAAATCATTCCAGACGCGTTTATATATATATATAATATATAATATATATATATATATATATATATATATATATATATATATATATATATATATATACTTCGAGTGCAAAATACCAGTTTGGTGTTAGGGTAACTGATCTCTATTGACTCTACGGTAGAATTTTTGAGACTATTATCATTCATTTTCTATTAGTTGGAGCGATATCCACGTATTCAGTGTTTTTTCGTGTGCATGAGTTCATGACGTAGGAGGAAAGGTCTATCTGCTCAACTATTGATAACTTTTTTAGAAGGAATGCGTCTTTTGGCGGCGAATACCATTGAAGAGAGTATTCGAAAAAGTCATTGATAGTCACATAGTTTGAAAGAATTTCTCGATCGATATTTTTTCACAGAACGGGGGTGGAACTTCATACTTTTATCCCCAAGTCAGAAGGTGCAAGTCAAAAACTAGAATAAAGATTTGAGATTGTTGAAAAACTATTCAGCTCAGACGCTATGGGCATTTTTACATTTCAAAATGTATTCTCAAATCTTTCTCAATGAACAAGTTTCTCAAATTTCATTCGTTAGGTATGCTGAATACAATCTGAATATATATACCAAATTCACTTCAATTGATCTGCGATATATATCAGGTATGAGATTTTATACGAAAAAAAAGCGAAATTTGACCTCTCTGAACACACGACACTGTTTTATGTCCCCTAACTGTCCGGATAGACTGGCAACTCAGTGCTCTACAACACCAATGGATCATTTCCAGGTACGAATCGTCTGTGTACATTATACTTAATATTTACTGTAGCTCCTATTGAAAAAAGTTTCACCTTTACACCCAATGTTCCAATTATACTATTGTTCCGAAATCTCGTAGCACCGGTCCTGTCGCTCATAAACGCAAATTTATATGAGGGGTCAAAGGAGATTGTTACCTGCGGGATCGCGGCTCTCTGAGAAAATTCGATCACCGAGATTTTACTAGAAGATTCTCCGTAGGCGTACGCAAGTATATATACGGAAGCGATTCATTCGATGCAGCAGAGTTATTGAGAGTTTTTTGAGATAGTTATCAGAGTTTCTAGCTTAGTGGAGAGGCGGAGAGTTTCACAGAGGTTTTATCCGAGCGAGCTTTGGTATTGCTAAGTGCAGAAGACGAAGTAGATAATTTTTATTACAGTTTTAGTACAGAGCGTTCGATTGTTAGCAGAGCCAGTGAGAGCCAGTCATCAGAGAAGAGTAAACCTCTGAAAAAGCTGGCCACTCGCGCTAGCCAAACGTCAGGAAGAAATTCCAAAGAACGACGGCCTTCAAGCCCGAAGAAAAGTAGTCGTACTGAAGTGTTGTTTGGAGTTTTGATAAACGAATCCCAAAGTAAGATCGTAACACTATTATTCACTGCTGAAATAACCCAATAAAGGACCCAATAAAATTTTTCCAATGAAATCTTTCTATTGCTTGATGACTCCGCGAATCTACGGTACTGTGCTTTTAAATAATAAATACGCAATCAACAAACTTCATGCAATTGAATAATTGTGTTCTGCACTTCCGCCAAAGTATACAATGGAATATAAAAATATTATAACACCTTCATTTTATAATCAATTCCTAGGAAATGGCTTTCGACATAATTTTCTCCAAGTCGATGACATCAATACTTTTGATATACTACATTGTCCCTGGCTTTCTAATGCATCGACCGAGGCATCAACGATATTATGATAATAATCTTAATATATTGTAATATATACCTACCTATCTGTGAGGCAACTGAGTTCGAATATGATACCTAATCATTATGTCAATTCCAAGAGTTGAACGAACGATTGTATTTTTTCAAACTGGAAATAGAAATCTACCTTAGAAGGTGGAGAGATTATGTGAAGAAAATGAAAGGGAACCTTTTCATTAATGCGACTTATTTTTTGTGAAATTGAAATTATTTCGTACATTTCCTTTCCCATATAGAAATACAAGATGGCTACTCATATGTAAACTGCTCTCTTGAATACCAAAAAGCTAAGATATACTGGATGTTTGATTTGTTACTTCTAATATTCAAGGAACGAATCATTACATATCTTTACCGGTTCAAAACAAATTCAATGCATGTTTTGGCATTGGATTGCATAGTTTGTGTGTGTTAAAATTATAATGTGAATATTAACTTGACAATGCACAACAAAATTTACTCCCCGAAGCATCCTGAACTGAAATGCTGAAAGAATGCAAATGGAGCTTCAAAATATCATCGACAATAGAAATGTATACGGAAATTGATAGTTTGGGTATTAAACTGGTCTTCAAAATATGAATGAATTAGGACATTAACAAAAAAACTCCAGTTCTGTTTCTGAATTCATTGCCATCTTTTGGCATTATGTTAAGTAATCAAAAAATATGTGATTCAAGCTACGATTTCAGTAAGTGAAAAGGAAGAAAATACTATACATGACTCGGAAACGAAATCACTTATGCCATTTACCCGTATTATCCATCCCTTCAAATGATATTTTTGGATATGGTTGGCTAACTATCCCATATCTCTATAAATAATAGTATTGGTTGACGGCTGGCATTGATCATTTCAGTTCAATAACTTTGTAACTTCTGTTCTAGGACCGTTCTTAGTCGAATCCAAAACAAACTTTACTTTGAGACTAATGTATTTGGCAGAAGCCATCACCGTATTCCCACCACATAAATAATGAAAACCGACATAATCAAAAGAACTGACTGGAAATCAATTTAACATAGCTTTGCAACATGATCCACTTTGTACTCTCCCTTAGGATTCATACAATCGCATAACGAAACTGATTATAGGTTCGGAAGTTTTCATTGGACCACACCCACTAGGTTTATACGTATCAGTCAAATCGATTATATTACGATCGATATCAATTTCAACTGAAATGTTGATTGCAAACAATGATGAAATGAATTTTAGTAGCATTCAGACATTGGAATCCCGCCAGAGGAAGTCATTTTTTCTTAAACTCTTTCTTTCGCAATCAATATTTTGAAAAAAGATTTGTAAACTGCTTTCTGCCATTGTTCAATTTATTATGACCACAGATCTCGTCAAATCCTATCATAGTAATAAATTTCCTCAAAAGTATTATATCATAGTGACACAACATTCCGAAAGTCTAACCAGGAAGTGTCTTTCTGAATTTAAAATAATTTCAACGACATAAATCGAAATATCATTATTTTTATTCATCTTTTAAAAATGTTTTATCCATTTTTGTTGTTCTTCCCAAGTAACCATTCTATTGCGTCTAGTAAAGGACAATAAATTGTGAACTCTCAGTTCTCATATATCACTGATAATAATAATGGGACAAAAAACAGTTGCACTGTAATTATATAATACCCGTTAATTGTTTCGTTGTTGTTTTCAGCAAACGCAAATTTTAACGAAAACAATTCACTGATGAAACTACTAGCTATTTATACGTATTCTAATCAATACCATACATGTAGGCTTACAGACGAAGTTAGTCTCTTTACGTACCAGAATATTTGGCTCGAATTTTTGTATTACGTAGATTTTCACCGAAGTACATTTCGCAATATTGTCTTGAAAGTGGGCGATATTTGGCAACAGGACCCTGTCTCGCAATTCAAAGGTGTGAAAGAATGCGAATTTTTCTGTTATAATAACCTTCAAATTATCAGCAACTGCAAATCTCAATAAACATCACTTCGAGATCATGATGAATTATTTTATCAATAAATACAATAAATACTCAGTTTTACACATGACACATCCCAAAAAAAAAGTACATTACAAGTTAAATAAACAAGCCAAATTCCGAGACTATTGCTGTCACTTGAAACATTTTTTAAAATAGACTAGTTTCGCAGTGCACACCAGGATTATTATTGGAGGTATAATATTCAGTGTCATGTTAGAAGCTAGTAAAATAGGCCAATAAAATTGTACAAGCGTCAAGCCGCAGAAATGTTTATGGGCCATTTTTAGCATTACAACGAACTGCTCATACCGCACTTATCATAAAATACATTAAAATATATTAATCCGGCCAAGTTATACAATTGAATCAATGAAAATTTCGACAGAGCCAAATTTTGGTGAAGACCTAGGATTCACCATAAAGAATGAAAATTCAAAAGTCCCCAAAAATCCCATGTGCGCTTAAAAAGTCATTCGGGGTTAAATGTCAAATTTTCAGCTTTTTTATTTTTCACGAAAACGGTGAGTTGAATCAGAAAAATACCTCAGACCAACGTTGTTGATCTCGAAATTCTCTAGAAAAATAATCTCAAAAAATTTTTCTTTGAGTATAATCGTTCCTGAGATATCGCAATTGTAAGAGGCACGTTCTACATAATATGCACGTTTCCATACCACCTGTGAGGTAGTGTACGCCCGTTTTTCTCGAAGTAACTTGTAATTAATTTTTCAGAATGTGGTAGCTTGAAAACACGAAAACACGGAAATCTATATGTAACTCCAGATTTCTTTTTTTCACTACTTGAACTAATTGTTGTCTCTCTTCCATAGATATTTTCACGGTTGGTGCTCTTCTGAATTGTTATCAATTGTTCCACCATTGGCAATATCTACACGAATGACTCGACGAGTACAGAATTCCCACACTTTGTTATGACTTTGGAGACCTGTCGAACGTCTCTTGCTCAGGAATCTGAGCTTTGGAACTCTTTGCCGGAAGAGGTCTTTCCTGAGGCTTACAAACTTCAAAAATTTAAATTGAATGTTAGTTCGTATCTCCTGTCCCTTGATTCAGGCGGTGTTCTTTGAACATTACAGGGCTTTCCGTTAGTGTGATTCTGCATATAAAAAAATATACAGGAAAACCGAGATATTCCTCAAAATCAAATAGACGATTTGTTTCTACTATAATCTACTGATTTGAGTCGAAAAGCTACCAAAAAAGTAGATTTCTACTAAATATGGCCACGCTGAGGTACGCGAACGACATCAGAAGGGCAATAAATAGCCAGATGTTATTCAAGGCCAAGCGGGTAGAGGGGATTCTCGAAGGGACTGACTATCTTTCAAATATATATTTTCTCAATATAGTATGTAGACGAAGGAAAAAGTTCATGCTCGAAGTGGAGTGGTTGATTTCAAAAGAGGGAATAGCCCAAGGTCGTCACCACATTTATGAATTTGAGTTATTCCTTTTTTTTATAGTATATAGTTTGTACATAAAGAGACACAAATGTGACATTTACAATTGCGATATCTTAGAAAGGTGGTACTTAGAGGAAAAAATTTTGAGACCAGTTTTGTAGAAAATTTTGGGATCTACAACTTTGGTATGAAGTAGTCTTTTGACAAAACCCACCGTTTTCGAGAAAAAATAAAAAACCTGAAAATTTGACATTTGACTCCGAATAACTTTTTTAACACATGGGATTTCTGAAGACTTTTGAATTTTCATTCTTTATGGTAAACCCAAGGTTTTCACCAAAATTTGGCTCTGTCTGAATTATTGTTATTTGATCAGTGTTGTTATGTCTAACTTGACCGGGTTATATTATTTTAATAACTGAAAAGGGCAGTAAATATTGAGGGTATTGATTCTTGGGTGTTTTCCGGGTTTGATGGCCGTGGTCCACAGGTTTTTATTCCTGACGTTTCGCCTACGACTATGGTAGGCATTATCAAAGTCTGTGAGGTAACGGACGCAATGATCTCGTTCTCACAGTAGATACTACTTTATTGACGTTATGATCGGCTTTATACCTGTTCTCCTGTTCGACGTCCGATACTATCGTGTTGGAAATGGGCGTGGCTTGTTTCCTCTTGACTGGTTTGGGTCGTGTGTGCTTTAGAGCTGGTAACCAGACTTTGTTGATGTGTATGCCTTCTTCTTTTCGGTTGAAATTGTCTTTATGTTTGTGAATCTCTATCGCTTCTCTGTGTAACCTGGGATAGTAGCTCTGCGTTCTGTCAATCACTTCCGTTTCGTCAAATGCAATCGCGTGATTGCCTTCTCCGAGTGCATGCTCGGCTACTGCCGACTTGTCTGACTGTCCCAGGCGACAATTTCTCTTGTGTTCGGAGAGCCGTGTCTTGATGCTTCTTTTAGTGGTTCCAATGTAGACTGATCCACAGCTACACGGGATCCGGTACACACCTGGTGTTGCCCACGGCTCTCTTGGATCTTTGGCTGACCTTAGACTATTTCTAACGGTTCGTGTTGGCATCAGTATTGCTTTCACATCGTGTTTTTCCAGCGTTCGTCCTATGCGATCTGTCACACCTCTTATATATGGCATAAAGGCTTTCCCTACAACAGGTTTATTAACAGTTTTCTTCGTGTCCTCTCTCTTGGGTCGTATTGCCCGTTCGAATTCGGCTTCACTATACCCATTCCCTTTTAACGCTTGTTTAAGGTGGTCCAGTTCCTCAGGGAGGTTTTGTGGTTCACAAATGCGGCGGGCCCTCTCCACTAATGTTTTAATTACACCTCTCTTCTGGCGTGGTTGGTGGTTGGAGTTCTTGTTCAGGTATCTGTCTGTGTGAGTGGGTTTCCTGTATACTTTATGCCCCAGTGTCCCATTTTCCCGTCTGTTCACCAGCACATCCAGGAAAGAGATTCTCCCTTGGGTTTCCAGCTCCATTGTAAATTGAATTTTAGCGTTAATCGAGTTCAGATGAGACAGAAATACCTTTAATTGTTCTTCTCCATGCTGCCACACCACGAATGTGTCATCAACGTACCGCAGCCAGCAATATGGTTTCAATATTGCTTGCTCTAAGGCACGCTGTTCGAACTTCTCCATGAAAAAGTTTGCCACCACAGGGCTCAGCGGGCTGCCCATTGCAGTACCGTCGGTTTGTTCATAAAACACACCGTCCCATTGGAAATATGTCGATGTCAGACAGTGAGCGAACAGTGTGGTTATATCTGCTGGGAATACCTCTCCAATGAGCTGTATTGTTTCCTTGACCGGAACCATCGTGTATAAGGATACTACATCGAAACTCACTAGTATATCTCCTGGACCTAGCCTCATGTCTCTTATCCTTTCAATGAAATGTCCCGAGTCCCTAATATATGAGTCTGTGTTGCCTGTGAGAGGTTGTAGCCGGGTAGTCAGATACTTGGCCAGTTCATAGGTCGGTGAACCTATTGCATTCACGATAGGTCTCAGTGGTACATTTTCCTTGTGGATCTCTGGTAAGCCATATAGACGAGGAGGCAGGGCCTCGGATTTCTGTAACAGTTTCTTTGTGTTGTCATCTAAGCTTGATGAGCGGACTAGGTGATTAGTTTTTCTCATAACTGCGGCGGTCGGGTCTTTATTGATTATTTTGTACGTTTCCGGATCCAAAAGGTTAACTATTTTCTCTTTGTAATCCCTCGTGTTCAACACGACGGTAGAGTTTCCTTTGTCTGCTGGCAATACTAAGATATCCTTATCATCGTTCAGATGTTTCAACGCATTTCTTTCTCCTTTAGTTGTGTTGGCCTTGGGTGGTTTCGCTCGCATCAAAATCCTTGATGTTTCGATGCGTATCTCTTCCGCAATGTCATTCGGCAAATTTCGAATTCCAGCTTCGACGTTCGCGATGATGTCCTCGTAGGGTACTTCAGCTGGCGTCATGGCGAAGTTACCACCTTTGGCTAATATGCTGAACTCATCTTTTGATAATGTCCGGTCCGATAGATTTACGACTGTTTTCTCATTGATCTGAGGTGGACGATTCTTCTGTTTCTCCAACAGATTGTCGAACTTCTTCTTATGTCGCTTCGTTATGGCTAACCTCTTATTTTCTACCTTGTTTGTCATCAGACGGTCGATGTTATCCCAATCATTCCCGTGCATCTGATTCTTCAATTCGATGGTCAGGCTTATTTGGTCCCTATCCACAAGGGCTGCATCCTTTCTATTCTGATGAATCCTTTCTCGTAGCAAGGCTTTCTCAGTGCGTTTGTAAATTCTGTCTGCATGTGGTGTCTTGAAATGTCTTCTCATCCGTAGACAATTGGGTGTTACACCGGTGTCACGACACCGTAGTAAAAATATCAGTGAACACAGAGTCTTCACTTTCTTCAAGCGGAGTACTTCCAAACGTCGTAGTAACTTTGATGTCTCCTTCCCGTAAAGGCGGTTGATCAAAGAACGTAAACTTTCACGGCCGGAGGTGACTGATTCTTGGGTGTTTTCCGGGTTTGATGGCCGTGGTCCACAGGTTTTTATTCCTGACGTTTCGCCTACGACTATGGTATTGTTCCAAGCTGGTAGCAGAGAGAGGAAATTGTGTTCACGGTGTTTTTCTTTTCATAAATACGGATTCTCACGCAAGGAAAGCCCTGTAAAGTTAAAAAAACACCGCTAAATCAAGGGACAGGAGAAACGAGTTAAAATTCTATTATTTCCGTCAAGTCATGGTTAATGATATTGACGTGAATTTTGCTTTGAATTTTTGTTTCTCGTACTGGAATGGAGACTCAGGAAGAGAAAATAGTTTGAGGAGTACTGTCGCCCGCAGTACTATGTGGGCGCCGGAAATGAACCCTGTGAAACACCTGCATTTATTGGGAGAATATCAGATGACACTCCATCAACAACCACATACAGAGACCTATCAGACAAGAAACTCTTCAACAAAGCACACAACTGAGGAGGCAAACCATAAGACTGCAGCTTAGAAAGGAGACCCCGATGCCAAACTCAATCAAATGCTTTCGAAATATCGAGTGCAACAGCTATCGTTTCTCCGAATTTCTCGATTGAATGCTGCCAAATATGAGGAAAATAAGCCAATAAGTAGCTGGTTGATCTTTGATGGCGAAATCCGTATTGTCGATCATTAATTATTCCTGATTTCTCTATATATTCGATGAGCTTCGTATTGATTGCTTTTTCCATGACTTTGGAAATGATAGAAAGCAATGCGATTGGTCTATAATTACAAGGTAAAGTTTTCTTTCCTTTTTTGAAACGTCAAGTGTAACAGCTAACGTTTCTCCGAATTTTTCGATGGAATGCTGCCAAATATGTGAAACATACGCCAGTAAGTCACTGGTTGATCGAAATCCGTATTGTGGATCATTCATCGTTCCTGATTTCTCGAGATATTTGATAAATTTCATATTGATTGCTTTTTCCATGACTTGCGCTATAAGATCTCTTCTACTATTCCTTTTATTTATTCCATTTAACGGTTTGCTGAAAGTAATTTTTCGTCAGCGCATAACTTGGCTGATTTGTTTTCTACCTATCGGTTTCTCATCCAGAACTCCCGTGTGAACCGAAATGTTGAAGAAAATGATGTAAATTATCACACGATGATGCCAATTTGATGGCGAATAATGCAACGAGATCGAATAGGTACCTGTCATTTTGGTATAGGAAATCAATTTGAAAAAAATGGTCGAATTCAAGGCACCTAACACCAAAGAATTAATCATTAGCTCAGCGCAAAATTGAAAGCAGACAAAATAAACTATAATAATCAATTGAGACAGATTTTAACGGGGCGGATGTTTACGTTAAACATTTTTATTAGTCTGCAGCAGGATAAGTTTGTTGCTCAATGGGGATATTAAAGTGTTACGACCATAATTATTTGCGAGCTCACTAGGAGATTTTGTAGATTAAATAACACTCGGACCTTGTAAGTATAATAACACTGTGAAATGTCTCACGTGAATCGCGGTAAATATCTAGATCTGGCTTCCGGTTTTTCAAGACCGATGTGGGAAAACAAATAATGCGGTTAACGTTTCTCATAAAAGTTTTTTATGTCTATCATTTTACACCGAACCACTTGTACATTGAATCCGGGTAAGGTGATTATCTCAGATTATAAATGATAAACAGATAAAACGAGTAATTTATATTGGTTTAGCGTCGTGATTTCACCAAAGCCGGTCGTAAGGTGAATGAATTGTCAGACAATTACTTATACGAGAACTACTACGAATTGAGATGTGTAATACGTGTCAGACTACTTAACCTTAATTATCAAAAACGTTTTTTTCATATGAAATTGGAAGGACCGTTTATAACTTATTTCAGTTGAAATACTTTTGAGTCGTCACATATTTTGTGTTTGCCAGGTTTTGTTTTAAAATAACAAGTTAGAATAGTTACTTTTTCGATAAATTTCAAACGGTCTCAAAGACAATAATCGAGACAATAATAGATATTCATATTCATCTACCAACGGTATCAAGTAGATGACAATCTAACAAAAGCGATGGCTTCTATATCAAGTCGTCAGTGATGCATACAAAGGTTTATAACATATTACTGGTTTATTATTGCATCTTCAATATAGTTATTTTAAAACTAACAAATGAATATTATTTCAACAATAAACTATATGAAAGTAGATATTATCATTGCTAGGGAAACAATTAGAAACAGTGTATTGCAAAAAAATATTTTCTAGTAATTATTTCTTTCAATTTAAATTGTCATGTAGTATATGGGTACAAATCAAAATCGATCCCCACCAATAGAATCTCAAAAACCTATAGTAACAGAGTAGACATCATAATTCAGTTAGTTTCTACGAAAAATTCTACTAGATTCATATAATTATTCAACGAGAGCTAAAAGGTAGATTTTTTCGCTTTATCTAGCCGTATATTTCAAAAGTTGGTTTTTTCCTTCGAATGATTTGCTGAGTTTTGGAATAATGAACGACTGACAACACGCTTTCCGTCACAGATACGAAAAAACGTTGGCCATAGCATTCCACACCACTGAAATATTCAATCTTGTTTGGAATCAAACACTTCTCGAATTTATTTTGTTTGTTTTCCCAGTTGTGCCTTATTTTCGTGTGTGCCATCTGATAAATCTCTCTATCGCCATAGAAAATCGAGTTTTATAGAGAAAAAAGGTTAGAAATCGAAGGAAGTCTTGAAGAATATTGAGCAAATTAGAAGGCATTCCTCTTATCCGAACTTCGAAGGGGCATAATTTCCAATTTTTGATGGGCTATAAATTCCGAACGAAGGGAGAGCGCTGCGTTTTGACTTCAAACTTAGGTAAGATTATCAAAGGCTCGGGTGATTCAACAACAGACTTTTACCTTTTGTTTTTTACATCAAACAATTGAAAAGTTATCCTTTCTAAAATGTATATAGAAATTGGCGCTTTTATACCATTGAATTCAAAGCATCGCGGTTAGTTATACTAGTACTTTCACTCCTGCGGGGTAATATTAACCCAGTTTAGCTTCGATTTTCATTTCAATAACATTTTCCAGAAAGTCCTTCCACTAAAACTGTAAACTCATTCTTAAATTCTTTTCTGTGTCTCGATTGGTTATGAGTAAGTGAATCGGAGTGATCGTGTAATGACACACGAAAAGCATTCACTTTTTCTCCGAAGAAAATCGTTCAATGAGAAAATTCAACAATAATCCGGTGATCCATCAAAATAAAAGTGGTTATTTTCCAATCATCACATAATTTACGGTCTACTCTGGCAATTGTAACGAAAATAAAAGATCGAACAAAAAATTCCACCTCACAGGGCTATTTTTATCACAAGAATGTTGGACCATAGAATTTATACCTAGCCCATTTTTCGCCGCTTATCATTAAGTATCACAAATTGATATCCAAGGAGCTGAAGGAATTATCTATATCACCTTTGATTGATGGATGAAAAAACAAATCCATGTCAAACTCTAATGGAATTTGAAATAGCTTCCGACAGCTGACTGTTTCATTCAGAATTCCGAATTTGGAATGAGAAACAGGAAAATAAGACTAGCATGATGGGTTGCAATAAAGATTTCACGGAAAGAAAAAACTAATGTTGGGAAAACCAAAGGAGAAAAGATGGATATTACTGTGGATGATTGACATTACAACTGAGGGACAACAGGCTACTCTCTTCAACTACTAGATTGAGAATGGAATAAATTCAATTCGATTCTGCTGTCCGTACTGAGAAGCAGATCGTTTTTTTTTTTATATGCAGATTCACACGACAGGGAAGCCCTGTAATGGCCAAAGAACACCGCGAGAATCAAGGGACAGGAGATACGAAAAATTCACTTTGAATTATTGAAGTTTGTAAGCCTTAGGAGAAACCTCTCTCCGGAAGGAGTTCCAAAGCTCAGCTGTTCTATTGAAAAAAGATCCGTGAGCAAGAGAGGTTCGACAGGTCTCCAAATTCACAACAAAGGGGTGGGAATTCTGTACTCGTCGAGTCATCCGTGTAGATATTGCCAAAGGTGGAACGATTGAAGAAAATTCAGAAGAACACCGACCGTGAAAATATCTATAGCAGAAAGAAAAGTCTCTGACCCTTCTACGATAATCCAATGAAGTGAACGAGTCTGTGAGCAAAGAGTCACCAACAAGACGGATTGCCTTTCTCTGAATAGAATCGAGAATCCTCAATGAATGTTTTGGTGCCGAACTCCACACATGAGAACTATATTCCAAGACAGACCTTCTCTGAACCTTGTGGATCATCAGAAGCTGATGAGAAGTAAAGTATTTCTTCGCACGAAATAGAAATCCAAGTTTCTGGGAAGTACTTTTAGCAATCGATCTAACATGGTTCTCCCATGAGAGATTAGCACTGATCGTAATTCCAAGCATCGAAATACTTGACTTTGTAGGAATAGTTACTCCTGACATCTGAATACAAGATGATGATAGATCAGTTTTTCCTGAGAAGAGACATGCCTGGGTTTTCGTAGCATTAAATTCTACCAAGTTCATGTTACCCCATTCTATTATTTTTACCAAGTCGTCGTTAATTTTATTGACGTGAATGTTTCTTTGAGTTTTTGTTTCCCGAGCTGGTATGGGGACTCTGGAAGAGAGACTAGTATGAAGAGTATTCAAATTCAAATTCAAATTTATTAAATCCACTATTCCATTTCACAATAGATTGGACGAGTCAGGTTACAGATAAATACGAACATTCATCTAAAAATAATACAGGGCACGGTCACAAAATAAGTAGCAAATAAAATTTATCGGTGTATAGTGCCGATGGACAAAAAAAACTAATTTGTTTGTTCTGAAAGAAAACCTTCGAATTCATTCAGGCTATAAAAACAATTATCTGTTAAAATTTTCTTCAACCTACCTTTGAAGACCATGTACGAGGGAGAGTTCTTTATATTTTTAGGAAGTTTATTGAAAAACTGAACACCAGCCATAAGAGGTGATTTTTTATAAAAAGAATGATTCGCTTTTTTTATCAACAGATCGCTATTATGTCTTGTGTGGTATTTATGGATGTCATAATTTTTAAGGAGTTTATGCTTATTCTGATATATGTAGCACAGTAATTTCAATAAATAAATTGATGTAACTGTTAAAATCCGCTTATCCTTGAAAGTATTACGACACGAGGTCTGGAAAGGTAGGTCAAATATGAGTCGTAAAATCCGTTTCTGTAGCACGAAAACTCTCTGAATGTCGTGTCCCTGTCCCCAAGCAATAATGCTGTAGGAAATCGCAGAGTACGCATATGAGTAGTAGATGGTCAGCAATGTGTCCACGTCTAGCATATTTTTCAGTACAGTCAACAGATAAAAGCATTGATTAATTTTTTTACAGACGCATCCTATTTGCTGCTCCCATGACAGGTTATGATCAAAAACAGCACCGAGAAATTTAGCTGATTTAGATTGCTCAATTATGTTATCATTCATAAGTATCCTACAGTTTGCTGGAGATTTTTGAATGGTGTGATATTCAATATAAATCGTTTTCCCAATATTGACCAAAAGCCTATTTTTGTAACACCAGTGGTGAAACTGATCCAGTGTTTTTGTGAGTTTCCTGGAAAGTTCAGATTTAGATTTGTCGGATATAATTGTGCAGGTGTCGTCTGCGTACATGAGCACTCTCGCGTCAGTTATAAAAGCCGGAAGATCATTAATAAAAATCAGAAATATAAGTGGTCCAAGAACTCCCCCTTGGGGAGTTCCAAGGTCAACATCAAACTCGCTCGAGAGGACATCATCAATCTTTACTATTATTTTTCTATTTGAAAGATATGAAATAAACCAATCATTGATACA
Organism: Zygogramma bicolorata; assembly: GCA_032362365.1. Classification (NCBI taxonomy): domain Eukaryota; kingdom Metazoa; phylum Arthropoda; class Insecta; order Coleoptera; family Chrysomelidae; genus Zygogramma; species Zygogramma bicolorata. The sequence continues at coordinate 1,354,552 of JAVJAQ010001619.1, forward strand.
ACCCCTTATACCAAGTCCATTGAGTTTTTCTGAAACAAAGTTCTTCTCGACTGTGTCAAACGCTTTTGTCAGATCGAATAAGATGGAAACCACATATTCACCTTGATCCATTTTGTCATAGATATGCTGAGTGTACTCTGCTATGCTAGTTTCAGTTGATAATCCTTTTCTGAATCCATGCTGGCTTGTTGTTAACTTGTTGAATGAGTCCAGATAAGCTTCAACGCTCCTTGCGACAACTTTTTCTATTATTTTTGAAAATATGCTCAACAAAGAAATTGGTCGATAGTTTTCAATGTTACTAGGATCGTCCTTTTTATGAAGTACTATTACAGAGGCAATTTTTAGGCTAGAAGGAAAAGTTCCTTGTATGATTGATAAATTGATGATGTGGGAAAGAATTGGAGCAATTAAGGTCTTGCATTGTTTTATAACCAATATTGGTACCTCATCGATACCTGTACTTTTTTTATTAGGAAATGAATTAATTACCTCGATAACATCGACGTGACTGACGGGTTTGAAGAACATTGTCCGAGTAGCTGGATCGCATTTCGTGCATTCATTGCTTATGTTATCACCAAAGTGGTTGACCACTTTTTCGCATATAGATGATGATAGGTATTTACCGAATGCATTAGTTTTTTCTTTGGTATCAGAGATCACTTTATTGTCGAAATTAATGTCTACGATTTTATTATTTTTTCGTTTACCTTTTGCGTTATTTACAATTGTCCAGGCCGTTTTGTTTTTGTTATCAGAATTTTCAAGAATATTTTTGAAATATGCTTTTTTTTCTGCCTTTATTTGTTTATTTATTTCTCTCTTAAGAAGTTTATAATTTGTATTCAATTTCGTATCAGAAAATCTTTTACGTAGCCAGTCCAGTTCGCGTAGTTGGTTTCTTTTTTCATTGAGTTCGGTAGAAAATTTAATTTTTTGGTTTTTGTTGGTGCTGGAGGGCACCATCTTAATTCTCTTCTCGAAAGCGACATCGAAGCACCTGAGGAACCCATTCAAAAAGTTATCGAAAATGGTATTAACATCAGACTCATCATCAATGTAAAAATCTAGTTGTGAAAGTTGTTCGTTGAATTCATTCAGTGAACACTCATCAAACCTACGGAACGAATATATTTTTTGGATATTTTCAGCGGAATTATTTCTTGTGATATTATATTCTATAATTTGACAGTGGTGATCCGAAAGTCCTGGATCGAAATTGGATGCTTTTATCGTATGTGGTGCATTTGTGATTACATAATTATATTTGCATTGCAGTACTGTTGTCCGCAAAACTATGTACTGAACAAGATGTTTTCTCGAGCAAATCATTGATATGAAGCAGAAGCAAAGTGGGCGCCAGAACTGAACGCTGTGGAACACCTGCATTTATTGGGAGAATATCAGATGATACTCCATCACCAACCACATACAGAGACTCATCAGACAAGAAACTCTTCTACAAAGCACACAGCTGAGGAAGCAAACCATAAGACGGCAGTTTATAAAGGAGAGCCCGATGCCAAACTCGATCAAACGCTTTTGAAATATCGAGTACAACAGCTGTCGTCTCTCCGAATTTTTCGATTGAATGCTGCCAAATATGAGAAACATAAGCCAATAAGTCACTGGTTGATCTTTGATGGCGAAATCCGTATTGTCGATCATTAATTATTCCTGATTTCTCTAGATATTTGATAGGCGTCATATTAATTGCTTTTTCCATGACTTTGGAAATGATGAAAAGCAATGCAAATGGTCTCTAATTACTTTTGATGATGAAGCGTTAAAGTAAAAAATATTCGATACTTCTAAGTAGCTGAAATTGTCAGTGGGAACGTGTTTACTCTTAACTTTGAATGCAAACAGGTTTCCTGACGAAATAAGAAATGAAATAACCGATTAAATAGAAAAGGAAACTAAACCCGCGGGAGCTATATTGCCATTTTGACAGCAGAATTTTCTTCCTGGACGCTTCCCGAAGTATCTCCGAATGTTCCTGGCCTCCAGAATATAAGATCTAGAAAGATCTCCTCTGTTCCAATAATGTATATAAAGGATGCATTTCATCGAGAGCTGTGTTTAGTAAAAAGTGTTGGATGGTTTGTCAGAGGGGCAGTGTATTCTTTGAAATCCAGTGTTGCCGTTTGCCGCATAATTATCCGGTTTGCGGATAATTTCGGGTGCTCGCGGATAATTTTCGGATCCAAGAATTCACCGGATATTTTTCGGATAATTTCGAGAAACTTTGGATAAAGTTCTGATCTTATGATTTTGTTCTTCTATTCTGTCATGAAACATGAAAGACAAAATCGGTTGAGTTTATTTTTTTCCCCATGACATTTAATTTGATCAAACTTTTTTGAAGTGACGTCATTTTATCAGTTTATTTCAAAGAATTTGAAAGAAACCAGTTGTGTCACAGAAGAAGTATTGCTAGAAACCAATGTATTTCGTAAATAGACTTTTTCATTTTCGAAATCGGATAATCTCGGATAATTTCTGAATAGTCATTGGATAATTCGAGATTACAGATCCGGCAACACTGTTGAAATCATAACAGGATCTGCCCCGTGGACAATCCATCTTTCAAATTGACAAATGTGTCCATGTTTTTTAGATCTCATGGCTCATTGAGTCCGAAATTGTAAATAATATCATGCTTGTCACCTAATACATTAATACACTACTGACTTGATAATAATAGTTTTTTATTAGCAATCACCAGTTCATATCGATGTATACTGAAATAACATAAAAATGTGGATAGAAATGTATTTTATCAAAACACCTTTATAGCCTTGTCTAAAAAACATGTTTTCGATAAAATCAAATTTCAATAACTGTCTGTCTATGATTATTTGCACCACGCAACAGTTATACATTCAAATGATTGCAATTCCAACAAAACAAAGTCATTGGAATATTGTTGAACAATAGTAAACAAACGCCAACTGCACAAATATTATTAATTCTCTCTTATCTGTCGGACACAAACAGATCTTGTGTTATTTTTAAAAAGCTGAAAACAGCCTACTATCAACGTATATCGCTAACTTTTTGTGAATGAACATTCAAATAAAAATCTCCCTCCACACATTCTAATCCCTGTTTCGATTTATTAACTATTTACATCAAAAATTATAGTTACAAACAAATGATACTGAGTACGTATTTCAGTTTTTCATCGAAACGGTTGAATAATAGTTTTCAATCCAATCGAACAAAGTTCGAAATGAGGTGAATGGAATGGTTTATAAAAAAATATTGTTTCAACATAATAGTTTTCAACTAAGAATAATGGTATGAGAAAAAATTAACTATGTCATTAGAACTCATTAATCATTCGAATTATCTCATAAAAACCAATAGAATTTTTTTTTATAATTCACTTACAGTGCTTAGGACAATTTAATTAAATCCTTTCATTATATTTACCTTTGAACTTGATGGCTTCATTGATTATAAAAAATATAAAATTAGAATACGAGAACAATGTGAATATGATCTTTTCGAAGAACGTAGACGTTAATGCTGTGAAAGGTGCAATAAGGGAATCTGCTATTTCTTTATTTCTTCACGTCACGTCACGACAAGATATTATGAAGCAACTAAACAACTAGAAAGCAATATTGTTATTAAACTACCGCGATGTTTTTTTTTAATGGTAAGTTGCCTTCTATGTAGACAAAAGTGCACAAATTACTGTTGAACGCCTGTTTGCCTGAAATGTTGACCGAAAACCAATAATACTCCAAAGTTTGAACATATTTTGGAAATCGATACTTCAAAACTATTGAAATATAGACAATATATATGGCAAACATGCTTTTGAATTTCCTTCCATCAATTGCTATTTTGCCTAAGTGATTAAGAATATGCGAAACTAAAGCTGCGACGTGTAGTGAGAAACAAACATGCAATTTCTTAAAAAAAAATCACTAGTAGTATCCATCTCTCAAAAAATTAAAATTTCGTGTGAATTAGAAGGTTTCCAGAATGCTTTCATAGAAAAAATTGTTAAAGTCGGTAATAAAAAATTCATATCCGCTATAAAATGCAATACCAGATTCAAACAAATGCGCCATACATTATTATCGCACGTGTAAAAGTACCCAAATCGTTTAATACGTATTTCAATAGTAGTGAACTATGAAAACGAAAATAAATCGACACCAAAAAATCACATGAGTACACTTTGAATCGTTGTATTTTCACTCATAACAAAGAGATCGTCTGGGAGTATTATTCCACAACGTATGTTCACTTCATACAAATAAGATTAGGTGCCAATTTTTTTTTTATTACCGAGATCTCGAGTTCATTGTAAACAGTTTAAATGGGATTTAAACCGGGTTTACATTGACGAAAATATTTTCCTAGTTTCTTTATAGGTATCGCTGTTGATTCTTCTGGTTTTCCCTACAGATGAAATAGCAAATACGCTACGATGAAAATCAGTAAGGTGCCTCAGAGCGCTTCGGCAATCAAAATAGTTAGCTCTGCGTTCAGAACATGTCACGACTATTGAAACGTTGTTGTCAGTAGCAGCAAGAAAATAAAGAAAGCAAGCTTAACATATTTGCAATATTTATTATCGTGTTATCAGGAGTTTCGTTGGTAGTTCATGCTGATAAACAAATATTTCAAAATAAGTAGAATACCTAATTACTTTTATCATCATTGAACGTGAGGTAGAAATAGATACGGATTGAGAAAGAGCAATCAACAAAAGTAAATAGAACAGCACTATCAGTTTCAAATTCCATGCTGAAAAAAAAGTTCAATGTACTGAACGAGAATTGTAGGTAAGTACCTTCTACAATTCTGAATTTTCAATACGAGTTAGGTACAATTGAAATTCAGATTAGTCAAGTGTAATTCAGACAATATCAATAAAGGACTTCTGCTAAGAAATCATTGTTGCCAATTCCGAATAAATCCCTAAAAAATTACTAAAAAAATACTGACGCTTTTTTTCATAATTTCCAATTATTCAAAGGTGCTTTACGCTTCGAAATACCCTGTACAATAAACAAAATGGTGCATAATAGTTAGAATTGAAAGATATCGCATAAAAACAAATTTATAGGGACAATAATTTTTTTGGGGACTTTTTTGTCAGCTTTGGCGCCAAATTCAAATCTTGAGGGTCTGTGATATCAAAATCTGCATTGATTTGTCAAAAAGATATGGATATTTTCATTTTTATCCAATATTTTTTTTGTATGTTCAATACAGTGATGGTTTATCGGTGTTATTATAGGTTGGTGGTTCGGACTTTATATAGGTTATGGTAGATGGCGTTTAAAATCCTCCTGGGGAAAAATGAAATTCCCTAGCAATTTGTTTTTTGCAATATCTGAAAAATTAGACTATTGTGCAGTTTGATTTCAAATGAATAGGAATTATTGAGATGTTTTTTATCCTAACATAATGACTGAAAGCAATAAAAAGCGTCAGTATGTTTTTAGTGATTTTTTAGGGATTTACTCGGAATTGGCAACACTGATTCCTTAACAGAAGTCCTCTATTGTAATTCAGGATTTGTCAATTGTAAAATGAACAATATGCAGACTTATTCGTTTGATCGAAAACACCAAATGTATTCACTGCTGGAAGGACAATTCATTTTGAGTTCGCTTCGAAAACACCAACAGGAGAGAAATATTTAAATGAAGGTGGAGAATTATAGTTACGATTTCACGGAATATATACGGGGTGCGTGTCATCGAACTTCAATTAGAACTTTGAAGTGGAAACAGTGGAATTATCGAAATATATTTCGTATAAAAGTTTTATGCGCATTGACATAAACAAATTTACCCTTTTTGAATTGTTCTCAAATATACAGGGTACTAGTTATGTTTTTCGAATGAAATAAATATTGCTTTCCATATTACTCTTGGAAATAACTATGTACCTAAATCCATGAAATATACGATTATATTGGTACGTACCGAAAAAAAAAAAACATGTGAGATCGATCGCCAAAGGTGCTTGTATTTCTAATTCGTGCGAAGAATACTTCACTTCTCGACAACTTCTAATCATCTACAAAACACAGATACGGCTGTCTCAGAATATAGTTCTCATATATTGGGCTCGCCACCACATTCATTGAAACTTCTTGATTCTATTCAGAGAAAGACATTCCTTTTTTTTATTCTTCGCTCATGGACTTGCTCTCTTCATTGGAACATCGTGAAAGGGTCGGAGGATTGTATCTCTTCTACAGATATTTTCACGGCTCTTCTGAATGACCCGACGAGTGCAGAATCCCCACCCTTTTGTTATTAGACTTACAAACTTCAAAAATATAGGGGTAGTGTCAATTCGTATCTCCTATGCCTTTATTCACGCGGTGTTCCCTGAATATTACATTACAGGGCTTCCTTTTTATGTGATATCTAAAAAACCCGAATCATTGGAAATTTAAAAAAATATGCAGAAAATACGAAACCTCATTTTGTCCAAAAAAATCAACTTGCAGGTCAGCATGAATCCCTGCAGGTAGGGTCATTGATAAATGAAAGTCGATAGTATCAATACGTTTTTGCCAAATATTTCTATCCCAAAAAAAAACGGTCTTTTTTACGATCAATAAAAGTATACTTATGTGTCCATGCGTCGTTTATCTCAATTAATCATACAATTTGATATTTTCTGAATTACAATTGACATATTCTGAAGTTCAGCTGCCAAAATATAGATAACAATTGATATTTTCCGAATTACACTTGACTTATCTGAATTACAACTGATATTTTCTGAATTACAACTGATATTTTCTGAATTACAATCGAATAATCTGAATTAAAATTGACAAATTCTGAATAACATTTGACTAATCTGAATTACATCTGATATTTTCTGAATTACAATTGGAAAAGGTGTAGACGGAAGACTGAAGTCATCAGGTCGACCTCAACTGACAATGAGTCAAGAAAGATGTGTTTGGAAACAGTTTTGATGAATTTATACCATGAATATCGAAACAACCAGTACTGTGAAATTCATTTTATGCATCAATGAATCATCAACAAATAACACGCAATAATTTGAACAATGACCTTAGATATCGCGAAAACAAAAATTACAGAATGAATCATACCTGTTTGAGTTATCATTTCAGGTGGTTGCATTCAAATTATGTTCGGGTCAACTTGCATCTCAATGGGTCGTGTGAATGAAGTTAAAGCAAGTGATGGCACTGAACTTTTTTGAGAAAAACTTATTCATGTCATTATATGAGAAAGATGAAACTTATTCTGGATTTGAGTCACAGGCCCAAAGTTTATTTTTCATGTAAGTATCTGATATTTAGAAAGATGATAGATAATATCTTGTTAAGTATTTCTCCCTAACCAGTTCCCAGTTCCTTCTAGGTATTAAAAATGATGTCTTTCCATGTGACCTTTATCTTCATATTGAAGTGTATAATTAATATTTCCTGTGTGATTTTCAATGAACTTTCGACAATGATTTTGAAATAGGTCAATTCGTATTTTCAGATGCCGATTTTCAAACGTATCGGCTGAGGAGGTTACGAAACCGGTTTTGACTTGGTAATGTATTCGATGATTTTTTTCAGATGGAGAAATAGTTCTTGTAATACTTCATCTGAGAGACCGTTCAATAGCGAATTCAGTGATTCAATTCATTCGATCTATTCGTACAGGGTGAGCAGAAACTAATATTTAATTTGTTTGAGGGAGTGAAATTGTTATCATTTTAAACTTAAGCAGTGCTTGAATATTTGAAATGTGAACCACACCTTCACCCCCTATAGTGAAAATCACTTAGAAATAACAAAAAATAGAGCAAGGTATATGCCTACGAGACCTGGAGAGTTGAGCAGATTGGGACCTCAGCGTGAAGTTAGATCAACTTTCTTGAAAATGGCTCAAAAATCGGACATCTAGCACCAAACTCCAGACGTGAAGTAGATGTTAAAAATGTCCACCGCGAACGTCTTGAGTATATTGTAGTAAGTTTTGAGTGTATTTTTTCGGTAACCACATGATTTTAATTCATTTCATCTTAATTGTTGCAATAAACTTGAAATAGATAATATTTTCGAATAGAGAATGAAGAAACCTTTTGAAAGATATATCACGAGCCTATACTTCCCATTTAAAAAATTGGGGGTTGTACCTGTCATTCGAAGTGGGTTGAAGGTAGGGGTGGCATTTTTACGTTGAAGGATACCAAATTATAATTTACATTTTAAATGTATCGGGATTTTTTAATATATGTACAGTAACCGAAATAATGAATTTATTTCATTTCCATTTGTTCACAAGCTCAATATTAACACCTAAAACTTCACGAGAAAAAATATTATTTGTTAACGGTTTGTGAGTTCTCCTTGGGTTCTTCAAAAAATCTATTCAGTTCTACCGGGTCGGTTGGTGAATTCTATCAACCGACCTCACGAAAAAAATAAATTTGTGTATAGTTATTTATTGATAACCTGAAAAGTGTGATTACACCTTTCTGTATCTGTTTTTGTTCAGCTCATTAGACTTATGGGTGGACTTGTATGGGGTCATGCTTCATACTAGTTTTATCATAGTCCTTATAAAGAAATTGGACTATGCCTAAGAGTCAGCATCGATTTTCAGATTAAAAAAATGTTCAGTGCCGTGTTGGGCAATATGACTAATATACCGGTAACGTCCCATTTCTAGCATGAAAATGTATAGTCGAGTTTGAAGATTTTCTTAAACAAAAAACGTTGTTCCTATTCGGTGTTGATCTGTTCATCTTTGAATATTGAATTTAGGTAATAGCTGAAATAGACAATCATTTTTTTCGAATGGTACTTTCTTTGGTTCGCTGACGTCAGCGAAGGTCTAAACTCTAAACACTTCCTATATTCCGGTGCTCATGGAAATAAGCATAATAACGACGTGATTTGCCAAATAAAGAATCTATCCTTCACAGTATATCTCTCTTAATGTATTCTGCACTGAATGCATTTGAATGAGAAAGCGACGTGACAACCAGTCCAGGTATTTTATAAGGTCCATGAGTTTCATGCATTTCTTGTATAATCTACAAGTCGAATGATACGGTATAGAATTTGCACTACAATCGCTTCACTTTACACAAATTCTCGAAAGCGAATCAACAATTGTCGCGCAATATACGTGACCGATTGACTTCAGATATTGCACCGTTTGTAATGACATCACGATGACTCAAGAACGAAACAACATTGTGCAACTACTCCATTATCTTTTCGCGTTACTCAAAAAACGCAACATCAAACCAAAATAAATCAACGCTCGGCTTTCACTCAGCCAGACACGGCCAGTGAAAGATTTAATTAGGAGAGACCTTCTCACACGGAACTTCAAATTTTTACAAAATAGTTCTGGTACCAGCAAAAATTATTTGTGACAACCGAAAAGTTATCTTAACCTACAGAATCAATTAACAGGCATGATCAGAGAGTGGGGAAATTTCGAACAATTATAGTATTTTTCACAGTAAATGGTATTGGCTTATTAACTGCAATAAACTACCCGATTTAATCCCATTGTGTAGAAAATCATCTGGTAAAAGATGCAAATGTGCTACAGGGTCGAACTTAAGAAATTTGAATTTTGCAAAATGTAGGAGATATACAAGTATTCATTTAAATGTTACAATTCTATTCTATACTTAGTTCAGTGTCGCTATCGCTATCCTCATCTAAATTAATTATAATTGGCGCAATTGATTTTTCAGAAAGGTACGAGTTTTCAACATTTATAACATGACTAACAGAACTTTTCCAACTCTCGGTAGGAATGTCATTCATACAGTTCCTAATTAATTCTACCACACTACCACTTAAAGTCGGAGAAGTATTTTTTCTGCGCACGCTCGATTTAAGTTGGTGCCACATAAGCTCTATGGGATTGAACACGCAATAGTAGGGAGGTAGTCGTAACACTGTATGTTCCAATTCTTCTGCAATTGTATCACAAACATACGTTTTTTTTAAAGAAAATGACTGCAGCACTTGTAAAAGTTCTTTTTTTCTATAATTTTCCTCAAAATATATGTCATTTGCAGCCATGAAGTTTTGAATCTCCAATTTCGTATTCTTTGAGACAGGAATTTTTTGCAATTGTCGACTATGATAGCTTGCGTTGTCCATTACTATAACGCTGTTTGGCGGAATGTTGGGTGACAGACAATTTTTAAACCAATCTTCAAAAAGCTCTGCTGTCGTATCTTCGTGATAATCAACACAAGAGTCCTTAATATTTTTGGCAGAAAGCCACATAGCGTTTGGGATCCAACCATTTTCTGATCCTGCGTGTAATATTGTGATTCTCTTCCCTTTATTTGATGGTGCTTTTGTTTTACACTTATCAGAGGAATCAGACCATCCTTTGGAAGGGGTGTCATGCGTGTCAAACCACGTCTCGTCGAGGTAGAGTATTGGCCGATTTTCAGAGCGGTATTTTCTTATTGACGTTATATATTCAGAACGCCAGTTTATTAAACGTGTGGATTCCATTATTACTTGTCTCTTGTCAATTTTGTGATATTTAAAGCCCATTGCAGACAGAGCTCGCCAAAGAGTAGTGAGGCCACAGTTGATGTGAGTTTCGTCATTGATGAGCCGCTGTTTCAGACTTTTGATTGTAGGGACACGCTGCTCATCGTACATAGTGTACATTTTTCGCCTTATCAAATCTTTTTCCCAGTCGTCTAGACTTTTTGTGACACCGGAATCTTTATGCTTTTTTCTTGATTCCATGGAATTTTCAACAATTCGTCTAACTGAAGTAAGAGGCACCTTCATCAAATTACTGATTACTTTTGCTGCAGCACCCGCGTTATATCCTTGCTGAAGTAAGGAACTATACACATTTTTTATGATTTTCGCGTCACAAGATAACTGATTCTTCTTTAACGAACCACTGGCAGAAGCACTATTACTTTCTATCCACGGACGCCACATACTGCCTATTCTGTACGTTGAGGCATAAAATCTTTGCTATTAATGTCTGAAATAACAAATAAATGTTATAAAATTATTGCACGCCGTAACACAAGTGAACACTTCCAATGAAATACAAAGACTAAAATGAACAAGAAGTGTAAGCTGTAATCCTCTACAATCCCTCTCTGAGAAACAAAATTACCTGAATCCGGTCCTTTCATATTTATGATGTGCATCCCGGATTTTACAACTTAAGGGTCTAATTGGTTTTATTATAATCCTTCAGTCAATACCATTTATTGTGAAAACTACTATACTAGGAAAGAGTGAGTCGCAACATGTTTGCAAAAATTCTGACGCCAAGTGTTATCTTAACGCAAACAAAATTTTTGTGTACACAGATACTTTCTATTACAAGGACAGAGTGAAGTTTTCGAAATACCTACTTATTTCAAGAACACTTTGTCAGAAAGTTGCATTAACATGTTCGTTAATTGAAGTAGTGAGGTAGACATGGACAAAAATAGCATTGGATCAATATTATTATCACATTATATACTCGCGAAACTATGACTTCAGTATCAGTATGTGTTCAATCTACCAAGCATTGAAATTATTTATAAGGACACATATGCTAATATTTTCATTTTCATTGCTCACAACAATATCAAATATTCTCTTTTTTGAACGTCCATAATGTTTTAGGTCTTTGATTGATTCAAACATTAAAGTTAACGTTCATAGTATTGTTTAAAAGTCATTATTCTGTCGTGGATGGATTCCTGCTTCCTAGTATTTTGGGCTCTTAACCAATATTGATTCCCTTTTTTTTGTCAGATAAGGTTAAGAGCCCAAAAAGACAACAATGAAAAAATTGACGGTCTTCTTTGTTCAAATTCAAATTCTGCCTCAGAGTAGAAGATTAGGGCATCAAGAGTAAAAGATTGGGGTAATTTTTCTGCTGAGAGAGTAAATGTGGTCGTTTTTAACTTTGATTTGAGATTTCGAAAATATTCCTTTTTCACATTTGAGTAAAAAATAGCAAGTAAAAAGTATTTTGTGTGGCTCGAATGGTTGGCGGGTGGCCTAAAAATGTCCGCTCAATCTACACGCTCACAGCACGAAGTATAACTTTTTAATTTCTGCCCATATCTTGATTGTTTTAATTTTCGTCGTTGGCTTCAGTGATTTCTCATTTCCAGTTTTTACGAGTGGTTTTACTCTTACTGTTATATGTTACATGTCTGCTCATTTACATACATTTTACTAATTTTTGAATTTCAATTTCCGATCAACTCCTCATGTGAATTCTCTGATTTAATTATCTTCATTTCAGTTCAATTTTTAACGTAAGCATTTTTTGGTAGGTTATACAGTACCCGAGTTACTACTTTTTCTCCGCGCGGCCATGATCTCAGATGGCAGAATGAACTTGGACAGACTTTCACTCACCATCCTTCGTGTTAAAATATGAGGCCCCGTTAATCATTAGTTAGCACAAGTTTCGCTTTTCGAGGGGTTGACGTTTCTAGGAGGAAGTCAGGTGGTTAAGACCAATTTCAAACCCATTTTTTAAATCTATTCATGTATCGGTTTTTACCAAATTGTAACGATTTAGAGGGTATCATTCACCAGATTCGAGCCAAGATTCATAAAAACCCCGGTGAGTTTTTATTTTGTTTAGCCGAATCCACTCGATCTGAGAAATCGAAGTGAGAATTTACATTTATTGACGTAAGGTAAATATCGTTACCGACGATCTTATTGGCTGAACTTTGGCAGGATACTTCTTTCATCAATATATTTTTATCAGCAGTACAAAAAATGTGTGAGCAATGTCGCCTAATAGAAAGCTAGCCATTTGAGAAAAAAATGTCAACACTTCGATTTGAAATTCGAATGCGTTCGGAAGTTCCTATTATATTCGAAACCTTGTATCTAGTTTGGTTCGGTTCCATTTCATTGTTAACGTTCGAACATTTAGGAGCTTCATTGAAAACTTTCAAATCCGAAAGTTAAGATTTCTCATCACATCCTAGAAATACCTTCGCTAAAATTCTGATAGAATATACCTTGAATAGCTCAAGACGGTTTGAAAAGAAATGCCTATTTCATGTGAGAAGTGACGATTCATTTCAGTGTTCACATTATTAAAACTCAAAATTGAATGCTCGTGTTACGTGTTATTTGATTATTCAAGCCTCGTATTTCTGGGCTCATAAACACGTTAAAACTTCATGTATCACTATCTTCGATTCATCAGGAAGATGAACAAACTATTATACTTTCCAGTTTCACTTACAAATATACACTGAATTCGAAAGAATACAATACCTGTCAGAAGTTTTTTAAGCTCCTTTCATGATCTGTTATAGCAATTGAAATTGAAACATTTATGGTAAACAAACACCGGCCATGCAATGTCATCCAAAGAGCACTAAATCGTGGTGTTCAAATTATTTCAATGTTTTGAATTTCACTCAAATAAATTGAATATTTTCAAGCCTATTTATATTTTCTACGTCATGAAGATGTAAATAATTAAGTTGAGATAAATAAAAATCATACATATGCCCTATCGAGGCAACACACCAGGGTTTTATGCATCTTGATCCCAGCAATACCACAAATTACAAACATCCCCTACCAGATATGACAGCTTTGTGGGTTCGTCGGTTAAAATCCTATGACCTCGAAAATGTCAGATTATATCTATATTAATACTGAGAAATTATATAATCAACTGAGATGTGAAAAGTTTGAAAGATAGAAGGAAAAGAAAATGATGTATATTGTCACATATTCAATGAAGTATTTTAGACGATAATGCACTTACTTTTCAGGGTTCATGTATATTATGTTAGTAATGAACTACAAACATGTACTACTTCACGTTCGAAATTGTATTAAAATATATCGAAAATGTAATGCATGTTGATATCTCATGGCACCAATAAATATTTTATTATTACTACCTACCAACACATAAAGCATATTGATTGGACGCAATCAAAAGGGAAGACGAACTGGAATGAGACCACTACTGAATTTGCAAACCCATTTTATTATCTTCTCGATTCAACTGACGTTGAGAAATATAAATAATTAGGAATTATTATATGAGAAATTCAGTCAGTCAAGTTATTAGACAAATCTCTATTTCTGTACAGTATTCCTGGAGTTTTCTTGCAGAAGTATTTCACTTTATTTCCTATTTTCATGGGTAAAATATATGCAATTATATCCCTGGATACATATTCGACAAATAAATATGACTGCTTTTATTAGGACAAAAAATAAGTATGGTACCAGCAAACAATAATTGTGACAACCGGAAAGATATCTCAACCAACAAAATCAATTAACAGCCATGATCAGACAATCGAACAATAACTTGGAAATAATGGGACGCTACATGTTTGCAAAAATTCTGACGCCAAGTGTTATCTTAACGCAAACAAAATTTTTGTGTACACAGATACTTTCTATTACAAGGACAGAGAGGAGTTTTCGAAATACCTACTGATTTCAAGAACACTTTCTCAGAAAGTTGCGTTAACATGTTCATTCATTGAAGTATTTAAAAAAAAGTATCGAGGTAGACATGAACAAAATTAGTGTTACGAATCTCCTGGCGTCGGCCCTGACGAGATCGTAAACGCAGATGAGGGATCGCGTCGTAGCGAACGTCATTTTCCAGGAACCCGTAAATCGAGTGTGGAGAATTCGCGAAAATTCTTCATAGGCGTACGCAGGTATATATACGGGAGAGACTTCGTCGCGGGCAGAGTTAGTTTTTCGGGAGTTCGTATTCAGAGCTAAGTGGGGCGAGTTTAGTGGAGCTAAGTGGAGAGAGCTTTGTTATTGCTAAGTGCAGGAGTTGAAGTGTAAAATTTGTATAACACAGAGTTTGTATTAGAGATAGTTTATCAGAGTGTTCAGTATAGAGCGTTGGATAGTCAGCGGAGCAGTTTAAGTGATATTATATTATTATATTGTGTGGTGATAGAAAGTTATAGTAAAAGTAGTTTAGTGTTGTTTGGTGTTTCAATCATCGAACCCAAGGATAAATCGTAACAGTAGTGTCAGAAGTCGGATTTTGCAAGGAATATCGTAACAATAGCATAGGATCAATAGTATCTACTCGCGAAACTATGACTTCAGTATCAGTATATCAGTATGTGTTCAATCTACCACGACTTGAAATTTTTTATAGGGACATATGTGTTAATATTTTCATTGCCCACAATAATATCAAATATTCTCTTCTTTGAACGTCCAAAATGTTATGAGACAAATCTCTATTTCTGTACAGCATTCCTGAAGTTGTCTTGCAGACAAGAATTTCACTTTATTCGCTTTTCATGGGTAAAATATATGCAATTATATCCCTAGATTGCTTATTTGAGATGAAAATATGACAGGTTTTATTATGACAAGAAGTAGCATAGAATCGGGTAGTACCTTTTTACATTTATTACTTCATATTAAAATATTCCATTCGAAAATATGAACAAATAGTTCGGAATTACTATATTTGATGAGTAGGCCAGACTCACTATCTTTCATTGACCATTAATCAAGTTTTGGTATGTAGGTAATGTTATACAGTTTCTCAGTGTGAATATAGATATAATCGGATATTCTCGAGGTCATAGGATTTTGACCCACTAAGATCAAAGTTTCCGATAAAACTGTCATATCTGGTAGGAGATCTATAGGAGATTCTGTGGTCCCTACCACTACAAAATTTAATGACCTCCAAACTATTTTTGTTGCGAATACGCATGACTACCAGCAATAAACCAATAAACTACTAGACAAGAAACACCAGTAGTTGGTTTCTGGTATAACTGACCAATGACCGACTGCCGAATAACATTGCTGGTAGATATGCGCCTTCAGGGTGTATTTATCAAATTCGTGAGATTCGCTTCTTGTTCGTGTATACGTTAATATTGTTACGAATCTCCTAGCGCCGGCCCTGACGATCGTAAACGCAAAATAATATAAGGGGTCGAAGAGAGAACGTGGAATATTCGATCATCGGTATTTGTCTGGAGGATTATCCGTAGGCGTACTCAGGTACTTATATATACGGAAGCTCCGATGCAGCAGATTCGAATAGTTATCAGAGTTTCGAGCTTAGTGGAGAGGCGGAGAGTTTTACAGAGTTTTTATCGGAGAGAGCTTTGGTATTGCTGAGTGCAGAAGTCGAAGTAGAGATATTTTACTGCATAGAGTTTGAGTACCGAGCGTTGGAAAGTTAGCGGAGCAATTCAAATGAATGTATTGAATTGTGATAAAGAGTTGTAATATAAGTAGTGACGAGTTTTGATCAACGAACCCAAGGACATATCGTAACAATATTCTTTGGTCCGAGCTATAGTCGGGCTGTTCAAAAGATAGAATTCAAGGACGCGTGAACAGTGAATGCCTGCATCTATATAAGCCTGCGCGGCGTAGCCACGCCTTCTAAACTGAAATAAATGAAGAACTGTACTGTACTCATTTGTGCTTTGTATTTACGTGTGTTACGTTAATTAAATAATATGGATGGAAACACTCTTCCACCTCCAAGAAAAAGATTTGAAAAAAACATTCAGCTGTAGAGGAAAAAGGTGTGATAATGAACACTTATAAAAAAGCATCCCAAGAGTTTATGGGAGAACAGGGAAATACTGTTGAATACACCGCTGAGGCGACTTTTTGTTGAGTGGTGTAAATCGGATTTGTAACATTGGTGAGAGGACCATTCAAAGAGTGCGTGCCGTTCACGTGATCATTCTATCTTTTCAGCGGCTACACTATAGATAAGCAGCCGTACTCACCTGGTCCATGCGGATGACGCCTTCGGCGAGCGTTTTGAAGCCGAGCATGGTGCGGTTCTTGTACCGCTTGCGCCTCTGCAGCAGGATGTGCAGCTTGTTGCCCTCCCGCTTCAGGAAGTGCGGGTACTGCAGGCAGAACGTCACGTCCAAGGGGGTGTCGAGGAGGCCGCCTTGCGTCAGAACCAGCTCGTTGGATCGCAAAGTGCGCTTGCTCGACTGCATTTTGACGGCGATCGAGATGGCCGCCAAGTCGGAGCCCAACGGCCGCAGGATCACGAGTCTCGTCAGCGTCAACGAGCACAGCCTGAAACGAATGTATATCGATTTGACTACGACGTGCGGTTTTCAGATTACCTAGGCGGATAATCTAATTCAGTGGTTTCCAAAGTTGTCTGGACTACGACCCATCTAAAACAAGCTTCAAAACTCGGGACCCACCGTTACCAATATGAATAAAGGGATTTAAAAAAAATGAAGTTTTAATATAATTTTCAATTCTCAATCGAAAAACTAAACCAAAAATTTATCTCATTGGGAAGGATGAAATTGTTTTTCTTATGTTTTCCCATTGCAGTTTTGACATCAACTTCAACTCGAATCTTTTTTTTATATATACCGTGTGACACAGACTCAGGGTACACCCCCGTTTTCTCCTTTGCTTCTTTAGCTATATTTCTGAAATTTGGAACACTGAATATGCTCACTGAGCAGCACTTCTCGACATATCTGAAAGAACAAAACAACTTCCAATTTTTCCGGAAATGACATCAACTTTCGATTCTTGAATGGGACACCCTGTATATTGTTACATGATCGGTTAGAGATGATCATGAGGAATCCAACGATACCTGGTTTTATGGTGTTATCTCCGATGACTACGGAGATATCGCCATTTATTTTATTCATAAGCTCAATGAGTGGGAGAGAGAATTGGATTGACCCGCCAGAAAAAGTTAAAGTGATTACTTTTATGTTTAGGCAGTAAAAGTGACAGCTTCCAAGTTTGCTAAGAGCCGCTCAGTTCGCAAGTCTTGAAAGTATAACAGCAATTTTTTCTTCGATCAGCTGTTGCAATGATTAATGCAGTGGCAGAAAATGGGTCTAGAACTATAATTCATTGCCGCAATACTTATTGTCGGTACAATTCTAGTGAATATTTCCCTCATATATAAAATGTCCCATAAAAGCAATGCAATTATCGAAAACTCACAGCGGTAATTGCATTGTATCAAGTCACCATAACAACACATTTGAAACCGTATCTCTAGACGTCAGTGAACAACACAAATAAATGTCAGATAGACTTCAAAAATAGAAAAACATTTCGCGTTTTGGTGAGTGCTCCATAATCTATAGAGGAAAGTACAAATGAGCAAAAAATAACATTTCCCTGAGAATTTCTTTATTCGTGAAATATTCCAATGAATTACATTCGTACTTGAAAATGACCAGATAATTTTGCATTCAAGCGTAATATCTAATACAAATTGCATTCGGTTATTTTCATATTTTGTAAAACTCTTGCAATTTTTAGATATCACGCTTTCTTGAAAAATTATCGGTAATTTTTATGCAATCGTGCAATTATAACCGATAATTTTGGTTACTTTTGCTATTTCCAACTCTGTCGAATGTTACTAGATAGTCACATAACCAACAATTTCAGAATCACAGCCGATTGCACCGACTTTTTGTAATGAGACCATTAACAAAGGGACTTTTTAAAGTTAGGTGAGGGGTTTATTAATGGGCTCGTTAATGGGTGTTTAATAATCTCTTAAAATATGGTGCAATCCCTGCAGTGCGTTAACAGACATTTTATAACCCATTAGACTAATGGTCCAATAACAAAAAGTCGGTGCTATCAGCTGTTAGGCATTCCAGATACTTGTCAAAAAAAACAATGCCATCCAGAAACTTTTGCCTGTTTTACAAAAGACTTCAATGTCAAAACTGGTGCGTCCTCAGTGTTTTTCTATCCATTTCATTCAGTAAGTATTTTAATGGTGGAATATGAAGATACACGAATTTCAAATTATTATTTTCGGTTAACCTGAGGAATTGGTAGACCTGACTGATGACAGAACGTTTTTGACAAAAACAAATCATGTTTCCAAATGGAAAGCAAGGCCTGCAATAATAATGGCCGGCAATAAAATCTGACGCATTGATTTGCCGTAATAAGTATTGCGAACTGTAAAGCGGGTCTAAAATATTTCAAAGCTTAGTATTTTCCACATTTGACAATAAAATAGCATATGCTATTTATGGCTCACATGGTTAGCGGATTCCTTATGTCTCGTCCGCCAATGTCCAGGCTCGCCCCACAAAGCAATACTTTTACTACTAATAACACAATATACTGATTTTGCTTAGGGATTAAGTACTGTTACCTCGACTGTTACAGACTTTGAAAAGCTCCCAATGGCAACAGCTTAAATCGGGATACTTTTATGTACCATAGGAAAAAAGGAGAAAAGATACAGTCAATAATTTCATGGGTGTGAAGTTATCCACATCCACAACATACTCTGAGAAAACTATATCAAATTTTTTTCAAACTCTTCTAGGAATTTGATATACGCCACGGCAATCAATGTGATGCTTCTTTCGATGGTATACTTTCATGTACCATAGGAAAAAAGGAGAAAAGATACAGTCAATAATTTCATTCCAAAATTTTCCTAGATAATTCATTCGTAAGATTAGAATGAAAATTTATTTTTTGACGTAATTGTGAAATAATACCCAAATTAAGGCCACTTCACACAATATACTGATTTTGCTTAGGGAATAAGTCTCGGAATAAGTACTGTTACAGACTTTGAAAAGCTCCCAATGGCAACAGCTTAAATTGGGTATACTTTCATGTACCATAGGAAAAAAGGAGAAAAGATACAGTCAATAATTTCATTCCAAAAGTTTCCTAGATAATTCATTCGTAAGATTAGAATGACAATTCATTTTTTGACGTACTTAATTGTGAAATAATACCCAAAGAATTTGACGATGGTAAGTATAATAAATAGAGTTTGATTTTCCATATTGCAAGTTTTTTAAGGTTTTTGATGACAAAACAGTCTTTATCACCGAGTTTATCACTATAAATACTTTATTCACAGCAACATATACTTATGCGAGGTAATTAATGGTCAAAGGTGATTTTTCAAGGCAAAATATAGAAAACAATAGTATAACCACCAATTATTATAATAAAGTGCGAAATCGTTTAATAGTTGAAATGTAACTTTGTATTGAATTGTAAACATGAACCGGGCGGTAGTGACAGATTTTTTGGGCCAATTTTTCGCAGTCTGCCTTTGAAAGAGAAAGTAATAAGAGGTAAAAAAATCTTAATCTGCGAAAAAAATTACGCGCTACAAAGTACATCATATAAAATTTGCGATTGTAAGAACAACAATAATTTGGATGCTAGCATCTTTACAGGTTGCCTTATGTTACACATAAAAACATTGCTCAATGTACAAAAATCATGAGGGAATGGGGGTTTAGTGAAAAAATCCTGCATACTTAATGCATAATTCCAATTAGTGAAAATCACATTCATCACTTCTGATACTTCATTATTGCTTTAGTATGTTGAATAAATATTATCCAAGTAGGTAACCGAAGTGATTTTTTTTTTCGGAAGATGAGATTCTCCATTATTCGAGATATAAATTATGCACTGAATTATGCATTATTTGTTCAGTGAACTGACTGATACTGTTGACTCACAACTTGCCTGAATGTTACTATTGCGAAAACCGACTTTTTTCAGTATCCCCATTACTTAGGTACAACTTGTTTCAGCTTCAAAGATGAGCTCTTTGAAAGGCAGACTGTGTAAAATTAGTACATACAATCTGTCACTGCCGCCCGGTAACAATAAAGTCAATGGAAGAAATTGTGGACTACAAATTTAATAATGTCCAAAAAAACATTTGATGAACCTATCTTTATTCCAACTGCATTTTCCTCAATAATTTCTATTAGCTACTCTCAAATTGTTTCAAGCAAATGCTCTGAAATTTAGACAGTAGGATAGTGATAGAAAATTATTAGGATTTTTGAAACTTGGGCCGCTTTTTCAAAAGAAACCTAGCTCTACCCATCACAATGCAAATGAACGATTATTATTCACTGATTTGGGTTTGGAATTTGAAATTTCACGAAATAGATTACTCACCTTGGAATACAGTTCGAGGGAGTCCTATCAACCCAAGTTGCATAGAGTCTCATTCTATTTGGGGCCGAAGCCCCCGCCCCTGTAAGGGACTTGGTTTTTTCACTCATCTTCACTGAAACACCACTTCTGTGAGTAACCTCACATGTATTACTAAATCAACCACTACACCCAAACAGTACGCTCTGAAACGATTATTAACAAACATTACTTATCTTTATTTATGTTAGTTTACGACTGCTCGGACTGCTTTAAGCTTTAATCTCCACCTCCAGTCGCATTAAAATAACTGTCAGAGCCAAGACATATGTCAAACGAACAAAGAAAAACAACTGTCCTTTCTCCTTTTTCTTCCTAATTCTTACTGTCAGTGTCACATGTCACTCACTAATGTCATTGGCCGCGTCGAACAGCTTACAGCGCTTCAAGCTACTGCACAAAATTTGACAGTTTCCCATGGTGAAATGTCAAATTTTATGAAGCGTTACCCAATGGCTGCGTCTAATGGAATACAGCGATTAAGGCCACTTCACAAAATTTGACATTTCACAGTCTATATACAAAGATTTCACCATGAGAAACTGTCAAATTTTGTGGAGTGGTTTCAAGCGCTATAAGCTGTTAAGGATCCTTTTCATGGAGCAGTAGAATTCTTACTGCAAGTGCAGTAAAATGCAAGTGCGCATGCTCCGTAGAGATTATGCTGCAAATGCAGTAAAAATTTCACTGCTCCATGAAAAGGGGTTGAAAGCAGTGGAATCTGTGATTTTCATGTCATTTATGCTATTTATATTTATTAGTATTTGATTATGATTTCCAGAAACTATACCAAAAATCCAATTACATTGTTTGGCTGAGAGCCGATTGGTAGATTCCCAATTAGGTTTATTCTGCGGTGGCCTATTGATTCTTGAATATCATTAGATTATTGAAAAATATTCGAGAATGAGACCAATAATGCAATTTTGGTGCAAATCAAAATTTTTCAATGGACAATGTTACTCGAAGATATTTCAGAAATCTTTATGATGTATATTTATATACTTCTATGACAGTTGTCGAATATTTTCAATAACCATTGCAATATTCAATATTGATAGTTATTCAAAAGATTCACCAGATAATAGACCTGAGAATAATGATATGGAAAATAAACATCTTATCTTATCTTATCATAGTTAAAATAGAATTGGATGAACTGAATTGTTTATCTCAGTGGAGTTCTATTTCATTACTAGACCAAATCGCTATTCAATCCATAGCGATGTTTGTATAGTACCTACCTTGAAATTCTACCTTCCAAGCTCAAGTGTGAATTTATTATATTCATAACAAAACAATATTTTGTTCAATAAGAAATAATAACATCCTGATCCTATTAAAGGTACTAATCTAGACTGTTTGTTTCGAATAACATTTTTGTTCAGGAGTCAATACGCTCAGAATCCGCGTAAAATCCTCACAAACGTAGGACGTTTGTGTGGAATAATTGCACGGTGATTCCGCAGCTATGAACATGCTCACAAATGGAGTAATTAGTCTAGCTTAACCTCGCCAAACAAAACAGCATCCACACTTTGAATTGAAATACCTACCCTCTAAATAAAACAAATCTGAACAATATTCAAAACTATGTAGAATATAAAAACTAATTGAAACAACAAATTTAAATTGAACGACAAAAGTTTAACTAATTTTAAAGAAATCCAAGAGCCTATGCACAATCGACCTAGATATTCAAAATGGCTATGAAATTAACGAAATATCATTCGCTTTGCTGCTTAGAAGTTGAAAAATTTCAACTTCTGAAGGTCACTGCTCGAGCAGTGAAATCTGTCAAAAGCTACTGTACTTGCAGTAGTTAAGGGCCATGAAAATACACCTTTAGACGCAGCTCGTATACAGTCAGGATGTCATAAAATCAATAGGTGCGTTCAGTTAATACCCACCTGACAGCTCGATAATAACAGCTGGGTTCCTTTATTCATAGTCAAGCCCTTCATATCACTCTACATTCTTTTGAAATAGTACTCTTTGGAGCTAGATGATTATGATGAGTGCTAAGTGCTGAATTAACGAAACTGGCTCAAATTGGACCGAGGCAGCACTGCCAGATATACAATAATAATCGTACCGATACGATATTTTCACCCTGAGCATGATGTATGATAGGACATGTAGGATAAATTATAATTTCACCATTTTTCGATGGTGTGCATATAATTTTTTCACCTTACTAAAACGAAAAATATGAATTGTATGGTTACCGTGTTATCAATGATATTGTGTTATGAATATAAAAATACATTTCTTGGAGACCATATGCCCCTTGAAGAAAAGCTATACGTTTATATCTATGTACCCAGCTCAGGAACAAAATATTGAGGCTGGTTTTCACCAAAAGTAATATAATCCGAGTTTACGT
Source organism: Zygogramma bicolorata (assembly GCA_032362365.1). NCBI lineage: Eukaryota > Metazoa > Arthropoda > Insecta > Coleoptera > Chrysomelidae > Zygogramma > Zygogramma bicolorata. Next base: position 1,377,945 of record JAVJAQ010001619.1, read on the forward strand.
TATCTACGTTGAAATCAACATAAGGATTTAATCTCGATTATTACCATCAAAGCTGTTCCATTTTCACTATGACCGATAGCACAGTTAGCTGAACGATGACATCACACATCATTTCTGGCAGACATTTGGTGATGCGATGACCCGCTACGTGCAATTTCATTGATTTGACACCAAACAGTAGAGCTAATCTCTACAATATATATCTCTTCAACGAAGGAGGTAATAATAAAAAAATACCTTATTACCAAATATACTAAATTAGATCGCTTTAAGTGAATACATAATTCACTAGAAAAACATACATAGCATTTTTCAAAAAGGAATATGCTTGAGAACATAATAGTAACAATATCTTTTGAATGTGTTTTTATTTTTACTGCGTTTCATATCTTCCGGAAGATTATTATATATTGTGACACCTTTGTGGAATTTACTATATTTTGTATGAAATTCGCCCGAACTGATTTTATATGAATGTTTTCACAACTTTCAATCGAATGGGTATGAATATCATTAATGAATGTAATGATAATATGTTTGAAAAATATAAGTTATGAGAATTTTATAAACTATTATTATTGTATTCATTTGTTTGACACTGAGTTTTTCGCAGTATTTGTTCAATAGGAGTATATCTATCTCAAATGAGAGTTATTCTCAATGCACGATTCTTTATTTTTTAAAAATTCAAATTTGTATCACATCGAGTAAAAATAAAATGGAGGAACAGTAATTATTAAAATGGGATTGAATCATAGTTTTATATTTCAATAAATGTATCCAGTTTGCTACATATATTCATCGCGCCGCATCATGAATTAATAATTCGCTTCATCACAGTTTTCATTTTGGAAGGCAAGATTACACAACAGTCGTAGAACTGCCATTAGAAAATTCTCCCGTCGACCAGGTCTTCTATTATCGCAAAAAACATGACTTGACTTTATTTATAGTTTTTCAATGTATGTAAGTAGTTGACGTGAGATTATATCGGTAACTGCTTAATCATAATCCGGATTACTCGTGATAATCCAGGTTACTATATTGTGGCGAAATGGTTTGAGGTCGTTATCTGGAATGAAAATATTCACGTTCAGAATCGAGATTATGAAGTCGTTGGTGAAAGTCGGCCTGATTCTATGACTCATTCAGCTCATCAAGAGGGGAATAACGATTATTCATACGATTAAACAGATGCGTTGCATTCTATCTACAGTCTCCGAATGATGCCTATTGCAAAATTTATCGAATATTCTGCAATTTTTTATCTACCCAACCTAACCAAACCTAACTAAACTAACCCAACCTAACACATTCATTGTGGGCCTATCGACACGAAGGAGGAATTTTGCAAAAGTTGATTAATTCGGGTATAATCAGAGACTGTGGTGTGGGTAGAACGAAATATGGGTGCAACGACATGCTCCCGATTAAACGAATTTACCTGTGGAGTTTAGTCGTAATTATATGGAGTGGCTCTTATATCATTGGATGTAGTACTGCTGTTCTGTGACGGATGACCACAGTTTAAGGATCCTTTTCATGGAGCAGTAGAATTCTTACTGAAACTGCAGTAAAATGCAAGTGCGCATGCTCAGTACAGATTTTACTGCAAATGCAGTAGAATTTCAACTGCTCCATCAAAAGGGTTGAGAGCAGTGAAATAATTCATTTTTATGTCATTGGTCATTTATACCATAGTTGAAGTTTATTGTTCGGATTTATATTCTGTGGTGTGGCGTGGTCTGGAAATCTAATATTTTGAAAATGTCGAATCCGTTGACATTATATAAATAGAGAAAGGAATGTTTTCAAATTTTGATGATATATCAAAATAAAATGATACATCAGCATGAAGTGAGAAGGAAGCAAATAGCTAGTGTTGTATCAAGTATTGTCCACTGAACTATATAGATAACGTATTATGGTTTTCAAGGCTGGATTCAGACAGATCCGAAATCTGATCGTACGACGATCAGATAGCTTTCTGATTGGTCTAAATTGGTCTGAATTTAAATTTAGACCAATCAGAAAGCTATCTGATCGTCGTAAGATCGAATTTCGGATCTGTCTGAATCCAGCCTAAAAAGAAGAGACGTACCTTACGAGAAAAAAGTGAAGTAGGTTTTAGATATATTTAAGAGACGCAGTGAATTATATAACCTTGTACATATTTTTGTCAATACTGAATTTGTTTCGAATTGCTTAAAAATTTTGATTTGATAAAAATTTTCAGCTGTAAATGAAAAACGTCCTAGAATTCTATTATTGAGTTTTAATAATAAAAAAACAAGGGAAACTCAATAAATAGTTTTCATTATTTCAGGATATATTCTTGAGTCTGACCTAATGCGATCAACCTTAACCTAATCATACAAAAAACTGCCAACACTTCAACTAACACTAACCTATACCCACCAAATCTGAATAATATTTGAAACTATAGAATATGAAAACTAATTGAAACAATGAATTTGAATAAAACTGAATGAAAGTACGAAAATTTCACTGATTTTGAAGAAGTCCAAGAGCCCACACACAAATGATCCTACAGATATCCAAAATGGCTCAAAATAACATCCGCTTTGCTGGCTGCTGCTATGAAGTTGAAAAATTTGAACTTCTCGAGGTCACTGCTCGAGCAGTAAAATCTGTCAAAAGCTACTGCACTTGCAGAAGTTTAGTGCCATGAAAATACACCTTTAGAGCACACAAGCACAAAAAACCTGTTTTCGTTTTTATACCGGATGTTTATCAACCACTATGCGGTTATAAAATTTCTGTTACCGTTCGTGACACGGTATCTCGCCAAAATATCCTATTAATTGGAGTTCTCTGGAATGTAGCGGTGCGGTCCTAATTTGAAATCCCAATTGCGGATAGAATATCTAGAAATCAATGTGCTCAAATTCAACGAGTTTTCTTTTTTTGCGGAATACTGCTGAATTTATCAAAATACCGATAGCAAATCTTGTGCTGTGTAAATTATTGTATTTGATTAGCCTCGGAATGTGAAAATTGAGATTAATCTGAATGAGAAAATACGGCACGAAGGTAGGAATTCGGAAATAGCAAAAAGAACATATAGGTGCCTGTCGATTCAGCTCTATCACAAGTTCGTTAACGTATAATACGCTGGTGAATTGAATTGTACCGTAGAACTCAGTTTAACGAAGAGCCTAGTTCAGTTGAACTTAGTTTTTTTTCAGATTTGGTAAATTTGCCCCATAGACGTATAAAGGAGCGTACTCAGTGAGAGAACGGAGGCCGAACGAACAGCAAACTTCGAAAAACGAAAGTATGGATTTCGTTTGGCAGCAATTTGTCGATTCCGTTCCGATGAGGCGTCATCGAATGCAGTGCCTATAAATTTCGCTATTCGCTGGACATTTGGCTTCGACTTCATTTATTGCAAACATGTGAAGGATTCCATAACAATTCCTCTTTCCCATAGGCTTCAATCAAATCGAAAGTAATTTCGTTTGTCCATTTTCTCTTGACTTGAGATGTTTGAAGTTGTTTAATAACATCTTAACATTTCCGAACAGCTCGGAATGAAACTAGAAATCGTAAATCCCGTCCACATCGAAGGGCGAGTCTTTTTGTGTACCGCTTTTTCAGCGAACGACGTCGGAGGCGAACCAAACGTAGAGTTATTGCCATTCGCTTCAACGTACACACTGACCGAATTCAAATTCGGAGTTCGCTGTTCGTTCGGCCATCGTTCGCTTAGTGAGTACGCACCTTAATATACAAACTATCGTTGAACGCGATCAATGAGCAAAGGTAAATTCCAAAATGGGCGTTGAACTTAGTTTTCACATTTGGTAAATTTGGGCCATAGAATACATGAATTTGATGTTTCAAAGATCACTTGACCTTAGAACATGTCTAGAAGAAGGCTGATGGTCCTGACAGCTCTTGTCAATAAATGAAGAAGAAGTCGTCCATGCGCACATGGAAAAAAGGGGAAAATTGGTTGACGTCACATGCGTATAAATAGGATGATTGATTTTTCTCTTCCTTCATTCCAATTTCGGTGACCGACAGGCAGGGAGGTAAGTTAAAAGTTAAATTTTGTTTTAAATGGTTATGGCTATCGATTTTCTTGTAAGTTTTCAAGTTTTGCCATATCGTTATAAATTATTAGTTTCATCACCCAATTGACTTTAATTAATAATTCCTTTCTGAAATTCAGTGTAGATGCTAAGGTAATATTTATATATTTCTAGGTTTTCTGTGTCCAAGAGCCGGCTACCCTTGGGTTATTTTATCAACCAGCAGTATCAGGATTAGAAACATCAACAAGAAAACGTAAAAATGTAAGTTTCATGTCTTTTTCCTTAAAGTTTTGTCTAATATGTTACCGCTGATTCTGACGTCGACTGAGTCATTCGCGAAAAATCCACGCAGAAATTACGTCACTTGATAAGCATTCTCAGTAGTCGCCATTTTGTCGTATTTGATCTTCCGGTGCCGTTATTGCTGCAGAGTGCCGGTGCGGATTCGTAATTCGTAGTAGTTAGTAGTTATCGATCATTTCTAATTTCTACGGTAACCGGGCTAACGGTCAATTTACGAACACGAGGTCTGCGGTCTGCTCTTGACTTTGTAGTTTGAACTTGAAGGATAGAAACTCTAATCGAATTTAGTTGTACGGTTACCTGTTTAATATGTTGACAATGAGATTGATACAAAGAGCGTTGCAAATGAGATCTGATATTTATAGGTCTTTTGGAAACAAATCGATGGGTTCGGGCGGCAACTTCAGAAGCCGTGAAAACGGCGGAGAAAACGGTGGTTTCAGAAACGGAGGCTCTGGAGGATTCAGAAATGGGGGATCTGGTGGCGGTTTCAGGAATGGAAATTCTGGAGGTGGTTTCAGAAATGGCAGTTCCGGAGGGGGCTTCAGAAATGGCAGTTCAGGAGGGGGCTTCAGAAACGGTGGTGGAGACAGATTTGGTGGGGACTTCAACGGACAAGGATTGCGCAAAGTTGAGTGGGAGAGAAAGACTCTGCAGCCCATCAAAAAAGATTTCTATGTACCTCATTCGTCTGTAGCTGATCGATCAACATATGAAGTAGACCAATACCGTAGTTCCAAAGAAATCACAGTTGATGCCAATGCTCCCAATCCAATTCAGAATTTCAATGAAGCATGTTTTCCTGACTATGTGATGAATGAAATCCGCAATCAGGGATATGAAGCTCCAACTGCAATTCAGGCTCAGGGTTGGCCAATTGCTATGAGTGGTCACGATATGGTAGGCATTGCTCAAACTGGATCTGGTAAAACTCTGGGTTACATTCTCCCAGCAATAGTACACATCAATAACCAAGCTCCCTTGAAGCGAGGTGATGGACCTATTGCTCTCATCCTAGCACCTACACGTGAACTTGCTCAGCAAATTCAACAAGTAGCAAATGACTTTGGTAGATCTTCATATGTTAGGAACACTTGTATTTTTGGTGGAGCACCAAAAGGGCCCCAGGCTCGGGATTTGGAAAGAGGGGTAGAGATCTGCATCGCTACACCTGGTAGACTCATCGACTTCTTGTCGAAAGGTACCACAAATTTAGAAAGGTGTACTTACTTGGTACTAGATGAAGCTGATAGAATGTTGGACATGGGTTTTGAACCCCAAATTCGCAAAATTCTTGGACAAGTTCGACCTGACAGACAAACTCTCATGTGGTCTGCTACTTGGCCTAAAGAGGTGAAGAAACTGGCAGCTGATTTTATGAATGATCCCGTTCATCTTAACATTGGATCAATGAATCTCTCTGCTAACCACAATATTCTTCAGATTGTTGATGTTTGCCAAGAACATGAAAAAGAACAAAAGTGAGTATTCTTTCAGATTACTTATATGAAGACAAAATCCTTGAATTTTCATTTCCAAATTGCAAACGCACCTAAAAATTTTTTCCATTCATGAAGGGTTCTAGTTGAGATGGATAATTCCATTTTATATATTGTTGACAATCTCATAATTTTTTAAAATTTAAAGATTATGTTAATGTGATACTTTATTAATTTTTCTAATGATGAGTCTGATCAATGAATACTGTGATTATTTTTTTATCGCACCCATTACCTCTAAGAAGAACTGAAACTATTTTTCCATTTCTTCATTTTCCTCTTTGTTGACTTGTTGGAATTACATATTTCTTCATGTCCAGACTAGGGGCTCTCTTGCAAGAAATTGGCACGAACGGTGAGCCAGATTCTAAAATCATCATCTTCGTTGAAACAAAAAGGAAAGTTGAAGGTATCACCAAAACTATCAGAAGGTATGGGTGGCCAGCGGTGGCCATGCATGGGGATAAGTCTCAGCAAGAGAGAGATTATGTCCTGAGAGAATTCAGAAATGGCAAAGCTACCATTTTGGTTGCTACTGATGTAGCTGCTAGAGGATTGGGTGAGTTTATTTTTAATTAACACTTAATTGAAATACAAATGACCTTAACAACATTTTGAAAAGTTTTTCAGATTCAGTTTGTGTTATTTTCATTTGTTTTTTTTCCGAAAGTGTTGTCTTGAAATATTTGAAAATTTATTAAGATGCAGCTACACATATTCTATGTGGCATAGTAGCATGGATTCGTAGTTCCAGACTGGTTGATTCGTAATCTGCTTCTCAATTATTTCATCAATTCTAACATTCAGATTTGGTTTAGAAACATAATTGGGATAAACGACTGCTAACGATTGAAAACACTAGGTAAAAATTTGAGTAATATTTCATTTTTATGCAACTGATACTATTCTGAATATTCTATCATCACTGAAAAATGGTTACACAACCTTCTACATTTTTTTCTGTTTTAAACTTTGACATAGTAGCCTATGTCACGGTTTTTTCAACTTGAAATTTTTTATTGTATTGATGAAATAAATTTTTTCTATCATCAAGGTATGAAATGAACAGGGTTGGGCTGATTAAAATCAAGTGATTAAAATCATGATTTAAATCGCTTGATTTTCAAAATTAAAATCATGATTTAAATCAATTTTTGTTTTTCTAAAATAATCAAAGAATCAAAATGTTCAAATTTTATATTCAAATTAAATAAATGAAAAAAATCAAATAAATCATTGATTTTTTTAAAAAAATCAATGATTTTTGATTTTTTTTCTAAAAATCAGATTCTGCCCCACCCTGGAAATGAACCAGATTTTGTTCAGCACTCCATAAAATAAGTCTTTGAAAAGAAATGGAAGTTAAAAAGTACCAATTAGTGTGATACTCAAATAATAATTTCTCATTACTGATTGAATTATATTATCGATATTGAAGTTAGACCAAATGAGTGATCGAATAAAACGTAAACAGGCTTCAACAGGCAGACTAGTAGCTGGATTTACCATTCAACAAAAATATCTTTATAAAGCGACGACTCGTTGATTTTGACTAAAAGTCGACACTCTTATTATTGCCTGTCAAGCATGAGTCACATCTAAAAACTCCTTGAAACTTGAAATCTTTTCCTGTTATTGTTGAACAACTTGAATAAGTAAGCTTAGAAAGTTCATAGACCTGGAACTTCTACGATGAACTAAAATTTAGTGAGCTTGACCAGAGCACAGTTCGTTAGTAAATTCACCATTAGTATTAACAAATCACAACTTCAAACTACTTGCCATGTTCAACTACTGTTCAACTAGAGGTGGTCTGTGGCAAATGCTAATAGTGGACTTTAAAGAAGTGCTTATTACTGCAGTCTTCCCTAGTAATCTTGATAGATATTTTGACTCACTGTGAGATTTGATTGTTCATCAAGAGTTATGATCACTATTTTAATCAGTCTGGGTGTCCATTTTGTTTCAGAGGCACATGCAGGACGAGCGTAAATGTATAAACTGAAAAAATAAGTGATACGCTCTTTTTCCTTCTCGTTGAGGATGGAATCCTGTTTCTTGCGGTGCCTCTGGCTCCTCCTGCCTACCTCAGAAAAAAGGAAGACCAGTGGAAGATACGATGCTTGGCAAGTGGAAGTTCGGCTTGATTTCATCGTGGGATGATTTTATGCCGAGCAGCGATTATTTGCCATGCGTATCTTTTGATATTTGTCTTCCCTAGTTTTTATGTGGTACTGAAGCAGGCAGAGTTTTGCTACTATTGCCATGATTGGGTCGTCTCGTGAATTTTTGAAACGTCCAAGAATGAGAAACGGTTAGTATTTCATTCATTTTTGTATTATCCTAGAATATGTTGCTGTGTTTGGGATTTTTAGGTTTTTCGAGAGGTTATTTTGTCACTTTTTGGGATAATATTTTATTACAGATTCACTTTCAGCAAAATGTTGCAATTGGAGCAAATATCATGATACTGTAGCTTTTACAACAAAATTATCCCATCTTGTGATTATTAATATTTTCTAAAACCATTCTATCTTTTTGTTACGTTAGTGTAAAACAAGTCTTGTGGTTATCTTGCAAAGAAAACAGTAGTAATTTTCATCGAGCAAAATCTATCTGGGAAACTATGTTCCTACTATGACTATAAATTATTTTCTCTTTTCAATTATTCACTTTATTATCGATTATCAATTTAATGACTTTTTGTAATATGAGATGTGAAAGGAATCACATTTTTTATTGTAAGATCCACATTCAACCAAAACTATTCTAATGGTCTGCTGGTCACAGATTCAATTTTTAGTGGAGTAAACTATTGGTAAAGAATGTCTCCTCAAATTGAACCTTTGCTATTGTAATTGATGTTCTCATTTCTAACAGAAGAGAAAGTGGGACAATTTGCACGCTCTGGTATCAATATACTTCTGTTTTTGTTGTAATCGCGCTTTAACAAACCATTCCTATTACTCACGGCATATTTTTCTTAGATGTGGAAGGGATTAAGTATGTAGTAAACTATGACTACCCAAATTCGTCCGAGGACTACATACACAGGATAGGAAGAACAGGACGATCTGAAAGCACCGGCACATCTTACGCCTTCTTCACCCCGTCCAACTTCAAACAGGCCAAAGATTTAGTCTCTGTTTTGACTGAAGCCAACCAGGTAATAATATATTTTGTGGCATTTTTTTCTTTTGACGTTTTGTCATGGTTTTAACCTTCCATTTTGGTATGCCTGTGCTCAGTTTGTTCGGCGCAGCATGAATGCTTTTGGAAGGAATATAAATTGATGGGTAATATGCCTTCGGTGTCCACACGTTTTTGTCTGGATTCCATCCTCAAGTTCCCCAACAATAGTTACAAATATATCTATGAAAAATTTGCATAGAAAGATAATAAACTCATAAAAAAAAATTATAACGAGACAGTTGATGAAGAAAAAATTAGTAACATTACAGCATGAAATATATATTGAAAATTGTAAAAATATGTTTGAAATCGGAACTCAGTAACCAGGATTGGCCGATTAAAATCATGATTTGAATCGCTTGATTTTTAAAATTAAAATCATGATTTGAATCAATTTTTGTTTTTTTTTATTCAGAACCAGATAACAACATAATATAATAGTTTTCTCGAAGAATAAAAGGAGTGCTTTTATCAAAAACAACAAAAAAGAAGTAGATAATTCCAAATTCTCAAACTAAACGTAACACCTAAATTTTATTACTGTATATTTTCAGTCTATTCATTTTCGTTATACAATTTAAACAAAAACACTAGTTTTCCTCCTTTTTCTATGCCTAGTCTGTTTCTAATATCTGAGTGTGTATAACTAGCGAAATGCGTGAAAAGGTTGGACAACGTCAATTTATAGGTTGAGAAGGAAAACAAGCCACGACAGGAATATTCTTGCAAAAAGCACAACAAACGCGTTCGTGCCTCACTCGGCACTGTATAGCGAGTGTATAGGACAGAAAGAAAACAAATCGCGACAAGAATTTTCTTGCAAGAAGCGCGACAAATGCGTTGTCACAAGTTTTTGAGCCGCAAATTGTATTAAAATTTTCAGGCTTACACATTAACATAATCAAAAATGATTTCAAAGTATCAAAATGTTCAAATTTTATATTCAAATTTAAAAAATCAAATAAATCGTGATTTAAAAAAAAATCAATGATTTTTGATTCAATAAAAATCGGATTCTGCCCCACCCTGTCAGTAACTGATATGTTTGTTAAAATGAAACAAAAAATAAAATGGGATCATTTTCGGAAACATTTTATTAATTTCAACTCAATATTTTACTCTACTTGTCATTCTTGCCTGATCATTTGTTTTTAAACATTTACAACCATTTTAGGGTTGACCAGCTTATTAATTGGTTTGGTTTTGATATTCCATAAGACTCATATCCTCTATTACACATTTGTAGTGGACTTGGAATGATTTTCAATAAATCTATTATCAACAGCGGCTTTCACTCATTTCTACATCCATTTTCAGATTGTTAATCCAAAACTCAGCGAAATTGCTAGCCGTGCTGGTGGTTACGGTGGTAACAGAGGAGGCCGATGGGGATACGGAGGTGGTTTTAGAGGTAGGGAAAACTCTGGACCAAAGACACATACCAGATTCGGTAATGGTGGTAGTGGCGGAGGATTCAACAAGCAGAGCAGATTCCAACGTGAGTAGTTTTGTAAAATATTGGATTCATTGAGTTATTTTAACGATTGTTATTTTTTAATGTTCGTTCAGTTACCTCTTCAAATTCATCAGAGGAATGTTTGTCATATTACACTCAGTACATCATCAATGCTAGGCAAAACAATTACAAAAAATTCAAAATTCAATAAAAAAATAAAAAATAAAATATATAAAATAAATAAAAAATATAGTTGGCCTATATCTTTTATTTTGGTTCATTACAATGAGGAACAGATTATTTTGTTTTGCCAATCTTGATTTAATGGGCTCATTCAGCATTTTTTTTTATTTCATAATTGAAAAGTACTGGACTCGAATAATCTAACTACCAAAAATGTTCGTTTTATTCACATGTTTACAGCCTTAAATTAATATTTAAAATCCGTGCGCGTATAAACGGGGCGTGGCTTATTGTGACGTCACTATACGTACGGCCAATGGGCGCCAGATAAGAGGTATTTGTTTATTAGTAAACTCTGGTCAGTTTTCGTTGAGTGTGACTGTATGTATCGTGAAGTAACTAACTGTCGTTTGATTTATAATGAGCGATAAAAGGAGTTTTCGCAAAAGTTGTGTGGTACCAGAGTGTAGGAATACATCTATTAATGCACCGGATAAGCAGGACAATCATGGCATTTCGATTCCTGTATAAATTTTTCCTCCGTGTTACACATGACACATCATAGTTTTTTCCTTTTATTTTATGCTCTGGTGTTATTTTTGCCCTCAGTTCACGAAACGCCTGTTGTTGCTTCACTTGTACATAACCGATGGCATTGTTTCCATAATTTTGTCTAGCCGATCTGCGAAAAAAAAATGTTCCAGAAAGGTGTAACAGTTCATTTCTCAATGAATGAAAATATGGAATTTGGTAATACTTCAGTCGCTATAAGCACCTTTTTTTCAATTTTTTGTGTAGAACTCACGTAATTCGGTTTCCTCTATAAAAAATCCTCAACACTTTTCAGCGGTCTAGTATATTCTTGAAGAAACATGTCCATTTTTTTGTGAATCTTCACAATTTTTCAAATCAAATTTCTGTTGTTTGAACACACAAAATTTGTCCTTCTCTTCATCAAAATAGCACACAAGTCCTAATTTACTTGTAACATTTTTAAGCAGACGAAACCATTATTGTTTCAAATAATTAACCTTTTTTCAAAAGTCAATATAAATATGTTCAGTTTTCAACAATAACACGGAGGTAACGGTAAAAAGGAGCTCATAGCAACCGAAGTATTACCATCAGTTTAACCACAAATATATTGTCTTTTCTGAGTTGTATTTACCTACCGGTTTAATTTCACTCCTTTGATTTCACTTCTAATAAAGTCGTTATTTTTGTTGAAATAGTCTATTATCAGCTTTCATATATCCAGTTTTCAACGCGTACGTTTCAAAAAGAATAGCACACTTCACTAACAGTATAAATACGACTAACATAAGCTATGCCGCGTCCTCTACCGTGTGCGTATAGTGACGTCACGCGCTGTTCTCGATACTTTTACACCAGCGCAACTTCAACTTGAATTATTTCAGTACAGGATGAAGCTATTGGTCTGAAATTTTTGTGAGCGTATTAGGGGTCCAGACACTACAAGAAAATGCATAAAAATGTTATAATGTTGATTTCACTGAACGACCCTATTCAATACTAATTTTTGTTTTCCTTTCCAGAATATTGAGTTCGGTTCACAGGGTAGGACTACGATAACCTGATGTTTCAGTATTTTATTGGATACATTCCTTGTATCACCTAGTTACCTACTTAGACCAATTTTTATTTATGGACTCATTTGAGATTGAAATTTATTTATTTATTTATTTCGATAAATGCCTGCCAGCACCTGACATTTTGTCACTAAAATAGAATAGTTAAATGTTTACATCTGTGATAGAGTAAGGTTTTTTATTTGTTGGACAATTTTGTTGTCACCTACTGACCGAATTTGGTTTGTCGAATAAAAACAAATTATGATTATACTGTGTTTGATTGTTTCCAATATTTTGTTGTATATGGCTGATAATCAGTAAATCAATGAAATAGTCGTCAGTTATTTACTTGAAAGACTCATTGGCTCGAGGAAGATAACTAGCAGATATGCTTTGATGTTTTACCACTGAGCATCTTGTTTTACTCAAACCAACTCATGATAACTTGATCCTACCCCACTCTTCTGGACATTTTGAAAAGATCCTCCAGTTTATAAGAGTCCTCATTTTGAGCTTTTCAGATGATATACCAATTTCTTGTCTAAAAATGTTATTAACTTCTAGTGATCGTCTATTTTGTCTTGTGTCCCGCATCATATGATATATTCAAGGACAATAAACTTACTATTACATTTTTTACATGGAATATGTATACACATTTGAGATTCGGCATGAATTGAAACGAAACCCCAGAAAAGACTGGTGAAGAACTGAAACAAGCAACAAGCATGTACCTCATTCCAGTAGCCCAGCAATAATAGTTTTGAAAATTTTTCCTCAATAGGTACAGTGACACCTTGGGGGGGGGGTTGCTGCATGCATTCAAGCTCTTGAACAGTTGAAAGACAAGTTTATGTATCTAGGTTAAGATGTCTAGGAAACCCTGGTGTATCTACTTATACCTGAATAATTTTGGGATAAACTTGGCGAAAACCGACTGCTTGATTTCTGAGATCGCAAAAGCTTCAGATCGCTATTGTAGATGGCGATCAGTGATATACCATATGAAGCTTAGTTTTCAGTAGAGAGGAATGTGCAACCGAATATTCTACCACTGTTTATTATTTGCCTACTGAGATTTTGACAGCTCTGACAGCCAATCAAATGCGTTTCAGAAAACGTGCATGTAACGTTGAAACCTACCGTAAACAACCTGTCCATACTATCACCTGCTACCTCTACAAGTTTTTAGTGTGTTAATATCAGTTTGTAAGACTAGACTTTTATTCCGAGAAAATTTACTTTGCCCATTCACCTGAGAATGTACGACAAAGTTCATGCTAGTGTATTGAAAGTGATAGACTGTATTGGAATCGGGGATACACACATCAGTTATGCAACGGTTCAAAATACGTATCACATCGATATTTCCTTTATTTAAACAAAACTTTGTTTTCAATTTCTCATTGATAAGAGCTACAGATGTTTCCTCCTCGATATAAGACTTTCGCTCAAGCTGAAACGAATAAAATTTGCTACAACGCTACATTCATGTTATTATTTTGGGGCGATTTGTTTTTTACTTACCTTAGGTACTGAATAAAGAAGAATATTTGGATCCCCAGATTTTGACTGACCACACAAAATACGAAATCTACACATCGTGAAAAAGTACTTGTAATAACTTCAAAACTTATTCTACTTATATAGACTTTCAAACACTGTTGAATGCGTAGAAATAATTTCAGAGTTTCCACTGACAACAATAAACCTCAAAGTTACGTCAATCTGACAAAACCGACATTTGACAGATTTTCGAAAATGCTCATATAACGCCCCCTATACAAAAACTAGAAAGCTTTTGTAATCGTCGATTGTTTTTCGCCAAGAAATTCTAAACAATATCGAATCACTAGATACACCAGGGTTCTTAACTAGGCATCTTAATCTAGGTGTTCAATTATGATACTCTGAGATGAAAGTAATTTTTTCCTGTAAATATGTTGGTGCATTATCTGTTCACTTTATGAATGGGAAGGAGAGCTTTGGTGCAAGAGAAATCTACAAATCAGCCCATTTCAAGTAACTCCACTTATTCCTTATTGGTGTGAGTTTGGGACAAGATAGAATTATTTTTACAGGATTTACCAATGATGAAATATTGAGATTAATTACCCTAACATCAAACTAATATTATTATTAACACTTTATTATCCCAAGAAACCTTACAGTTTATAACAGGGATACAACAAACATATCTTAATTAAAAACTAAACTTAAAAAAAAATGAGTTATTGAGTTATAATAAATACAAATTTAACTAGTATCATCAACAAATGATTGAATCGGGAATATCACCTTTTTATTTTTTAAATCAAATTCAATAAATATTTCTTCAAATGTTTCTTGAATAATATTTTGCTTTTTATTTTCTTCAAGTTTTTTGGAATCGAATTGTAAATATCAATTCCATTATGTAGAATAGACTTCTGCCCAAAACTGGTTTTGGAATTACATGATCTCAAGGCTGTGTTCTGGCGGGTATTGTGCAGATGAAAATCATTGACTTCACGAAAATTTAAATTAGATGATTTCATTTTGTGCTTGACAAATTGAATGAATATGCTCACTTTGAATTTATATGTGGTCTTCAAATCAAGTAATTCTTTAGGCTTATATAAATTAATGGTTGGTTCTCGAAAATCTAGTTTGAAAATACATTTTATTGTTTTATTCTGCAATTTTTGTAGTGGCTTGATAAGGGAAATATTAGCTGAACCCCAAATAGCTATCAAATATTGTAATTTTGAATTTATGAGGCAATGATAAATATTCATCAGATATTTATGAGGAATGAGGTGTCTTATTTTGAATAAGATACCAATTATCGGGGAGAGTTTGCGTCGTAAATGTTCAATATGTTTATTCCATGACAATTTTTCATCAATATATAATCCTAGAAGTTTCGTAACTGGCTTGTATTCTATTGTATCACCATAGAATTTAAACGCATTTTTAGGGTCATTCAAAATTCGTTTCGAAATGTACATGTAAGAAGATTTAGAAAAATTCAAAGATAACTTATGTTGATTTAACCAACTCGATATTTTTTGTAGGTCTTGATTCATGAAGTTTTGAATATGTTCAAAGTTATCTGAAAAATAAATGAGAGTTGTGTCATCAGCGAATAAACTGAGTTTACCATGGAGTTGCAACTGAGTCATTGAATTGATATAAATGAGAAAAAGAATTGGGCCAAGAATAGATCCTTGGGGAACCCCACAAAAAATTTTTTCAATTGAACTTCTGTGATTGTCTATACAAACATACTGTGATCGATTAAGCAAATAATTTGGAAACCATTTATGATTATTTCCTCTTATACCAAAAGAATGTAATTTTTCAAGCAAAATATTGTGATCAACGGTATCGAACGCTTTTCGCTTACAGAAAAAAACTGATACTGACTCCTGGTGCAGATTTCTGAATGTCAGTTTGCCTGGAATATTGAAAGAAAGCTAATGAAGCTCCTGCTCAAATACCAATTGGTGTCACCAAACAAAAAATATCTCCACTGACATATTATTCTGTCAATGCCAGATGGTGGGTTTGTTCGTTTGTGTCAGTAAAGCTGATCGGAGCCGCTAGTTTCGAACGGGAAAGACATATGAATTACTGGTGTTGGAGCGAGATGAAGAGACGTAAAGAAAGCTACTTGGATCATATTTACTGACACGAATGAACAAACCTTATAATTTGTCAATGGGCGCGTCCAACAGCCAGTGTTGCCAGGTGTGGGGATAAGTCCTCACTTGTGGAGAATTTCCGCCTCATGTGGGATTTATGTGGGGAATTTTCAAAAGTGAGGAATTTGTGGGTATTTCTTACGATTCTCGTCTACTGTCATATTTCTTATCTGTCAGAAGTCATTTGTCTAGCCACGGAACACCTTACGTATTCTTTGGTCTAGCCCAACACCAAAAAGGAAGAAGATGATGTGAAGTGAAAACAAAGAAGATGTACTGAATGTTGATAGGAAGCTCCGACCGTGTCCGACCATCCAAAATAAATATATATAGAGAGAGAAAGCGAAGATGAACTGAAATTACCAAAAAGTGAAATAATTTTATTTGAATAATCCGAATACATTATTTAGAAAAACACGAGCAAAATGAGATGACTTTATCTTATATATGACAGTGATCTCGTTTGGCTGTTTTTGTTGTTTTGTTTTCAGAATTCATTTTCATTTATCAATAGACTTGTTTTTGTTATTCAGGGTTGATTTTCATTTATTCTTTGGGATTTACTCTTATTTACTCCTAATTCATTTATATTCAAAAAATGAACAATTTGTTCAGGCCAGCCTCAACTCACCTACACTGTAGGTTGACGGACTAACACCTATTGTTTTCTAATAGGTGTTAGTCCGTCAACCTACAGTGTAGGTGAGTTGAGGCTGGCCAAAACAAATTGTTCATTTTTTGAATATTTGATTTAAAGCCAGTCTTCAAGCATTCCCATGAATATTTATTTTAATTCATTCATGTTTATTTATACAGATGAGTTTCCATTATATTTGTTTAGACTAATAAATCTTCATTTTTTGTTTTAATATTGCCGAATAATAACACTTAGTTGAATTGCATCACAATTCGAGTTTCCCGCCAAATTGTATTTTTTTTTTCCGACAATATTATCAACCAGTGATTGAGAAACAATACGTACATTGGTACGTGAGTAGTAACGTGAAAAATAGACTGCTTGTGTCAATACCACAGGTCAATACTAGTGATAAAATAAGAAAAAAGAGGCGATATAGAAAAAGTGGGGATTTTTGTTGGAAAGTGGGGATTTTTCATGGTAGGTCATGGGGATTTTTCAGATTTCCACCTGGCAACACTGCCAACAGCTCACAGCGCTTCATTTCAAGGGATGGATACTGCGGAACTGTGGGTTCCAAGTCATATCTTTCCTTTCCTTTTTCTTAGGAACGTCATAGCCTGAATAACACATTTTCTTGGTTACTCATACGTAAATACCGAGAGATGGCAATCAATTAAGAAACAAGTGGAATTTTTTGTCAATGTAGATCATTCATGTTTTGGAGATTATTTCCATGTCTAAACTTTGATATCCTGCATACACTTCCATCGTCAACTCTATTTTGAATATTCATTATCTTTCTTTCAACATATCAGTCAAACTGACAGACACAGAACTCTGCATCTATTTTTACCTTCAGAGTAGGAAACTTTGTTGTGTATTGTCAAGTAAACAAAAATAGCGCTATTATACTGTAGATGGCGTAAACCGCTTCAAATCCTTTTTACACACCGATTTGAAGCGTTTTTGTTTGTTAATCTTCAAAATGAATAATCTCGATTGATAAAAAATTACTTCTGTTTTTGAATTGATTGCCATCTTTTGATATTTCCATATGGTTGACTATGTCTTTATAAGCAATAAAGGAAGGAAAACTTGTCGTACATTCTCAAATATCACATGTAGGGATGAATACAACGGGTAGATGGCAGTAATGATTTCATTTTCAAATCATGGCTTTTCTTTCAATTTTTATTACGGATTTCTTAGCTTGAATCGCATAGTATCTTGGGTACTTATACATAATGCCAAAAGATGGAAATCAATACTGAAACGAGTGGAGTCATTGTGTGGAATTTTTTTGAGGTCGTTGATCACTCATATTGTGCAGATTATTTTAATGCCCAAGCTCTCATTTCCTGTATAAATATTTATTATCATCTCTGTTTTGAAGCTTCATCAGCTTCCACCCAACATTCCAGTCAAACTGACATACAGAAATCTGCATCTATTTTAACCTTCAGAGAAGGAAACTTTGACGAGCATTGTAAAGTGAACGGAAATGTCGACATTTTAGTGTAGATGGCGAAAAAAAACCGCTTTAAATCCCCTTTACAGAGACATTGGCGTACTATGCGATCTATAAACGGTGCTCATATCTCTATAAATAAAGATGCCTGAAAACCCTGGTGTGTTTACTTATGGTTTACTTCATACCTGTAAAAGTTTGGGATAAAAGTGGCGAAATCTGGATTGCTTGATTTTTGGTGAATAATTGAGCTTTTGGAAATTTCCGTACAATATGTACAGATGTCGCCAACACGCTCTTGTCAGTCTTGTCTGAAGCTAAATTTGCACTAAGTGAAAATGTGCGGTCGGGTTTTTCCACTTCTTTTTGATCGGCTAGTGAGAAGAGATAGCAACCTGAAGGATAATGGGTGGACAATGAGATACCAGTTACAACGTTTCGATATTTAAAAGCAATGAAATCAACAAATAAACACGATAAAAACATCGTACACATCAAAATTTCAGAGTGACATGACAATATGACAATTAACTTGACACTGGTCATCAAATTTGAAAAATGGGAACACAACGCCCTCTACCGAAATAATAGGGGAAACCTTCAAAAGCGTCGATTGTTTTTTTCGCCACAAAAATCTAAACAAAATCTAATCAGTTGAATCAACAGGATTTCTAGGCATCTTATCTATAAATATAAACAATGTTGAAACTTTTATATCCTTTTATCCAATTGGCGCTGTCCTGAAGTTTGATTAGGAAAGGAATCGTTGCCAAAGTGGTACAAATCCGTTGACGTTTTCTCCAAAATGGCGCTACGATCTCTATTTTAAATCCCATTTAGGAAAGTTTTCAAATTACCAGTACTTCCAATGATAATTGTGGAAACCGAATTGTCAGATAGTCAGCGCCACATTCAAGAAAACTCCAACTGAAAAGAACTACACTGATAACTATTAGGCATTCCAGATCACGTGATGTCTGGGTGGCTAACACAAGTTTTAACACACACTCGTTTGCAGAAAACAAACGATAGTTTCTGGGGGGCAGATGGCGCCGTTTTGGTTCATTTCGATTCATTTGACTTTTTTGACAAGTATCTGGAATGCCTAATTGCTATTTAAGGTTAGGACTTTGGTGATGTTCGAAAATCACAAGCCGTATAATTTTGTAAGCAACTATTACAGTTTTAAGTGGTTTTTCACTTATTATTTTAACGTACACCAGTGCTTGATAAACATTAGTAATAATTTTAATCAAATTCCAAAATTTCAAAATAATATCGCAGCACCAATTTGACCAAGACTTCAACTAGTAAGCAGCACTTTGAAATTGTTTGAAACTTCTCACCAGAGGGCGTGCGCGATAACAGCGCCATCCACTTTTGGGACTTTTGAGGAAAATTCATACATTGTGCCCTGTGGAGATTCTACGAAAAACCGTCAATACTCACCAGAAACTTCGAAAAAACTTTATTCTTTCAACAATTATGGTGATGGCATTATAATAATGGGCCTCAATGTTGTAACTACCCTCATATTGACCTGAATATATGAAAACATTCTTTTTATTAACGAATTATACCTCATGTAAGCATTATACTTATGGTTTCTGCAGTATAATGGCATATATTATTTCCCTAGGGCATAATGGCGAGAAATTAATAGTCTCTGCCTCGATTCCCTCTTGTTATCACAAAGTTCCCGAATTGAATCTCATTATGGAAACGATATAACCAAATTCCAATAAGTGCCAGTGTAAAAACGCGTATTTGTTTTCAGATGAATGAAACCGAAGAATCATTTATTTATGACACATAAATATATTAGGCGTGAATAGAGTATTCTACTCGCAATAATGACTTTTATTCTCTCGGAATATTAATCCCTCGCCGCTGACGCGGCATTATTGGCTCGGTATAATATACTATTATTGCATTAGACAACGTTTGGTTAACTTGATTGACAACTAATGACCAAGGTTGAGAAAGTAGGAATAGTGAATGATTTTTGTGCGTCATTGCCACTATCATCAATGAATAAAAGAAACTTGATATGTAATAGGTGAATGATTTGAAATTGAACCTTATTCACTTACTACGAACGAAAAAATATATTAGAAATAATGAAAAATACATGATACATATCCTTATTTGAAAAAAAAATTAGCAGAAAGAATAACTACTTTCAGTAATTAACTCTGCTGTTTACAATTTTCCTCCTAATTTATAATAACTTTCTGGTCCACCTCAATTTTTTCTTGTATATAAAAGCTGATGAAAAAGTGCTGAAAGTTATTGTTACCTATAGCAGCATCATTCTGAACACAATTCATGCTGTCTCATTTGATTCCGTAGCAAAGTGTTTTGGACTTGTAGCGTAGAATTTTCAGATACGCTGATTCATGATAAATTATTGGTAAAAGGGTATAGCCAGGTTTATATAGAAAATTTGGCCTTACGGCTTTTTTACCCGTACTCGGGTCATCCTTTTGGTTTAAAACCATAGTAATTCAGTTGAATTCACAGGTATTTTTCTCAAACCGTATTCGAGTTTTATGAAAAGAATATTTTTTTTATTGTACAATTCGAAATTGATGAATGGTGATTTTTTTCTCCATTCTTAGGAGCAGACGACAGAAAAACTTTTCTCAATGATTTTCAAACTGAAAGCGAACTTTTGGCTGAAGAAATGAAATTATACAATTTTTTTAAATACCTTTTTGAAAAGTTCACTCACAAAATGTTGTCAGAAAATCTATTTCATACTCCTATATATTCGGGATTTTTTAGGCTAGTGGAACAATATGAAAAATATTTTTTTCTCTAATCTTGCATTTGAATAAACTTACATTTTTTTGGCCGAAAAATGCAGGAAAAATTGATATTAGTTGTGATAAAATTTTGCCAAAAGAGATGAAATCATGTTTTGATCAATTCGTTCAGACCAATCTCAACTACCTACACAGTAGTTTCCTGGTTGACA
Organism: Zygogramma bicolorata; assembly: GCA_032362365.1. Taxonomy (NCBI): domain Eukaryota; kingdom Metazoa; phylum Arthropoda; class Insecta; order Coleoptera; family Chrysomelidae; genus Zygogramma; species Zygogramma bicolorata. The sequence goes on from JAVJAQ010001619.1 coordinate 1,399,005, forward strand.
CTTGTCAGAAAACAACTACCCCCCTAGCTAAAAAATATACAATAAAAATCAGTTTTTCACACTGGTTCGGATTACTTTATATATAACGAACTTTATTTTTTCACAAACTATTCTTGTTTCTTTCCCCGAATAGGATGTTGAATCGTTCGCAAAGATATATAATATTTCTATTAAAAATGTATTTTGGTTCATAATTAATGAATTTGATAAACAGCAACGACCGAAGAAACGATCCTAGGGGAAGACCTAGCTTCATCGAATGCACCTCTACGAGGACATTACACATTATCTTAAACCATAGTTCTGAATTAGTTTTTTCTCAGAAGATGAATGGCTCATCCATTTTTCGAAAGCAGGCATTCCTACATAACAAACAAAAAATCTGATTTTCGGATAATTCCTAGTAGTTGATTGATCACGTTTTTGTAGGATATTGACGGCCTTTCACTGTTTGAACTCAAGTGGATTGTTGGAATATTAGGTATATTACGTAACGAGGAGGACAAGTAGCCTATTACGCGATTGAACGTAACTAGCCTTATCCTCGAGTTGCGTACTCTACTTTTTCTACTCCTACAATTTCTTCGTTATCCCTCATTTTCATTGATCAACGAGACACTGGATGACAGCAAGTAGGTGAAACAATTTCTTGCTTCATGGATATAACTGGATACAGTACAAATCCAGAAACTGTTCAGAAAAACGTAATGAAAGGTTTAGGAGGTAGAAATAGTATATTACTTTAATGGTGCGGAATAGTGTGCGGAAAGTGACATTTTTCACACGAGTGGGAGCTATTGTAGCACGACGCTAACTCCAACGAGTGTGAGAAATCACTTCCGCACAAGTAATGTACACCATTTTTCTTACGGCCACCGTTTATTGAACAATATCCCAGCCAACACATCTGTGACATGACATCCCTGCGATGTCCCTATCAAGTAACACTGAGACATTACTTTTGTTAGGTCCCTGCGATGTACACATTTGGCATGTAACTATTGCGATATCGAGTTGATGTGATATTCGTGACATCCAGTAGATATCGCTCTTATGATGTCCAGTAGATGTCGCTCTTATGATGTCCAGTGTATTTAATTCTGGTAATATCCATGAAATATCAATGATACAGAATACAGGCCTGCCAATATTTCTGGATAGATTTCAGAATATATCCCACATATTGAAGGCAGAAAGTACGTCGCAGATTGATAGCGAAATAAATCGCAGAGTCATCGCACATCTTGTCGCAATTACGTCGCAAAATTGATCTCAATTTTGTCGCGAAACTTGTCGAAATTTTGTCACAAAACTTGCCGCAGTTGTGTCACAGGCGATGTCACCCGAGTGTGACTTCGCGACATGTGAGCGACGTAAATGCAAGTTCCCTGCGACAAGTTTTGGGACGTCACACGCCTCGTCGTGATATCGCAGGGACGTCTCTGCGATGTAACTGTGTTGGCTGGGATGTTAATATCAGATCATGTATATTGAGTTGCCTGGCTAATCTAACGTTTTATTTGTGAGTCTATGTTTGAATATTGTTTCTGTGAAAAGTACACATGAATTTACTTTAAATTGGTTTGAGCTTTCGTTGCAAAATAGCTTGATTTCGTTTTGAAAAAATGAAATATACAAGATATGTCTTAATTTATGTGAATTGACTTACGAGATATAAGTACACATCTTGGGTAACGTTTATTCAAATCTGAATTAACTCAGTTGGTAGAGTATTCCATGAAATAACCACAAGATTGTGGATTCGATTTTCGGCGTCAACGTTTTTTTTTAATTTTTTTTTTAAATATTTAGTTTTAGGTCTAGTTTTTATGTGAATAATATCGACAATGAAGATAAATCTATAATTACATCTGTAAATCTTACAGGACTAACGGGTTTGACGGTTTATTGATAGCCGCGCTGAAAATACTTTCCGCACTAGTGCAGAAAGTAACTTTCCACACGAGTGAGAAAAAAGGTCACCTTCCATGGGAGTGGAGAGTGCGATATGTGTTAATTTCCTTTGTGGTCGTGGAAAAATATTTTTTCTACAAACGTCAGTAAAAGTATAATTTTTGACGCATTCTGTCAGTGTCTAAAATGCCATTTTATGACACTGGTGTTTAATGTATATCATTTTTAGCACTAGTGCTAAAAGTGATTTACTTGTAGAGAAAATATGAAAACATAATTCAAAATGAAGAGTTTATTCAATTAAAGAAGCCACAAGCTTGTAATATCTGCTTATGTCATGATTATTTATGTTCATCATCGACTTCAATTAATTCGACCGAAGCTTTGACGATTTCCATATTTTGGACTTTTCTTCGAAGCATGCAAGAAACACTCTTTCACTGGCCTCCTTGCCACAGACATTTTTCTGATCAACCAAACAGTTATATTCATTATTCATATCGAAATCAGAAGTGAACGCGATAATAATAATTTATTGAATTGTCAGTGCCACGTGATCTGCTGATTCCTGATTTTCAAAAATGAAGGTCTCAGGTGCTATTTGGACACAATGTTTTAAATGTGGTATTCAAATGATACTTTAATTTTCCAGCTGATCTTCAAAATTATTTTCTATAATTTTCAATCGATCTTGAAGGTGAGTCCGTAGTGGGATGCTTCAAGACGTCCTTTCTAGAAAAGTAGTTTAACTGTTGTATCTTTCGAAGAGTCTGGAAATGTGTCTGCTGTTTCAAAGGAATTGGCCAAGAATTGCACAATATTCTATGTCATACCAGTTCCTTATTGTGAGATTATTGCTCAGTTACTAACTATATAACAGTGTTCTTTATGCTTGTGCGGGCATAGAGTTATGGCCGCGTTATGGAGACAACATTTTTCTGCATATTACCGTTTCAATTATTGTTTTCCCGGCAATCATAGTATCTAGTGAAAATCGAATGGAATTAACAAAAAATATCCCAGTTTCCTGTAGGATTCTCATCTACAACAGGTTTACAAAACTGCGACAAGTGCACGCTGTGAAACAGCTTCCTCAAGCAGGATAAGAAACTTGTCTATTACTTTCAACTCTTGGAACATGAAAAACTATTATGCACTTTTTTATTATGGTGACGGATAAATCATTATCACCTGAATATCATTTGTTTTTTATACCTTTGACAAATGTTTCAATTTTTGTTTCGATTACAGCTCTCAAGAAAAGTGAGTCATTTCTGATATTGATATATTTGATATGTTCTGTTGATGAACGGTAATCGACTTCTTTGGTTTTTTAATAACATTTATTATGTTCCATGTTGTTATTTATTTATAGAAGATTCGATAAGGCTTGAAAAGTTTCTTTACATTTAATAATAGCTTTTCTGAGAGCTTGAAAATAATAATTATCACGCTCTTCAATGAAATATTTTTTTTTTGTATTTTCTGATTTATGAATGGCATCGTTTATTTTAATGCATGTGGTGATCTATAACACCCTTGAAATGCCTTCATTAATTTGATGTTTCTTTGGAAAAGTATTCACAAAACATTCAATCGATATGTGACAACACACTTTCTAAATTGTTTCTTCAAGAATAACAATAATATACTTTATTCTCTTGCCAATATACAAAATAAAATTCCAGTTTTTGCGTTACAAGCAATTGAAAGGGCGGAGTTCAGCATTACAACAAAGTTGCTTGCTGAATATATATATATATATATATATATATATATATATATATATATATAAATATATAAATATATAAATCGTAATTCTTGAAGAAACACATGCATTATGAATATATATATATATTTATGATTATATTTTTTTATGTTATTTTTTTGTATCATTGATATTTCTTAGGTATTCGAACAGAATGTTATAAATTTTGATTTTGGTGGAGTATAACTATTTTTTTATCAATATTGCTTTCAAAATGGACAAAGTATAGCTTTCTACTCGCGTATAATGGTTATCTTTCTCTCGGTGAACGTCACCTCGTGAATAATAGCCATCATTATGGGCTCGTTGAATAATATACTATTATCTTTTATGATGCAAAATATTTTTCATATAATGTACTTTCCTTTAGTTATTGTAATTTTCAAGTCAACCATTTCATTATTTTATTCGTACATACATCTTCCAGGCAAAACATAGTTCTGGTGTAAGGAAGTCAAAATCTCATTATTATACAATAATGTAAGCAAGTAATCCATTTATAATTTACTGTTAGATCATTGAGTGAACATCAACATACGAACAAGTACTATTTGAGTTTCCTAAAGAAAATATGAAGAGACCTAGAGGATTTTATTTCTGAAGAAGGCGCAAATAATTTTCAGGTGAAAACCATAAATAATTTGAATAATGATGATTCTCCAAATAATATATATATATATATATATATATATATATATATATATATAAATATATATATATATATATATATATATATATATATATATATATATATATATATATATATATATATATATATATATATATATATAAAATTGGGGCAGGAATTTTCAGGCTTTTTTCTCTCCAAAAAAATTGGTAATTCGAGATAACACTCTAACACTCTGTTGATATGTGTTTATTATTCATAGATGTTTTCTAAATTCGTATAAGGAAGAAATACTCTCGATTGATTTTTCCACTTTGGTGTATCTAGTGATAAAATTCTATAATTTTTCCGAATACCCACTGAGGTGTTCAAAAGATGTTTAATCAAAGATACAAGATGGCCTGGGCTTTTAGGAATGGATTATATTATCTGGGTGATACAATTAATTCAATGTGAAATAACCCATCGGGCCATATAGGCAGGGAAGTAACTGAGTGTTTGTTTACTTTTCAAATCTACTTCTATAGTAATTGTTGTTCTAAAATTGTTCCTTCCGTTAACCAGCTGACGAACGTCAACCCTCAGAAGTCGAAACTTGTGCAAGCAATGGATCGACGAGGCCTTACCTTTTGACGTGCGATTACCCAGCACGGTGGCCGGCGAGGATTCGAACCCCGGCCTTCCACTTGACAGGCAGATATGCTAACCACTTCACTATCGAGACCACAATTCTCAATTACTTTTCTTCTTTATTCCTAGGAAAAATCCGAAACTTCCTTCTTCCCCCCTAAATTGCCTATGATTCTAAAATACTTCTATTATCTCCTGATGATGCCAATTTGGTTGGATAGACTTGTGTCGAGGAAAATGTGTAAGTGTTGGTTATTCAGTATATCAACGTTTCCATCGAAGGAAAACCATATAACCGAGATGAGCGATTTCAAGTCCCGAATCATATCAACTCGATAATCGACGAATTATTCGACAACAACCGGCGAAAGAACCACTAGAAAGCGACGGGAGAGCGTCTGTCCAAGTTGAGCGGAATCCTGTCAACAAGGCGTCGCATCCCACCGCTTAGTTTGTCATCAGCATCTCATCCTATCGGCCACCAAATCCAAACCACCTCTGTGAGCATCCAGTCACCACCGAAAGTTCTCCCCAACCATCCATCTTAATCAATTCATACCGAAAAGTAAACATAAGTGAACAGTTGAATGATAAAGCGTAAGTAAATTGAAATCTTAGTAGGCGGAAGTGAAACAAATCGTTGTAGCAAAGTTTCTTCGAGGGAAGACTGTTTTTTAACCATCATAATTATCGAGGGATGTTGCAATAGTGCTATGACAAACTTCGCACAACTTTAAAGTAGTTTCAATCTAGTAAATGCGCGTAAGATGGTATAGAGTGTCCCGTAAAAATGTCCCACATCTACGACAACCTACCACTGAAGCCGCTGACCAAGACCACAGACTTGTCCCAGTCGAGAGTGATCAGCTCCAAAACTAATCTGTCGTTGGATATCAAAGAAAAAAAGAGAAAAAGCTCGCCGGATATTCAGGTGACGGCCCAGGGTTTCTTTGGCAAACGGCCTTCGAGAAGCGTTTCGGACATGGCCAAGAAACAATGCGACAATAGCAAAGGGGTTGATGGAGATGAAAAGGAGGAGTTTGGCAGCAGTGAGACGATCAAAGCCGGCTGCGAGAAAGTTTACAGTCAGAACGGAAACAATAAGAAGTCCAACGTGCATTCCACTCCTACGTCTACGTTGGATGATGGTTACGGGTCTTCGAATAGCACCCCGCAAGTTTCAGGTAAGGTTGATATACAGGGTGGTCAGGCTAGCGGTTTATTACATAAGTGCATGAGATGACATTTCAAAAACGGTTCAATTCATTCAGTGGGAAGTTTTCTGTTCTCGTAGTATGTTCTTTTTCAGTCGAATGAAAAAATATTACGGAATATACAGTGAAGGTCAAAAGTATGTTTCAAAACATTATCACCTGGTTTGGTTTTTATGATTGGTAGTAAGTAGTTCGAACTTTCGAACTGATTAACTCCTTTGAAACCTTCCACAAAAAATAAGCGGTTCGAAAGGAAACGATAAATATTGACGAAAATAAAATAAGCTAGGAGTAATTGTGCAAATTATGAAATGAAATAGGTCAACTAAGTTGAAGAAATATTGGGAAGCGCTGATAAAATCAAATACGTGTGTATAAAGATCAGGAAACCAGAAATATGAACAAAAAGAAGTCCTCAATGTCAAAGAATTCTATAAAAATTTCCACGTAAATTCAACGGAGCTGAGAAAGCAATCAGATGAAGTCTATTGATGATGCAAAAAAAATGAGTATGTAGATCGAAAATTCAGCTACGAAAAAATGAAAGTGAAATATGAGTAACATTCTAGAAAAACTGTAGTGTTTGAATCAAATGACAACACCGTAGAGATTTTCGTTCTCTCACGAACACGAATTTACATAATTTATATTTCATTTTTACTCTTTGGTAATTACATTGTGGATTCCATTTTCTGTTCTTTTTCTGATTATAATAACATTGTTGCTTTTTAGTTTTTGGGATTCCTTTTTCTCTCACGATTTTGATATCTCCAGCTTTCCTCTCATTTCTTCATTTCATGCATTGTTTTTATATTATTTCATCTCTTTTCCAATATCAATTAGCATATTTGAAGAAACAATCTTACCGTTTCCTGTAAAAGCTTTTCTATAAAGTGGTTAATGAAACTGCGATGCGTAATACGCTATACAATAGCTTCCTCAAGCTGAAATGTGTGTATATCCTAGATGAGTAAAAATTCCATAAAACCAAGTTTTTTGTCAAGATCGTTGTTTCGTGATAGATTTCAAAGAATTGAATGAAATAAAACAAGGAACTTGCGAATACATTCTCTTGGTATATGTATAATTCACACTTGATTCATAGCAAAAAAGGACAGCTCTCCTATTCTACAGCTCATTTTTTCTCTCTAGTGATATATGTAGTTGATATATGTATATCAAATATACGTGACTTGATTCCGAAAGGTTGCATCTGAGAGATATTTTTACATAGTATAGAAGAAAATACAGAACATTTTAAAATTAATTTCACTGATCCTGGATAAATCAGTTCACCACTCAAAGCAAAATAAGCTTGTTTCGGTCCAGAGGGAAATCACGTGAGTATATGGCATATATTTCATTATATGACATTCAGATGTTGCATGTTTTCAATATTTTTGATATCACTTTTTTATAGAAGTACTTTTGTCTTTTTGAAAGGATTTGAAGAAAAAAGACAGATATAATTATCACAACATGAAACTATTAACTTTTTTCAACATCATCTCGTTCTTGGGTAATGTATTTTCTTTGACTTTCTTAAGGATTTGCAGAAACTCCTTGACCTTTTCCATCGATGGCTTGGAATTAGAAAAAAAATGAATAGATTTTATATCGGAGTACTGTCAACCAAGAATGTGCCAACAAAACACAGACAATTACTTATTGAAGGAGGAATAACTTCACGTTCTTAGAATGAAAAAGGTTGAAAGATATGAAATATAGAAATCATACGAGAAAAAAATTCAGAAGTTGAAATTTTTCATGGAATTTTTGAGGTTCTAAATTGATTGATTGATTTGATGAATGCAATATTACTTAAATTTTAGTCGTTTATTTCATTCAACTAACGCTATTTTCCGAATTCTCGATTGTTCCTGCAGAAATCGCGTTCATTAAAATCAATTTCTGAAACTATAAACTGTAAGCAGAACATCTCGAAGTTGATATTATTTGTGAAACATTTCGGGACGGTGGTTGTGATGAAATAAATGGAATAAAACATTAATAATTCTTCACTGCGTTAGAATTAGACAAGAGAAATAAACTCCTATAAGACGGTTAACAGAAGTTCACACTTCCAGATATTGAATACCAAACAACGAAATATTACATATCATCATACTAAAATGATATATTGATTGGAATGAAAATATCGAATTCAAATATAATACAAAACAAAGAATATCAAGTTTATATTTTAGTACCGTTGGATTGAAGTTTTATGATCCACGACTCTTTTCTCAGTCTTTATGTTATTGAAATATGAACGTTTTCCTTAGATAAGTTTCAATTGAACCAACTAGTTTTATTTTCAATTGGATGATATTTTAATTATTTCTATTTTCTTTCTTGCAGTCTTTTTTTACTTGTTACATAGTGACTCCATCAACCTGGTTTCGATATAAGTTTTGAAAATCCTTTTTATCATTATGATAATTGTGTTCAAAGCTTGATAGGATCGACCAAAACGTACAAATATTTTCGGTAAAATCAAACCTGGCTACAATTAGAATAAAAATCTATGCTAGGCCATATGAAGAAAACAATATTCTTGCTTTTTATTGCATCATAGGGTTTGAGTAATTCTTTATCAGAAGGATGGGTAGTAATTATGAACGCAAATGTGTTCACTTACAAAACCAGTTTGAAATAAAAATACTTATTAATGAGGTTTCGACTTCTCACGAACGGCGACCCCAGGAAGGAAAATTTGTTCTGGCTAGGAATCAACTTTTCATCTTGCGAGACTCCCTTTCCTTTCATGGAATTCTCAAAAAAAAAAATTTCAAATGCATCATTTTCCTTTCCGAAAGGATTGAAGTTTAAGTGACTAAATGCTCATAACACTTTTTAAAGTGGAATGGTAATGGTTCGGACTTCCATTGTCTATATTATTAACTCTATTGAAACCTGTTGCTAACAACGAAATGATAGAAATACAAATCAAATATGGTAATCATTTTTTGACTAATATTTCATATTCGATATCTCAATTTTTTGTCACAAAATTATTTTCTTTGATCAAGCATCAAACCTTTACTTTTACTTTTGACGAAAAAATCCACTTCAACCTTTTGTTTGGATTTGATTTGCATTTCTATCCTTTCGTTTTTAGCAACAAGTTTCAATATGGTTGATAATATAAACAATGGAAGTCCGAACCATCATCATTAAGCAAGGAACATCATCAACCTTATTCAAGCAAACTTTTTAGAGGGTCGAATTAGTCATATTTCTAACTGGCCGAATGGGTAACTACCCAAGAACAAAAAAAAAAAAAAAAAAAAAAAAAAAAAAGAATTAGTCATCATGAATCATATTCAGGACGATGCCGCTATATGAAACAATAACTTGCAGCACTAGGCCGTCACTTTCGAGCAGTCCAATTGGCTAAATGAAGTTACGACGAAATATTTTTAGACGGTTGTTATAGAAATGATAGATCCTGAAAAACTAATCACGAAAACTTCAGTGCCATACAAATATATTGCTTCTTGGAGCCATGGAATTTTATCGAATTTCCAAAAAAATCACAATGGCATCCTGTGCCATACTTGTACGGCATTGGGTTCCTCGTGCTCACTTTTTGAGGATTTAAGGATTTACCAATTTGAAAATAATCATATTGAATTTTCTGGTCGTACCTTCCCAATTTTTGGTAGGTAATTCAGTCTTCCCCTGTAAACATTCAATTGTACAGCTGAAAACTGACGAAATAGTGCTGGGAGTTATTGTTTGATATGGCAGCATCGTTCTGAACATGATCACTTGCTTACTGAAAACATCAAAGGAACAAACATGTATGAAACATAAGCTATTGAAACAGAAAAACGCCTTACAATAAAAAATCGTCATATGGACTAAATAGAGTTCAATATGACAAACTAACACTCTCGAAATAGCTGCAGTGATATATTTGGGGTATTTGAAACAAAATCACCTGAAGAAATTCGTACTTGAAGCAGTTTCAAGAAGTATTTCAAGTTTCAATTACGAACTTGTTATAAATTTATTGGTTGAAATACAAGTACAAATCTACTAGATACAGAAGTGATTGGGTACGAGAGGAAATAGTTATTAACTTTACAAGGTCATTATTTGTGTATCGTCCGTGTGTCGTTCAAGACTTTTCGTCAGACAAAGATAAAAAACACGTACCTCATATTTCTACAGAAAAATCCCAACATCGTGTTGTCATGGAACAGCTTAACAATATCACAAAAATATTATAACAGTCACCGGCCGTTTGAAAAATCTTAACGGACAAAGCTGCTAACGTTTACGTTTCAATTGTCATCTGAATACCGTTAAATCAAAATAATAGTATGGGATTTGTAAAATCATCACTTTCTTTGAAAACTCCCGAGGTCTTGTGCTTATTTAATTGAAAATGATACATTGGAATGAACTGGCCTATACTCGGTTAAGAGCTATTTTGAACAATACGAAAGTTTCCTGTACCAAAAATGGGTTTACAAAACCGCGACACTTGTTTGTAATTCGTGATTGTGTATCGAAACACGTAGTGAGAGCGCACAGAAAACTGTAGTATTTTGTGTTAAAAATAATCAAACTCATGTCATCCCGATTTCGACACGAGGAGTTGAATTTTTCGCCATCAGTATTTCAGATGGTCAATCCGCAGATATAAATCAGGAGAACAAATTGCGTTATAATGGATTGAAAGCGAATAATGAATATTAAGTCAACGCGGCGAGTTCGTTAGCAATAATACGATCCGTTGCACATCGATATTGCCGGTCCATTTTATCCAATTTGATTTTTTTATATCGAGCATGGAAGTGTTTTACGTGTACGGTTACCAATATAATTGTTTTTATGGCTGTTCTTTTACGAGAGCTGTATATCGCGCGATTTATCAAGACAGATGATTTGCGTTTCATTCCTCTGCTTGGAACATGATGAGCTGTCATTTTCTGAAGCTTAGGGGGATTTTCCTCCACACACTGAAGACGTGCAAACAAGGTGTGGAATTTGGCATCTCTCGTCATCACTTGGGAATTTTTCTTTGAAACTCCTTATTCACAAAGATGAAAGACAATTGGGTGTATCTACAGTGTGTTACAGACCTCCCTACAAGTATCATCGAGCTGTTTCTGAAGTCAAAATATTCTTTTTCAGTTGAATGTGTTGAGAAATCATCCTTTTGTTCGCGTTTTTGGGGCAGGAAGTTTTCTTTTCATTGGAGTAGTCACTGTATTGTTACTGTTCTTCAACTGTTGAAACACAACGAATATATGTTTTATGCAGAGATATAACACATATGTTGGAAATGTATCTTGACTCGGCTCACTGTCATTCGATTCAGAAGCTTCATCATAGTAATAACAATAAATCACTATAAGCAGTGGCGGATCCAGGATCAGGTCAAGGGGGGGGGTCTATAACTCAAAATTTATATATATATATATATATATATATATATATATATATATATATATATATATATATATATATATGCTGGCTGGAACTTCCGGTTGATCCGCGTCTGGAATGATTTACTTGTCTACGTTTCGGCTCCCATTTCGGAGCCATTTTCAAGACTTAGTGACCTTGCGTCTAGGTCTGAGTTTTCTTACTAGCTGGCTATCATCACTGTGATGATAGCCATATTTTTTTAGGAATTGGAGGATTATTGAATTGAATAAATTGATGAAATTGGTTGTTTGAAATGAAAATTGACTAATGTTCAAATGTAGCCTGCTCTTTAGTTTTCAATGGAATGTAATAATAATTATTAAAGTATTAAGTAATCGTCTGGTCTTTGTAAGCTCAATGGAAATGTATTTCTTTCTTTTTGATATTATTGTTTGGAACAACTATATGGTTATTCACAGAGTAATATTATGGTTTATAGACAAACATGATGGGTAGCTAATGTCTATGTAAAAGCAAGTGTTTTTGTTACGCTATCCACACAAAATAATTTCGATATTTCCGTTTACTTGACAGGATACGATAGTTTAACTGATATGTTGAAAGATAGCTTACAAAGCTTCAAAATAAAGTTGACAATGATAATAGTAGTTTATACGTATACAACAAGTATTGACGAGAATTGGATTGGACTGAAATGAAATCTATCAAAGTTGCTGTTGTATGTGCAGCTTATCCAATCCATCTTGGCACAAACTCAGATACTTTTCCAGTTGCACACTGGTAGTGTAGACCGGGGATGACCAACTTCTTTTACTCGGAGGGCCACAATAGTTTCACTAAAAGCGGGGGCCGCACAGAAGTAAAGGCAAATTTAGGCTATTAAACTTTCAAACAAATATGCAATGAAAAATACTTTCATTTTCAAATATAAGCCAAACATTTTTTACATTTTTGAAAAAAATCAAAATGACATATAAATTATGTTAAATAAGTATGAATTTCTTTGAGGTTTTCTGCAATTTAACTTCAACTGAGTAGCACAAAGCAGGCTGCGTACGCGACATCAAACTGGCGTGGTTGTTTTCTAATTTCTTTAATATTTTTAGAAGTCGTTCAGGTCCGCAAAACACAATTCCAGTTGGCCATCCCTGGTGTAGACCATTACGAAAGAAAAAACATCTAGGAATGAATTTAAATACAGTGAACACATAGGTGTTTTTTATCTGAGTATACTTCATCATTCATTGCTGGGCATATACGTTATTAGTTCTGTGCCAAGATGGATTGGATGAGGTGTACAAATGTATAATCTCTTAAGAATACGTTGCTAACAATTTCATATTCTTTGAATACATTCACCACGGTTTTTCGTAGTTTTTATAGTTTTTCCAGAATTTTATAGGAAAATAAACCGTTAAATTGATCTGGTGGAAAGCTAGACAGCCTCTTACAGCGATAGGTGAGTTTCGCCTTTTGATAATTCATCTTGGAGCTGCTGGAAAATAATATACAGGGTGTTCTAACGAAAACTTGACCCCCTTTCTGTAAGTCAGAAACGGACGTGTGATCGAAAACTCCGAAGAGCTCGTCGACTTTTATTTCAAGGTGGACTAATTTTGATACGAAAATCTTACCCTATTACCTTTGCGAGCATTTTTGAAATCGGTTCATTCGTTTTCGAGAAATTGAATGTTGAACATGTCATCTTGACAGATTGAAGACTGTGTGTTGTCAAGAAGAGAGCTGGGGTTTACATACATACATACATATATATATATATATATATATATATATATATATATATATATATATATATAAACGCGACTCCCCAATACCTGGAAACCACTTTTGGTCCGACATACTTCTATTCACTCCGACTTGGGAACTAATCCGTTCGAACCTCCCATCGACCGTCCGATACCTGATCCTGCCATAATTACTAATGAACCCTTAAATCCCACCAACCTTCTATCCTCGATCTCCAGTGATGATAGCCAGCTAGTGAGACAACTCAGACCTAGACGCAAGGTCACTCAGTCTTGAAAATGGCTCCGAAATGGGAGTCGAAACGTAGACAAGTAAATCTTTCCAGACGCGGATCAACCTACTGAGTTGAGAAATATGAAAACATTCCCATTATTTAAACGAAATATCAAAAAATGGATGTTTAGTAGGAAGTATATTCAACGACATAATAAATTTAAAATTCATGAACTGACGAAAAAAAAAATGATCACTATGTTACCTGATTATGACAATCAACCCCATATCTTATATCTTATAATGACTATGAACCTGAAATGACGACAAAACACCCAGATTATGACATTTTACTCATTGCGAAGAATACTGAAACGTTTCAAGCGTTTATACAGGGTTTTATTCTATAGACATGTATTTTTTTTTGTGATTGTATTTTATACTTTATTGATTGTATTTTATACCTTAGTTATATTTATATTACATTACATTGCTGTTTTATACTAGTAAAGGATAATCACGTACAAGCTTTCAAGCTTCTGTTATTTTTTCATGGTTATTTTATTATATTTTCTAATTTCCTTTCTCGATTCTGAAATGAACATTATTATTATTAACATATATATATATATATTGTAAAAATACATTTGAAAAACATAAAAAAAGGTAGGTACACTTACTGTCTCGGTCATACAATCTCCTGAGTTGAAATAATGCCAAATATACTTGCTATCAAGGAATTCAAATATTTGACCTGCAATGCCATATTCATCAAACAAATGATAAAATAAATGTCTCACTTCGTAGATTGAGTACGAAAAAAACTTTTTTGTTTGATCTCAAACTTCTACTATGAAACCCGCCTGTACACGTACAAGAGTCCTCAGAGACGCATTTTCCATCGATAACTCCGAGCAATGTCAAGGATTTTTCGAGTGAAATTCCTTCCCATAATACATCCTGGAAATTCACCTCCTATTATCAGCTTCTATATGAGGAAGTTCCTACACCTCGTTCGGATCGGAAGATCGTCGAGAAAGTAGATTTCGAATTGGAATTGCAATCGACAGTGAAGTCTGAGGACAAGTAGGGAGTAGGGACCTGCGCTCAATATTAATAGTAATAAAGTTTATTCAGTACATAATATTATTCACACATAACTTTGAAAATATTCAGTCGCTCGAGAGGTGAGAACTTGTTCTGAGTTTAGGAACACTGGACAGTCAAGAAAATTGTCTGTGTAGCAAGATGTTAATGCCTATGAAAGTAATATTTCACTCAGGTATGTAAAATTGATTGTGGCTTACCACAAGGTTCCAGTTAGGGGCCTATGTCATTTTAGATCTATATAAATTCCATATCACTCCTAGAATTAATAGGATCAATAAAAATATATAGTGATTACATGAATACCGGATATTTTGGTAATAATGAACAAGAAATTACAAATGACATTGTGAAAGATTTGAATCAATTTTATTCTTTGGATAGAAGTTCATGAATTAGCAGTTATTTCCAAGAAATCTTCTTTTATGTATATTTCTCGAGATAAATTTCATTCAGAAACCTTTCGAATTCAATGGTAAATACCTGACCTGCGAAAAAGACAAGTGAATTTCTTTCTTCATTAATCACTACCTAGTATAGATATGGGGTTCAGCTTCAGCCAGAATTTTGAAACAAGTGAATTGTAAAACAAAATCACTGAATGTATTTATAACTTACCATTTTCAAAACCAACTTCGAAATTATACAAACCTAGAATTTTTATACTTAATCTGCTGTTCTATTCCTTCAATTGCATAGAAGAATGAAAACTCAAATTTGTTGTAATGGATTTCTGTTACTAGATACATTTTGATTATATAAAAAATGAATCCATCTGTATGAAGAAAACGCGTTTTGATCAAATGAAAACACAAGTTTTGAAATATCCCTCAAAAAATAGAATTCTCATTGGGATTCACATCGAACCATTTGATATTTTCATCATATCGAAAGCCAAGTTTTGAAATATGACACAAAAATGAATTCCCCGTGGAAATTCACATTGAACCATTTAATATATATCCACCAATATATTACATGCACCCTTTACATAATTCTATATCCAGTTTGCATCATTAAATCCATAAAAACCTTAAACACCAAGTTAGAATGAAATTCGAAAATATTTGAGTATTCGATGAGCCATATTGAATTCTGGAATACTAACGAGGGATTCATAATAATCTACAACTAAAACATTTAATTGACCCTGTATCTCCCACGGCTCATGATATATGAGTACTGATGGGCTGTTTCGAATTCTCGTCACTTTCGCTAAAGTTCACATTGAGAAAAAACTCCTAAAAAACTTCTTGCATTCTATGAAGAATTGATGAGCTGTATTCATTAATGTAATATTATATAATTCATTGGATGTCTCATTTTAAAATCAAACTAATCTGTAATCCTCGAAAAACACGGGTTTCCATTACTATACAGTACAGCAACTTGAACGTTTTAGAAGTTCGAAGTCCTAGTGATTATATTATTCAATCGTATTCAGTGAATCATCCGAATACTTTGGTTATTCCAGAAGTTGTCTGGAATTCAAGTTGAATAACTGGAATAACACTCTTTAACTCGAAAAGTGAGTTTACCTGAAACGGTATCGTAAATAATACTATCAGGAGTTCCACAACATTGCTGTTCTCTGAACCCAAACTATGTTTCCAATGAACTTCTAGAAGTTTGTAATGTAATTTGTTACGCGGTAATTTGTCACAATCAGAAGGACAATTCCCAGAAGAAATTTTTTGTATTGTTGATCGTATGTAATGGGAGAGGGAAAGTGACAAATATTCATATACACGATTTGCTTTACGTAATTGAAGGTACAGAAAATAGAAACTGATAATAGCTTGAGTGGTGTGAATTCCATTATATTCTCAAGCTTGAGTCAAAAATATGATACTGTCTGATTAGGTTATGTCTTGAATTAAATCAAAAATAATACGATCATTTCTCACTAATTATCATTTGTTATCAGTAAATATTCATATTTTCTTCCAACAATAAAAATAATGTAGAAATATTATTTTTGACAAAATTCAAAACAGTTTTTCGTTTCGTTATGTTTTTTCATATGCCAATTCTCATCAATATTCAATTAGTAGATGAAGATATTGACTTCATATTCTAGAGTTATAAAGTATTCGCCAGGGGCTGCAAAATGATGTATGATAAGACCCCCCGTCCATTGAATTTTTTTTCCAAATGGCGCCCAGTTGCTATCTTAAAATTTCCATCTGTCAATTTTACTCCAAAATATACTATATACGCATCAATGTCATTCCCAAGTTTCAATTTTTTGAGTTGACCCGTTGGAAAAATGAACAAGGTGGGGTACATTGAAAAAAAGCTTTGTATATTCTCGTGCAGGCATAAACTTCACTTTATAAAAAAACTCATACATTTTGACTCTTCCAGTTTGACAGTGTTTCATTAGCAACGAGATGGATATTTCTATATCATCTCCCTTGGTTTTATAAGTGGGTTAGAAAAGGTTTCTTTCCGTGAACCAGCCAACCCCCCTTTTGGCATTCATCTTTCAAAATTCTAAACTTGTGCTAGCAATGGATAAATGGGTCTTTACATTTCAACGTGTGAATCTCAAGCAA
The DNA here is from genome assembly GCA_032362365.1 of Zygogramma bicolorata. Lineage (NCBI taxonomy): Eukaryota > Metazoa > Arthropoda > Insecta > Coleoptera > Chrysomelidae > Zygogramma > Zygogramma bicolorata. The sequence continues at coordinate 1,416,210 of JAVJAQ010001619.1, forward strand.
TATTTCCTGAACTTTTATTATTTACCTGGTAACCCTTATAAGGGTAGTGGATGTTGGCAAATTGATATCTGATGAATTTTTCTAGAAAAAATATATGCCATTATTTACTTCCAAAAAAATGGGGTCGTTCCGAAAGTGTATTGATCATTATAACAGTGGTTTCCAGATTTCAACACTTATTTTTTCATATTTTATTAACGCCTATTCAATAAAAAAGATATCGGCTATTGGAATCAGATGGCCAAGTGCCTGAAATTGATCTTAATTCCCGACAAACTTCATCAGCCGTTTAAATCACGTTGTAATTGTTTGCACCTGAGGGCCTTCCCCAAGTCACCTTGTTTTTAATTACGCGAGCTGCATATTTTATTAGTAATGGGATTCGAGATGGCTCGTTTTCAATTATGGTGGAATCCTCACGAAGATCTCCCTTTCCATGAACATCTCTAGCTAAATTTAGAAGATCAAGTTCACGACTTATTTCTCATAGTGTTGATCCGATATTCTTTCTGTTGTGACTTGATTTTGTGAAAGAAAACTCAATTGTCTGGTTGTTTCCATCCAAATAACTGCTTGTCGAATAATACAAAGAAAGACTTCGTTAACATTCGGAGAATATATTAATCATTTACTCCTTTCGAGATATAATTTGATATATGTTTACATTATATAGTACATGGGCATACATCTTCTATATACCTATAGAAAAAAAAAATCGTGTTGGTTACATATTTATAACTCAAGAACCGCTGAATCGATTCGGCTGAAAATGTGAGGGAAGATAGCTTATTCAATTGAACATATCTATATTTACGATATATGAAGAATTTGCGAAGGTTTTTCACCCTCTGAGAGTTGCCGCTTTAAGCCACGGTTTAACGCGCTAGCCTGCATCAAATATGCTTTGCATAAATGAATGAAGTAATCTGTATGATCTGTCTGTCAATTCGTATATGCAAATGTAATTGGAAAACTGAATCTTATAGGGCATGCACTATTGAACCCATGTTTATAAAAAAAAACAGATTTTTACTTCAAACTTACAGCGGTAATTGCATTGTATCAAGTCACCTTAACAACACATTTGAACCCTATCGCTAGACGTCAGTGAACAACACAAATAAATGTCAGATAGCCTTCAAAAATAGAAAAACATTTCGCGTTCAGGTGAGTACTCCATACAATATATAGAGGAAATTATAAATGGACAAGAACTAACATTTCCTTGAGAATTTCTTTATTCGTGAAATATTCCAATGAATTACATTCGTGCATAAAAATGACCAGATAATTTTGCATTCAAGCGTGATATCTTATACAAATTGCATTCGGTTATTTTCATATTTTGTAAAAGAGCCCTCATCCTTCGGACTCTGGCACTTTCGCCAAAATATGAAAATAAACTTGCAATTTTTAGATATCACGCTTTCTTGCAAAATTATCGGTAATATACTAAATATTATTCCGTTATGCAGGGTAGAAATTATAATAATGTTAATTTTAATGTTAATTTACTTGTTTGCTAGTAGAACTCGAGAAGTGGATTTTATGTTATCTCGTATATTCTAAGATGATCAGTAGTAGGGTTTCCATTGGACTACAATATAGAGCACTTGTCAGTTGGGAAAACTGTCATTAGTTATGAGTGAATGAGATTGAATGAAATAAAGAGATATCATTCACAAAAAAGTAACCGAATGGAAAAGTGTAACAGAATTGAGGAAAACATTTTTAAAGTACTTAATGAAGAAATGAAACAAAAATAAAAAAAAAACAGTGATTAAGTTTAAAAGTAACGAAGGATGAACTGATTGTCAGGAAATACAATGATAGTTAATAACAGTTCTCACCGGATTATTATTTCGTCAAAAAACAAAACTTTTTGTTTCGCCTCCGCCAAAGCTTATATTGACACCTTCACCAAAATTGTGTTGCATTGTACGGTGCAAAAACAGATTTTGTCGTCAAAAGTTTCATCGAGTATCAAGTTTCAGTCGGTATAAACTTCCTTATGGTTCAAAATCATCACAATCGTATCATTCTAAAAGTAAATATTCGTAATTATATATGAGCAACTTTTCGGTTTTTTATAAAATTTAGTAAATATAAAAGGGGATTCAGGAGCGCTCTGAAATTCAAATGACTTCCAGAGTATTCATGAAACTATTTAAAATACAGAAACTAGATCCAGAAATTATATTCTCTCAAAAAGAGATAGTTTTAATTTTCAGGGTATGCGATGAAGTTTTTTTGGTGCCTTCACCAAATTATAACTTCAATGTTTGGATCATTTCAACAAACAGGTTTATTCACCGGAAAAATACTCATCTGATTCTACGTGAACATCATTGAAAAATCGGAAATGAAAAGGGAATGTGAAATGAATATTGAGAAAATATATCTGAGTGGAGTGATTTCAGAACATTGACGTGAGAGTATTCTTCTTTAGCGCGCCCAACAAAATTCATATTGGTAACACCACCAAATTTTGAAATGATCTGAACGATTATTGAAGATGTCGAAAAGGTTTTGAGAACCTGTTTGATTTGGTTCATATCGTGAACAAACAGATTGAGTCAATTGGAAGAATGACCCACAACGAATTTCAACATTTTAATTCGAATAAAATTATTTTATGCTACGAATCAGCTAACTTTTTTGATATTATAACTTCTGAAAATTGATATAAAGGGTGGAAAAAATCCAAAAATTTTCCGTTTTGAAACGATTATTGTTTTTATTCTGGATTATTTTTTTTTCGGTCTATTGCCTTATCATAGCTCTATTTGGTTTATGAGAAAATATATTTAGATCTGTCTCTGTGATTGGGTTGGATGTTTCTGAAGAGATTACATGTGTTCAAGGAGCTTCATTGTCTTCGGTATATTGATATAACTTTGATGATTTTCATTGCTTTTGTAGATTGTCTCGAAGTGACCAATGTTGTTGGTGGGACTGGGACGAATACATCGACGTTACAAGTAATGGACTGGCCTTCATGACAGTTTTCCATATAACACGATGCGGAATACATTGGAGAGAGGAAGGAAATGCACATTGAAGTGATATTGTGAAGGATAGGGTGCTAATTCTATACTTGAATTACTCTATCCTCCTCAACATCTCTTTATATGCTACATTGAGAAAGGAATTCGCTTAGAGGTTCTATCTTCCTCATTCCGCAGTCCCCGTGTCTCTCTCAGGGCTAATCCAGTAGTTGTGATGTCTATGGACCAATATCGAGAAAAAAAATTAAGGCACCATAGTTTTTGTTTCACAATCGAATTCAAAATGACTTATTTGTACTACTTTCGAATTAAAATTTGTCGAGTTTTCAGGATTCTTCCAGGTCCTCAATTGAGTCACAATAAACCCTACAGGGTTTCAGTTGGGGAGTCGTGTAGACCCACTCACGTTGAATCTTACCCAACCATCTGTTCAATTTTTAGTTTGAAAAATTACTTCAATCAGTCACTCAGTCCTATTTTGTAGAATATCTTCTTTTTTTGATTGATATAGTTTCAAAAAATGATTAGATCAAACCTGACGTTATCAAATTGTTAAATTTTCCTTCCGTCTGAATATGATTGCACTGTTAGTTGATGAAAGTATTGAGTATGATAGGAAGAAGGTTGTAGCTTGTTGGACATCGCCCATTCTATAGTGATGGAACTAGCCGTGAGTATTAATGCTTTATTATAATTATCCGATTTGACTTAAAAATAATTGCAATCAAGAATATCCTTTTCAAAAATATCATGAAGTGCGCTGGTCAGAAATGAAAGATTTAAGGTCATATGAGGTATATAGTTCAGTTGGTTGTTTATTTATTTCTCTGACATCGTGTTGCAATATTTTCCTTTCAGTTCCTGTGAAGTAATCTACTACATATTGTTCGTTATGTAGTGTATGAACTAACCATCTTCATTGCCGGTAGTGTTGCGTGGAACATTCAGTCCCAGCAACACGAGTAGTACGCTGGTGTGAAATGAAAATTCCGCCAGCTGAAGACACTGAAATAGTCTATAACTTCCGAACTCGTACGAGAACTCGATTCGGAAGAAAATTCCCCAACAACACAGCAGAGAAAGGCTTTTCTCTCAATTATAGGTGGCATTCCGTCCAGCAGGTCCGACTGCACATTACTGCATTCCAGGACACCAATATCGAGTAAGATATGCCACTTCCAGGATGAGAATGACCTCTAAGGTACACATACGCGAAATGTCGCTTTCACAAGTATGCGACGGAATCATCACGAGCCATCATCACGATATGGGAGTGTTGCAGTTTCACGAATAAAGGTTGGGTCAGCGCTGCCACAGAGTTCAATGTTTGCTAGCGATGGAGTCTCGATGGATTTTGTTGCACTAGGAGTTTTTTCAATCTTTTCTGTCTGAATATCCAACCGAGTTAGATAACTTTCAGATGTTCATTGTTACGTGCCAGGAATCACACATTGGAAGGTAAGACCTCGTTTTTATTTGACTTGCACAAGTTTCGATTTTTGAATTTCAATGTTGAGCTTGTTCACAGAAAACTTCATTATGTAACAGGCAAGGAGAAGAATGTGACAATTTAAAGTAGTCTTGAGATTTTGGTGGCGATATAGTAGAAAGTTTGTACTTATTGAGTGGTCGATGGCAATGACATTACCACAATCAAAACACAACTTGGTTGAGAAAAAAAATCCTAAATCTACTTCTTTGCTACCTTCTAGCAATATACCACAAGCCTTTAATATTATTAGTCTTTGTTTGAAACTGCGTGTATTCCAGCATTATAACTTTATAATATTTTATTTGGGGAAATTCTTTGGATGAGTATTTCTTGACGTAGGAAGCGAAAATATGTTTATTCAATGGCTCATCAAAAAGGTAGCAACAACCCTTTGCTTTCAACTTGAATCATAAGATAACTTGAAACTCACGAAAAATGACCTACACTTGTTCCATTTATCACAAAATCATTTGATGATTACTTGTGCAAATAAATAATCGTTTTTTTACACCGAATCAAACGAATACAAAATATAAAATTTCTATGAAACCATAAAACTTTAACCATCTCTTGATAGGTACTTCTATGAATGATAGAATGGGTTATCTTCAACATATCGATATAATTTGACTCGAAGATAAAGAAAAAAAAAAAAGGAAAAATCTAGAACAGTATCGTTCAATAACTACACTGAATATATTTTTTTCGATTTTACCATCATAACATTGAAATCAGAAGTCAGTAAATCAGGTTACAGAACAAGTTCAGAAATGAAATAGGAAACAACATACTTATATGTTCAAAAAACTATTGCGCCACGTATCTTGTTCCGGTTGTTAACCTTGCCATACAACAAAGTTGGATGTTTTAGAGAAAACTGTGAGAACAACGAATGGAGAATCGTATATTATGGACGACTTGAGGGCAATTTTTGATCATTACAAACCAACCGATAATAAAAATCGGCCTTGTCACCAAAATTACAACACATATTCCGTGCAAAAAAACAGTTTTCCACGGAATATATGGCGCCACGTACTCAAAGACGACTTTTATTCTATGACGCAAAGAACTTTTCTATAACTTACCTGTAGTTTTGAGTGGAAGAAGTATGATATGTGAGTCTTTCAGTACGTGGCACCGTGGATTTCGGTGAAAGTTTGCAGGGGTTAAGTCGGGTGATCTTGCATGCCACCTGACATCATCATGTGTTCCAATCCTTTATTCAAATATCAACTAACTATGGGGTATCATTGTTGTTGGATAATTAAGTAGATTTTCAATATGTCATAATATACAGAGTGAAAATCAAACGTTGGTGTCATGTCCGGAAAAGCCAGAAGTTGAAAAAAAACCTCTATTACGTCAAATCGATATCCTCTCCTCCAAATCCTCGATCATTTTTTTACTGAATTATATTATATTGCACAATACGAGCACGAAAGATGTAGCCTTGACGAGTCCTATTGTATGACTAGAGAGAATAGTGGTTAGCGATATTTCAGAGAACTGAGAATGGAAATATTCATAGATGCCCAAACAATTTTTGCGATGTTCCCGAAAATAATTGCAGCAGCTTTTCTCTTTTTGTGATGGATAATATAAATCGATGTTTCAAAAGATTATACCCAGGGTAAAAGTTGTAGAACCCTTACGTGGTGCCGAAATAGTTGACTTCCATTTGAAAATTTCAAGTGAATTTTGGTTGAATGGGCGGGGGAGTTGGTGTAAGATTGTGTACTCGGCATATGAACGAGTGGTCTTGTAATTATAATGATAATTAACTTTACTCACATGAAAAAACGTTAATACAATGGTTTTGAGGAAAAGTAAACGAGGTGGATAGGTGATAAGTATGGAAACAATATGTAACATTGAATTGAACTGATGGAAATCCATAATCATAATCCAAATCACCCTATCGACTTCGAAAACACGTCATTTCGAAGGTTTTTGATTTCTCTATTAGGTGATCACTTCGAAAATTTGGTATATTGCTTCCCTTTTCACACGCAAGCAAAAATACGATAAGAAGTGGCTCTTCAATAATTGTTAATAACTAATTTATTTTAACTCATAATTTATATAGGTTTAATTTCTATACACCTATCGTGCTTGAAACATCCATCAGATTGCTTGTCAGCAACTGTCCTGACCAAAGATTATTTTCCTGGAGAATTGCTCTTTGTCGTATTGAGGAATGACTTTGACACGCTTGATGATTGACGGGTTCCCGAAAAACTATGATACTGCTGAGAAATTGCAATAAGGTTTAATTGACGAAGGACTTCAGACGAAGTCAATGTCATTTGGCACATAATACCATAAATTGAAAAGACAACCATTCATTTATTAAGGATGGTCTCAGTTTGAAAAAGCCATATATAAAACTGTATATAATTTCAACCAAGTGAGGTTAGGTTGCGTTAGGTGAAAATACTGTCGAGTGCAAAAATTAAACAATTGAGAAACAAGCTGAATCAGGAGGTGTCATAGTGGAATCAATGAGACATCCAAAAACAACATGGTTTATTGTTTCTTGCTGATTATTATTGCGAGAGGTACATATTTCTGTTGGATATGAGCAACCGCCGTTGTAAAAATTGACTATATCTGCTACAAACTCGAAGCCTAGAAATAGTTCTCATTATTTGCAGTGGGAGATCGGAATCTGGGTTTTCATTATGACGTTAAAAATAAAAGAAACTCAAAGATGAGGACCCTTTCGCAAGTCTGATCTTCCAAGTGTGGTTTTTGATAGTGGGAATCCAGTATTCGATTTTTAGTCTTCTTGATTTCCACTTCAGTCTATTTCAAGAAGAAGGTAGAGTGAATCAAATTGAAATATTGCCCTGCGAATTTACTTCACCTTTTTTTTGATAAAGACCGTATATTCAAATTCTCCCAGACAACTGTATATCTCGAACGTTCAAACCAAGCCTGTATTTGAGATGACCAGTTATATGTTAGTACAGATGATTTGATAGTTGTTTGTACGAAAAGTGTTTCCGGGATAAGTTCGTCGTCCGGCAATCTTACAAGTCCCGATAACGCATTTTTTGTACTGGTAATTTTGGGATTGGTCGAGGAAATGATTCGACACGGAAACAGGTAGGTTACCATTATTTGCCGACTCGGTGATGTTATGAGCTGTACAATTGATTCCGTTGGAAGAAGAATCACTATTCATTTCAGTCAATTAGTGTAAATTCTTATATAAACCGATTCACACGAAAGAAAAGCCCTGTGATAATCAAATGTCCACCGCGTGAATCAAGGGACAGAAGAAAGGAATTAATATTAACTGTGGAGTTTGTAAGCAAGGAGTTCCAAAGATCTCCAAGTTCACAACAAAGGGGTGGGAATTCTGTACTCGTCGAGTCATCCGTGTTGATATTACCAAGAATGGAGCGATTGACGACAATTCAGAAGAGCACTGGCCGTGAAAATATCTATAGAAGACAAAAAAGTCTCCGACCTTTCTACGATGCTCCAAAGTGAGCGAGTTTGTAAGTAAAGAGTCACCAACAAGACGGATTGCCTTTCTCTGAATAGAATCAAGAAGCTTCGATGAATGATTTGGTGCCGAGCCCCATACATGAAATACCTGTGTCTTGTGGATCATTAGAGGCTGACGAGATGTGAAGTATTTCTTCGTCCGAGATAGAAATCTAATCTTCTGGGAAGCACTCTTGGCGATCGATCTGACATGGTTTTACCTTGAGAGATTATAACTGATCGTAATTCCTAGCATCGAGATACTTGACTTGTAGCAATAGTTACTGCTGGAATCTGAATACTTGATGAAGATAAATCGGCTTTCTTCGAGAAGAGACATGCCTAGGTTTTCCCATCAATAAATTCCACCGAGTCGATGTTACCACGTTCAATTATTTTTGCCAAGTCATCGTTAATTCTATTGACGTTGGTGTCCCTCTGACTTTCTGTTCCTAGTGCTGGTACGGAGACCCTGGAAGAGAAACTAGTATGAGGAGTACTGTCGTCCGCTAAACCATGCACAGAACAAGATGTTTTGTTCAGCAAATCATTGATATGAATCAGAAACAAAGTGGGCGCCGTAACTGAATCGTGAGGAACACCTGCATTTAGATCTATAAGACAAGAAATTCTTCAACCATACGCACAAATGAGTAGACAAACCATAATATGACAGTTGGAAAGGAGACCCCGATGCCAAACTGTATCAAACGCTTTTGAATTATTGTTGAGTGCCACAGCTAACCTTTCTCCGAATTTTTCGATGGAATGCTGCTGTATGTGTTATCAATATTTATTTAAAAAATGATTTAAATTGAAATTTTCATAATGTCAAATTCTTGTGACCCATTACCGGCGAGACCATTAATGCCTCCTCTACACTACTGGCGAAGTTCATTGGCGAAGTACTCTGCAAAGTCCGAAGTGCGACACTACACACTCGTTCAACTTCGCCAGGAGCTCATTGGCTCTCTGGTGCAGGTACTTCAAGCCCTTTGACTCGTGCGCAAAAATCGACGACAAGAAATGGAAGTCGCCCGAGCCGAGGTAAAGTTTGACGAGGTAAGCCGACGTGCCTTTCTACACTATCCTATTCGTCTAACATCGTCGAACTTCGCGAGTAGTGTAGAGGAGGCATTACATCAACGGGATATCTATTAACGAGTACATAAAAGTTCAATTCATTAGTAAGAATTTCAAGATAGTGTGGATGAACTGTTTCTTGATATTCCGAATTATTATTATTTTTAGGAGTGTGGCATTACAGATGGATACCAAAAATTGCTGGTAAGCAGATATTTTTCTCTAGTGATTGAACAGTTATTTAATTTTTTGTACTAAGTCGAATTTTCCACATTTTAGCCTACTTTTTCTCAAGTAAATATAAGAAGGTCATGTTGAGGCAGTTGGATAAAAAGTTCTCTAGGCGAACAGAACATATCATAGCTATCTATGTCATCCATTTCAAGTTCATTCGATATCAACAAATGAAAGGTAACAACAGGTTTCACTAATCGATGCCCTAGTCTCCCAACTACGATTCACTTCGAACCGAGTCCTCAGTCAGTTTCCACCGAACTTTAATTATATTGCACAATACGGGGATGAAAGATTTCGCCCTTGGCGACTTTTATTGTGCGAACGAACGGAAGGGTGGCCAGCAATGTGGCTCGGCACCAATTACATGTAAATGAATATCCGCCTCGCCACCTCAGGTATTTCAATAATCGTACCTGCCGCGAATCGACAATCGACAATCGGCGATCGGCCTTTCTTCTATCTCTGTCCACCGATCGAGCGCTTCATTGACAGGGCATTACTTGTTGGCGTTTGACGGAAAACTCGTACTCAACACTTGGATCATATTGAGGAGGGAGTTTCTCCAGTAGAGAATATGCAAGAAACGATCATACTGCAATAATGAGATAACAAATTCTGTGTTTAAGGACGGGATTTTTTTGATAACAAAGTGAATTATTATGGTTATTAATTCCTGCACAGTAATCCTTATTAGAATATAAATTCTTTTCGATTCAGAATTATAAATCTGGCCATAAATTACAACCAACTAACTGGCTAAACTGCTTATTCATGAGTTTTCGGAGAAATCCTCAAATTGATAACAAACGACACTGCTTGCATTTCTTTGTTTCTTAAATACAAAAAGCTGACTGACAAATAATTAAATCGCTTATTTATGTGTTTTCAATGGAATCCTGGACACCCTGCTTTACTGCTTTCAGTGATAACAATAACTTCTATGTCACTTAAGTGAACAACTAATAGACAAATAAATTATTTTTCTCATGTGTTTTCAGCAGCACTTCTGAACTAGGCCACTGAAAATTTTCATATAAAAAAAATGTAATTTCAATTACAAATACAGTCACAGTCACCGTCAAGTGAGACAGTACAAAGCCGTAGCAATTTCAATGCAGGTCAGTAATAACGCCAGTTGTAAGTGTCGAATAGTATCGCGAATTGGTAGTACAGTGCCTCGGAAATTGTGGCCAAATTAATGTAAGGAAAGTGCTAACTCAAACCAGATACATTGAAACCACGATTGAAAATTTAAAATTTGCCCTGTTCACAAAAATGTACCCAAAAAACGATCCCTACAACTACAGACCACCATCGGTATTACCAGTCTTCTCAAAACTCTTTTAAATGATCCTCAAAAGTAGAATACTCAATAATTTCAAAAATATACACGTTTTCAGCCCCAAGCAAAATGGCTTCCCAACCAAGCGAAACACACAAACGGCAAAAACAAACATATATATCAGGAAGCAGACAGAAAAAATATGGTAATGGCAGTATTCTTGGACCTGAGAAAAGCATTTGATGTTGTATAGCATAACCTTCTGTAACAGGAACTCAAATCAGATGGTGTCAAGAACGTACACCTGAAACTCTACCAGCTACCTCAGCAACCGATAGCACTACACAACAAATGACGAAATACAAAGTGAAAAATACTGGTTACTAGTGGGGTACCCCAAAGAAGTGTTATTGGACCTACTCTATCGCTCATCTACATCAATGATATGTGTAACCTACCAATACAAAACAAAATGTTCTTTTTGCTGATGATACGGCATTGGTCTACTCTGGAACACCAAATCATATTTTTCAGTCGGTACAGGAGGACTTAACTATTATGAGTGAGTGGACAATGGAAAACAACATCATGGTGAATGAAACTAAACGCAAATATCTACTGATCAATAAATAATGTGATACCAACAATCATCATCTTCAACTAAATGATAACATTATAGTTAAGGCATTCGCGGCCGAGGTTTTCAGTATCACTACTTTTATTCGGGTTTGAAGGCCGTCGTTTTTTGGGAAGAAATTCCTTTCCTTCGGAACCCAAACTGTGCTGCAAACTGATTTATTTGTGCTACCAAATGAGGCACAATTCCATGATACTTAACAAAAAAAAAAACGAATACCAAATCTACTAGGCACATGTGTATTCACATTTGATGTATCTGGCAGACTACTGGGAGCAAGCAAGGCAGATGGACATCAACAAGTTACAAGTGGCACAAAATAAAATAATCAAAACTCTATTCAACCTACCACAGCGGAGTGACACGATAAGATCTTGAAAATACTCAAAATAAGTGAAATCATAGAACTTGACAGTGTGAAAATAATATTCAGAATACAAAATAATATTGAATATTGAAACTGATATCGATCTGACCGGAGAGTATCGTAGCCAGCCCGTCCATTAAAAGCTTAAACAAACAAATTATTAAGTTTTTGCTTAATAGCAATTGACAATTGAAACCGAAGAATCTGTGTTATATACATATATATTTATTCATTTGTTATATACATATCTATTTATTTATATTTGAAAAAAATGGATAAGTTCGGAATTGAAAACATATGCAAAGAAATTGACTCAAAATTGAATTGAACCTTATCAGACAGTCTCATAAGGAATTACCCTCGACATCGATTCTGTGTCTACTTTGGAAACACAATGATTTTGAGGCATGTTGACAAATCTGCTCACACACCTATGTAAGCCACTCATTAATCTACTGTATGTGAATTTCCATTTAGTAAACAATTTTCTGTAATGAAACTCATGAAAATTTTATTGGTGTTTTTCGAACTAGATTTAATTATCAGACTGTTACAAACTCCACAACCTAACATAACAACTTATTGGGTTTCTAGCCACTCGGAAACTACCGCCCCAAACAGGCCCCCTTGTCTAAGGTGTTATCAAATTATTTACATCTGAGCGGTTCGGGGATTTCGAAAGGAAACAAGCCAAAATTCCACGAATGTTGACACGGTGGTATTGGCAGGCCTTCTATAAGAATCGATACTGATTCAATTTTTCTCATTATTTTTACTATTAATATCATTGTTCCAATATATTCCTTGCACGTTAAATATATTGATCAATATCGATATCGACACGTAAAAGGCGACCCTTATATATTTTTATAATATTTATATTTCTCATTCCCAGTTTGCAGTTAGTAATTTCAAAACTTTCACTTGATCTTCGATTTTTTCGTTTTCGATCAACTTTCTTTTCCATTCTTCTTGTTTCCTCTGACGAGTCAAAGATTGTAGATATCTTACAATATTTTAGATATAACTCATAACCCGTTATCCACTTCAAGATATATTTCCCTCTTCTTTCTTTCATTATTGATTGTTTTCTCAACTCAATCATTGAAAATGGAACGGATTTGAAACATAATCAACACATTTTATTTCTCTTCGTTCGACCCCATAATATTTTCTAGACACTAATATAATTTTCCCATGTAGATTATGAGTTGAAGATAATGAAGTCAACTTCTAATCTCTTTGTGGGTCACAGCATCCGCAACAACTCGGGAAACCTATTGAATGATTGCACGAGAAAGTTCACTTAATTGTTCCATTCGACACGATATCTTGAACCTCACCTGAATCACCGCGTTTCCGGAATGCCTTTTGATCACAACGTCTCCGGAATAATTTCTCAATTATGGATTTCTTTCGGCAAAAGCCGCAGCTTCCATTTCCGTCACTGCCTTTATACTTTTCTATGTCCGACTTCGACCCGTCAAAGTCGCGTGGTCGATATAATTCAGCTTTCGATTTCTATCAATACTTTCCTCCACGTCTATAATCCTATTCACGTCTCCATCCACACGTGGCGGTGCCAGGAGTGAATTCCAGTTTGGCTGTCCTAAGCAAAAACATAGTAATCACGACATCTTTCACAAATTTGAGATTTAACCGTGAGCAAACTTAGTGTGTTCCGCCAAGCATTACTGTATTTGAAAAATAATAATCGGTTCATGAATAGCGAAGGTATCACCTGACTCTAACACAGTAACTGCCTCGACTTCGACGGAAAGTCCATAACAAAACACAGTATATACAACTTCTTCCGGAAGTCAGTGCATAACATTCATTTTGTTTCACGATGGGATATGTAATTTCTATGTTTGTGAAATGTCATACAGCTAATTCTCTGATCAGCGGAGAACTATTTTCCCTCACCCCAATCATGTAACTGCAACGTGCCTGGTGATTTCTTTCATAAATCGTTCAGATTTTGTTGATCTGTATCTGTATCTGTAGAGTAGGGAGGGTGAGTATAGACCCACAGCACTTAGGCCACAATATGGCCCATTGTACATCCTCCCAAGGAGTCGCCCTCCTAGGACATTTTCCAACCTGCCTTATCCAGAAAGGAGGACAGGTCACCAGGGGACATCTCCTTAATATCGGCAGGTGTAGGCCAAGACTCACCGAACACACACTCTCTCATCGACGATAGCTCCAGTTTTTGTTGATGTAGAAGATGATTATTTGCCGTATCACCTGTGTGTTCAACAAGATCAAAAACGTCACGATAAACGTTAGATTGGGGTATCTAAATAATCCTTCATGGGGGTACCGAAGGAATTACTATTCATTTTTTCACTTTTGGAAATGTTTTTCGTTTATTTATTACAGTCAACAACTTCCCATATCTTTTATAATGAGGAATTCATTTCAATGAGATTTCAATATTATTTCTCAGTTCATTTGTGAGAATATTAATGTTACGGCAATGACATTTGAATAAAAACTCATTCAATCTAAATTTTTTTCATACCACATTCGAGAACCCATTGATGTCACTTGATGATTTCATTTCGAATGCTACGTGAATAAGAACTCTTGAAAATATAGTAACAAAGTGAATGCAGTTACTGTGTTTTCCTATGGATTCCTTATAAAAAGTAGCAGGTACCGTGTTATTTCATGAAACTTGCAGTCGATTGTATTTGAAAGTACCATACAAAACCATAAATTCTGACGCAGTATCGTCTCTATTTCAATTTTTACTTTTTTCAAATATCACAATGATAACTAAGGTCTTACCAGCAGTTTCTCTAAGTACCGTCCGTGAATCTCAATAAATAGAATGAGGCTATGAAATTATAATAAAAATATATTTTTCTGAATGTTCACTGGAATGCAATTACTGTGTTCTTGCTTTGGACAGCCGAATCTCAGTGGAGAGGAGTCCAATTCTTTCTCACTTGCAACATTTCTTTTTTCAAATGATAGCTGAAAAAAGTTATTAAAAAGGGAACTCCTATCCAAGCGGTTAACGATCATGAGCAAAATTGTAAAAATTGATTGTGTCAATCTTTGTGAAAGTATTTTTTTTAGAAATCTCACGCTAATATGAAACTGATATTACTTCCAACTGATATCAGTTTTCTCTAACGTAATTGATTTGCAAGGGAAGTCTTGTCTCTCTTATCTTGGATGCTGTTGAATTTGCAATCTAGAATGGATATCAGATTATCATCAACTAGTCTTTTCACCTATCATATTAAACAATATTTCAGTTGAATTATTCACCTCTTCGAAATATGCTTCTAGGCGTAACAGTTTTTCCATCATGGTACCAATCTGACATTTTTCGAATAAACTTTCAATGAATATTTTTTCGGTAATTTGGAGAAATGCATCAGAAAAAGCTGTTTAATTACAAATTTCATACTTGTTCATCAAATTGAAACCCCTCCTTGTCACTTATAATTTTTAATTATTTTGATCCTCTGATCTTACGATTCAAATTTTCGTTTTGATGAATATGCAATATCCCGGCCTGGAAATTCTTTTATACACCTATGGCCAGAAGAAACAAACCTTCAGAAAGTCAATTTTATTATTGCAAAATCCTTCTAGTTCTAATTTTATATGAAACTGACTTGGATTCAAATTTTCACAAGTGGAAGGTAATAATTACATTGTATTCGATTGAAAAAAAGGAAAAAATAAACCGTGAAAGATGAATTTCCACCATTCCTGTTTTCCTGGCAAGAGACCAATGAAAGTATGGTATTTGTGTTTGATATAAAATTTGATAGATTTAAAATAATCAAATTTGATCCAAAACAGCGCGTTCAAACTGAAATGCAGCTCAATTCAGTGTATTTTCAATCTGAAACTAACTGCAAAGTCATATTTTTTATGTTGATATTATTGAAAAAGAATCATTATGATACGGATTTTCTGTGTGTCCCTGTAGAAGTCATTCTACACGCTCTATATTCCATGATGGAGCTTTCGTTCTCAATAAACACTTTCCTTTTCAATCAACACTTTCCACAATAATCCTATTCACGTCTCATTCGACACATGGCAGTGCCAGGAGTGCAATCAATATTACATTTCATGGATTCCTGGTCCAATTATTATCACTGGTGTAGTGGAATGTTTGACGTTGCGGTCGGAATTTACTTGTATGGAGAAATTCAGTAAGTGCTTCTGACTCGTTTAACAGTCAACTATTATGTTAATTTATATATATATATATATATATATATATATATATATATATATATATATATATATATATATATATATATATATATATATATATATAAATATATGTGTGCTGGCTGGAACTTCCGGTTGATCCGCGTCTGGAATGATTTACTTGTCTACGTTTCGGCTCCCATTTCGGAGCCATTTTCAAGACTTAGTGACCTTGCGTCTAGGTCTGAGTTTTCTTACTAGCTGGCTATCATCACTGGAGATCGAGGATTGAAGGTTGGTGAGATTTAAGGGTTCATTAGTAATTATGGCAGGATCAGGGATCGGATGGTCGATGGGAGGTTCGAACGGATTAGTTCCCAAGTCGGAGTAAATAGAAGTAGAAGAAGTAAATAGAAGTATAGAAGGAATATATGAAATACCATGCTCTAACTGTCCCAGAACATACATCGGCCAGACCAACCGACGAGTGTCCTGTAGAGCATATGAACACGAACTAGCAGTCCGTAATTCTGACACAAACTCAGCATTATTCCAACATCATTTAGAAACAGGCCACAAAATAGATTTCAAGAACACCAAAACCATTGCCACAGCCAAAACCCTCCAAACCAGAGTTACCCGTGAAGCCATTGAAATCGAAAAACGTCCCAACTGCCTCAATAAACGCGACGATTCTCAAAGACTCCCCAATACCTGGAAACCACTCTTGGTCCGACATACTTCTATTTACTCCGACTTGGGAACTAATCCGTTCGAACCTCCCATCGACCGTCCGATCCCTGAGCCTGCCATAATTACTAATGAACCCTTAAATCCCACCAACCTTCAATCCTCGATCTCCAGTGATGATAGCCAGCTAGTAAGAAAACTCAGACCTAGACGCAAGGTCACTAAGTCTTGAAAATGGCTCCAAAATGGGAGCCGAAACGTAGACGAGTAAATCATTCCAGACGCGGATCAACCGGAAGTTCCAGCCAGCACATTTCTAACCGCGGAAGCCTAGCCGATCAAATATTTATATATATATATATATATATATATATATATATATATATATATATATATATATATATATATATATACGTATTCTTCAGTTTCTTGGTTTTATTCAGTCTATGTATTTTTCATTCAACATTTCGACATTGTCTATGTCATCTCCAGCAAAGTATCATTTAACGAATTATACTTTCAACTTTTTAACTTCGATACCTATTGTAGTATTCTTAAGATTTCGAACCTGAAGATGACATTGACAATGTTTAAACGTGGTTGAATTAGAAACACGTAGACTGAATAAGACCCTCACTACAACAAACTGAAGAAAATAAAAAAATAAACATATGTGGTCGATGAACAAAGGAATTATATATATATATATATATATATATATATATATATATATATATATATATATATATATATATATATATATATATATATATATATATATATATATATATGTTACCGGCAAAGTGTAAAATCAGGCATTGTATAGAATGCCTAGGCATTATATACATTGCCAAAAGTAAGCAGGCAAAGTGTGAAATTTTAAACAATTCATACTTTGCCTAGGCATTCTATAGAATGCCTGCTGGAGTTCAGGCAGAGTTAAAAATCTGTCTGTTCCATTGTGAAATAAACTCATTTCTTAACAATTGTACAAACTTTGCCTAGGCATTGTGTATAATGCCTAGGCATTATATAGAATGTCGAAAGTTTTGCAGGCAAAGTATAAAATGAACAACATTGTTAAAAATTGTTTATTGCAAATAACAAACATGAAATGTATTAAACATAGGATCTGAAAATCCTCATATTTTACTAGAGTTGAATTTAAAAGTGAAACATTAATTTAAGAAATTACTTGTTACAGCAGGAAAGAGAACTATGGTATCATTTAACGAATTATAGTTTCAACTTTTTAACTTCGATACCTATTGTAGTATTCTTAAGATTTCGAACCTGAAGATGACATTGACAATGTTTAAACGTGGTTGAATTAGAAACACGTAGACTGAATAAGACCCTCACTACAACAAACTGAAGAAAATAAAAAAATAAACATATGTGGTCGATGAACAAAGGAATTATATATATATATATATATATGTATATATATATATATATATATATATATATATATATATATATATATAAATATGTTACCGGCAAAGTGTAAAATCAGGCATTGTATAGAATGCCTAGGCATTATATACATTAGTATAACTACTGCTCTTCGGGCTTGAAGGCCGTCGTACTTTGGAATTTCTTCCTGACGTTTCGCTAGCGCGAGTGGCCAGCTTCTTCAGAGGCTTATTCATCTCCGATGACTAAACAGTTCGATTTCTCAAGGCGTATTTATATTGATGCAGGTAGTCTGGAGTGTTAATTACTTCTGTCGGGTTCGGGGAATAATCATCATTATTAGTTGCCGCACTACCTGCTGTGATTTCATTAGTTATTCTTGATTCTGTGAATGAAATCACAGCAGGTAGTGCGGCAACTAATAATGATGATTATTCCCCGAACCCGACAGAAGTAATTAACACTCCAGACTACCTGCATCAATATAAATACGCCTTGAGAAATCGAACTGTTTAGTCATCGGAGATGAATAAGCCTCTGAAGAAGCTGGCCACTCGCGCTAGCGAAACGTCAGGAAGAAATTCCAAAGTACGACGGCCTTCAAGCCCGAAGAGCAGTAGTTATACTAATAACCTCGGCCGCGAAAGCCTCAACCATTTTGTCATTATATACATTGCCAAAAGTAAGCAGGCAAAGTGTGAAATTTTAAACATTTCATACTTTGCCTAGGCATTCTATAGAATGCCTGCTGGAGTTCAGGCAGAGTTAAAAATCTGTCTGTTCCATTGTGAAATAAACTCATTTCTTAACAATTGTACAAACTTTGCCTAGGCATTGTGTATAATGCCTAGGCATTATATAGAATATCGAAAGTTTTGCAGGCAAAGTATAAAATGAACAACATTGTTAAAAATTGTTCATTGCAAATAACAAACATGAAATGTATTAAACATAGGATCTGAAAATCCTCATATTTTACTAGAGTAAAATTTAAAAGTGAAACATTAATTTAATTAATTACTTGTTACAGCAGGAAAGAGAACTATGGTTAGGTTAGGTTAGGTAAGGTTAACCTTAACTTGAAAACAATGGAACAGACAGATTTTTAACCTAACCTAATCTAACCTAACCTAACCTAATCTAACCTAACCTAACCATAGTTCTCTTTCCTGCTGTAACAAGTAATTTCTTAAATTAATGTTTCACTTTTAAATTTTACTCTAGTAAAATATGAGGATTTTTAGATCCTATGTTTAATACATTTCATGTTTGTTATTTGCAATAAACAATTTTTAACAATGTTGTTCATTTTATACTTTGCCTGCAAAACTTTCGACATTCTATACAGTGTGTCCCTGGATAAAGTGCAATCCCGAAAGGGGATGAAACTAGACCATGAATCTAACTAACTCTGGTTTGGAGGGTTTTGGCTGTGGCAACGGTTTTGGTGTTTTTGAAATCTATTTTGTGGCCTGTTTCTAAATGATGTTGACATAATGCTGAGTTTTTGTCAGAATTACGGACTGCTAGTTCGTGATCATATACTTTACAGGACACTCGTTGGTTGGTCTGGCCGATGTATGTTCTGGGACAGTTAGAGCATGGTATTTCATATATTCCTTGGGTGTCATTAGGGATTGTGTCTTTGGGTGTTCGAAGGTAGGTGGATATTTGGTTGTAAGCTGTGAAAATGGTTTTGATGTGATGTCATGTCAGAATTCGACTTATTTCATCGGTAACACCATGAATATATGGAAGGAAAGCTTTTTGGAGTTCAGGATTGACCTTCGGGGGTCTAGGGTGAAGATCTCGGGTTTGCTGAAGTTTAGTAGACTTGTGGATTTGGGAATCGGAAAAATCGTTCTGGATACGTACGGATTTGAGTTTTTCCATTTCATTGGATCTATTGTGGTTATCGATGAGTTCGAAGGACCTATGTATGAGAGAATTCAGAACCGAATTCAATTGTGCTGGGTGATGATGAGACTTGGCATTGAGGTACCGGTTTGTATGGGTCGGTTTGCGGTAGACGGTGTGACTGAAAGAATTGTTGGACTTCCTGATGAGAACATCCCAGAATGGGAGGAAAAAACTATTGATATTGATTAGAAATTCTAACCTATACCAAACAATAATAATATTATCAGATATGACTACACGCGCGTATTGAACTACGATTTTACCGATAATATAAAGCATTGAAAACATCCATAAAAATACGAGCTGCATATGTTCATTTCACTTCCTCATAAAATGATTAGTATATGAATATAAATTGTTTCAAAACACTATTTAACACATAACTGATTCTAACTTTATTTGCAGGCAAGAGTAATCCAAAACTCCTGAATTCCACTTCGAATTTGATCATCACATGTACATTAAGGAAAAGTAAGTGGTAAATATTATATTTCAAGAAACAGTTACTTTCATTCTTGAGAAAAGCAAAGTCTTCTCCGTTGCCAAAAGGATTCACCCAGTTAGTGGTCTAGGAATTGGAATTTTGATATCTGAATTGATTGCCAGATAGCTGGTGATTATTAAATGTTTCGCCATTTTGGAGTCGGTGAAGATATTGACTTCATATTCTATGGTTGCAAAGTATTCGTCAGGAGCTTCAAAATGATGTATCACAAGAACCCTCTTTCTATTTATATTTTTCCAGATGGCGCCCAGTCGCCATCTGTGAATTTTACACCAAAATATAGTATTCATGTATTAATTTCATTACGCGGAGTTTCAAGGTTTTGGGTTAACCCGTTCAAAATATAAAATGGAGGGAACATCAAAGAAAAGCACTGTATGTATAATAGGTCAATGGAAAAGAACTTGTTTGGAAATATTCAAAATTACCTTTTACAAGCATTATAGCTGACTTCAAAACAAGTGGGAACATTCAAAACATTTCAAGAACAATCCATCATAGAATATATGTTCTCAGGCAATTTATTATACACCTCGATTCCCATTAATGTAGGACTGCTTTCTGTTGTAGATAATCTGTCTGAGGGTATTTTAAGTAGATGACTCCTTTCATAATTACTACGATTTAGTGTTCTAAGGAGTTCAGATTTGATTTAACATGCAGTAGTAATTGGTAAATGTATACTTAGGCTACCGTTGGGATACCCAGTTCTATGAATGAATGTTTACAGCTAGTTCTTCTGCTAACACCAGCAAAGCATCGAATAGCTCTTTTCTGAAGCACAAAAACTCTCAGACATTCAAGTGAGCAGCCACAGGCTAGTATGGCGTATGAGATAACAGACTGTATATGTGCATGATAGAAGAGCAGAACAGAATTTTCAACTGTGCTACGTAACGGATATAGACAGTAGCACATAGGGGCGATTTTTTTGCACATCTCATCAATTTGTGATTTCCAACTACAGTTTTCAGATAGGTGTATTCCCAAGCATCTTATTGTTTGTACTCGTTCGAGGGACTTTTTCCTGGTTTTCATTGGCAGGCCATGGTAATTTTTTTTTTACGAGAAAGATGAAAACCAATGAAGACTGATTTTTTTTCATTGCTGATGAGGTGATTATTTTGGAACCACACACTATCAAGTGGCCTTTTGACATCTGATTCTTGTGCTCATTTCAGAGGACCTTCACGTTCAGTTGGAGGAGGACGAGCGGGAATCCTTCGTCCTGTCGACGAGTTCCAGCCAGGCCGGCGAGGTGGACCCGGATTCCTTGACAGCGCCCCCGGACGACAACCGCGAGACCTGGGGATCGAACACCGACTTTTTATTATCCATCATCGGCTTCGCGGTCGACTTGGCTAACGTCTGGCGATTTCCTTATCTCTGCTACAGGAACGGGGGAGGTAAGCGATAATTAATAGTTTTATTGGCGGCCTTTCTTCTATCGCGCCGAAACGCGACCCTCGATCGAGGACGCACCATAAAATCGCGAGAACAATCGGATTTTTCTCTCATTATTTTTCGAAGGTCGACCATCATTAGGCAAGGCGCAGTTCTCTGCTTTTTATGGTTTCAACGTGAAAATGCACATCATGAGCACGAAGCCTGTATCAAGTAGTTTTATATTGGTTCTTATTTATTTACAAAGTTTGAGTGAATGCATATTGATCAAGCATAAATATAGTGAAAAATTGATCACAATCAGAAAAACTTCTGGATATCACGATTAGTGGAGTGCGTAAAAATTGTTAATGAAATAGTAGAAGAAATATCGACGATCCTGAGTTCGAAAATGCATGGCGTAAAATATCGAATAGGCTGTTTTTGTTCGAGGCAACATTTCGAACATCCTCTGATGTGAACTCAGATTTCATTCCTAAATATAGTATGCTCACAGTATTGCTCTTAGGAATCAGACCGCCTACAGCGTCGGTTCCTAGCAACAGTCTAAGGTGGCTATATACTGTTGTGTTTACTCCATATAAGAGGTTGTCAGCAAATCAGACGATCGATATAGCCAACTTGATGAAAAATTTGATGATGTAGGCGTAGTAGTACTGCAAAAAATCCGCCAGGTACCGGCACTCTTGCAGTGGAGATGACAGTCCTGTGTTGCCAAGTGGCCATGCCGTTGCGAATTCTGGTCCAGATCAGTAGAAACACAATGCAAATGTATTCCAACTGAGAAATTATTTCCAAACTACATGGAATGAATAACGCATAAAGTTAAACACAAATTTGGCGCGTTTTGAAATTGAAAAAAATCAACTATGTTGGTCATCATTTGAAATGAAAAGCAATATTTTTCTAATTGTTTAATTTTTTGACATGGTCCTGATAAAACGTTGTTTACGTTTGGAATGTCAAAACTAGGAGGTTTACCGCGTCAATTCTATATTGATAGATTGATATTTTGTATAAGTATCATGAATGGAAAGTTACCTAATTATCAATAGTCATTCAGTTTTCACTTTGTCTGCATAATAATAACATAAACGACAAATTTTAATAAACAGTCAAATTTCACACACGTGAATAGCTCATGAACATGATCAAATTTTTTGGCAGATATTGCAAATTGTAAACAACGTCTCGTCACAATTGCTATTGCTTTTAGGGCGGGTTTTAAACACGACAGGTTAATTGTGGTTCAAGTGAACCGAGGTTTGTTGCTAAGCAATAGCCAATAGAATCGTTTATTCTTGCTTGACAATTGAACTTGGTTCACTTAAACCACAGTCAACCTGTCGTGTTACTACCCGCCCTTAGACCGATTCGATTGATTAGTGTTTCCTGAACTCAACTGAAGATGGCGTTTAATTTTTTGTTAAAGTCAATTTGTTTTTTATGTTTTCATGAAATACTAATGAATTAAATTACTCTTCCTTAGATTTTTTCAATGAATAATCTCCCCAAATAAAAATCCTTCTTGAAATTTAATGAGAGAAATTTTCATTTTCAAAACACTCAAACTTTTTTATTTTGATGCAAAATCATTCAAACAAACCAAATTAGATGAAAAACTATCCTCGCAAAAAGTCCATTATCTATGGTGTTCTGAAGAATTCAATAGTGAACGTTGTTCAGGATGTTGTTTTGATCACGAAGGATACCTGGGTGAGAGTAGAATCTCGTAAAATTATTTCATATTTGATATAATAAACGATTAAACTTATTATATTCATCTGCCCAAACGTTCGAAATCCAATAAGTCAAAAAAAAAACAGATTAAGGAAAAAAAGGGAATACGAATATAAAAACAATTTCGCCGATACGTGCAAATCGATAAATATTAATAGTATATGGGCCCCATTCTGCTAAACAATGGATAATGATAACCAGCAGGCAGTGACTTTAGAATTGATATACCAAGAAATAATTAACATCAGGAAAGAGATAAAAAATTCCATAGCAGCTAGCGAAACAAGAACTTCCTTGGAAATAGAAGATCTAAAGAAGAGGGTACATAAACTAGAAGACGAAAACGACTACTTGCATATGACCATAGAAAGATTAGAACGGGACTCGAAGAGAAAAAATATTGTCGTTTTCGGTTCATCTATTCGAAAGAACGATACAACAGTTGTCTCTCTGTGCCAAGAACTCAACAAAGTACTTGGAACGGCCATAACAACCGCCGAAATTAGTAACTTTTATTTTCTCGGAAAAACGGATAATAGCCCTGTAAAAATTGAATTTGTTTCGCAAGTCAGAAAATCTTTATTGTTATCAAAAACAAGAGCATTGAAGGAAACGAGTATATCTATATCTCCCGACTTAACGAAATCGCAACAAGAAGAGAGAAGAGCCCTAACAAGGTACCTCAAGAGAGAGAGACAGAACACGGATAACCGAAGTTATATACGAGGTAACAAATTATATATAAACGAAACGGCCTACACTTTGGAAAATCTATTGGAAGCAGAAGTAACTGAAAAGGAAAAGCCGAACAGCGCTCCTTCAACTCCAATCACGCTGAACAAGAATAAAATTGAATTTGACAAAAAAAAATTGAAACTGGGGAAACGGCTGAGGAGGCGAGGACGAGGGAAGACCCGAAGGTGCTGAAATCATCGAAAAGACTAGAAACTCCCACAACATTAACTAAACCCAAAACTCGTTCTGGATCAACAAAACAATAGTTGAAAGTGTTTGCAGTTAATTTTTAATTTTTCTATTTCTCCATGCTCACATCTGAACCCCTCCATTCGTGTTTTCTTTATTGGCTCTCACTAAGTGCTGAATTGTAAATTTTTATTTTATATAACGAATTATGGACCAGTATATAAGAGATTTTAATGTGAATACGGTTGAAACTTTTTCTCTCAACACAGTTACGGAATGCAGTGAAGTACTGAAAATAAACGAAAATCAAGCGAATTTCAAAATACTGCACAATAATATCCGAAGTATTGACAAAAATATTCCTTCATGACTTAGGGACTGAATTTGATTGTATTGTACTCACCGAAACTAGAAGAGTGGATAATCCAGATTTTTACAAAATACCGGGTTTTTCGGTGATATACAATGAAAGTAATATGAATCAAAATGATGGAACACTTATGTATGTAAACAATAAATACGAGTATGACTCTGCTATCGTGAAAGTCAATGATATCAAGTTTCTGACGTCGTCAATAAAATTCAACAGCATGACTAATAGAGTAACTGGATATTATAGATCCCCAGCATATGACATAAAAGACTTCATAGTAAATCTTGAAACATATTTAGAAACACAAAAATCAAAAGTAGATTACTCGATATTTATTGGTGATATAAATATAAATACATTACAACATAATTCAACAACAGCAGAATATTTGAATTTACTATATGAATACGGATATATACCCACTATAAACGAACCAACCAGAGGTAGGGCATGTCTGGACCACATCTTCATCAGATCAGAAAAGGGAGAAATTGAAGAAATAGTATTACCACTAATTGTGGAAACAAATATAACTGATCACGCAACCACAGTACTGCAAATTATTTTTGACAAAATTCCTCAAGGACATCAAGGTAACAATAAAACAATAAATTATCTTAATTACAATAAGCTTCACAATAAAATAAGAAACATATCTTGGAATAACATCTATGAACAAAACGATCCTAATATAGCTGCAAAACTTTTCACAGATACCCTTAAAGAAATAATTCATGCAAGTACAGACATAAAAAAGGTAACTAGAAAAAATACCAGAATAGCGCCTTGGATGACAGATTCCCTACTGAAATCAATCAATGAAAAAAATAAGTTGTTCAAACAATCCCAAAAAGAACCGAATAATTCTCAATTGAAAAACAGTTATAATAATTTCAAAAATAAGATAACAAATAAAATATCAGAAACGAAACGTAAATATTATTCACAAAAAATCAAATCGAACGGAAACAACCACAAACAGTTATGGAATGTTGTCCAGGAGCTTACCAGTAAAAAAAACAAAACTAAAACTATAGGGCAAATCAAAAAAGAAAATGGAGATTATTTAACAACAAATATTGATATTTCCAACGAGTTCAATACAAAGTTTATTGATATGGGTAAATCACTGGCAGAAAAAATTATAAGAGATGCCACTTTTTCAATAAAACCTAGCACCTTGCCAAACTCAATTATGTTGGGAGACACAGACAATAATGAAATCCTTAATATAATACACGACCTCAAGAATAACAAATCACCAGGAAATGACGGAATTAGAGCAGAAGTGATCAAATCTATTGGAAAATATATAGTTGAACCTCTAAAATACATAATCAATATGTGCATAAGTCACGGAACATGGCCTGAAGTTTTTAAAGAATCAATTGTACTTCCAATTTATAAAAAGGGAGATCCAACATCTGTCAATAATTATAGACCAATATCTCTAATTAATCATCTTTCTAAAATACTAGAAAAAATCATGAAGAACAGATTAACCAGTTTCATTAATAATTTTCAAATCATCTCCAAAAAACAATTTGGCTTCAGAGAAAACACGTCTACCGAAGATGCTATTTTAGATCTTACAGACAAAATACATAAAGCACTAGAAAAGGGAAAACCTTGTTTATGCATTTTTATAGATCTTAGTAAAGCATTTGATACCGTGGATCATGGTTTATTATGCCAAACACTGGAAAACAAGGGAATAAGAGGGAAAACCCTTGATATCCTTAATGATTATTTGAAAAATAGAAGACAGGTGGTGAAGGTTGGTAATGATTTAAGTGAACCCCAATATATAACGTGCGGAATACCCCAAGGAACTGTCCTGGGACCAGTTCTTTTCAATCTTTACGTCAACGACTTATTTGAACTGAACAGTGCTGGAGAAATAATAGGATATGCTGATGACACCGCAATATTTTATGAGGCCAATACATGGGACGAATTGAAAAACAAGGTCGCTGAAGATTTCATTCTCATAAACAACTGGTTTTCTCATAAGCTCCTAACAGTAAACTTAGAAAAAACAAAATTCATAAATTTCAGCTGTAATAAGGCTAGAGCTGCATCATTCCATCAAATTGAGACCACTTTCCAAGGAAATCCGATAACTATTCAGTCGGTTGAAAGTCTGAAATATTTAGGCGTCTTCATTGACAAAAATTTGAAATGGAACTCTCATATTGATTATATAATATCTAAATTGAGAAAAATAATCTATAAGTTTAAATTCTTGAAAAAATACATATCAACTTCTGAACTTATAAGTTTGTACTATGCTCTTGTAGAAAGTCACCTGCGATATGCCGTCACGGCCTGGGGGAACGCACCAAGAACATATCTCAACCCCCTTGAGGTACTGCAAAGAAGATTTATTCGGCTAATTCTAAATAAACCCTTCAGATACCCTTCTGATAATCTTTATGCAGAATCAAAATTACTTGACATCAGACAGTTACATTATCACTGCGCTATTACAAAATTACATTTCACCGTACCTAAACCGATATTCACTTCTGATCATAAATACAATACAAGAAATAGAACGTTATTGACTTATCCAAATATTCTCAAAAAAACTATCTCCCAAAGGTCATTTTCATACATTTCAATTAAATATTATAATAGCGTACCAGAAACTCTGAAGAAAATTAATAATAAAACAATATTTAAAAAAAAACTAAGGTCGTTTATTTTGGACCGCGAGAGAAGTTTCGTTATCAAGTTGCTGGAATAACTTATCACGTATTAACCCGAAACATAACTTGTCCGATGTGCATCTATTTTTTTTTATATTCATTGACTCTGCTTTGTTTATGTCCTTTTATCTATATCATTTTTGTTCAAGATTTTATTTATACTGACTATGATATGTCGTTTCAATGTTATATATTTATAATACTTTCCCATTGTGTATGTTGTATATTTTATATTGTGTCTGATGACTTATATAATTCGAACGAAACAAGTGCATGTGTACTTGTCGTTCCCCTTTTGGTTTATTCAATTTTTTCATTTACAAGTATGTAATTTCATTATTATTCTGAATAAAGTTGTATTATTATGTATCTGTCGTCTAAACAAATCTAGTCGGGTCCGTACCCCCCACTGCTCCGACCCAGTGGGCGGGCGCGCTAGTATAATTAACCAATGACCACTCCCCACACCGCGGGTAGGTAAGTGATCACTGGCTCCGAGAATCATGAGTCCTGAGTAGACGCAACGAACCGAGAATAACGGCCTTCTGCATGCGGCCGGCCAAGATCTCTGCCGCATTACGGCATGCCGGTATGATCTTGAGTTCCGAGAGTAGCGTTGGCCTGGAACCACCGAGAGCACCTATAATCAGAACCACTAACTTGACAGAATAGTCCGGGTGGAGCCTGCGGAGTTCGTAAAGTAAATCCTGGTACTTTGTCCGTTTTTCCACCTCTTTTCGGACGATATTCGTTTCGGCAGGGGCCGAAAACTCAATAACGAATATCGTCTTACTTCGGTGGTCGAAGAGGACTATATCAGGCTTATTGGCTTGTATTTGCCTGAGGGTGGGGAATGAAAAGTTCCAAAAAATTCGACACCTTTCATTCTCCACAACGGACTCAATATCCCCTGGAGCGTAAGGCAGTACCGGTGTCCTGTCTATTTCATACGAGTGCCGAAGAAAATAGTACAGCACTCGTAAGGCCGCGTTATGGCGATGGATATAGGCCGAGACCGCATAAACTGCACAAGATGACAGCAAATGCATCAAAGTCTCGGGCGCCTGTCGGCAGGCCCTGCATCTAGTATCAGGGACCCCTATACCCATCACGCGGCTCCGATAGACAAGAGTGTTGAAGACACCGTCTTGGCACGCCATGATGAACCCTTCAGTCTCCGACTTCAGCTCACCTGACCTGAGGAAGGCAAATGTCAGCTTAACAGACAAGCCATGGTCCTCGATGTTCTTAAAGAAGACTCCATGCATGGGCTTGTCTGTATGCAGCTGCAGCATTTTAGCATTCTCTGCAGCCTTGATGTGAGCTTTTCTCCGTGCGGGCTCCAACTCGGTGACAGAGAGTTGGTTTACCCGCTCGGTGTCGAAGACTATACCAAGTTCATCAGCAGCGCGCCTTGCTGCCTTGAATAAAAAGGCTCCGACTCCTGCATGTTCATGATCTCGGACCATGCAGTGTAGGGGATCCGAACTCCTGATGACTCTACAGGCTCCATCCAGTACCATTCTGTTGTGGAGACACTCCAAACTCAAAAGTCCACGGCCCCCTTGTTGTCGAAGGAGATATAGCCGTGGAACGGACGATTTGGGATGCATGCTTCTGTGCATATGCATCATTTTGCGAGTCTTCACGTCAAGTTGCCGCAACTCTTCCTGAGTTGTATTATTATTATTATTATTATTATTATTATTAAATCACTCGTAATTCAACAATCGATTTTGATACTTTTGTTGAATAAAAGTGTTCGTCGAAAATAAAAATTTATTGATGAAATTTGAAGGACCCGTGGTATTACCTTTGATGAATTTTCATTTTCAAAACACTCAAACTTTTTTCATTTCGAGGCAAAAGCATTCCAACAAATCGACTCGTGATTTTATCAATCGGTTTGCTTACATACTTTTGCCAAATGAAAAAGTTTTCCCGGAAAATAAAAATTCATCGATAAAATTTGAAGAAATCGTGGTATTAACAAAATATCAACTTTAGAATAAACTATGAGGTTGGAACCTTTGGTGTAAAAGAGGACTCTTTTCCTAGATATCAATTACCCTAACACCAAACTGACATTTTTGCACTTGCTAGTTACAAGGTTAGCATTTTCACGAGAAGGAAGTTGATACTGTACAGTATCAATTGATACAAACTTAAAGTAGAAGTGAAACTTGAAGTGAAAACTATTGTTACATAGATCTATGAATGTAATATTGAAGGAGACATGAAACACTTCAGCTGATTTGAGACAGAAAAAAAACGACTGCGAACTGCGCCTCACAGAGATTATACAGATATTTGATCTTTCGAAGGAACATGGGTAGTACCTAGATTGCCATAGTTCCAGCCAGCAACAACAGAAAAGTGTTAGATGGATGAATACCCTCAATCTACCATTGAACTGTATGGAGATATCTTCATGGAGGTATTCCTAGGGAAGTGCCATCTATGAAAGCTTCCATTGATTAGAATTGTGATAACTTTCTTGAAGTGAAAATAGAAGAAAAATTAAAAGTTTGGCGAATGAGCCAGGCATTATGGCCTACTCTTTCATCTGATGAGTACGTTCCATAAAATTGAAATAGGAAAATCACAGTCCTCTGCTCTAGAAGATTTAATTTCTAAATGCCTACTCAGAATGCGAGAGGGCCGACTCGACATCGGAACATTTTATAGGCACCTGTTAGAAAAAATAAGCTTCGATGAGAGAATTTTGATCGAGCCAGAATATATTGGTGGAGGATTCGTGTTTATTTTATTCATTATTAAATAGATTGTTTCGGAGGGAACTAATCAGGTGAATGCCTTTGTACACTATTCTTATTCCTATCTTAGAGCCCTGATAGCTCTACTGTGGAATACACCATTTCCAGTTGATTTAGAGAAAACAATTGTAACCCAGATCAGCCAACTGCATTTCAGACGAAACCAGTTGAAATTCAGTTTTTATCAAATGTAAATCTGAAATGTCACTGAGGTGGAATGTAGTAACTATTTTATAGGTCTGCAAATTGTTTCCAGATTAATTTGTCACGGTGTTGGAGCCAAACATGTTTTATATAACTTCCGAACGACTTCGAAATTCATTAAAAAACCTTGCAAAAAAGCCAATATAAAAAGTACGCATTTCTATCAAATAAGTCATCACAGAAAAAATAGGCAGATCAGTATAAATCTTTGCCGGTTGGGGAATTTCAATTTCGAAATGATAAGTCGATAGTCAATACTTACAAAAATCTGCATCCAACCAAATGATAAAGGTCTCTTTGTATGATCATTGTGAATCAGAAAATGTCAATTCCTATTCAGATTTCAACAATTGTAATACAGAAAATGATAGTGTACGATTGCAGGAAATTTCCAGAGGCCCTTGAAACTCAAATTTTTCCTTCAGTAATTGAGGCCCTTATAATTTCCTTGGTACATAAATAACTATAAGGCAATTGATGTTAATATATTGTTAAAACATCCATGATATCAGCGCAAATGATTATTTTTTGTTTCACGTTTGTCTGTCAATAACAGAGAGTAAATTTCGTAAATACTTCAGTGAAAATGGAATTCTGCTTACTTGATCAACTATTCATTTGAAGAGCTCGATTTTCATCTTAAGCTCACATTGAAATTATTTATTGCATCAAAAGCAGTTGATAACAGTCGAAAAAATTGCATTCTATACGTTTTCCATTAGGAATAAGGCTTACTGAAACTTTAAGACTTGAAATTTTCTGAAGTAATTATTTTAAAGATTGAACAGGGATAAAAATGTCCCAATCGGGAATAAAATTCGCTTTCTTCAACATTGAAATACATCAACTAACCAATTTTTCATTAACAGTGACGAAATCATCATTATCATTCTAAGGCAATCACATAAAGCCGAGGAGATCTGTTTTTTACAGCTTCCAAATCTCAAACACTCGAAGTCATATACATGGCTATACAAATGTCCAAAATGTTCACCAATGACTTATGCATAAACCACATTTCTATTCGAAACAAATTATTGATATAATTGCGCAAACATAAGTGAAAGTAACGATTGAGATTAAAAAAAATAAGACTTCCTCATTAACTCAACGAAGGTTGTAATGATTATATTATTCTTTCCATTTGCACCATACTATGTGCAACTCTAATGACTTTTTCAATCCAATCTTTCATTTCGAAATATCACCACTGATAGGGAGCTTCAAGCAGTAATCACTCAGGGGGATAGACTTCCGGGAATGCAAGACAACCTCGACAGTTTGGCGGTATGAAGTTAAATTTTCATATGTTTCGTGAGCATCTATTCCCGAAAAATTGAAAAACACAAGTTTCATGTATTGATCCGGATTGTGAATTAAAACAACCTAATTCTGATTATAGTTGAGGCAAAAAATCATGATATAATAATGTAGATGAATTCGTATAATAGGGGTTTCAACGTGGGTTTTTTCATGATACAACTGTCATCCCCATACTAACGAAAACCTTCAAAAGTGAAAACTGTTACGAACTGAGGACTATCGAGATCTTGTATTTCAACTTGGGATTCCTAGCACGGAAAGTCGGCAGACTGATTGGCAGGATTGGTGTATGTGTAACTTACATCAA
The DNA here is from genome assembly GCA_032362365.1 of Zygogramma bicolorata. NCBI lineage: Eukaryota > Metazoa > Arthropoda > Insecta > Coleoptera > Chrysomelidae > Zygogramma > Zygogramma bicolorata. The sequence continues at coordinate 1,448,296 of JAVJAQ010001619.1, forward strand.
CACTTGTGGAACATAAAAATAACAATGAAAATTTCATGCCTGTGAATTGGAGCCAATGAAATGCCTGCATTTGGACCTAGTGTAATCCGATTCAAGTGAAAATTTCCCTACCTTGCTGCAAAATTATTGAGTGAAAATTTACAAGACTCAAGATTCGGCTAGGCTGATTTACTCAGTTGCTTCAAAAAATAATAGAATGAAAGATGGTGGGTTCGAATAGGATCATTTTGTGAAATTTTAAGTACAATTTTTCTTTCAGAACTTATAAGTAGTAGACATATGGACGTGAGTCGATCTTGAGTAGTACTTTGCCGTTGAACTGGCGTCAAAATGTGTCCGTATTACTTCTGTATGAGTATATTAATTATAATATTATTTTTAGAGATTGAATGATTTATATTCAACCTAGACTATAGGGAAACATGTCGTAATCATTTCAAAGAACGTGGATGCATTCCATATGCAAAGAGTAATTATCATAACTCTTCTCTCAATTTTGATTATCACGACTACCCAACTTGATACTCGAAACTCATTAGGTCCTCTGAACATGAAACCAGCCTGTATGAGAGGAGCCCAAAGGAATTCAATATCTGAATTATCTGCCTGCCTGAATGAGATTGGAAGACAACCTCAATGATTTCAAAAGGAAGCTCAAATACTTTCTATGCGACGAATGTTACTATGACATATCAGAATTAATGAACAAAAAGATGGGTTGTCACACTCGGATGCCCAGGTTATTATTATTATTTTAAATAGTTCCAATATTGCATTTCAATCTGATTTTATATATACAATAGGTGATGTTTCTTATTTTTTCTCCTTGAATGTTTCAATATCATGTAAATATGATCTGACTGGAAAAAAAATATTATTATTATCTGTTTATTTCTTCAAAATGTACCTAATGTTACATGACTTGAAAATTCTATATGAATCAACTTTTTAAACGAAAATTTGGATAGTGTTTCAGGAATAACTTGAGATATATTCCTTAATTATTTTGACGTATTTCGAAAAATATAATAATAGTAGTCCCATCCCCGTTGAGGATTATGAGATGAATATTTCAAAAGTATGATATCCTTTCAGGTGCCTTTTTAGTTCCATACACTTTGATGTTAGTGTTTGGCGCAGTACCTTTATTTTACATGGAACTGATTCTGGGCCAGTTCTACAGACAAGGTCCTATTAGTTTGTGGAGAATATGTCCACTTTTCAAAGGTGAGTACTATTACGAATACTTCTATTTGTAGATGATGCTACGAAAAGTATTGATATCGTCGAGATTTTTGTTTCTAAATACGTAGTAGTTGAGTAGAACTGATAACATATCGGAACAGTTCTATAAACTGCACTGTATATACTCTCAATTCTTACTTATTGAAGTGTTCTTCTTGCTTGATACTACGCTTTGTTCACGAGTATATCTGTCTTATATGTCTATTTTTAGGAGTGGGATTTTGTGCCGTTCTTGTATCATTTTACGTGTCCTTCTACTATAACGTAATTCTTGGTGAGTAACATTTCAGTGGTAAACAAATTTGAAAACTTGCCTCGATTTCCAGCGTGGGCACTGTATTTCATAGGATCCAGTATAACATCAGACCTGCCATGGATTCACTGCAATAACACATGGAATACAGAAAAGTGCTGGGATAGTATGAACTCAAATGGCTCACAGAAAGTATTGAAGATATTGAATGAAACCGCGAGAAACAGTAAACATACTCCAGCTTCGGAATTCTTCAAGTAAGATCATGAAGGAAGAGCGCCAAATTCAAAATATGATTCGATGAAAGTTTTGTGATATAGTGTTCTCGAATTCACTTTCAAAACGTGAAAATGTATATAGACTATAACTTCAGTTGGCAATGAAATAAATTTTGCTCAATCGAAACCAATTACAAACATCGCATGGAAAATAAAACGCGTAGAACCAACGTATTCGCTTCAAAAATTACACACAATAACTTCATTGTATCTATTATATCTATAAACGGAACGGTGTGAATTCACGGTCAATTTCCCATTTTTGATATCATCTGCGTTCCCGAATGGAACTGAATTCATTGAAAATAACTGGTCCAGTAGTTTTCAGACAAACGTTTTAGTGAAATTGTCAAAATCTATTGGTGGTTATATCGTGATCATGAAATCCATAATCGATATTTCCCAATGAAGAGATTCAGGTTGGTCTCTGCATATTCTAAAACTTGTGTTCACAGTAATTAAAATATTGTATGCAAATAAGAATATACTAAGTAACACCGTATATCATATATACAGGGCTATTCAAATTCGTTCGGTCTCACCTGACTTGGGCCACCCCCATCTTTGAATTTTCAAATACGGACCTGTGTTTTTTGTTGTAGTTTTTGGATCGCCAACGTTCACTTCATACCGAGAAATTGGGTTTGTTTTTATATTTCGGGATGTTTTGGTAGACAGAAAGGTGGACAGAAACAATATGTTTGCGAATAAAGAAGATACAGTCCAAAACATAATTGGGGATTTTTTGGTTTTTCCTGTATATCTCTAGAACCGAGAGAGCTACATCCGATTTTTTCACATCATTGAATAAGTCTCTGAAATACGAAACACTGCCACAATTTAACTGACACTCTATCTCTTATCGTTTACGAGATCCCCATGTACAGAAACGAATTTGAATAGCCCTGTGTATAGAGCTTTAAATAGAATGAAGGGATGTGCAGTGAAATCAATGGTATGTATCCCACCTGAGACTTTCAGATAGCAATGAATTTCACTCATCTGAATCATTGAGTGAGATTTGTCTTTCTCGTAGCCTGAAACTGATCAAAATTCTTTTATTATATGTTCTAGAGAAAGTTGGCGTATTTATCGTGAGATATGAATACGTACTAATGTACCCCGTATATAATCTTCTCGCTTAATTTCCCTCACATGAAGATGCATCCAATATAGTATAGTGCCGTTTGCACACAAAATAGGTTTCGTGAAGATTTGACTACTTTACGTTCTCGTGAGAAAGAAAATCGAAAGATATATATTTTTCTTAACAAAAAACATTCAGAAGATATATCGGAGTTATGTTAAATGAATTAGTATATTATGCAACGATCGTGTAATGATGGTTATTAATACATGAGCATAAACCGGGATACGAAACGAGCCGAAGGTAAGTTTCGTATGGTTTATGCGAGTGTATTAATAACCATTACATGAGAGTTGCATACGCTATTTTATCTTCACCCGATAAATAGTGAAGAACTACAAATATTATATTTATATTTGTATTGCACATAATAATACTAATTGAACGAATTTCCTTGAAAAATTCTTCAGAATTGCAATTAATAGTATTACTTCGTGTAATAAAACGATGAGATATGAAAGGAAGATAAAAAATTAAAGAAAAAAAAAGTTACTCGAGGTCGGATTCGAACGAATGTCTCTTCATACTAGATTATTCAACGTCAGCGCTACAGATCGCCCGGCTACGGAGAGGTCACAGAAGCAGATGAAAAAATAAGTGATAAATCATGCATTTGTTGAATGAAAAATTTAATCATCCTAACTGTATTTTTTTCGGTGAAGGTGTCGAAGGTGATTCTCCCATATCGCTGGTATCAGACATTTTGTTATAATTATCGAAGTTTGGCTATATTCTCAAAAAGTTCAATACCTATACCGACTTTGACTTGACAAATGTCAAATGCAGAGCATGCACACCATGCTTGATTGAAAAATAATGGGTTTCTATTGGTTGAAAATCTGTATCGTAATGAAGATCTGTATCGTAATGGATTTCTTTATAAAACGGTTTGTGGGCATATAAGTGTATCATTATAGTAGTACGGGTGTAGATAAAATATATTATACATTTATTTCTGAGGAATCTCATTGAGAAACAAAATGCTGGGTTATTGGAGTATATGCCAAGTAGTTTGAAAGTTGTGTGAAAGACAATATCGATAAGCAGACATATTATCCAGCACTTTGACTGAACACTACAAATATCTGTTTTCCACCACCACACAGTAATTTGATAAAATATATTCATTACAATACTGGGTACTGGGTGGAACATGGAAAACAATTTCTTCTTGAGGGATGGAGTGCCCTATAAATTTATTTTATTTTGGAACTATGTTACTAAAAAGAAACCAAGAATAATACCGAAATATAGTGAATGATATGAAATATTCTTTATCTACACCCGTACTCTAATGATACACTTATATGCCACCAACTCGTTTTATAATGAAATCCATTACGATACAGATTTTCAACCAATAGAAACCCATTATTTTTCAATCAAGCACGATGTGCAAGCTTCGCATTTTAACGTTTGTCAAGTCAAAATTAGTAGCTATTGAATTTTCAATTTTCGATAATCGTAGTATAATGTCTTATAGCAGTGATATAAAAAAATTGCCAGCGACTCCTCCTCTGATGTCTCAGACAAGAAAAAATACAATCGAAGGGATTATATTTTCCATTTGACAAATGCAATATATATATTTTTATTTTCGATCAAATCAAATGAGCTGTCATAGCCGAGTGGTCAATGGCGCCGGCAGTGGTTAGAATCGTCTGGGTTCAATTTCTGACCTCGCCATAGATTTTTTCCCATTTTTTTTTCTTCTCTTCATTTCTCTTTGTTGTATTTTCCGTGGTTATACCAATAATTATAATTTCAAAATACAAATCAAGTGAGAAAATCAAATCAAAATCAAATTTTTGGTCAATGATGAAATTAGGGGATTGATTGATCGAAGAAAATACCGTTGTTACAAAAAATCGAGATTTCTTATATGAAATATAAGTCAACATGTTTCAATAGAATTATAATTTTGTAGAATTTTTCAAAGAAATACGATTGATCACCTACTATTATTGTGTTTATTATAAATACCTAATAATATAATATATAAAGTTCTTAATTATTTATTGGGTGTAGATAAAATAGCGTTTGCAACTCTCATGTAATGGTTATTAATACACTCGCATAAACCACACGAAACTCACCTTCGGCTCGTTTCGTATCCCAGTTTATGCTCATGTATTAATAACCATCATTACACGATCGTTGCATAATATACTATTATTTTCGATAAAATTATCCATTTTATTATGGTTTTATGGTTAACTAATAAATGAACTACTTTCGACAACAACTGCAAGTACATGAAGTACGTTCGCCTAACTAGCTGCTTAAAATTAGATATCAAGTATTATACGAAACATTTTTCAATGACTTCTCTTTTTTACATCGAAGTTTTCATAACAGAAATCCGAAAACGCAAACAGAATTCGCTCAGTATATTGTTCAATAACAGTTTCACAGAACTTCACTCTGTTGACTTCCCAGTACATATCACTATCTCAAATCCAACTTGATACAAGCTGTTTCTATAAATCCCGTGCATTCATCAGTTTGTGGCCGACCCCTACTGGACTTGCCACGCATTCTTACAATTGACATAGTTCCCTACTTGTTTGAAGACCTAAAATAACATGGAAGGTTCTTGCTTTTAACTTGGAAGTTGTTTGCCATAATACATAAGTAAATACGGGGAAATTGCTGCTATACTAACCTTATTTGGGACCGTCCAACAAAGGCTACTGAATCGTGAAACCAGACACCTGTCAAATAGAGGGTTTTAGAGAATGAATGGAAACGTATACAGTTTGTTTCTTGAGTACTGTCTTCAATTTCAGGATATTTCAAGAAAAACTGGCTATGAACGATAGCTTGAAATTCGTCAGCGTCAGAGATACGGGGTGTTAATAGTCTTGAGTGCAAACGTATGTTTGAACACATATAGGAATTTCCACATATTGAATGAAATATCGAAGATGATAGTCTCCCGCCAGCCATCTTTTTATTTTCCGAATTTTCATTCGATATCCCTATATAAATCAATAAACAATTTATCAAATTCCCTAGAAATCCTCAATATGTTTCCTTTTAACCTCCACGGCGTACACGTTACGCAGCAATGTTTAATATCTCTGCAATATGTACAAGAGCACCTCTTTTAGATTTGCTTGAATTAGCAAACAATTTCAATATACTTTTGGATTCAGATTAGACCTTACCTCTAACAGTGTCTCGTAAAAAAATACTAGAACAAATATTGAATTTAACTCTGTGAAACTGAACATATTTCACAAATCCACTCAGTGCAGTTCTGATATTAGTAATCTAGTAATTAAAATCAATACATAATAGCTTTTATTATAGTGTAAGTTTTGGTAACTGTTCATCCATGTTATTAGGCTATGGTAGTCTGTATGGGTAATAAATGAATAAATCTTCGAGGTAAAATCATTTCACATGCAGAAAGCAACACTTTCAAAACCATTCAAAAATGGACATTTTGGAGACTTTTTTCTGAAGATGTCTTCAAATATCCCACTGTACTCTGCTGTCCAGATTCATTTATATTGACAAAGCAAATGTTTCACATGAAATTTCACATCTAGGTTTATATATGAAATCATGAATGTCAATGCGGTTATAATATTTCGAGACAAATTAGAAATAAGAATTACACATTCAGGAAGTTTACATTATTTGAAAAATAACCTGGGAATAGAAAGTTGATACTTCAAAATCTGTAGTCTGCTGGTCTGTGATAGGCTTTCGAAAGCGGGATTTCTTTATCTTCTACACTCTTTCGAAATGTCGAGCGAGAGGTTTCTTCTTCTTTCTTCTCATTTTGGGACGTTAATGATTCAAGATCTTCCATCTGTTAAAAACAATAATCTCAATTGAATTTTACAATTATAACGTTTTTCTGAACTGAGTTTTTCATTATCAATTCTCATAATGTCGAAATCATTTCAGGAGAACTTAAAATGATATTTCTGAAGTATACTCAAATTGAAATGCAAATAGTGCAAAATTGAATGACTTCAAAATAATGCTGAGCGTATGAAATTCAACGTATATAAAAACTTACCAAGTTTTTAGATATAGATAATTTTAATGAGTGCATGATTCTCTCTCGTGAGGAATTGTGAAACTTAAAAAATATTCTTAGACAGATAATTTAGGGAACGAAAAGATAATCTCTAGAGTTCGAATCATGAAGATTATTTGAAAAAACTCATCACCTTACAGTTACGAGTTCTAAGGTACCTAAAACGTGAAATTGTAGAAACCAAAAACTACCGATTCATTGAAAAAAAAACATCATCACTTTATCTTATGGGATATTTAGTTTCGATAATATATTCAATATATAACCGTAATGGTTAATCACATACCCTAGGTCATTATTATTCTCCTATTCTGTTTCCGTAAAATGATTAAAGATCATTAGACTTTGGTAAATTTTCTATTACAACATATGACTATTACTATTGATTAGAATTTTCAACCCTTCTTCACCTAACTAATTTCCCTCCCTGTAATATTCGTTTTCAGCCGAGCCGTACTAGAAATGCAGTGGAGTGATGGATTGCACGATATGGGTTATCCAAAATGGCAACTAGTAGTTTGCTTAATGGTCATTTATTTTTTGTTGTATATTTCCCTCTTCAAAGGAGTCAAATCAACAGGTGAGTAACGGTACGGAAATCACTGAGTGAACTAATGCAGTATGAAGGAATAACCAAGAACATAACTTCATGACTTGGTGGTCATTTTGTATAATATTGTATATTTTTATTTTTTCCATCGGTCTGTCTAATATGTAATTCTGTTGGTTTTTAGGAAAAGTCGTATGGGTAACAGCGACCATGCCCTACGTTGTACTGACAATATTACTAATTAGAGGTTTGATGCTCCCAGGTGCAATATCCGGAATTTCTTACTACCTTCAACCAGAAATGTCGAAGTTAGCAGAAACACAGGTAGGTATTCATTTATTCGTAGTTTATAATAGATATCATTATCTGATACTCCTAGAAATACACAACCGATTTCCAAAATTACTGAGCAAAAACAAAGCATTAAATGAATTTCCTCTTTAATGATATTTCCCTGCCAATGAAATCTATTCTGAGAGTGAAATAGGATATATTGTTACGATGGGTAATGATCAAGTGTATAAACCCACCTTGTTCACGAACCTTTCACCACATTTCCTCTAGTTCATTTTATATATTGTGCCATCGTACGCTTTTTGTTTTTTAAGGGTGAAAACTACCCCTTACTGTCAAAAATTATAAAATAACATTTAAAACCCAAATATGAGTAAATATAGGTGAATAATGATTGTTTTATGCTTCGGGATACAATTTCATAATGTTTTAACCTACCCTTGTTAAAAAATACCCTTGAAAACATTGTAATTTTTGTAATATTTTCGAACTTTAGAATACACTGGTGAGAAATCAACGAAATATACACTCACACACGCATACACGTGAGAAGATGTTTCTTCTACTCTGTCTTCCAATATGAATGGAAAAAGTGGAACATATAACGAATAACGGCTGAATATACCGGTTATGTAGATTATTACGCTCAGCTAAATTACTTAAGGTCCCTTAATTTTCAAATGGGGAGAGTTCAAAGCGCTTGAATAAGGTGAGTTCGATCGTAAATGTAGGTGTTAAACGGCTATATCTTGCCGAATATTCACTGTACAAAAAATCTGCACACAGAAATTTTTGTCATTAAAAAAGCAACAATTTAATTTTATGTCGTTTTTTTGTATCTTTAGTATTTTGGGAGATATTTTCCAAGGAAAGGGTTAAAATCACAAAATTGAAAAAATCGTTTTCTCTTTAAACTCCAATTTTTCTAAAATTAAGCATTTTGAATTGGTCAAACTTCGTGGGTGTATTAATGGTACATATATAAAGAGAATCACAGAAGAGTGGTGATCAAATTTAATTAGGGGTTTGGGGTTGTTTTCACAGATTATTTTCGTAGAAAAAGTGGGTACCGATCTTATTTTGATCATAAGTCGGTCAATTTTCATGCTAGAGAATTTTTTTGTTTGTTTAAGAGCTCTGATTAAATACTTCAATAAAGATCCTATGACCTTTCTTCAAAAAATGCAAATTTTTCTCGTTATTTCGCTTTGAATCTTCCAATTTATACATTTGACGAAAAAAACTAAGCATTAATTTGCTGTATCTCAGTTCGTATTTGTCGTAGAAAAATTATAAAAAAGCATTATTTTTGATTTTTTTTAAGCTACAATTTGGCTCTCCAAACTTTTTTTGATAAAATGCATATTTTTAGGGTTATTCGCAAAAAATCTTAAGAAAAAGTCAATTTTTTCGTCATAAAACTGTTACTTTCAACTTCGGATAACTCAAAAATTATTACTTTTACGAAGAGAACGTGTGAAACATTTTTTTCTTAGAATTACTCTTTTCGTCGATTCCCACTGTTAAAATGTAATAAAAAATTTCCACCACAAGACGGGGTGGCAACCACCCCTAAGGCTCTAGCGTACATCGGCATTATATAGAAAATGATCCTTGAGCTATTCCCTACCTTTTGTGAAAATTTCAAGTAAATGCATGGTGAACGAAAATATTGCGAGCCAAAATGCTTCATTTTCTGGACTACTATAAATCATGCCAATGTTTAGAATTTCCATGTAACCATTCCTGTTCCATTTGTAATGATCCTGATACCTCCTTTGATCATAATTACTTAGCTCAATGAATATAATATCAAATCGCTTCGTTCTTTTTCGTTTAGTCTATCAAGTAAAGTACCTATTCATTTATAGGTTTTCATAGAATATTTGTATACCTAGCAATCATAAGATTCAGTTTCAATTTTAAAATACAAATACTTTCATCAGAAATATTGGGGAAGTCATCATACTCCACTTGTGATTTGATTGAACTAAACTGTTTCAGGTCTGGATGGATGCAGCAGTTCAAATATTTTACTCAGTTGGTGCTGGATTTGGTGTCCATCTTTCTTATGCAAGTTATAACACTTTCCACAATAACTGCTATAGGTAACTTACTCGACATGTTTTGAGAATGATGAATAGAAAAAATACTAATTAGGTTTCCTGCGAAATTGTCATTTTAACATGACGTGACATGTGTTTTACTATACATAGCTTCTTCAAGCAGTAATACCTGAAGTTGATACATTGATTGATAAGCGCACAGGTTGGAAAGTGTAAATTACCTGGAGGCAATAAATTTCACAACGTCCCATCTCTATTTGGTCATCAGATTTTCTGAGTTGTCAAATTCACGCATTTTCCAGTATGATGAGTTTCAAACATGATGAAATCCATGCTCCTCTGTTGGAACTGTTCTTTCGTGCTTGTTCGAAATGTTCTTGGAGTTTGACCTATAGAATTATATTATATTTATATTTCTGCTTGAAAAGGAATTGTATAGCGGAACATTTGTTTCCATTTTGTGAATCTTGGAATAGCATTATAGTGTTTTGATTGTCTTTTCCAGAGATTGCATCATCACAACAATAATAAATTGCTTTACCAGTTTCTTCTCTGGCTTCGTTATATTCACGTATTTGGGTTATATGTCATATAAACAAGGTGTCCATATCAGTACGGTTGCAACAGAAGGTGAAAAATATGGATCAGGTAGTAGGATGAAACTTGACAAAATATTTTTCAGGACCGGGACTTGTTTTTCAAGTGTATCCCGAGGCAGTAGCAACATTGCCAGGTTCCCAACTGTGGTCTATATTATTCTTTTTCATGTTGATAATGTTGGGAGTAGATTCGGCTGTGAGTATGATTTCATAAATTGTTTAATGATAGAAAAACGACTACTTGTTTTCGAAAATTGCAAAAATATATCATCATAAAGATTAGTCCGATTAAAGTTGTGCGACTCAAAAAAATATTGGATTTCTTTGATAAAAACGTTTTTTTTACAAAGAATTGTTCAGTTGTATGCTTTTTATATTTATCACGGGTTTCCATTTATTAAACATGTGTTTCTTGAGACCAATAAATAGCAAAATACAATATCCTAGTAAAAAGTATTTTTTCGTTTCTCCTGAAGAACAATTGGTACTTTTTCCTAGCCAGAACATTCGAATCTGTCTTTTGCTCATCATGGAATTCATTTTTCAGATGGGAGGTTTGGAATGTGTGATCACAGGTCTCATGGACGAATTCTCGAGTTTTTTCAGGAACAGGAAATACTCCAGAGAAATATTCACTTTGGGAATCATCATATGTTCTTTTTGCGTTGCTCTCATCAATGTGACACCGGTAATTATCATTTCTAACACAGGTAGATTCTTCTCCAGAGGAGCTGTATTCCTTGTTACAATAATTCATTCAAAAAACTAATGATGGAAATTTTGCAATCGAAGTTAAATAATGTTATTTTCAGGGTGGTATTTATATGTTTCATCTGTTTGACACATACTCTGCAGGAATTTCGTTACTATGTTCAGCAATTTTTGAGTCTGTTGCTGTTTCGTGGTTTTACGGTAATTATGAACAGAAATGATCCGAGGCAAACTCTACAATACTGACTTTTTAGGTTTGGACAGATTTTCCCAGGATGTTGAGGCAATGTTGGGAATCAGGCCAGGACTCTATTGGAGGATATGTTGGAAATTCATCAGCCCCTGCTTTATCATTGTGAGTATTTTGGCGAAACTGAATGAGCTGATGAGTACATCCACGTCATTTGTTTCCTCAAAGATGTGTGGCAGATAACGTACACTTACAAAGTCATCTGAATATAATATTTGACGTTTTACAGCCATGAAGTTCCAATAATAGTACTCATGCGAAAATTGGTTATAGTTGAAGGTTGAATTTTTTCATTTTAATACAAGTTTTTGTTTTCAGTGTGTTGTGATGTTTGGTTTATTTCACCATCAACAACTCCAATACAATGACTACAACTATCCACCATGGGCCGAATGGGTGGGATGGTCATTAACTTTGTCATCTATTTCGATGATTCCGTTATTTGCGATTATACAAATAATCAAAACGAAAGGATCTTGTAGGGAGGTAAGTTTCAGTAAGAGAAAACAAAATTGAGCTCGTGATATGAGCTTGAGAAAAAAACTATAATCAAACACAGCATGGAAATGAGAATTGCCATTTTTGAAAGAATGTAATATTTAGGATGATGAGTAGGTAGTAGTATACTGATGAATGTTGTATCTGTTCATGCATCCTCCTTCCGTTTTGAATAGAATTGAGGAAAAATCAACTGAAACTGGTTTTATCAATTCATTTCCAGAGACTTGCTTTGAGCATCTCACCCTTAGAAGAGCACGAAGAAATCCGAAGGACCAAGTTATCTCATAGATTCAAAGCCAAACATTGGCTTTACGTTTAAAGAGTCTGAATCTGAAGTTTATAGTTGTTGACGCTTCAATTAGTTCCAATTTCAGAACAATGAAGATAATCGAAACCATAAGAAAAGAGAGAGGAGATGTTGTAGCCTTCAACAACTCCCCGAGAGAAATGTGATTTTTGTATTCTCATGAGTTTCTTGAACAATTTTGTGGTATACGTATGACTTTAAAGAAACCCAGTCCCTCTTACTGTCAGATGTACACACATTTTTTCAATATCTCAAATATTATCTATTCAATGTTCTTTGGTTTTCAACCACGAATATTTTTCCAATTGTGGCTCATGGACAGGTCTTTGAGTTATTACTGAAAAATTGATAACAAAGTCTGATTATATGGTGCTGAGGGCATTATCGAAATTTCTGTTTCCACAAATCAGTTACACACTCAGAAATTGCATTTGTATTTTACACGTACTATAGACTCATGAGCATCAATACGAACCTGGATTTTCAGTACTGCATTATTATTATTTGAGAAGATTACCCATTTCAGCTGAGTTTTGGAGACTTTTGTTTGTAGTTATGATCATATGATTACTGTTGATATTTTTTTCTGATACAGAAAATTTTCTGTGTATTTTGCTAATGATTTTATAAGTAATCGATTTTCTGAGAAGCAGAGTTGGAATTATTTCCACAAGGTTTTCTGGAGACGGTGCTCAAACTTTATCAAAATGAATATTTGTTTTCTTCAACTCAAATATCTATATATAATGCGGAAGTGGCTTTCATTAAAAATGGGTTTCCTTAAGGTTTGTTAGGATATTTTTCTGAAAAGTCCCGATTTTGGGAATCTTTCGGTTGTTGAGTGTATCTGATACTTGATACGTTAGTATTTTCTTCAATTATCTTGTATATACATACATTGGGAAGAATGATGGCAATCAGTGAAATTCAATATTCACTTGTCCTAAATGGCCAAAGATCATTTTTGTGATATATTTTGTAGATATATTTCTATGTATGGATATATTTAGACAATTTTTTGAATATGTACAGAAGTTTAAACAAGATAGATGTAAGAATAATATTGTGCAAAGTTATAATCGATGTGATATCTCCAATGACATTTAATGTGGTTATTGTTTTTGACATATGGAGAAAATTCTATAGAGGTAATTGAAATAGTGTAAGAGGGTTTTCCATGGAAAACTTCGTTAACTAGTTGTGATGTAACATAATATACAATCTTAGATAAGCTGACGATAGTGTATATTATTATGATCATTTGGAAGCTGACATTTCACGAAGGGAATTATTATGTAATTCTGCATTGTTGGAAAATGTCTGGAAGGGCTGAATATATGCTCATACCCTGTAGGGAATTTGAAAAAATCACAGTTGTTTCGAAAAGGTGAATTGGATATTTCTTTCCCACATATTCACGAATTATCAAAATAGGATTTATGGATGACTGATGAGTTTTAGCGAAATAACGTTTTATTTGTCCGTTATATCTCATATATCTTCATTAATATGTACGAACTTTATTGGAAGTTACCCTCTGTCGAATTTCCTGAAACTCTAGGGAAACGTTATTGGCACTCTGAACAATCAACGATAATAAGCATATTCCACGTGTACTTTCGGTGTTATGGGGCCTACAATTCTAGATTCTAAATGATCTTGCGCTTGAGTGTAGATCAAGCTGGAAGTAAAAGAAAGCGTGCAAGCAAGTTTCAAATAGACCAAAATGATCTTTTTCTTCAGATCCCAGGGTATCTTACTCGAAAGCATGGTATGGGCATGTCAAAAAATCTGGAAATATCCGAAAATTAAAAAAAATAATAATAATAATAAAAATAATTTGAAATCTGCGTTTTACGTTTTCAATGAAAAATCATACTTTTTTAGACCTTGAAACTCGCATAAAAAGGTATGGGAATGTCGAAAATTCGGTTATAATCAAGAAATGCATCAGAAAACTCATTCACGCTCCTAGTGAATGAGTATATATTCAACAGATCTTGGAATTTTCATCTTATACTACATGGGAAAACCAAAATTCTCTAGAAAAACCTAAATAATACTGAATAAAATCAATCGTCAAACGCTCCCATACGTTATTTGTATAGCTTCAAGGTGTGAAATATACCAACTCAATCATACCTTGCCTTCTCGTGAAAAATCCTATCGCTAGAAAAGTGTTTTTCCTTCAATTCGAGCTGTTTGAAATTCATGTGTGCTCTTAATTTCACACCCAGCTTATTCTAGCCCCAGGCGCAAGATTATTAAAAATCAGAAACTTACAGGTCCCATAGTTGCGAATCTACACTCAGTATCTTTCTGTCTTCAGGCTGCAAAAAACTTGATCATCTTTCCAAAGTGTCGACGAAATCGACAAAATACCGATTCTCATAAGTTTTTCCGGAGTACTTTGATAACTCTGAATACGTCAATACTGTTCATAACAAAAGTTGGGATACACCCGCCATGTATATCTATATTTTCTGGCTAGCTATTGAATAATCGATCATACATCAATCAACAGGGCTCCAATAGATTGCCAGAGAGTTGAAGATTGGAAAATAAGCACGGCACGTGGATCTGTTATTTAATTGCCATCGTTTATAAAAAGTAAATGACAAACAATCACTGAATTTATGAGAATAACAGTGAAAATTGGAATTGAAAGGTGATATTGAAAAATTGATAATTACCTATTGATACAAGAAGTACCGGTTCGAGTGCAATTTCAGGACGTCTTTTTTTGTAATAAAACCTTCTGGGAGATCTACGAAGAATATAATAGATGCTGAAAAAAATCAGGCTGATATCAATAATCAAGGAATTTATTCTGGGAATTCGAGAAGGGAAATGTCAGCTTCAATTTTGTTCTCTTCCAAAGGTGAATACAGTACCATCATCGTGTCCCTTGGAGAAGAGGTAATGAGCGGTTTCAAAATATTCAGCGAATGCCTTCTTCGTTTGAATATTTTGATAGAATGCTCATATTGATTAGGAAAAATTGTCCATAAATTTGTAAATTAGGTAGAACGAAACGTAAAATAAAACAAAAGAAAATTGTGAAATTTGTTTACTTTCTTAAAAATCACAGTAATACATTATATGCTACACTAGTTTATCCTTACTCAACATTCAACAGTTTACATACTTGTCTAAATAGTCAGAAGATCAATAATATCACAACCACATATTTTGGTACATCCAACAACATTCAGTAATTAAAAATGTTATGATTTCTATTTTGACTATTTGAAGTTCCGCATTGAGTTTTGGAATTTTTGTTTTTGAATATGAATTAAAGCCGCAGTTCACTGCCTACAAATTGATTGTGATAAACATAAACCGAAGAGATTTTTTGAAATTTCACAGAATGTTGTTGATGTATCAGTAACAATACAAAATTATCGATGTTTCAATATGATACCGAATATCTGTGGATTACATAAAGTTATTGAAATAATACTGGAGTATAATATTTAGTGTATACAAAATGTAAAGATGATAAAAATTAGTTGATTACAACTAATATACTGCAACTAAAAACCATTCTATCCATTTCATACGTCGAAAATAGAAATTCGTTTTTACTGGAGCATAATTAAAATTGGTTTAGTTTGAAGATTGTACAGTTGCTTCCACTTACCCTTATATGCATTTTTCATTGGATTTGAAAACGAATGCATTTGCAATAAACATTACCATCTTCAGAATAAGTGCAGGTTATGAAATTTTGTAATTGCAAACTAATATTGTGGAGCTTGTATCTTGCAGTCCACCAGAGTGTTGCAAACATGATTCCTGAATATGTTTTCTTGAAAACAAAAAAACTTCATTGCTATGATTCAACTCGTGTTTTCAGAGGGGTTGATTGAATTGAGGTACATCAATGAAAATATGATGAATGAATGGGTACAAACTAATATCCTCCCACAACTCCAAAATAAATCACGATAATTTTCTCCTTCCACTTCTTCGTGTTTGCTTTTCTATCTGAAACAATTTCACTCGACGAACTCACACCCAGATTCTTAACTATATTGTCGAGGGTCGAATTGACATTAAAGTGAAATAATATTTCGAAAAAGTGCTCTTCAAAATTATCTTTCAACGTATGAAATGATGAACTTATTCAACACACACATTACTCAGTTTTGGTCTCTTGATTTTATATCCGAAAGTTTATCACATAGACGCATTTTCGCTTTCACAGAAGTTTCACGATAACAGTCTTTTCGTATTACAGAATGGAACTTTGATCTTCTTTTTTCTCATCCTTCTCTTTCTTCTTGGATTTCTTTCTACGTTTGGAATCTCTGGTTTTCGGAGATCTTTCGAGAAGAAACAAAGCTTCATGAAAATCATCGGAACTCAAATTGGATTGCTGAACGTGTAGAACAGAACTAAGGGCTCCATCTGTTGAGGATTTGGGGAACCTAGAATAATCACTGAATAATTTTATATGATGTTAGCATTATGAAAAATTATCTTTGAGTTTCATTTTTTTTTTAAATGCAGATTCACACGAAAGAGAAGTCCTGTGATGTTCAAAGAACACAGGACAGGAGATACGAATCAAGATTAACTTTGAATATTTCAAGTTTGTCAGCCTCAGGAGACGCCTTTTTGCGGCAAGGAGTTCCAGAGTTCAGCTGAAAAAAGATCCCTGAGCAAGAGAGGTTCGACAGGTTTCCGAGCTCACAACAAAGAGGTGGAAATTCTGTACCCGTTGGGTCATCCGTATAGATACTGCCAGAGGTGGAATGATTGAGCGAGTCTTCGAGCAAAGAATCATCAATAAGAGTATTTCTTCGTACGAATTAGAAATCCCACTATCTGAGAACCCCTCTAGCGAACGATCTCATATGGTTTTTCCATGAGAGATAATTGCTGACCGTAATTCCTAGCATCGAGTTACTTGACTTTGTAAAAATAGTCACTCCTGACATCTGAATCCCGGATAATGATAGATCGGCTTTCTTTGAGAAGAGACATGTCTGGGTTTGCCCAGCATTGAATTCCACCGAGTTGATGTTACCCCATTCTCTAATTTTTGCCGAGTCATCGTTAATTCTATCGACTTGAAAGATTCTCTGAATTACTGTTTCTCGTACTGATATGGGGCTGATATGAAGCAGAAATAAAGTGGGCGCGAGAACTGAACCCTGTGGAACACCTGTGTTTATTGGGAGAATATCAGATGATACTCCATCAGTTGTCGAAATGTCGAGTGCCAAAGCTAACTTTTCTCCGAATACGAGGTGAAGTTTTTTTTGCTGTTCTCCAGGACTTGGGAAAAATCCTAAACTCATACGAAAAGTTGAATAATTCGCAAAGTACTGGTGTCAATTCGGGGGCACATACTTCAAGAACAATTGCTGGGATTCCATCAGAATCAGGTCCATTAAAATATTTCCTATATTTTGTTGGTGAAAAATCATTTCAGAAATATAACTGTCTACAGGCATGATATTCGGGGGATCAAACATATTTGCTTTTTGTTGGGCAGTGGTGGCTCGTGATCCATATTCTTTGATTGAAGAGGGAAATGAACTAAAACTAAAATTTTTTGGCGACAGCTTTAACAAATGCCCAAAACGAACGAGAACCGTTTGGGTATCAAACAAGTCTTGAACGAATTCTATGATTATGTGCTTCTTCAGCAGCTTCAATTGTTTCACTACACCTATCTCTTACGTTATATTCATAGATGGTTGAAATGAAAGTAGTCAAATACGACATATGGGAGAAATTGATCAACAGAAAGTGGCCATTTATATAATGATGGAAATGCATATATTTATTTGGCAGTTTCACCCGATTATGTGTGACAACCCTAATGTGCAGAAGGTTTCTCTAAGGTGTCCTGCTTCCTTACGAATTGTATTCTCCCACCAGGATATTTGATATTCTGGCAATAACTCCATAATAATGAAGCTTATGAGCCTGCAGGAATGTTTGGAAAATACGGTTGCTGAAGTCTGCTCATTCAAGAGAAGCATTATGATATCGGTTGATTTGAAAACCAGTGGTTGAGTTGAGAAACAGCAACTGCCGACACTCCGCCATTTCTGATAAATAAAGACTATTCATTATTATCATAATCAAGCTCTCTAACCTGAACATCTCCCTTTCTCTTTCTGGTTCGCTGGCGCTTTTCGACTTCCCGTTCTCTTTATTAGACCTGGAAGGACTGCTGCTGGGGGTTTGCAGGTTCGAACGGGACGCCACTGGCGTCGTCGATCTCACCAGCGACGGCGTGAAGGGCTCAGGTGGCAACGAATTGGTATTATTCAGACTGGTGGTGGATATACTGAGTGAACACGAGCTCAGAGGCACCGGCACGCTCAGACTGGACGATCTGGAAGTTCTCCCGCCGTGAATCAGACTCATGCCGGGCGATTTCGGTTCCGGAGTGCGGGATATGGATACGCCGGAGATGAAGAGGGTGGGGGATTTCGGTATTCCCGTCTCGCTCTCGTATTCGTTGGAGCTGTCGGTTTCCAAGGAATGCTCAGTCTTCTTGGGAGGGCTCTTGCAGATTTTAATACGTAAATTTGATGACAGACCTGAAAAAAAAATACATTAGTGCAGACGTCTTGGATTGAATATTTTTTTAAAGACCTTATATTTCATACTGGTGAATGATATTGATTCCAACTGATATTGCCTGTATTGATAAACTCTATTGGAATCTATCAGAAATCACATTATCGAGAAATCCAAGTGATAAATTTAAATGGGAAAACTATTTAGAGTGGTCTGATGAAAGATATGCACCTAGCTTTACTCCTTTGTTTGTAATACAAAGCAAAAATGCTTGGACACGAAGAGTTTGATTTTGAGGGGGACACCTTTCGGATATTATTTTCTTTAGCATATGCATTCAACCCCCTAAAATTTCAAATGGAAAGTGGGGTCGAGTGATAGAGCATGTGAAAAGGCACAAAGTTTATTGAAATTTACTTGATGGATTAATGCGAGAACGGCGTTAATAATATCAACATAATAATTTTGGTATTCATTCTGGGTTGTTTTTCGGGTTTATTTGCCGTGGTCCACAGGTTTTCACTCCTAACATTTCGCCTACGGCTGTGGTAGTCATTGACTTTGTTTATAATGTGAGAACGAGAACATTGCGTCCATTAATTACCCCCATAGACTTTGTTAATGCCTACCACAGCTGCAGGCGAAACGTCAGGAATAAAAACCCGTGGACCAAGGCAAACAAACCCGAAAAACACCCTAGAATCAGTTTCCTCAGGCCATAAAAGTCTACGTTCTTTGATCAATTTTGGTATTGATGAAAACATTGGAAATATTGGAAGGTTTCAATGTTTCTTATCTGTAATGGAACTTTGTAAAGAAAATTAAAAAGTTTTTGGTTTGATTGAAAGCTTACTCCAATACGTGTTGAAAATGTGATCCATTTGGTTTCATGCAATATTATAGATTTTGTTGAAACTCATTTCTAAAATTCTGTTCTGATGGGTTTGTGGGGTTGGTGTTTCATTTTCTAACTAACTTGGCAAAATACGATTTATTCAGGATGAATGTCCTCAAACAAGCGAGCAGTAATTCTGGCGAAACTATTTTTCTGGAATGGAATGAACCATGTTTCAAAGTGAAGTTGAATTAATTTTCAAAGAAACCGATCTGAATCGGTGACACTGAAATAAGAGTTTGTCCAAATTATTTTCCTACACTCAACTGGAGATTTTTTTTCCAACAAAAAAAGGAAATGATAAATGGGGTATTTGATTGTAATGAAAAATTTCAACATTGAAATCTTGCTCTCGTTGAAATGAAGTTATTTGGTAGATTTCTTCGTTATTCTTATTCTCAAATCCCGAATCTTATTTGTATTCTGATGTTTTTAACGCCGATTGCATTTAATATTTGAGTCGAGTTCAAGGAATATGATATAATTAGCAAGATAATTTTGTACCTTTTTACATGATAGATTACTCGACTACATTTCTCATTCGAAATTTTCGGATTATGACACCTTTTCGGTAAGTGTTCAAGGGCAGAGGTTGACAAATATGTGTGAAACACAACGAAAACAAACTCAACGTGTCTATGCCAATTTGCTTCAAGAAGAGCTAGGTTCATACTTTTCGGTGGTCCACTCTGTATATAAAGATAATAGAAATTAATTTTTGGCTAAATATTGTAGTGAATTGAATAAAAGAGAAAATTGAAAAAAGTGAAAAATAGAAGGATACTGAACGATTTGAATGCTTTTTGAAGCGTTTATATTCTTCAGTCATTTCTATATAACAATAATGAACGATATTGTTTTGAATTTCTGCGATTATTTCATTTCGATGTTTGTCCGTTTCTACATACTGCTATATTTCCGAACAACCCAACGCATCATGTAAATTTTTTTTCGCCGATTTAATACTTTCGTTTCATATTTTCTATCCAATAGAGGTACATACTCTAGACAACGACAAATTTTCAAAACATTAGTTAATTTTTTCACGATATTACTATAAATGGTTTGAAGTGAATGAAGGACAATAAATCAGAGCGATTTCTGGATCACCAAAGTTTATCCTATGCAAGAGATTCTGCCAATGACGACTGTTACAACAATGCTGTGAAATGTGAAATCGGAAAATCTAAAAAAAACTAGGATATGGACTGAAGAAACACCTCAGTTCGTCATAGTATCCCTTCCATTTTTCTCTAGAATCCGTCGGGAGTTTCCCAAGAACTATATTCTCTCTCATTCTCGAAGGGGTACTGAGAATACTTTTTAACTTTCAGCTTAGTAGATCATTGAGCTAGACAGTTTATACCCATTGTCAGCAATGCGCAAGAAAGAGGAAGGGGAAACGGTTGAGGTTGACATGGAAGTATCTAAAAGGTCTGAACTCTGAAATTTTAACAGAGATATGCAGCACACTGAGGATACTCCATCTCAATAAGAGGTTCATGATGAGGAAAGGAAAGTAAGGAAGTTTTTCTCATAAGCAAGCATCGCCCGTTGATGAATTCGATGTAATAGAACTCGACAAGGGTGTCATTCAGTGGTTGAGAATAAGAGAAAAGCATTTCAACAAATGTGAAAAAACAAAGAATCTACGTGATACATTCCTCACCACATATTTTTTCAAGCATTACGTAAAAAGTATTCACCTCTGCAAGCTTTCCTCTGCTCCTCCAAAAGAAAACCCGTTGATTTCGAAAAACTATTTCGTTTACAACTCCTCTGATGTTTCTTCGGACTATGTTTTTCACTTTTGCATTCACTTCCAACAACGTATTTCTTCATCGTACTACACTCCCCTTCTGGGTTCTTCTTCATTTCCTCACAGCACTTTTTGTCTTTATTTTCACAGCATATTTTGGTTTTATTATCACCCAGTAGACCTATACTTTTATTCACAGCAATTCTTGTTAAATAGCTAGTTTTGGGTAGGTTGGCTGAACACAATTTAGCTTTGAGGGTGGCGAAGGGATTGTGAGTTTGTTTCTTGCATTCGGAAATTTTGGCGATTTGTTCAGTCTTTTTGATTTCTTCATCGTAACTTTTACTACCTGAAAAATAATATTCATGTTATAGCAGAAAACAGAAGAAAAATTGAACCCAATCAATACAATTTGAATGAACTTCAAACCATAATTCAATTCTCTATAACATTTATATATATTTTTTGAATTTACCTAAGTCTTCATCTGTCACAGAATTCAATATACCGCACACTTCCATATCAGCATTCATGGAATCGGAAGTTGTCGTATCTTCCACTGAACTTTGACCCTGGTAACTCTCCTCTTCTGGATAGGAGGTATGCAACAGTAAGAATTGTTTTGTGCGTACAGAAGTAGAGGGCAGTGCTAGTAACCTCCTTACCTACGAACAATACAGCATAACGTAAACAATATTGAGGAGGGTTCTTAATATAATGTAAGAGGAACATTGTCAATACTACAAATATTCAACCACATTGATCGAATTCTTCAATTTTCTCAGAAAAATATCCTCAGTAGAGCTAGGTTCTTGAGAGATCAGGTCCAATTGAATCTTGTCTGGGATTATAGAACCATACGGAAAGCAATACTTGGGAAGAATAATTTTTTCTAGCACCCCATCAATAATTGACGAGATGAAATACAATGAATCAACTTTTCATTCTCAAGTGGAAATAAAAGACGAAACAATTAACGTCGGTGTTGGAACGCTTGTTTGGATGATAACTGACACTCAGTAGGTACATTAGAAGGAGATAGTCATACGATCGGCAGAGCCAATTTCTTAGATTTTGAGAAGATAATGATGATTTTTTCTAATTTTTTTTTGTCGATTCATTGCTGTTTATTTCATTGAATTATTTCTTTACAGTATAAAGTCCTTCATATTACCCTAATAGGGAATATACTTGATTTTATGTTGTCATAACTTGATCATTCACATTTATATAATGTGAAAAAAGGACCTAAAAAAAATTCCAATTATTGTTCAAATTGAAATGTATTACATTGAATGTGAGTGTGCCACATTTATATACAGCTCAATGTGGATTGATAAGAAGTATGTTCTGCATTAGCTATTCAGCAGTAGAATATTCGGCTCTAAAACTAACCTAACCCATATTGATTTATAATATACATCGAATCACTTCATATTTATCTGATAATTACATAAAGTTAACGAACTATCTTTTTTCTCTAATCACCCATTTCTTTGTAAGTTTTTTAGTATTATTAGGTACATACTATACATATGATAAATTGATAAAATTAAGTTTGAACCTAGTTGGGAATTATACAATATATATTAGCACTCAATTGTTATAAAACAGTAATGTTTTTATAAACAATAAACATTCTGAATCTGAAGGTAATAATCATACTCGAGCGAATCCAGACGATATTATATTATATATACATTTTTATGATGTAATTAAAAATAGGAGTTTTGGTTCAATTTCAATGACAAATGGTTATGTATTAGTTGTGTTTTGGTATATTATAAACAGCTGTGTCCATTTATGATACAAGCCCATGTTATCGACCAAAATATATTATATACTCAACATAATATTCCTTTGTACTCTGCTCACGTGAAGTCGAGATTTGATAAAAGAAGGTTGTCATTTTGTGTCCTCTGACGTGATACTTCATTTTGACCAGTGGAAATGCGTTTTGTGAGTTTGAATTTCCCTCCATAATTTTTCACTTTCATATTATATTTCATGGGCTTGAACAGTAACTGATTATAAAAATACCATTTGATTATAATGTGACGATATGAAAAATTGGAGAAAAAAGTATTTGAGACAAATTTAAATATTTCGCAAGTTTTTCGGGTTCAAGGACCGTGTACTAGAATTTTAAATTCCGGAGGTTTCGGCTACATCTGCGGAAGCCATCTTCATCGGTGTGGTCATAGTTCAACTCTCCTCTGCGAGTCCACTGTGACTGATGTTGAAACTTGCGAAATATCAACACCGGCCGTGAAAGCCTACATTTTTTCACAAATTTGAATGTTATGCACATTCCCCTTCTTATTTTCAACTTGTATACCATATTTCAAAGTGCATCAATGAAATGACCATTACCATGTCTTCAGGCTTATCGTCATGCTGGCTGCTGTGGTCAGAGTCCAGATGGTACCTGGGTTCGTCGCCGTTCATTCTTATCCTGGTTCCCCTACCGTTCCTTCTTACACAAAGGTCTCCTGTAGAGTGGGAGCGTTTCAGACGAACGTCGCTGTCGTAGTCGTCGATATCTTCGAAAGCGAATCCTACAAAATGAATGATTTGATTCAGAGGACATAGATAGAAAGGGATCCAGTAGTGTTTGTGAAGTTGAGCAAAATATTTTAGATAAATTGGCAGTCGGGTCTGCTTTATGCTTCCTAAGATTTTTTCCCAAAAAGATAGATTTACGCGTTCAATAAAATCTTATCTAATACTGTTGATACAATTCGATTTAAATTCTATTTTGCCTCTATCTATTATTCCAATATATTTATCCATTGATATATTTATGAATATTGTTACGAAATCTCTTAGCTCCGGCCCTGTCGCTCCTAAAAGCAAAATAATATAATAATAATAACATTTATTCATCCCAAGAAACGTTTACAGTTTATAAATAGGGATTTTGAACATATAAAAAGTGAAATAGAACAAAATATGATTATATAGCAGAAATATATGGAAAAAAGACTGTTGAATTGATCAATGATCAATATAATTGAATTCTAAAATATATCATTTTGATGATAAAATATATTTTTTGAGATTGTGTTTGAATTTTTTGATATTTTTAATAGTTTTAATTGAATTTGGTATTTTGTTGTAGAGGTTTGTTCCTTCATGAAAAATTGATTTTTTCCCGAATCTGGTATGCATTGAATGTACCACAAGTTGTTGAGCCTGTCTAGTGTCGTGAGAATGTGTAGTATTGATTTCATTGAAAAGTATTGCAGAGCGTTTCATCTTATGTTTCACACAGTGAATAAAAGTACATGTTTTCAAGTGGTATATAGAATTAATGTCAAGAAGATTATGTGGTTTATAAAGATTCACAGTAGGTTCCCTGTAAGGCAATTTATAAATACATTTAATTATTTTATTTTGTAAATATTTCAGCGGATTCAATATTGAAGCGGTTGCCGTTGCCCATATAGATGTGAGATATTGTAGATTAGAATATATCAAACAGAAATATATTAATCTCAAATATTTGAATGAAATTTCGTTTCGTATTCTGAATAGGACTCCAAGTAAAGGTGAAATTTTCTTGCGTAATTTTTCAATGTGAGTTGCCCATGAAAAATTCTGATCTATGTGAAGTCCCAGAAGTTTGGTAGTTCTAGAAAATTTTATAGAATTATTTTTAAATTTAAGTGGGTCTCAGTGGTCAATTTTAAAATATTTACTTGTTAAAAACATATAAGTCGATTTTTCATAATTAAGACTCAATTTGTGATACTGTTACCAGGATGATATTTGTTCCGAGTCATGTGTCATAGATAATTGTATTGATTTTGTATTTTTGAATTGTAAATTGAAGTTGTATTATCAGCAAAGAGTTTGATGGATCCTAAAAGATTCAGTTTTGAAATTGAATTGGTATAGATGAGAAATAAAATTGGTCCTAACACAGAGCCCTGTGGAACTCCACAAATAATGTTTTTCAAAGAACTCTTTTTATTTCCTAGACAAACATACTGCTGTCTGTTAGTGAGATAGGATTCGAACCACAAGATGACATTACCTCTGATACCAATGTTTTCAAGTTTTTTCAAAAGAATTTCATGATTGACTGTATCGAAAGCTTTACGTAAGTCAAGTGATAGCAGTCCACATATATTTTTTGTATCTAGTTGGAGCTGAATATGGGAAATTGAATCTAAAATTGCTGCCTCTATATCACCAGATTTACGAAAACCATATTGTCCATCAAATAAATATTTGAAAGAATCTAAATATTTCATTAATCTAATAATCATTACTTTCTCAATTATCTTTGTCGGCACTGGCAAAACTGAAATTGGACGGTAATTACTCATTTCATCTCTCTTTCCATTTTTGAAAATTGGAGACACTTTGGCAATTTTGCACTCATTGGGAAATATACCAGATTCAAAAGATTTATCAATTATCATTTTCAAAATGGGAACTAATTCTGATTTCAGGGACTTTATGATTTTAACTGATATACAGTCGTGACCAGGAGATTTTCTTGGGTCTAATGATGATATGATTTCTTCGATTTCTTCTTCTGTTGAAGGTTCCAGGAACATTGATGCTGGTTTCCTATCTTCTGTGTATTCGGTAGTGCCTGATTGAATATGTGCAGCCATTTCCTCTCCAATACTTGTGAAATATATGTTGAATGCCTCACATATTTCTTGTTCATCTTCAGTTGTTTGGTCATTATGACGGGCCAAAGGAATAATGTTCACCTGCGGGATCTCGGCTCGCGTAGAAAATTCGATCATCGAGATTTGTCTGGAAGATTCTTCCTAGGCGTAAGTAAGTATATATACGGAACCGATTCATCGCTGCGGCAGATAGTTCTTCAGAGTTTCTAGTAGAGAGAACTTTGGTATTGCTAATTGCCAGAAGTGCAAGTAGAGAGTTTATCAGAGTTTTCAGCTTAGTGGAGAGTTAGAGTTCTCCAGAGTTTTTATGAGAGAGTTTTTTTTATCAGAGAGATAGTTCTTCAGAGTTTCTAGTGGAGAGCCTTAGATAGTTTAGCTGAGCAATTTAAGTGATTGTATTGTGTTGTGATAAAGAGTTGTAATAAAAGTAATTTATTGTTGTTTGGAGTTTTGATAAACGAACCCAAGAAAATATCGTAACAAAATATCTCTTATTCTTTGAATTATTTGGCTGTGAATATGCAGCATATCACAGAGAGCTATAGATTTATGATGATATATGAAATCAGAATTTGAATGTATTAAAGCTCACGAAGAGAAGTGAAGATATTCATAACATAATTAGATGAACTGATGTGATGTTTTTTTTATCCTGTCAGTATTATGGATACAATTTTTCCTTGATTTTCTGTTGGAAACAAAGAAGAATATATATATATATATATATATATATATATATATATATATTGACCGTCCTGGTCAATCACTCCCCTTACGAAACGTCGAACAAATCAGAAGATACCTAACGGATAAAAACCCAGAAAAATTCATCTTGCATATCGAAGATTCGTGAAAACATCAATTTCTACATAATACCTGGATGGGCAGGATGCAGCCTTAATATCGGACCAAGTCGGATAATGACTGAGGAGAGTCATTATAAATACCAGTTTCCGTGGAGAACAGACAATTGAAGTCTTTGCTTGCTCTTGCTTGGTTGCTTCGTAAGGGGAGTGATTGACCAGGACGGTATGGACAGATATTCGTCTCACAGTTCTTGAGAATGAATTCAAAATGGAATTCGAAACGTCGAACAAATCAGAAGATACTTAACGGATAAAAACCCAGAAAAATTCATCTTGCATATCGAAGATCCGTGAAAACATCAATTTCTACATAATACCTGGATGGGCAGGATGCAGCCTTAATATCGGACCAAGTCGGATAATGACTGAGGAGAGTCATTATAAATACCAGTTTCCGTGGAGAACAGACAATTGAAGTCTTTGCTTGCTCTTGCTTGGTTGCTTCGTAAGGGGAGTGATTGACCAGGACGGTATGGACAGATATTCGTCTCACAGTTCTTGAGAATGAATTCAAAATGGAATTCGAAACGTCGAACAAATCAGAAGATACCTAACGGATAAAAACCCAGAAAAATTCATCTTGCATATCGAAGATCCGTGAAAACATCAATTTCTACATAATACCTGGATGGGCAGGATGCAGCCTTAATATCGGACCAAGTCGGATAATGACTGAGGAGAGTCATTATAAATACCAGTTTCCGTGGAGAACAGACAATTGAAGTCTTTGCTTGCTCTTGCTTGGTTGCTTCGTAAGGGGAGTGATTGACCAGGACGGTATGGACAGATATTCGTCTCACAGTTCTTGAGAATGAATTCAAAATGGAATTCGAAACGTCGAACAAATCAGAGGATACCTAACGGATAAAAACCCAGAAAAATTCATCTTGCATATCGAAGATCCGTGAAAACATCAATTTCTACATATATATATATATATCTAATACCTAACCTAACCTAACCTATCCGAACATATATATATATATATATATATATATATATATATATATATATATATATATATATATATATATATATGATTACATATACGATAGAAATACTTCTCTTTTAATAACTCAAAATCAAAAAAAAATTGCTGATCTTGTATATGAAACTCACAAGCCGATGAGACTGACATACTCATTCAATCAATATCGAGTTGATATGAAATATAAGAAACTCTCCGGAATTGTAAAAAGCATAAATACAGGTCAATACAAAAGTACTAACCTGATAGTAATGGGTGGGAGATGAAAGCGTCAGCGACCAGCCCCAGCGGGACCTTTTCGCGAACCCCGGTGTGTATAGGTGTGTGTGTGTGTGTATATCAGGCTTGTTAGTAACTTCCTACGCCTTACTCAGGAGCAGCATGGTTATTCGCGGACCCGTCAATCATGAAACGTGGCAGGAGTCATTCGCCAACATGACTGAGAAATTCTTTCGAAGAAAATTAACAGAATCAACTCTCTCGCTATCTAATCTAAACTAACTTTGATTCAGAAATATCGCTGGAAGAGGTGTTCACAGAGGCTTCCAACCATTAGATATTAAATACAGGTTCAATATCATTCACTTCTCTAATCTCATCGCAGGTTATACAACTATCTAGTTGTGTCAATATCAGAAACTAAAATACAATAAGGGTATTTGGTTTTAAGAGTGTATTTATACTTGCACGCAGAATGGCGACATATTTGTCTCCAATCAACTTATCATGACTTACGAATACTACTGCATACGTTGGTGTTCACGAATAATATTATTTCAAGGTTTTTTATTTTCCTCAAAAATGAATTCCACATGCTTGAGCCAAATATATAAACACCTATTTATACGAATCTAGTTTCATTAGGACAGAAATGAACGTACCGTTTTCGTGAATATCGGATATCTGAAACCTGCCGTCCTCATTTCCTCTACACGGCCTGAAGAACAACTCCTTATCCCCTTCGTTCCCCAACCTATCCAGCGATTTCAAATCGATCTTGTGGTTAGCCAGAGACTTGAGGAAATAGTCCACAGTGATCTCCGCGTTCGTCCTCTGCATTCCCCTACTCTCCTCGCTTTTCATTTGTTTGCTGATGGCGGCCGTGGACTCCTGCAGGCTCAACTGGATCGCCAGCTTCAACTGGTCGTCGGTACTCTCGTTGCTGTTGTTGGATATGCTCGAACTGGGGTCGGGAGTTATAGCTACGTTTCCTGGAGTCTGGGACTGGGCTTGTGCTTGTTTCATCCTGTCTTCTATCATTTGGAGGCGGGACATTTCCAGGGCGATAATCAGCTCCATGTTGTAATCGGAACCTAGGAATTGAAACGATTTGCTTATTGTGATGGAATGGAGTAGACGATAAGAACATTTTGAACGATTGTCGCCATATGTGGACCTTTAATGCAACTATGTTAAACACAGTTAAGAGAGAAATGTTTTTTATCATTTTTGTCGAGTGGTGATATGACTTCTATATCGGTACAATATCAATATTTTCGTCAAAAACGCTAGACCTATGGCTCAGCTGATATTGAAATCAAGGGAAATTCACAATCTTGAAATTTCTTCACAGATGGTGTCAAGCGGCAACTTTAGATACATGACATTATGAAGTCTGACGAAATTTACTGTGTTACTTTTTTTTTCAACACTACATAATAAAGGATGGAGATACACGAGTTCTGTCAGAAATTGCACGAGTTCTTACCTGAAAATTTGCTATATTCTTGATGTTTGTCTGTTTCTGTTTAGACGTGAACACAGATATGCATCTTGATACATATATTACAGATAGATGCATTTGCTTGTTTATTGAGCATTGTAGTGTTCAATTCGAAATGAATTGGACCCTCTATAGTCCAGATCAACCTGAGTAATTTCAATTCATTAGGAAGGGTGCTGTAGTTCAGGCTATTATGGCTGTACAAGAAGACCGTATTTGAAAACACTCTCCCGAAAAAACTTTTATTCTATGATTATTTAAAATTTTTGTTATTGCATCCTTTAACTGGGCTTGTAACAACAATTGTCACTAATGCTGCAACTTGGAATAAACATGTTAAACTGGGAAATTCTGAAAAGCAATCAGCAAATAACACAAATATAACTCCTACCAAAGTAAAAACTAGTTGAAGTTGAGTACAAGTGTATTGAATGTTTTGTACTAACCAGCGAAACTTGATATAGATGAATAGATGATTGATTATTTGGTCCACAATTGATCGTTTGATATTCATTATGAAACAACACTTAAATTAATTACTAAACAAACGGAAAACAACTAAAGCCACGGTAGATAAACGACAAATATCCAGGAAAACTACGATAGAGAACTGAACTGGAAACGACAAATAGCTGGTTGAAAGGAACAGTAAAATTGTGGAAAACTTCGAGCAAAATTCGAATAAACTGGAATGCAAACGTCAAAAGATAATAGAATTCGATTCTTGCACCATCTACTGGTAATTGCAGTAAATTGCGTGGATATGATTGATCGTGTCTAGAGTTTTTGACGAAACAATATCGAATCGGAGATCGCACCAGGAATATATGCATCTTAGTGGAGTTGATTTTTCGCTGGGATTTGTATTATATTTATTCCAATCATCAGACTGAAATGATATATGATGACTGGGAATGAAAACGTGTGAATTCAGCACCAATTCGAAAAATGAATACTTTCTAATTCACTATCTTCTAATAGAGCAAGAGCCCGCGTCCGCCAGACCTTCGTTATTTTATAAAAGCTGAAAGTTTCTCTTCGTAAGGCGTCAAAGTATAAAGCTCAGCTTTTACATATCTTCTTCGGAATTATATTAGAAATCACATCATCCATTGCCAGACACTTACTCTGGTTTCAACCCCCTGCCAGACACCCCTCAACTTCATTAAATCATAATTATACTTACGTTTGACAGTATTTGAAGGGTTTTTGTGACGCCATCTTGCCTATAATGTCGATATTTCTGTTTACTTGTCAATGTAAGAGAAATTTATATTTTCTGAAGGGTAAAGTAGGTGCAGATATCTATTTGTCAGTTTGATAAAATGGTTTGACTGAAATATTGGCAGAAAGATGACGAAGCTTCACAGGAGTGTTAACAATAGAAGTTTATACGGAAAATAATAGTTCAATCCTGAAAGTACTTATAAAAATATGAATGATCTAAGATATTGATGAAATTATTTCACATCTATTACTGAATTGCTTGCCATCTTTTGACGTTATGTATAAGTAATCAAGAAAATGTGCGCTTGGAGCTACGACATCCGTAAGAAATATATAAGAAAACACATAACTTGGATAAGAATATTTGCTGTCTGTTTCCCGGCCAAGCAACCAAGATCCAAACTCCACAGTCGCTGATTGTTTTCACCTTTGTTGGGGACACGCGCAGATGAAATTTCAGCTTTTATAAAATAACGAAAGTCTGGCGATCGCCGGCTCTTAGGCTATAATATTTCCATTTGAAAAAATCGCAAAATGTTCTGCTCTCACAAGCAGCATTTTGAATTATTTCAAATGGCATGAGCCTTCCTATATCAATGTATAATATATCTCGGTGCTGAAGAAAAATGTGTTTCAGAATGTAAAAAGCCCTCAATTTATGTCTACCATAACTCAATTATTTCATAATTGTCATCTTAAGTGAACACTGTTGTCAAAAACAGATTTCAACAAAAGCCTGATTGGAGTGAGTTTATGGTTGTTCTCCAGCAACTTTCTTGCCCTACCTGAAATCTGTTTTATTGATTGAGGTCAGTCCCGAATTAGAAATTTTCGGGCTTTATGCAGCGCATATTTTACCTCCCCCAACACAAATGATTGGTTGTTACTTGTTCACACCATATTTTGAACGAATATTACATAGATAGAAAACATATTGAAAATAAAAATGTATTGAATAAACTCGGACAATAATATAATTGAAATATAAGTAACAAAAGGTAGACTAGACTATGTCCTCTAGAGAAGTCTTCAATCCAAAAACATTCGAACTTTTGATTTGAGAAACAATTTGTAATTGTTGAAATAGGACTTCCCAAACAAAAGTACCCACTGTCTACTCACGATGCTAGTCCGCTAATTTTGAAATTTATATTGCTGTAATTCTTGAACAGCAAGATAATCTTGCACCTGATCTGACGACCTGAAGCAATTTCACACTCCCAGGATGTAGACAGAAATAAGATTCTCTTTCTACATAATTCAACAAGGGCGCTTCTATATGCTACGCGCACGCATCTTCACCTCTTCAGCAATCATCAGTTATCAGCACAGATTGAAAAACATGAATGTAAACAGGCGTGGGGCGGGACCTTCTAAATTAACACTAGAGCACTGATCTCGAGATGATAATTTGGGAAGGTTTGCCGCCCCCTGAGATTTGACGCTTTAAGCGACTGCTTAGCGCACTCAATAGAAGACATGGGCCTTCTGGAGGTTGAATTGATTTCATGCTTTTCTATATCAATGTATTTCACATGTATTCTATGAGAAAAAGTGTTCATAATCTCAGCATAATGTGAAAAGCCCTAAATAATCGAATGTTCATCGTAACCCAATTGTTTTACAATTGTGATTGCAATTGTAAAGTAACTCAAGAAGCCGAATACAAAATTCAACTGAACCTCAACAACTGAAGTGAGTTTATACTTGTTTTCTAGCACTTCCTGAAATATGTTTCATTGAGCAAGGTTCACATGATTTGATAAAAAAAAAACGATGGCGATACTCACGTCCACAACTTCTACTACACAGCAGACCGCACTGATGCTCTTTTGCCGGGGATCCATGTGTATATGGAACACTTTTATGGGTAACACTCAAATCAGTCTCTTCATCCGTGTCGTATTCAGGCCATTCGCAGTCTTTCAACCATGCACAGGTTTGAGAGAGATCAGACTGAAACAATGAGTTTCGATGTCGGTATCGGAAACAGTGTAGGTGACAATTAAGATGATTCAAATAAAAAACTCCTGAATTTCTGAAGGATTAGCCGGCATAATAAAGTACAGTAAGTACATTTTCTAGTAAAAAATTATTGATCAGATATTCCCTCGGGTCATTGATTGTCTGGTAGCATAGAGGGGCTGATGACAAACGTGAGACAAATCTTACGCATTTTCTTTAGATATGAAAAACTGAGTGTAATATTTCATTTATTCAATATACAGCTTCCAGACAGAACAGGGTTCCGGTATGAGGAAGTAAAAAAAAAACATAAAATTATGTACTATAAATAATAAATTGGAGTATAATATTTATTTGATAATTTGGTGAACATCATTATGCAAGCAAATATTTTTCAAGTTCTTTTGAAAAAATATGAATAGATTTGGATGATTTTATTTTTTCTGGTAGTTCATTGAAAGTTATTAATGCTGATGAAATGGGGTTATTTTTTCCTTTATTGGAATGAATCATATTTAAATGAAAGTTATTTAATATTCTGGTATCTCGGCCATGTAAATCATAATTTTTTGACAGTTTTATATTACATTTCTGAAGATTTTTTGTTAATTTACATATATATATATATATATATATATATATATATATATATATATATATATATATATATATATACTTAGATTTTTCATAATCAATTAGATGATCCAAAGTCATATTATCTGTTACTTTATATAAATCTGCAGAAAGAGAATCCCACGGTTTTCTGAATATAACCTTTATTGCTTTGTTCATTTAACGATATATTATATTTTTTTGTTTTTTAGAGCATGAAGACTAAACTGTAATGAGGTATCTGATATGAGAAACTATGAAGGCATTATATATTAGAATCTGGACGTTTTTTTTGAAATGTGAATTCTTCTAATGGACCCCACGAATGGAACAATAGATTTCTTAATTTTTTCAATATGATTTTCAGAATTTAATTTTGTGTTAATTAATTAACCTAAATATTTATGATTGGGAACTTCGGCCATAAGTTCATTATCTATCTTCAAGTTTAATTTTATATTCTTCATGTTTTTTGGTTTAAAAATCATAAAAACAGTTTTTTCCGAATTGACGGTTAGGTTAATGCTGCACGTCCATTTTTCAATAAGGTCAATATCATGTTTCAATGAATTTTCCAAAATGTCAATATCTTTCCCAAAGTGAAATAATGTTATATCATCTGCAAAAAAAAAGTGCATTCCATATAAATTCAGTCCTTTAATATTGTCAATATAGGTTAAAAAAAAAAGAATTGGAGCCAAAACTGAGCCTTGAGGGATCCCAATTTTTGAAAGTGTCTCATTACTTTCATATTTGTTGATTTGTACATACTGTTTGCGATTTTGAAAATAGTTTTGGAATTAATTGAATGCATCACCTCTTATACCATAACTATATAATATATCCATTAAAATATTATGGTCAACAGTGTCAATGGCTTTTTTCAAATCTAAAAATGTTGTTACAAAATAATCACTATCATCTGATCTTTCATAAATTTTAATATTTCCGAACAAAGTCGAAACAACCGTTCTCTACAAATAATTCACCAAAGTTGGTATTTGTGACAAATATCCGTCAGGAAACAACCACTTCCTTGGCTAATATACCTGCCCTGAATATTAAACTTTCTTGGATTTACTAGAAACGGGTATTTTGTCTTAGTTCGGGATTATTTAATTCGGGAAATCAACGAACTATGTAAGTTCGTTCTCTATGAGAAACTTGTAATATAAATGATGTAACATATGAAAAATAACAAATGAAAAGCATCAAGAATTTTAACCACATTTGCCGTTTGAAGAGTTGTATTCGGTGAAAGAACACTCCACACTCTATAACCAAGTGTAAAAATAACCCCCAAATATTCAGTATCAGTTCTGAAATGTATATGTTTGCAATAGAATAATACGTGTTATATATGAAATATTGATAATTTCCGCGAATCTCTAGGAAACTTTGACATTGCAGACGAAATTTCCCAAACAAAAAATCAAGATTTCCTTTCTGTGCTGTTAGTGTTCTACATGAATGATTGAAAACGGGTTTCATAGTAACTCAGGTGATTTACAACGGATTTCAAATCCCCATTTATTTGTGATTGAAATTATTCGCGATTTTTTCAAAATTGATCATTTGTTAATTGTTGTTTAGCAATATTCACAGACTTCCAGGAATGTTAGGCTTCTCCTACCTGGTACACCATATACTATTCTGTTCACTTACGTCTAAATATCTTTTCTTTCTCTTCCTCTGCAGTGGTGGGGTTTCAGGAGGGATCAAACCCTGGGCTACAGCTCTAACGAACTCGTGCCTTTTTCTTCTCGCTAGGGCAGACGTTTGTACTATCACAGCCTTAGGTGTCCGCAGGTAGGGCCTAGCTATCATCTCACTCAGTTTTTCGGTAACTTCTTCTAATTCATTCTGGAAAGTTCAAATGAACGTATAAAACAATTCATCAGATTTTAAATGAGTAAATGCAATAGTTCAATAGAAAACTAAATTTCCAATTTGTAAGCAGCAATCACAAGATGATTATTTTTGCAGAGCTGCGATAGAACCAGATGGTGCAGATTAACAGCTTTCTACAATTCAGAAAGAGTAGTACAGTTTTCGGTAATAGGAAACTTTTATATAAAAACTTGTGTTTATAATGGTTTCAAGTTCTTTATCTTATAACAATCACTTCGATAATGAAATGAGCGGTGAGGTGAAAAAATAAAAGTAATTTCAAACATGTTACATATTTGTTTTGTTGTTTAAATTTCAATGATCTTTTATCGCCCCAATACATCAATGTAAAACCAGAGATTGAAGAGTATAAATATATTTATTCTCATCTGACTTGAAGTAAATTCAATATTTTCATAGAAAGTAATGAGAAGAGTTACTATGAATCGAAATAAAAAAATTACCTACCTGCATGAACTCAAAAATGGACTTATTATAACCATCGTCTTCTAGATAGAACCCATAAACATATGAACCACAGAGTACTCTCCTAGCTTTCAGCAGTTCTCTCACTCCATCTTCAATGAATCTTGTACCCTTATCACCAGTATCTGGAAGCATACATGATACTTTTACATAAATGTTTTGAAAATTTATCAAAAAATATGCACAAATCACGCGAGAAAGAAAGACAAGAAAGTATCGAAATCGTGCCTAAGTATTAGTTCGCTCTTTTCTCAGTACAAGGAGACAAACCACCGAGCTCTGAAAATGAGTCGAATATAATTCGAAACGTTGCAATGAAATTTTTTTTTTCTATATCTATATCTAGGTAATGTTTTGACAAGGTAGTGTTCGATTGACAGATCAATTTTTTCTTTGTTGCTACAATAATCCAAAGGGGCAAGTTAAATATGTCAGATGTTTATTGTTATTTGATGAGGCTCGTATCAGGGCCATCAAAAAATTATTGAAAAATATTTTTTATTGAAAATTATAGCAGAATTATAATTATTTTTTCAAATTTGCAGTCATTCTGTAAACTACAACCATACAAATATATATTTTGAATATTAAAATATCAGTATATTCCTCATAAACTCGACAGTGACTCACTTCAACACTGGAATGAATGCGGAAAAGTGGACTTTTCACTACGCTAGTAGCAAAATTATTTTTCTCTTTGTGCTTTGTGCAGCTACAAAGAAGGAACATTGAACAATTTATGAAAGATTATCTCAGATCTTCTGATATATATTTACAATGAAAACTCAAAAAATCAAGTAGATGTTAACAAAGAGAAAGATATTTCGAGTATATGAGTTTTCCATTCTCTGATAGGTGATTTTGATTCATAAGTTGCTGATGGATTGATTTCCTCATTCAGAAAATGCCTTTTGCATATTTCCTGCAACTTTTTGGGGTTCACTGATGATGTCGATTTCTAAACCTATACAGATGGTTATTATATTTTCCAGACTATGATTAGTAACAGAGTGAATAAACTACGGGGATAAAGATGACTTTTGACGATAGCAACTAGGAAAAGTCTTGTCATATAAAAAATCTCGATTTTCACAATTTTGAATCCGATTATCAACTGGAATCAAATCGATACGCACCTTCCCCTTTTTTCATTCCCAAACTACTGGCCAGCACCTCCATTTTCTGCCTGACACTGAAGAGAAGTGGTTCCTCTAGTTTTTGACTATTCTCGTGGTTCCGGAATCTAGTATAAAAATGTAGAAAACGAGACATCTCCTGCATTTGGTTATTTTTGTCCATTGCCTCTATTATAAGAGAACCTTGCTTCTCGTCAGCTTTGTGAACAGCTTCGAATCTGTTACATCGGAAGTATCCTCCTGTGGCAGAACTGTGCCTTTTCCAAGATTCTTGACACACCCAACAAAAGTCAAATTTGCACTGAAACAAAAATAGTACAAGATTTGACTTCGATCAAGTTAGTAGAATGTTAATAATGGAACGTTCATTATACCACAATACAATTTTTTCATCATATTAGATTGTAATTCATTTCCAATTCTATAATACTCCAGAACGTATTATATACAAGTATGGGTGTAATATGGAGAACAGAATATTAATTAGAGAAAGAATGCAAATACTTTTCAATCTGGAATTGATTGTTTCTGTACAGTTTTCGCTAGCAAGGCATACTTGCAACAATTGATTTTTTGGTCCGTCTCGTATTACGTACTTTGATGGTATTAATTTTTAGTGAATACAGGTAATGTATTTCATTAAAAAGCAATGATTCAACTCATAATGGAAAATCAATTGAAAAAAATGTTCATCTCCACTTTCAGAATCTTTCAATTTGTCATGAATATTTTTCAACTTAATTTTGTTACAAGTGGCGCAGTCGGTAGGATCTCATATCATAAACAGAAAAGTATAATAGGTACAGCAAGCATTTGAATGAATGGTGAACACATGAACCTTCTTTTCACAGTGAAAATTACAATCATGAATCTAGATTATAGATGATTTGTTACCTTGGAACACTTCATATGGTTGCAACCCTCATTTTTTTGGATGGGACTCTTACAGTTGGGACAAGGTTTTGAATTTGTCACCAACCAAAGGCAGTTGGCAGCATCTTCAGTTCCGCTACAGGAAGCTTTCAATTCTTCCGGCTTGACTTCGTTGATCTTGATTTGCCATTCTTGCCATTGTTTACATCCACATGGAGCATGGGCTTCTCCTGTAATGAAGAATTTCGATATGCAGATGAAACAATGACAACATATTCAGGGTATCCCAGAATTTCATCAATAAACGATATTCATGTTACTGACACAGAATAATGGAACAGAGACACCTATGGAATACGTCAAAATGCCTTCCTGATAATAACTTTGGAACCTTGGTAACCTTCGTAAAATACACCAAATAAAATTTGGTAATTTGCTACGTGGTATTTGTTGCAAAAATAAACAACAAACAATTTTTTTTTGGGAAATTCTATATAATGATGATAGAATCTCTTTGTTCGAATCAAGTTAACGTTTGTTACAGGCCTGATTACTGCATCTGAAATTTCACTGAAACGAAGTTGACGAGTGCCTTGGAACATTACACAAATCACCATACCGTATGGTCACGTTAATAAAATACATTGCGCTTGACAAGTTTCCATGAGAGATATAGTGGTTCATCATATTTCTTCAGCTTGTAAGTTAAAGGGGCCATTTGAACAAAAAACTTTTCATTTAGTGTTACTGTGAGCCAGTCAGGATCCGAAAAGGTATGAGATAAATGGTCAAACTTTCTAAGAAGTATTATCGAAAAACATCATTTTGAGCAGAGAAATCTCGATCATGTATCACTTTCAAAGTAAGGTAAGGTATGTCTCAAACATATAAAATTCATAATATGAATAAAGCTTACATGAAAAATATTCATTTGGTGAACGTTGATAAATATTAATTATCACACTCACAGTTCAAAAACAATACAATAAATATATCTTTTCTCAATTATTTGTTATTATTATAATTCAAGTTGGATTAAAAAAGCATAAAAATTCTTTTTTACTTTGAATTCGCAAAATCATTTATTATATCGTCGTACGAAATCTTATTCATTCTGACACAAGAGAGCTGAAGCTTTTAGCTTTTGTTGACTGAAAGTCGATCGTAGGTAGTTCTTCACTCTCTTGAAGCAAGAGAAGCTTCTTTTACCTGAAACATTTGTTGCTGATGTACAAAGTGCCATACGAAGTACTATATCCAAGTTTGGATAAATGTTTCCTAGATTCTGCAGGAATGAAGACAAACTTTCAAATGATCCAGAAATCCGATGTTTTTTCGCATTGAACCGTACCTAACAAACACGATGTACATGTATATTATTCAAAGAAAAATGATCGCTGAGCTATGAGTAGCTATAATCAATTACTTTCTATGTAAAAAAAGTAATTTTTAAGATCGTATTCACAGTAAACACTTTCGAAAAAATTATTTTTTCACTTCATTTTTCTCAATATACTAGACTTGACTGGATAGAATCCGTTGAATCAAAACTTGCAGCTTAGTATTGTTTCATTTTATTATAATTGAGTCATTTTGATTGGCATTTTCTGAAAAAGTTGGCTGTGTGAAAAAGTTAACAAATGTTCTAGGTTAGATTAGGTCAGAAGTGAGTGGGTCTGTTTCCACTGCAACCCACAAGGGTTTATTGTGGCTCACACCTATTCAAACTCGACCAAACAAACCCAGCTTCTTAACGAAGCCGATAAGTTTGTATGGTGAGTGATCTTTCAGGTCGGATAGTAAGAGTGAAGCCTTGCCAAACTCTGAAAACCTGATTCGGTCCGCAGCGGGGCAGGCACAAATTATGTGCTCTGCTGTTTCATCATTTTCCAGACAGAGACGACACAAGCTGTCTTCTGACAGTCCGATTCTCTGCATATGATGATTCAAATGACAGTGACCTGTGAGGAGGCCAGTTAGACATCGTAGTTCGTCCCTACTGTAGTCCAACAACTGTTTGGTTTCCGACTTCGAAGGGTGAATAAACGCCTTGGAATGAGCCAATCCTGGAAGATTTTGCCAGAAGTCCACAAATCTTCTTGCCATCCAGGTATTCAATGTTTGTTTGGCAAAGCCCAAAGCGATGCCAATGACAGGTTCTGGTCCGATGAAGCTGCTTGCAGCCCCCTTCTTTGCATTCTTTGCAAGGGAGTCAGCAGCCTCATTGCCTTCCAGGCCAGTATGGCCCGGAATCCAGACCAGAGACAATTTGTTAAATCTTTCTATTGAGAAGAGTCGTTTTTGGCAATTTGTTACCAGTTTGGACGTTAGTCGGTAAGAGCCAATGGCTTTCAGCGCCGCTTGACTGTCCGAGAATATTTTTATTGACTTGTGTGTGAGGTCGGATTCTGCCAATCTCTCCGCATACAGTTCAATAGCATTAATTTCCGCTTGAAATACGGTCGCATAGGTCCCTAGGCAGGTTGATATCTCTGTCCTGGGTTTGCGACTGAAAACACCTGCACCAGAACCAGAAGGTATTTTTGATCCATCTGTGAACTAACAACTATCTGCTCTCAGTATTTCCTTCTCCCGGAGGATCCAGTCCTCTCTACTAACAAATGTACTGATGTTAACATTCAATTCAAATAATTCGTGAGCACTTGAGGCATGCTTATTTGGATTCCACAAACTTTTCTTTACTGCGACTAACTTGATTAACTGATGAAATGTATCAATTTTCTAATCAGCAAATGGTTTAACTTCATATTTTTGGAGGCAATTTTTTTATTGTCAATTCTCAGTCATTCAAATATTAGTTATTCGATTGATTTAAACCAAAAACTATATCTCTATAAGATATTGAACGAGTTTTTTGTTTAATAAAAACTAGTAGATTTTAGTCAGCATTTTTACGCATGAGGACATAACTATCTGAAATTGAATTTGACAATTTGCAAACTTGCTGTAGAAATCATGATTAGGAAATCGATATTATATCAAGATTCAATTGTGTAAGGAGATCTCATAACTACCAGGTACAAGGAGAAAAAATTAAAGCAGTTATCAGTGAAGAAAATATGTAAAAATAACAAAATTTCGGCTATAATATCGAATCGCTATTGCGATATTCTAAGAATTCATGATCATTGATGTATAATTAATGAAGGGGTTTAGCAATTGTTCATGTAGAAATGTTGGAATATTTATCATTTAGCACTGTATATAGGACTATATTTCGATGTTAAAATATTTTAATTTCTCTTCAATTTTCGAAACTCGTATTTTGTGTGTATAATATGTTTTTTAATCTGTAAATCAAAATAAAAAATTTATTGAATGTATTTACTGCCCGTACCGTTAAAATTTGCCGCCCTAGGCTTCAGCCTACTGGTAAATCCGTCACTATTTATGTATATGAAGCAATTTCAATTTACTATAATATTTCGGGAAGCGCAATTGAGAATCCAGCCATAGCTCAAAATTTTTGCAGTAAATAATGATAATATCGTTTGCCTATTGAGTTGGGCATTAATTTGAATAGAATGAAGTTTGATGAATAATTTTTTGGCTTTTTCCTTCTCCGAATCGGAAAATAGAAATTAAAACTTCTATGAAAGAGGTGAAATGAAACAATAGTACAAACACTTTCTGTTGATAGGTATTTGTATATCATTCAAAGGCGTTCAATTCATTTATAGAAGTTGTAATTTATATTTTTTTATTTCCATAATTTTCCTCTTCTGAATATATAAATTCTCCAAAGAACACTCATTATTAGTTTTTGAAATTGGGTAATGCTATAATTATTACTTTCCTCCTTAACGTTCACGAATTTACAGGAAGATTCACGCTTTCCATATTTATGTGCACATTGCCCATTTTTTTTATAATTTCAATAGAAATTTCATCCACCGCATTGTATTCTCCATTGAGCCGGCTATTTATACGCCAGAGATTCCTTTGACATTTGTCGAACCCCATGTCGAAAACGTAAATAACATCTGAACAGGTAGCAAAACCAGCAACACATCAAAGCGAATCTCTGGTGCATGCAAATCTCCGAATTGCTCACCCAGGCATTCCCAACAGAAAAAATGCGCGTTGCCACAATCGACAGCATGTGACGTCACAGGTAGCGTTTTCTTGACATTTCTGCCTCCCACGCCGTCTCCGATTGTTTGTTCGGCCTCCGGAAGCCTCACGGCCCGCCCGCACCCTGCGATGGGACACCATTTGATGCTCTTGTTACTCTCCACGAAGGCCTGAAAATAGAATATCGATTGGAGTTTATCTCATAAACTTTGAACGAGTTTATTTCGATGAAAAACTGTCATTGCAATAAAGCACCGGGACAGAGCCAAGCGAATAGTTTCATGAGCACTTAGACAAGAAGAGCTGAATACCTTTTAGGTTTGAATTGAATTACCTGAAATTGGTCTTGGGAATACTTACAGATCATTGTCTATTAAGGAAACACTTTAGGACAGTGGGCAAGAAAAACATTGAGGATGGCTTGGTCCATCTTTTGAAAGAGTGCTTTGGAAGATGGACCAACTCCAGCTAAACGGAAGAGAGCTTCGGGTCAAAACAGACATTTTTCGTCAAAAACGAAACTACGCGGCATACCAGTAGCACCGCCCCTCCCCCACCATGGGGGACTTAGGTTGTCTTAACCAGACGACAATTGGGAAGTTCATAATTTTATGCGACGTCTGGCGGAAATATAACGCACTGCTATAATTTCACAAACAAACGGCTTCCATTTTATGTGTGTGAATTTATTGACTTTTTTGGTGTTGATTTAGGAAATATCATCTGAAGTTGTATTTTTTTTTATCAATAATAACAAACAATCATGGAGGCAGATCGCTCAGTGAGCCGTATGAAGTGTTTGGTGCCAAGTTGCCGCAACTCTAGGAACCGAAATCCAAAGTTGTCTTTCCACACGTTTCCAAAGATAAATACATCTTTGGTGGGAAACATTACGGAAAGTGGATCGAAAGAGAAAATAGACAGGTACAAGGCTTGGAATATTAAACTGAAACTACATGAATCACCACCTAGAGCGGCTTCAGTGTGTTACTTGCATTTCAAGAGAGATGATTTCTTGTTACCTGGTGAGTCTGTTTATCTATTTTTAGGCGAAGTTATGGCGCATTTCATCTTCCATGTAATAAAAGCTTCTTTGGTTCACTAACACTACACCAAAATTAAAAAATGTCCTGGAACAAATATCATTAGATTTTGAAACACAACGCATCTATGTTCACATCCAATGAATGGTATTGTGCGGATATTCAAAGCATCATGAACACAGTCATATTAACCTCTTCACGAGAAAAATTTCGTACAATGAAAATATAGCAAAAAAACAACAAAATTTTGTCTAGCGGGGGCAACTGATGACCGGATTTCAGTTTGGCGCGTTATTTCGCAAATGTAAACAAGGTAACTATTTCAAAATGGTGGATAAAGTTTAACCACCACCAGCGCCCTCATCGGTCGATATTCTTCCCTATTACGGATAACAGAAATCACACAATTTGAAACTTGGTTTCAACAATTGTTCCCATTTTTTCACATTTCTTCAACCTGAATTTTATTCAGTTTTATAATTTCACATTCAACATTTTATTTTTTATCGCATTCTAATTTTCTGGTGATTTCAATTGTATTTTTTAATCAGTGTCAATTTCAATGTTGTTGTTTGGATTGAGTAGCCGCATTTGATGTTGTTTGACATTATTTTTTCACAAGTTCTTCATGTTTAATATTGCTTTTTGATTAATTCCTGCTCATTTATTTTTGAATTTGAAAATTGATATTCGATTGTTTCAGCGTGTAATTCATTTCCATTATCCTCAATTTATTGTTTCAATTTGGGATTCTTTCGATCTTATAATCAGCAAGGAAGGAACATTGTCAATCACAATCGAGCAATAGTTGTACGGTATGCTGCCATTAAAAAAAAATATGGAGATGATCAAGAAAGTACAGGAAAAGCAGAAATTTATAATAATATATATAATATATAAAGATAATATCCAGCTTCAGTCATCAGCACATGCACAATATTGGAATAGATGGTGTTGGAAAGGCAACGTGCCAGATATAACTGATTCTCAAGAAATGTTCCGAAATCAGATGGCGAAAGCATGATTTGAATAATGTAG
Organism: Zygogramma bicolorata; assembly: GCA_032362365.1. Taxonomy (NCBI): domain Eukaryota; kingdom Metazoa; phylum Arthropoda; class Insecta; order Coleoptera; family Chrysomelidae; genus Zygogramma; species Zygogramma bicolorata. The sequence continues at coordinate 1,492,345 of JAVJAQ010001619.1, forward strand.
GAATATCTCGGTCAATTTGATGTCCACCATCATTCGTTAATAATATTTGATACCTCGAAGTATCCGAGTGTTTGATATATTGATTGATCTTGAAGGTGGTCCTAGGTTTGCAGCAAGTGGATTCATTGAGAGATTGTCTAGACTTTAGACAATATGTTTTTTTTCTTTTGAAATTTTCTTGAATTTATAGAGATGCAAGTTCCGAAATTGAAAGGGAGGTAGATTGTAAAGCTTTGATGCATTATACAAAAAGCTTCGTGTGAAGGAAAAGCCTCACATTCCTGGACGACTGTGAAGATTGCAACACAAAGTCCAGGAATGTAGCTTTTCCTAAGAGATAAACCATACTATTTTGCCGCGAATCGTTTAAAATTCGACAGGTATTAATAAAATTTGATAAAATCGCGAATAATTTTATTCACAAGCGAATGGTGCTTTGAAATACTTGATTTACTCTGGAAACTGTCTTGAATCATTTATGTAGAACACTAACAACTGAAAGCAATGTCAAAATTTCCTAACGATTTGTGGAAAATATATTTTCCGAGTAGCAACCCGATTGAAGTTAGGGAAAGTAACCAGTCGTTTCAGCAGATCGAATGGTTTATTATCCAGAACTTCACTGACCAAGATGAAGACCGCGTACAATTTTCTGTTTGAACAATTTGAACTATTTGAATTTGTTACTGATCTGGTCGAATTTACGAATTACATATAAAAACAGATGCAGAAATTTTGTATTCGTTGCGATCAAGTAGCAGGCGCTTGCAGTAGTGCGAAATTCTATTTAAGTTTGGTAGACAGGAGATCTTGATCGTGATATATCTATCACAGATATCAATCGAACATAAACAAAAATCCATATAAACTTTCAGTTATGAGTTGCATGGTTTTTTGATATTTAATTCTTTTCAGAAATATTCTGGGTGGAAAACTGCGTTACAAAGTCCTGCAAATTTGAATCCTGTTCAATCTCAGTTGATTTATCAACGATCCTGAAACCATAACGGAGTTCCTGAATATGCGTACCTATCTATTAACACATGTGATGTCTATTGTGTGAGAAGGAAAGTGCTTGTGAATTTCCAATTCGATATGCGACTTCAACCATCATTCAAAATGTATTGAGTATCCAGATAATGGAAATAATCAACAACTCACACACAAGAGACAAAGATACCAACTCAACACCATTCTGTCCACATAAATCATGACGTTTTCTACTTTCAACACAATACAATATTTTTCTCAGGACATCCCAGAGCTAGACATTGATTCATTCCGATTAATGGATACGTCCCATATTACGCCTCACACCACCATTTCAATTACCGTCACCTACATTTGAACAGTAACATGAACTCTGCAGTATATTAAGATCATAACTGGATTCTGTCATTCAATTTTCCAAGCTTCGTTCCATTCTACTCCAAAAACTATTAGACGTAATCTCATTCACACTGTCTGTACGTACAGCACTTAATTGCCGTTCCTGAAGTTCCACCACTATTTAAATCAAAATATCCATGCCAAAATTGGGACAAAGAAGACATCTGAATAATGGATTCATTTGCACGAGGCAAACTAGATTATTTTCAGAGTGACGTTTGAGACATCAGCTCGAACGTCGAGTAATATTTCTAATTGTGTCTTTCAGAGTGGAACAACGAGAGATACGATTGTTTGTAAGATCTGCCTTTGTAGTTTTTTCAATTGTAATTGGAAGATAAATATGCTTTTTTGCCTCGATGTATCTGAAATGTAAATAGGCCAGGAGAAATCCATCCAAAATCATTCGAAGATATTCACTGGAAGGAATAAACACAACGCAAAAAACCGCTATTTTTCCGTCTTCATTCAAAGTATGGTAAATGCCCTCGGTTTGGCAGGCTCTCAGGCTATAAATAGCTCTACTCAATTCCCTGGATACACAAATGAGTATTTACTTGTTGATTTCCAATTTCAAAATGATTGTTTTTGATGAAAAAAAAAACAGGGTGCATTCACGTTAAAGATAGAGTGCTCGTAAACAAATGCACGTCAAGGGTCAATGACGATGCAACCACATACAGACAGAAAAATGAAGTGAAGAACTGAAACAATAAAAGTAGGTAGATAACTTATTCTCTCCATTTTGACCTAGTCACCCAGCAATAGTTTTTTTTCAAATTGCTACAAAATACAGTGACACATTTTTATAATTGGGAAGTTTCTTTTATGAATTCAAGCCCTTGAGAATACTGAGATTTTATGCTTTTGTTGTAAATGGTAGAGTAATAGTTATTCATATACCAAGGGTATAAACTAGATGTTTTCCCCGAGGGCGACGATCTCACAAAGCCAAGGCCTCCCCCTCTCGAGACCATTTAAATTTTCATACCAGTTCATTTTTGCATATACAATATAAATGTTTGAGAAAATCTGAAAATCCGATTCGATTATGACAACATAATTATTGTTTGAAATCGTTGTTGTCGAACGAACACGTTATAAAACGTCTTTAAAGTGAACTTTATTCCACTCGGGCAACAATGTGAACCGTACGAAGTTTGTGTTCCATGATTAAAAAGGGTAATGATCAATGATAGCCACATACCAAGACTGTGTATGTCAAAATATTGTTAACTCTTAACTCATCACTTAACTATATTTTGGTATTAGTGAGAACAACAGTATTTTATATTTCGGAGGCCATACATTTTGGGAATAAGTGTTGACGAATGGGCTTGAGAAAATAATTTTTTTTAGACTGTAACTTGACCCAGTATGACTCATTTTCAGACCGGAGCTGCTACAGGAAATAATATCTTCTAGCAGTATGCCGTCAGTTTTCACGAAATTCAGAGCTTTCCAATAATTATTTCTCAGTAAGTTCACCTAATTTTCCTATTTTCAACAACTTTGCTGGATTGAAAAAAATAAGGGATATATGTAGCATGAGTTCACCTCTTCATATTCATAACCAAGAGTCCTCAATATTCGATTAGGATAAAAAAAATCCTTGTTTTATTGAAAGAATTTCGAAATTGTCCTCTCTCAATTTACTAAGAATAAAAGCATGTCATCAGAGTTTTTGATTTTTCATTTAGATTTTTGAATGCTTCTTTCATTCATGAAGTAAAACCTAAAACATTCTAGTAAAGATTAGGGGCTGTGAATGAAAAAACCCGGAAAATTCAATAATTTGAACCGAAAAAACTTGAGGTGACAAAGTGAGGCACTTTGTAAAAGGAAAGTAATTTGAACAAGCTGGTAATTTTCATTCAACCAAACTTTCATTGGTAACAAACTGAAACTCATTCTTTCCCCATCATAAACGAATTTCAATTCGTTCCACTCACAAGTATAGCAAGGTAAACAAATATTCGTATATTTCAATTACTATTGAGGGGAACTTCAAAGGCAGAGAAATCAAACATAATTCCTTTACCCTCGTCAAATTCAAAAATTAATATCAAATGAAATTCAGACCGCCGTAAACTCTCCAAAGCAGTGTCTGAATTGATTCTCTTGATAAAATCTGATGTGCCTGGCGTAAATGTGTCAGAATTCCAGATCACGTGATTACCGAGTGGCAAACAATGAAAAAACCGATTAGATTTCGTTTTTACTGGTTTTATGACATTTTATCGACAGAACCAGTTCAAAGTTCTCGTATCTCCTTCTTTCATTATTCAAATGCTAAATAAAGAATGGAAAACAACTGAGGGCGCAACAGATGTATCATGGAAATCAGTAAGGCTTTTGAAAAAATGAAACAAAGGAAAGTTTTTGGGTGGCATTTAACAAGTATTTGGAATGCCTGATGATTTTATTCTTTGTGTCAATTTCAGCATGGTTTTCATCCCAGAAAGTGGAAGAACGTCAGAGATGACAGTTGAATGTTGTACTCAGACACAGTGGAAACAATATCAAATGAAAAATGTTTGGGGTAGAACAAAAAGGAATACAAATATTTGATTCGGATTTTACTGATGGATTCACGGCATCGTTTAGACTCAGGTGACAGTATATAATGCGGTATGAGTAATAGCTGATTAACGTTCAGTGTGTCAGATCACCAAAAAGGTTAGTAATGGGGAAAAAATACATAAAAATATATCGAATCGAGAATTGAAATTTTGTACTCGGATGGATGCATTTAGCTGAGATTATTTCAGGAAGTTTCACGAATACTAGTCAATACAATTTCCTTTGAGATGATTGACCATTTTTTTTTAATTCAAACTTTGTTGATTTCGAAGAATACCCCTTGAGCAAGCACCATGTTGGTTGCTCCCATTGCGTGGCTGATTAACACAGTTTTCATTGAAATTTTGAGCTCTCAGGATATCACTTACGGTAAATCAGAAGGGTCTTATCACTTGCCGCTAAGGAAGATTGTAACAACTTTCAGTTTCGAATAAAAATAGGAATTTAGTGGCACCTTGTTCGATAGGTTTTTCAATTCCCAATCAATGGTTTACTCTCGAGAATCAGCCTAGCTGTCCCTTAGTGATTAAGACAAAGGCATCAGAAAATATATCAAAACACACTCAAACAAAATAAGAAAACAAAGAGAAATCCATACTTATATCAATTATCAAGAATTCATTCATTTTGTTTTCGGAAAATTCGCCTAAGAAAAAGAAACATTTGAAAAATCTATTATTTTTTGATTTTGGGACGTTATAAAGATATATTGAAATAGCGTTAAAGGAATCAGAATCGATATGTTTTTTGTTTATGTAGATCCCAATGAATCATTAGTTCGTCCATGTATATTATGGACGATTATTTCATAGGTAGATTTCACAATCTCGAGAGCAAGTATTATAGTTGAATGTTATGAAATGCAGAGAAGTGTGGTGTGGTCTCTAATGGAGTGAAGTGAATTCTAGTGTAGTATACAGGACAGTTGTAATGTATCTTCCACCAATTCAATCGCAATGAATTCGAATATACACGGTGTTTCTCAACTCATCCGACAAATGTTAACCACATACACTGTGTGATACAAGAAGTCAATTACACAAGAAAATGTAATAAAAGTCCTAGAGAAAATATATATATTATATATATATATATATATATATATATATATATATATATATATATATATATATATATATATATATATATATATATATATATATATATATATATATAACTGCTAGTTGTCTTGTGGTGGGTATTTCGAATTGAATGCAAATATCTAGAGAAATCAGGAATAATTAATGATCGAAAATACGGATTTCGCCATCAAAGATCTACCAGTGACTTATTGGCTTATGTTTATCATATTTGGCAATCGAGAAATCGGAGAAACGATAGCTGTTGCACTCGATATTTCAAAAGCGTTTGATCGAGTTTGGCATCGAGGTCTCCTTTCTTAACTGCCGTCTTATGGTTTGCCTCTTCAGTTCTGTGCTTTGTTGAAGAGTTTCTAGTCTGATAGGTATCTGTATGTGGTTGTTGATGGAGTATTATCTGATATTCTCCCACTAAATGCAGGTGTTCCACAGGGTTCAGTTCTGGCGACCACTTTGTTCTGCTTCATATCAATGATTTGCTCGAGAAAACATCTTGTTCAATTCATAGTTTTGCGGACGACAGTACTCTTCATACCAGTTTCTCTTCCAGAGTTTCCATACCAGCTCGAGAAACAAAAATTCAAAGAAACATTCACGTCAATAAAATTAACGAGGACTTGGTAATAATAAAAGAATGGAGTAACATGAACTTGGTGGAATTTAATGCTACGAAAACCCAGGCATGTCTCTTCTCAAGAAAAGCCTGCCGAAAAAAATGCTAGGAATTACAATCAGTGATGAACTCTCATGGGAAAACCATGTGAGATCGATGCGTTCTCATGTGTGGAGTTCGGCACCAAAACATTCATTGAGGCTTCCCGATTCTATTCAGAAAAAGGCAGTTTGTCTTGTCGGTGATTCTGTGCTCACAGACTCGCTCACTTCATTGGAACATCGTAGAAGGGTCGGAAACTTGTCTCTCTTCTATAGATATTTTCACGGTCGATGCTCTTCCGAATTGTTATCAATCGTTCCACCTTTGACAATATCTACAAGAATGACTCGACGAGTACAGAATTCCCACCCCTTTGTTGTGAATTTGGAAACCTGTCGTACCTCTCTTGCTAGGGGATCTTTCTTCAATAGAACAGCTGAGCTTTGGAACTCCCTGCCAAAAAAGGATTTTCCTGAGGCTTACAAACTTCAGAAATTCAAAGTGAATGTTAATTCGTATCTCCTGTCCCTTGATTCACGCGGTGTTCTTCGAACATTACAGGCTTTCCTTTTGTGTGAATCTACATATAAAAAAATATATATATTTTGAAATTTGTCGGTTAAGTTGGGAAACACCCAGCATATTGTGCTGATGAAGTGTCAACCTAATTGCAGACAAATAAACGAACATCTCGGTTGCTTACCACTCCGGTAATAAAATCAGTCCCGTGTACTGTGTCATAAAAATTGAACAGGTTCCGACGAGAAATCTGGGCAAATGAAAAATTGGATTCGGCCCAGACTTCATGCATAATTCATCAGTCTCCAAGGATCGTTCAGCTGTGAATTCGGTCCCTTTGTGCCAAACGTGACGCCCTTATTGAATTCATTCCTATACCTTTGAAATTAACATGAGGAGCGCTCCGCTTTTACTCAGGGATGAAATTAACGATTGCAATTTCAAAATTTAGTACGCTAAAATAGTGTGAGATGTAGGACGTATCGTATGTGAATTTTAATCGGAGTATGTATTTTTATATTTTTATTTATGGACTAGCTGTTAATTTCTATTGATCGCATTGCCTACGAAGGAAAGAAAGAGTTCGCCAAGTCGATTTTGACAATGTTGGTAGTAAGTAGTCCGTTCCCGAACGAATTTCCGTTTCCGTCTTCATCCTGTTGCTCATCTGTTTCAGACAAACGAGTAATCCTTATCCGACGAATTCCATTACTTGCTTTCTTTTTGGTATTTTTTTCAGACGAGGGGTGAGGTGAGGAGGGAGAACCCAGCTACACCGCTCTTAGGCCACATTGAAGACAGTGTGGTTCCTCCTGTCCATTTGATTGGATATAAATAACAAATTTATTGAATAATCAAGTAGTCATACCAATTCTATAATCCCATTAAATGAATTCCTTCCAGTGGCGTCCGTGAAATAAAGCAGAAGCTACTAGCGCACCTTGTGAGAGAAACGATTACTAGCTAACACTTGAACCTATGGTTGGTGTACGGCGCAGTGTTGCCAGAGTTGGCAGTATACTTCCAGATCTATTTGCTTCCATATTCGCTATTTGGGTATTTATTTTCGTAAAATAGCGTAATTTCACCAACTTTCCCCGAATTCTTGAGATTTTTGTCGATTTTTCCAAAAACTGAAGCTTGAACTGGAAATTTTGATAATAACTTCGAACGCCTCATCTAGTTATATCAGTTTATTTCTTTGAACAAGAGCCCCAAATTATGCATTTCATGCATTGTTTTTCATTTTGCTTATTGTATGTTCACTGATACCTATTTCTGTTTTTCATATGCTCTCCAGAAAACTCAATTCAAGTGGTTCTTACTCGATTTTTTTTTGCATTTTCAAATTTGCCATTTCGTTCTCATTGAAAATATTATTTGCCAAAAGTATATAGTTCGACATTGTAGAGGCATTACTGTAAATTTGAAAATAGTTATGAAAGGGGTATCTATTCATTTTGAATCTTATGGTACTTATTTTCTTGAACGCATTTCATGGATATAAATGTCCAAGATCTCAATCACATTTCAGCTGTGGAGAGTTTGGCAACGTTGTGTATACAATTATAATTACAATATATACTAATTGTCAAAGCGTTCTTATGGCTGAATGCGCCGTATGGAAGCGAAGGCCAAGAAATAATATATAGAGAGAAAGCGTTCTTAATTATGAAAATTTCTCCCGAATCAGTCTTTCATACCAGCCAAGTTGAGGCTATGTTTTATTGACAAAAATATAACGATATATAAAAATTTTGTACATGAATTTCCATTTTCAAAGAAAACTCTGTTGTTTAGTTATATCATGCAATAGATAAAACCACTCTTCCTACGGATTTGTGATTTTATCGTGCTGGTTGCTCGATTGGTATTAACATTTGACATAGTCAGTGGGCATACTTGAAGACTGGCGTTAAATCAAATCATCTTTCGAACAATCTGTTCAGGCCAGTCTCAAATTACCGATACAGTAGGTTTCGGCTGGCACCTGTCAGAAAACAACTACTCCCCTGGCTAATACCACGAAGGGCATTGAATTATATCCGACCGGTGCCAGTGCAGGTTTCTTCACAGAAGTAAATCCTGCATTTGCTTTCGTCGGTACAAATGAAGGAATTGATTTTCAATTATAGGGACGGACACACTTGCAGACCCGTTTCGGGCTATTTGGCCACTCGTTAGTGCAAGGCAGTGCCATCATCAACATAAAGTCGATGACTTTCCATAATTAAAAATCAAAATCAAAAGTATGCCCACTGACTATGTCAAATGTTTTTACATTTTCCTCGCAGGAGGAATGGGCGCATTCGGTTTGCTTTTGGAATACCTCGTCCATTGGTAGATGGCGCAATAACTTCGTTGTTCGCATCAGCTTTGGTCGGGGCTTGATACTCTGAAGGATTTTGATTTTTAATTATGGAAAGTCATCAACCTTATGTTGATGATGGCACTGCTTTGCACTGACGAGTGGCCAAATAGCCCGAAACAGGCCTGCAAGTGTGTCCGTCCCTATAATTGAAAATCAATTCCTTGATTTGTATCGACGAAAGCAAATGCAGGATTTACTTCTGTGAAGGAACCTGGACTAGCACCGGTCGGATATAATTCAATGCCCTTCGTGGTATTAGCCAGGGGAGTAGTTGTTTTCTGACAGGTGCCAGCCGAAACCTACTGTGTAGGTAATTTGAGACTGGCCTGAACAGATTTTTCGAAAGATGATTCGATTGGTATTGTCAAAAATGATGATTTTTGAAAAAATGGACATTTATCTTTTTACATCGAGTGAATGTGTAAAGATTAATTCCTGGAATATTCTCAGGTGAATGCATCCATCTGAGAAAAAATATCATTTCTCGAATGAAATAAATCTCGTTATCTGAATAACGAGTTATTTCAAGATAAATATTTAATTGCGAGTACAATTATTGCAGGCCAACTAGCCTACTTGATATCATAGTGCGATAGTTTGCTTTCTTATAATACTTTCAGACCATTATATTATTTTTATCATAATCATTCACAATCGTTATCGAATTTTTAGAAAAGCAATTTCTCAAAATATCTATTCTAATATTTGTGTGTAAAAATGGGGTTTTCCGTTAACCCTCGGAGGTCAAAACTTGTCCAAACCATGGGTAACGATGTTCAGAGGCGGTGAACTGAACCCCAGTCTTCCACGTGCTCACCTCTACACCACCAAGAACCACTACACTGCCTAATACCGATTCAAAATAATAGATAAAAGTGGATTCGATCAGTGCAGTTACAGAGTACCATTGCCAGTATCGTGTACTTTTTTCAATTTTAATGAAATTGATGCTATTAATGTTTCGGTATGCCTCATTATATAATAATATCCACAATGGAATGGTGGATTTCGTAATGAAGGATTGCTATTCTAATTTTGTGAGGTTATGTCAGATTTGTCGCTGTTGTTAAAAAGCGTTTTTATCGCTGTGGAATCCTGTTGTGTCTGCTTAGACTTTTTCATCATTTTGTCGTATTGGAAGAAATAATCAAGGTAAATCCAACTTCAAGCATCAAGAATTTTGTCAACAGCCATTCGTTAAAACAGTAAACAATTTTTGTATATACACATTGTCATTATGTTGGGATTGAAGATTTTTTTCTGATGATCTGAGACATAAAATTCATTGAAGTATGTTGAAAAACCTTATTAAATCAGTTTTTTGGTTTTTTGAGAAAGAAAGCTTTTCATTCATATATTTCAATTCTTGACCTTCACAAGACTTTGTAGCAGTTTCGATTGTCCACCGAATCAATCAATCATCATATTTTTGATTATCTAGGTATTTATAAGTTCCCGAAGAAGTGAAAGATATATATATATATATGTTTTTTGGATTTTGTTATTCATTCCTTATCCTCATGAAGATATAATCGATTTATTTTTATTCAATGGGAAATTATTCATTTTGGAGAGAGAAAAACAATATTTTCTTTCAGCAATAGCTGCGTCTAACAGCTTACAGCGCTTAAGGACGCTTCACAAAATTTGACATTTCACCATGGAAAACTGTGATATTTTGTGCAGCGGCTTTAAGCTGTTGACGCAGCTATTTATTTTTTATTATTGAGCAGCCTGAAATAACGAAAATTCGGGTACGATAAAAACAGGAAACTCCTCCCTATTAAATTAAAAAACTTGAAATTGAATACCCCGTGACCTTTGTTTATTTCGGTGCAATCTTAATTGAATCTCTTTTTACGTTCAATTTCTCGTCAGTCTGCAAACGGCAGAGAGAGTTTCGGAATTGAAATGGCAACTTAATGAACATAACATCCAATTGTGCTGCAGAATAATAAAATTTTTATAGAAAATAATTTATGGTGTTGTAAAATGGGAATTTATTACAGTTGAGCCTCAAGTTTATAGTCTCGTTTATAAAATGCCTGTCACATTAATAAACGGGTGTTTATCATCTCGAATGAGGTGAGGCAATACGTTCAATGGTAAAATTGGTGTATTATTCTATAGCCAAAATTGTACTTCATTACTTGGTGAGTAATAATTCAATTCGAATGTGATTTCAAGTTATTGGGAGCCGGTTTAACTGTAGCATTCAAGCAGTATAAGAAAACTTCAAGTGGAATGAATAAATGTCTTTATTGAATTGTTAGGTGTTTCCGGTCCTCTGAGCCGTGACCCGCCAGTTTTTGGCAATGGGCCTTCCCTGTTGCAAGGCTTTAATACGATTTGGTTCACATGATGTGTCTCTATTTATCGGACCCAGACTTAGACCGTTCATTATCTCTAATTGATTTCTAGGAACTGTCTCCTCTCTCATTGAAAGAGCCAGTGTGTTTTGAACCAATCGCATCCATGTTCTATGAATGTCGAGACTCTTTGCGGTGGAAGTTGTTTTCATGCTCGTGAATTTATATGACTTACATATAGAGCCGTTGGCAATAGCCAATTATCCTGTACTTGCGTTCTATCGGAGTCAAGATCATTACCCTCCAACAGAGCGTGTTTAGTCATATCACCAACTTCTTGTGTGTTCCGGTAACCTCATTCTTATAATCTGTTTTTTAACGTTTACGATTACAAAATGAGTTGTCAATATGGCCAAAAATGGGCGGTAGCTGAATAAGCTCTATTGGAGGGTCATGATATTGACTTCGACAGAACTGGAATAAGTATAAAAGCTATGAGCTATGACTGCCCGTATCTGTGTCTTGTAGGATAAGTGGAGAATATCAGACGATACTCAATCAACAACCACATAGAGAGACCTATCAGACAAGAAACACTCCACTAAAGCACTTAAGGATATGAATCATAAGATGGCAGTTCATAAAGGACATCCTGATGCCAGACTTCCCATTCTCTGAACTATTTAACTCCATTGAAACCTAAATGTTTCGGAATGTAATGGGGAAGCTTTACAAAACGATAATAGGCATAGTATAATAGTATACAAAAATCGAAAATATTTCAGAAAAAGAAATATATTGAGAAAACGCTATAAAACTAAATTGATGGAAGATGGTAAAAAATAAATGAGAACAAGATCAAAAATTTTCTGAAGAAACGTTTCAATCAATTTAATTTCTTGTAATTTTCTGAGATATATCTGGGTTCATTAAAATTCCTCAGAAATTTCTTGAGGTTTGCGAAAAGGGTGGAATAACAATGATTGTTATCCTATTCAATAAAAAAATATTTTCAATGATGGTATAAACTTTGGCTGACCTTGATATCGAACTGAAGGTACCTCCTAGCCATTTCGGGAGTGACCATCTTCTCTATGAGCTCTACTGGAACCAGAATGTGACACTGGTAGGCAGGACACAGGATGTGATGTGCATCACCGTCCTGGATTTTGGTTGTGAGGTAACTCTGCCAGCAGGCCTTGCAGAATATATGCTTGCAAGACATGTTCACAGGTTGATCCCACTGGGAAGCGGTGAATAAACATATTTCGCACTGGAAAGAGAAGTTGAAACGGGATATATTCAAGAAAATAAAAAAGAGACGAAATTTTAAACTTAAAGAAAATTAATCCTAATGTAGTACATGTTCCAGTTCTATTTGTGTCAATGAATGCATATGAATAATTGGACAGTTTCATTGTTCGTTGCTTTTGGCAAATATATTGGAAAAGTTGATTCAATTCATATTCTATATGTTGCATAATTACGTATCTCTACCAAAGTTTTGCATGTCTGTAATGATCATGAACATAATTTTCTTAAAAGTTTCCTTTGACAATATTAATAATAATAGTGGAGAACATCACATTGTCATTCCGAATATTTTTGAATTTAGATTTGTCTCCTAGTTGAGAATATGTTGTGTCAAAACAAATAGTTAATATTTCCTTAATTTCATTTAAGTCAGATTCAGTTTCAATTGCCAGACCAACACCATTTATCCATTTTTGTTTCACAATCTGCGAGGAAAATTTGAAAATGAATTAATTCAAAACTAACTAGAACAGCATCTACATAATATTGCTTCGTTGTTTAGAAAATCTGTTTTGTTTTCAATATAACTCTGATATCTCCGGCATATGGAGGATATATATTCCACTTAATTTTGATAAGGTTAACCAATAGGACTGATTATAATGGATATAACGGGTATATTTATTCTTGGACTTTTGTCCTTGTTTCTCTATTTGAAACAGAAATTGGTGAAAATTGAAATCCATGGCTTTCCGGACAATTAGATTAGGTTTTTTGTTGTATTTTATTCGAATCTTCTGTCATTATGGAATATATTGTTGGCTTGAATGTGATTGTCAATGTTCCTTGCTGAGTGGTTTTGATTGAAACTTCAATTGTGTATATCACCAACTCTATTGAAACCTGTTGCTGAGAAAAAATAAATATCATAAGAAATACAAATCAAATTGGGCAATTAAATAAAAATATCAATAAATTTGAATGAGAAATATAATAGTATATTATGCAACGATCGTGTAATGATGGTTATTAATACATGAGCATAAACCGGGATACGGAACGAGCCGAAGGTGAGTTTCGTATGGTTTATGCGAGTGTATTAATAACCATTACATGAGAGTTGCATACGCTATTTTATCTACACCCGATAAATAGTGAAGAACTACAAATATTATATTAACATTTGTATTGCACACAATAATACTAATTAAACGAATTTCTTTGAAAAATCCTACAGAATTGCAATTAATAGTATTACTTCGAGAAATAAAACGATGAGATATGAAAAGAAGATCGAAAATTGAAGAAAAAAAGAGATTACTCGCGGCCGGATTCGAACCTATGACTATTCCAACTTGAATATTCAATCTCAGCGCCACAGACGGCTCGGCTACGGAGAGCTCGCAAAGTTATATGAAGAAATAAGTGATAAACCATGCATTTGTCAAATAAAAAATTTAATCATTCCAACTGTATTTCTGTCGGTGAAGGTGTCGAAGGTGATTCTCCCATATCGCTGGTATCAGACATTTTGTTATGATTTTCGAAGTTTGGCTATATTCTTAAAAAGTTCAATACCTATACCGATTTTGACTTGACAAATGTCAAATGCAGGGCATGCACATCGTGCTTGATTGAAAAATAATGGGTTGCTATTGGTTGAAAATCTGTATCGTAATGAAAAATCTGTATCGTAATGGATTTTATTATAAAACGGGTTGTGGACATATAATATATTATTAGAGTACGGGTGTAGATAAAGTGATATAAACAAATGTTGAAACCAAGTTACAAGTTGAGTGTACTCATGACGTTTCTATCGATGGTATTCGCAAACGTCATCGGGTTATGACTGAACAAATACCACTCATGGGATATAATGATACTTTCAAATTTTAAAAAACCGTGTGGATAGTAGACATTTATTAATATACGAATGTTCCGTTGGACCATAATAAATCCAATTTTAACATTTAGTTCTTCAGAAAACTTTTGATCCGTTAGCAAATATCTACATCCGAGACCACAACAAGCATTGAACCGAAATCAATCATTCTATACGTGTTAACTTTGTTTTTTTGATTCTATATGTATATTCTCATATGTATGCTTAATGTTGACAACTACGATTTTCTTGAGTATTGAACTTTTGCACATGAATTATTTCTGAGAGTGCTGTCTCTAGATATACCCTAATTCCGAATAGTTGAAAAATATGAAATTTCATCCAGATAAAAAGTTGGTAATTGGGGTCTCAAAAAGAACGCATGTTATAATGTCTTTTTTTCTTCGTCTATTATCCAATTCACTTCTCAACCTGACATTCTCGACAATTCCAACGCCCACTCAACGCTCTGACGCGGAACTCTAAGAAATTCCAGGATAATATTCGAGAGCTTTCAGATAATCGAATTACCAGAATTTCCAAGTCGTCTATGGCGTTGGTTTCTGCCGAAATACTCGATTCGACGGACGAGGCGTGTTGTAAAATGGAAGAAGGTGCTTGAACGCCGGCTAATTGGCAACACTCCACAGGATCTCTCATCCACTTTTCCAGCAAAAGCTCTCGAGACCATTCTGAAAATTCGATTTCGATTATTCTCATGACCTTACGATTTCGTACTCGAATTTCATCGCTTCCTTCTGTCTTCCGGAACGGAAAAGGATTGACAGACTTACCGTTATTTCTCAGAAGGGCCTCTGCGGTGAAGAGCGGAATTTTCAACATGTCGGAAGTGTCCACTAAAAGTTGGTCTTTCGCTTCTTGCAGGTCCTGGCTTCGGAGTCCGCAGTAAACTTCTTGCTCGTTGACAATTTCGTCCTCGTTCACTACATCCGCGTTATCTGCCTGAAATTGTCATTAATCATAAGTCAGGCGAGCATGAATTGTTATCTGTCTTTATTGCTTGGAGGAAGCCCGCCAAATTCAATTTCATGGTCATTATCATTTATTATGCTCACTAATGATGCTTTCTTATTGATTACAAATGCAAACTTCAGAGGCAGTTTCGTTGTAATAATACACAATGATCTATTATAATGAGAAGAGTATTTTCGCTTCACACCATCGCGAACAGATATTTTTACCTTTATGAACTCAAAAAAAACTTCTTGATCTAGAGTCTGTATAATTACAAAATATCCCAGCTGGCTTATTTTATGATAATCTAATCTGGAATTCACAGTTACTAACATTATTGTGCACACAGGCAATAAACGATCATTGGAGTGTGTTATTCCTGAAACTGGAACAGATATTGATAAAGATGCATGCTTTGGTGATATATGCATTTTTAACAATATCTGTTCCACTTCAGTGTTTGTTATTCAATAAAACAATTCACACAAGTCAAATTCACAAAGAGTTTTGAAAAAATTTATATCCGAATTGAAAAACAGTTCATCAATATATCTATTATCACATTCTTTTTTTGAATTATTCTTTCTTTATACCCAACAATAGATGTTTAATATTCCTTCTTCTAACAAATAATATTTATGAATTACGAGTTTTATTGATGTACCTTCTATAATTTCGATAGTTAGATGGTGTAAATAATAAATGAGACGTAAAATTTGGTGTAAAAGTAGACATTTTCTAGCAAATAAATCGTTAGTTCTCTGTTTATGAGCATTATCAACAACACTTACAAATAATAGAAGTTATGATTATTACTATCATTATCATCACCGGTAAATTAGCGTGTTGTGTGAATATTTTCACATCAATAATTTGAGATAGTTTTAAGTATGTCGTATTCTATAACGCATTTTTATCTGTTTTCTCATGATTTTTACGTTCAGTATGGTTGAAATAGTAACTTGAAGACTGTGTGGCCCACCGATCTACGGCGCTGTCGTATATTCGATTTGTCTTTCTCACTGTTGATTCAATTCGTGGTCGGGTCAGAATTTTTCTGGCTGGCTCGGTGCGATAGACAGGTCTAAATACCGATCTTGGTAGATGGAATATCTTGATTGAATACACCAATCAACCCGGTAGCACTGTGGGTTTTTGCGATTTCCTATTGTTGAAATAGCAAATGCGTTACCTTGAAAATCAGTAAGACGCCCCAGGGCGCTTCGGCAACCAAAACAATTAGCCGCACCCATAAGATTGTTCGATGAAGGAAAGCATGAATGAAATAAAGAAATGCCAACGATACAATAACATTAAATACGATAAGGCCCTATTCTGAAAGAATTTTTTTGGCTGACTCTCTGCGATAGACAGGTCTAGATATCAATCCTGGTAGATGGGATATCTTGATTGAATATACCAACCGACCCTGCAGCATTGTGGGTTTTTCTAGGTTTTCAAACTGTTCAGAAGGCAAATGCGCTTTCAGTGAATCGGCAACCAAGACAATTAGCCGACCCTTGCCCGAACAAGGATCTGCCTTCTGGCAACACCCAAAAGATTAATTGATAAAAGGAAGTGTAACTAAAATAATAAAATGCCAACAATACAATACTATTCAAAACGATTGAATACCATAAGGCACAGTACAATATTATACTTACAAAAACCATTCTACTTTCCAACAGCCTGGCTATGTCATGATGGGACCCTCTCATAGCCAAGTCGCATGGTGTCAATTTGTCGTTGTTTTCAATGAAGAGTGGAGCACCATGACCTAATAGTAGTTCAACACACCTCTTCAGACCTGTCTGCGCAGCCCAATGTAAAGCAGTATTCCCTTCCTGCAAAAAAAGACATAATAAGTGATAACTTTATTCTGTCCATCCAAGCAAAGGAGTGATCCAAAACATTATCATGCATTGTGCACGTGATCACTCAGAGAAAGCTGCTCGTACAGAGTCGCACTAGGGAACGACCAACATTGTATCTTTTAAGGTGCAGTTTTTTTCGGTCTTTTTTTGGGTGGCCTGTAGGAAAACATATCAGCAGTTTCTTCAGCCGTATCAGTAATTGACATTTTAAAAATTTTAAAGTTCAAAATACCATATATGTACACACCACAAGCGTTAAAACGTAACTGACTACTCCGACACTGCAGCGCGAATTCCACCAGTCGATTGCATTTGGTTTCGATTGGCCAGCGTAAGGAGGCGTGTTTATTCTACCCAATTGGTGCAAATTTCTGTGGTGATCACACTTCGATCACAAGTTGATCACGAATCTATCGTTGTCTGGGTTACTCTCTTTGTTGGAATGGATATAGTATAGAATAGTACATGTAGGAAAAAGTTTCAGAATTATTCAAGGCGGTAAGGAGACTATATATTTTTCATTCATTGATGTATTTGTTGATGAAAATTTTTGAACAATGGAAGTGATAAAATTCACAGGAATATATTCGTGTAGTTATCCGTGATTCGAAAACAAAACAGAAACAATTGAAAAAATAATTGTTAGCTTGATTCGATAATTTTATATTATTACCTTGGATTTCTGATGAAGAAGCGGAAAATATTCTTTTATTTTTCCAAAGCATATCTGCTCCGAAGATTTTCAGCACTTGACTAGAGATGTGAAAAAAATTTCAAGTCTTCAGTAAGATATGTTTCCTATGCGAATTATAGAATCCAAAATGCCTTACTCAACAAATAATGATAACTAATGAAAAAACACGAAGGTTTTTTTTGCGAAGGATACTTCAATTTTTTCATTATTTATATTTTTAGCTATATAGTCCAAGAACCAATCTTCTACAGAATTGATATTCTTGTTGGAAAATGTTCGGGGGTGTCTCCTGAATGTAAATTCAAGTTGGCGGGACGGGGGGGTTGAGCTTCAGCCGCCATCTTGGAAAACACGTTTTATCGAATAACTCGTGAACCGTGCATCGTACGATAAAAACAGTGGGGATCGTTTTTGTAGATAATGAAATTCTCTGCAACTTTTATTCGAAACTTTTTTTTGTATAAAGCATAGGTTTTTATTTATGGCGTGCCAAAATACTGCCATTTATACTGTTTCATCAACCGTTCACTATATATTTAGCAATAACCATGCTGGGAACAGTTTGGCGCGCTATAAATGAAAACCTATGCACTATACGGAAAAAAGTTTCGAATAAAAGTTGAAGAGAATTTTATTATCTACGAAAATGATCCCTACTGTTTTTGTCGTACGATGCACGGTTCACGAGATATTTGATGAAACGTGTTTTCCAAGATGGCGGATGAAGCTCAACCCCCCCTGTCCAAACTTGAATTTATATTCAGGGGACACCCCCAAACATTTTCCAACGAGAAAATCAATTCTGTAGAAGATTGCATTATGAACCTACTTTTTTTGCTCTGGCTCTTGGCGTAATATTTCCACCTCTAAATTTTACTTATGAATATTGGTAGTAGAGATCTGACATTGAAGTCTTTTCCCGACTAGGCAGGACTTTCCTACGCAGCAGAAGTAATACTTTGCTAATTAATATGTGTCTAGATGAGTAAGTACTTCTAAGTCGCTATCACTAGCCATACTGTTGTCAACCTATGAGTACTATGAACATATACATTTCCATAGCTACCAACCATGCCAACACTTGCGATTCCTATCAAATTTTGTTTAATTAATCATTATAGGAAAAATAAAAAGATTGTGAGAATTGTAATAATTTGCAAATATCCTACATATATCAATATAAACAATTGGAGAAATAAAATAAATGTTCAACTCGGCAGGAAAGTAGATTGAGTGCCTTAGCACCATTTATTTGTGAAAAAAACTATTTCCGAAAACTTGTTACGCACGAACGAAAAAAGCCTATTTTCTCAACTCCTAGTGAAATATACTATTTCAATATTTCTATTTCTTTAGCCCTATTTTCACTTCTGAATTGAAGTTATATATAACGATAGTGGAGATTTGAGAAAAGTCTTTTTTAGTAGGAAATTTCCTCTTCTTCAATATTCATTGCAGATTCGCAATACCTTCTTTACTGTTACCCCTGAGTTTTTCAGAAAGTAATTTCAAAAAAACAAAAAGTTTCTGAATGCCATTCTAAGTCGTCTCTCATGATTTGCAGTGAGTGTTGAAAATCGTTGAAATGGAACTTGCTGGTATTATTAATCCTATAAGAAACACGGAGTGTTCCACAATATCGTTTAGATTTATATTATTCATTGCAATCATGTTTCTCTCATCATCCTTACAAGAAATTCAACGTATTCCCTCGAGAGTTGCGTGTATATAGACTGCCACAAAAGCGTAAAACCGCAATGACTAATTCTTCCATTACAATGAGCGAGGAGAAATCGCTTCAATTTTTCGTGGAAATTATTCAATTATGGCCGAAATGGACACAATGGGTCTCTTCGCTCCTACACAATAGCCATATTAATCACGTCTTCTATATGAAGCGAAAAAAGTTTTAAAAACAATTGGAACAAAGGCGGGCCCTCATTCACTTACGATTCTCAAAGGTGATATCGATTCTCGTGTTCATTCGTATTTCAAAGAGATGAAAAATCGGACACAAAAAAAGTCGCGTTGAAAGGCAGGGTACATTTGAAGGACAAAGCACTGAATACAAATATAACGTGGGTGTGATGGGCAAGAATTTTTCCAGGCGTTATCTTGATATCAAATAGGGATTATCAAATTATTGTTACTTGTACTACGTCAGAGCTAGGGGTATACAATTTTCAATAAAACCCTTCAGCGATCTCTGGTAGCTATATTTACCGCAACGTACTTAGTCCCTTAGGAGCTTGACCGTTCACCAAAATTTGATCCTAGCGAACCTAGTCGCTAATCAAGGTGAACTTATGGTAAATATAGATACCAAGCTCGTGAATTCGCATTTGTGCCCACTTGGTAGCAGTGGATTCCACTGTCCATTTGTGACATCAACTAGTAGTCCTTTTCGGTGTTTTGCCATCGTCTGATAGGAAAATATTTGTATTTTTATTTTATTTGCTTCGAAAAGCTGTTATTTCCATTTTTCCATTTACCTAGTTCAAATATCGCTGGAGAAAATCTGTTTTATTCTAGATCATTCACCTGAAAACCATGAACACATCTGAATCAGCATTTTCTAGAATACAATTTACGACGAGATATTATCTGAAAAATTCACTAGGAAAATTCGTGTTTTTATGGAATATTTATATATTTTTACGTGCCGAGAAAAAAATTGCTGACTCAAGCCGAGTTATAGAAGATATAGCAGAACATCTGATGGACGGAGATTATTTTGACTCGTCATTCGAGGTCAACGATGATCTTGAAGATGACCTGCCCCTCGAAACCTCTGTAGCAATACAATTTGCCAAACTTGTAAAGTCGCTTTATGTACATACTGTTTTGCTCCTTACTACTCATAATGACGATGCTATTATCAGTCTTGTCTTCTCTGTCATCAGTATGGAATGTTGGTTTAATAACTTTTTTCTTGGCAGCTATATTTACCACTGCCCAATATGTATTGTTTATAGATCCCAATGGTCTCTGGGATATATACCACCCCTCAACCCACTCCAGTACTCGAAGATTTTTTTTCATTTTTTTTAGGAACTCCTAGACTGCTATTTCATATAACCTGGCACTGAATTGTTTTGCGCCTCAAAGGGATAAACGATAGAGATTATCCATTTATTGTAATGATAATTCACGTCAATCAACTACAATTGGAATCGCAAATACTCATGACTGCTTATGAATAAACCATAAATCATTATAGAGTTACTGCATCCTATGTCGCCTATGAAATTTCTGTTTTTCAAAATTGGAACAAATTCAAATTATCCACATTCACTAAATGTATGTCATAGGATCAACTACGGAGAAGTGAAGAATGAAAATATCATGAGGCTGGTACAAGCAGGAAAGTAACAAAAAAACTAAGAGAACGTAAGCCACCACGAATTCATTGTAAAAACATTCGACATAGTTGGTTGGCCTGAACAAATTGTTCGAAAGATGATTTGATTTAACGCCACTCTTCAAATATATCGAATGTTTTTACATTTTCCTCGCAGGAGGAATGGGCGAATTCGGTTTGTTTTTGGAATACCTCGTCCCTGGGTAGATGGCGCAATAACTTAGTGTTGTTCGCATCAACTTTGGCCGTTGCTTGATACTATCAAAGTTTTCCATTTTTAATTATGTGAAGTCATCGACTTTATGTTGATGATGGCACTGCCTTGTACTGACGAGTGGCCAAATAGCTCGAAACCGGTCTGGAAGTGTGACCGTCCCTATAATTGAAACTCAATTCTCTCAAGGTACATTTGAGACTGGCCGAACAAATTGTTCGAAAGATGATTTGATTTAACGCCAGTCTTCAAGTATGTCCATAGACTGTCGAATGTTTTTGGTTTCATCATCATTCCCAGGCCAAAGAATCTCTTATTAACAGTTGGCAAAAGAAATATGCAGGGTGGTCCAAAGCATTACGTCAAAAAATATCCCAATATACCCCATTTACGTTATCTGATTTATTGTAGTTTTCGAGTTGATTTTTTTTTGGAAAGTTCTGGACAAAATATATTCGAATTATACAGAAGTAAAAAATTTACGTTCGATCATGGCACAGATGAGGTAGGTGAGGAGGGGGATTCGGATAAAGTATATCGCGGTACAGGACATTAGTATTCATGAGCCAGGAATTGCAAAAATATGATGCAGAAAAATTTGACACTGTGGAAATGTTTATGAAAGGTATTTTCAAAATGCTATCCAATTTTCCTCGATATGGGAAAATCTGGGACCCTTACCAAGTGTTGACCGAATTAGAAAAATTGTACCCCTTCGAAAACTTCACTTTGCAAAAGATCTTTCAAACTTATAGTTATGCTTGCTGTATGTTCTGCCCAAAGAGTGCAAAGTTCATCCGAAATCAAATTAAGAAACTTCACTATTGAAGATGAATCGGTGAAAATGAAAATCATCGACGTAATAAAAACTTGGAACCACAACAAACAAATGGTTGTTTCCTCATTCCACGGAAAAACCTGAATTGTGTATGGCTACCACCATAATCCATTATATAATCCGCCCAAAATCACATACATCGTAATGGAGATTTTCTCATCCTAACTCATAAAAACCTCACCACCCAGACATTGGGCCGTTTGGTGGTGCTGATACTGGTCAATTCAATTTGTGTGAGCAAAAATCATATACTTTTGTGAATTCTACAACAGACCAATAACTACAAACGAAACATTTGAAGATTAAATTCTAAATATTGAACGACTGTAAATTTTCTGGTTAGATCAGATTTGAAACATTGTATTAGCATTCAAATACTGTCTGTATCCAATGCTTGTATGAAAAATAAACGGTTCATTTAGCCTGCTCGATTAGTTTGATATAACCTTTTCATGTCCCTTCAAACAACTTCAAGGTGATCTATTCGGGTGGGACCAACCAAATTATAATTGAGGATTAAACGACTTACCTGAAAGAAGTTCAATCCAAATTATACTAGGTTGGTCACATTCGAATACAGAGACACCCTCCTTTCTCGATAAAATACAATATTTTATAGTCATCAAAATGGCGATATCATCGCAAGGTATATTGAGTGGGATATCGAGGAGTGAAAATCGCGCATATCAGTCATAAAGGTACTACTTACAAGATGATCTTTTCGGATGTGACCAACCTCGTATAATTTGTATTGAACTCCTTTCAGGTATCCCATTCAATCTTCAATTAATCGTAATTCAACTGATTTTAAAAAGGACTGAAATTCGCCAGATACTTATGTCACTAATAATATCTATATCGGCCACTTCTTTCTTTCTTAATTTAATTTTTTTTGAGAGTGAGTTTAATAATATGGCACGGAAACTTTCCTGAGAATCCTTCAAAAAAGGCGGTGTATACTTTGCTTATTAAAAAACTGAAACTCCTTTCAGTATTTGTGGTAGTCGCATTTTTCTGTTGATGAATCGTAATTCGTAAACTTTGCGGCAGATTTTACTTTTTTACCATCGTGATATATCTTACAAAAAATGTGACCTTATTCGGAATGGGAAAAGTTTGGAGATCCCATCGAGATTTTGTAATGAATTTTTATGAGGGGAATTGGAAATATAGGATTAGCGAGTGTGGTATGTATTCGTGAGATTTGCATGGATACGAATTGATGACTAGACATCTAAGGTGTTGTGAAAAAACACTGAAAATTGCGATTACGCTACCATCAGCGTATTTGTTGATTGCTGAATAATTCCATGATGAGAATTCAACGATATATAAAGAAAATTGAGCCCTACTTAGGAGATGAAGTCCTTCGGCTCATAGGAAACTTCATAAGCTCATGAGAAATTCAGCTGAAATAAGTGATACATCGAAATTGTAACACTGGTATCAGGTTTTTTCGATGAAGAATTGATGATGAGTCTAGTATTTATTACAGAAAATAAAGTATTCAGGAAAATAATTCCGTTGGAGGTTCGTTGACGTTTTTCTTCAGGAACATTATCAAAAAAATTGATAATGAACCTTCAGATATATATTTTTTGAATTATTTCTGGAAAAATGTCTATTCCATTCATAGTTGGTTGATTTTTCAATTTATTGTTGATATACGTAATTTCATGATGTAATGTGTTGATTTAACTTCTTTCTGAGACCAGAACCATGTTCTGCCTGAAATCTATTTGTTGAATAAATAAATAAAATAAATTAAAAAATTCCTGAGTATGCTAATCTTGCTAACGAAACGCACGTCGTGTGTGACCAATATGAGTTTGGTATTGATTGATCTCTAGAAAGAGTCTTATATATAATTTGATTGGATAGCAGGAAAAAATTCAAAAACGAACACTGAAATTCTCGTGCCACACACCTTATCTTGAGCAGCAAGATCCACTTTTTCTCTTGCTCCATTGTTGAGAGCAATTCCTCTCCAAAACAATAACAGTTGAACGCATGCTGCTCTCCTCTCTTGAGCGCTGAAGCTCTTCGTTTGGTTCAGTTGACAGGCTGTGTGTAAGACGGTTTCATTCATGCCATTCTTCTTGTTGGGGTTGCCGCCTAGCTCGTTCAGAAATGCTCGCAGTAAATGTTTCATACCTGAAAATGTCGAGGATGATCAGTATACTCGGAGAAGAGAGGGTCTTTGTCGGATGTGATAAAGATAAAAAATAGGGAAACCAGATGACTGACTGAGAACTATCTAGAAGACATGGTTCAACCATGATGGTTGCATCCTCCATTACTAGAGAAATATCCTCATATTAATAATACAAAAATACTATAGTCCATCCACTTTAAAGATAGAGTGCTCGTGAACAAATACACGTGGTGGGTCGAGTATAACAGGGCAGGACTTGGAACTACTGAAAAGAGGTTTTAAGCATTTTTATTGAATTCATCCACAGAATCATCAATTTTAGATTGACTTCTTTGCTTTATTGGGTTGGAGAAAGGCACGAACAATACTAATATACACTGGCTTTACATACGCCCGTATGACTGGCTACCCCCGTTAGAATATGATTAACCAAACTTTCAAGATTTTCATGCACTTCATCTTCGGATACGTTGAGATTATATTCATCTAGATATCACTCAACTGCCTTATTTTTATTCTTTCAATTAGCATTTGATAAGACATCGTTATCAAATTCATCTATATCTGTACTGGACATATTGACTAAAGGTACACTGCTAACGATAAGTATCAATACTATTCAGTACGAGACTGTGACAGACTAATACAAATCTGTGCGCTCATCGATATCACAGCTAGTCAATCGAAACGTAAGGACTAACATCTGTCCACGTGCTGATCACGCTAGATCACTGTTCACGCGCACTATATCTTTAACGTGAATAGACTACAGAGTCCCTGCATAACATGAATCAATTTTTTTCTTCCACTGGTGGTAGATTGAATCATAATTGCTTTCCTGCATACCTTGTGCAGAACTTGGAAGAATGTTCAAGCGAAAAATTAATCAAAAATTGAACAAAAATTATTTTTCAATGTACTTATTAGTCGAGGAATCAATTCGATTTTCTTGCTGAATAATATTGAAAGGACACTCTCCGCCTGATATTATACAGGGTGTTTCAAAATTCAGTATCAAGATTTCAGGAGCGTACTTTTCAGGTCAAAATTTGGACGTTTTTGTCCATAAACATGTGCCCGCACAAGTTTCGTTACCAAGCTACAGAGCGTTGAAGTTTCAAGAATTTTTCAGTTTTTTTCGATGAGACTTTAAACTTTCGAATAATGTCAAATGCTTCAAAACAAACCCAAACGTCAAATCGAAAATAGTAGTCAAAGCCCACTATTCCCTTTTTCATTGTTTCGTTGACAAATTTAATAAATCTAGCGAATTACGGAAAAATTACTTCGATTTTTTTCTCAATAACGGTCGCAGATGCGTGAAAATTACAAGAGACAGAAATGATTATAAACAAAACAAATAATTCATTTCATATTTTAGAATCCACCAGTAGCGCAATACAAAAAAGTTTATGGGGCGAAAATGGGCTCGACCCCTGAAAACATATCTTCTTGTAGCATGTTACAATCACTTGGCATACTGGATGATGTAAACTCTAAAACGTAACCTTCAAGAGCTATGAAGAAAAAACTAAAAAAATCTTGAAACTTCAAGGCTCTGTAGTTCGGCAACAAAGCGTTTGCGGACACATATTTATGGAACACAAAAGTCTTATTTGACTTGGAAAATGCGCCCCTGAAAACTTTTTACTGAATTTTGAAACACCCTGTATGTGAAGTAGTTTTCTTGCACTGTACTCCAATTGCTGAATTTGTGGAGATGTGAAATATAAAAACGGATTTATAAACTCATTTGGAATTTCTATCGATATGATAACTTCCCCTTTCACACCAACATATTATAGACCTTACCATGTTTGGCAGCGTAATGTAGAGCAGTGTTGTGGTTATGGTTCTCCCCGTAGCTGAGGTTGGGATCGAGATTTTTCTTCAATTCTGGTGAATTCTGGTAGATTTGCATGGCAGCGTACTCATCTCCATGTTGAAGGTATTTTTTGAATTTGGACGAGGTGCTTCCCATTGCAAGAAGACTCCTCTGCTTTTATTGAATAAGTATGATATTCTAAGCTACTTAGTTACAAATCGAGGGTAAAAAATTCGATATGTCTACTAGTTATCGGGTAGTTTCATGTCATGAAACGCGATGGCCACTCTGGTAACACCATTTCGCCACCTGAAAAATTGAATTTTGAATTAGTGTGCCATAGAAATAACGAATATAACGTATACGCGTTTTTTAGTTGAAAACTAAAAAGAACTACAAAGTGAAATATTTGGAAAAATATTGCTAGCACAAATCTCTGATGTTAAACCTTGTTTCTTCATTAAAAGGAAAGAAACCTGAAATATCAGTTCCTGAAACTTCAATCCCTCGTCAGAAATAATCAAATTTCTGAATATATCTGATGATTTCAAAGATATCGTCTCCGTTACTACCAGAGCTAGACTAATTCTCCAATTGGATGCACAAGTCACAATTCATGCAAAAAATGAATTCAATTCATTAATAGACGTTTTATCGTAAAAAAATAGATGCCAAATGCTAACTTGTGAATTGAAACTCTTATGAATTCAAAATTCATTTCACTTATTTTTTGAGGAGAACGAAACATAAATCATTTTCTCTGCCCGAGTAATAACCTTCATTGATAGAAATGCATGTTTTGTTGAGGAATAGTCTTTTATAGGATAAATTTCATTTTCATGACTTCAGAAATCTACATAAAAGAATTAAGATCTGCCTGTGAATTTAATTAAGCTGCTCTGGGTAGGAAACAAATATAATAGTGAGTATTGTCAAATTGAATTCATTACTTTTTCCACACTTCAGTTCACTCAATATCAAGTTATCTTCTCTAAGTCTTCTATAACACACATCGATATTGAAAACGTGGCAATATATCAAACGAAATGGGCAGTTTGCAATTGATTCCCTTTTGAATAGGCAATGGAATATATCTTTGGAATTGATGCCAAAGACCCAGAGAGCTCTCTTAAATTGCCATTCTGAACAGCGTATCGCGGGAAAGTTTTCAATGTCAATTTTCTGTAATGTGTGTATGCCGTTAAGGAAACCAATCAATGAAAAGTATTCTTGGGTCATTACGATCGTATGACTTATGCTAATACACTGGAGCAACTGCGTTTACTAATTTTAGTGATTGACGTTATACAGTGTGTAACAACGAAAACTCAACAGACCCGTTTTTGAATATAAAAAGTAAGATTAAAAAAAAAAGTTCGGACACGTAGATTTCTAATTAAAGGAGGACACCTTTTAGACTACTCAGATTTTTTGTGGTACTCACCCCCTCGGAGGGGTGCGTCCGACGACCCTTATTTAGATAGGGAAAGTAGGTAAAGTGGCAGCTTTTTTTAAAGGTCTTTCGAATACCTTTACCACTCTGTTAGCAGAAAATTTTTGTGACGATTAGTTTCGAGATAATTTGAAGTTATAAATGTATTTGTATTGAGTTCAACGCTTTTTAAAATAAATCAAATTATTTTTAAGGTACAATTTACGTTCAGAACCTTCATAAAAATATAAATTTTTGCTTTTATGACAACCTGTTAATACGTGTCCATATGATTTCGTATTTTTTGTTCATTACCAAGAGATTTCTTCGGGAGATGGGGTTGTTACCAATCGTTACAGAAATTTTCTTTTAAGAGAGTTGTAAAGGTATTCGAAAGACATTTAAAACAAGGTGCCACTCGACCCACTTTCCCTATTTGAATAAGGGTCGTCGGATGCACCCCTCCGAGGGGATGCGTACTACAAAATATCTGATTAGTCTCAAAGGTGTCCCCCTTTAATTGAAAATCGACGTGTCCGAGCATTCTTCAAAACTCTTACTTTTTATATTCAAAAAGGGCTCTGTTAAGTTTTCGTTGTTACACACTGTATACTAGAGAGTTTATGAGTTCGGCAATGGATACCATGAATGCTCCACTACTGTTTCAATTAATTACTGGGTTACTTTCGAATGTACCGGAATAGGTCATTCAAGTAATGATTAACATTATTGTTGATTCTTCTTACAAACTTCAAAACTTAAAAGTGAAACTTAATTCGTATCTCCTGTCCCTTGATTCATACGATGTTCTTTGAACATTACGGGGCTTCCCTTTCGTGTGAATTTGCATATATAAAAAATCACATTCCCTACTGTCAGCTATTATCAGTCTGTATTATAAATAATACGCAGTTTGGAATGCTGATCATGGGTTTTCTGCAGATTAACTGTCGTCCATTGAACAAAAAAAAAATTTGTAGCCCTTCAACGCTTTCGTAGAATTTGTATACATTGGAAAAATGCATTCGTTGAAATTTTGTCCTTGTACGGTATATCATAGCTGTAATGAGCAAATATACGATATTTGTAGAACTCTTCAGATTTTTTTTATATTTCGTGGTGCGAAGTTGACATAACCTGAACGAAACCCCAAAATATATATCTGTGTCGAGTGAAAGTTTAATTTACAATTTGATTACACTTCCTGTTCCTAAAATGTTACTGATTTGAAATTTTATTCTGGGTAATGTTTATGTTGTACAAAGTCTATGGATCTGGAGAAAGTGGATTGAAAAAGTATACTGCAGCTACTAATAGAAGTCACTGTTGTTTTATACAGGGCATAAAAATAAAACAGAATTGACTCATTTCTACAAAGTTATGAGATTAAGTAAGGATTGAGATGCAACCAATGACATCGCTGCTTTTTTTTCAAATGAATTTTTTATAATTATTGTCAACTTGGGTCTTCAATTTGTTGTCTTCTCTTCAAAAGAATGGAAAAGCTTAGATATACAATGAAGGATAGAGACATAACAGATAAAACATTTTGCCTGGACATGCGTACTTATTTTTTCAGGCTAAAATAAAATGAGACTCAAGAGACAGTCGGTTCACTATCATTTAATTTCAATATGTGTATAAACGTTCCCATTGAATGAGGTATGCTCAACTTTCTTAGCTCACTCCTCATTTTGTTTTATTTGCTGTGTAAACATACAGTCAGTATCTTCTACAAAAAACATTGCCTTTTTTTCCAGCGTAGCTCGATCGAGTTACAAAGTCGAATTTATTTTGTATTTACAAACATTTCTCAGAGAAAATTTTTTATTCAGAAAAATAATAGTACTTCGACTCTTGCATATCATTTACAATTTCTACCCCTTCTCGATACGCAAAGAATTTGATTATTGCATTGTGGGTTGGAGATATCATATAGATTTGGGAAATATTATAATAAAAAAAAAAGTTCTCCACAGGTACAAAATTTTGGCAAGCCCTGTATATTGTGTACAATTTGAAATGAATTCATTTCATTACAACTCACCGTAATTCCATCTTGAACATCTAGAGAAGTTAGTTTGTACTCGATGATAGTATATGGTACGATTTACTTGCAGAACTGATAATGAAAATAGCTCAGTTTTTCTAGAATTTCTATATTCCTAATGGGGTTTCTTGATGAAAATAATAGCGAATTCACTGGCTCCGACACGTATTTTCTATGTGATCTGGTAAATAATTCGACTCACTCACACGTATACCTACTTTCGATAAATTTCGATCGGTTGTTTCAAAAAATCTGGTGATAATAAGAACGACACTGTCACGAACTTCATGCACTACGGCTCACCACACACGATCATTACTAATGACTCAGTTGAAAATCTCGTTACACTGTGAAAACATACCACACAGAGTGAGATAAAAATTCTCATATAGATTCGCATAATTTTCTGCACTGCTATTACCCACATGTTTGCGATGTTACGAGTTATAACATAACTATCCATATGACGGAGTTGTTTGTGCAAGCAATTAATTTCGTTGTTATCTCAACTGGAATTTTTCTTTATTTATTTAGGAGGGAATTAGTTATTACATTTTATGGTTTTATTTTCATTGGTTGAGTTCGGAGGCCTTTTGTAAGGGGAGCTTGCTTATATTGAGTTGAACCATTGATAAAAATCAGTATTAAGAAATATTGGACATGTTCATTAACTTCATCACGCGTTGTCTACTCATATAAAAATCCAATCAGATCGTTATCATACGCACTTCGTGGATAGCAGAAGATATATCCCTTTTCAAATAATGAATTCAGTACTACAAATTGCCTCAAAAGTGCATTCTTTTGTGCACATTTCTTACGGTAACGCCTACTGGATATCATTGAATGCCATTCTAATTTTCGCATAAGCTGCTAATGGGATGATCACAGAAAGAGATAATAAAAAATATTATCATTACATTATAATCTTCGTGCATGTGCTGCACTCGCATAATCACCAGGTTACACCCTGTTTTCCTCGTTTTTCCTGGTTATTTATTCGCTGAATATTTCCAACGTACAAAAAATAATGAAAAGTAGACACTGACATGCAAGAGGTACGGGAACAATCACGGAATTTAGAGGAATTCGTAATGAAACAAGTAAAAACTCACCCAGCCGTCTGTTGATCTATTATCTGGCATTTTCTTTATCTATGAACCGATATTTCTGACAAGAAATTGACATTTTCATGTTAACCGTGCTGTAGCGAGAACATCGCCGACGAATCGATTTCTTTGGCGCATGCGCCGGGTCGCGCCGCTCGTTGCCGCCTTATTCAAACGGGGGCGGTTGAATTAGGCTGTTCTAAACTAAAATAGGAGGTTATTTTCGGAAGTAATTCCACAAGTGAATCGTAATTGCCCATAACTAGGCATGAAAGCGTGTTTACGTGCAAATGCATGAGTTTATTTTCATATATCCACGAGATACCCCAATTGCATAGGAGGGTTTTTTCGCAAAAATATGAAAATTAACGAATGCAGTTTGTGAAGCCAAGAGGTACAACTGAATAATTATTATGAGTGATTGCAGATGTGCTTCAATAGTACTGAAAATCATGCATGAGTAGAGTACAGTAGAATTACTGACCTGTATTCCCAAGATCGAATCATTATGTCAGTAGCAAGTCATAAAATATCGATTAATATAAAAAAAATAGTCATAAAACATTATCGAGTAATAATACATGAATTAGTGGTGAGTATCTTTCAGAAATCTTCAGCTTCAAATTCATAGAAACATTCGACCTAGTTGATGGGCATACTTGGAGACTGGCGTTAAATCAAATCATGTTTCGAACAATTCGTTCATGCCACTCTCAAATATACCTACACAGTAGGTTTTGGCTGGCATCTGTCAGAAAATAACTCAATGCCCTTCGTGACATCAGCTAGGGGAGTAGTTGTTTTCTGACAGGTGCCAGCGAAAAGCTTCTGTGTAGTTAGATTTGAGACTGGCCTGAACGAATTGTTCGAAAGATGATATGTAAATTCATTCCTCAGAAACTCTTCTCCAGAATAGAAGCCCCTTCTCAATAGGAGACCTCACCTTAAGTTTTAAACTGAAGTCGTTATGTTGACGCATTTCACGGGAAAGCTTATAATGAATAGATAGAATCTTTTTTTAAGGGTAGTACATGGGCGTACTAATTAAATTTCCCGACCTCGTTGGATATGAATGTGATTCCGGTTGTGAGTGATAAAAGTAAACGTTTATAAATATAATTGATAGTTACAAGCATATGAAATGTAGGGCATGATTAGTAGTTTTTCATAAGAGTGACGAGATTACAGCTAAATTATTCAGTCATTGTTCATTGAAAATATTGCGCTAGATAATTAACGCGTTGAGTTATCAATGTAATTGCATGAGTTAAGTTTTTAGTATCATTACTTCTCTTCTGGTTTGAAGGGCGTCGTTCTTTGGAATTTCTTCCGGACGTTTCGCTAGCGCGAGTGGCTAGCTTTTTCAGAGGCTCACTCGTCTCGACTGACAGTCATCGGAATAATAGTCAAGATGAGTACGCCTCTGAAAAAGCTAGCCACTCGCGCTAGCGAAACGTCAGGAGGAAATTCCAAAGAACGACGGCCTTCGAACCCGAAGAAAAGTAGTAGCTTAAACCATTTTTTCAGTTGAGTTTGTCGTCAATATGAGTACCAAGCAAGGTAAAAGTTTTTTCTTCAGTGAGACTAGCATCTGATGATACAACCAGACTGGTCTTTATCTGCGTTTAGCAGAAAAAAACCATATCCCAAGCAATTTAAAAGTGTGTTTAGAAGCCGCTTTCAAACACCCCACGTTAGTCTCACAATCGACAACCGTTATCAATCGTTCCACCCTTGGCAATATCTACACAGATGACTCGACGAGTTCAGAATTCCCACCCCTTTGTTGTGAATTTAAAGACCTGTCGAACCTCTCTTGCCGAGGGATTTTTTTTCAATAGAAAAGCTGAGCTCTGGAACTCTTTGCCGAGAGAAGTTTCTTCCTGAGGCTAACAAACTTCAAAAATTCATAATGAATGATAATTTGTATCTCCTGTCTCTTGATACACGCGGTGTTCTTTGAATATTACAGGACTTCCCTTTCGTGTGGTTCTGCATATAAAAAAAACGCTATGTCATCTGGACAGATTAGGCATTTTCTAGGAAGTAGAAGATAATACAAGTTTTTATAAGGGATGAATAAAATGGATCCAAGAACGGAGCCTTTTGGTACACCTTAAGCTATTAGCCTTCATGTTGATAAAATGACTTCTATCGAGAAGCATCGTGAACATCCGCTTGAAAATGACTTCAGAAAATTCAAAGGACTATATGCGAAACTGAATTCAGAAGAGCTCTGGCTATTTCAAGAAATAAAGATGATCCAAGAAATTTCAAATTGGTGACAATTAATAATGAGATCTTTGTAATATTGCTCTTGAATATTCTGAATTCATAAAAAATAGATATGCTTGAAAGTGGTTGACAATGTTCCTTGCTGCATGGTAATGGTTGAGTTTACTCGGGTGATGACTGTCAGTCATCACCCGAAGACGATTGCGGATACCAGCAATCGAAACGTCGTGAGTAAACTCAACTTGAAACTTGGTTTCAACATTTTTTCATAATATTGCATTCAATTTCTTTATTAACATTTTTCGACTAGTATTTCATATTCGATACCTCAATTTTTCTTGCCACAATATTATTTCATTCATTTTGTTATTAAAAATTTTTTTGACTTATATTTCATATTCAAGATCTCGATTTTTTGTAACAACAGTGTTTTCTTTGATCAATCAATCCCTAATTTCATCATTGACCGAAAATTCGATTTTGATTTGATTTTTTCTCACTTGTTTTGTATTTTAATCTTTCCGTTCCTAGCAACAGGTTTCAATAGAGTTATAAATATAGACAATGGAAGTCCGAACCATTACCATGAAAAAAATAGA
The DNA here is from genome assembly GCA_032362365.1 of Zygogramma bicolorata. Taxonomy (NCBI): domain Eukaryota; kingdom Metazoa; phylum Arthropoda; class Insecta; order Coleoptera; family Chrysomelidae; genus Zygogramma; species Zygogramma bicolorata. The sequence continues at coordinate 1,525,771 of JAVJAQ010001619.1, forward strand.
TTATTATATAGGATTCAAGCTGGCGATGAATTGAGAAATAACGCAAGGTTTTGGAAATTATTAGAAATGACATGTCAAATTCATTTATTGAACTTTACAGGGCTTCCCTTTCGTGTGAATCTGCATATAAAAAAATAACCTATAACCCATAATTCGATATCAGACGCGTAGGAAATGAGATGTTACCAGATTCATGTAGTGCGCCTCAGTTGGTGGAGATACATTGGATGATTGGTACTCTGCAAACCTCAACGTAGAAAAAATGAATTTCTTATGGCTCCATAACCATTAAAGTTGGGGTGAAGAAATTGTGGTTAAACTCGATAATTTAACTCATGTCTCTAATAACTGTGATGCGATCACAGTTCTGGGCTCCTAAATGGGAGAGTCGTTGCAAATCGGTGATATCTAAAATAATTGAATAATATCGTCCAATCCAGAGCGCTGAGGAGTATGTTGAGAATAAAACAACTACTTCCATTATATTATTCCCAAGTCTTTACTTGATTGCGTTATGGTATGTTTTTGGTGTCTTTCTGTATCATCGAAAGATGTATTTATTGCAAAAAACTGCGTTATCTTGACAACATATCGAGTCGAACTAGCTGCGAGCAATTCTTTTATATGTATGGAATTGTGACTCTTCAATTGTTTATCAGGAGAAGAAGCTTCTCTCTTCACTGCAGAATAGATTTCTTCATTATCATTTTGTTTTCCATTTTGAGAAAGATCAGATCCATCAGATATAACACGATGCAGAATACAATAGAGCGAGAAAGGATATGCACATTGAAGTGATATTGTGAAGGACAGAATGATAATTCTATACCCGAATTACTCTATCCAATAAGAGCGTACTAAAATATTTTATTGCTTTTGCTCCAGCGAGTCGGATGAAGACAGCTTACCAACTTGACGCATGTCACTTGGAATTCTTCAGCGTATTTTTCCATTTTTGGTATATATTGTCAGATTTCTCAGTGTACATGAAGGTGTCAGAGTTCGATCATGGTCAAATATTTTTGGGACAATTGTGATAAGTTACCATGTCGCTTCTGTATATTAGGTATTCTGTGGTTATACTTGAAGTATTCTATCTTGCTCATTCTGCAGTCCTCTCTCCTTTAGGGCCAGTCGATTACTTGTCTATGCAGTTGACATAAAATTGAGAGAATAAAGAACTATTCTGAAGTTGTCAATTTCAAACCCGTTCATTTCATAATTTCACGTCTCTTCAACGCGATCGGTTGGGTCCAATCTTATATTTAAAGAATTGACTTGAGTGCCTCAATCCAATCCGGAAACTCTATATATCGATAAGGTGGATCATTTTGAGTGGATCCAAAGTTGTGTGATGAGTCAACATGGCTATATTTATATTGTCAATCTCTATGCGCTTCAAATTCGATAGCGTGAAGCCGAATTAAACCACCCTTCAGTTTATGTCGCGATATATAAGTGGATCTTGAAATCATATGCTTCAATCCGATTGAAAAACCTAACTACATAGAAATATTTTAAATATCGTATGGTTAATTTTCATGTGTTCTGCGGGTTAAATTGAATGTTGAATGAAACTAGATGGTTTATTGGACCATACCATCATTCCATTATTATTATCTTGTTCTCCACTTCGAGGAATAATATTCATCACATGCGACAATTGAGACGATAGACATTTCTATCTGACATTTGCCAATTTCAAACCAATTATTCTCGTGATTTTACTTCTCTCCGAGAAGATCACTTGGGTCCAATCTCTTATTTCATGGAATTGATTTGAGTGGTTCAATCCAATCCGAAAACTGTATAATATATAGATTAGGTGGATCGGATACAATCAAGTCAAACTCACGGATCCAAAGTTGTGAGATAAATGTATTCAAGTGTCTTCCGGATCTTCTAGGTCCATGGCACCTTGAGTCTTCAGTGAGTTGCCAAATGAATTGAAAATGAATGTTTTCAAGAAATTTGTTGATTAAAAATATTGTTTTTATATTAAAATTGTTCTCCCCATTTCTCGGCTATTAATCAACGTCGGAGGGTTTTTATGCATCTTGGTTGAAGCAATGTTTGAACTAATATTCATTTCGTTTGATGGACGTAGAGGATCAGAATTCACGAGGTGTCTAATACATCCACCTAAGAAATTTCACTTCGTACTTACTGTCCAACTTAGGTAATTAATGGATCACACAGAAGCGGCGTGGAAAGTTGAATCATTCATCAACTTGGGGGATGTTTCGGTGACAAGTTTCTGCTTTTGTGGTGGGCTAGAATCACAGGCGGTAAAGTTGGATTAACGGGTTGTATTCTCCAATGGAACCACTATCGCTTTGTCTTATGTCATAGAAGCTCCGAAGAACAGGGGAGAATGATATTGCGATATATATTTCTGTAGATTCCATCTTGCTGCTTGATCCTGGGACTCCACTGTGAATTATTATAACGGTCTGAATTAGGATGTTGGACCCGTCCCACATATTCAGACCAGGTTCCTATTCTTTGAATTGTCTTAAACTTTGCTAACCCTTGGGAGGAATGTTAAATCTCAGGTGCTGTTACCTCAAATTCAAAACGCTGTTGTATGACGTCGCGTTGGTCGTTCCAGTCACTGCCACGCATGCCGTATTGGTAGCTTGGTAACCTTTTGGGAACGAAGACTATTTTTGAATGTCTATGACAGCTTTCAGGCTCAGGCAATTTTTTGAAACCTCTTTTCAACCAAATTCTTGCAATTTCAGATGCAATTTGAGTATTTTCCTGCTTGAATCTATAGGGTGTTGAAAAGAAATAGAAATGCACCATTTCTGTAATATGATTAACCAAAAAAATTGATATATTTCACATCTCTGATAGCGGGACATTGAGAATGATCTGCTGTGAGGACCCAATGACTGTTCAGTAACGGTTGAAATTCTTCAAATCCGCCGAAAATCTCTCATTGTCAACTTATGTGGTTCGAGTCGCTGAACACGAATCCGATGTCAAAACGCGGCAGTCTCCCTTCGTTTCGAGGTTATGGTCCGTCAAAGTTCAGAAGAAGGGCATATTCCGCGTTTTTTTCCGCATCTGCAAAACGATCTGGAACCCACGTGTTCATTTGTTAGGTACCCGATTCACATCAGTCCACCTTCCTCATAACTTTTTACTGTTTGTCAATAGACCGCGGGCATGTGACGTCACACGCATCAGCCTGCTGGACAAACAAATCATATTTCCATAAATAACAATGGTGATTTAATGAGATTATAATTTCAAGTCTGAGATTCAAAATTCATGAATATACCGTTGCCTATTTCAACTCATCACTACTTAAATCTGCTCTTCTAGTTGCTTGGATCCACAATCCACGTCTCTTAACAGCAAGAGGATTAATATTCTTTTTATTGTCAAAAATAGAAAGAAATCGATGGATTGAAACTTCACAATCACTCAAAATTGAGTTATTACCGAGAAAATATTTTGAAATATGACACAAATGCACAAAAAACCTCTTTGGATCGGTTTGTTTGTCTAGTAGGCTGGATATACAACTGTCAGATTTACTGTCGTCTGGCAGATATGCCCGCGGTCTATATGTCAATATATGTTGAGGTTGGGTTTGGTCGCATCGTGTAATAACCTCAAAATCGTATCGGGAATTATTTCTCGAGTTTCATATTGACAAACAGTAAAACGTTATGATGAAGGTGGAGTGGTGTGTACCAGGCACCTAACGAATATAAACGTGTGTTTTTGATAATTTTTTTGGGAGCAGAAAATGAGGCGACATATGCCCTTCTTCTGAATTTTGAAGGGCCATAACATCGGAATAAAGGGGGACCGCCACGTTTTGACTTCGAGTTCGTGTTCAGCAACTCAAACTACAAAGTTGGCACTATCTTTTTTCGAAACTTGGTGGCGACGGACTTTTTTTTTATTTGCAGATTCACACGAAAGGGAAGCCCTGTGATGTTCAAATAACACCGCCTGAATCAAGTAACAGAAGATAAGAATTAACATTCACTTTGAATTTTTGAAATTTAAAAGCCTCAGGAAAAATCTCTCTTGGCAAGGAGTTCCAAAGCTCAGCTATTCTAAGCTAAGAGGTTCGACAGGTCTATTAGTTCTTAACAAAGGGGTGGGAATTCTGTACTTGTCGAGTCATTCGTGAACCGTGAACATTTCTATAGAAGAGAGACAAGTCTTCGACCCTTCTACGATGCTCCAATGAAGTGAGCGAGTCTGTGAGCGAAGAAGCACCAACAGGACGGATGGCCTTTCTCTGAATAGAATCGAGATGCTTCAATGTTTTGGTGCCGAACTCCATACATGAGAACTATATTTCAAGACAGTTCGTACCTGAGACTTGTAGATCATTAAATAATTGAATTGATGTACAATCTTGTTCCGTTCTTCAGTTCAATTGAATTCACATGATATTGGATTTCAAATTGAGATCGCAGCGCCACTCAGAAAACAGTTCCAACTGATTCGCACCATTTTGCCGACTCTTACTAATCGAGGACTCTTACATTATTCGAAATTTGAATTTTGTTACAGCCCTTGAGGTGCCTTGTATTCCACATTCGAGCAGTTTTACAAGAGGTGTTTAGTTCTAACAACCTTTATGAAATCCCTTCAGAGTTTTTTTTAGTCTGCGAAGGCACCCTACCAATGGGGCTGTCAGGGTTTTTTTTCAATATCACCATAAAACTTATTGGTTCCAGTGAAAACACTCCTCAAAACACATAGAGAAGCACTATGAAACCCATTTATCAAAGTTTTGAAAACGTCCAAATCCTGGCAAAATCCATCAAGTATCAATATCAGCTGTTCCAAAGGAAGTGGGGTTAGCCTTATTGTTATCAGAAGGATAGATACAGCCGAAGTTTATTGAATGGATTTCTAAATGAAATAGATCTCCTCTTTGCAGCCTTCAGAGATATAATTGAAGATATACTCCTCTTCTCGATAGCTTTATAGAGAATATTTATCGAAAAATCAGCATATACGTTTTTTTACTGTTCACGTCAACTTTCCAAACATATTTTTTAAATTTATTTCGACTGAAACCAGGTTTTGCACACATGAAGTGCACGCCTTGCACGTCTGTAGCTACTATCGTGCAAGTTTCAGCTCTCAATATTAAAAAAAAGGCAGAGTTATGAATCAAACAAAAAAAAAACACAATTTTTCGGTTTTCCCCGCTTTTCTCTTGTTCTAATATTCCGATCGGATCGTTTGGCCCCTCATTCTCTTCGGAATCCAATTTTCTACAGTTCATTCCTCTGGACCGTCAACAATGTCAACAAGTTTACATTTTTTGCTGATGACACCACTATCTTATGGCACGGGAATGATATGAATCGCTTGAAAGAAATAATTACTCTGGACCTCACTAAAATAAAGCAGTGGTGTGACTCCAATTCGCTGTGTTTCAACTTGAACAAAACAAATGTCATCTCCTTCAAGTTCAACTTTGATAATCTTCTCTTGGAAAACCACATAATTATTGATAAACCAAACACTAAGTTTTTAGGTATGCTAATAGACAATAAACTGAAATTTAATGAACACGTTTATAGCTTATATAAAAAGATATCCACTAGCTGCTTTGCAATCAGAGTTGTCTCAAAGGAACTAAACACAGCCTCAGCTAGGTTGGTATACTTTTCATTAATTGAATCTCACCTCAACTATGGAATTGCATTTTGGGGCTTATGTAGTGATTATTTGTTCAACTCCGTATTTATATTACAAAAAAGAGCAATTCGATATCTGTGTAAAGCTCAGTTTCGTGACCACTGCAAACCTCTATTCATTAATCAAAAAATTTTAACTCTATTTTGTCTTTACTTACTGGACACTGTATGCCTGATACATAAGAAATACGCTATAACTTCAGACCTGACTGAAATTAGAAAATATGAGACAAGAAAGAAAAAATGTATTCCTTTACCTATACCAAAATCTAGCCTAACTAGAAACTCAATCATATACGAAGGCAAAAAAATATATAATCATCTACCAGTAGCCTACAGAAATACACCATCGCTAAAAAATTTCAAAAAAAAGTGAAAGAAGCACTTTTACAGAAGGCTTACTATAATCTGCGGGAGTATTACAATGACGTACTCTAGTCATTTAATTGTCCCAAGTGATGTTGAATGGTGGTATCCTGACTTTGATTTTAATCTTGGTGTTTGTATGTTGTTGTTTTTTTTATATATTGTTTCAATTTTTTATGAATACTGACAATGCGATTTCGTGTATTTGAATTTTATGTAATTTGTTTCTTAAGATGTTGTATTCTATTTGTCTACATAACTTCGTATTATGTACCTATTTACTCATTTTGTTCAAGTTCGTGTATTTTATTATCTTTTAGTCGTGCTATTATGCATAATATTATCAAGTTTTGTTACCTAAACTCAAAACTAAAAGTTTTACGCTTGTGACCGTATATTTATATCTACATATTTGCTATTAATGCTTTGTCAATAAGATTATATCTTCGACAATGAAGTATATTTTTGATTGATTGATTGATTGAATGCTTCAAAAGTTACCATTTTACAATAAAAAAACTAAAAATAACGCGATTTTCTGTTGTTTATTGTTTATAACAAATTGAAAAATGGCATTTCCAAGCAGAAGACATGGTGGAAATGAACTACGGACTGTCCAGGATGGCACAGGCGGCTTTCAGGTAGTATTTTTGTCAAGGACAATATCTCTATTGCTTGGAAAAAAAGTCATTCAGATTCGATGTGTCAGAAACCTACGAGGGGTCGAAGGGCGTAGGTGTAGGATTCAACCTCGAAACCAACGGACACGTTCAATTTGAGGAAGTCTTTAGCCACTTCGTCCGACAAACTTATTGACGCGATAGAACAACTACAAGAACACAACAACGAATTGCGATAGAGCCGGAAAGCCTTATTGAAGGTATGTAATATGTTGAACGAGAGAGTGACGAATCTCAAGGAAAAATGTGAAAAACTCAGTCAAGAAAATAGGTTACTCGCGAAGCATGTCGATCCTTCGAGCTTACCTGATAGTCAGTTTGACAGGTTGAGCCTATCGGTTAGTTTTCTTCAAAGGAATTTGATGAATAGGGATTGTTTGAACGACTAAAGTTCCTATGCTTCGTATGTCGATTTTGAAAAATGTGTGATTTTTATAATAAATTTATTAGATATATTCGTTGTGTATTTGTTTAATTCCTGTCCAAGTTCAGCCGGAACTCGCGCATGATTTATTTTAACATTCGATGAAATACTGTAATTCCAAAGAGAAAAAAAAGTTATTCCCTCAAATCTTGATACTAGTGTTTTCATTTTTCATTTCATATTTTTCATCATTTTTCATATTTTTCATTTTTTTTTTTTGGTTGAGTGGAAGAGCAAAATCTCGTTCCTAGAACAAGCATTTTGAACTCTGCCATTGAATAGGTGCTACTCTTGGATGTGTTCATTATCGCTATGTAACTGCTACCTATTCAATAAAAGCAATATTATTATTATTATTATTATTATTTGATCCCAGTGCCAAGTGATAGAAGATGAGTGATCAAAAGAAAACTACAGCCAAGGCAGTGGATGGAATGTCCACAAGAAAGAGTTTCCTCGCCCCTTCCATGGTCCCCCTCCTTCTTGGCCCTGTGAAGTTTGGTTGAATAAAATGTACCACCTCTAAATTAGCAGTATTTAATCGTTGGTTCCAAAATCCAGACAGGAACTTGAACAAGAATCAAGTGCAACTTTAGAAATTTTATTCCTTATAACCCGTTTAGGAAAAATGGATGATAACATTGATATCAAAGTGTGCAATACCTCCCACAGTACACTCTAATCAATATTTTTGAAGGCTAATTGAAATTATTGTGGAAAATCATTCCTATTAAATTGATGACTTTTTGAATCCATACGTCTTGGCAACCGTAGAACGGAGATGCATGTTACAAAAATTGTCAGAGGGGGCACATTACAAAAAATGTTAGTGAGGGGCACATTTTTTGAAATCAAAGTATTGATTGTGTATTATTAAGTGTACACACTTGTCAGGTGTATGAAGAGCGTGTTGTGGTTTGTGGAGAATTGACAGGAGTTGTTAAATTACCTTTCAACGTTCTTGTTGAGTTTTCAGAAAATTGTGAGGTTTCATTCAATAATGACAAAATCAAAGAAAACTTTTCATTCAATAATACAAACTGAAAACCCTCGGACAAAACCGCAAAATGACTTGAGGGGTTGTTACAGGGATGCAACGCAATTTCCTTTCCCGCCGAGCGGGTTAATTGAATGGAAAAAAGGACGACGCCTGACCCGACGAAGGAAATCTACTTTTCAGGTGGGATTGATAAAAAGCGGGTATCCTTCCGACGTTACCCGATAAAAAGGCGAAATTACCGGCGTTACCAGTGTATCTAGTAATTCGAAATGATCCTGCGGCATGAAAATTCCTGATTTCGTTGGACATGCGCGAATGCGCGAGTTATCCTGAAATACAAATCGACTGTCCTTCGTCGCTTCAGTGCAATCCTGCGAGTCGAATTCGCCACACCGAAGATGCTCTGATAGAACGATGCTCATGTGTTTCTCACTGCTGCTCTTCTTCTTTCAGTAGGCCTGTCTTCTCGTGCGTTAATTTTTTCCCAAATGTAAACCCTTTTACGGCGTCGTTTTTTTTTTTGTTTTTTTTGCGAGCGCGATCTTCGGTTTTTTTCGAACTGGACTTACGAACTTGAACGCGGGTGTTTTTCAAATTTTCAAACACGAAGTTCTACGAAGTATTCGAAGTTAAGAAGTTTTCTTCGTCCGAAAATGTTGGAAAAAAGTTTATCGTTGTTCAAACTGGGTAAGAATTTTGAAAAGTTTTCTTCTGTGGAGTTGTGTTTCTCATGTTCGCGCATTTTTTTAGATTTGAAATTAGCAAATTCATTCATTTTCAAATATTTTATTCTCTTCTCTAACGAATGGTGAAATTGAATTTCTTTGCACATGTGGATTTTCAATAGTTTATCTGATATTGCGCATTTTTCGCATGCGGTATAGAGATGTTATTATCGGAAAGCAGTTGTTGAATTGTTAGTCACAATCTATAAGATTACTTGAAATTTGTCCAAGATGAGATTACAGAGGTTCCTCAAAGAGAATTGAGATAATTTTTTTCATTAGAGTTTTGATGGAATTCGATAGAAATTTTAGATATTCCATAAGTTATTTGTCCATTTTTTACGAATTTGATAAAAAAAGAAAAACTGTTACGTGTTTATGAGTGCTGATAGTTTTTACAAAATGCAATTTGAGATATATAAACATCGTACCTTCATGCAAAAAATCTTCTTTTCAATATTTTTTGAATACATTGAAAAAGCGGTTGGGCAAGTAACTTGGCAGACTCGATTTTGGAATTGGAATAGAAAAATACTTACTCATTAAATAAATAAATAAATAAAAATATATTTCAATTGCCCAACAGATAACTCCATTCATAGGACAATACAAAAATAAAGATGAGCTACAGTTGTATACATTGAATGAGAGATGAAAATAAAGAAGAAAAAAATGTTATGTATCCAAACATTATTATAATGAATATTCGACAGGTTATTAGACAATTTGTCACTGTGAATGTCCGAATCAGCGCAATACTTATTGAAGTTAGTACACATCACCATTATAGGTGAGTTATCACCTAGGTTGGTTCTCCGGTAAGGTAAATAAAAAGTAACATGTCTCCGTGTTATTGCTTGCGGTACATTAAAATTCAGTTTGCTTAAAATTCCAGAAACATCCAATAAACCATGTACTACCTTGTATAAAAATGTAATGCTCTGAGCAATTCTTCTTTGGACCAAAGAGGGTATACCAAATGTTTCTAAAAGAAGCGCCTGGTCAGTACCTCTGAGCGGATATCTGCCATTAAGTTTGAGAGATAAGAATTTCAAAAATCTTCGTTGTACATTTTCCAAAGCAGTAATGTGCACATTATACCTTGGATTCCACACCAGGGTACAATATTCCAATTTGAACAAACTAAAGAAAAATAAAGGGTTTTGATGGTTGAGATATTTGTGAAGGATTTACAATTACGAATGAAAAAACCTAAATTCTTCAAACCTGATGACACTGTGCTATGTACATGAGTTATAAACGTCAGTATGTTATCAAATAAGATTCCTAAATCCTTAACTTTTACACGAACTGAATAAGGTATATTATCGAACGTATAAGAGAATTGCACTAGGGACATATTACGACTGAATGAACACACTTTGCATTTCGCTACATTCATGTAAAGTTTATTATAGGAACACCAACTTTTAACAATTTCCAGTTGGGACTGCAGAAACTCACAATCTTGCAATAACGTGATGCTAGTGTAGATTTTAAGATCATCTGCGAATAATAGATGACCACATTCCAAATCATTAGTTGAGTCGTTAATGAACAAAGTAAACAAAAATGGTCCCAAGTTCGACCCCTGCGGAACTCCAGACGTTGTGATAAATGGAATCGATGAAAAACCATTGTACGAAACATAATTGATTCTATGCTCAAGATATGATGAAAGAAGAGTCGTAAGTGTGTGACTAAATCCGAAACTGGCTAACTTATCTAATAACATTGTATGATCGATGCGATCAAAGGCCTTCGAGAAGTCCGTATAAATTACATCCACTTGACCCTTAGTATCAACGTTATCCGATAAAATCTGTTTGATAGTGACTAAATCAGTTGCAGTGGACCTCATACTCATGAAACCATGTTGATGTGGTGATATCAAGGGTCTGACCTGGGGCATTATTTTTTGATAAACAGACATTTCGAAGGCCTTAGCAAAGTTACTGATTATTGGAATTGGCCTGTAATTTTCAATATCATCCTTATCTCCGGATTTGAGTATGGGGCACACTTTTGCTCGTTTCCATGAATCCGGAAAAATTGATTCTTTCAGCATAGTGTTAAAAATATTAGCCAGCGGTTCTGAGAATAATCTAAAACAATCCCTCAGTAAGAAACTTGGTATCAGATCAGGTTACACCCTAGGTGGTTCCACTTATGTGTCGCTTGCCGTAAAGGCACGATTCATTTCAAATTCTCTGGATATCTATCACAGTTTGTCTTCGATACGAGGACCATGCCACCCCACAGCTGATGAAGGCCAAAGCCAGAAATAGCTAGCTATCTTGTGGTGAGCATTTCCAATTGAATGCAAATTGTGATAGACCAGAGAATTTGATAATCTATTTATATATATATATATATATATATATATATATATATATATATATATATATATATATATATATATATATATAACAACTTTTTAGGCATTCATCTCAATGAATTCAGCAACCATATTTCTTCGAGTAGATTCAGGAGGGAAAACATTTTGAAACTGCTCTGCTGAATATAACGTCATTTTGATAATGCATTAATGCATTGGAAAAGGCCTCTTTATTATATCGTTTTTATGGTAATATTCAATTCGAGAAATTTCGTGATAGGACTACAAGAGGGAATGAAGACTATTACTATAAATTGCTCGCCATTATTTCCTAAGGTAAGGCATTCTACTGCAGAAACCATAAATATAGTAGACTTTCATTATGTATTAGTCGTAAATGAAGACTATTAATCCCACGACATTATTATTATTTCCTGAGAAAATAATATATAGCATTATATTACACAAACCATAAGTATAATACTTACATTATGTATGAGTCTCAAATAAAAGAAAAACATTTGGAGAATATTAATTTTGGATAATGCTGGATATCTATCAAGTAGTCAGTAAAATCCAGTTCTCTCCTCAAATCATTCAAGAGCAAGGAATGAATTGATATAATTTGTGTTATACTACTTCCGAAGTATACCCAGTAATTATATAATTATGATCACAGCATCATGAAACTGCAATACATGTGCTCTAAGATTCCGTAGCATTGGCAAACATACGACAAAGAGGCCAATAGCAGAACTGTGGACTATCATCAAAGATATACATCAAAGCATCACATTTGTTTTGAGAAGATTGCATAAAATTAGGCCTTGGAGAATCAGGACACCATTTCCTCCAAAACCTCCGCTGTACGATGAAAGAATAAGCACTGGGGAACGAAGTTAGACAAGTATGAGAATCGATGAGTGAAAATCGGGAAGACTAGTCGTCTGGTTGTTTGTTGAAAATAAAAGGATTGATGGTATCTCAGATGAACAATGACCGTAAACGTACCTATAGAACTGTGAACGATTTCATGCAGAGTGTCTTCGATGACAAAAATTTTTTGTTTCTGAATTGATAATTGGACATCAACGAGCGCAATTGTTTTTCTGTCCATAACCAAGTGGAAAATGAATAAAACTACTGCTTTGGATGATTGAGCGACAGAAAGAAGTTGACCAGCTGCATATTGGCGTTTGCAGGATTGATGTTATAGGGGCAACTAGATTAACCGTTATATATAAAACAACCTTCAAGAATGTTCTCTTTTCACTCTCACACAAGTTTATTATCGGTCCTTTGTCAGTTTTTCATTCGCTATATTTTCACGTGAGTGTTGAGATAGATGATATTAGCTCGAGAATAAAACCATTTCAAAACTCTGCTGAAACAACAAAAATCGTGAATCTCACAATAAAAACTTTTTATTTGTAGCCCAGAGCTTCCTTATTGGCTATAAATGGCAGTTTCAATAAATTGGCCGACAGTAGGGTTTAGTCCCTTTATCCTCTTAACGTGTCTATATACTTCACCCAATCCAAGGGTCGTTTTCCCGATTGCCGGGGGTTTTATATCGTTCACTTCCCGAGTAGAGAATGAATCTGGCTTCGGCAATCTTATTCCTCCTTGGTTATGTTTGTTGAGTAATAGCTTGTGTAGTGTGCAACAAAGCAAAGCTGGTTTTCTCTTGGGACAGGAATATTTCATAGAACTTTCCTATTCAATCCGAAAATTCGTCCAGTTGAAGTGGTTGTGTATAAAATTTGTAATTCCATCGAATCGACTGTTGGATGAAAAATTTCATTATTGAGATGGAATTTCAGGAAATGTACTTTGAATATTACCGGTATTCGTTTCGTAGATTGTGATATACTTTGAAAAATGTCAAGTCTCTAACAATTCTTCTCATGAAATCAACATATTATATTTCTTGATGATTAAATAACATAACTATGCCATTTGAAAAATATTCTGGTGTATTTGATGATTCGTCAGTGGAATAACGTTTTACATTGAAACGCATATAGCGCCATCTGGCAGAGCGATTTAACGTCTGATCTCAGAAATTGACCATGGTTTATTCCAAATCTTTTTAAACGATGAGATTGAAAAGTTGACACTTTCTGTGGAGATCAAGTACCCTAGCACCAAACTAATAACATTTGCACTCGACGTGCGTGTCGCTAACAAGATTAGGTTCTGGATGATAGTCAGTATCAGTTTTCTTCTTCTGAAGATATCAAACTTGTTAGCGAATCACACGTCAACTGCAAATAATATCAGTTTGGTGTTTGTAGGGGTTATTCATCGCCACAGAAAGTTTCAAAAATTTTATTTTTACAAGTTGACGTTGGGGTTTCAGTCATCTCAAGTAGTTAGATTTCTGTATTCAATTGGGCCAGCAAACTAAATGGGTTGAAATGAAATGATAGAGATTGAATGAATCAAAATGATGAAAATGTATTGTAACTGATGCGAATTTTTCAAAAGAAATTCAAGTTTTGGAAAAAATTATATTGATTATTGAGTTGAACAGTCGTAGGTGTAACAGGAACCTTAATCACAAAATTGTTTTGTGATAGAAATTGCTCTATCATCAATTCTCAGAAATCAGAAAATAATGAAATGAATTAAAACGAAAATGTAATGAAAATTGAAAGATTATTAGAGAATTGACATAAAAATAACAGAAAGCACTGAATCAAAATATCCGCAAACGTCTTCTGGTTCAATTCCTTGGAATATAATATTCACGTTCAAATCGTGTGACGTACTAATCACTAACAAGAATATGCGACATTTTCCAAAATGAAAATGGAGTGGCCCTGAGCAAGAGAGACCGGGGTCAAAAAGAGTTAGGTATTGTTAATTTTTTTGTATGGTATCGTAGTTTTCGAATAATTCAGGAATTTTCAAGAAAAATATCAAATAAATTATTTTCTGTCCGTTTGGTTCTGGTATAGTGGATGAAATTGTGTCAGGGTTGAGTTTGTTTTATGACTACGATCGAAGTTTTTCACTTCTTTCAATAGGGGCGCAGCGTACTCGGTTTGCTTTTGAATGCCTCGTCTACTTAGCCCCTTGCTATCTCTGGTGAACACAATTGCTTTTTTCTTTCCTTTTTTTTAATGCAGGTTCACATGAAAGGAAAGCCCTGTAATATAATGAGAAAAAGAACTCCGCGCGAATCAAGGGACAGAAGACACGAATTAACATTCAGTTTGAATTTTTGAAATTTGTTAGCCTCAGAAAAACCCCTCCCGGCAAGGACTTCCAAAGTTCAGCTGCTCTACTGAAAATAGATCTCGGAGCAGTAGATGTTTGACAGGTCACCAAGCTCAAAACGAATAGGTGTGAATTCCTCAGTCGTTTGGTCATCAGTGTTGATTCTGCCAATAGTGGAACGATTGACGATAATTGAAAAGAACACCGACGTGAAACTATCGATAGAAGAGAGACAAATCTACGATTTTTCAATGAAGTGAGCGAGTCTGTGAGCGAAGAATCACCAACAAGACTGATTGCCTTTCTCTGGATAGAATTAAGGAGTTTCAATGGATGTTTTGGTGCTAAGCTCCATTCATGAGAAATAAATTCCAAGGCCATATCTGTGTCTCGTTGATCATTGGAATGAGCTGACGAAAACCGAAGTATTTCTTCACATGCAATAGAAATCCAAGCTTCTAGGAAAAACCTCCAACAATCGATTTCGTAGGTTTTCCTATGAGAGATAATTACTGATCGTGATTCCTAGCATCGAGATACTAGACTTCGAAGGAATAGTTACTCCTGACATGTGAATATTAGATAAAGACAGATCTGCTTTCTTTGAGGAGAGATATCTGGGTTTTCCCAGCATTAAATTCCACCAAGTTGATGTTAGCCCATTCTATTATTCTTGCCAAGTCATCGTTGATACTATTAACAATAGTAACAGTGTTTCGAAACATACTGCATTGCGCTGTTTGAGAGAGCTATTCGGGAACAGCGCTCGTTCTATACACGATATTATCAAGGTGTTGTTACCAAACCATGCAAACCACCACCACAATAGGGGTCAGCCCAGGATGTCATTAATCAAAGAGAGCCCTTTCAGTATTACCCGAACGTTCGCTGAATGTTTTATGGGGATTAGATCGGTTCTGTAAGCAGGAATGCGGACGTCGGATGATTTGCGACGCGTTCAAAGAAAACCGCAGGGAGACCGAGTGCGATAGCAGTTTTGTGAAGGTGCTTGTATCTAGTCTCACGTGTGTCGGAAATTGCAATCCTGGTCGTTGACTGGACGGAATTAATTGACACAATATTATTGATATGAGTTGGAGTAGATTTTGGCAGCATTCAATCGAGAAATTCGGAGAAACGATAGCTGTTGCACTCGATATTTCAAAAGCGTTTGATCGACTTTGGGATCGCGGTCTCTTTTTTTAACTACCGTATTATGGTTTGCCTTATCAGTTGTTTGCTTTTTTGAAGAGTTCTTTGTTTGATAGGTTTCTGTATGTGGTTGTTGATGGAGTATCATCTGATATTCTCCCAATAAATGCAGGTGTTACACAGTGTTCAGTTCTGACACATTGTTTCTGCTTCATATCAATGATTTGCTCGAGGAAACATCTTGTTCAATACATAGTTTTGCGAACGACAGAACTCTTCATACCAGTTTCTCTTCCAGAGTCCCCATACCAGCTCGAGAAACAAAAATTCAAAGAAACATTCACGTCAATAAAATTAACGACGCCCTGGTAAAAATAATAGAATGGAACATGAACTTGGTGGAATTCAATGCTACGAAAACCCAGGCATGTCTCTTCTCAATGGAAACCGATCTATCATAATCAAATATTCTGATGTCAGGACTATTCCTACAAAATCAAGTATCTGGATGCTAGGAATTACGATCAGTGAGAATCTCTCATGGGAAAACCATGTGGGATCGATCGCTAAAAGTGCTTCCCAGAAACTTGGATTTCTATTTTGTGCGAAGAAATACTTCACTTTTCGTCAGCTTCTATTGATCTACAAGGCTCAGGTACGACCTGTCATGGAATACAATTCTTATGTGTGGAGTTCGGCACTGAAAAATTCATTGAGGCTTCTTGATTCTATTCAGGGGAAGGAAATTCGTCTTGTTGCTCTGGGTTCTTTTTTCAATAGAACAGCTGAGCTCTGAAACTCCTTGCCAAAAGAGGTTTTTCCTGAGGCTTACAAACTTCAGAAATTCAAAGTAAATGTAAATTCGTATTTCTTGTCCCTTGATTCACGCGTTGTTTTTTGAACATCACAGGGCTTTCCTTTCGTGTGAATCTGCATATAAAAAAACCTCTATTATATGTTTGTATCATCTGTGAATGCTTTCTCGATGTAACCACCCCCTATGTAGAAGTTAGGATGACCTTTCTGGAATATACCTACCTGTCTTAAATTTTGTCGATTCACTCTGAAGTCAATTTTAATAGCCAGAAGCATTCCAGCCTTTGGAATCGGAGATCGGTTCACTTGAAATCACAAAGAAATATTCCAGCCCTTCCAAGAATCCTCTCTCATCCCCGAAAACGGCTTCCTGGTATTATACCACGTGAATGTATATTGACAATTGATCCTACAATCTCAATGGAAAGAAAGCTGGAAGGAAAATTCCCCCATCTCAGCTTCAGATTAATCAGAAGTTATCTAGAACGCAGTATTTTGTTCAAATGGAAATTTCACGCCGAAAGAGCTCTCTTTTTTATTTGCACATTCATTGGGGGTGAATTCTGGAAGCTGTATATTTGCTAGGGTTCCCCGAAACATCAGAGCCTTCTATTACTGTATCCATATTCCTCAAGCTTTTGGTTTTATCCCGTGAAGTTCTCCATCGTGTTGGAAAAGCACGTTTTATTTGCAGTATATCTCTCCAACCGGATTCATCATTTATTTATTTCAGTCCATGATCCGTGGATAACAAGTTATACCCACAAAATCGTAAAGTGGATTTTCAAATTGCACATGCTTTTTTTTCCGAACGTAAAGAATGCAAATCCTCAGAATATTACATTGGAATCCTCAACATCGAATTCAAAATATTTGAAATTATTACGCGTTTTCTTTAGTCTTCAAGAAAAGAAAAAAAAGAAAGAAAAGGAAAATATTGATACTCTTAAAGTCAATCAATTTGGCGTCAGAATGGTGTGATCTCTGTTGAAAGTTTCCACTGCCTAGGCTGAAAATATGATTGCTTTCAGTGCTGGTGGTAGCTGGAAGCTAATTTTCTAAAGAAGTTATTGTGGTAGCTCATAACAGAAAATTACGTTTTATAAATCGAACAACCTCCGAGAATTTCATACGAACAAGGATCCATTTTTCCTCATTTTAATTTCACACAATTCCCTCTGAACATCAGTTTCCTTTTGGTAATCGACTTTTCGGCTGCTTTTTCCTGTCTTTACTGAAACTGTATCACTTTGTTTTTTTTTGTACATACTGTGCGATTCATTTCCATTAATTGTATTAAACTCCTCTCCTGATTTAATGTTCGAGATAAGGGAGTATAAGTTTATTCATTCTCCCGGATAGTGAAATTTATATTTCACTGTAACGTATAAAATGTATCGAAGACACTGCCATTCGTAAGTTGTGATATGAATTTCTGCTTATATTTTTTATGTTACACCCCTCAAATGATTTATCATACCTTTTTCCTGAACGTCTTAATTGATGAAGTTCAATTTTAAAGAGAAAAATATACAATACAGGGTGTTCCTTAAACACATGCTAATATTTAAGGAGGTAATTCTTAGACCCATTTTAAGAAAGAAACTTCCTACGGACGTATGTCCTAAACGCCTTAACTTCTGAGATACAGGGTGGCAAAGTTTTCAAAAATAATCAGTTTTTTAATAATAACTGAGATAATTTTGTAGACATCTTTGGCATATTTAGTACATATGTTCCATGCCTCAAGGCGCATTTTCTGATGTACAATTTTCTTAATTTTCTCTGCCAGTGGCGTACGTACGAGTTTTGAAATGTATATTTTTGACGAAAAAAATACTACGCCACTGCTTTATCTTGAAATTTTTTTTTTCTCCATACATTTTTGAGCACATTTGATTTGCTGGGTTTTCTTTGTCCGACGCATGGTTTTCGCTCAAAAAATTAAAAATCGCTTTACTTAAGGATAAATTCCTTAAAAATCTGATGCGGTATCGTGCATCGACTGAAAGCAAACTAAGAGATCAGATTTGTTGCAAAATAATTGAGGATCTAGAGGGTATTTGTTTGATGTCAGATGCACTGTTCTCAATTAAAATTACGTCATAACGCAGCACCGTTTGATAATTTTTTGAAAACTTTGCCACCCTGTATCTCAAAAGTTAAGGCGTTTAGGACATACGTCCATGGGAAGATTTTTTCTTAAAATGGGTCTAAGAATTACCTCCTTGAATATTAGCATGTGTTTAAGGAACACCCTGTATATCATAATGTTATGTGGGCATATGAAAAATAAAATCCTTCATATATATATATACATATATTTCTTTCGGAATATTGAACTCGAGAAAGTGATTTCGATACATCATTGGGAAGGTTGAACATGAAATCGAAAACAGCAAAATAACAATGTGATACCCATTTTTGGAAAAAACGAGGTACATGATAATGGCTAAGAGATCAAAGGTCGGTTGAACAATCCGAAACCACCAGCATGTAGTGGGAAAAAAATAGTCGATGGAAAAATGCGATTCTTTTGGATTATTTCATAAAAAGGACCTAGAAAAAAACACAATTCCGTTCTTTGCAGAGAATACTCGCAAGTTTAACTTTTTCGCCCGTTTTTATTGGCCACATAAATGCGGAACTTTGTTCCAAATCAACCGTCTATAGTTTCCGACATCCCAGTAGTGATAGTCGAAATCAAGTACTCGATATAATTCGGTTTTTATTCATTTGTTTCAATTACAGAAAAAAACGAACCACCAGATATTCAAAATGAAGTCATCAAAGCTTAGGACATAGTGTATGATTTCATTTCTCGATATATTAAAAGAATAAGCAGTTTCAATTGAGGAAGGAAGGTGATAATGAAGAGGTCGGTCAGTGGGACATTGAGGAAGAAGATGAAAGCAAATGTAACTTTTCAGTTGAGGGCTCTGCAGAATGTAATCACATCGGAAATGATATCTGATAGATAGCTTCCATCCAATTATGTATAAGAAACGTTTTTCTACACCTACTACTTTAAACCGTTGATTACGTATTTGACAGCTGTTAGGTAATTGCTCATTTAGAAAACCCGTGTATTCTAAATTGATGGGATATGTAAGAATTGACCCGAGGAAATTGATCTCATGGCTGCGTTCAATGGCCCAAAAACTGAATTCAGAGATTATAAGTTTCAAATTCTTCGTGAAATTGAATTGGAAATTGGTTTCTATACATAATTTGAAGAAAACTATCTGACAGCTTCGTTTCGGGGTGTACACGATTCTACAGAATCTTCCATTGAGAAAAAATGGTTAAGGCTTTCGCGGCCGAGGTTATTAGTATAACTACTTTTCTTCGGGCTTGAAGGCCGTCGTTTTTCGGAATTTCTTCCTGAAGTTTCGCTAGCGCGAGTGGCCAGCTTCTTCAGAGGCTTACTCATTTCCGATGACTTAACGTTTCGATTTCTTAAGGCGTATTCATATTGAGAGCATGCCTTACAGGGAGTTACTTTTAATAGAGGGAAAACTTCTATGAACAATTGGATGGAGTGGCGATGGAAGTAAGCCCAGTGATAGCCAACATTTTCATGGCACGTTTTGAAGAGAAGGCAATCAACGCCTTTGATTTGAAGCCGACCTTGTGGCTACGTTACGTGGATGACACCTCCGTCGTCTGGAAACATGGAAGGGACGCTCTGAACCTTTTTCTGGAATACCTGAACGCTCAACACCCCAGCATCAAATTCACTATGGAAACCGAACAGAACCAGCAGATGGCATTCTCAGATGTTCTGATTGAACGATGTGGTGCTAGACTAACCCACAAAGTATACCGAAAACCAACGCACACGGAGAGGTACCTGCACGCACTATCGAACCACCATCCCAGTCGAAGGAGAGGGGTCATATCTACCCTAACTGAAAGTGCTTGGAGAATTTGTGAACCAGAACATCTTGAGCAGGAACTGGAACATCTTTAAGTGACCTTGAGGTCAAATGGATACAGTGTATCTGAGATCAACAGGGCCATGAAACTGAAGAGTCCCACGGTTCATAATAGGGAGGACTCTCAGGTAGTTGCGAATGCATATCTGCCATATATCCCGAGGTTCACTGACAGATTTGGGAAACTCTTGGAGAAATATAACATGAAAACGGTTTTCAAGCCGACCAAGAAGATTCAACAAAGCCTCAGGTCGGCTAAAGACAAAACAGACCCACTGTCAGCGGCAGGGGTTTACCGCATACCATGCACTTATGGGAAGGTTGACATCGGTACCACGGAAAGATCCATGGGGACAAGGCTTAAAGAGCATCAAAGGAACTGCCGGTTGGGGCAAACTGACAAATCGGTGGTGGCGGAACATGCACTGAGTGAGGGTGACCACAGGATTCTGTTCGAAAATGCAAAACTGATTGCCCCCAACCAGGGTTACCATAGCCGACTGGCACGGGAGGCAATAGATATCCAAAAACATGCAGACAATTTTAACAGAAAGGAAGAAGCGTTGAGTCTAAACAGAATTTGGAATCTCATTCTGAGGAAATCAAGAATAACTAATGAAATCACGGCAGGTAGTGCGGCAACTAATAATGATGATTATTGCCCAAACCCGACAGGAGTAATTAACACTCCAGACTACCTGCATCAATAAAAATACGCTTTGAGAAATCGAAACGTTTAGTCATCGGAAATGAGTAAGCCTCTGAAGAAGCTGGCCACTCGCGCTACCGAAACATCAGGGAGAAATTCCAAAGAACAACGGCCTTCAAGCCCGAAGAAAAGTAGTTATACTTCCATTGAGAATTTATTTTTCCGCTTTTTTACGTCAATGTTTTACTCACCGAACTTGATCATTTACCTTTCCAACTCGATCATGAACATCACGGAGAATAAGTTCATAGAATGACTTCTCATGAGCTCTCGGTCTAATGAACTCCAAAGGAATCTGCTGTCAAAATCAATACCGGAAATTAAATACCTTGTGAAAAACGATATCCTAACATCAAAGTCAGCATTGGATGTTTACGGCAGGTATAACGTTACAACTTGCCAACAATTTTAACAGGAAGTTTCATCAGAACATCGATGTGGCACATGCACGCCAACAAGGATTATCGGAAACATCTGAAATAATAATTGAGTGAAGTTGGTGGTTACGGGATAAGTAGGTAGTTTCGTGGAAGTTTATATTTCGAATGATATGAATTTAGTGTTTGGTTTCAATGGGGAAATTGTACACTGCTTCGGTATAATAAATCCAATGAAAGTGCTGTATCGGATAATCCAATTCAAGCTCTTTACCAATTCCAACCGATAATGGAAACCAGTTCGAGCTTGATTCATTTAGTAAATATCATAAAATGGAAAACTCTTGAATGTTTCATTTGGGTATTACGTTCTATGAACCAGCTCTTGCATGACTGATAATTGGTTGAGAAGCGGCCATACTCGATCGATTTTATTGAAACACTGTTATTGATGCAAACTTTGGACATTCAGAAGAGGTAACGAAGAAGGCAAAGAATACTGCGGACAAAAATAATGTTACGACTCATGGATATTTGGGTTACTCAACACGGAGCCCAATGACTACAATTTTTTTATCAGCTTCAGCTAAAGAAATGCCCCGTTGATTTTATAAGTTTTTCAATTGTCTCAGGATTGCCCTATCACGAATCATACGGATTGAATATTTCATATCAAGTGATAGAGTAGTAGTTTGTACAACAAGAGTGCATATGGTGGCTTCATCGCACGGGTACGAAGTTTGAATATCCAATGAGTTGTTATACAGTTAATTTTTTCTCCGACCAGGTGAATAGTTCAGAACTTCCTTTCAAGGATCACATCGGTAATCAGTTTTAAATATAGCGTTTTTTATTCGGTATTTATGAAAAACCCAAACGAAAAAAATACTACACTTAATTCATGCCGACGACATCCTCCGGAAATTTCAAAAATCAATAGTTACTGGAAAGTTATAATATGTTTATTTCTGGAGAGAGTACAAAAAAAAATCGGTTTTGGTGAGACTCGAACCCACGACAATGAAGTGGACCGTCACAGAGGGCATACGCCTCAGCCAAAGAGGCCATTCAGACTACAAATTCAGTTAATTATTGGTGGAGTGCCGTTAATAGATTCATCACTAGAATCACTCATTTTTGTTAATTTATCTATCACAGAAAACACTGAAACACTGATCATTACAATTAAATTGATGACAGATTGACAGTTTGCGAATTCGCAAAGGAAGTCGTGATTTTAACGATGAGATATATCAAGTACAATAATTATTGTTAACATCCATTTTTGCGAAATTTTTCTGTTTGATCTGAAGATAATTCGCTCAAATCATTGATTTTTTTCTTTTCTTGATTTGCTAGACAGATCAGAATTGTTACGTTTCTACAAGGTTGTTCCTGGTAACCAAGTATTTTGTTTTCTGTGATTGGTGGAATTCACATCCTTCCTACCTTGTGTGGCTATGATATCATAACTATTCAGTCGATTGGAATCGCCTACTTTTCTGTGTAGTTAAGTGTAAATAAATGGGCATATTTACGGGTAGGAGTAGATAGAAGTTATAGTTACATTTGTTTTCAAGTTTGTGAGAATTTAGCGCCCAACACAGAGATAGAGGACAATAACTGGATTTCGAAGAAAAATAAGAAATCAATTTTTATGTACGTATTTCTAATATTTGCAAAATTATTCGCGAATGATTTTTTTTGCTCATTTTCAAATATAATTTTCAACACACGGCCATCATAATATTATTTTATTATTATATAGGTAAATTAATGTCTGTGTTCATTACAAACATCCTAAGTAAATAAAAGAAATCATTATTTGAATTCAAAGCATTAATAATATACATTATTGTGCGACAGAAGTGATGAAATGAGGACGCGCATACGATACATTCAAGTCGTTCTGCCAGGTGTTCAGAACCGCCATTTCGTTCCGCCAGTTGTCATACACACTCAAAAATGTCAACACAATAACATCATACTAAAATATGAAGCTCAACTAAATAATAAAAAGTTCAACGATTTTTCGACATGTTAGGGGCGTGCCGCCACCCACTCGGAACCGTCCAATCGATCCGCCAATGTTATCTCGATGATTGTTGGCTACCAGAGGACTGCTGAGAAAACTATGAGCCTTAACTAAATGATAAAAAGATACGCGATTTTTTGCAAGTTGGGGGCGTTTCGCCACCCCCTTGGGGTTCAGGGCCTGTCCTCACGGATGGCATTCAGTTCGGCCCCCACAACACTTTGTCAGAAAATAGGCCTCAAGCACTCCGGTCAAAGCAGATACTTTTCTGGGTGGCTCAGTGCGATCAGCTGTTGTTGATTGCATAGATGCCATTTGCGGTGGGTGGGGTCTGTTCATCGAATACACCGGTTTCCATACAGTCCCTTGACCACATAATGCCTTTTGTTCACAAAAGGAGAATATAAAAAATACAGGGTGAGTTCTTACTTGGAGAATCCGATACACAGCTATATGTATTCAACTGGCCTTCCAAGAAACTCTAGAATCGCAATATCGTTATGGGACGATTGAAGAGCTATTGAAAATTTCGGATATACAAAGTATATGGATGAACAGCCTGTTTATTTTTTCTAGCGATCCATTACTTTTGGTTAGTGAATACATGAATTCATCCCCAGGGTGCCTTCATTATTATCCAATGTATAACTCCCTGTAGAAATTATGGTTTCAAAAAATGATGTACGTATGAACTTTGCAGAAAAAGTCCGGGAGAAAGATACACACTACATTAAATAAGGAGCAGCTAAACTTGATCTCATCTGTGATTCATTCACCATCCTCAAAGCCAGATTGACAAACAGATGTAAGTGAATATGATGAATTGAACAGAAAATTATTAGATACAAATGCACATAACTTTTGAATAGTTCGCAATGCGATATCATTCGTTTTGAAGACTGGGATTTCTCCAATCTGCATCAAGGGGAGTTTTCTTTATAGAGTAGGGGTGTTTCCATAAGTTCACATCTCTTAGATAATATAAATGGAAAACCCTGGAATATTTCATTTTTCACTACTTCGATAAACAAATATTGATTTCATTATACCATAAGGTTGTATCATCGCCCAGATGTTTTCAAGAATCGGTTGTAAGCTATTTGATTGATTCGTTCATTTTTTTTTTGTTGGGGGATTCTCGAGTAGAAAAGTTGGAAAATAGTATATTGTATTAGTGGAAGAGAGGCGTGTATGTCAATCTAAACGAATTTTTCCCCATACATCTAGTGGTAACCATGCAAAAAAACTGTTATATTTACTTCACGGTAAGGAATAGCTATCGACATACTAAGGTAGAAAAATAATGATTCTCCTCCCGCAGATCGAACGGTAGGCATTGATAACCACGGTAGAAAAAGTATTTTTCTCCCGAGGCATGACTTTTGCAAACAAATTGCATCGTAAAAAAAAACGGTTTTTATTTCTCATGGCTTCCATGACATACTAAATCTATTTTTGGGTTTTTCCCCTGCGAGTGAAATTGAAAGAGCTTCAAATTCTTATATTACTTTTTTAGGGCAAAAAGGTATATTTGCTCCGATACGTAACTGCAATGTTATGAAAATGCAAAACTTCTTGTCTATTTCGTCAGTTACGTATCGTATTTTTATGAATTTGTAGATCGAAATAAAAAAAATATATCACAAAATGCATATACTTTTCGTCGACGATGTGAAGGAAGCTAGATCGCTTTCTTTTTCAAGTCTCTTTGGAAATTTTTCATACAAGTTTTAGGTAAGAAGTGTAGAAAAATGGATAAAATGAAATTAGGACATAGATATCGTTAAATCCTTGTTTGACCTGGATGTGAAAGACGAGGATTACTTCGTTATCATAACGTCTTGCAAACTATATTGATCAGTCGGACTCCCAGTCTTGATTCTCACGAACAGAAAAAATTGATCTCTGGAGCGAAAATTACCGTTGCATCGTCTTGTGTATTTTATGAATTACCGGAAGCAAGAAGTTCATTTTCGATTCTCTTTGCATACGGGAAAACGCACACACTCCGGCAAAACTCGTATTCAATCCAAACGGATTCAGTTATGACTATTTATCTTTTGAATCGCGAATCGAGCAACTGAATTGGTGTTGTTTGTATTTGTATTCTGATTCGTATGTAAATGTGCAAAGGCGCATCCATTGGATAGCTGTATGCGTTGAATTCTGATCGAAAACAGAGTTGTTGATACTACAGACAAGTATGAATGAATTGGGAAGAATCATGTGCCTCACATATTCATGAATATTCATTATTAGAAATCAAATGATGGCTTGTGAGTTTACACCAGTTCCGTAACTTTCTGTAGCCTGTTTCATAAAAGTGCAAGTCATGTAGCTACAAGAGAAACACAAAGGAACAAGATGCTAAATATTTGTTTTTTACTCGTTTTTCACCTGTACCTACATTGTGTTTCTCTTGTAGCTACAAGCTTATACTTTTGCGAAACATGCCCTTGGGGTTGTGCTGGAAAATGCATGTTGAAGAGCTCGTTAATCACCAGCCGTGCAAGCTGAGGATTTCCTTTCGATCTTTGGGGAACGTTGAATCATTGGGGGGCAATCACTGGATGGTGAAGGATTTCAAAAATATTTTTACATATTTGCACGTGTTCGCTGTTCGTGTTTTTTCTTCGTTGACGTTTCAAACTTTGTCAAGTTCATCTCTACAACTCCAAATAACAGACTTCAACAAACAACAAACTCAACATTTATTCATTCTGGAGGACATATTTCTTGTATCTTCGATCTAGAAGTGACCACAAACAATTCATGGGCTTTCATTACTTGCATGGCCATTTTTGGAATTTCCTACCTGAAAATGTCGGAAATTTTTATGTGTTATCATGAATGAATGTAGAGAAATGTTTTTTATATCATTAACGCAATAATACACTAATATGTATTTGATACTAAATACACAGACTTTTTAAGCTTGTTTCACGTTCATAGGCTTTAATTTGGTTTTTAAACAGTACTGAAATAATAGAGAGTTGAGGTGATGGCAATACGTAGACCTCAACGTAGACGTTAACTTTCGAAATATATCGTTGACGGGTTTTCATGAAATTGAGTTGTAGTCGCTACCATACATGGCGTTACTGTTAGCCGTTAACCAGTGATGCCGTTTTGTGAGTTATTACCACTAATTACTCCATTTGTGAGCATTTTCATCGCTGCGGAATAACCGTGGATTAATGGGACGTTTGTGAGAATTTTGCGCGGAATCCGAGATTTTAAGTGTATTGACTCCTGAAAAAAAATGTTATTCAAAACAAAAAGTCTGAGATCAGTACATTTATTAGGATCAGGATGTTTTTATTTTTCATTGAACCAAAATATTGTTTTATTATGAATAAAATTTGATTTAATTTTATTTCAATGAAAACACTTGAGCTTGGAAGTCCTTCCATTTGCATCATAATTGCATTATTGGTCTCATTACTGAATATTTTTCAATAATCTAATGATATTATTATATTATCCTTTAGCCGCTCCAGAAACCAAATAACATATCCTTATATAATAAACGATACCTGTGTTCAAACAGTACAAAGCATCAAAGACCTGGGCATCCTTTTGACTTCTGACCTCAACTATAGCCTTCACATTTCTAACATAACGTCTAAAGCACTCAAGATCTTCATCAAAAGATGTTCTAGAGACTGCACTTCGATTATTACCATTAAACTACTCTATTGCACGTTAGTCCGTCCTCACTTAGAATATGCAGCTTGCGTATGGTCTCCTCAATATAATACCCATATACAAAAAATCTCGAAAGAGTTCAACATGCCTTCTTACGTTACATAGCTTTAAGGATGAATCGTACTGATTTCCTCTACAAGGATATAGAAATGGAGTTGAATATTGAAAGTTTATGTTCTCGGCGCAGCGAGAGAGACCTATTGATGTTATACAATATTATAAATTCGGTCCACTCATGTCCCGAGCTTATGGGAAATATTTGCTTTCATGTCCCGTCTAGACAGACTCGCTCCACTAATTTATTTCAAATTCCCCTACACAAATCAAATGCAGCTAACAATTCTTTTATCCCAAAAGCATCTAGGCTCGCTAATACCCATTCTCTTACCCTGAACTTTTCTGCAAACCACACTCAATTCAGGTTGTGCATGAGAATCTGTGATATTTGATGCTCCATGTAATATTGTGATTTTTTTTTCTGTCATATTGTTTTATTTTATTATGTAAAAACGTCATGACCTATACCTATTACCTTCTGTTTCTGATTCCATATACTTTTAAATGTTTGACACTCGAATTTTATGTATTATTAGGTTTAGTGATGACTTGTGATTATATATTTCTATTTTGTATAAGTCAATGAGCATACGCTCGTAAATAAATAAATAAATAAATAAATAAATAGATATTCAAGATTCAATAGGCCACCGCATAATAGAACTGATTGGGAATCTGAAAACGGCTCTTAAGCAATGTAATTGGGTTTTTGTATAGTTTCTGGAAATCATAATCAAATACCAATAAATATTTTGCTATTCATATTGAATTTCACTTTCAAGATAATGCAAGTTGATTCCTACCGATGAATATAGAATATTCAAGAAACTGCCTTCTCAATCACTA
Source organism: Zygogramma bicolorata (assembly GCA_032362365.1). Lineage (NCBI taxonomy): Eukaryota > Metazoa > Arthropoda > Insecta > Coleoptera > Chrysomelidae > Zygogramma > Zygogramma bicolorata. Next base: position 1,553,854 of record JAVJAQ010001619.1, read on the forward strand.
ATTAATCAGCCTAAGCTGAATGTTTCGTCAACAAATTTCAAATTATTTCTTTGAGAGTTCTAATACCGACACTTCTTCCTGTAATTTGGATAATGTTGATCTGAATAAGAGTCCATCTCTTCCGATCTTGATAGGGATAATGGCCATATACCTCCCTCGTCAAATGAAGTTTCAAAATTCGATCATTCGCAACTCATCGGTGTGATTCGTATATTCTTCGGATTGCGTTCGTTAACGTATCCGTAAGAGCCCGCAAGATAACGTAGGCCCGTAAACAAGTTCTCTATGTAAACGTAAACAAGGCAAAACTACGCAAGCGTATCTGTCAATTTGTACGTTTAAGTTAACGTTCATGGCAGCACTTCAACTCTCTATTCGTTTTCACTGCTGGATTTTGTTCAATGTTGCTGTTTTTATATGAATGTATTTTCATGATTATTGTACCATGAATTATTGTACTAGGTCTTTCCAACCGATTAAACTGTTCATAATAAACCGGGATTTTCGAATATTATATTGTTCATATGTTCGGATTTTGGTCGATTGAGCTTGGTTTAGGAGGGATATATATATATATATATATATATATATATATATATATATATATATATATATATATAAATATATATATAAATATATATATATATATATATATATATATAAATATATATATAAATATATATATATATATATATATATATATATATATATATATATTAAAATTTTTGCTTACAAGTACAAACGCTTTCATTTAAGATAAAATCCCTCCATCTGCGGTCGTGAATGCTACTTGTTCCATAATCTTATTCGAGGATTCAAAGAGTGAACAATTGGAAATAATGATTTGAAAAATGTATTCAGTTGGCTGTCGACAAATACAAATACGTATTGTTTTGGGAAAATTGATCTCCTGCATAAACGATCGCATTGCAATAATTGGTGGAAACGGAACCGTATCGATTGTAAACAATCTGTTTTTGTAGAAAGCACTCTGCTGCGAGAGTATACTTTATAATTTTATTCCAAGCAGGGGTCGAATATAACATTTGCATTCATTTGTATGGAATAATATACGCATTCGAGTTGAAATTGGATTAATTTATATAAATGGCTGATTTCGATCCACGTGCCCTACATTTTCATTGCGGTCTTTCAAGTTATTACTTTCTTCTGAGCTAATAACGATGTATCAGGGCATATTTTTACATTCTGCATTTACTTGCTTCATATCAATGATTTGCTCGAGAAAACTTCTTGTTCAGTACATAGTTTTGAGGACGACAGTACTTTTCCTACTAGTTTCTCTTCCAGAGTTCACATACCAGCTCGAGAAACAAAAATCCAAAGAACCATTCACGTCAATAAAATTAACGATGACTTGATGAAAATAATAAAATGGGGTAACATGAACTTAGTCGAATTTAATGCTAGGAAAACCCAGGCATATCTCTTCTCAAGGAAAGCCGATCTATCATCGTCTATCATCTAGTATTCAGATGTCGGGAGTAACTATTCCTACAAAGTTAAGTATCTCGATGCTAGGAATGACGATCAGTAATGATCTCTCATGGAAAAACCAAGTGAGATCGATCGCTAAAGGTGCTTCTCAGAAACTTGAATTTCTATTTCGTGCAAAAAAATACTTCACTTCTCGTCAGCTTCTGATGATCTACAAGGCTCAGATACGACCTGCCTTGAAATATAGTTCTCATGTATGGAGTTCGGCACCAAAACATCCATTGAAGCTTCTCGACTCTATTCAGAGAAAGGCAATCCGTCTTGTTGGTGATTCTTCGCTCATAGACTCGCTCACTTCATTGGAACAACGTAGAAGGGTCGGAGACATGTCTCTCTTCTAAAGGTATTTTCACGGTCCGTGCTCTTCTGAATTGTTATCAATCATTCCACCCTTCAGAATTCCCACCTCTTTGTTGTGAACTTGGAGACCTTTCGAACCTCTCTTGCCCAGGGATCTTTTTTCAATAGAACAGCTGAGCTTTGGAACTCCTTGCCGAGAGAGGTTGTTCCTGGGGCTCACAAACCTCAAAAATTCAAAGTAAATAATAATTCGTATCTCCTGTCGCTTGTTTCACGCGGGGTTCTTTGAACATTACAGGGCTTTCCTTTCGTGTGAATCTGCATATAAAAAAACAAACTATTGCAAAATCAATGCGAAATTATAAATTATCAAAGGACAAATATTGAAAACAAAGTTACGGTTACCAAACAACATTGAATACACACTTCAGTTTCTCAAGAATTGCCAGGTATCAGAATCTCAGAATATACTCCTCGACAAACCGAAAAACAAAAAAGTTAATATACCACCAATTGGGAATGTGAGGTATCAAAATTAGGCCTCTACAAAGAGTCGTTGAAGAAAACGAAGTAAAACGAAGAAAAAAAATGGGGTTGAATAGAAATTGATGAAATAAAAAATAAATACGGAGGAGTTCCGATGATGGATAAGATTTCCTATTTCTCTCCAAGATTTTGGCCAACTGGTAGACATAATAATTGTTTTCGCCACTAACCAAAGTTCACTTACTATAACTGCCTAGATGTGAAGCCTCGTTTATGGATGTTACTTTCCGAACAATTCTCAGCATATTCTACCAGGTGTGTATCATTCATGATGAAAAAATGGATTTGACAGTTCTTTGTTTCATGCTCTTCTGCTGAATATATCAGAAAACGCTTATGCAGGCTTTTTCAATATGGTGAAGAGTCCCCAGAAAATATCGAATGGAAGTATGTAACTACTGATTTCGAGATAGCTGGGAAAAATTTTCAGAACCCTAACTCTTGATATTATACACATACACAAACGCAAATTTTTAGTTCGGAATTGAAGAGTCATTGCATTTTTTTGTTCTTGAACAATTCTCAATTGCAGCTCTTGATATTAATTGGGAAAATGATTGTATTCCTCTCGAAGATCAGTATTTAGTATAGTATTTCGAGAATATAATTATGGATTGATGGCCAGGGGAAACATACTGAAAAAAACAAACTCACTTATGAAATTCATCATGGGATTGTGAGGTGATAGTGAAATGTGAAATGCCATGAACTAGTAATATCGTAGAATGTTGCATAGAGGTTTATTTTGTCAGTTGTTGTTTTGTTGTTGTTCCATGTAAACAATCCATCGAATTTACCGAATTAATGAAAATGGAACAGAGTCCCACCGAATTGAACATTAGCCATGAGTGAAATGTGAAAAAAAGTCACATTCAAAGATCAACATAAGAAACTAGAGAACAAATAACAGTTTCTTAATTATTTGAGGGGTATTATGGAGAATATCTGAATCAGCTGTGATATACAGCTCTTTCCTTCTCACATTTTCAAAGATCTCATATTATATGATTTTACAAACTGATGAAAATATATTTCGTATTTTTTACATTCGACATGGTTGGTTGGTTTGAAATGTGTTTTTTCGTGAACCAGCTGACGACAACAGCTGTCAGAAGTCGAAACTTGTTCAAGCAATGGATCAACGAGGCCTCACCTTTTAACGTGCGAATCCTAGCACAGTGGTTCGGCAGGGAATTGACCCCGGTCTTTGGCACGAGAGGCGAACTTGCTTACCTCTACATTCCGAGAACCACACATACTATATTTTGTAATTCGTGAATTTACAATTCGGAATTTTTTTCTATAATTTTCCATTTCTTTATTCGATATTTTTACGTTCGATGAAATGCTAATCATTCCTTTTTTTCAATATTTTGAAATACATATGAACCCCTTACTTAATAAATATATGAAAATAGTTGCTGGTCAAGTCGGCCATTTTCTTTCTGGGTTTGTTTTCCAGAAGAACAGCTACGCTGTTGAATCTCTTGTCAAATGTGTTGCCCAATTCTTATTTTTACCTTTGAAAATCCAGAGTGAATTCGTATTTCTATTTTTTTTCTTTGATTCGCACGATGTTCCTGATCATTACAGGAACGTTTCTCTAATGTGAACATAAAGCAATAAAAATGTCGCGATCACATCTGAGAGCAGTTAAATAATAGTTTTTGTCCACGACTACTGTATGGGATTTTCATAATGCGTGTTTCTTCAAGAATCTAGAAATCCATTATTCCTAGTGATTGATGGATATAGTGATTCATGAAGAAACACATGCATTATGGATCTTTTTATATTTCCATTGAATTGTTTCATATCATTGATATTTCTTAAGTATTCGAACAGACTAGTATACATTTTGATTTCGATGAAGTATAACGATTTTCACTTCAATCTTGCTTTCAAAATGTATGATTAATACAACAGTCGTGGACAAAGTATAGTATTCTACTCTCGTATAATGGCTGTTATTCTCTGGGTGATTTAGGCCACTCGCCTGCGGCTCGTGAGCTCATACAGATCCTTAATTACGATTCCAATACAATATTGAACTAGCAATAATGAAATAAATGCTAATATTCCTTCCAAATACAGATCAGTGGGACCCACATTAGAAAAATGAATATAATACTTATAGTTCTTTATCCTTCATCGGGTGTAGAAAAAATAGTGCTTGTAATGGTTAATAATACACTCGCCTAAACCTTCGGCTCGTTTCGTATCCCTGTTAATGCTCGTGTATTAACATTCATCATTACATGATCGTTGCATATTAGGCTAATTCTGGTGCAACTCTATTATCGGATTCAATCTCCGCTTTCATCCACCTGGCTGGATCTCACGTGGGACGATCCCATTCAATACTTCCCTAGTCAACTCACCAAAAAACTCTTGAACACAGAAAATGAATTAAATCCGTTTAACACGGAATTCAAAAAAGTTTACAATCACGTCGATTCAACTGTAGCGAACTAACAACCCTACGATTGAAGTTTCATGTTCTGCGGATCGGATACCACCTGAAAATTCACTGCCGTGTTGTACCATCCAAGGCTGTCTTGTTTTTTTCTACGTTTCCGTAGCAATTCCGTTTACATCAAGAACCGTTCAGTGAATAGAGATACTCCAGGTTGTGCGGATTGCTCGGAAATATTCGCTGACAGAAGATGAAAAGTACTCAGGAAGATTATATTTATTGTCTTCCGTTTCGAGTGGGCGGATTTCTCCTGTCAGAGATGTCCTCTTCTTCGATATCAAAGAGGATGATGCTTTTTATCGTGGAGTTCACTTAATTACTCGTTGGTTTTCGATCGCATAAAAGTCTTACAGATATTTAGATGTGAAACTGTTCGGATGAATTGAATCTGGTAGGGAAATTCATTACCTAACTTATCTGCGGAAATAAAAGTCGGTCCAGATTTTTCCTAAAGTCCACTGAGAATAAAATACTGTACTCTCGACATGAAAGACAACAATTTGATGGAACTCAGGCATGAATCGTTTAATGTTGTTGATTTACCTCTGTCCAAGTTATTTCCATATATCAAGTATGTTTCAGGAACTGAATATGGCAAATATCATATGATTTTTCTCTCTATTTCTCTCTATGTTATCGGCCTTTGGTTCCTTCTAGGCGCATTTGGACAGAGGGGTGATTTCAATGTTGCTTCACAAGTATATCCCTCTGGCGGCCGCCATTGATTTACAATACACGTGTATTGAAAGTGAACCTGTCAAATGGGGGTGGAAAAAAAAAGTATGCGTCCCGGGGATAAGGCCAATTAAGTGCACTTGCGAATTATCACACTCGGCTAACGCCTTGTGGTCACAATTTTCGTTTGTCCCCTATTCCCTATCGTTACGTAATATACTATTCCCTACACTCATACTATAATAATACAATTATACGCCCGTAATCTGTTTCATAATGAGGTCCATTATGAAACGGATTGAAAAATGAAAAATCTATATCGTAATGAGTTCATTATGATACAGATATCATTACGATGACACATGTTTAATCATTTAGAAGTCCAATTCAGTGGCAGAAGCCGACATAGAAAATTAGTTTCAGAATAAAATCAGCATTTCCATTACAATATTGTACCCTGTTAAGACAAGCAGTAATGAAATGAATGTATATATTCCCCTCACAATACAAATATAAATATAATATTCATAGTTCCTCATTATTTATCGGGTGCAGATAAAATTGCGTATGCAACTCTCATGTAATGGTTATTAATACACTCGGATCAACCATACGATATTCATCTCTGTACCTTGTTGGGCAATAAATGTGTTTTTTTTTATAACATGATCGTTATTCAATATACTATTTCCTACTCTATTTCAAACCGTTAGATAGTTGAAGGCATTTAATTTTTTTTTTTCGAGATAGGTTGTAGGATCTCAAAAACTATCATCAACAATTCCAATATTCCTATTGACCAGAAGAAATCTCTGATTTCCAGGAAAAAATCTTCACGTATACCTCGAATATATGGCCTTTCCAAAATACACAAGCCTAACATTCAACTCCGCCCCATAGTTAGTGCATTTGCTTCACCAACACAAGCTCTAGCTAAATATCTCGCAAACATTCTCTGACCCCTAGCAGAACAATCCTCATCATATGTTCGAAACTCATTCCATTTCAGAGAAATCATCAAATCAATCATCAACTTTCGACCTACAGATATCCTGGTAAGCTTCGATGTAGTATCCCTTTTCACAAACTTCCCCCTAGCAGATACACTTAGCATCCTGAAAACCAAACATCATATTTCCCAAGACACGCTTAACCTCATTAGTCATTGTATGTCCAGTACATACTTCATTTTCCAGGGTGAATTTTATAAACATGTAAAAGACACCTCTATTTGCATTTTTTGTATCGGCGATGGCTGAAGAAAATCTATAAGAGAGAAGTTGAATTTTTCGAAGTTATATCATTATACTTAAAAAATTAGCCAACATATGTATTATCTGTTCTTTTCGTGAAAAAAATATTAATTATATTTAGATGGCGTTGAAAACTTCAAGAACTCTTTTATGTCGAAGGAAATATCTTTTTATGATACCGCAATTATGTAGCTCCATTATTCCCTTTTTTTACCATGTTTCCGCCAACAAAAAACGGACGGCCTGAAATTCTCCCAAACCTCACTCGCATTTTTTTTGCTGCGGCGATGGCCAGAGAAAATATATAATGGAGGAGTTGAATTTTTCAAAGCTATATCAGTTTACTTGAAAAATCAGCCAACATCCCTATTATCTGTACTTCTTGTGAGAAACACGACATTCATTATATTCAGTTGGCGCTAAAAACTTCAGGAACTTTTTTATGTCGAAGGAAATACCTTTTCATGATACCGCAAAATATGCAGCTCCATAATTACTTTTTTTTTCAGCATGTTTTCCGCCTACAAGAAACGGACGGCCTGAAATTCTCCCAAACCTCACTAACATTTTTTTTGCAGCGGCGATGGCCAGAGAAAATCTGTAACGGAGAAGTTGAATTTTTTGAAATTCTATAAATGAGGCGCCCGTTTCCAAAACTTGTTGAATCCATCAGAAGTGATTTCGAGGAAATTCAACAAAATTATCAGAGAATGATTTGCTGAGTTATTTGGAAAAAAAGTAGGATTTAACGAGTTTTGGAAACATAATTGTGGATTTAGACAGCTTTGAAAATTTGATGCAAAATTAGTATTCATTCAACTCAACTTTCAAAACAAAATACAGATTCTCATTTAAGAAAAAACAGGTTCAAATGTTGAATGTTTCAAATATGCAAGTCCTCATCTTCCGATCACCATCGCCATCAATATTCGTTCTTACCGTTCTATTTTTTCCTGCTTTTTTGCCAATTGGATTCCCTATCCTTTTTCTTCCTCCACCAGGCTCTGATAATGTCGGAAATCTTTCCATAGTTAAAGATATCTTAGCTCACACACTAAATAGCAACAAGACTGCTTCAAGTTCAAACAACTACTGACAAAAATCGTATGTGTACGTAAACAGTAAAGAAACTGTGCACATACCAACAGGATCTAACAAGTTTTGAAACCGTAGCATGCAATGAATAACATAATACTATTGGATCTCGCACCTTTGAAACAGCCCTTACGGCAGTGGATTCACCCACTTTTGTAACAGTGTTTATGAAGGATGTAGCTAGTTTTGGAAACGTACTATTTTTTCAATATCATAGTATTACTGAAAGTGATCAGTTTTGGTCCACTACAATTATATAGGCATGTGTCAAAGGTTATGGAAACGCACGCCTCGAATATACCTTAAAAATCAGCCAACATCTCTATTATTCGTACTTTTTGTGGGAGACCCAATATTCATTATATTTGGTTGGCGTTGAAAACTTCACGAATTTTTTTATGTTGCAAAAAAAACCATTTTATGATACCGCAAACATGCAGCCTCATAATTACCTTCTTTTAGCATGTTTTCCACTCACAAAAAACGGACGGCCTGAAATTTTCCCATACCTCACTCGCATCCTTTTTGCAGCGGCGATGGCGAGAGAAATTCTATAACGGAAGAGTTGAATTTTTCGAAGCTATATAAGTTTGGTTAAAAAATCAGCCAACATCCCTATTATCTGTACTTCTTTTGGGGAACACGATATTCATTATATTCAGTTGGCGCTACAAACTTCAGGAACTTTTTTATGTCGGAGGAAAAATCTTTTTATGATTCCGCAATTAGGCAGCTCCACAATTCCTTTTTTTTTCAGCATGTTTTTCGCCCACAAGAAACGGACGGCCTGAAATTCTCCCAAACCTCAATAGCAATCTTTTTGCAGCGGCGATGGCCAGAGAAAATCTATAATGGAGGAGTTGAATTTTTTGAAGTTATATCAATTAACTTAAAAAATCAGCCAACATTTCTATTATTTGTACTTCTTGTGGGAAACCCAATATTCATTATGTTTAGTTGGCGTTAAAAACTTCACGAAATTTTTATGTCGCAGAAGAAAACCTTCTTATGATACCGCAAATATGCAGCTATATACTCCAGCATGTTTCCGACGGCCTTAAATTTTCCCACACCTCACTCGCATCCTTTTTGCAGCGGCGAGAAAAATTCAATAACGGAAGAGTTGAATTTTTCGAAGCTATATTAGTTTACTCAAAAAATTAGCCAACATCCCTATTATCTGTAGTTCTTGTGGGAAACACGATATTCATTATTTTCAGTTGGCGCTAAAAACTTCAGGAACTTTTTTATGTCGAAGGAAAAATCTTTTTATGATTCCGCAATTAGGCAGCTCCATAACTCCCTTTTTTCTCAGCATGTTTTTCGCCCACAAGAAACGGACGGCCTGAAATTCTCCCAAACCTCACTAGCAATCTTTTTGCAGCGGCGATGGCCAGAGAAAATCTATAATGGAGGAGTTGAATTTTTTGAAGTTATATCAATTAACTTAAAAAATCAGTCAACATTTCTATTATTTATACTTTTTGTGGGAAACCCAATATTCATTATGTTTAGTTGGCGTTAAAAACTTCACGAAAGTTTTATGTCGCAGAAGGAAACCTTCTTATGATACCGCAAATATGCAGCTATATACTCTCCAGCATGTTTCCGACGGCCTGAAATTCTCCCACACCTCACTCGAATTCTTTTTGCAGCGGCGATGGCGAGAGAAATTCTATAACGGAGGGGTTGAGAACAGCCCTCGCCCGACTGCGACAGAGATCGACTCCCCCGGAACGTCAGACATCCCCTTTGCACCAGCCTCAACACAACGTGAGTACTTTACAACTTCTTGGGTGCCTTTTCAGCTCGAGGAAATTGACAGTGTAAACTCTCTTTCCGAGAATGCCGTCTTTTTACGATTTTCCTTTGTCGCGAATGGCATATTCGAGGAAAATGCCACCGAGAGTGCCAGTATTATGGCGGAGGTGCCGGTGGGGTGAAACTCGCCCTTGGTCTTTGCAAGTCATACTGAAAATTGATGGAGCAAAGTGACGCGGTTGCTTGAGCGTACATCCGGAGTAAACTTTGGCTGAAGAATATTTGAGATTGAGAAAACCTTTTTTCGAGTCCACGAATGATATAAATTGTCTGAATATTTTTTTGGGAGGTAGATTTTCCCCTATATTTTGGAGAAGTAAAGTGTTCCTTTGAAGCGGGGCAATGCAAATTATCATTTTTTTGGATGGACTACTTTATTAGTCTTTTTTTATCATTGAAATGAGCAAAATGTTTCACATAAGGAAGTATTTCGTTTTTTCGAAAACTTTGCGGCGTTATCAAGTTATTGGTGAAAGAAAATAAACTCCAGATAAATAGAACATCGTAAATGCCATCATAAAATCTTTATGAAGAGAATTTGAGCAGAAATATTTGAGGAATGCAACACCACGAGTGGGTTGAAGTGTTGGTATGACTGAAAGTTACATATATCAATATGTAAATCAAGGATATTTTTAACAAAGCCATCAACTTGACCAACTTCGAATATCAAAAACTTGATTTTTTCAAATGGTAGTATGTTATTTTACCATGTTGAAGAACTACTTAATTCCTTCAATTTTTGTTAATATGACTTAGCCCCTAAAATTGACAAATTTCGTGAAATTTGCAATTTCATTTTATTTCGAATGAAACTGCGTGTTCATCACTTTATTTGCAGAATTGAAGTTAAAATAATACTCAACGGTTGCTTGTAAACTGGTTCATGGTGCGCAAATAAATGTGTCATTGGCATCTCAGTAAGGCAAGTGGTGGTTCTCGTGGCTCTGTAAAAAATCTCCTGTTCTAGAAATGTACCTTTCAGTCCATACCAATATTCCAACTCACTGTAGGTATTGCAAGTCTCGAATATTCCTGCTTAAATTCTATTCAAGAAGTGTATGATGGCATTTTCGGTGATTTGTTTTTACGAAGATTTTCTTTCTTTCAGCACTAACTTGACAACACCGCTTCAAAGGAACACTCTGTATATTCCAAAATAATTTCAAAATGAGCGACAAAATATACCATATAATTGTTATCTGAAACATTTCATCATACTCCTCATTTAGTCGTAAGACTATGTTGAAAATAAGGGAATAAACTATAATAATGAAATTAACATAACCTATTCTGCAATAGGAGAAATTATAAAACTTGGTATGCAATTTCTAGGTACATTTTTGCAAAGCAGATAGATATAAAGGTTTTTCCAACCTGTGCATTTTCTAATTCAACTCCAGGTGAACATTCACTAGTTTTCCAAAAATTCGAACTTGCACAAATGTTTTTCCTTATTAAGAATCTATTCCCAACATAATATGATTTTTCATCGTTTGAACCTAAAAATAACAATAATCGATTCATAAATTCAACAATACCGATCACGTAACATTTCAAATCAAATTCGCCCTAGAAATGTATCTATTAATTATCTTTCTACCCGGTAATTTTAGAATTCCGTTCAATTAACCGATTGGATACTATGAGATTGCTAATCAATGATCATCAACCTCTTCTCTCTAGCACGTAATCTATCCAACTGTTGGACTTCAGCTGATTGATATTGGATGATTACGGATTCCACACCTATACTTATTCAATTAGTGCTTCGGTGCACTCTTGGAGAGTAGTTACAGGCAATCCAACAATTGAATTTTCAACTATGTGATTTCAAAACTCAAAATGACCTGACGAAACTCAACAGTTTTTTTGCGTGAACTTCAGAACAAATCGGATCCTGTTTGCGAAAACCATACTCAGTTTGTTCGTCAAATAATCTCTGCTTCCTTTTGTATTTGTTCAATTCAAACTTTTATTGTTATTTGCTTTTGTGTGGGTCACTGTTCAACTCATGGTCACAGAGAGTTGTTCTGAAATTAGTTCTCAAGAAAGTTTTGACTTTTTCTTAGAAGTTACGCGAGATCGAAATGAAGTTTTATTCCCATATACTATTTATTTGTTCCGTAGTAGTTCCGTAGGGCAGATTTTTTATCTACCCCGAAACTTGGTGCGTCTATTAAGAACATTTCTTTCTGGATAGAACAAATCCAATTAGTCAGCAACTTCTCGTATAACTCTAATTTGACTATCAAAAAAATTGCGAGAACCAAAAATACGTATCTTAACGTTTCTGAAACTAAATACGCTTACGTTCTCAAAACTTATAATATAAATTCCTGTTCAAATACAAATATCTATTGTTGGCAATCTTCGTTATTGACTTCGCACTTCCAATCGTCGAGACGTTCCACCGATATATCTTTGACCTCACGAACAAGGAATTTGATAAATAAAATTTCCGTTGTGTTATTTGGTTTGGTATATGTCTGTATTGACCGTAAAGTATTTGTTGTTTTGAATGTTGTTCTGACATTATACCTGTTATTCAAATATCAATTGTTATTTATTCAGATTGTGGTAGGTTACAAACCCAGAAAACTACGAATCAAATATTGATCCACCACAAAATAATGACGTTCAAACTATACTATTTATGTTTTTTCTGGGTAGTTAAGAGTGATTTAGGACGTGTCTTACATATCACAGCCCAACCTAATTTGAACAAGCTAGAAAAATTACTTTTTCCAAATATCGATAATCCACCCACTGGAAAATATCTACTCATTATTACGATAAATGATACTGAGGATTTTCCATATAAAAAATGGAACTCTGGCATGACCATCGGAATTTGGAGATGAATCGAAGATTTATACATGAATGGAAGTTTGAAGCGACTTCACCTTTCCACGCTTCTGTAGAAAATACACAAATATTGAGGAATTTTATTATTTTCATTGCAAAAAGAATGACAAACTTCTACGAAAGAAGTAATTTCATATATTTAGTGAACCTGCTATAATGTGTATAATTCATAACCGTTTGAGTTGTTTACAAAAAAAATGTCTATCGAAAACAACTTCTCCCCTGGTTATAGCGTAACTTGCATGGAATTACATAGATGTCACTCAAGGGATTTTTTTTAGAGCGAAACAAGTAGCGTTAATCAAAAAACAGTTACTTCTGAGTGGAACAAGTTCTATTAGTCACGAACTTCTCGTATAACTCAAATTCGACAGATTTCCTAAAACTATCTGAAAGAGAAATATTTGTGAAGAAGTTCTGATAACGAAAGCAGATTTGATTCCGAAACGTTAACAACAATAAGTATCTGATAATGATTAGTTCTTGTATTTTTTTTAGAGGAAAATTTGAGTTGCTGAACGTGTTCCACTCAGAAGGAAATATTTTTCAATTGACATAGCAACTTTTCGGGGTAGATTGAAAATTTGCCCTTCCACACTCATATAGTTTCCAATATTAATTCTTATTTTTTCAGATTGTATTGTGGTAGGTTAAAAAGCCAAAAAAAAAACAAGGTGAGAAAAGTCTTTCCCGTTTTCGAATGAATTCAAACGACTTTGAATGATATACATATGAACAGAAAACATTAACTGGATATTTGACGTTCCTTCTTTGGGAATTGACACGAAGAAGAAACTGAAAATTTCGACCCAGTGACATGTATACCAGCATTTTTTATAAGTATTACGCACAACTCAATCCAAATTATTTTTTATTCAATTGATTCGACAGCAAATAGGACAATCAACTCGAGACAAGAACGGATGAGGGATATCCTGGATCCGATTCATAGCGATAGAAACAGTGGGAAGTTTCCTGAAAAAAATAGAAAACAGTTTTACTTGATACAACTCGTTATCTGAGTAATTGGATAGAAACATTTCAATCAATGAGATCGATAAAGTTACCCCATAAAGGTCAAACCTATTTGATATAGCGAAGTTTCCCCAAATCCGTTCCGCAAGTCGAAAGTTTGATGGTTTCATGCAAGTTTGAACGAGAAATTGCTTTTCAGATGAATGTTCGAACGAGCTTACTAACACTGCTCAAACATGTTATTTTCGAAGAAAAGTGTTTTGTCAGTAATTTCAGATCCAATTACAGAATGATTTTGGTTTCTAGGTACTTAGGACTAACTCGGAAATGTTGGACAAGTCCGGCACAAGAAGTGAATTTAAAAAAATGTATCCATCTACCTTTTATAAAAACTGATATGGATTATTAATGTTGAATCTCTGAGTGAGTCCTTATTACTGGCTCAGTTCTGATTCCAAGAAGATATAATTATACTTATAATAATAATAAATTGACTCCATCCAACTTTGAGATTCGGAGTGTCAGCAGCAGATGTTTTTCAACTCAACCCTCAATTCATATGTCTCATTGAAGTTTCAAGATATCTGATCCCAAAATCAGTTGTCCTCACCTGTCAATTAATTGATCGAAAAAGTTCATAGAGATATGTGTTTCGTGTGGAAATAAACGATTTTGCCTTCAAAATCTTGTGATATCAGGTAGAAGTGACCTTTTTGGTTATGGAATTAAAATCTCTCTCATCATCGTTTTACACACAAGGTGTACCAACAGAAACTGGCTCCCCTAAATATATTTTTATACTCTGGTGACCTTCGTTATTTCATTCCTAGTTTGCCCCCAATAATTCCGCCCCTATTTCAAATTACACTGTTCTTTGTGAGGTACAACATTTGAAACATTTCATTACGAATATTATTCTTGAATTTTCGATCATTCTAGTACCCAAAAAGAAAATAATGGCGTTAGGTACCGTGAAGGAATTACCCCAAAAATTGACAACTTAATGGAAATATCGAAATGCAATTAAACTTGTCATTGAAAAAAATTGTGGTATATTTTCACAACTGAATGATATTCGTAACCCCTTCTCATCATACTCTCAAGCAATCGTCCACTATTTATTGGAGGATTCAAGGCACTCAAGTCACTTTCTCACTAGAGTTCTGCCTGTGAAAAAATATTTCCACAATTGATGTTATCTCATAATTATTGTCATAGTGAAATGAATCACATTCATTTTCATTTGAATATTCACTGTAGTTTGTCCCCACTCATGAAAATATCAGATAATGTGTGATCTCAAACGTTTGATCTTCTCAGCATGAACGGCTCTAAGATCAGGATTTTTTATTGATGTCAGTCGTTTAGAATTGAATATTTTAATCTCACTACATATTTGTTTCGTACCGGTATTCCGAATACCTCGATTCTATGTATTAACTGAAACTGGGAATTTTCAATATTTTTGTGCGTTTCTGATATATTTGGTTCACTTTTAACAGAACTCAATACCGCCATTTTGTTCCTAGCTATAGAAATGTTGCAAAATTGGGAAAATATGTTCCACAAAAGCTTCAGTGCCATTTGAAAAATATCAATATTTTCACGAAAAGTTAGAATATAGATAGATCGTCCTTTCGGGAATATTTCGTGAACAAAATGTTGAACTGTTCGACGTTTCGACTTCAAGTCATTATCAAGAAATTGTGGACATGTATCTCTCAATACCGGAATCTGACCAATAACCACCATATGAATGAAACACTTGCTACAGTGGAGGTGACAGAAAGCGTCGGGGTATTTTCAGATTTCAAATTGAGATTTCAGAAGCAAATTAATGGGGATTATACATTGAACGTTATGTGCTGTCACAACCGATTATAATTGCTCTTTATAAGGCTTATGCTCCATCCTAATTCAATTGGGCAGACACCTTACATTATCGTTCATCTTCTCTACACATATATAGAACAAGAAAGACACAAAATATCCTTAGTTATGTAGGGTGGTTGAATATAAAAGTTCTTAAAAGTGCATGTGCATATCCAAATGAGAAATATTAGATTCGAAGCAACCCTAACTTTTACCCTTGTTCATAACTCAAACTTTCATGCGATTATTCAGTATTCAAACCACAGGCGTATATCACATACTTATCATAATTTGAAAATACTGAGCTCAACCCAATTCAAGCCACTCTTACTTGCAGGGCATAAGTGAGTATATCCTTTATTTTCAACTATTATTGATCAATGTTCAATTTGTTAGATATAAAAGAATGAAAGTTATGCCGATCATGGTTGAATAGCAGAACAGGCCAATCAGTTATTTATTTTTAAAAGAACTGAAACATCGCCTTTTATTTTCAATAATTTGACTGTTTTTTCGATTTTACTTCTGAAACGATATTTGATGACTTCTGTCAATAATAGCGACGAATATTATTATTATGACCCATTGGTGGAAATAGTCCATCAGGATTAGAGCACGAAAAAAGTAATCCCATGATTATCAAACATCTGCGTGATAATTTCGTCATTACAGCTGGAAAATATCATATATCGTGTTTCCTTTGTCACAGCTCTAGTGACCCTACTCAAAATACAAAATTAGATTCGGGAATAACTGGACGTGTTGATGATATACATTGAAATGATAAATTTATTTCATTCATATCCAACGGTTTCAAGTGTCACCGATATCCTGATCGGAAACTTATAATCGATATTTGCTGTTTGTTCTCGAATATAGCAACCGATCTCCCGAAAGGGATTGAGCACAATATTTGAATCCTATCAAAACATATTCGGAATGAAAAAAACTTTTTTTATTTTTGTAATAGACACCAGATCCTCATAGCATGCAGTCGAATACAAAATGGCAAAAACCAACAGTTAAAAAAAATGGATAATGATAAATCAATTGATTATTCAGACTAACTTATGAAATAAACACTCTGAATCGAAAAGTACAATATTGAGATGTGCTCACTCGAAAGAATACTTCCATTGAAGGTTTGGAGTGATGTAATAATAATATTAATAACCTTTCATTACATCAAGATCAAATACGTGATATTGGAAACGTCAGAAAATAGAAGTAAAATAAAATATACAACTTGAAATAGTATCATTGAATTGACAAAGTTGGGTTATAGCTCTTACATCAAGACATTTTAATTGAATTCGGGAAGAAACATCAATTTGTCTATCAGAAAATCCCTGAGATTTGAACGCCTGAAAGGAAGCGGCCGTTACTTGATGAAAGTCCTTCTTGAGGAAGTTATTGTAAAGCGAAACACGTGTGGCGATTTAGTGAACCCTAATATGTGAAAATCTAACAGGCAACTGTGAATTATTTGTTTCTTGAGTTTTGATTTAAAACTTTTGATGTTACAATTTTTCAGGCATTCGAGTATTTTATTGTATATTTCAAGTTCAAGAATATTTGGATAATTCATTCCAAAGTTAAATTGTTTTCTGTTTTCGTGGACATATAGACAGATCATATGTTGACAGTGATGTGAAAGTTGACATGTTGAAATTTCTCAAAAGTTCTCTGCAACCCTGGAAGCTGCAGCTATAGAACCAATTACTTTTTTGTATCACGGAAACATCTGCTAAAGGAGCTGAACCCCAGAAACAAAGACCATACCTAACTTCAGACTCAACTGAAGATAAATCAGCTGATATTCGTTCATTATTGTTCTGAGATTTCCGAAATATATGTTTCTGCATTGAAACATAATATGAAATATCAACTATGATTGCTGAACCAGCCGATATTAGATGAAAATTCGTATTCAGTTAGAAAAAACTCAGTTTGTCACTAACCGCGACACGTGTTCTGCTATAAAATTGAATTCCTTGAGCAGAATTGATTGTGAGTTTTGCTTCACACTCTACAGAAAAATAAATGGAATCGATTTCAAATCAATACCAAGATATTCGATATGTGATGAATTGTACATAACATACTTAGCCATAATATGATGACACATTAATATATTACTGTTCCCAGAATGTCAATGAATTGATAGATACTCTAAATAATGAGCTCTGCAGAGTGAGTCGATGGTGTAATCTCAACACTCTCAAACTGAATAGTGAAAAGACAAAATGTCTCTTACTGAGTAATAAAACCGGTTATGATGAAATCAATACACATAATGGGCGAATGATTTTATTATTATTTTTGGGTTTGATTATTTAAGGTTTTAAAATTGTTCTATTTGTTATTTTGTATCCGTATCAATACTTGTGTCTTACCCTCGTTACCTACTTTATGTCGATATTTTATATATAAGTAATTGAATTTTATTATTTGTGATTGTGACCATTTATTTATATTTTTCATTCATTGTTTAAATATTTTGACATTAGCCTAATATTAGTTAGGATCAAACATTGTATATTAGCCTATGCTGTGCTAAATAAAGGAATAAATAAAATAAATAAATATGGTTCAGGCTTTCGAGGCCGAGGTTTGCAGTGTCACTACTATGGTTTGGGTTTGAAGGCCGTCGTTATCTGGAATTAATTCCTGACGTTTCTCTGGCGCGAGTGGCCAGATTCTTCAGAGCCTCATACATCTTCAGTTAAACTCCGATGGCTGTCATCGGAGTCTGCTAACTCAAGATATATGAGCCTCTGAAGAAGCTAGCTAGGTAGAAACGTCAGAAATAAATTCCGAAAATCGACGTCTTTCAAACCCGAACCATAGTAGTTATACTGCATACTCAGGCATACCTTCCAAAAAAAAAAAGCTATTGTCGTTGTGAAATAAACACTTATGAGGATGGGATTGGTATCACAACATGTCAATTGTTGTTCCAAACCATGTAATTTTTCCGTATATAAGCTACCCACTCAACATATATGGGACACGGTAAATATTGACGTTAAATTAATCAATCCGTATGCTATATAAATATATTCTTATCGAAATTGCATGTTATCTATCAACAAAAGTGAAAATATACTTACAATTCCAAAAATAGCCAAATGACGTCACTATCTGCGAATATGATACACCAATTTAGATGCGGCTTTCAACTTTGAAGGATTTTGTAATCGTCCGAAAAACATATACAGGGTTTTATTTGAGTACGTGGCCAAATTCGAAGGGGTGACTCTTCGAGTAATTCTAAGATAAAAATTTCATATAAATATAGATTCGGTAATGCTTAGTTCTCAAAATACAGGGTGTCAAAATTAAAGAAAAATCACCTGAATATCTCAATAATCCTTCATTCGATTTTCTCAGAAACTGGTGGTGGCATTGAGGGTCTGATTTGGCCATAACTAAATTGAAATCATTATTTCCAGTGTCCTTCCGGAAGGTTCCTTAACCAATATTTTTAACCATAAAAATGTGTGCCACTAATTTTTTTCCAATTTTTGTTTTTTTTTGTATTGTGCTACTCAAACTACAACTTTTTCATATATGTCTTTTTTTTTGTATATTGCTCGGTTTTTCAGAAAAAAAAACACAATCACTTTATTGCATGTTCTTGGAGCAACAGAATTGAAATTGTTTTTCACAGCATGTTGATGTAAAAATCCTAAAAAACAAGAAGATGAAAAATAATATGACGTTGAAACCTGGTGACAGTTTTTAATGAATAGGTACATATGAATCTATTTAGCAAGAAAGAGTGTCTCATATCTACGTTGTGTTTCATGAAAAACAGTTAATTTGAAAATTCCCTAGATGACTTTCGAGTTAGGTTATTTGATCAATCATGGATTGAAAGCTCGTTATTGCAGGTCCATGGAAGTTGTTGATGGATCGCTAGTTTAATTTTTTTGTATTTACCAAGGACATACAATGAAGTGAGAGCAATATACGAGAAAAAATATACAACGAAAAAGTTGTAGTTTCGGTAGCTTGATGCAAACAAAAAATGAAAAAAATCCCAAAAAACAGTGGCGCATGACGCCACTGGACATGATTATTTCAATCTAGTTGCCAGATCAGCCCCACAATTCCCCAAGTACCACCGTCAAATTTCAAGGAAATTCGCCAAAGAACTATTGAGACATTCAGGAAAAAACAATTTTTTTAATTCTGACACTTTGTATCTTGAAAACGAAGCATTACCGAACCAATGTTTGTAAGAACTTCTCGTCTTGGAATTTCTCACCCCTTTGAGTTTGGCCACGTTCTTAATTAACACCCTGTATAAGTTGGGAAGATAGGGTATCATCGGAAACAAGTTTAAAATATTTTTAAAGCAACGAAAACGTCAACCCAGCCAACTCGTGTAATATATCACGAAACTTTCCAGACTCCGAGTTTTTTCAACTGGAAAGATGGTTATCTATAATTCGAACCAATAAATTGAAAAGTTTGAAGATGAATTTCTTTTTGCGGTTGCAATAATAGTCGGTAGTAAACTAGGTATGATGTACGTTCCATTTTGATCGATAGCACCTATTGCGATTGCCAGGCCAACCAGGATATCGGAAGATTGCGTTCCTGTTAAGGGCCTAGTAACCTACTTTAAATTCGCCATGTTGTGTTGGGTATCAGATAGAATTCAATTTGTAGGTAACTGATGTTCATTACATGGAGCGTTTTGAGAGTTCTCGGAGCTGTTTGGATATGGAAGATGTTATCAATAACTACTTAAAAAGGGAAAATTTGTTCTAACGAAGTGAAAAATGAGTATGATTGCCTGTTTCAAAAGAAGGTAGATCCTGTTGAGAAGGCTGAATTCATTATAAACTGAAAAACAAGATCATTATTGACTGAAAGCTTCAAGAAGATCACTCATTTCTAATGGATAGGCGACAAATCAAAAGTTATTTTCCTCTGAAAATAAAAAAGCTTTACTTTTTTATAAAATCTGTCTTGAGGTCGAATTGATATATTTGTCCCGATATGTAACTGAAACATCATAAAAGAGCAAAATTGGCTATTTTGAACGTAACACATCGTATTCTTCAAAAATTTTGGGATTGATGGTGAAAAAATTGATGAAAATATTTTATACCTCTCCTCAGCGACGTTTCGATGACTTTTCTGCTTAACCAAGCCCTTTGGAAAAATTCTTTTTGAAAATCTAGTTTTTAAAATTTGTGTTGATTTTGACACATCCTACTTCTAACTGAATCTTCCCATTTCAACCTTCCTCTTCAGAAGATGCATCCATATTTGATCTATATTCAAAGAACAAGTAGTAATCCCCTCATTTCCGTTTAACAAAATACGAGTATAACTATGCCAGTATCACATTTTGACAAAAATCACCAATACCGGAGTTTCTAAAAGAATTTGTCCAAATTGCTTGAAAAAAGAAGCAGAGTAGTTTTCGAAACCTCGCTAGAGGAACTATAATAGTTAATTATGTACCAAGGTAATATACATCTATTTATACTAATTTGTTATTTCTTCAAAATATAATTATTTGCAGAAAAAAAAAAGATTCTATTAGATTAGAACAAGATTCTATGGTTGCTAGGAGAACGGTAGAAATTGACACGTTATCTTGCAATAAAATTTTATAAAGGCATTTTTTATTTATTATAGCCTGAACAGGCTATGTAATGAAAGCGGGCCATAGGGTGGACTTTAGCCCTCAAGAAGTTTTTATAAACGAATATTTCGCCGGATTCAATATCGATCAGTTTTTGCCTTTGAGAGAATTATCAAGCTGATTGTTGATATTGTTTTAGCTTGAAACAGGATTTAAGAAGCCAATTTGTAGTATGCCAATAAACCACTAGACGAACTAAGGTCTTTATTCAACAGAGGGAAAGAAAACCAAACCGCAAAAACAGAAACCAAAGAAGCAACAACCAACACGAGGCCCAGCAAGCGACCAGGGAAACAGAGAAAATCAGACAAGACAGAGCGACAAGGGCACGAAAAACAGAGAGAGAGAAGCGGAAACAAAGGGTCAACGAATTAGCATACTAATAAACAATCCAGTAATCAACGAATAATATTAACACTCCCGCCTGGTACAGTGCCATCAGGATGAGGTGCTGTACCATCCTTAGAATTGTTCAAAGTTAATAAGGCAAGTTTAGCCACTGGTCTCTCGAAAATACCCGCTGATGTTTGAATCGTTGCTCTTCTTACTTGACCATCACGTGCTTTCTTCACCTCAATGATTCTTCCTTTTGGCCAATTACAGCGGGGTAAATTGTTATCACAGATGATAACAATATCATCTTTTTCTAATGGTCGCACTGGTTTATACCATTTCGTACGTAAAACGAGTTCAGGGATGTATTTAGCAACAAATAGACGCCAACATTTATTTGCGAACTGCTCCCGATAGAGATAACTGGATTTCAAAACTTTTGCATCAGCATCCAAGTCGACCATGAGTTTGTCGCCATTTGAACAACCAACCAATAAGTGGTTTGGAGAAGCTCCGATCTCGAATCCAGGGGAGATAGCAGCGGCCGGAGACAAGCGCGGCAATCAAGCAACTTCTCAATAGGGATCGGGGAGTCGGGAAAGCATCATAGAGAGCGATTTTTATGGACTTGACTAGACGTTCCCAGGAACCTCCCATATGTGGTGACAGAGGCGGGTTGAAATGAAAAGATAACTCGGGGCTAACAATTGATTCAGCAATTTGTTTGGTGTTAATTTTTTTTTGAGCTCTTCTACTGGGATTCGCTCCGTCGCAATGAAATTGGTGCCGCGATCGCAGTAAATATGTCTAGGCGTACCTCTTCTATTCATGAAATTCTTGAAACATAGAATACAGTCATCGTGTCACAGTTCGTCCACTCGACCATTTTTTCATTGCGATATGGTCTAGTGCATACAAGACAGTGGCCTCGATTGGTTCTTCCATTTAAAGATGGACCCATTTTATAGACCGAGTCGAATTTGAGCTTTGTTGAGATTGTTTTAGCTTGAAACAGGATTTAAGAAGCCAATTTGTAGTATGCCAATAAACCACTAGACGAACTAAGGTCTTTATTCAACTTATGAGGGTTTAAAGTATATAAACTCAAATTCCTGCAAATGTAACAGTTAATATCTCGAATGATAGCAACTAACCATTAACTTACGATTGCTCCTTAGTATTCAAGCGATCTCAGGTGAATATAAGAGAAAATTCAGTTTTATCAATGACAGTTTTTTAGTTTCTGACAATTTGTTTTGGCATCAAAATGTTTTTATACAGAAAGATTGATTTGAATTTTTTGCTTTTGTTTGAATACAAAGGGTCAACGAATTAGCATACTAATAAACAATCCAGTAATCAACGAATAATATTA
Organism: Zygogramma bicolorata; assembly: GCA_032362365.1. Classification (NCBI taxonomy): domain Eukaryota; kingdom Metazoa; phylum Arthropoda; class Insecta; order Coleoptera; family Chrysomelidae; genus Zygogramma; species Zygogramma bicolorata. The sequence goes on from JAVJAQ010001619.1 coordinate 1,576,629, forward strand.
ACACTGATGTAAATTTATGTGTAAGTACTATGTGAGAAAATCTTTGAATAAAATCATCAAGGTAACTTTTTCACAATCGGTCTTATTATCCACTAAATGAATTATTCCAATGACGATTCATATCATGTTCACTTCCCTTTCAGTTTTTTTGCTTCACCTCTTGATGAAATGAAGCATTTCGTGAACCGTTTTCAGTTTGTTTACTGGAGTTCAACTTTTATGTTTGTATTCCGATTGTTCAATATTCAATTCATCTGAAATGATACATTCGAATACAATTGCGACAACCGTTATCGTTTAGTTCAGAAATTCTCTCCGACAAGCATTTTCCATTTGAAAACAATTCCCAAGCATTCAGCTGAAAAATTGTACCAAATAAACCATTATGCTTTATTTCCACACCATCATTTTATATCGAGCTTTCAAACAATTCAGCTTACCCAAAATAGCTATTCATGTGTAGTTTGCCTTCCTTCCGTAACCGTTTTGTTGGCAACCGACTACCTGAAAACTTTCAAAATATTCAGTGTGAAATTCGTAGAACTAATGGAAACACGCAACGGTCTTTCTGACTGTAACGATTTCAGTTTCAGATAATGTTCCACAACACGTTACGGGTTTCCATCCATTTAAAATTATTGATGACACAAATATTCAAAACACCTTTCAAACTCGGCCTGGTTCTGGAATGGAAGTCATTTGTTCCAACTAGGATGACGTGTTAACATCTTTCCTTTCCAAATCCAATCGTAGATGGGGGGGCGTTTCTTCCTTTATCGTGATAGATGGCTTTTATGTATTGGAATGAGATGTACAGTGTATAATTTGGTGTTGTCGAATGAACAAAGTAAATCGAAATTCACATTCCAAGGCACCTTCTATGAAAATTTGACCTATTAGAACTATAGCTCATTTAGCCTGGACCTGTCCTTGACAGTTTCATATTAGAATTTTCCGAATAACATGAAGTGTTCGGAAATTGAAACTATTTTAGCTGAGTTGTACCCAAAGTCAATCTCAAACTACCAGATTTTCAAAATTCTCCAACTCATACTGATGGCAATATCTATCGAAGCAGTTCTCAGAGAGTCATCCTGTACATTGAGACATCCAGGACTTGTGTTCAAATGGATTTTTTTTTCGGAATGGATCAAGAAGTAACCAAAACGTTATTCAAGAAAACCCGTAAAGAGCCGCGGCCCCATTTCTGTAAATTTTAGCAAGATGTCCAAAGATGTTTCTGTTTCGCAACTGAAGATACTGTCTCAGACAGGCCCCAGTCCTACATGGGGAAACCATCTGAAATTAAACTACTTTCCTTACCTTAATAATATTATTCAAAAACAAATATTTGACTCGGTGAGTAGTAAATATCATGGTGCCAAATTCCATTGACTTCCTTGGTAGTCATTTAGCAAGTAGGCCTTGTTACTACCCCCCCATGCCATATCTCAGGAGCAGCATGGTTATTCACGGACCCGAAACATGACAGAATCTGGCACACAGTCACTTTGTGTTTGGGGGGGGTTTTAAAGGATTGAAAAGGGAAGAAAGAAAGAAAGAGAGAGAGGGGGAAAGGTGTGAAGTGTTTGGGAGGTGTTCTCCAGGAAAGAAGAGGGAAGTACTGATGAATGTACACATTGTAGCTAACGTGTGTCTGGTGGGGAGAGTTTTTGTTTTCCGATATTTGGAATTTTTGGAATTGGGAAGGGAAAGAAAAAAGGGATGGAGAGAAGGATGTAGTCTGGATGAAAATGTGGTGATGACAGATGAAGTGAAAAGAGGGAGTGTGGTGATGTTGAAGAAGAAAAAATGAAGAGTATGTGGTGAAATATTTTGTTTGTTGGAAGTTTTGGAGAGAAGGAGTGAAGAGTATGTTGATGGTGAGAAGAAGGAAGGGGGAGTGGGAAAGATGGATGTGTGTGTGGAGGAGATGGGAAAATATTCCCATTTCGAAAGAGCGATAATCGACCGTGGAGGAATGAGAACCTCCATTTGATTGGTGAAGAAGTGGTGGAGGTGAAAAGAAGAATGGATTATTGAAATTTGAAATGATGGGGGGAGAGGGAGGAAAGGGTGGTGAGAGATTATGATTGGTGTTGGTGAGAGAGATGAAGTGGTGTTGTGGAGTTAGAAATTGTGAAGGAGAAAAAAGTTTAGTGTGGGAGGGAGGTGGTGAAGTATTTGGTGTGATGGAAGTTATTCGAGGGGGAGAGATCGGCTCGATGAAGTGATGAATTTTGTGTGGTAATGGTGAGTGGTGGAATGGGAGTGAGGGAGAGTAGTTTTGAGAATAAATGGTATTGAGTGAAGGAGTATAATAAAAACAATTAGACTTTTGAGTTGTAAAATGAGGGAGGAAAATAAAAATGAAAAAGGACCGGTTTGTTTTTTTTTTTTTTGGGGGGGGGGGGGTTTTTTTTTTTTTTTTTTTTTTTTTTTTTTGGTTATCCCCCCCCGGGGGGGTGTGTGGCGTCCGAATTTTTTTTTTCTTTTTTTTAACTCTCTTCTGTTGCCCCATTTTCTCCTCCCAGGGGTACGGGGGGGGTGCCGCAAAACCCTGTCGAGTTGTTCCCCCTTCTTTGATTGTTGACTGGAGGGGGGGGATGGTGTAGCAAGGGGGGGAGGGGGGTTGAGGGAACATATGCTGTATGTTCAGCGGTGCCCCTCCCCACGCTGAACCAGCCGCTCCCTCATGACAACCCCCCCCCCCTTTTTCCTCCCTCCTTTTTTTTTGTTCTGTCTTTCTTTGGCTTTATTATCGGAGTGATGGGGGATATGATCCATTTTTTTTTTTGCTTTCTATTATATCGTCGTGGTCCCTGTCTGTATCTCGGTCTTTTTTTTTCTCGCCGGGCGTTTGTTTGTCTTGCCTCCCCCCCCTTCCCTTGGTGGTTTGTTTTCTTTGGTTGTGTAATCAGCACAATCAGGGAGGGAATATCTTTATTTCTTGCGGGGCCGTTTGGTTGGCTCCCTCCCTCTTTTTTTCTTTTTTCCTTTTTGTTTTTTTTTTTGTTTTTTAGGTTGATGAGGATGGGGTTTTTTTTGTTGTTTTGTTTTTTTTTTTTTTCTCTTTCTTCCGCCTACGAGCGATTTGTTATGGACATCGCTGCTTTCTGTCGTTGATTGAATTCTTGCTGTCTGATGTGAGGATTGTTGTTAGTTGTGATTGCGTGGATGGTTTTTTTTGGGTTATTTATAATATTTTTTTTTTTTTGTTTGTTTTTTTTTTTTTTTTTTTTTGTTTTTTTTTTGCTGGTGTTGGGTTTTTGTTTTTTTTCTTTTTCCTTTCTTTTTTTTTTTTTTTTTTTTTGTTCTTTTTTTGTGTGTTTTGGGGGAGTGTTCTTCTTCTTTTTTTTGTTGTTGTGTTGGTGTTGTTTGGTTGTTTTTGATTTATGTTTCTCCCTTTGGTTGGGGGGTTTTTTTTGTTTTGTTTTTATTGTTTTTAATTTTTTCTTTTTTTTTATTTCTTTTTTTTCAATTTTTATTATTTTTGTTGATGGGGTGGTGATGCGATAGTGAATAGTATTATTTAAATTTTTCTCTTTTCTCTTTTAATTTTTTTTTTTCTTTCTTCTTCCCTTTTTTTTTTTTTTTTTTTTTTTTTTCTTTTCTATTATGTGGTTGGTTGGTTGTTTTTTTATATTTTTTTTGTTGTTTTTTGGTTGTTTTTTTTTTTTTTTTTTTTTTCTCTTTTTCTTTTTTTTCCTTTCTTTTGTTTTTTTTTTTTTTTTTTTTGTTTTTTGTTTGTTTTGTTGGGGGGGGGAGGGGGGGATTGATTTTAGTCGCGATGATTCGAAAATCCCTCTGTCTAACGTATTTTCAGGTTGAAGAGTGACCAGTTGTTCACTCAGAAGAAGACAAAGTTGGCAAAACACTTTGCCGGCCTCTTGACACTTTATCGACTCCGTCTTTTTCGTTTATTCGAAACGCCATTTTGTCTATAGAAATTCATAAAGTGCTCAGATTCCCGCTAACGTGTATACACTAACGCAGCTACGCAAAACGAAATAATTTACAAACCTCGGCAAAGGGTGAAATTTCTCTCTCGAGAAGTAGCCCACATTTGCTTTCAACATCGGTGAGCAATATTTTTCTCCCTCCTATGATTGATTTATTTCAATAATAATAATTCATTACAAGTGATTATACATTATCTCAGTACTAAACGGACGAAAAAGATATTTGTATTCAGTTTCTTCCTTGAAAACCACAGACCTCTTCAATGACTAATACGCTAGTTTCCAAAAAGGGCTCGTTACCGTTTTATTAGCCATTTTCTTGAGAACAGGATTCAGCGCTCCCGTCACTCAAAGTCAGTCCATTATTATTGTCGAGAATGCCGTTAATATTTTGGTGGGTAATCAGAATGTGGTATTGGTTCACACTTCCATATCTATATCTATATTATTAACGTTATTGAAACCTGTTGCTAAGAAAAATTTTAAAAGGAAAAAAAAACTTATAAAATTACAAATCCAATAATAAATCATATCCGAATAAAAAGTTAAAATGAATTTTTGTATTAACATTTGGTCACACTGCACTAAATTTTTTCAATAAACTGCCGAAAGATGCTGGAGGTGTTCCCTTCGGGCGCTTCAAATATTTGGTCATTGAGTATTCATTGCAAAATGCTTTTTCCCATAATGATGCATCAACATAGTTTTATATTTTTGTTCAATGTATGTATACTGAGGTGTTCTTATTTTCTAGTTTCTGACAACCTACATATATATATATATATATATATATATATATATATATATATATATATATATATATATATATATATATATATTTATTCTTAGATGTCCTCATCACAAGAACCAATGACTCCTTCACCCACACGGTCTACAGGAAACCAGCACACACAAACCGATACCTTAACGCAAACTCCCACCATCATCCAGCACGAACCAATTCCGTTGTGAATTCCCTCATCCATAGATCTATCAACCTCACAGAACTCCATAACAAACCACAGGAACTAGCCCAACTCAAATCAGCCCTTCTTCAAAATGGATTCACAGACCAAATAAATATAAATACCACCCAACATCCCTCGATACCTCAGTTCGATCTAAGGAGTAGGCAGATTGAGACCTTAGAAAGAACTCGTGACGAGACCTGGGGAGTAGGCAGATTGAGGCCCCGGCGTCAAGTCACGAACCCTTGCCCCCTGTGACAACACCTGAGGAGTAGGCAGATTGAGACCTCAGCGTGAAGTCACATTTACTCTTGAAAATGGCTCCAAAATCGGAGCCGAAACGTCGAGAACAAAACTCCAGACGCGGTTCAACCCGAACTCAACAACAATATATATATATATATATATATATATATATATATATATATATATATATATATATATATATATATATATATATATATATACAGTGTGTCCCTAGACCAGTGGGACAGTTGAATATCTCCTGAATCAATAGGAATTTTCAAAATATCATAAGTTCACATTATATCGCATTATGAGGGCTAACTTCAGGAATTACTATTTTTTATACGAGGGGCGCAAGAAAGGCTCACAAAATCGAACATCAATTTTTTCAAATGGAACACCCCATATATTTCAATATATCCGAACTCTCATTCCTTCAGGCAAATTATTGGTTTTTTATTTTTGAAAATCCGACAAGGCGTTGCCAAGTTATACCAGTGGTTCATGAAATGCAGACATTTTTTTAGACAAACCCACTATTCATCATACGAAGAATTTCTGGAATCATTCAAGACTGTTGGTAGTCGGTAGCATATTCTATAATATGGAATACTCATCTTCGAGAGTTATACAGGGTGGTCAGAAATATTATGTGATTTTCACGAAATTCAAACTTTCTTCACATCAATTTTTCAAATAGTGCACCCTACAATATGAATTATTTTATAGCCCATTGGTGATTTGATTGCTTATGGTCAATGGTTGTGAAAGAGACATGTGAATTTCATCATCAGAATATGCAAAAAAATCATCAAACTAGGTATTCTAGTATAATTAACTACATAAGAGTCCCTAGCGGATAGATTTCATCATTGAGATGATGGTATGAATCCATGATGATGGTGATTTTTTGTCAAAAATTATGTGGTCTAATGAATGCCGCTTCTACAATAATGGGAAAGTTGATCGTCATAATGTACATTACTGGGCTGCAGAAAATCCGCACTGGGTTCGAGAAACCAATTTTCAGGAGGTTTGGGGAGTGAATGTTTAGTGTGGAATTTTCAAGATTAATTTGATTGGATCATATTTTTATCAAGATACTCTGAATAGTGAGAGATACCTGGGATCGTGACAGACCAATTGAACGTTCTTTTTCCTCAACGATGGCTCGGAACAAACGGACCATTAAAATGGCCGGCTCGTTTGCCAGACTTGACCCCCTTGGACTGTTTTTTGTGGGGTATCTAAAATCAGAGGTGTATACTACTCAACCATTGAATCTGGAGGACTTGCATAATCGAATTGTAAATGTTTGTCAAAGTATAACACCGCAAATGTTGGAGAACGTCACAAGAAATCATGTAATGAAAAATTTCCAACTGTGCCTTGCAGCAAACGGAAGACAATTCGAATTTATATTAATATTATCGTCCTTAATTATCTGTTAACACAGTTTTTTTTGTTGAGACATTGTATAGGACAGTTGAATGAATAAATAGTTTCCTGCATTTTTTTATTTGCATTTGGTGATGATGAAATTCATATGTCTTTTTCACAACCATTGGCCATTAGCAATCAAATCACCGATGGGATATAAAATCATTCATATTGTAGGGTGAAATATTTGAAAAATTTATGTGAAGAAAGTTTGAATTTCGTGAAAATCATATAATATTTCTGACCACCCTGTATAACTTTCGAAAAAGATGAGTATTCCATATGATAGAATATGATACCGACTATCAACAGTTTTGAATGATTCCAGAAATTCTTCGTAGGATGAATAATGGGTTTGTCTGAAAAAATGTCTGCATTTCATAAATCACTGGTATAACTTGGCAACGCCTTGTCGGATTTTCAAAAATAAAAAACCAATAATTTGCCTAAAGTAATGAGAGTTCAGATATATTGAAATATATGGGGTGTTCCATTTGAGAAAATTGATGTTCGATTTTGTGAGCCTTTCTTGCGCCCCTCGTATAAAAAACAGTAATTCCTGAAGTTAGCTCTCATAATGCGATATAATGTGAACTTATAATATTTTGAAAATTCCTATTGGTTCAAGAGATATTCAACTGTCCCACTGGTCTAGGGACACACTGTATATAACACATATTTGGGTTAATACATTATTATTATGGAAATGAATAAATTTTTGGAGGGAGAAAAATATAGCTCACCAAGGTTGAATGTATATCATTCAACAAGCGTATAATGATGGTTATTATTCACGAGGTGAAGTTGACGGATAAGAGCTGTAGACGAGGAAATAATAGCCATACCATAATATACCATACTTTGTCTAGGACTAGGGCATAAACCATACATTAAAAAGCAATATTGGAAAAAAAATGTTATTCTTCACAAAAAAAGTTTCTAAAAATCTGTTCGAATATCTTAGAAATATCAATAAAATCAAAAAATTCAACAAAAATATTTATAATGCATGAAATCATTATTCACTACCATCGATATGATTATAGTGGGAAATAATTTCAATTTTCAATAAACACATGCATTATGAATATTTAATAAAATAGTCGTGGACGAACTATTTGAGTCACAATCTTTCGAAATAATCTCATGAAGTGAGTTAATTTCATTTTGTGTTCCGAGTAAGCATTGGACATAAACGAATTTCATTTTTCTTCCACAAATGTCAATATTTATATCTGGGAAAATGTCATTTTCTCACGTGAAATATTGAAATATTTCACAATTCAGCTTCTTTTCATGAAAACGTTCGGCATACCTATCATATCTCATGAATTTCCGTTGTTTTCTGAGGATTGTTACAAATAGCAATATTCGGATTAATCGAGCGGTATTGGTTCGGACTTCCATTGTTTATATTATCAACCCTATTGAATCGATATATGTCGGTTTATGAACTACTTGGAACATTTCACCAGAATCCAAATAGTTATAAGGAATAGCGCCCGAGTATTCTTCAGTAGTTTGAGGAACTCTCAGAGACAAAAATCACTTCGACCATAGACGCGTATCCCTCGATAATACTTACCATATTCGTAGACGAAACTTCATTACTCTTTGATTGATTGAATTCATATTGCGTCTTTTCTTTCCTAATCTAATTCCTAAAGTGGATGAGTATGAAATGGATATCTCTTTTCTACCAGAATTCAGAAATCTTGCAAACCAAAGATAACGAGGTCTCCCCTTTCAACGTACGATTCGTTTGTCCAAAACGTCATTAATATTTATGGCTTTTTTCACGGATCTCCATCCACTTTCAAACACTCTGCAACGATTCCATGAATCTGATGAACACTGATCTGCGCTGTCAAATCGAATTAGTGTTTTATTGTGCACCCACGTTCGGTATTGTTTTATCTGTGTTTAATAAACGTGAAAGACTTCTACTATTAGAAACAACGATACTTTATTCCACGATGTAAATTATAATTCGATACTATCTGAATCTGACATCGACTGTCTGTCAACAAGCAACAGTAACCACCTCATACAGTATGATATTAGATCACGACAGTTTCTCCCCCACTTATTTGTGGAATCTCATAAAGGAATGTCAATGAAACACAATCGACTATTTTCATCTGCTTGATCCCATATGAAAACCTTCGAAACGCCTTGGTAATTTGCGCTCCCTACGTGGACGTTCTGAAACTGCTTCTGGTATAGATTCAGGGGCCTGATTATTCAAAAGTTGTGACTCGATTTCAGCAGCGGGAGGACCTCGGGGAACATCGAATGATTGGCATGGACCAAAAGTAACATGTTTTTCTTGCTTTCTTATCATAGTTGGTCGAAGTTGATTGATGTGTCGTTTCAACGATCTTCCGGAATCCAATACAACTATATAATGACGTGAACCTAACTTTTTTTTAACTTCTCCGAACCGCCAAATACGACGATTGTTAATGAATAATCGAATCTGGACTCTCTCCCCCACTTGAAAAGAACGACAGGATTTCGTAGGAAATTGTGATTGTTGTGGTTTGTATGGAAAAATTGCATTCAATCGAATTCGAAAATTTCGATGAAGGTACAATTCAGCTGGTGATTTTCCGCAAGCGAGTGGCGTCGCTCTATAACGAAATAAAATGTTTTGTACCTTGTTTTCGATTGATAAGTTTTCGTCTGTTGCAGCTTTCAGTCTATTTTTGAGAGTTTGAACATTGCGCTCTGCTAGACCATTAGTGGCTGGATGACCAGGTGCAATGAATTTTTGAAAAATTCCATTTGCTCTGCAATATCCATGAAATTCTTCGCTTTGGAAAATCGAAGCATTGTCCGACACAATGACTTGAGGGTATCCATGCGACACGAATATATTTTCCAATAGTGATATTGTAGAAGAAGTTGAAGGCGCGTTCTTGATCGTTTTGATTTCTGCCCACTTGGACTTTGCATCCATTACTACCAGAAAGAATCGATTTTCGAATGGACCGGCATAATCGATGTGAATTCTTTCCCAGTTTTCTTGAGGCAATTCCCAGGGATGTACCTGAACTTTTGGAGGATCAGCTCGAACTGAGGCACAGTTTTCACATTCTCTCACCAACTTCTCAATATCCCGATCAATATTTGGCCAGTATACATAACGGCGAGCAAGTTGCTTCATCTTTGTGATCCCATCCTCGTCGCCAACTGTTTTATCTGTGTTTAATAAACGTGAAAGACTTCTACTATTAGAAACAACGATACTTTATTCCACGATGTAAATTATAATTCGATACTATCTGAATCTGACATCGACTGTCTGTCAACAAGCAACAGTAACCACCTCATACAGTATGATATTAGATCACGACAGGTATATAACACAATACTGATCAAAACTGACACATACGCATGATTTACATTACTGCAGGAAAATTCACTACTCTGCCATCCATTATTCCGTCAGTTGTTTCAATGTAACCGGTTTTGAAGAAGTGTCAAGAGGAATCAATACACGTATGGAAATGTGTCAGTGGGAGCTGCAATCTAAACATTGTTACTTTGGTAAAGTCAGCTTTCACAGCGAGTTTAAACAAGCGGAAAACTGCATATATTTCCTATGGGGTGTTTATTCAGAGCAACATTGTTAAGGTTGAGTTTGAGCTATAAAATCTATCACATATCAACAAACTCTAATAGAATATTACTTCACCCACAATGAGAATAGTATCCCAAGTAGCACAAACATTTAAGACCAATATTGGTTCAATATTACGGGGATATCAACCTTATATTGTAGATATCATATTGGCCACAAAAAAATGTGAAAATTCGGCGATATTAGATCAACATTCGAAAGCAATGTAAGGATATATCGTTTCAACTCTATTGGTACAATAATGTTAATGACATATCGACGAAAAAGGAATATTCGATTGATGTCACTGAATATTTTTTTTATAATATTCGGGATTATCCATATCATTTTCATCGAATAATCAACTTGAAAATTTCACTCATACACATAAACTAACCGAATACTAACCTGGAAAAAACTCTGGCTGCTGCGGGGCTTGAACTCACGACCTTCAGAAGAAAAGTAATATTGTCAATCACTATACACTACGGCGCGGAGAGATTTGTTTTTAAGAAGGAGTTGGGTGATAAAGATGTGGTGACTTCAAGTTAGTTATGTTCGAGACAACATTAAAATGTTGGAAACTTGAGTAACAATGGAATATATTCGAAAAAACACTGAAGGATCACTGCGTCTTATATGATGGCGGTTTGGAATATCAAACTTGCTGTGCCAAATGTTCTGACGTAATTTTCTGGTATTGAAATCCATCAAATGACGATATTTCAATCATTTCAAATTTTGTTAGGAATAATTCGTGATGAATATTGCGTTACCGATATTGATATATGGTTGATTACATTAAGTGATCACTTTCAAAATTCCGATACCCCTTTTCAGGCTGTGATTCTAAAATGACTATTTGAATATTTTCATTTTACTGTTAAAACAATATTCAAGCAATATCAGAATTCGCATATCTATATTGCAGTATCATGCCAATATGCCACCTAATGTGATAAAACAATATTTTAATCTACGCTCCCAAACAATGTCGAATATACATTAGGTTTCGATGTTGAAAATTGAGTATATACAAAATATGTAGACTATTGAAATATCTATGTTGTTACACTGATATTATTCATTATCACCTGATATGGTAATCCAGATATTGGTAGTAAGTTATCAAACCCATATAATATCAATATTGAACCTTACAAAAGGCAGTAAAATTTTTTTGTCAATATTGAGTCAATATTCATAATGAGATATCGCTTTCTCAATATTGATTAATATTAGTTCAACATCAATTTTTCACTTACGATGTATCTATATTGGACCAATCTGAACTTGGGGTTCAGCCAATATGATGTGTTACTTGGGATATTACGTTTTTCTACCCCCATCATGCTTGTGCGGTAATTTCTGGTGGTGTGCCACAAATTTCTCCGTTATCAGCCATGTTTAGTAATCGAGAAGACAGAAAGTCATGACAGCAACTATGAAAAAAATTACTTGCCGATTCATGGATATAACTAGATTCAGTACCAATCATCAAACTATTTTACAATACAGGTCCTAGAAATATGATTTTCAATTCAATTATACAGAAAGTTAGGAGCAAAAATTCGCTGAATGTCGCTTTCAAACAATTGAATATTGTCATGAAATCAACTTCATTACGTTTTAATATTACAAGTTAAATGTCAGTAAATTTGAATCGTTACTGTGCCGTAATTCATCTTAACTCTCATGCCTTGAGGGTCGCGGGAAATGATACTCCTCTTTGAATGTTCATTTTGTCCACATCGTGGGTTGGAATCGATTTTGTCACCCCTACCACGTACTACACGATTCCAATAGACTCTGCTGGATTAGTATCTGACATTGAAACAGATGATACCCTGGCAATTAATTCTGAAATCACCAGAAAATCTCGCCGTACACTAAGATAATTTCTTTCCTGATTCTTATCACATCAATCAAATGTTTTACGAAACAGATACACAGATAATGAATTACTTCTGGTGAAGTTATTGACCCAACTTCATATTGACTACTGTTGTGCCGTTTATTTCAACTACCTTCTACAATACAGCTTATCCAATCCATCTTGGCACAAACTCGGATACTTTTCCAGTTGCACACTGTTAGTGTAGACCATGACGAAGGAAAAAACACCTTCTAGGGATGAATTTCAACATAGTGAACACATATAATAGGTGTTTTTTAATCTTAATACACTCCACAGAGATCTCTGAGCATATAAGTTATAATTTCTGTGCCAAGATGGATTGGACAAGCTAGAATGAAGATAAATTGTAATAAATTTCAAATACTTGCATTCGGTTTTTCTACAACATTCCGTACAGAGAACGTGTGGAAGGGATCTAGAGCAATATTTTTGCATGAGTTAATCAAAACTCAGATTCCTTTTTTCCGTAGTTTTCAAGTCCCCTTCAAGTTTGAAAGAGTGAACATAAGATGTACATCAAAAACAAACAGATTGGTGTTTGCTTCAAAGTGGTTGACAATGTTCCTTGCAGAATGGTAATGGTTCGGACTTCCATTGTCTATATTATTAACTGTATTGAAACCTGTTGCTAAGAACGAAAGGATCAAAAAAGGATTTTCTCACTTGATTTGTATTTCAATCCTTCCGTTATTAGCAAAAGGTTTCAATAGAGGTAATAATATAGACAATGGAAATACAAACCATTACCATTCAAACAGATTGGTGGTTAAAAATAATCAGAGCATATTCTCCTTACCAATGGAGATCAAAAAGTAGAATGGAATGACACTCGAATGATAGCAAGTGAGAGCAATGACAGAAAACGAAAATTAAAGGATTCTGATTTCATCATGCTCTCTGGGGATATTCACATTTCAAAGAATTTATTTGATATAAACCGCACCTGCCTACCTCTCTTGAATGACAGATTTTTTTCCAAGAAACCGTCATACAAGAGAAATGTTGACGATGAGGTTTGAAAACAAAACTAAGTAGGTATTTATATATAGAGGTATGGTACTGGCTCGAATGAATAAATACAAAGACAATGGAATTGTATAGAGTGTCTCAGTCTGAGGTAATATTTCAACTATTTCTAATTGTCCAAGATTCATTACTTGAATTGGTTTTTCTCCAGGAACGCTACATAATTGAGTATTATCGGAGATACAAAATACAATATTCAGTGGATTCACATACGAAATGTGGAGATTATAAAGAAATGAAACTGCTAGATCTTTGTTTTTGCACCACAATAGTATATAAAATGATAACTATATAAGTTTGCCTATTTATAATTTATGAAGTTATCCGTTCATATACCATTGTGATGGAAAATTAAGTTGGAGCAGCTTCATTCCTCTATGATCTACGAATGTCGTAAGTAGATCCACTGAATATTATATTCTGTATCTGAAATCATGTTCAATCATGTAGCGGTTTATATATTTCAATATTGATTCTGGATTTTTCAGATCGTAGTAGGTCATAAATAGAATCAATCTACAAAGGAAACGTTCGTATACCATAAAATAATGACTATCAAATAGAACTCAGATCCCTCATTCCTCATTATTCTTTCGAGACAATCAATTAAAGATCGAATGATAATCATGTAAATTTACAAAATTTGAAGGAAATTTCTCCCATACTGCAACTCGATATCTGAATAAGGATTTATTGAATTCATCTGCTGGCAACTCTGTAACAGAACCTTCTCCAAAATACGATTTTATGGATGGTGGTAAAGTTAGTCATGATTTTTTTAATTTTTATACCAAACGCTATCTACTCCCATCAAAGTTCTCCTCTAGTCAGTAACTCCCTATCCCTGAACTCAGGAGTTCCGTCAACCATGAAAATCTAATTATTGAACTGATATTTAATGACTCTTTCTTTCCATCTTTTTGAACTTTCAATAGGAATAAATTACCCTTAAAAAACTGATATCACTCGACCTCGTCGAAGAATTTGCTAACAAAGTTAGTATCTCCAGGAAAAGGAGATTTAAACTGTTGTCGAAAAATTGGAGGAATATAAATTTTGTCTTCCTGGAGGTGCTAACTTTGTAAAAAAAAATATGCGTGGATACTTTGACATCAGTTGACATCAGTTTGGTGTTAGGGTGATGATAATTTCATAAATTTATTTTTTTTCTAACTCCAGTCAGTTAGTATCTAGGCGAAGTGGGAGAAAGAATAATGAGCTAACCTTGTCTTTTTATAATTTCATAAATTATATTGAATATGTATCCTATTCAAATTCAAGGACAATATACGTTTCGAATGTAGGCTTTCACGGCCGGTGATGATATTTCGCAAGTTTTCCGGGCTTGAGGACTGTGTACTGGATTTTGAATTCCGGAGCTTTCGGCTACATCTGCGGCAGCCATCTTCAGCGGCGTGGTCGTAGTTCAACTCTCCTCTGCGAGTCTACTATGACTATCAGTCTACTATGGAGAACTTGCGGAATAATATAAGTTTCATTCATTGATATCATGGAAATGCATCATTGAAGACCACTGGATTACCAAGCAGAGTCTATTCAAATTCAAAAAGTCGCCTGCTTCCTTCAAATACGCACATATTTCGATTCAAGTGAAAATTCAATTACGATTACAAATGGACGTGAGTCATTCAGTTCCCGAAACTGAAGAGCCTTTAAAAGATCTGTCGAGCACAAGAAATCAATTTCATCGGTAAGTATATTCTCTCGGAATGGATTTTATTTTCCATTGGCCGATAAATATCAAGAAGTTGTTTTCCTCGACACGTCTCGGCTTTTAATTACGTTTTCTACACAGTCCCGAGTTTCGGGAAGGAATTAGGCTCTATATTAAAATTAAGGCCCTTCCTCTTTGTGGCCTCACAAGGAGTAAACTGGCAGGGTTGGAGTCGATTCGGAAGTTATCTGTTCCATCGAAATCTCTCTGAAGGGTTAATTGCTAGATATATAGAGAAAGACAAGTTAATGAGGATAGGTTTGCCACGATTGTTCTCCTCTAAGCGGAAAACAATTGGCGGTGGATATTGCCATTTTATTGTTTTGGAATTGAAATAACCAGGTGCTATTTATTAAACGAGGAGAAATGTATATAGAGTGCGGTTCACTATTTGACTCGTGGATAAAGTCGTTCCTTGAATGTCGATATATCATAGTATATTGTCCACCAGGCAGGAAAAGGCCTGAACGACTGTGAGTTCGAGTCCGGGAATGTGGTTTTTCCTACGAGGCAAACATAAACACCTTACTATATATAAGATCCAACAATAAGATGCGAAATTGATGAATCCCAACCTTCAGCAATTGACATTGAGAGAAGAAGTATTTATTTACACCCGTACTCTAATAATACAACTTATATGCCCACAACCCGTTTTATAATGAAATCCATTACGATACAGATTTTCATTATGATACAGATTTTCGACCAATAGAAACCCATTTTCAATCAAGCATGATGTGCAAGCTTTGCATTTTGACGTTTGAAGTCAAAATGAGTAGATATATTGAATTCTTGAAGAATTTAGTCAATTTTTGATAATCGAATGAAAATGTCTTATAGCAGTGATATAGAAGAATTACCAGCGACCCTCCACAGATGTCTTGGACAAGAAAAAAATACAATCGAAAGGATTATATTTTTCATTTGACAAATGCAAGACATATGTTTTTATTTTCAGGGGTAATATAATAAGTGGTATGATTATTACCGATAATTTTTTGGAATATTAATGAATTGCAATCCCAAAGCTGAAACGAGTCCGCAACGAGTCCGCAGGACGAGTTGTATTTTCTTGCATTGGGATTGCCAATGAATTGATATTCCAAAAAATTATAGGTTATTAATCATACCACGAATTATATTTAGGACGACAATATATCGATTTGAAATAAAGAAAAATCCTATTACCGTTTTAATTCGAAGTAATTCACAGAAATCAAAATCTAACAATGTGAACACTAAAGAGAAAAATTGGGGTCATTTTAATTTAATTCGTTACAATTGAAGGTTTGAATATTGAAGGTACAATTTTCGAAAAGAACGCGTGGACCTGTCTTTGTTGTCACTTCGGTATTGGTAGTTGTAGCTATCACATTGTTTATGGAGTCAACCTTGTTTGTTCTATTACAGTCGAGACTAGTTTCTTCCATATTTCCTCTCATTTTGTTCACAACTTCCTCGTGAAGCTTAGGCTGTATTGTGAGGTATGGAGCAATGGAATTAGAATTACCATGACCAGTAATTTTGATGAGTTGCTGATCTGAAACACCTGCGTTTGCAAGCTGTGTAACTGCGGTAGATCGGTGACTATGATTAGTGATTTTTCTTCGCTTTGTATCAAGCCCAGCTTGTTCTGCAGTAATTTCAGTCCATTTGGACAACTCACAGATCACCACGGGAGTGTTTTTGTACCAACCTTTAGAATCGGCCGATTTCCAATTAGGATTTGGTGTAATGAACAGTCTGTCTGTTTTAATATGCGGCGGACGTTTCTCCATCATCTTTCTGAATAAACGAACTGGACATATGTCTGGCTCAATTTCATTGGGAGTCAGCCATTTATTATTAGCACAACTTCTTGCACCCCCTTGGTTAGTCTTCGTAAATACTGGATTGTACACTATTCTTCCTGTTTCATTGCCGTAATTGTCAAGCTCTTTCTGAAAATACGATACTAAAGCATTCGCTGCTTCGTTACCTCTCTAAGCAAGTTCGGTAGCAACGATGTTGAAAAACTTCTTCTGCAACCCTGCAGGTGAATCTTCGTCCCAACATTTTTGCAGAGACGACAGTTCCTCTTTAGTGAAAGCAGCAGCACTTTGCTTACGTTTCTCGGGTATCCTTTGTAATTGCTTTCTTTTGTAATCTCGTGCGTCCCTTGAACCTTTAAATTCTAGGTCACTAAATGGGTTAAATTTTATTCCATAGCTTTTCAAACAACTTTCTTGTAGTCCCTTGGCAACAGTATTCCAGTGTGTTCTGATAACAGATTCTTTATAGTCTGTACCATCCAATTTCCGCATATTACAGGCATAATCTTTCAAAATGTCAGCCAGCTCCACAATTGTGGTATTCGCGTTGACAATATAACTCCTGTTTGAGCAAAAATTGTTGAATTGCCTGGTAATTGAATCTTTATTTCTGGCCGTATTCAAGGGAATACTCTTTTCCACTGCTTCATCTATGATACCAATCGCCATTTGTCCCCAACGATCGCTCATATTGATTAAGAAATATAACTAATCAAAACACATAGATTTGACGTTTATAATTTAAATCATTATTTTCACTTGACAGCTAGTAAAACAAAAACTAAGCAGGTTTATCACCGTGAAAATACAGCGACAAGCTATATTTTCACTGTAATTCGGATTCTATTGGCTGAATTTCAAAATTTGAAATAGACTGATTGGTTGTTAAGCAAGGAGATATATTGTCAACCAAATTATATGCGTTCTCATGTCCGAGTGGTCAATGGCGCCGGCAGTGGAAAGTTACGTCCGGGGTCAAATACTGACCTCGGCAGAATTTATTTAATTTTTTTCTTCTTTTCATTTCTCATTGTTGTATTTTCCGTGATTATACCATTAATTAAAATTTTGTAGAATTTTTCAAAGAAATACGATTGATTACCTACTATTATTGTGTTCAATATAAATACCTAATAATTTAATATTTTTAGTTCTTCATTATTTCTTGGGTGTGGATGAAATAGCTTCGGCTCGTTTCGTATCCCGGTTTATGCTCATGTATTAATAACCATCATTACACGATCGTTGCATAATTTACTTTTATAAACCAACGATTTCTTTCTTCAAAGAAAAATATGAAATAGGTGGTGGAATTAAAACCATAGGGCTATTCATTAGTGCTCGAGGAACTATCATTAATTCTTTGTTAACTTTGCAAAACCTTGAAATTTTTTCAATGTATTATTTTGATTCTGAAGTATTTTCATATATTCTCAATAGTACTTCTTGTATTTTATACAGCCACATATCTTGGTAGGATGTTAGTGTTCATTTTTATAATAATGAATATATTTATATATTACCTCAAATCGTTTAAAATTAATTGATTCTGGAGAAATCGCGAATAATTTCTTTCAGGAATGGATGGTGCTTCGAAATTCGTTATAATATTACTTGGGTTACTGCAAACTACCATGGAAACGAATTGTCGAACTTGACGCTGATATATTCAATTGCTGGTGTTGTCGAAAGTGAAATAATGAGTTGTAATGAAATTTCAGTTCCTGGGACTCTTTCAGAGCTCGTTGGGGCAGTGAATACTGCTCTATTAGAATTCTTGCCGAAGAAATCAAGAGAAAAGTACGAAAAGGCATATGAAAGTTGTAAGGACTATCACAGGAACACTAACAACTGTAAGAAAATATCATCCCCTTACAGTAAGGAAATATAATTTTCTCGCAGTAAGGAAGTGAATAGAAAATCTTGACTTCTCATTAGAGGATTTCTGTTTGGGATGTTAGAATATCCCAGCGATTTGCGGAAAAATATGGCATAATTTATTAGTAAAATAAAAACCTATGTTTTGAGTAAAATTTATTATCTCCAAAAAATCGGACAGTAGCTTCATCATTTTGGACATCTCCTAGCTTTTTCTCCATCATATATATATATATATATATATATATATATATATATATATATATTTATATAGAGAAGGGTAGTCTCTTGACTGGACTAGTTGAAAAAACCGTCTAAATTTGGAAAATCCTCATGAAATGAAAATTAACCTTGGGGTTGCAGTCATAAATTGAGTTTGGCCTGATATAGTGAAACTCTTTATTGAATTGTCGAGCTTTCGAAAATCTTTATTTTCTTTTTCAAGACATCTGAAAAACAGTCTTTATTGTTACATAAAGCACTGAAACATGTTAAAATTGAACTTACTAATGTGAGATTAGATATAAAACAGCAGAAGAAAAATCCTTGTCCATCACAAACAGAAAAAACATTTCTTATCAGAAACATTCATACAAACTAAACTGGAAACCATGTCTCCGAAAATATCACTGGGAAGAAATGGAACCTTTCATCCATATTACATTGCAGTGCACGAATTAATACATGTGCATAAGATTAACAGAACAATTCGGAAAAATTTTTTTATTTTACATTTTTGAAATAACGACTTGTTCACTGAACAGAGCACATGGCCCAGTGTGAGCACAGAGCATGGAACTGCAGGGTAACCAGCTGTCTGAAACTCTTTGAAAGCTATTTATCGAACAGAGAACAGTTGGTCAAAATCGAAGGTATACTGAGTGAACAGAGAAAAGTGGAATGTGGTGTCCCTCATGGCATAGTATTGGGACCTATCTTATTCAATCTTCATATAAATGATTTATTCAAACTGAACACACCTGGAACAATAATTGGATACTCAGACGACATAGCGATTTTTTATAACGAAGAACCATGGCATACTCTTGAAAACACAGTGGAAAAAAGTTTTAAAACTATAAAAGAATGGTTCGATCACAGACTACTGACTATAAATATAGAAAAAACGAATTTTTTACCTTTCAGCTGCACTTCGACTACTGCACTTCGACTACTGCACCTCCTTTCAGAGAACTGATAAAAACAAGTATAAAAACAAACTTCAGAATTCAAGCAGTCGATGAAATTAAATACCTAGGGGTGTACGTGGATAAATACATGAAGTGGGACACTCACATCAAATATATAATAAAAAATTACAGACTATGACGTTCAAATTCAGAATTCTAAGGAAATATCTACAACGTAAGGGACTCAAAAATCTCTACCATTCACTAGTCGAAAGTCATCTCAAATTCAGTATTATAGCATGGGGTGCAGCATTGCGTACTCACCTCAACCCTTCAGAAAATCTACAGAAAAATATCCTGAAAGTAATAATGTTTAAAAACTACCGCTTTCCCTCAGAACTGTATAAAGAATGTCAGATAATGAACCTCAGACAATTTTTTTTATAATGTAATCACCAAATATACTCTCAATAAGAATAAAATCCGCCTGCCATCATGTTGCCACTACACGAGAAACTGTGAAAAAATTAGATATCCCATTATATTAAAAAAATCTATTTCACAAAAAGCATTCTCGTACAGTTCGATTAAATTTTATAGCATACTTCCTAATGAAATTAAAAATATCACTTCAGTTGCCTCATTCAAAAAAAAATTGAAATAATTTATTTTAATGAACCAAAGATTACTCATCACCAACCTAATTGAATAGAATCTATCTATCAATATATATTTTACCAATAAGACGTATATCACAATGTCATATTTGATTGAAACATTTTTAATCATTTCAGTAAAGTTTTTCTTATTATGTCCATTATGTTACTGTATTTTTCGACTTTTTTGATGGCGAAACAAGTGCAATAGCAATGATCGCTTTGGCCTTTATTCCTGTATTACTTTTATCAACATACGCTTCTCGGCCTCTGTGTATGTCCTGTCGGGGGCCCTCGGAAGTTGGGACCAGGAAAATGAACCCGTGCTGCGTAAGTGCCGTGTATCGCAGAGATACGCCAAGCTCATGCGCCTCCATGATACTACAAACATGCGCCTCCTTATGTGCAGCGATGCCATAAGGTGGTCGCGTGATATCTACATAGAGCATCTGACAGGCACCAGGCAGTACGTCTAGAATGCACTTGCTATGAATAATAAATTCCTGATCTTGTCTGCATTCCATTTTTACTATAAGTGTATTTGTTTGTCAATTTTATAGTACGACTTTTTTGTATGTCAAAGTGTTCTTATGTTTATTTGTCTATGTGTTTGTTTTTATTTATGTATTCGTTATTAGCTGTTACTCTTTACTTTATATACCACATTTTAACTTATGACTTAGCAACTATGTATATTTTTGAAATTATTTTTTATAATAATAAAAGTATCAATCTGTATGTCCTGTGTATTGTCAGGAGCGCCTGGTGAAGGCAATTCCGCAGCGCTTGGGCACGATCTCCGTTAACAGGCAGGTTCCCAACACGATGTATGTATGTATGGTATGTAAGAAAATTGTAGTTTCCCTGATGATGGAATAAAATATAGTTCCGAAAGCTTGGACATACTTAAAAGAGTTTTCTTTTGACGTGCTGCACTCCCCAATATTCACTAGTTTGATATATATATATATATATATATATATATATATATATATCTATATATACTCGATGGAACTTTCCTCAACGTTCTATTCGAAACAAACTACCAACACAGAAAGAACACTGGTCTTCCAACAAATTCTGTTTTCGAGGCTGCTGAAAAACAGGTAAAACATTCCACTCCTACTAAGTAGCTTAATATTGAAAGGAACCCCGAGAACTCTGAAGCCTCATTCCACGTTCTCGCGATCTTTCGTCTAATCGGAAAATAAACGAGAATCATATTTCATTGCTTCGTCTAGAAACTCCGAGTTGTTGGAAGTTTTGAGTCGGAACGTGGAACAGATCGCGTTAAGAACTTGAACTTTCATCCTCCTTAATATTTATGGGGGTGTCTACGCTACACATGCGGAAGTAAAGGATTTCCGCCATCAGCGAGAAACTCTTGAATAATGACTTCGGAATATCAACACATATGAGCTTCGGAGCGAATTTTCGCAGCATGCTGGGACTGATTTGTTGGTTGATTTCAGTATGCTCATGTATAACTTTTCAACTTGAAAGCATGGTGAATGTTGTATTGAACTGGATCACTCGATGAAAATTCAAATTTGAAAACACTTTTCTTAAATATTGATGAATAATCAGAAATTTTCTACACGTGTTAAACAGCTTCATCAGAAGAGGTAACTGTACTGGACACACGTTAAAAGATGAGGCCCCGTTAATTCATCCTTCGCCCTCCTGATGGTTGGCGGTCATCAGCTGGTTGAAGGAAAAAACATATTGAAACAATTTCAAAAAACAACATTTGAATGATTGTTGTCAAGAGTTCATCGATATTTAGATCAGTTCTAAAGAAAACGAATATTTACCATTTTTGAAATTCAAGTTCACAGCATGAAGAATATTCCATGAATGGAAGAAGATTGGATACAAATAACCATTCAGATTTAATCTTCGAAGGTTGTAAACCTCCATGAAAGAAATTCCAAAATTTGTTCGCCCTGTCAAAAAACGGCTACTAAAAGAGTTGCTCTGCTCTTTGACATCCCCACAAAGGTTGACCCACGTAGCATGGTCTTTCCATCATATAATTTGAAGACCTGAAGACCCTTTCTGTCCCAGAAAACAATCAATATTCAGAAGTGTTTCAAAATTGGAATTTACTGTAAAACAGCCAACGCCCCCCTACAAACGGTAACCCATAGATGTCGCTTCTTATACAATTCGAGGATTAACGAGGTCTCACTTTCCAACGTGGAATTACAAACACCTGGAGCTGAAAGATTCAATCATCGATGATAAATCAGCATCTTTGCAGCCCACATCACACACACTGAGAGCAGGACGTTAGCAAGTGAGCAACATTCAAATCTGAAATTTTAAGCTGCCGACAACATCCGATATAGCAATGTCCGATTCTACTACCGTCAGGGGTCAAACTGCAGAACTCATGAATTATATCCGTATTACGGACCAAACAAACTCAACAAACCGAAAACAGCTGTTCTTGATGTTTGGATACTTTTCATTGGAAGCATCAAGAAATGAATTTAAAACTGCAGAGATGACCCGTAACAAATAATTCAAAAAATTTGCCAAATGGCGGCTGAGACAGCTTCCACCTCATCTAGGGCCATTTGCTTCGAGCTTTCCAGGAAACATGTCATCGATGTCGCGATAGAAAAAAAGCGATACGACTTTTGCGAGAACACTCAATAGTTAGAACGCCATACTCTAGTTTGCATGTGTTTATATGGGGCTGATCTGTCGGATTTTTATGA
The DNA here is from genome assembly GCA_032362365.1 of Zygogramma bicolorata. NCBI lineage: Eukaryota > Metazoa > Arthropoda > Insecta > Coleoptera > Chrysomelidae > Zygogramma > Zygogramma bicolorata. The sequence continues at coordinate 1,599,753 of JAVJAQ010001619.1, forward strand.
TTTTTGTGTGTGTATGAGCTTTGATAGCGATTGTGGAGATTTTTAGGATGTTTGGAAATGTTCTAGTGAATTAATTGAAAGGTTTGCTGCTTTTAATTTATTGTGAGCGTATTTTAACTTTTTGTTGTTTTTTGGTTCTTTATATAAATCAGTTAATCTTTGATACAATCTCTACGGTATGGTTGATAATGTATAAATTAGTGTGTAATGTATAATTCTAATTAGGAAGAATCACATCAACTAGCTGAAAAGTGCCACTTCTTATAGTTTATTATTGCTTAAATACATTGAATAAGTTTTATATTTAATTGATCGAAGTGAATTTTTCCAGTATAGAGATGTAATTTTGAATTATTCAAGTATTAATCATTAAATTTTGCAATATTCGTTCAGTAAGCCCGACTTGATAGCAGAAACTCATAAATCCAAGTCTCGTCTGGAAACAACTTTGAGTCTTTCGAATTTTACAATGTCTAGATAATGAAAAACCTTCGAAATTGTTCAATGAAATGTCCTTTTAGTATTCAACCGTTGGTTGAGTCACTTCTCACACAGAAATTAATGAGAAATTGAAAATTTCACAAACAAAAGGAACACGAGAACATCGAGGCTGCATATATACACATGCAAATTTAAAAATGACAATCTAACCATGGACAGTTCTGCGTTTCTCCGCGCTAGCGCTGCGACCTTATTTTCTATCGCGAATATCGATTTAAATATTACTCAATATATCTTGGCAAGTGGTGTAGTAATATTTACATTTTTCCTCACCTTGTGATTTCTCCTACTTTTACTCGCCCATGATGAATGGAACGACATCATTACAAAAAGTCAACTCATCCATTCTCTCATTATCGTTGCAATCTCGTTGATAGACCAGCACTTTTCAATTAATTACTCTGCCTTCCCCTCCCACTCGGCTTCCCAATTAAAAACAACATCACTAACAACTTCCATGGCGCTTCACGTATCTGTTTACACGTGCTTCCAGAAATTGATGATTTGGAAAAATAACGAGTCTCTTTGGCTCAGAACACATCAGAACGTTGAATAAAGCAAGGAAGTGGTAACAAAATGATGAGAGTAATTTTTGTGCATGAGTTGAATAGGTCACTGTTATCATGTTATTTCTTCAACGTCTCTTTATGGAATATTTTGCCAGTTTTCACAGGAAATGAAATATGCTCATTTAGTAACTTCATCATAGCAATCTGAGTTTCGCGGATGGGTGGGTACCACACACAAAGGAACAATGATAATGATGAATAATAATAATACATGGATTTCTTCAACTCAAAAGCATACTTATAATATAATACAGTGCAATGACAAATGGAAACGTTCCAAAGTGAAAAACATCAGAAATTAAAATTCGTACATATTGAAAAACAATGAGAAAGACATCACAAATGTTTAAGGTAAACAAGTAGTTAAGATGAGGTATATAAATTCCAGCAAATTTAATACAAAGTGAAATAATCTCATCACAATTCAGAGAAACAAAAATATCCGTGCAAAGTGTAGCAGTTTATGTACAGTGATAAGGGATTTCACTCGTTCGAAAACCGATAAAATGATAAAATGAAACTTACAGAATCTATCTTTAGCTCAAAAACATTTTTGATCTAGTTGAACTTTGTTGACTTACTTATTTGTTATGTGTTCATCTTGAAGAAAACGACAGTATCTACCGATCGAAATTAACTTTATAATCATTGTTCTGTTTGTTTTAAACATTGTGCAAGTTCTAACGCATGAATGGATAGATCCACATAACATGAATATGGATTAAAAGCAAAAACAAAGGAAATCATCAACTTATGAAGACAATAAAAAAATCGTGATGTGTGATTGCGAAAAACGAGCTGAAGGGGAAAATATATTATTGTACTTGGGAAATACAATTTCAACACGCACAGTGCCAGTTACAAATTTTTGTTAGATTTCACGACTGACGAAAACATAAATGCTGACAGTTTAAAAAAAATTGATACTGTTTTGAGTAATGTGTTTCGAAAAAACAACACGGATTATGATTCTGACAACCTGTTGAGTTTGGTATATTTCTTCAGATAGTGGAATCTATATTTCACAGCTCATATATTGCAGGTTTTTCTGATGAAATGATGATCTATGAACATCAGGTAATAGTAAATGGTTAGATCTAGTTTCACAGTCATCAACATTTTTGTTCGACGAAAACAAAGACCTATGTTCGAAGACATATATACACATTTCGTGAATATATATTCCGGATGAGGTGAGTATTTTCAGATTTTGGAATGCTATTCCACGTAATTCTCGATAAATAATCCTAACTGCATATTTTTGTAGTAGAAATACCCTTTCAATGACATCCCTGGTTGAGTATACCATATCTCAAGTGACGATGAACATTAGCATAATAAATTGCTAGAAGTATCCAGTTACCAGAATGTTTTGCCATGAAATTAAGAGACTCTGAGAATCTAGAAGTAGAAGTAGAAGTATTTATTTCACTACAATATACAATGTAATAGTAGAACGTCAAGAGCAAAACAGATAAAATGTAAAACACAGAGTAAATAATTATGGACAAAATATTAACTGATTAGGAATGAACATTCAGGTGTGCAGTGTACATCACATAGATTCAAATTCATTCTTGTTTAAAACAAGATACTCATCGACACTATAAAAGCAATGTTTCAACAGAAAATTTTTGATTTTTACTTTGAATTGAATGAAAGCCAAATTTTTCATTCTAGAAGGTAGTCTGTTGTATAAATGTATGTTCAGAGACTTCTTTTGCGATATCTGGAGTCTGTAAAATGGAGTCGAAATTAAATTGGCATGTCGAGTGGTGTAATGATGGACTTCGGATTGAGACGAGTATTTATGCTTAGTTTCATGTATTTCTAATAAACACGAGTAAATATATAAAGTAGGAAGAGGCATGATTTGAAATTTGATGAAAAGAGGGCGGCAATGTTCACGATGATGAATTCCTGCCATTATTCTGATTACTCTCTTTTGAAGAATAAATGCTTTACTAGAGTGAGTGAGATGATAGTACCCAGCAGTTTAGTAGTTAATGAACACCATATGAAGATGAAAATCAGGAATGTCACCGGAAATTAGAGGCCGAGAAGCCACCGAAATAAAGTACCAAGACATAGAAAAGCCAAAGAAAGTTGGATAGTTGTGAGAATTCAGTAAAAAATATCTGGTAACTGATAATTCCTCAATGAAAAAGCTGATGATCTTGCAAAGAATGCAGCAAACACCCTTTTTCCTGAACCATAAAGCTGCATTGAGAATGAATTCTGGGGATGAGGACATCAGATCGGCTGCCCCAAACAAGTTTTTCTCGAATTGTAAATTTGGAATAAAAAAATGGAAATCGGTTCATGAATATAACGGAACAATTAGTAATCTGAAACCAAATCAGTGCATCAAATTTACGAAACAAAGTTACGATCAAATACTTTACAATCCAGTTTCTTTTTTACAGCATTATTGTTAATGAATCGAAAAGAAGCGAGTGCACTTATCTCGTTCTTGCCTCTTTTTTCTCCTGATCCATAAAGCCATATGAAGAAGAAATTTGATCAATCAGAATCGCCACTGGCATAAGAAATGGGACAGGAACAATCCAAAGTAAGCTCTGAGCTGGGGTTGAGTGAAAAAGACAAATTGAAGAAGAACTTTGATCAATCAAATCGCCACTGGCATAAGAAATGGGACAGGCACAATCCAAAGTAAGCTCTAAGCTGGGGTTGAGCGAAAAAGACAAATTGTAGCTGATTAATGACGCTAAAAACTCCATCAGTTGGAATGCCACTGGAATAATAAAAAGAAAAAAGGGACGTCGAACAACTAGCAACAGCTTAATTATAAAGTTGAAGTTCTATCTGGGAAATAATTTCGATTTTTTTTTATAAAAATTGAAGAACGATTACATTGTAATAGTATATTATACGACGAGTCAATGATGATAGCTATTATTCTCAACCGAGCTTCATCAGCGGCGAGGAAGTAATATTCCGAAAGAATAATAGTCATTCTTGCGAGTAGCATACTCTACTTTATTTACGACTAATTTATTTATCATAAATAAATGACTCTTCAGTTTCATTCATCTCAATACAAATACACAAACACTACCAACGCGTTTGACAAACACTTAGGACTTTGTAAGGTGGCTATATACTGGTGGTTTCACTCCATATAAGAGATTGGCAGTAAATCAGACTACTGATCTGGCCTACTTGATCAAGAATTGATGACGTGATAATAAAATTTGCCAGGTATCGTCACTCTCGCAGTTGAGATGACAGTCATGTGCACGTCCTGTGTTACCAAGTTGCTATGTCGTTGCGAATTCTGGTCTATGCGCTGAAAAAATTAGTTTATTGTTGATATTTTCATTAGAGCAATATACTATTGTGATCTGAACTTGGCTTAGAAGTAGTATCACAATTCAGCCGAATATTATTCACGTTAATGCGTGTGAGCGAATAGGAGTGAGAATTGTGATCAAATTTTATGGATATGTGAAGTGGAAAAATGCCATTTTTCCTGGTGAGTGAAATCATTATTAATTTTTATTATTTTCTATAATCTTCTCGGTTGAACTGAAAATATCTAAAACACATATCACTGCATTTATAGAATATTCAGAACGCGTGCACACTTTAGAATGTTGTTGCCAGCAAACTTCTCTTGTTTTTTTCAAGATCACTACGGAATTTTCAAATGGTTATTGAATATACTAGAACGTTCGATTATTTCTGGAGGTAGGTCATTGAAGATAAAGTTTGTTTTCATCAGCCTCAGAATAATCTTGCGTTCTATTCTCTAATTTTTAGGAATTTCAACCACAAGCGCACCCTTGAGGTGTAATTTTGAACAACTACACCCTGTCCACAGGTTTGTCTGAAACAATATCGCAACACTGAAAGCACCAGTATATAGCCATCTCAGGACTCTGGTTATATCGTTTCTATAGTAATATTTAATTCGATAAATTTTGTGATAGGAATACAATTACTATTACTACTAATGCCTCGCCATTATTTTCCAAGGCATTTTACTGCAGGAACCATAAGTATAATACTTGCATTATGTATTAGTCGTAAATAAATATATTAATATATCAAACTAGCTTTTGATTGTGCATTTCATTTCGAAATATTATTGGCAACCGCAGTGTGGGATCAGAAAACTGATTGCCTTCAGTTCTCCAAATTGATCAAATAATAGTTTGTGTTTCCAATATGAAACCAATAAAAATGCACTTCTAAACTAGTAGGTACTCATAGCCCCATTCCCGACTGCCTTGCTTTTCTAGCAAAAACAACAAAATAATTCAGGAAGTTTCGAGAACTTTCACGTGCCTGAATAGTTCCAAACTTTAACATTACCGTTATTGCATTCCAAATTGAACTACTAGCCTCATTTGCGGACTTTGTGAAAATTTCGTGATCCAATAACCGTTGGAACAACCGAAGTCTGGGAAATTGTCTCGTTTATAGGGTGTCGAGGGTAGTAGATCAACTTGAAGCTGGGAAACGTTTGATGTTCACATACATTCTGCAAGAGTGTTCTCCGACCTGAAAGAACAACAGTGAGTTGGCCTTTTGACATTAGTATTCCTCGTTCGCAGTCGATTGAGACCCTTTGTAGTGTTCCAAAAGTCTTACATTTTTATGAGAGTACTCTATTTTTGTTGAAGTGACCCATGCAAGATATCTGAAAAATTTCAAGTCCAAATTCTCGATATCTCGCATTCTTGATTTTGAACGATTTCAACTAAATGCGAGATTTCCAATAGAGGCGCACTTTATGAATCTGGTCACGTAACATCAAATTTCTTGCATGTCTAACGGCTGTTTTGTAGGTTATAGGCATTTGGAACACTAAAAAACTTCCTTTCGATGATTTTGAATTATCGTTTTTGGATCCTTTTTTTACTAGCTACTCAACAACCATTGCCACTTATGCGGGAAAAATATGTTAAACTGGGATATTCTGAGAAAAACAGCAGTAAATCACTAAAATATAACTACCCAAGTAAGCGAAAGGTCACCCAAAGTGAAGCTTGTTTTATTCATCTTCAGAAAAATCTTGCGTTCTATTACCAATCGACTTCATTTTCGATTCTGGGATTTTCAATGCTACCTATCTTCTATTTTCGAAAAATGTGTTGAAACTATCATATTCTTTCACACTAAGATATGAATACCCGAGGTAGCTTCTTGATATATAATGGAGATGGATATTAGATTCGGCACTATCAACACCACAAACAATGCAAAATGCATTATAAAATTAACTAGAGGTGAAAAATTCACTCAACAGTAGCAATAGTAACTATAGGAACGTGGAAAGTACAACTTGAAATGAAACGAACAAAATTAATTGGAATAGAATTGAAAATTAACTTTATCGGAACTTCCAAATGCATTCTAATTTCAATTTCTTCAAATCGAAGTATCAAACTGTCAAACTGTCAAACTGTCAAACTTGTCTGTGAGGACTTTCAATGAGGTGGCCTGTCTACACATATTTTGTGTACTAATGATTCAATTGGTTAACGAAATATCCCTCCAGAGTTTAGCCAATGAGACCGTCGATATCGAAATTCTCTCTTGAGCTGTCTATTGATTGGAATTGCAGCTTTGAAAAATGGCATTTGCATCATCACCTACCCTCAAAAAATGTAAGCTCTCTCTTAGATTCTTCATATCAAGAGGAATTGACAAAATAAAAGCATAATCAGTCGACGCACCAGGGTTTTTATGTATCTTGGGCCATTTGTTGAAATTCTCAGTAGATGAGATTTTTTTTTTTTCGATTAATGACTGTTATTCATGGAAAAAGTCAATTTAATACATTCTTCTCAGTCTCTTCGGGAATATTTATTTATAGTCAATGTTATCGTTTGCTTCAGCAATGTCAAAAAATTATCCATAAAATTTCTTGAAAGTCCACTAGTAATTGAATTTTTCATATGAAATCTTGTAAAACATGAGGATACTCTTCAATTAAAAAATTATTACATACAACCTTTACTTAAGGTACTGGCAACTATTTTCTATCATTCTTCGCAGGATGGAGAAGATGGGAACAATCCTAAGAAGTTTATTGGAAAATAAACATATTCCATTAAATAGTTGATTGGTTCCTTTCCTTTGCTTTTTTCGAAATAAATTATATTTTCTAAATAATACTTCAAAAATTCAATAATGTGTATGAGCTAGAAGTATCCGCTTTTTCTTTGTTGACTATTTCCACATAAATGTACTTCCATTAAATCAGTAATTGAAATGAATATATCCATTATTGTCCCTCGAATCATCTTCACTTCGAGCATTCTCTCATAAAAATGATTGTCCTCAAACAGAAGAAGTCATTCTTAGGCCATGTAGTTTCAGGAGAGAAAAATTACATCGAACAATATGTTTCTCCCTAATCAAAGTCGACTGTTTTTCAATATCGCATTTTTCAGGAGAGAACCAAAGACTGTTCTTCATTCCTTCGGCTCTCTGTAATTTCAAATTTACACAACACCAACTCCAATATACCGTTCGTATATCCAATATCATGCTGCCAACCTGATTTTAGGACCTGCCACACCGAACAACTCGCCCCGGAGCCTCCCCATTTTTATCCCTGAAAGTTCCGTAGAATACATATTGATATTTATACTGGAAGTTAAATCCACTTCGATAAAGACGGAACGCCTTTCCCGAGTCTCCGTGGACCAAACTTGAAGTTCGCCGTTTCCTCGCCAGGTAGAGATAAACAGAGACAGGTTAATAGAATCACTGCAATTTCAATATGTTATGTTGGCAGAATGTATCCGCCAGATTTATTGGGGCATAATTTATATCGCCGTGTAGGGTATCGATTTAGGGATGGAGGAAAAGTGACGATGGCATCTGGCGAGGGTGGCGTGGGGATGATACTACCCGACAGTGGCGTTGAAACAATATCAAATATGGCGGAAGCATTTCAGAGTTGAGGTAATTAATCCCTAGAAATCTTTACAGTGTAGGTACTTTTTTGAACCTACCACAATCTGAAATATAAGAATTTATATTGGAATTTATACAAGTCTAAAAGGGTAGAAGAAGTGTAGATTTCTATCTACCTCATCAAGTTGCTGCCTGAATTAAAAACAGTTTCTTCTGGATACAACAAGTCCAATAGTCAGCAACTTCTCGCATAACTAAATAGTGCCTATAAGAAAAACAAGAACTATTAAATATATAAAAAAACTTATCGTTTACGTTTCGGGAACCAAATCTAATATGATCCATTTTCTTCGTAGTTTTTTGGATTTCTAACATACCACAATCTGAAAGATAATTATTGATATTGGACTTTATACAAGTGTGGAAGGATATACTTCTATCTACCCCAAAAAGCTGCTGCGTGAAATAAAAACAGTTTAAATACTGCCAATAAAAAATACAAGTACTAATAAATATAGAAAAATACTTGTTGTTTCAAAATACAAGATCTGATAAATATATGAAAATACTTATCGCCAACGTTTTGGAAACCAAATCCGCTTCCATTCTCAGAAATTATGTGCAAATTTCTTTTCAAATCAAATATCATTGACAATTCTCGTTATTTGCATTTGTCAAAGAATTGGGATTTTTCATTTGACAAATGTCGATGACGAAAATTGACATGTATATAATCAATAAAGCTTAAATTATTCCCGGAAATGAGTTAAGCTTGCGTGGTATTCGGTAAGAAAATTTCACACCATAAAATGAGAAGTTATCAAACATATTCCGTTAAATAAAAAAAATTACCAGCTTTAGTTACACCAAATGCTGAAACTCAGATGGGTACTAGTTCAGTCTATCTCCCTTTCTTGATTTCAGGTCACTAAGGTTGATAGACATGTATTTTGCATTATTCACAGGTATATCTACATTAGTTAGGGTTGTAGATCATACGTTCATAGACAAACTATCTGATTCTTTAACCTCATCTAAAGACACAGATAGGTCTGTTTGAAATTCATAACCCTATTCGTAATCAAGGCATATAAAAAAGGCAATGAACTGACACATGAATTGTGGTCAGTTTACTTGCATGAAGTTCCCCACATGGTATCATATCCAAATCGGGGATATTTAGAAAATATCCTTTCCTTCTGTGCTTCTATAAAAATCATTCAATTTCAAATATCACTTGAGAATACATCTTCGGTTTTTCGGGCTTGAGGGCCGTGTACTGGAATTTTGACTTCCGGAGCTTTCGGCTGCATCTGCGGCAGCCATCTTCAGCGACGTGGTCTTAGTTGAACTCCTCTATGTCGCAGATGCAGCCGAAAGCTCCGGAACTCACAATTCCAGCACACGGCCCTCAAGCCCGAAAAATCGAAGATGTATTAACACCGGCCGTGAAAGCCTACATTCTTTCATCACTTGAAAATTTTTGGAGGTGGCCTGAAACAATGTTATTGGTCTACTATGTGCAAACATGTAATAGTATATTATGCAACGATCGTATCATGATGGTTATGAATACACGAGCATTAACCAGGACACAAAACAGTTTCCATATCCGATAAATAATGAAGAACTATGAATATTATATTTTCCCACGACCACCTGGGAAAGTAACACATATCACACTCTCTACTTCTATTGAAAGTGACCTTTATGCTAACCCGTGCGGAAAGTTACTTTCTGCACAAGGGCGGAAAGTATTTTCCGCACGGCTGTCAATAAGCCGTCAAACCCGTGAATCCTGACCCACTGATGCAATCATCAATTGTTATTATTTATATAAAAACTAGACTGATAGGTTACTAATTATGCATAAAAAATAAAGAGAAGAAAAGGAAGAGTTGAAGTACTTTACCTATTCTCATATATTCAAATAAACGTTAATTATCATCATTTCTTCATTTGACTGCGATGGCTATTGCAAATTCACTGCACTTTTTATAGAAACATTATTCAAACAGACTGACACGAGAAAACCTTAGTAAGGCAACTCAATTATTTACAGTTCACAATTATAATATTAATAATTAAATTATTAATTTATAAGTATTTATCACAAAAATCAATACATTGAAGCAACGATTCTGGCCGTGGCCGACGCCATTAAACATTAAACCTATATTCATTTCATCAATCTAGGTACAAACTGTCAGCTGGCGGATTGCTGTTAGTTGAGGCATACATACGAACTACCTCTATTTAAGATAGGCAACCAGTGATCCGGAGCCCTATACGTTCGACGGACGTATCAATCGTTCAGAATAACGTTAAGCGATACGGCATATATCTGCTGAACTAGGATAGAACATCACAAGCAAATACAAATATAACGTAAGATTAGTCAGGCTACTCAATCTGATATTTGTTACGTTTTGTTCAAATAAATTGGAGGTCGTAGGAAAAATAGTGTACATTACACGTGCGAAAGTGATTTTTCCCACTCGTGTGAAAAAAGTCACTTTCCGCACTAGTAATGTAATATACTATTATATTGGTATTGTGGGTCCCACTGATCTGGAAGTGGAAGGGATATTTACATTTATTTCATTATTGCTAGTCTCAAATGGAGTACAATATCGCATTGGAAATGCTGATTTTATTCTGAACCAAATTTTCAATGTAGCCTTCCGCCACTGAATTGGATTTCCAATCGATTAAAAATCTGTATCGTAATGAAAAATCTGTATCATGATGAGCTCTCATTAATATACAGATTTTTCACAACGATACAGATTTTCAATCCGTTTCACAATGAATCTCATTATAAAACGGATCATGGGCATATAAGTGTTTAATTATAGCACTGGTGTAGAAAAAGGACTTCAAGCTAAAGTATGAGCCACCAACGAAGCAAGATTTATATGTGTAAAAATTACGAAACTTTCTCCTCTGAAAATCCTTTCCTTTCAGAGAAATATATTCAGTTGGCATATCAGATCTAAGCGAAAGGTGAACTCAGTTCAGTGATATGGGTTATCGATTGGATAATGTTCAGAAAATGACCGGAAAGGTACATGTTGAAGATTGATTCATTCACCTCAGCTTCTCTGATCGGCTACTGTCTTCTCGAGACAGTTAGCTAGATACCTTGGTACATTCTATTTTGGGGTTTTCGATAAGCCGGTCGCGAGTCATGGTCGAATAATCATTGATTATGAACTGATCTTCCATTGTTTTATATTTCTGGTTCACTTGTAATTCCCCATAAAAAGAGATATGTTCAATGAGGAGGATGGCAGATTTCTTTTGAACATAGGAAGACAATTAATCCAGATGCTCGAATTTTCTGACCGTCTACATTCATGTATTGTTTGCTCAAGAAAATCATACCAGAATAACTCGGGATTTGGATACCAAATGGATCTATATTGGCCATTCGATCTTCTTATTCTGTTTCCAAGATCTTCTGATAATTCAATTAATCAAATGGCTTCCTTCAATTCCAATTTCCAATCATTCTCTTGTCAGACTGTTACACTCAAATCGCCAATATACTAGTATTTATCAAAATACTCATCATCGTTAACGTTTCGGAAACTAAATCTGCTTCCGTTATCGAACTTTTTCACAAATTTTTTTCTTCTAGGTTCGTTTCCGAAAATCTGAAGATTTGATAAGTTTTGGGCTTGATCAAAATGTGCCCTTCTACAGTTATAGATTCCCATAATAATTCTTATTCTTCCAGAATGCGGTAAGGTAGGAACCAAGAAAAACAACAAAGAAAACATTCATCCACAACAAAAAGATGATTAACAGTGCTGAAATATTATGGTTCCCATCCCCTCATTCGAATAATTTTTCCAGATTGTGGTAGATTAAAAACTCAAACACCGACAAAGAACGAATTCATCCAACACAAAGTGATGTCTTTCATTCAGTTACTTTCTACATGTTTGAGATCTTTGGCATGTGTTATGTCAGAAAGGTTGATCTTTCGTGATCTCTTCTAGAAGCTCTGAAATCGATAATATCCTTTTTGACCAATATATGCCTTTCACTACACATTAAACAACGTCAGTATAAGTTATCGTCGATAAGATAAAAAAACTTATTGAAATGCAGTCCATTCCCAAAGAAATTATTTTCATTTATGAAAATTTTTGTTACACTATTCCCCAAACTTCCATGTTCCTTTCAGAATATTTGATGAATGTTTCGCAAGGGATGTCCTTCATATTAGAGAGTTGAAGTGAATGCAATTTGTAGACCTCAATGTAGACGTTAACTTACGAATTATAACGTTTACGGGTTTTCATTAAATTGAGTTGAAGTCGTTACCATAAACATCTATATGACGTTAGTGTTATCCGTTAACCAGTGCTGCCGTCTGTGAGTGATTACTACTGATTATTCTATTTGTGACCATTTTCAACGACGTGGAGTAATAGTGGAGTAATAGGACGTTTGTGATGATTTTACGCAGATTTTGAGCGTATTGAATCCTGAAAAAAATTATATTCCAATTTGAAACAAAAAGTCTGGGATAAGTAGCTCCATTAGGATCGGGATGTTTTTCATTTAATTTTTTATTATATTATATTAATTATTATATTTTTCATTTGACAAATGCAACACATATGTTTTTATTTTTGAACAAATTCAATGAGCCCTCATGGCCAAGTGGTCAATGGCGAGGGCTGTCATCAGAAACGTTCGGGTTCAAATCCTGACCTCGGCAGAGTTTTTTTTAATTTTTTTTTTATTTCTCATTGTTTCATTTTCCGTGGTTATACCAATAATTATAATTTTGTAGAAATACGATTGATTACCTACTATTATTGTATTCAATATAAATACCTAATAATATAATATTTTTAGTTCTTCATTATTTATTGGGTGTAGATAAAATAGCGTATGCAACTCTCATGTGATGTTTTTCAATACACTAGCACTTCTACTACCTTCGGCTCGTTTCGTATCCCGGTTTATGCTCATGTATTAATAACCATCATTACACGGTCATTGCATAATATACAATTTTCAGGTATCCATGAAGATAACGTAGGTCCTTAAACAAGTTCTCGAAGTAAATGTGAACAATTGAAAACTGTCAATTTGTACGTTTACGTTTCTCTAACGTTTCTATTTCTCACATTACTGTCGTGATTTATCGATTCGTGAGAAGATAAAGAATCCATTCACCTCTAACACAAATTTGAATTGGTCTCCTTCATCAAGGAATCAAATAGTGACCATCATATTACGTATATTGCATTCCCCAATAGTTACATTGAAATGGTTAACTGATAATTCTCTCATTATGTACCGAATATACATTGAATAGAATATTGAAGCTTATATTGCCATTGATGCGTGCTATTAATCTCCTCGAGGGTAGTGCACCAGATTGCAGGTTTGTCAACTGGATACACCGACGTTGTTAATCAACGTGAATTAGAGCTAATCAAGGGACAAGAAATGATTCAATTGGCCGATATTTAGAGTAATATCTAGTATTGTCAAGTATCTTCTTCAAGAAAATGATCTATTACCTTTCAAGATCAGCTTTGTTTGCACTGCATTAATTATTGTTTATTTGTTGTGCAGTTTTTCTTTTCGATTCAGTAGTCTATTTTCCAGATTTCAATCCCAAGACAGCAAGCAGCTTCTATCTGACCGATTGGGTGAGATTCAATCGAGCATGACATTGAAAAGATAAAGTGAGGATAATGAACAGAAGTGTGACCCTCTCCTTGATTTTCATCATAATTCCACACTCTGTATGGCGTCAATGGCATATTTCATTCGTCCATGAAAATATCTGAAAGCAATAAAAAATTATTATTTTGAAAGAATTGCTGACTTGACTAGAAATAGTCACGATCGAAACCAGCAGAAATTACCGTAGAACTATAGTGGGAGTAGAAAAAGTACAGTAAACACTCCAGAGTGCAAGATAGTATCTATTCCAGTAACTTTTTCTTGGTTATTATCGAGGATAAAAACAAATTGTGTTGAGAATGAAAATAGAAGTTACCTATAAGATTCTCGCTAGCAAAGGGTTCACAAAACCGCGACATGTGTTTTGCTATAGGTATAATAGCTTTCTCAAGCAGGAAAAAAATACGTCGCGGTTTTGTAAACCCTTCGTTAGTGAGAATTATACAGGAAACTTTGATGTTTTCTGTTGAACAACGATTTTAATCGAGTATTGGCCAGTTCAATTCAATTTTCTAATAATATTAAACTTGATGTCAATTCAAGCTGTTTTATTTCAATAGCAATTATCGTGAGTTTTTAATTGACTATGTCGAGAAATTGCGATCCTGTAACATTTTTAACAGTTACTCAAACAACAAGTGCGGAAAGTGGTATTTTTCCCCGTAATTACGGCAGTTGACCGGTTGACGCAAAGAGAAGTTCAACGATGTCGAGTTATCACCACAAACAGTTGAAACTTTATTTCGATGTTTCTTCATTCTTTCTCAATTCATTTCTCGATTATTTATAGTTTTTCAATTTTTGTTTGGTCATATTTGACCTTCTCGAAATATTTATTCACAAAATTTTCACTCATTCCAATTGTTTCAATTCATTCAAAGAACAAAGATATATAATATCAATCATATCGGCCAACACTGGTTGTTCAAGCAGACTCCAATGAAGTGTTTTACTCATGTATTTTCAATAGAAGTTTGAATCACCTTGCAAAAAAATCACTCATCAAGTGATGTGTTATGGATAAATATTCCGAAAAAGTACCTAATTTATTCCACAAAGGCAAAAAATACAATATACCACACGAAAGATGGTTGAAAATTGCACTTCCCATATACTGAAGGAAGTGATATATTAGTTTTACTTGGTAAGGTTAGCCCAATGGGCTATTGGTGCATTTGAAAGTATCAAGTAATTGTATGAATTTTGATCAAGTTCCGATTGCAACAGGGTATTGCAGTACTTTTAGGAGTAGGTAGGTTATTAAGCCTGGAGGTGTTGTTGGATTAGCACCTATATAGCAAAGTAGCTCCTGGATTAATGTCATAACATCAAGAGAAGAGAATGAAGGCAATTCAACTCTTCAGTTGAGGAAAAATCACTTCTAGGTGCATTGTTGTTTGCTGTGGTTCTCGTCATGACAGGGATGAAGTCGGATTTAACTATGTTCCTAATGCTATAAAACAGAGGTTTCAATTCATAACAAAAGTTTATTCACCCAATGATATTGAAAAGATTCCTTATAATTATTGCCTGGCCACCCAGTATGCTTGTGATTTTGCAGCATAGGATTCCACAGCTGGTTTTTGATCAAGTGGAACTTGTAATTTATCAACAGTTTGGGTGTTCATCAATTGTATAATTCAGCTCAGAAATATTCGATGCGTGAGGATATGCATTATTGATTGATCCCAACTTTATTCTATACCTTCAACAAACAATGATCAAAATATAAACGAAAGTTAAAAAAATCCTTTGATATCACTCCCTTCATTTCTGAAGCATCCCAGTTTGCGAGAAAAGAACAGAAATCAGTTCATAAATTCAAACAGGATATTTTCCTCATAATCACCATTTACGTTATTAGATTCTTCACTTCACTCGACGATGAATGAATCTTTAGAAACCGGAGTTTTTTAACAACTGGGAGCTTTTAACTGGGAGATTTAATGGATTTGAGAGAAAAAATTAATTTCTTATTTGAAGAGTTTCGAATTTGCTACCTTGATTTATGATTCACATTAATATTTGCTGTATTGATTTTGGGAACATTTTTTTGTAATGAATTAATTAGGAATCTTTTTCTATGGTGAGACCAGAAGACCCCAACAAGTGGATTATGAACTTTCATTTTCCATGAAAGCTCTGCTATTCAGCAAAACTATCTACTGCTGGTCGATCGATTGTATTTTTCCAAAAAAGCAACCATTGCACTGGAATAATTTGAATCGACCGAGTCTCCAACCTCAGAAACAATCGTGAGGATATCAGTTGCAAGATTCCTCAACCGAACTAACTTATCGCTCAGGTTGAGTGAGGTTATAAATTCACTTGCTGAAATGAAAGAGATCACCAGAAACTATTGGAGAAAATTTCATTTTCGGTGTATAACTTTGATATCGTCTATGAACTAAAACTTCACACGATGATATATTATCGATGTTACTGCAGGCTTGATAAAGTTTTCCGGTGTGAAATGACGTTTAACTTTTGAAGCTTGAAATTTTTCTACGCCTTCGCACTACGGAAACGTCTTCCGTTAAGTATATATCCGAAATAAAAAGCACTTCCGAATGTTATATTTATTTTCCAACAACTTTGCTCCTGTGGGAATATTCGGGGAAGTCCAAAGTTCACAATGTTAGAGTTGTCCGTTGAGATTTGTTGAAGTTTACATATTCGACAAACTTGCTACTCTCTCGGGAACTCCACAGCCGTTGCCGTTCTGGAAAGAAAAAAGAAAGTTTAGGTATTTATTTCTACCAACTAGCCGTTTATTTCGAAATATTTGTACGGAGTTGAAACCCAATTAGTTTTTATCTCGAACAACCTGAAGGATCATCCTAAGGGTGCTTTTAAACTTATTTGAACTTGCATTGTTCCCGCTTGGATGTTAAAGTCGGCTCTATTGACGAGATAACTATAAAGTTCACAACTCATTTAAACTCCGTAGACACTTTTTTTAATCCATCCGACGACTAACGATACGAGGCAGGAAAGTTTAATAGTATTTAATTTTCTATTGCAGTAGTGATGAATAGAACTGAAAATATACACATGTTTTTTTTCAGTTATTGGGAAATTGGTATTCTTATAGTCCAGTCTATGACCGTTTTACCGTGTATTTATCCCATACAGCACCGATTCGCATGAGAATTTGGATTCAGGATCTACATACCCTCTGTTTCAAAATCTACCCTGTGCCGAGGGTTGCTTTCTCCCTGGGGGTGGATGCTACCCCTTCTTGTGGGTGAAAAATTTTTTATTGAAAATGAGTGGGGAAATCAATACATTGACTAATTCTAAGCCCTTTCTATTCAATGAAGTTTTTTCTGAAAAGCAATACTTTTCAACTTATTCGCGAGTGAAATTGTCGGTTTTCAGGCAAAAAAAAACACGTTTTCAGATCCTTTTTCGCGAATAACTGGAAAAATATGCATCTCATCGAAAAACCTCTAGGGAGCAAAATTATAGCTTTTGAAAAAACGAAGGCGATCGTTCATTTGTGATGTATGCAAACCAACTACAAACTGAATGATTGCTTGTTGGAAGTTGATTGGTATTTTCAAACGCTAAAATGGAAAGTTTCTACGTAGAAAAACCCAAAACCAATGCATTTTTCGGGAAAAACTCATTGGACCTTTATTGAAGTCCTTCAAAAATATTTCATTTTTGTTATTCATGAAAGTTTCTAGCATGAAAACTGACCGAGGTATGAAGAAAATTATGTTCAATCCTATTTTTTCGTTGAAAAAAAATTGTGAATAACTCATCCTCTCTTTCCCCCCCTTTGAAAAAAATCGTTGTTACTCCATAATACACTTCATTCATGTTCTTATAATGAGTTTTTCATCAATTGGAAGTACGTAGTTCTGGAAAAAACTGAGATTGAAGAGAAAAAATCTTGTAGAAATTAGAGTATGTACATTAGTATATTGAAGAATACACATAGTAACTATATTTTGGGCCTAGTGGAACTACATGTATATTATATATATATATATATATAAATATATATATATAAATATATATATATATATATATATATATATATATATATATATATATATATATATATATATATATATATAAATAAATAAATGAATGGAGTGCCGAGAAAATTCGATGAGACAATTGAAAAGTCCAAATGTTTCATTAGCCAGTCGGTACTTGTATTTCTAAGTGGAGTTAATGAAAAGTTGTCTAGTGTTGTTGAGCGTATTATTTTAATTAATGAATCCAGTAAAATCGTTACCATCCCCTTCCTACTAACTTAAAATACAAATTACAGAGGTTACTTTAAAGTAGAGTCACAATCTGAATTTTCATACAGTTGGGTTTCCCGGTTACTCAATAACAATTTCGATATAATTTTTTAATGAAAACTATCACAAGGGTGGTTTTTTGGGGTCGAAACTGTTTAATAGATCAGAAATTGTCTATCAAGGTTAATTCAACGTATTCACAGATGACTGCACGCTCAAAACTAGTATATTGTAATTTTTTTTGAATAGGGGTAGTTTTCATCTCTGATGAATAAAAATCAACCCCAGGCACAACCTCAACTTTCAAGTAGATGGTAGATAGAAGCTTAATCTCAAATTGAATGCAAATAGATACTGAATAAGTTGAAAAAATGACAAATACCATGTTAATTATTGATGATATTCTGTCATAAGTGGGGGGTGTTAAGGGCTGACACTGATTACTGAACCATAAATTATATTAAAAATTATCAATTGATTGATTTTACTGATATAAATATGATTTCAGTTTATTACATGCTCCAATCTAAAATTTTGATGGTATTTTTCGAAAAGTAGTGGTTATTACCCCCCCTCCAAAAAAGCAACCCTTGGCACAGGGTAGATTTTGAAAAAGAGGGTAAGTAAAACCTATATCCAAATTTTCATACGAATCGGTGCTGTATGGGATAAATACACAGTTGACACTTTTTTTACCGTCATAGACTGGAGCATTAAGGGAAATACTGACGGTATATCGAACTATAAATGAGAATTTTCGATGAAATTGATGAAAATTTAAATTTTCAAAACGAAAATGCATGAACAGACATGGAATATTCATACAGAATATGATATATTTCTAGTCTTCTAGTTAAACAGTCCCAAGAGCGCGCTCAGAAATCAAACCTTCTGTGGAAGAGGAAAAGATAACGTTCTTGATTACACAGAAATTCGATTTCACTGATTTTTCGGTAGAGGCTGTTTGAGTGCCTTGATATTTGGGATCGGTTCGAATCTTCTCTGGAATTATCTACAGCGGCTTCTACTAGAGGGTTTCGGTAGCTTCCTGCCAACCCAGTATTAGTTGCTTTTAAGTTGTCTGATATTCAATGCACATATTTGTCCCTATACTGCTGATGCGATGACAGGTATGATCATGAATAGAATAATTCTGTTCTCCAGGTCCAGCTTTGACTTCGGTTTTATCATGGGATAACACTGGGTCATTCTCTGATTAATAATTTGTCTGGTGTTAATAAAGATGGATGTTTTCACACATTGTAGTTCTCCTGGTCTAGTCATAAGGGGGTAGATCAGCTGAATTGCTGTATTGATGGAGATGTGTATTCAAGTTCTTGATAAATACTCTAGCACGAGTGTCGAAACCTCAAACATTTCAATAACTCGTACACGAAAGGACAATTTTTTATATATTCACCTTTAGTACCACACCTTGACGGGAAGGACGAAAAGCGGAGAGAAAGCTGATCAAACAATACTATTTGACCGATGAAATCATAATTGATTTGCCAAAAGTCAGACTGAAATGTGAGAGGAGTATGTTCAAATACCAGTTATTCAAATGCAGGGCTTACTGTCGATGTTGATATTGTACTTTTCTTGACTAGTCGTAAGGAGGTAAATTAGCTAAATTGCTGTATTCGTGGAGATATGTTTTCAAGTTCTTGATGAAGACTCCAGCATGAGAGTCGAAACGTCGTATATTTCAACAAATCGCACACGGATTCATACCCGAAAGGACTATTTTCAATGTTTCAATATTGTCTGGTATTGTTAAACGTGAGGGGTTCATGTTAACCTTCGGTCTATAGTGAGACACCTAAGTACTTCACCTGATTTGGCCATTCTAATTCCCTTCTACTCTGTTCTGTCTGGGTTCACCTCGATCTTTCAGTCCAAGAACCATGGTTCGAACTCGTCGACTGCTCATTGCACCCTAAATGAAGGTCAGGTCAGGTTCTCAATCACTGAGACATGTACACGTGTATAGATTAAATATTGAGTGTAATAACTATCCTGAGTCAAACCAATGATATGCTGATTTCAGTATATGATTTGGAGGAACATGTATCAAATAATATTTCTGAGGAGCTCAAGAGATAGTTTTCTCTGGCTGGGCTTGAGAATGAATTGCTATACTAGTGGGTGGAGATTTATTACTGAATACTCTCTCTTTTCCCTCGATTGTGTATAATTTTGCTGAAAGATTCTGGTAGGTGGGATATATGAACTGAATACATCAACCGATCCGGTAATACTGGGTATTTTTCTGGGTTTCTCTACAGCTGAAATAGCGAATGCGCTACCGTTTAAAATCAGTAAGACGCTCCAGAGCGCTCCGTCACCCAAGACCATTAGCCTACCCTTGCTCTGCCTTCTAGGCGTACCTGAAAAAGTGTTTGATGAATGAAAAACTCTTCGATTTTGAGTTACCGTACCGTTTCTACGCATTGATGGGCGTGGCTACTTTTTTGTGATGTTCCGTGTTGTTTACTCAACCACTTCAGCTTGAAAACAATGAAACAAAAAAAATTTGCATGCTTTTCAATTCGAAGATGTTCCTCACTCAATGTACATCAGGTCGTAAAGTTCCAACCAGAGTATAATATATTATAGCTATTGGCAAAAGCTGTAAATTTTACAGAAATCGTTCTTTTATACTGATACAACTACTTCTATAAAAAAAAGATAATGTCCTCTTAATAGGAAGTGAAGTCGCACATATTTTCTTTCCATTAAAAACGATGACTTTTCATCTGAACCTTTCGACCATCATATCCTTTTCCGTTCAGGAGTTAAGAGAAACAACTTTCTACTGCTGTACTGTATATTCATATGAACCCTATGCATCGGAATATTGGGAAAGATTTAGATAAAGGTATGCCTACGAACTAAGTATTCACATTGATATTATCGAAGGTAATACCACGAGTCCTTAAAATATAATCGATAAATTTTCATTTTCCACAAAAACTTTTTTATTTGGCAAAAGTATGAAAACAAACCGATTGATAAAACACGAGTCCGTAGGACGAGTGATTTTATCTAATTCGGTTTGTTTGAATGCTTTTGCCTCAAAATAAAAAAGTTTGAGTGTTTCGAAAACGAAAATTCATCTTATTAAATCTGAAGAACGAGTTGTATTTGGAAAAATTATTTTTTGAACAAAAAGAAGGAAGAACAACTAAATTGATCGGAATTTCATTTACATAAGAAGGAAAAGGGAAAAGGTGAAAATTTCACAAATTTGAAATGTGAAACAACGATGTATGCCCTCTATGATCCAGAAGATATATGATGCTTACGCATTGAAAATGATATGACAATACCAAGAGATGGCGTCACGCCTCTCATTGTACAAGGTTGATAATTGAAAATTTCTTATGAAATGGAAATCGCGCCAGAAGGAACATAAAATCATTCGTTATGTCGTTGTATCAAAATCTTCATACAACGGTTTCTTCTCATACCACAAAAAATGAATTGTATTTAATAAAAACTAATTGTTCGCCATCTTCATTTGAGTTCAGGAAACCTTAAATATTTGAATCGGTCGTTCGCTATATCTGTCATAAAGTTGAGGTTATGAGCTATTTACGTGTTTGAGTGTTCATTGAAATGTGTTGTTTATGTTATTATTATGCTGAAAAAAGTGAATGACTATTAATAATAAGGTAAAACTCTTCATTCATGATAATTTATATAAATATGAGCCAGTTCAATAGAATCGACGCGGTAAACCGTATAGTTTTGACAGTTCAAAGGTAAACAACGTTTTATCGAAACAATCGAAAGGACCAGGCAGTTTTATCAGTATAATACCCAATGATTGGCTAGAATAACCATAGAATAACCCGCTACTATTGGTTGAAATGCCAAAAACGTCACATTTTGACGAGTGAAAAAAATAATCGCAGATAAAAACCTATATTCCATAATTATTCTGCGAGTTTTCAAAAAAATAACATGATCCAAACAAAAAATAATATTTCCATCGACAATTAATTCACTTCTCGTGATGAGAAACTACGAAACAAATATCATCTTTCGAGTTTTCTGCTTGGTTCCTAAAGAACTCTTTTACCATGTCGAACATTTCAATTTGAATTCGAAAGGAACTATTATTCATATACCGATGCCAAACCAGCCATTGAAAAAGTAATATATTCACCATGTTCGACAAACTCCCAGCCGGCTGAGTTTCAGATGAATTGCTGTTGGGCCGGGAACTTTGTGGGTTTCAGGTTGAACTTGAATTTCACTCTGACGTTTCGATGTTTTCTATATTCGTTTTGGCACCTCATGAATTACGATGAAATCGTTCTTGAAGTCGTTCCATGCATCATCCTCCTATTTTCATACATTCATTCGAGTAGTATAAAAAATTTCATAACCTTTTTTTTTGTTTATGTTCGCTGAACTAAATATCAAACTTGAGTAATCCATATGACCCGTTCGAGTTTTTGGCGAATTCGCTAGTGGTAAAAAAAGATATTTCTTGTGTGCTACTATTTTCTGTTACATGTTATGCAAATGGTAGAATCATCAATTCATTTCTGCAGTCCTCCAATCGCTAGAAAAAAGACTGAAATATTATCGAACCACGTCAAAAAAAAAATACATTCAGTATTTGAGGTCTAGGAATGAAAATTTATTGTCATTCTTGTGCGCTGTGTGAGGCTGAGACTGAGAATAATAAGGATATAAGGAATATAAGGAGAATAAGAAGAAATTTTCATCATAATTGTCATACACAAGTGACGGAGTTTTTGAAATATACATCGAAGTATTCAAATTTCAACTGTACCAAAACAGACGTCGGAAAATGAATATATCAGAATTCCTTTCAGATTCAAGAGAAATCTGGGAACACGACTTCCCTGTCAAATATTGAAGCTTGAAAATCACTAGATTTTGAGCTTTTCAAGGGTTTCCTTTTGAAGACTCACAATCAATTTTGAAATTCTTTGATTCATTGAAAATCAAGATTCACTATGTTGAAGAATGACACATTATTAAGCTATTTGATAGCTGAAGTTGTCTTCGGAAAATTGATCCTAGTGGAATCTAACAAATATTCTATTTCATTATCTGCTATAATTCTGGAATATATGTGAATAATTTCAGTGAATTAAGGAATAATTTAGCAATTGTCGAGGAAATTTAAATCTGTTGAATTTCATCCTTTCTTTTCAAAAGTAAGAATACACATGCTTATCGATTCGAAGCTCCACACAATTATCTTTACTTCCGGAAGTCCTGATATTTGTTTATGAGTCTCAAGAAATCGAAAATGCACCCTTTCTCAAATTTTTCAACAAACATCATTCACTATAACAATATTGAACATTTATCACATGATCGCATTGAAATGAGCTCTCTTCAATTCTATACTAGGATTTGAGGCTTTCATAAATCATTGTCGACGATAGTACTACTCTCTCGATAACACCCTAAAGATATAAATGTTTTGACACAGCAAAAAATTGTCAACAATTGAATTGAAAGATGGAGGGTCAAACCACAAAACTCTGTGAGCTGTATCAGTTCTGTGGGTCAAACAAACTCAACAAACTGAAGAAAAAGCGAGAAATTTACTAACTCTACCTTTTGTTATACCTGAAAGAGGAATATGGAAAAAAGATGACGGCTAACCGTCAAATCTTCAATGAAAAATGTTGGAACTTTCGTATCAAATAAATAAAAAAATGAGCAATTGACGGCTGACGTGATACCTCCCTTTTCTGGAGATATCATTTTCGAATTTTCTAGAATACAAGCCATTCAATTTCTCAACAGGATTTTTCTGGCTGTGTCGGTGCCATAGGTGATTTTTGATTGCTCAGATAATAAGGGGCATCCAATATATATATATATATATATATATATATATATATATATATATGTATATACATATATATATTTCCTTACCACTTACTTTTTTTTTTTTTTTTAGAATTTTTTAGATTTTTTAGAAAAGCATAACTATCTCTAGAAAAAACTCCTATTTGAATACTGGAAGTGATGCTGATAAAAAAAAGTTTCAAAGTGCCAAATACACGTATAGGAAAAAAATTAAGGAGGCAAAGGCTGCAGCGTATGATACCCGTATAAAAAACAGCAAAAATATATCAAAAACTGCTTGGCAGATAATCAACGAATTCAGATCAAGGGGTACAAATGAATATGAAAATTGCAATATAACAGCTGATGAATTCAGCAATTACAGCAACTCAATGATAGATGAACTCATACAGAATATTCCTGTATCTGAAGTGGATGGCCCAACACTAATAAAAAAATGTATTCCGAATTCAGTTTTTCTCACTCCAACTAATGCTTCAGAGGTGACTGAAACTATCACATCTTTGAAGAACTCCAATTGCTTGGACGAATTCAATATATCATCTAATATAATTAAACAGGCAGTTGAACAAATATCTGACCCGTTAGCACACCTCATAAATATGTGTTTCGAAAGGGGCGAATTCCCGTCTTCTTGGAAGGTCTGCAAATCTATCCCCATCCTGAAAAAAGGTGACCCAAACGAGTGTGATAATTATCGTTTCATAACTATCACACCAATTTTATCCAAAATAATTGAAAAAATTATCAAGGAGAGAATCTTGAGTTTTATTGAAAAAGAAAATATCTTGACTGAAAATCAATATGGCTTCCGTACACTCCGTTCCGCATCCCAAGCTGTAACAGAGATCATTCATCAAATTGCAACATGCAAAGATATAGGAAATGTCATACAAATGATTCTGTGTGACTTATCGAAGGCCTTCGACAGTGTTTCGCATGAGATACTTATAAATAAACTTCAGATCTACGGAATGAGAGGTCCCGTTATTGAATTATTGAAATCTTTTCTGGACAACAGACTACAATACGTTGTGTACAACAATAAAAAATCTCAAAAACAAGAAATAAAACATGGGGTACCTCAGGGCTCTGTGTTGGGTCCCTTATTATTTATACTATATATTAATGACCTACCAGACTACATTGATATTGCTGATGTATACCTATACGCAGACAATGCATCCTTCATAATTAAAGCATATAATAAACAAGAAATTATAAGTAGATCAGGTGAGGCTATGTCGAAGGGTGAGGACTATCTCTACTCGAATTTGTTGTGCTTGAATAAAAATAAAACTCAAAAAATCGAATTCAAAAAGAGAAACGAAGTTTCTGCAAAGGAGAATACGGTGAAGGTACTGGGGGTCCATATTGATGATAAATTGAACTGGAGGAGTCACACTGAGAATTTAACAAAAAAATTGTGTAAATCTCGATTTTGTTTGAAAAGACTTAAAGGGATGGTCTCAACAGAAGTTTTGAAACTATCTTACTATGGAATGGTACAATGTCACCTTACGTATGGGATATTAGTGTGGGGAGCAGCACCCTCCAGTCATGATGTGTTCATCATACAGAAAAAAATTATTAGGGACATGATGGGACTTATGCCCAGGGATCATGCAAAGGCTGCGTTCATCAATTTGGGAATACTAACTCTGCCTTCTCTTTTTGTCTTGGAAGCACTATTATACGTCCATAAGAATAAACATAAATACCGCTTAGGGGAAAATATTCATGATTATCCAACAAAAAGTAAATCCCAGATAAGATTACCGATAGTGTATCATGAAAATGTGGCAAAACAGAGCGATTTCATGTATATAAAAATTTATAACAAGTTGCCAGAAAAGTGCAGGAGTTTCAGCCTGAAACGTTTAAAGTATCTAGCAAAAGAGTGGTTGAGTAGAAAAGCGTTTTATGGTATTGATGAGTTTCTTCAGCAACCGTTAACAGATTTTGAAATGTGATGTTTTATATAAAAAAAAGAAAAAAAAATTGTTTTTTTTGTGATGTGAACGTTTATTATACAGGCAAATATTTTATCTTGTGACGAATTGAAATATGTATATTTTTAACTATAGTTAACGGATTGGAGCTGCTTATTTTATCCGGTGGCTAAATTTTCTAGTTAAGGTTGACTTACCTAAACTATTTCATTATATTGTCAAAGGTGTAATGGAAGATGTAATACTGAGGTGAAATAAAATTCTATTCTATTCTATTCTACTTTTTCTTTCTTATGGTACAACATAATCAACTTCTCAACACATCAAACCAATCACTTATTTAGTATGGATCCAATCATTAGGGACTACAATTACTCACCAGTAGATACTGTTGAAATAAAAAATATGGTTCATTATAATAAATACTCATGCGAACTCGACCGTCAAAAATGTTTCAATGTACTTCATCAAAACATCCGAAGTATTGCAAAAAATTTTGATGAACTTACATTGATGC
Source organism: Zygogramma bicolorata (assembly GCA_032362365.1). Classification (NCBI taxonomy): domain Eukaryota; kingdom Metazoa; phylum Arthropoda; class Insecta; order Coleoptera; family Chrysomelidae; genus Zygogramma; species Zygogramma bicolorata. The sequence continues at coordinate 1,626,034 of JAVJAQ010001619.1, forward strand.
TCCATGAGACTGAAATCAAATTCGATTGTTTAGTGTTAAGTGAAACCTTCCAGATTCAGGACCCAACTTTTTTTTCGATGCAAGGATATGATTTGATTTATAATGGAAGTAGGAAAAACAAAAATGATGGAGTGGTTATCTTTATTCTGAGTCATTACAACTACAAAAGCAGTATAGTGAGCATTGGTGACAATAAATGTATTGAATTGGAAATAACAAACAAAAATAAAAACAAATTTATAATTACTGGAATCTATAGATCTCCGTCTGGTAGTCCTGAATTGTTCGTAGACCAATTAGGAAACTACCTGGAACGAACGAAAATAAAATCAACAAGAAATCACCACATTATCATTGGTGATATTAACTTGAATTTGTTAAATGATAATGATGGAACTGTTCATGATTATCTGAACATTCTAGGTGAATACAATTTCCACTCGCTCATCAACAAACCAACTCGTGAGCAAAACGATTCCGTGAGCTGTATTGATCATTGCTTTCTAAAAAGTCCAATAACTGAGATATCAAATAATTGTTTAGCTTGCATAGTGAAGAATAACATAACTGATCATTATACCGAAGTAATAAGCATTCTCCTTGAAAAAAATTGTGATCAAATCGGTAACATCTCTAATTATAAAACATACATTGACTACGAAAAAATCAAATCTGATCTAGATACCCACGATTGGACATCATTTTATAGTATGAAAGACTCACAGCAAGCAACGAACTACTTCACTAGAACGCTCCAACAAACAATTGAAAGAAGAACCACCTTGGTCAAACATAGAGAAAAAAAATATTCGTAGGAAATGTTGGGTTACAGCCGGGTTACTATGTTCTATAAACCATAAACATGAATTATACGAGAAATACAAGAAAGAACCTAATAGGTATAGAGATGAGTATAAAAACTATAAAAATTATCTGAACCTTCTAATAAAAAATACGAAAATCAATTACTACAAAGAAAAAATTAATGAAAATAAATACAATACCAAGAATTTGTGGAAAACAGTTAAAGAAATAGTCCCAGTAAAAAATGAATACAGTATAAAGCAAATAATCACTGATGGTAACATTTCAGACAATGACATAGACATTGCTAATGCGCTCAATGACTATTATGTTAATGTAGGTGTGGATATGGCAAACAAAATAACTCCCCTGAATGAAACATTAATTACCCCAGAACCCACTCTTGAATCATTTTTTTTAGAACCAACGAACCACTTTGAGATTGAGACAATCATATCTAACCTAAAATCAAATAAGGCTCCTGGATATGACTCTATCACAGCAGAAACATTAAAATTCATCTCCAAACAAATATCCCAGCAACTAACATATATAATCAACTTGATAATAGAAAATGGGAGTGTACCAGATGAATTCAAATTAGCAGTGGTCAAGCCAATTTATAAAAAAGGGGATAAAAATTTACCAGTAAGTTATAGACCCATCTCGCTGATCACCAATCTTGCCAAAGTTTTTGAAAAAACCATAAAACAGAGGCTAGAGAATTACTTAAAAAAATTCAAATTATTGTCCGACAAACAATTTGGTTTTAGAGATGGAAAATCTACCAATGACGCCATTAGTCATCTCATGAGCAACATTTACCAAGCAGTTGATGATGGAGATGATGATGTGTTTTTCTTGATCTCTCCAAAGCGTTCGACACAGTAGATCATACTCTGCTGTTGGATGCTCTGGAGAGACTGGGAATTAGAGGAACTCCTCGCAAACTCTTTTCTAGCTATCTACGGAATAGAAATCAAATTGTACAAATTCGAGAAACATTTAGCGGTAAAAGGGAGGTTTCGTGTGGAGTCCCACAGGGAACAGTGCTTGGACCTGTCTTGTTTATAATATACCTAAATGAACTTCTATATCTAGACACCAAGGGGGAAATTATTAGTTTCGCTGACGACACGGTCATATTTTACAGAGATATAAATTGGACAAACCTCAAATTGAAAGCTGAAACTGATATGAGACAGATTACAAACTGGTTCATTTCACGAAAGCTGACAATCAACTATGAGAAAACAAGTTACATGCCCTTTTCCTGCTATAAAAACCGTCTTCCTGAATTCAACACTCTGTCATTCACATACAATAGTGACTCTAAGATACAAGCTGCTTCTGAAATAAAATACCTGGGTGTTACAATAGATCATCATCTTAGATGGGACAAGCACATACTCAATGTTGTAAATACTCTTAGGAGTATGTTATTCAGATTTAGGTATTTCTCGAATATATTGGAAACCTATCACCTGAGAATTCTATACTATTCTCTAATAGAATCTAGAATTCAATATGGAATCCTGGGATGGGGTGGTGCTTTAGATGTCCACTTGAAAAAATTAACCACACTACAAAAATACTTCTTGAAAATCATCTACCGGAAAGAGAGAAATTACCCGACTGATAAATTGTTCAATGAAACAAAAATGTTTGATCTGAGACAGCTCTTCCTCTACCACATACTGCTACACACCTATAAGAACAAACTCACTCTTCTCCAACCCTTAGATCATACTTACCATACCAGGCAAAAAACACATTTACATACAAAAACAAATGCACCAAAAAAGAAATTTAGGCCAGAGGAATCATACATATCTCTGTCAAAAAATGTTTAATAGAGCTCCAGAAAACCTCAAAAAAGCAATAATCACGTTCAGTTCCATCAATCTCATTAAAAGAAGGATATAAACATATGTTTTTAGTTTACAAAGAACAGATATAAAACTAATTCTAAATACAAAATAAAGATCCAAAATGTACTGATTCCTATTACTTTCCATTACTATTATATTTATACCATAAAACTAGTTCTCTTACTGTTATATACATACTTACCAATCAACTTTTAAACTGTACCTGTACCTAAACTAATTTCAATGAAAGTATTCACTGTACTCCCATGCACAACCTTGAGTTTTATGGGATTCTTGTTTGTTTACTATAGTTGAAAAAATCAATGTAGAAATTCTTTGTAAAGAAATCGGTAAATAAACATATATTATATTATTATATATTGGATGCCCCTTATTATCTGAGCAATCAAAAATCACCTAACACGCCAAATTAGGGAAGCCATCGAGATAGAAAAACATGGAGAAATAAACAAAAGAGACGACTCCCAAAATATTCCAAATGTCTGGAGGGCCCTCATCAACAAAAAGAATAACAGTTCAGGAAATGGTCCTTTGGTGAATGCAGGTCACCACAAATCAGACCGACCGTTACTACCTGAACAGTCATTAGCCAAAAGTCCGACAACCATAATCAATCCGACGGCTGAGGGAGCAGATCATATCGGCTACAATTTACGACCGAGAAATCATTTAAAAACTGGCGGAAGTTTTTCAAACAACAGTTGCTAGCAGCAAGTAGGAGCAGTAACATTCTTGAAAATGCCAACTGAGATGTTGGCGAAACGTCGAAAGTCAATACCGACAAATCAACGGATAAACTCCCAGAATACCAATTTCGCATACTCAAGTATCCGTGAAAACCTTCATTGTAACATATATGTATATATATATATATATATATATATATATATATATATATATATATATATATATATATATATATATATATATATATATATATATATATATATATATATATATATATACGAACGAGATCGGTTGGTACAGGCGTGTACACCAGGAGAAATTGATGTGTATTGATTAGATGAAAATATTTTTGGTTCTTGAAGATGGTATCTTTGTTCATTAACGTGCTTATCGGAGGAAAGTGAGTTTGGAGGGAGTGATTTCTGGTTTTTCTTCACATAGTCAATGCAGAAAGAACACAAATACTTTTATAGAAGAAGTAAGGTCGAATATTCAGCAAACACCTTTTGTTGATATGCGTGTATCATTCTTAGAGGGTACATAACAGGGGCATTGGGAACTTTTTTCTTGCATCGTTTTGAAAAATTGAGGAGAATTAATGCTGGACTTGCATTTTCGTACGAATTACTTCAGAGCAAGATTGGTTCACCATCACTCTTCTCAAGATTGCATTTTCAAGTACCACGGCATAATTCACGTGATGCTCAACTATTTTGCTGTTATTATTCTAGGACCAACAATCCGTGTAACCCTCCTATCCAAAGAATTTGTAATAGTTTCAATCTCCTCTCATGAAACTGACAACCTAGAAAACATACTGAAAAAATCTCGAGAAAAATATTTTCTAAACATCTGAAACAATTTATACGTTTACTCTGCTTCATTTAAGACTAATTTATTTATCATAATATTCAATTCGAAAAATTTTGTGGTAGGACTACGAGAGGAAATAAAGAGTATCAATCCCTAGTCATTATTTCCTATGGGAATAATATATGGCATTATACTGCAGAAACCATAAGTTTATACTCAAGATACCTGGATATAGACTGGTTATGTCAGACAGGATTTCGATTTGGGACCTCGTATTTTCAAGTCAAAAATAAATCAGTCATGTTGGAGCATTGTTTCTATTCAATTGACGGATTTTTCAATATGTGCACGTCGCATTTCGAATTGACTTAGATTCTTTTTCATCATTTCAATGTTTTTTCTGTGAATATGTTTCCATATGACCATTTTTTAATTATACATTTTATCAGTATATGGTGTTCGGATATGTGTTTATATAGCCATAGTTATTTCAAGGATTGTATACCTGTTAGTACTTTATATACTAACTTCACTTGCTACAAATGTACTATTGTATATAACGGTGAATGAAATATCTATCTATCTATGATACTTCATTATGTATTAGTCGTTAAAGATAATTATTATTCTCAAACCCAGACAAGTTGTCCCCCTTATGGTGATTACTAGGTATATAGATGGATTATAGAAATGTCACTACATTTACTCCGATCATGCTTATTTTTGTGGAGAAAAAGTCAATTTTGCAGGATTGTATTCCTTGGTCCAAATCTAACTTTTCATTACTTTGTTTCAACCTACGATGTAATTTGAGATACCTGTCAAAATTATCATAATAAAGGTCTCAAAAAAACATCTGAAGTTTCCAAATATCCATTATCATCGATGATGACTCAATACTTCTGCGACAAATGGAAAATTCCGATGGATACTCGATGCCGTCATCAAATATGTCCCAGCAGAGAGTTGAGACTAAAGAAAAAAAAGGATTCAAGCCCGTACAAAAAAAAAAAAAACTGAAAGATGGGGCCAAATTTGTACAAAACTTCTTCAGCTATATTGCCACTGTCCATTAAAAGTTGCAATGACAATTTGCAAACAGTTTCAAGAATCGTTCTCGATTCAACCATATAAAGGTGATGATCAACACTTATGTGCATTTTTCTTACATATCCCTCTCTCTAATAGTAAGAAGACTACAGGACAAATTTTTCATAATGATGGATTATATAATATTTTGCTCACATTACACCTACAAGTATTGATGGGACAATAATATTGATTCAAATTTCGCTCACCTGGTATAAATATTCTGAAAATACACTCAATTCTCAGAGACACAATCCTCCCCATTTTTTCCATCACCGAACACGTTCTTTCAAATATTGGAACATTCAGATGTTTTCCACCCTATTCAATCACTCCCTTATATTCCGACCCCTTTATCGAAGGAGCTTGCCATTTGATGGCCTTCCACGCCGGGGCAATTCCTTCGGCGCACTGAATCAAAAGAAAGGGGAAACTTTTTGACAAGGTATATTCGCCTTTCCACAGTGGATTCGTAAATTCTCCTTTATCGCGACACTGAACGCCAGAGCTGGCTCGGAGACGATTTCCATAATTTCTTCCATCGTATTTAGGTCCCTTGATTTGTCGCCTACAGCTGAAGATTCCAGTGGAATATTTTCGGTGATTCCATTTTGGACCTTTCTTATCAGTAATATTATTGGTGATTTCGGTAGTTGGATGCAATTTCATAACCTTTCATTTGGAAAAAACAATGAATTTCTTTTAGTGTATTATCCATTGAGCGAATAATGATGACTATTACTCACGAGTTTAAATTTACAGCCTAAATTACCTCGAAAATAATAGCTATTATACGCGAGTATAATACTATACTTCATTCACTACTTATAATATTTTTTGTTGGAAAATTTTGTTACATTAGTGTTTCTGAAGATATGTATATATCTTCAGAAACACTGTCATTTCATTCTAACAAATATTTCATACAATACCTTATTACACAGTTCATAATTATCGAAAATCATAATAATCGTTCAATATCTCATAATAATCAACACAAAAGTCGTTGTATTAATCTCAACAAATATCATGTATCTAATCTCACAAGAAGACATTTACATTACAAAATATGTATTTATAGTTATTGATAATTGTAATATTTGAACAATTGGTCACGTTAATCACAGGAATAAAATTAACATTAAAACAAAATAATATAATAGGATCAAGGAAACATCTGACAGCAGTGAATAATGGCCAAGCAGTCACTGCCGTGATTGAAAGGTGGGTAAAATTGAGGTCGAGAAAACAGACGTATAATGGGTACGTACATTAAACAATAGTCGTGGATATAAATATTTGTGACTTTTTGTCACATGCGATTGGACAATGTTTACATTCGACTTAGCTAAAGATGGGGGCACTACTTTTTCAAATGTTATTCCACCTCAGTCTTACAAAAACTTGAACTTTCATAAGCATTTTCGTCCCAAAAAATTCTCTGAAAGCCATTTTGACCCCACTTTTTCCGTTTGGAAATCCGTTTGAACTAAACCTGAACATATTAGGCTGTACCTATCATGCAATCATCATGAGTTTCTTAGGGGAAAATATACCAGCTTTTGAATGATACAAATCAACAAATTTGTTTTTTTCTTCGTCATTGAATATAGTTTGGGAAGAGCATAACAGAAATTATATCGGATTAAATTGGCCGATACTTGGAGAAAATCCATATTCAACAGAGATTATCTCAGTTTTATGTACAGCATAAACTTACCCTGTTAGAGGAAGCTGTTGTATAGCGAAACACGAAACTGTGATATTTTTTGAGAATTCTATTGTTTTCTCAATATCAAGAACATTCCAAAGATTTTTGGATGAGGAATGAAACGAATTTCCAGTGGCCCTCAGAAAATTGAGAATTCACGAAAAATAAACTTCGTCAAGCGGGGTTCGAACCTATTGATTAGATGAATGCTCCCACCACTGAGCTATCGAGGACCCTGACTTCTCCATTGCATATTTGGAAGTCATTCCCCTCAAATTCTACTGTTATTTGTTATTCAAATCGAGAACCTTCGGTGGTTAGGGAAAAGAATAACTTACCCTCAATTTTTGATCGATACAAGATACCAATGTCGTACAAAGTTCACAATGGATTGCACTTCAGCGATTTATGATAGAGAATAAAAATTTCTGTGACGCCTTTGTTGCCGAGAGGGGGTTTCAGCTTTTGCCATACATAAAATTGAACATAACAGCGATTAACTGAAAAACAATATCGATATCAAGGTTCGACTTGGTAGATAATTCGTACCCATTCGATAACCTTTGAGTGTGGCATTGATTTTTTCGCTGAAGATGCTAACTTTGTTGATAAAACGCGCTCAGTGCACCTTCATTTTGATATTTGTATCTGGATAATTGAGCTCTGTTGTTGAAGGAAACCATTTACCAAAATAGGGATTCTAGGAAATATTATATGAGGTTCGATTATCATTATGAAATACATCATGGTAATTGTATTTCTCGGAATGAAAACATGGGAAATTGCCATACCTTATCCCTTTGTTCTGCTCAATTTCAAATTCAAAATATTATTCAACTGGATTCCATATCAATTTGTGGAATGCAACCTATAAGCAAAATGTTTCACATAAATATATGAAACATTCAGCCACAGTTTCATGAAAACGAATAATCTCCCCCATTATTATTACATTTTCCACTTCAGAGAGGAACCCATCGAATTATAATCCAATTATTAATATTAAATTTGTCCGACGCTGAACTCATTTTGTTACCGAGATAAAAGTAATTATAATGTAGTTAACGATATGTATTTGGGATATTCTATTTTCAGCTCTTTCATTCTGAAAATTGGTCTAATTTGAATATTACGAAATAACTAATCTAATTAAGTTCCAAACTGCACTAGAGCCAAAGTGGATGGACCATTGTTATGAAAAACTAAAACTGAACTCAGTTTTTCAGTTCACTTATATTTGCAATGTAAATTATATTCGTGGCCAAAGTATTTCGGTTTGAACCAGGTGGGTTGATGAACATATAAATTTATTAGGTTTCCCTTCTTACACGATAACAAGCTTCTTGATATATTCAAACGTCTAGGACTAACAGAATGTACTTATACTATCAGTAGTGATAGATGGCCTATTCCTTTCAGCCTGCTATCTAAAAGAAAATGAGATAGTTTAAAGACTAGAACCGATGGAATCACCTAAAAGAACTTACCTGCCTAACTATTCTTGTTTCACCATACTCTTTGTATGGTGGTATTTTTGGAGGTATTTGCCAGAAAACTACTATTGCAATGACGACGATTATTCAATTTCATTCTGGCTAACCATGTGCAGGAATCCAAAATAACTGACCATGATTGCAAGTACATGTGAACGTAGACAGAACTGAACAACTTCGAATGGCCTATTATCGAGAAACTAGAAGCCACAAACCGCTTTCGCTCTCCTAAAAAATCATCGGTATAGCAGAGGTACACCAAGTGAGATCTGTTGCCCAAGTTCCCCATAACGCAGCCCATACAAGTGCCCATCATATACTACTTCTACCAGGACAGCTGTAGTAGAGACTATTGCCATTCTACAGGACTCAAAGATACATTCAAATACTTTGGGTACATCAACTTTTCCTCGTGAAGCTCTGCATTTTGGCATTATTTCTCTGACCGGAGCTTGAGTCAATAATAGTCTCTACTACAGACATCCTGGTGGAAGAGGCATGTCAGCCCTTGCGTGTGCTGTGTTATGGGAAACTTGGGTAACGGTTCTTACCTGGAGTGTATATGGCATACCGACCATCTCTTAGGAGAGTGAAACCAGTATATGGCTGGGATATATAAGAGAGGTGTATAATAACGCATTCTATTTGGAATATAATGAACATTCAGTGAACGAAGGTGATGACTTCGTTGTGATGTATATTTATGTACACCACCAATTTTCAGATGCTCTTTCAGCTATCAAATTAGTAAAGCATTCAATGCTATCTCTACTCTGTGAAACATTCACTTCGCTCACAGTTCCAACAAAAATACAAATAACATCTGATTCTGAACCAATAACATAATAGGACCCCAATTCATTTTCAGTTCTTATAGTAATGTTTCTCCTCAATCGTTCATCTGAAGACTATTGATTAACCACTCATGCTTTCATGACTGGCAATGTCGGCCACTGTTCTTTGACCGCCTTGTTGTAATGTAAATCTGCTATATAATTTTTCTATTCACAATCAGCTAGAGCAAGAGATTTTTTAGGTTAAGTGGAAAAACAGTTGAGCAGTTACCTTGTAACTGTAGTAACTGAACTTCGCTTTTACTGTTTCCAATTGTTTCAAATTGAAAATGTACACTTTTTTCCCTTCATTCTGGTTATCGTAATAAAGACGTTTATTGTCATTATTATTATTATGCCACAGAATATCGCAACTACACAGAAGCGAAAGTAATGTTGGCACCTTCGATGTTGAGGGAGGGGGCAAATTTTAATAACCTTGAAATCATATGTTGTGTGAAATCATGCTTCGCACACTGAGAAACGTTTCTATGTTCATTATTGAGGAATAAAATTTGCTACACATAGAAAACTAATTCAAAACAACATCAGTACTTCGTGAAGGTATAAACGGTTGAATGTGTTGATGAATAATTTAAAGAGGCATTCCATAATTTTCATCATTAAATAATAAAATACCCTTACCTTCCAGGTGTAGTGATCAACACAACTGAATTTCCTAAGTGACAGTGACCTACCATCTAAATAGAGTTGAGTGAAATCAATATTCGTTTCATATCACTCCATTATTGAATGATACTTGATTGTCTCATTTTCATCTTAAAATTTTTTGAATATCAAGTGACTCTTGCGAACAAAACACAACATATTTACGGGGCTGGTTTGCTGAAACGACGACATGTTTTGTTTTGCAAATTCCAAGGTTGACATCAACATATGTATGAGAATGAATAATTGATGAGGAGTTCGCCTCCTCATTACCATAAGCAAAATTGTTCATGTGAGAAAAGTAGGCGAGTTTAACAGCTGAACGTGTTGATTGTATAAGGGAGAGAAACGTTTGAATGGATGAAACTTCAGAAATTGAATCAGACGGTTTGGAACAGCAATTTGAATAGTATACGGATTGTCAAATGGTGAGCATAGCTTGGAAGTGTATAATTATTCATTATAATGCATGTAAAAGTCGGCAATCAACAGTTGAAGATGATAATATTTGGAAGTAGTTGATGTTATGGTGCTTGCGTGACACCAGTTATTGCCTCTACTTTTGGAAAATTGAGAATAAAATCATTTCTGAATATATAAAAAATTGGAACTCACTGAAAAATAAAGAATAAACTGAATCATAATCAGTAGAAGAAACGGATCAAAATTCACAGTGAGGACGTTAAAGCCCACACTTTCGAACGGAATGGGATATCAATATCGGATATAGATTATTTTGAAAAGTTCACAATGGGAATTTGCGCGACGTCAGTTTTTGTTGAAACGGCAGTTTTATAATAGAAGAAAGTACCTTGTGATTTCAACCTTCCATCCAACACTGGTTCATTTTGAAGGTCATTACATTTTTTATAAACGATAAAATCAACCGTAATAACGCAAGAAGAGCCAGATCTATTTTTGATTGAGAGCCAGGGTTGGAAAGGAAATTGAACAAGAAAGATTTGAAACACAAACAGCTGTGGTGACCCAAGCAGATGGACTGGATCAAAACTGAACTCGCCCATCTTTCTGATTACAACTTCAAACCTCGGTTGGTCGCGGTGGAGCGAAAAGATTTCTATGGAGAGCCAGAGGTCTATGGTCAAATGCAGCATTTTTGTGTCAGTAGATATGTGAATTTTACACGATACGCACAATATAGTTTTTTCATGTCATACGAGCCCGTAATAGTATGTCACATTACTAGTGCGGAAAGTGTCATTTTTCACGCAAGTACTTCCATTGAAAAATAATGTATTTTATGAGATATTCATATTTGTCACTACCTAGTATAAAATAAAAGAATGTGTTTAGATCTTTGAAACTACGCAACGAAATTTGATGCGTTTTTTTTTCAAAGAAGGAGGAAGTTTTATATGTATAAAACATGCATAATATAGAGGAGAAACACTGATAATTTTAGGGGCTTCTAATATGATGTCGAAATAAAAATGTTTTTTTGCGCTTACATTGCAAACGCTAGCTGAATCCTACGATATAGATCAGAATAATGAGAAGGTCTACAAAAAAGTCCGTGATGGTATGTAACAGTAACTATTTTTCATCCATGCGCTAGTTACGTAATATACTATTACAAAAAACGCAAAGCGGAGTTCAGTCAAGCCGATAAATGCAGAAAAGACCAATTCCGTCTGTGTTGAGTGATATTTTCCTTCAAGCGTGAAAATATTCTCTACCTCAGATTTTTCTAGAATGAATGAAAATAACGTAATTTTGATACGATTCACGAGTCTCTTGCTTTGAAAATCCAATGAATAATAAGAGGAAATTGGATAACTTTATGCAGAGAATGAATTTTCAGGTATTGTTTTTGTCTTTCTTCTCCTTTGTATCAAAAAAGAGGAATTACACTTAACTTCTCCACATGGGTCAATGATGATGATGATTCTAAAATTATTAATTTTTTATATTAATTTGGATATTTACTATCTACCTTCACTATTTATTTTTATCTATTCAATTTTGAATGATTGTTCTCTTCTTATTTATTTTTTAATTTTATTGTTCATTTTTTTCGGTTCAATATTTTTTTTTTATTTTTCATTTAATTTTTCACTTCACCGTTGATTTTATCACATTTATCATTCTTTCATTTATTTTATTAGAGCAATCTTTTTTTTTTTCGAACCACCAAGATTATTTAACATACATCAGTCAGTAGGATTATTCAACAGAGGAAGTCTGGATCGTCAAATAAAAAAACAGTTCAACCAGAGAGTGAAATGAACTCCTTTACCTTTCAAGTGCTACTCTGCGCACGAGAACTCATTGAGGAAAGTGTACTTTATCGCAGGAGGGACCTAGGGTTCCTGAGGAATTCTCTGAAAAATCGGTGGATGAACGTATATACTCAATACCCTTGGCACATAAATGACTATCTCGAAAAAATTGTCATTATTATGACTAGAAACTTGTAAACTGAGCATAATTGAGTGAGTATATATTTCAAGTTACTCTCAAGCTACACCTTAATGAATAAAATTATTGTGACAAAACAATAATTTGTCGATTCAATTTTGGGTGTTTGTGGTATGACTGTCGATTTTACGTATCCCTGTTTATGAACTTATATTAGCCTAGGCCATCCCTCAACTGTCATCTCTAGTCGAAAACCCAGCCTTCTTGAGCAATCAACCTTCGAATTCGAGCCGACACAGCCAGTAATTTCTAGCACGATCCTCAATTCAATTAGGGAACTATATCATTAACACTTAGTCACAGGCATACGCAACTGGAATTGGACACATTAACCGGTGTGCGAAGCTGGAAAATATTACACTCGTGAACATCACTTGTTCAGGAACGTATTTAAAGGTATCTTCGTCATTTGGAATGAAGTGTTTTGTGGAACGAAATGCAACTATTGTATTTCAGAAAAATCACTGAACGCTGGTTGATATAACCTTCTCAAAGCGCATGACAACGAGAAGGTACTCGAAGTCATGAGTTGTTTCTAAAATGAATAAGAGGTAAGATGGGAAGTTGCTGTTGAGGTAATATACGATACGAAGTTGTTTCATAATATTTTTGTGGCAGATTACCGATTTGAAGCTTTTTGTACGGAACTCCTGAAATATAAGTGATGTGCCGTTTTCCATTTGTGAAATTCATTGAACTATCGAGTTTTATTCCAAAAAGAAAATAAGAAGTCTATCGTACCATCGCTGTAAAAAACTGCGACGAAGCATTCTATATCCTATCAAACATTCAAATCTCATCGAGTTCCTACTATGTGAAAGTCGATTTGAAACTTAAAGTCAATCGGCTCAGCGAAATGAAGTAACACTAATATAAAAAAATCGAAGACAAATAAAGAGCTGATGGAATGCAAATGAAAGCAATAGTCTTTCTCTTGATCTCACCCTTCCTAGGGGGTTTCAGAAAGCTACATAAGAAAGAATCTCCTACAAAGTGAATATAATTATAAACTCTTCAACAGAAAACAGCTTCTAGGATAGACTAAAAAAAAACCTTGAACTAGTGACGTGGTCACACACAGAACACTTCTCCAGTGGGATGAAAAGATGACATGTTGGGGACATCTACTTATTGTGGTTAACGTACAGCTTATCCAATCCATCTTGGCACAGAACTAATAACGTATGTGACCAGCAATCTCTGTGAAGTATACTAAGATATAAAAACACCTATTATATGTGTTCACTGTGTTGATATTTATTCTTAGGAGGTATTTTCTCTTTCGGCATGGTCTACACTACCAGTGTGCAACTGGAAAAGTATCTGAGTTTGTGCCAAGATGGATTGGATAAGCTGTATGTATGTGAATTTGTTTGTTGTTGTTGAATTTTGGAACTCAATTTTGAAGCATATATCTTCAACCGATTGAGCTGAAATTTTGTACACCCGTTCAGTTTGGAGAGGACAATGTATGATAATCTGTGTGACGTTATTCTGAATTCAATATGGCGGAACACTTAAGATGGCGGACTAAGTGTATTATGCTTTCCTACAATATGGGTATTAAATGAAAGGACTTGCTGGGGATACTAATGTCAGTTAAACGCCGCTGCTCCAATCCGTCTGGGTTTTTGGAGTCTTCGATTATGATATTGGGGTAGAATTAAGGTTGAAGCACTGATTGGTTAACTTCGACACATTCAATTGGCGAGATAGGCGTCAATAGCATTGATTTGCAACCCATCTATCTAGGAGGAGGATAACTCCGGAAGAATACCCGAAACTGTGTTTACGAGGCACAAGTGGGCATCTGGCCAAAATAAGTGGCTCGTTCCTCCAAACGCCCAAGTCAAGGTGGGGCTGGGCTGAGAACTGAGTGGCGTCAGGGTGTAACATGATATCGTAAAAGTACTGCCTCAGGGCACTGGGCCGAACGCTGTTGAATATTCTTCTTCTTCCTCTTCTTCTTCCAAACGAAGCTCAGGACTGCAATTCTTGAGTCATGCGAGGTAATTTTCATACGAATAGAGTGACGTAAAGATATATGGACTGAATGTGTTCAACTGCGACACAACACAAAGTCGTACATGCATTTATTTCAAGAAAAGAGGCCCTGGGAAGGTCGACGATTATTTCTTCGGTACTCGTAGTACTGTCGACCATGCCCTTCGCCAATGGTCAAGCACACATTGAACGTTTTTCGGGGAGGTAGAAATATCCTGAAAATAAAAACTCAAAGAATTTAGAGCGTTTTTTTTTTTCATAATCATAGAATCTCAAACGAACGCTGTAACCATGACATGTGACATAAACATTCTTCAGTATGGTAGAGAAATTTTCGAAAAATGAAATTCTGCCCCATTGAAGGATCATTTTCAGGATCTTTTGTTCATGAGTCGGCCTCATGAATCACTGCGCAAGCTCCGTGTCTACTGAAAAAAAATTACTGAATATTGATAGATGTGAAGACGTTCGACGGAGTTTCTAAAGACGCTGTAACTGATTGAAAATTGATTTTCCTGCTCTTTCAGACAGAGAATTCATCCGTTTCCAATATACGCTTGTGAAATCAAAAACAGTCGACTCGCCCATCAAATCAAGTATTTGTTTCCAATTCATTCCACATTTCGAACACATGGAGAACTCTCCGGAGGCTAACTTATTTCAATCAAGAGGCCCATTGAAGCATCGTATCCCTTGAAAATCAACGGATTGAGTTCGAAATTGGAGTATCTCAGTCGAATCAATCACTAGGAATCCGAAAACTTTTACATATTCTAGGGATTTCGTGAATGAACCAATTTGGAAATTGAATAACGCTCTAACTGCTACGAGAGCTGGAAAATGAACTTCTGACTGGCACTCAGCCGAATTGAATTTCGAATTTTGGGCCGAATGTTAAATACCAAGTTTGAATACTTGAACTTGAGGAACGAAATATAATCGAATCCATGAGTGAAACTCAGCCTCTATAATAGAGACTCATACAGAAAGTATTATTTGATTTCGGATTGCTATCGATGATGTTACTTCATCGCAAAGTATTACAAAATTGGATTCCTGTTCTTTATAGCTTTCTGGGTTTCTAACCTACCACAATCAGAAAAAATGAGAACCAATATTGAAATCTATAGAAGTGAAGAAGGGTACACTTCCATCTACCCCTACAAGTTGATGCGTTGTTTGAAAAAACAATTACTTTGGATAGAACAAGTCCAATTGGTTAGCAATTTCTTGGATAACTCAGATTTGACTAGCAAAAATTACAAAAACTAATATATACATATAATTACTTATTTTTAAAGTTTCCGAAACTCAATAAACAATAATCTCTTTCCGTTCCTACAACTCATTCTCAAAATTCCTTTTCTAATCCAAGTATTTGTTATTTTCAATTGTTGTTATTGACATTTGTCAAAAATTTGCGATCTGACGTAATATTTTGTCTTTCAGGAGGTGCATTCAGGCGCGATCCATATCAAGTGAACTCAAAGCGATGAAATCTTTCCCAGAGAGCATAATGCAAGCAGAATCCTTCATTTTTTGTTTCCTACCATTACTCTATGATGCCATTATTTTAGTGTCATTCCATTCTACTGTGTGATCTCCATCGGCAGTGAAAATATGCTCTGTTAATTTTGAACCACCCATCTGTCTGTTCCTTATATACATCCTGTGTTCACCTATATTGGAATATAAACTTTACAACTCATCAAGTCAAAATCAGAGAATGATGGAATACTGATCAATAGAACGAAGTTGAACGGAGTCATGGACAGAATGAACTTGACAAAATTTTGGAACATCAACAAACAAGAACCAACAATGAAGTTCACATCAGAAACAGAAGATAACAAAGAACTTCCATTTCTGAATGTCTTGATGAAGAAATCGTATATATCCAAAAAAACATATACCAACAGATCTATACTTTAACTCAAAATACCACACAAGTGTTGAAAAGGTACAGTGGAATGCCTTTATGATAGTTCAAGAATTGTATGCACCTTGATGGAAAATTGATGAAGAGATTGACTCATAAAATCAGTAATGAAAGGGAATTGATATTTATAGAGATTCATAGAAAAACATTGATAGAAATTTGAAATCCAAACACACCCCACAATGAAGGCATACAACCTACACAAAAGGATCAAACATTGAACTTTATGTCCCTCGTACGTAAGAAAAGATAAAACGGATCGGCAACAGGAATAATGTTAGAAAAACATTCAAAAAAACGAATACTTTACATTCAATACTGACACATACTCAACCAATTTACACAAAAGAAAAAAAAAATGTATTTTTTTAAAATGCAGATTCACACGAAAGGGAAGCCCTTTCAAAGAAACCTTTCAAAGAACAC
The DNA here is from genome assembly GCA_032362365.1 of Zygogramma bicolorata. NCBI lineage: Eukaryota > Metazoa > Arthropoda > Insecta > Coleoptera > Chrysomelidae > Zygogramma > Zygogramma bicolorata. Next base: position 1,642,833 of record JAVJAQ010001619.1, read on the forward strand.
CGCATGAATCAAGGGACAGGAGATACGAATTAATATTTACTTTGAATTTCTGAAGTTTGTAAGCCTCAGGAAAAACCTCTTTTGGCAAGGAGTTCCAGAGCTCAGCTGTTCTATTGAAAAAAGATCCCTGAGCAAGAGAGGTTCGACAGGTTTCCAAATTCACAACAAAGGGGTGGAAATTCTGTACTTGTCGAGTCATCCGTGTTCATGCGGTCAAAAATATATTGGACCTTTGGAAGTGTGAAAGAGTGAACACAAGATGCACATAATGAACAGACAGATAGGTGGTTGGTTATTAATTATCAGAGCACATTCTTACTGCCGGTGGAAATCACACAGTAGAATGGAATGACATTGAAATGATATCAATACCTTCATCATGCTATCTGGAAAAGTTTGCATCTCTATGCACTCGATATGGATCGCGATTGACTGCCTATCCTGAAGGACATTATGTTATGTTAGATCTCAAATTTTTGACAAATGTCAATAACGAATATTTGTGATTGAAAATAAATTTGCTGATGAGGTTTGAGAATGGAAGCGGATTTAGTTACCGTATGTTCTTGTAAGTTTTTTAATAGGCAAATTGGAGACGAGAAGCTGCTGACTAATTGGACTTGTTGGATCCAAAAGGAGTTTTTTTTAATTGACGCAGGAACTTTTCGAGGTTGATACAATTCTACCCATCTACACTGTACATTATAGTAAATATTCCAATATGGATTCTCATTTTTTCAAATTCTGGTATGTTAGCAACCCACAAAACATTACTGGACTTTTATATAATATTATATTCTTCTGTTTTTCAAAACCTTGCTCAGATAAATATAAGTACCTCAGAGAAAAATCTCAAATAATTCGAATATCTCAAAACCAAGAGACCGTTATTTGAGATGCTCTGTTTGTTGCTTTCCGTTGATAAATCAAACCTCTGTAAATGATGAACACATATCAACACAAAGTGATTTTTAATATTTGATAAAACTTCTCTTCTCAATAATTAATACATATTTCCATTGGAAAAGGAGCTCAAGAGGTTAGTTTTCAGTTGATCAAGCTTAGGTATTTGGAATTAACCTTTGGTATGGGCTCATACTTGATGAACATCCTCAATAATGTAAATTAACTTTATTTTTCATGAGACAGTTCACGAAACCGCTCATCATGTTTCAATATACAATAGCTTCTGAAGGGGTGTTATGATAACAGGAGTAATAATATAATAGTAGTAATGTAGTGATTATTCTCATTGCTACACATTTCTGTTTCTTTTTAGATGATATAATAAGCAGAAACAAAATTGGAAACAGAAACACACAAACGTGGAAACAGCAGTTTCAGAGGAATAAAAGTTGCAAATAATACATATCCCAATATCAGTTACAAAGAGAATCATTACAGAAGTCCACGGATAATAGATTTTATTTGTTTATTATATGATCCTTGTAATATTTTTCAAACACAGCTAGCGATTTGGATTTAATAAATTCAGGAACCTTATTTTAGACAGCGGTTATTTGATATGAGAAGGATCGTTTGAAGAGTTCACTTTTGTGTGGCGGGGGGGGGGGGGGGGAGTAAGAGTTCCTTTGTATCGTATAGTCAGGTTATGAACATCGGTTCTATATGTAATTTTGTTGTTGAGGTATGGTGGTGTTTTTTTGCCTATAACAATCAATAAATCTCATTGGCAACAAGCAATAAAGAAAACGTAGTTTATTCGGCAAGAAGAGAAAAAAACATAACTTGAAGTTGTTTTGACGATAGAAAAATTTCTGACCTGGGGTTTCTGAATAATCAATGAAATAATTTCATTTTTAACCGAGCTCGATTACCCTCATCCTAAATCAAAACCATTTGAACTCAGTGCCTTTTTTTCCAGAGGGACTTACATTTTATTCATTTATCTATCATTCAGCAGCGAATCGTTTGGCACAGTTGCTGTGTGCTAGGCTTCTGCTCAAAAGGTCGGGGTTCCATTCCACAACCGGGCAAATATTTTATTGTCGTATAAAATTCTCTCATGACGTTTCTGCGAATAACCGTGCTGCTCCTGATGACGTATGGCGTAGGGAAAAACAAGCTATACTTGGTGAAGGGGGGGCTTTGATTAAAGTACCGTTTGGTACGTAAAAATGCCATATTGTCATTTATCATAAGGCCTTATGAGATACCGAAGAGAATGCAATCTGATTAGAATAGACTCATTTGATCAGTGGGTATCATTTGACAAATTTTTTCGGCTTTGACCACTGAGGACAATACACAGCCCTGTTGAAATTCCTGGAAGCAATAGTTATTTCAGCTCTTCATGGTAAATTTTCACTTCGAAATGTATATCGAGAAAATTTTTCAAAAGAAATATTCATTTATAATATATTTGCTCCAAAAACTCGACTCGAGTACTGACCCGCTTCTCAAGACAATTTATAATACACTTATTTTCGAATGGACTGTGTTCTCAATCCTTCTATCCTGAAAAATGAGACTTTTCTTGGGTTCATCCACAATTTTAGCCAATTGTTCTCTCCCCCAACTTATCTCGATCCCAACTCTCCATGCCATTATTTCCGTAGCAGACAATTCCATTTGAATGATGATTCCTCAGGTTGTTTTCGAGCGCAAAAAAGGTTTCTCGGAAGTGCCACAAAACATTCCTTCCCGATTACTTCCTGATCTATTGCAATCCCTGTCACCGAGAAGAGAACGACGATCTTTTTTGTCAGACCACTAACACGCGAAACCTCCCAACTACCTCCGTCTGGGTCACCGAAGACAAACACCCCATTCTTGCTGGAACTGGGACTCCTTGTTTCGGGTCTGCACTAATTTGTAATGATGGGAAATCCTCGAAATCCAGTCAAGCTCAATAGGATGCGGGATGCAGAATGACAAGGCTTTTGACGTTGGAATTCACAATGGAGACTCGTTGTCATTGTTGTCGGAGCCAGTTCAGTTCGTGCACTCTGGAAGAAAATGTCATTGTTGGTTGCATAGTTGGCGCCAGATATTAGACTCGTTAATTAGCAGAGTTTCCAGGAAAAGCGGATTCGGTTTCAGTGGAACAAATGTGTAGTAAATGAGTTCCAGGATCCCTGACCCGGTTAACCTGTTCATCAATTGATTGTGGGAGCGCGTTGTTGATATGATGATCTCCATGAGATTATCCAGCTGAGTTCATTTCGATGAAGGGAAGAGTAATTCATCGATGGGAATGATTGATCTTGATAAATTGATGGAAGCTGCCATTACTTCCTTCGTAGTTTGAAAACAACAAACTCTACGTTCAATACTGACCAACCAACTAACATAAAATACAAAGAATTGTATTTATCGAATACCTCGTACGTGTGATCACAAATATATCGGTGAAACGTCTAGACCTCTAGAAGTACGAGAGAGTGAACACAAGATGTAAATCAAGAACAGACAGATTGGTGGTTCTGAATTATCAGAACACATTCTCACTGCCGATGGAGATCATAAAATAGAATAGAATGCCACTCAAGTTATAGCGAGATTGAGCAATAGCAATATTTTACAAAATTATGTCACATTATTCAGTCGAAGAAAAATGTTTTGTTACGAATTCTACGATCCATAACAATTCTGCTGAACCATGAAACCCTTCCTCAACGCCCATGACTTCCTCTACGCCTATGCCTATGCGTTTTGGAGAACACCACGCCCATGGAACGTTAATGCAGAATCGCATTTGGGAACATATATTTTGAAATTTGATACTCTTTCCCAAAATATTTTTTTATTCGTGTCTTCTGGTGGAACCTTTAATTTGTTTCTTTTTTTCTTTATTTTTGTCCGTCTTTTTTTCACCACCTTCATGATTTCACCTCTTCGATTTCTTCATTACAATTTCTTTCATTATCCGTTCATTTTCATCTGTTCAGCTTTAACAAATTTTGGTTCATATAAGTTCCTTTATCTTACTTTATCTTGGTTGTCCTCGATACCACTTCTATCTGAACAACGATTCAGCTCTAATTTCGATTTCAACATTTTATATTAATTTTGATTGATTCCATCATGACATTTCATATTTCGAGTTTTTCTCATTCGACTCCAATTTCATTCAATTCAAAACTGATGACTCAATTTGTTCCCAAACTATATCATTGGATTCTATCATCGACAGGGAATGAGGAATGAAGGCATATCATCAATATTGAATAAACAACCAAGAGACAAGCGGATCCTGAAACAATGCGATAGGTACGTTTCCCAACACTTTCCCATATACCCAACGAGCTTTGAAGCTTTCAGTTTCACTTGGATTGTTCAATCCGTCTGTCTCTATCGACTTGATTGATTGGTAAAAGAAAACTCGACGATACAAAAATCTACTGATTAAACATGAATGAACAATTTTACAATAGGAGGTAGTTGGAATAATGGAACACCCCAAGAATTATTTATGTTCGAATGAACTATTTCGACTCATTCCATTCTGAATTTGATTGTGAAATGTTATCGAATGTACCGATATATTATATTTATTATAGCCTAGTGTTTTCTTCCACAAAAACCAAGTAAAAAACTTCGTTTTAATTTTGATCAGAACCAAATCAAATTTCTTCAGCTCCTCGGAGATCTACGAAGTACAGATAAGGAATATCCTTAAATGATCACCTCATGTACGAAATTTGACAAGAAAATAAATCTTAAGTCTGTTGGAATCCCTTCAAAGAGAACAACTCATCTTAGTGATATCTACTTCACCTATAAATTTGCTCACACTCATTTGAATTTTATCTTATCTTCTATATGGATATGATCATGGTAGTTGTTGCCCTCCTGAAACGACATCAGTCATTCTTCGTTTGGCAGATGCATAGAATGCATTTCCGCAATCTGTTACGATTTCATATATCTTTCTCGAGTTGCACAAAGAATTTTTGATATTGCAGAAATTCATGTTTGGTATGAATCGTGAGTGAGAAATACTTCTTTGTAGGTTTCGAAAATGTCAAGAGAAATTTCGATTGAATTTTGCCGACAATACTGGAGATGTAACTTTGAATATTGTATACTAACGTATAGCGAACGCTTCATCTGAACAACTTTTCATTTCCTTCAGTAAATGTGTTCTTGAACATCGAACATGCGTGCTACATTGGTGCAAAAGCTTCATATATTCTTTTGATGAAAGTCCCGGAGTTTTTCTTTTCTGAATTTCATTGCTATATTCCAGTTGTTGTGCATATTTTATGATGCAATAATAGTTTTTGGAAGGAAGCCTACTTGGAGTATGGTTAGAAAACATGATATATATCGAATCATAGAATACATGATATAACCACTATGCGGTCATCGTGAAATGAATAGAAAATCAGGTCATTTCCTTCAGTTCCTTCTGTGTGGTTCACCAGAAGCGTTTTCATTTAATAAAGCCGAACACTTGTTGGAGTGAGTGATATAAAAAATGAATACCTGGTACTACCGGTAACAATCATATGGAATATTTTTCCTAAAGCATCAGAACCAAATTTCTAAATCTTAATAAATGAATAGATTCCTAGGAGTTAACAGTGAATCATTTAAAAAACCGAGGCAGTGAAATCAGTAATATAAAATAGTTCCATAATCGTTCAGGCTATATCAGAGAAGTAGTATCTGTAACAATTTCATCTGTCGAGATGAGATGTAAGATACGTGAGAATCGAATGAACTTTGATAATTTTATATCTGTGTATCTCTCAGAGAGTCATGTTTCTTCAAATACTGGATGATATGAGAGATCTTCACCTGGAATCTTCCAGAAGAAAGACGAGACGAGTTTCTTGTATCACTATCCTCAAATAGGATTTCAATTTTCTCCAATGCCCGGGCAAGTACCTGAAAATATTTTTCACATCATCCTGCATGTTCTTTCACATCTGTATATTTATGTGTATTATCATAACGAATCAACAAATAGCTACCTCATTTGACCTGTACCAAAAAATACTTCATTGTAAACGATGTCAAATAAATCTATTCATATGATAACAACCGTTTTCGATGAAGTCCCCCCGACTAGTTACCCTGTTTTTTCCTGAATCAATAAACCCATCACACTTTAAACAAATTCAATGGAAGAAGTGGAAATCCAATAACTTTTTCATACTCAATTCGTATCCAAGGATATGAAAATTGAATCAAATAGACAGCATACAAATATCTATACAAAGCAAAACAGAGAGATATTTGTAGAATAAATCTCACTCTCCAAGACATAATTCATTGAACATTTTGTTTCGTAGTTTTCTGGGTTTCTAACCTACCATAATCTGAAAAAATTTGAATTAATGTTGGAATCTGTACAAGTGTCGAAGGGCAGATTTTCAATCTACCCCTGCGTCTATTGAAAAACAGTTCTTTCTGGATAGAACAAGTTCAATTATTCAGCAACTACAATTTACCTATCAAAAAATCACAAGAATTAATATATACATATATATATATATAAAGGTCTTGCTGTAGTGAGGTTGCAGTCAAAAAAGGGGGCTAAATTTACAAAGAAAACTCTTTGTTATATGTCGAGCTTTCGGTAATGTTTATTACCTTCTTCGGGACAACTATAAAATGGTTGATTACAATATATATAAGTTATTTTATAAATGGAGTACTTACTAACGTGAGATTGAAATGAAATTGGATCAGAACAAACAGAAAATACATGAATGAAATGAAATGACAATGACAATGACAAGTTTACTCAATCAAGGCGGAAAATTTTGGTTAACGGGTGTTGTAGTTTTTTCGTTGAAAAGTAATAAATAAGTATATATCTGACTGAGGTTGTTCAAGTCGGTTCGTTTATTCATAGAATTTCGTTCTTTATGAATATGAACCATTTCTAGAAATATTCTTTTCGAAAGATTCTTCTCTGTGTCCAAAACTTCAGTATTCTCATAATCCATTCGATGATCATTACGATTCACATGTTCCGATAAGGCACACGAATTAACGTTTCTTCTACAGTCGCTTCTGTGTGAAATTATGCGACTATTGAGATTTCTAGCTGTTTGACCAATATACGTCTGATTACAATCTAGACAGGGAATTTTATAAACAATATTAGATTTCTGTTTTTTTATATATATATATATATATATATATATATATATATATATATATATATATATATATATATATATATATAAGAATCCCTCAAATATTCGGGTGTGCAGTCAACAAGGAATTGGAAAAAGTGAACTCTTTATTCTGTTCAAGCTTTCGAGTCTTTATTGGCTCTTCATCAGGAACTCTACAATGAATTAGGAAAATTGTGAGAATAGAAAAGTTTTTTAACATGTGCTTACTTACGAATGTGAGGTTGATAATCCTTTTTTAATGAAAACATGAAGGACAACATATCACAAACATATCAACACACATGTAAAAGAATTGAAAAATGGGAGAAGTTGTTTCTCCTAACAGGCATTGGAAACCATATTTGTAATTTTAACGGAAATGATGTGAAAAGAAGGGAATGAAGTTGACAAGTGACGAATGATTACAGTTTCCTGTGACCTTGTTGCCAACACACAATGAAAATGAAAGTGAAATCACCAACTACACAGGAGTACCAAATGTAAAGTTGTTATTATTACTGCCCAGTAGGGGGCGACTTAGTAAATATGAGTATATGATGCTGAGATTATCTATATCTTTCCTGGAATTTATGGAATTTGGTTCTTTGAAAATTTGTGTCATTTCAAGAAAAGTTCTTTTCTTAAGATTGGATTCATGTTCCAATATCGTCACATTATCATAATCGGGCAAATGATCAAAACTGATTGAATGTTGTGCTAATGAGCAAGTTTTTTTGAGATTTCTAATATCACTTTTATGGGAACAGATTCTATCTTTCAACTTCCTCTTGGTTTGTCCAATGTACTTTTTTTCACACTGAGAGCAAGGGATACAATAAACAACATTAGAATGATCTAATACAGGATCTTTATCTTTTAATTTAGAAAAAATTTTATTGAGTACAATTTGATTTTTATAAGCAATTTTAATATTAGGAATTTTGGAAAACAACCCATTGAATTTATGGTGAAGTGTATGAATATAAGGAAGAGATAGGTAAAAATTTGGAACATTATTATGAATTGAAGAATTATTATGAGAATCACTGTTAATATGTGACCTACAGAAGATAAGTTTATGCAGAAGTCCCTTCGGGTATCCACTATTCAGAAATAATTGAAAAAGTTTTTTTAAATTACTATTTTGTAACGAAATGTGACTAGTTTTCAGCACTCTATTTTTCATACCTAGCACTAGGTTGATTTTTTGTTTATTTTGGTGGTAAGATTCGAAATGCAAGAATCTTCCAGACGCACCAGGCTTAGTGTACCAACTGGTGATGAGTGAGTTATCAGATCTTCTGATAACTTTAGTATCTAAGAAGGGAACGCTGAGTTGGATGTCTTCCTCTTCGATGGTAAATTGTAATTTTTCATGGTAAGAGTTGAAAACCAGTAACAATTCTTGAAGTTTGTCCTGAGGGGCACTTAATATTATGTCATCGACATATTTTTTCAAAAAAGGTATCTCAAAGTGAATTCTGCCCAAACAGTCATCAATTAGGTCATCCATAACATATTGTGCTATTATGGGAGAAACTGGGCTACCCATGGGCATACCCAGGCATTGTTTATAAATTTTATTTTCGAATGAAAAAACTGTAGTGTCATAAAGAAAATCAATTAATTGGAGAAATAATGTTAGTGAAATTTTGCAATGAGAAGAGATATTATTCCAGTGTCTGGTGATACTGTTTTTAGCTAATTCCAATGTGATATTGTTGAAAAGTGATACAACATCTAAACTGATAATTTTGTAGTCAACAGGAAGTTGAAATTCATTTATAAAAGAGCAAAATTCAAAAGAGTCATTAACAAAATAATTATTATGTGAATTATATGATAGTGTGAGGACATCGGTAACAAGTTGAGCAACACCTCTATTGGGACTATTGATACCTGAAATAATAGGTCTGAGGGACAAAGTTGGTTTATGGATTTTTGGTAAGCCATAGAATTTATTAATTGTGCCGTTGTAGCATCTGTAAGAGAAACCTTCTTCTTTAGAAATCATTTTCTTCTTTTCTAGCTCTGAAACCAACTTATTGGCTTTTTGTTGTATCGTACTGGACGGGTTGTTGGTTATCAACTGATAATAATTATGATCATTAAGGATGTTTAAAGAAAGGGATGAATATTGTTCTTGTGTTAAAATGGTTGTGACTTTCATTTTATCTGATTGAATAACTTTCAAATGAGGATTGTTTTTAAGAAAATTTTTACATTTAATGTATGAATTGTAAAATGGGCTATGAAAAAAAGAGTTGTTTGAATGGACAAAATTGGTGATAATATTAGTCGTTTGAGTTAAAAAAATATCTCTTTCATTATTCGGAATATATTGTGATATTTGGTCAATATCAGCTAGAAATTTTGGAATATTAATGTCAGTATTTTTCGGTTCAATGCTGAATTTAGGTCCCAGTGCTAGAAAATCAGAGATTTCAGAAGGGATAACCGTGTCAGTTAAATTCTTTATTCAGGTAGTTGGTGTTTTCACCTTACAATAACTGTAAAATTGTTTAAGATTATGAAATTTTTGAATGTTTTTCTTCTTAATTTGGTAAAAATGTCTATTGTACGAAATCGACTGTCGTTTGTAAAAGTCAATGGCAATGTCATAAGGAATAAGATTATTGATGGCGGATTTCGTATCAATCAACACTCTCTCCAAACTACGAATACTGTCATGAGTAATTTTGATTTCCAAATTCAAAAGATTTTTCCTTAACCTGTCATTAAATTGTGAAGTGTGGTAGAGGGTCCTTCCTACTGCCACAGCGGTGAGATCCACTACGTTCTTTCCCCCATAATAGCACAATATGTTATGGATGACCTAATTGATGACTGTTTGGGCAGAATTCACTTTGAGATACCTTTTTTGAAAAAATATGTCGATGACATAATATTAAGTGCCCCTCAGGACAAACTTCAAGAATTGTTACTGGTTTTCAACTCCTACCATGAAAAATTACAATTTACCATCGAAGAGGAAGACATCCAACTCAGCGTTCCCTTCTTAGATACTAAAGTTATCAGAAGATCTGACAACTCACTCATCACCAGTTGGTACACTAAGCCTGGTGCGTCTGGAAGATTCTTGCATTTCGAATCTTACCACCAAAATAAACAAAAAATCAACCTAGTGCTAGGTATGAAAAATAGAGTGCTGAAAACTAGTCATATTTCGTTACAAAATAGTAATTTAAAAAAACTTTTTCAATTATTTCTGAATAGTGGATACCCGAAGGGACTTCTGCATAAACTTATCTTCTGTAGGTCACATATTAACAGTGATTCTCATAATAATTCTTCAATTCATAATAATGTTACAAATTTTTACCTATCTCTTCCTTATATTCATACACTTCACCATAAATTCAATGGGTTGTTTTCCAAAATTCCTAATATTAAAATTGCTTATAAAAATCAAATTGTACTCAATAAAATTTTTTCTAAATTAAAAGATAAAGATCCTGTATTAGATCATTCTAATGTTGTTTATTGTATCCCTTGCTCTCAGTGTGAAAAAAAGTACATTGGACAAACCAAGAGGAAGTTGAAAGATAGAATCTGTTCCCATAAAAGTGATATTAGAAATCTCAAAAAAACCTGCTCATTAGCACAACATTCAATCAGTTTTGATCATTTGCCCGATTATGATAATGTGACGATATTGGAACATGAATCCAATCTTAAGAAAAGAACTTTTCTTGAAATGACACAAATTTTCAAAGAACCAAATTCCATAAATTCCAGGAAAGATATAGATAATCTCAGCATCATATACTCATATTTACTAAGTCGCCCCCTACTGGGCAGTAATAATAACAACTTTACATTTGGTACTCCTGTGTAGTTGGTGATTTCACTTTCATTTTCATTGTGTGTTGGCAACAAGGTCACAGGAAACTGTAATCATTCGTCACTTGTCAACTTCATTCCCTTCTTTTCACATCATTTCCGTTAAAATTACAAATATGGTTTCCAATGCCTGTTAGGAGAAACAACTTCTCCCATTTTTCAATTCTTTTACATGTATGATTGATCATATCTTTTAATTAAAGTTTTATATTATATTTGTACCATTAGGTCGATGTGTTTGTGATATGTTGTCCTTCATGTTTTCATTAAAAAAGGATTATTAACCTCACATTCGTAAGTAAGCACATGTTAAAAAACTTTTCTATTCTCACAATTTTCCTAATTCATTGTAGAGTTCCTGATGAAGAGCCAATAAAGACTCGAAAGCTTGAACAGAATAAAGAGTTCACTTTTTCCAATTCCTTGTTGACTGCACACCCGAATATTTTTAAGGAATTCTTTTTTAACTTAGACAGTCGTCTAACCTTCTCACACATTATATATATATATATATATATATATATATATATAGGTTTATATATATTGGTGGCATGAGATGGTTAAGAAAGTCAGATGACACATAGTAAAATTGTTTTAAACATTGATAGGTATCAGTACAACACATAAACACGTTAAAAACTATTATCTTCCTTTTTAATGAAAAGGTGTAGTGACTAACACCATGTGAAAATGATAAAAAGGCATGAAGGCGCCAAAAGTCATTTATCGAAAATGACAAATATCACTGAAAAATTACTGTTGAGACACAATTTGTCCTAAGCCGCTGAGACCTCATTAACATTACAGGTGCTGCAAAAGAGAAGGTGGGAAAATGTAATATAGTATCGAAATAATTAGAAATTTGAAATTAGTTTTGTGAAAAAGTATACATTCAATATTTTGATTAAGTAACGTCACTTGAATTGCCTTGGAGAACCCTCGAATTCCCATCAATCAGTAATGAATATAAATAAATTTCACTCAAATTATTGAGATCGGTTCTTTCATTTAAACAATTTGAAGATTGAGAAATGAATGCCATTTCTAAGAACATTCTCTTCGAAACATTCCTTTCAATTGATAAAATTTAAGTGGAACTGTAATTCATTAAATGTCCCTCCTTGGAAGTGTGTTCACTTAGAGCACATCTTTCACGATGGAGACTGCAGTCGCTTCTATGTGAAGAAATGCGATCTTTCAACAGTCTTCCTGTCTGTCCGATATACTCAGAGTCACAGTCATTACATGTGGTTTACTGTATTCCTTGCCTCTTTTAAGGTGTTTATGTGTTGTAGTGATATGTATCAATGATTTAAAACAATTTTACTATGTGTCATCTGACTTTTCCAACCATCTCATACGACCATCCTCACTAACAATGTAAGGAAAAGATTTTGTGTCATATTTTCATTCATTAACATTATTTTGTAGCTCCCTGATGATGACAACAATCGATTGTCGAAATATTGGAAATACATTGTTTCAAGAGTACACTTTCGCTTTTGCTGCTGTCCTAAATATAATTCTCAAGTTTTGTATTTATATATATATATATATATATATATATATATATATATAATAATAATATATATAATTATATATATATATATATATATATATATATATATATATATATATATATATATATATATATATATATATATACGAAGGTGAGTTTTATCGGGTGGTCGGTCGTTCAACTGGAGAAAAACTCTACTCTACCAAGCTTTCGATAATATTTATAATCTTTATCAAGGCTGAAATGTACAATCTATTAAGTACATTTCAGCCTTGATGAAGATAGTAAAAATTATCGAAAGCTTGGTAGAGTAAAGAGTTTTTCTCCAGTTGAACGACTGAACACCCGATAAAACTCACCTTCGTATCTATCGACAGTCGAGAGCTACATTGAGAAATCAACTCCTCAACATCCTCGTGAAATACCAGCAATTAGGTTGTGACTAACCCACCGATTCAGACCAACCACCAATTATTATGACAAATACCTGATTTGACAGTAATTTAATTGAAGTAATTATGATGTTTGATCTTGTCTGTGGATTATTGTATTTCTCTGAAATTTGTGTTTTTTGCTGTAGAACTTGTTTTTTACGAATATCACGCACAAGCTCTATGAGCTTCAGTGATCGTCATGTTTATTTTCCTTTTATAAACTCTTGTGAATCTTTTTTCCGAAAATAAACGTTATTGTATTGTATTGTATTGTATATTTATATACGAAGGTGAGTTTTATCGGGTGGTCAGTCGTCCAACTGGAGAAAAACTCTTCTCTACTCTACCAAGCTTTCGATAATATTTATAATCTTTATCAAGGCTGAAATGAAGATAGTAAAAATTATCGAAAGCTTGGTAGAGGAAAGAGTTTTTCTCCAGTTGAACAAATGAACACCCGATAAAACTCACCTTCGTATCTATCGACAGTCGAAAGCTACGTTGAGAAATCAACTCCTCAACATCCTCGTGAAATACCAGCAATTAGACTGTGACTAACCCACCGATTCAGACCAACCACCAATTATGACAAATACCTGATTTGACAGTAATTTAATTGAAGTAATTATGATGTTTGATCTTGTCTGTGGATTATTGTATTTCTTTAAAATTTGTGATTTTTGCTATAGAACTTGTTTTTTACGAATATCACGCACAAGCTCTATGAGCTTCAGTGATCGTCATGTTTATTTTCCTTTTATAAACTCTTGTGAAATTTTTTTCCGAAAATAAACGTTATTGTATTGTATAGATATATATATATATATATATATATATATATATATATATATATATATATATATATATATATATATATATATATATATATATATATGATGAGTTGTTCTTTCGGGTTTCATTCCGTGTTCTGTGGTTTTGATCCCCTGAAGGATAATCGTCACAACGTTTCGGCAAAGTCTCATTTGCCATCTTCTAGGTGATGATTGAGTTTCGTTCTCCGAACTCGACTGACTCGAGTCGAGTTCGGAGGACGAAACTCAATCATCACCTAGAAGATGGCAAGTGAGACTTTGCCGAAACGTTTTGACGATTATCCTTCAGGGGATCAAAACCACAGAACACGGAATGAAACCCGAAAAAACAACTCATCATACTTCGTCCGTGAGAATCTTCATGCTAACATATATATATATATATATATATATATATATATATATATATATATATATATATATATATATATATATATATATATATATATATATATATATATATACATATATATATATATATATATATATATGAAAAAACGATATGAAATATGTGACGAATGTCAATGAAGGATATTGTCTGTCAACAAGAAATATTTGCATTTTAACATGATTTTGCGTACAGGTTTTGAGAACGGAGGCGGATTCAGTTTCCGAAACGTTAACGATAAGTATTTTCATTTATATATTAATTCTTGTGATTTTTTTCATAGACAAATTTGAGTTATATGAGAAGTTGCTGGCTAATTTGACTTGTTCTATCCAGAAGGAACTGTTTTTCAATTGAAGCAGCAATTTTTCAGGGTAGATTAAAAATCTTTTTTTTGCACTATAGATTCCGATACTATTTCTAATTTTTCCAGATTGTGGTGGGTTAGAAACCCAGAAAACTACGGAACAAATTTCAATCCACCACGAAATAATGACGTTCAATCAGTATTCATCAGACCTCATTCCCTCCACAATTATACCCAAGTCCCTAAACACTCTATATCTAGACGAAATAGAATCAATCAATCCACAAAACAGAATCAACAACTCCATTCATGCGAAAACGCGTTTGAAACCGATTTCCGAAAGGTTTTCGCCGAGTGAGTGTTGGCGATTGATAAAAATACTGATTGCGGCTCGAAAAAGGCCATTTTGTTTCAGTTAACGAGCTGTCGCAACCGAAGCATGAACGGTCGGTACAGACTGTCACTTAACGGTCGAATGAGCCAGTCCCACCCTGCCGAACGTAATTAACTTCCACTGTGATTCACTGTCCTAGTCCTGTCGAGCTGGACGAAAGGATATACTCCAGCAACTTTAGTTTCACAACCAGAAAAAACTATCAGAGGAGATCGATTACCCTTACACCAAACTGAAACCACTCGCATTTCCAATCAAAATCGCATCTTCAGGAGGTGTAAGTAGTAGTAGCATGCACAGAGACGAAGAGCCATTTCTATTCCGTTTGCTATTTGGTGTTATTTTTAAATAGCTGAATAGGCTGATCGAATCAACATCACAGTCGGTAGTACCTCGCCAAGAGTTTGTTTTCCTAGCTCTACGTAAAATGACATTTCACGCACTAATTTCCAAATGATAAACTCTTTTCGTCCGCTGTGGCCACTATGATACGTCACAGTGCGAGAGCGGCAATTGGGCCATTTTCGTAAATTCACGATTCAATAATATCAAAAGCGCCTGTGACAATCACTGTCATTTGCTGTTGTCAAAGGTAGGCGGGAATTATTATCAATAATTGAACAAACTGTACGATCATCTTCGAGATTGATTTGATTTTGTGGTATGATTGAAACGAAGAATACATTTCGTTAGAGTTATATACTATACTTTTCCTACGGCAATAACAGGTAATAGCGGAATGATTTAGAGAAAAGCATGAAGTTAAAATTTGAAGTCATCCAAAATTTCCATTTAGGAACAATTGAATAAGTATATAGAGCTGGCATTGCTTGAAATTAGACTTTACATGGGAGACCTGATTCATTGTGTGATAATAACTACAACTATTACACGAAAATAGTAGTTTACCTAACAAGTGCGGAAAGTGATACTTTTCCGCACGCGATTGCAGCCAGTAATCGCGTGCGGAAAAGTCACTTTACGCACGTGTTAGGTACACTAATTTTTCTAGGAGCGTGCGGAAAAAACTCAAAAGTAAACACAAACATTTATTATCAAATACATATCAAACTATTGATTATAATTATTATTAATATTGAAAGTACAATTTGTTGCATTGTGCAAATTAATTTCAGAGGCTGAAATGTTTTTCACTGTTTTGTAAGCAATTTTGGTGGAGGAAGTCGTTTTGAAAGGCTTCACTAGTGACAGCTGCTTTCGAACAAAAAATATTCTTTTTCATACTTATAACGGGAGTTTAACGGTAGCAGATACATGTTTGCAATTCTAGCCGCTTCCAAAACTGAATCTGGCAAATCTTCATCTGAAGAATCCATGGAAAGTAATCTTACTAGAAAAAACTGTGACGGTCAAATTGGTTTTGACAAGGTAGTGTTTTAACTGACAGATTTGTTTTATTTGTTGCTACGGTATTTCAAAGTGACAATTTGAAAATGTCAGATGTTTGTTATTATTTGACATTCAGTTGATGAGGCTTATACCAGGGCCATTGAACAATTATTGAAACATACCTTTTTTATCAAAAATAATAGCAGAATTCTAATGAATTTCTGCATTTTCAGTCATTTTGTGAACTACAATCATACATATATATGTATATATATATATATATATATATATATATATATATATATATATATATATATATATATATATAAAGTATATATGAAAAGTGACTCTTTCAACACTCAAATGAGTGCGGAAAAGTGGACTTTTCCGCACGCTAGTAGAAAAAATCATTTTTTCATCAGGCAAGGAAACAAAATTGGGACATACAAGGTACCTCATCGATATATCAAGAACAGTTACGACCTCGGTTACGACATAGCAATTTTGATCCAGCTTCCTCGATTACAAACCGCCTCTGTTGTCAAAAAGGGGAGGTTTTTTTACTGATTGCGAAGCCTTAGGACGTCTGTAAGTAACTGAATTACTGATGCCAAAATTACTCATCGACGCCGACGTCTCCATGATACGATATAATTCAACAACAGATTATGTTTGTCAATAAAGCTGAATGATGTCATGGAAACGTCTTTGAGATTCAAATCGATTTCTTATCAAAAATGGGGCCACAAATTAATATATGTCTCTTTTGATTCACCAGTTATTAGATGAAATCTGATATATTCGAATCAAGGTAAAAATGATAGGATTGTGGGAAAAACGCTAATAACCATCACGAACGTTATGCTCTGCCGATCTCAGGAAAGAAATTGTTCTCGATAAGATACTGAATCAATAACATCCATGTGAGGGACGTCATTTGAGTTTTTTGATTTCTTAGAAACAAGTTCAGTACGAAGTATTCTACTCACGCCATAAAACTTCACAGAACCAGAGGGAAAAAAAGAAAATGTGTGTTGAGCTTGTTGATCTGATATCCGAAGTGTGTAATCTACACGTCTGTCTGTCCTTATGTATGCTTAGATCTTGAAAATTAAACAACGGATTTCGATGCGTTTTTTCAAGCAGATAGAGCGATTGAAGAGGAAGGTTCGAATGTGTGATAGATGCATAATATAGAGAAACACTGATAACTTTAGAGGTTTGTAATGTGATGTAAATAAACACAATTTTTGCGCCTAAATTGCAAACGCTGAACGCTATGAGATAGATAAAAATAATGTACTACTACTACAGTATTGTACACCTTAAAAAGGTCTACGAAAAAGTCCGCGATAGTATGTGCGTCTATCTCTTATCAATCCTCCAAATGAGAGAGGACATTTTTTAATGTCACCTGCAGAAATGAATCCTTGTTAGTGTGAGATGTCTTTCAAAAAGCATTTGAAAGAGCATCTCTCAAATAGTAGAATACCATACTTCGTACACGACTATTGTATAAACCACATATTTCAATATCAATATTGTAAATAAAATGATATCAAAAAATTCAACAGAAACACACGAAATATTCATGATGCATGTGTTTCTTCAAGAGTTACGATATCCATTATCAACTAGTTATTTATGGAAAACGTGATTCTTGAAGAAACACACGCATTATGAATATTTTTTGTATAATAGTGTACAAATGTAATTATGAAATAATGAGTTTTTTCAAAGTTAACTTTCACAATCAATTATTCATGTCCGATTTCAAATTTCATGTGTTCATCAAATTTTACTTCAAAATGACTGTAGCACTGATATATTCGACTAACTCGGTAATGGTTCATCATTATCTTCACGAATTATTCTTTCGACATCATTCTCATTATTATTCAGACATCTCTGGTAAGTTATAAATTTTTCTATGTAATTGTGCCTTGTGTATTCAAACAACTGAATGAATACCTCCACAAGGAATAACATTATTCATATAAAAGTTATAACCACTACATCATTCTGTTACATTTCCTCAGACCGGTTATATTTTCGTGAGTTTTTATTTTGATACCGTTACAAATTGCGTTTCGCTCTGGCAGAATGAAGATGGATTAGTCCGTCCATTCACCCCATTGAAATAATGCGCAAATGTCAGTATATCTCCGCAGTAAGAAATTATGCTGATACTTTGGGTTATTACTTCCCAGTTTTTCTTGCCGTCACGAAGCAATTTCATTGTCGGCTTTCGGAGATTAAAAATTCACGAATTCTATAAACTGAGGGGAGTTTACAGTGGGCCTTCAGCAGAGAAACAAACGACTGCTTTGTTGTTGTTGACTCAATGAGTAGGAATTTTATAAATGGTTTTTGGTTATAGGATGTGATAATAATGATTTCTCACGATGATCTCAGAATTAATATATAGGAAATCTGAATTTCATCACACAGAATTTCATTTCGTATTTACATTTTTTAGCAACTAAACTTTCGTCTCGAAACTATCACATTTAACTTGAAATTACGGTTTATTACAGTTGAACCACGACTTAAACTTTTGATTTTCGATTACAATATTTCGATGTAACATAATTCAGCCTGTACTCTCCTTTCGATAAGTAGTATTCAACCACTGGTTAATCTCTGAAAATAATGACTTGAAAGTAAAATATTTGAAAGAAGTTCGAATCCAAAGGAATAAATAAAATCTCACGAAAGTTCGATCCTTCCATAATTTCATGATTTCTTACAATTCAGAAACATAAGTTCAAAGTAACATGCTTGTTTCATCCATTCTACGACCATGACAAATTTGCAAGAGGCATCAACAAAATTCAATGAGTTCTTCATAGAATCCGTACAAAGGATTATTCATAATTCCAACATTCACAGTGATTTCAGTTATATTTCTCGTAATGCCACATCTATGTTCTTAACCCCTTATACGCAGGAAGAAATGCGAGACATTATAATATCGTTTACCAATAAAAAATCAGCAGGTTACGATGGAATTCCCTGCTCACTTCTTCGTGAGGCCATTGATTTTGTGCTACCTACCTGGACCACTCTTGTGAATATGTCTTTTCTGGATGGTAAATTTCCCGAGGAGTTGAAGGTATCCTTAATTGTGCCAATTCCGAAAAAAGGGGATAGCCATTCAATTTCAAATCATAGACCAATTGCTTTGCTCTCAGTTTTTTCTAAAGTATTTGAAAAGGCTTTCTTTAAGCGCTTCAGTGCCTTCCTGGAGAATCAGAACATCTTATCAAGCGCCCGGTATGGCTTCAGGAAAAAATGTTCTACCCAAAAAGCGATGAATAGATTATATACTTATATTGTTAAATCTCTTGACAGCAGAGAAATGTGTGCAGGTATATTCTATGATTTCAGCAAAGCCTTTGATACGATCAATCATAATCTTCTCTTATAAAAATTAGAACGCTATGGTGTCCGAGGTAAACCACTGGAATGGATACAGTCATACCTAATTGATAGACAACAATATGTTTCCCTGCGGAAAAATAACATGACATACTCATCCGCGTCAGAACCCATACTTACTGGAGTTCCTCAAGGAAGTATTTTGGGGCCACTCCTATTCATTGTCTTCATTAATGACATTGTGGATCATACAGACTGTGCTTTGGCTACTCTATTCGCTGATGACTACTCTGTAGCCGTCAGCTCAAAAAACCTTAATACATTGAATACCATCCTCAATACATGAAACAAATCACTGTCTGAATGGTCGAAGCTCGATGGACTTGTTCCGAATTCGTCCAAAACTCAACTCATGTTATTTTCTACTACAAAGAGAAATGATTGCAATCTCCGTGTCACAATGAATAATGTTCATCTCGAGCAACGCTCATGTGCGAAATTTCTAGGAATATCCTTGGATGAAAACTTGTCGTGGAGTGATCAGATAATTGCTGTGAAGAACAAACTTTCAGAACATAATTACCCACTCTACCAGCTAAGAAAATCAGTGCATCATCATATTCTCAAAACATATTGTTTTTCATTCGTTCACTCATCTCTAAGTTACGGAATTCTCTGTTGGGAAACTCAACAAAAATCCAATAAATATTTATTCAACAGAAAAAAATTATCAGGTGCATCACCTTCTCTAGACCGGGTGACTCATGTCGCGATCTTTTCCGGAGTTTGGGCAATCTCACTGTCTATTCACTATACATTTTTATTTCTGTGGTCTATTATATTCACAAAAATATTTCACATTTTTCGAGATGTAATGATATGAATCGTTATACCATCAGACAGGCAAACGATCTTTTTATTTCCACTCACAGGCTTGCAAAAACTCCCAACAGTTCCTATATAATACCGTTGAAACTATATAACAGTCTAGAATCATCAATAAAACGAGAGACAGATATAAAAAAAATCAAGAACACAATGAAACAAATCTCAATCGAGAACGCATTTTATAGTTTAGATGAATTTTCCAATTATGCTGTGTGTGTGTGATTGGTTTTTTTGGCTTTGGAGTAAACCAATTAGCCACCAATTATGCTGTTAACTAATATCTTTTTAACTATATTTGTGAAAATTGTTTTTTTTTTTTATGATCTGTTTTGTATTTTTGTTATTTTATCTATAGATGTCTGTTTATATACTACACTGATGCTCAATATTTTGACCATTTCCACATAAATGTACATTTATCAAGGAAGTAAATAAATAAATAAATAAATTCTCAATCGGTTCTAGTGAATTTTCTTACAACTACCTCACCAGCTGGGATCTTTGTTTGCGAAAGGCATGACAAATCTAATATCGGTTCATCGTCTTTCATCTCAATAGAACCCTTTCACCTATCACTTCAAACTCATCAAAATCAATGCCTCCACATTGATCCACCCTCATTCGATTAATGTCTTCATTAGTGGTGGTAATGAAGTGAATTCAGAGACACGATATTCCATCATGTGTATACGAATTCCTGGGATACAGGATGCAAGGTTGTCTTAGCGAAGTCAGGAGTGAACTTGATTATATTGACCGTCCTCTCAGGTTGGTTAATTGGATGAATACATTTCCGGATAACTTGATTCACATTCCATGAGGCACTTCCAGGATATGGGAAGAGGGACTGCCACATGAATTAAACATACCCTCAAACCATGAATTGAACAATTTGCAACAAATTCGAACATAAAAGTGAGTGGAATACTTTGCAGAGATAAAACGTATCAAATGGCTATGAACTAATCAACAACAAATTGTGTGGTTATGCTATTACTTTCTGCACTGTACTACTGCTATGGAAAAATTAATGAATATAAACTTCTGATAGGAGTGCTGGTGATTCAATGTAAAGGGATGATGATGTGTATTATACTAATTTTTTTCATGTGAGTTATACAGAATAATATAAAATACAAAAGTTGTAAATAATGTAAAAACGTAGAAATTTGTTCTTTTTTTTTCGTTTGTTCGACTTTCGAAAACGGGCATGAGTTGATCCCGATTTTTGAAGGTTAACTACCAAATTTCAATGATGTTTTTTGTAATTTCAGCTACTTTTGCCAACACCATCTGTTGGGTTATTCAAGGGCTGTACTAAACATTACAGAAGACCATAACCCTGTAGCGGTTGTTAGCCCCAACTAAAGAGCATTGGATGGATTAGAGAAAATCGTAAACAGTAGAAGAAAAATTCTGAACTTTTGGCGAGCAGATTATCCGTACTTGAAACGATTGATGAAAACCAACCAATTATAAAAATCTGTTTCTCCACAAAACTTACAAGACATCTCCTGTGTGAAAAACAGTTTCTTTGAAAAATCTGGCGTCAAGTATCCTAGACGACTTACTTTATATTGAAATAATTCATTTTTCATAACTCACCTGGAATTTCGAGAGATAGAAGTGCGTCATGTTAACCCTCAATCATTACTTAGCACCGTGAATCCTGAATGAAAAATTTAAATACAAAATATGACTTGGAAATTCGCTTTCCATATTTATTTCCATAGTTTTGTAGTTTTATTCACGTGATCCAAGTATGACACTTTTTTATTCTTGAACGAAAAGATTACTTTTTCGCGTAATTTCTGATAACACATGGTCCTCTTCCATTATTGAATGAAATACAGTTCTTAACTCACGAGAAATTTTTTTCATGTGAATCGCTTGGGAATTTTGTCATTCCTGACGAAATTTCTTGAAGAAAAAGTCAAGATTTCCTTACTGGAAGGAAATTATATTTTTTCACAGTTGTTAGGCCGCTTTCAGACTTGCGACGTTCTGAAGTCGAAGTCGGCTACAAAAAGCCGAGCGTTTGTGGTTGACAGTCGCTACTTGCCGTTACCGTTTAAAAATCATGTAAAACGCGACTCCCGTTCACACAGGCGTTTTTTCGACTTCAATCGAACTTCTGCCGCCGGCGCAGGTTGTCACCAGTCCCGTCGTCTGACTACAGTGACAAGTTTACCAGTCCAATCCTACAACTGTTTTTTATACGAATTACGGGTGTGCTGTTTCAGCAATAATCACAAGTATGAGAGTAACGCTGGTAAATGCCGTTTGTGACAAGTTTGCGTTTCTAAAAGCTAAACTTGTAAGTGAGGACTGACATGTGTACGTGTTCGATCTTACAAGTGTTTTTTCATCTAATCACATCGTTGCTGTTTCTACAAACTCCAATGTTTGAGAATTACTAGTAATTTATCAGTATAATTCGACCAACGTACAGGGCATGGTCAACGTTGAACATTGTTGATTGAATATTTGCTATAATAGAAAATATGTGGTCCAGTGATTCCGAAGGAGAACACCGTGTCAACATCCGTAGGTCTCGAATGGATGAGGAGATTTATTTAAACCCATGATGAATCCAAACTTGTTTGTCATACTAGTTTGTTATTGCATCAACAGTATGAATATTTGAAAATATCGAAATGTCCATTCAACGTTAACTAGTTACTATGGTTGCTAGGGAAACAAACAATGGAAACTTTGACATGTGGAATTTTTTTTGTGACCATCATGACCGCACGGGCCATAAAGTGCACTTTATGCACGCACCGTCTGTAAAGTGCACTTTAAGGCCTTGTTGTATGTTCACTGTTGCAAAGATTAAATGGGATAGTCCTGTTGGTAACCTGTTTATTTTTACGTTATAGAATTTACTAGTAATAATAAGATATATTGCTTGCACCGCTGTTATCATCGATGAGAGTATCAACCTGAACATTCTCTAGTCTTTTTTGTTCAGTATCACTATATTTTTGGTGAATTTTGATTTCCAGTTTTTTTGTAAATTTCATGTTCCAAATAGTCTACTTGAAGTTATAGTTTATTTTTTATCAATGTTTCTGATTTCATATACATATCATGCTGAACACTGTTTTCAGTCATCCATCTACGTGGTCTCGAAACTGCACCCCTACATCTTTATTTTTATTTCGAGGTAACTGAACGTCACTACAACCGATATTGCTAGAAATATTTTCATTCATTTGCTCTACAACATCATATTGGGCCAAATCGTGTCCCGACAATATTGCCAGTGATGATAATTTGCTATCAATTGTTGGGATACAACAAACTCGTGAATTTCCTTCCACTTCTCGCTTTTGTCTCGTTTTGTCAACTTGACACTGAAAGAACCAAAGAGAACATATTTATTTTGAATGAGTGAATGAAAACTTTCAGAAGAGACATTGTTTTTTGCCTTATTTCGCTGAAATTTCAAGAAACATGCAAACCACACACTCTTTGGTCCAGGTACTCCATTAAAAATTGTAATTAAACTCAAGAGAGAATTTACCAAATTTCACGTTCGATATTGAAAACAAAAATAATTAATATGTTGATATGTATTCAATAATAAATGTTCCTTCTGTTTTTTTTTCCAAACGCCAGTAAAACAATTATTGTGTACCTACCTAACACGTGCGCACGCGATTGCTGGCCGAACTTCGCTGAAGCGTCGTTCTGCCATCTGCAATCCCATGCGGACAAGTATGTTAGGTAAACTACTATTTCGTCACCATCAGTTTTTCGTGTACGGTTGTTCCATTTGACGGCACATCAGCATAGAACGTTCATTTGGAGAGTTCAGACAAATACAGAGGTTTTGTTGAGATACTTTAATTAAAGAGAAGTGGTGAGCCGTATTTCATGGGATCTACTCTACTGACAACTGTTTATCCCATCCCCTCGAGAAACTGACCATGGACCGCCCTTGCTTAATGTTAATACTTGTATGTCTACAACTGTACAAAATTTCTTTATGAAACAAGAAATATTGGCACTTGTCACTAGTTATTTCTACACTGGTAACTTGTCGTCTATTTGCTTGTAGCTATTTAGTTCTGTGAAACAGAAACAACTAGTTCTTCCGACTAGTCGTCGTGACACTTGTAACTTGTCACTTATATACTTGTAATTTTATTGAAACAACATACTTGTCGAGTAGTTATTACTTGAAACAGAAATTACTAGTCCTTGTCACTTGTTGCTATTGAACATGTTACTAGTCGCTTGTTCACTGGTAATTTTCTTGAAACAGGCCCCAGGCCGACTACAACGGTTTTCTTTTCACACGTAGCAGTTTTCGTACGCATGTGGCGGAGATAAAATGTCTAGAAGGATGATGCTGGGACTGATGCGATATTGTTTAGAATTTTATGGCGACACTTATCTGTCATTAGTGTCATTTTTACGTATCGTGCTGTGTTTCTCAAATTCATCGCTAGTTGACGCTAATTGGAAGTGCATAGTCAACCGATCGATCGACAAACTATATTCTTCGATTCGAGCAGTCAACAAAATGAGCAAAATCTAATGTCATACTCATAAAAAACAAAATCGAATGAAAGGAACTTAATTATAGGGAATTTGGCCAGTATTCTGAACAAATAATATAGGTTGTTGATCAGTCAGCGTCCAAAAGTAAAAGTATAGCCAGCCGTCAGGTCGGCCGTTTATACATTTCCTAGGGAATTTGTATCTCTTTTCGTTGCAAACGCCATCTGAACTGATTTGATGTCAAGGGGTCATGATGCTTATTATCATAGTAGGCATGTGTCGCCAAGTTTACCCCAAACATGCCCAGGTATAACTCGGTACACCATCCTTCTAGACATCTTAGGCGGAGACAAGTGTATTTTGTTTGTCAGTGACAAGATGGAGCCGTTTGATACGGATAGGTTCATTGCTGAAATTCAGCATGAACCCGAAAAACTTATCAGGGTGACTGCGCAGTTTATGATATAATGTGAAAAAACGGTCCAAACTTTAGACGGTCATTGACAATAGGATGTATCCAAAATTTACGTGATTCTCTTTTTGTTCGTCTTCGCAGGAGCAATAAAAGTAATGCTTCTTCTGTGAAATTCATGCTGCTACTGATCACTTTTTCCCGTCGAGGTAACTACAAATAGTCGCTGGGTTGAACGGCAGCTGTAGTCTAGTGGACGACAGGATGCCGACATTTTTGCTGCCAACTGCAGGTAGCGACAGTCAACCACAAACGCTCGAATTTTTGTAGCCGACTTCGACTTCAGAAAGTCGCCCGTCTGAAAGCGGCCTTAGTGTTCTACATAATTGATTGAGGGAAGTTTCCATAGTAACCCAAGTAATTATATTAAGAATTTCGTAGCATCATAAATTTGTGAATGAAAGTATTCGTGATTATTTAGAAATTGATTAGTCTCTGTCGAAATCCAAGCGAGTTGCGGAAAAATGGTATGTTTCATGGGAAAAGCCACATTCCTGGACTGTGAAAAACAATATACTTTTGTCGGAATAATTTTGAGATTTTGCAGCACAGTATTCTGAATTTCAAATTCGCATTGCACGTTATAATATAGACGTCAATGATCATCATAAGAGTCTGCGTTCAGTGGCTTCACTATAAGGCAGCGTCCCGTTTCCCTGTCTGGTTAACCACACTGGTAACTCAAGATGTCGAAGTGGTAACTGCTCGCTTGAGCGGTACTTCTGAAAATTCAGTTACAAAGTGGATTAGGAAAACGTTCCCTTAAGTACTTGTAAAAAGCTTGGCATTGTCGGTGATTTTTGTCTGGTGACGTGGAAAATTTATCTGTTAGAGAATTATCAATCAGTTCTTCAGATACCCTCAATCCACAACGAATGAACAATACTGGAAGAAAATCATTCACTCAGGCAACGGGCTAAATCAACGAAATTCTGTTTCAATAATGTTATCAAGTTCTCAAGGTGTTGTTGATCTTTCAATAGCAATTCCCAAACTCAGATTCTCCTGTGGTTAGCATTCTATGACCATTTACTGATTTTTTTGGTAGCATATCTATTATATTTGCCTATAGCAAATTGCTTAGAATTGGAGTTTTCACGAGAATCGATAGAAAATACACACAAACCTATTGTATTTAAGAACTGTCTCCATCCTTCAAGAAAGTGACATGCGGGTTTTTTTTTATCTCTTTATTTAACGTCGGCCTATTTTCGCTACCAAGGCGGTGAGCACACTTCCCCCAACCGGAAATTTTGCCAAACCCTCTGGTATTCCAACCAGAGGTAGGGATCTTTAACGAGCCCAACATCCATGGACTCGGGACCGGCTTTACGTCCCCTCCGAAAGACGGCATATCCTCATTATATCTTGTGCTCATTGATATATTGTCTGCGAGCTATGATATGCTATTTTGCTGCAAGTTCACGGGCTTTCGACACGGTATTTCCCTGCTTGTTCACCCATCCAAGTACTAACTGCGCTCGACGTTGCTCAACTTCAGATATCGAATGACTGTAGGTCAACCTGAAGAGCTGGGCCGTGCGCTGACATGCGGGGTTTCTCAAGAAACCAAGGGCCCCTTTACTCTTTTTCAATTTATATTTCAGATATGAATATTATTTGAGCTGCATCCATATGACGATGATTCACAGGTGTCTGTCAGATTTGATCTGTATATGGAGGCACAGGAAATAATCCAAACAGAACTACAAAATATAAAAAAACGCAGAAAGTCATAGTTTCGAATTAAACCCCAAAACATATAAGGCATTATGATTTGTGTCTCATAAATCATACATGCATTATAATAAGTAAATTTCACAATGAAATTGAGTGATGCCAATATTCCACTAGGATCAGTAGCATGTAACCTAGAAGTGTAGTTTGATGTTTGTTATAAATTTGAACAACATATAACAAAAAAAGGACAGTTTGCCTTCAAGCTATTGAACGCTGAGTTTCCATACATTTATGTGATGAATTGTTCTAAAATTCTTATAAAATTGTTCGTTTCCGTTAACCAGCTGATGAACCTCAATCCTCAGAAGTCGAAACTTGTGCGAGCAATGGATCGACGAGGCCTTACCTTTCAACGTGCGATTACCCAGCACGGTGGCCCGGCGGGGAATCTAACCCCGGTCTTCCGCTTGAATGAAACGAAAAAATTCTAACTCCACAATATACTACTCCTATCATTACTTGATTATGGGGACATAGTTTATAGTCATTATTCAGCTGTTGATACTCCTAAAAAAATCAGCATTCACAAAATACTTGGTGCGAGTTATATGATCCATCATTCGGAGAACATATTGTTACAAAATGTCCTAGCGCCGGCCTTGTCGCTCATAAATGCAGTATAATATGAGGGGTCGAAGAGCGAACGTCACTTTTCCAGGAACTTTCGACATGCGTGGAATATTCGATCAACAAGATTTGACTCGAAGATTCTTTATAGGAATATGGAAGTATATAAGGAGGCAATTCATCGCAGAAGGAAGTTTATTCGCAGGGAGAGTTTAGCAGAGTTATTCGGATAGTTATTGAGATAGTTATCAGAGTTTCTAGCTCAGTGGAGAGCCGGAGAATTTTTCAGCGTATTGCTAAGTGCAGGGGTCGAAGTTGAGAATTTCTATTACAGAGAGTTTTAGTACCGAGCGTTGGAGGGTTAGCGGAGTAATTGAAGCGAGTGTATTGTATTGTATTGTGATAAAGAGTTGTTATAAAAGTGGTGAAGTGTTGTTTGCAGTTTTAATAAACGAACCCCCACTTCATTTTCAAACATTTCTTCACTCAATATTGAAAAAAAAAATGAACCAAAACATTCAGATTAGCCAAGCAGCACAACACCCTAGCATAACTCCCATTGAGTTGAAAAACATTCCTCCACCGAAACCAAAAGTTAGAGAAATCGTAATGATTAATCAAGTATCAGAAATTTAGTAGATAAGATTGTTTCAGTAATCAAGCAGATGAGCTCGTTACGGTTTGGTGTTACTATATTATTTAACTATCACAATAATGGTAGGGTGAAATATCAACTGAATTGAACTCAGAAATCAAGCGATCATTTTTTGCCAAATTCATCTCAATCTTTCACAGGTTTGGGTGAACCAACTTGGGTTTTCAGTTATCATATAATACGTTGAATGAAAACCATAAAAATATAATAATCGTTAATTCATCTCTCTAACAGATGTTTTCTTGACCGATAATCCTCTGAAATAATCACAATTGTTTCTTTCTTGGTAGTTCCATCGTTATCACACAAATTACTTCTTATTTCAGAAATTGTATTACTCGACAAGCAGATGAGCTTGTTACGGTTTGGTGTTACTATATATCATTTAACTATTACAATAATAGGGTAGGGTGAAATATCAACTGAGTTGAACTAAGAAATCAAGCGACCATTTTTCGCCAAATTCATCTCAATCTTTCACAGGTATGTATGAACCCACCTAGGTTTTCAGTCATCATGTAATACGTTGTATGAAATCCATAAAAATGTAACAATCGTTAATTCATGTCTCTAACAGATGTTTTCATGACCGATAATCCTCTGAAATAATCACAATTGTTTCTTTCTTGGCAGTTCCATCGTTATCACACAAATTACTTCTTACTTCAGAAATTGTATTACTCGACAAGCTCCTACCGAAATAGCAGTGTGTTCAAGAAACAGCGGCAAAACTGTAACCCTTCGCTCGCAGGCTGCCTCGTTAATAAAATTATGAGGGAAAGGTCTATAGTTTCAGAGTCATTAACGGAACGTAAATTGAGTCGATTTCGAAGAAAACATGTATCTTAAAGTGTTGTTGAGAAAACAGGGGGATAATATCCTGAGTGAATGGGCTATTAGTCGCTATTGCTATCTACAGCGATCCTGAAACGACTGTATTGTTCTTTAGGAAGGGGTTATTTTGTAGCTTCACTACCAACTAATTAACCCTATTATAGATGATGTTAGAAAAGGCTATGAGTTCATTTTTTGACTCATTTATAATATGATTTAGTCAGCTGGTATTACGAAGACTGATGAAATGCGTATTTTTTGTCGAATTTCCATGACAACTCACGTATTTTATCGGAAATTTCTTCCCGCATAGATAATCTACAGCGAATTATAGTGAATATTTCCCTCATATATAAAATGTCCAATAAGAGCAATGTAATTATCGAAAACTTACAGCGGTAATTGCATTGTATAAAATCACCATAACAACATATTTGAAACCGTATCGCTAGGCGTCAGTAAACAACACAAATAAATGTCAGATAGACTTCAAAAATAGAAAAACATTTCGCGTTTGGGTGAGTGCTCCATACAATCTATAGAGTAAAGTATAAATGAACAAAAGAAACATTTCCTTGAGAATTTCTTCATTCGTGAAATATTCCAATGAATTACATTCGTGCATAAAAATGACCGGATGATTTTGCATTCAAGCGTGATATTTTATACAAATTTCATTCGGTTATTTTCATATTTTGTAAAAGAGCACTCGCCTTCGGAGTCGGGCACTTTCGCCAAATTA
Source organism: Zygogramma bicolorata (assembly GCA_032362365.1). Lineage (NCBI taxonomy): Eukaryota > Metazoa > Arthropoda > Insecta > Coleoptera > Chrysomelidae > Zygogramma > Zygogramma bicolorata. The sequence continues at coordinate 1,672,810 of JAVJAQ010001619.1, forward strand.
TGAAAATAAACTTGCAATTTTTAGATATCACGCTTCCTTGCAAAATTATCGGTAATTTTTATGCACTCGTGCAATTATAACCGAATATTTTCCCATATATGAAATATCCCATAAGAGCAATGCAATTATCGAAAACTTACAGCGGTAATTGCATTGTATCAAGTCACCATAACAACACATTTGAAACCGTATCGCTAGATGTCAGTAAACAACACAAATAAATGTCATTAAAAAAGGAAACACGAAGTCATCTCTACAACATATCTAATTCCTAAAGGAACTATATCCTAGTTAAGACATGTTTCGAACATATATATGTTCATCTTCAGTTAAGTACAAAAAGGGAAAGTTGAGAGATCAAAATCGACAAACTACATATTAACAATCATTATACTACTTACGAGAACCAAAGTGGTTCTGACACAAGCAGATTATATTCTTGAAATAACATGTCACTTACCCACTTTGAGCAGAAGTTAACAAAATGTAATGTTCAAATTCGACTCAAGACCAATTTAGCAGACTAATGAAAATACAATATTATTCCACATCTTTATTTACAAGCCATTGACACTTCACTTTCACTATTTAATCATGTTTGAAAAAAGGATATGTATTCTTTTTTGCTTTGAGTACGGATTTCGTGAGGCCTTGTTTCTCTGTATTTCAGTGCGTTGATATATTCTAGTGATAGGTACTTATTTTCCTCAATGTTGCAGAGAAAATCGGTACAATGAATTACTTCGGTAGTTTCTTGACCGAATCGATTCATTTTGTTAAAGCTCACACAATAAACTAAATTAAATGTGATAGAACAAGGCAATTTTGATTCAATTGTTTGATCTGTAATGTAATTCAAAACCTATCCCGACTTTCTTTGGAAGGCTAAAACGTGAATTTCAAATAATTCGTTGAAGTTTAATATGGTGTGAAATTTTTTCACCGAATACCAGGCGTACTTGAATTATTCTTGGAAATTTTTGGTACTACATGTGAAAAAATCTTTCTTGGTGAACAATAATTCAATTATTATTTATTCATGGGAATTTGATTGGAAGCAATAAAAAGTTCTGTCAGATTTCAATGATGATATTTTGACGCCATACAACGTAATATTCTACAAGATGGGTTATTTTCGAAACAATTTTTCACCTATGATTGACTTCATCTGTTGGATTGAAAATTCTCAAAATCTTTTATTGTTTTGTGAAGAGGTGCATGCAAGAAGCAAATCAGATACCTACCAATTGAGCAAATGCTATGTTACCCCATTTCGACCCCGTAGAGTACGAAGTCGAAGCCAAAAATGAGATATCCAAGATGGCAACAAATTTCATTAACCACCCAGATTTGTTGGTTTTGATCATATTAGATAATTTTTCTGCAGAGAAGAATATTGCTTACAGAGTCCGAAGGCCGCAGTAAGCTTTCAATCCAAAGATTATTGTCCTGTCAAGGTTTGTATTCCATTCACAATCATTTTAAATCATTTTACAAAGTGAACAAGAAATTAATATTACTAAGATTGATTTTATTACATATTTCCGTAGGTAGAGGTTGGAATATGTGATAGATTCTGTCTTCGTTTCAATAAATGTGTTCGTCTCAATAATATCTCACAGATCTCAAGTATGTATGACAAGGAATGCTGCAAGTAAACAATGTTTGGATTACTTACTGAAGTATTAGCGGCATTTTGAGATGACTGGTAATACCTTTGAACCTTTTCAAAGTTTTTTCGCATTCAAAAGACTTATCGCTGTGAAATATGTGTGAATTGTATTGCATTGAATTAGAAAAAAAAAACATTACTACTCTCAAAGATTTTTCACTTTTCACCTAGAGAATTTGCGATCACAACAGCGGATTTCAAAAGTCCAGAAAAACTTCTCATGTTAATGTCAGCTCCACCAGTGACTCAAAATGCGAATCGGGCAAACTCACAAAACGAAAGATGAAACAACAGTTTTATCGTTCAATAAAGCTTCCATCATCGAATGGAATGGGATGTAATGATGGAATGTTGTATTTGCATATCGGAGGACTTGAATTAATCTCCACAATTCAGCTGCGCGGTACTGAACCAAAAATCCCTATCAACGCCATTCACCTCAGCCAGGGTTGTTTGAATATTCTCATCTACCCATCGGAATGCAAATGCGTGTTCCTGTAATGCCGCACAACAAACAATCCGATATAGGTATTTGACACCAGAGGCTGTAAATGAGGTCGAGCCTCCTGGGTAATAGGGACTGTGGGTTCGTCATCATTTCTGGATTGTCGTCAACTATGTGTATACTGAATTGCTGAACAATTGGAAGTCGTCGATTGATCAAGGCAAAATCGTTGAAATTTCATTTTTAGATATCAAAAAAGTATTTTGAACTTGTTAATAGGAAAATTCTTTTGAAAAATTATACAAAATGGGATTCACTGATAAACTAATAAATTGATTTCAATCGTATCTTCAAACTTGATTACAAATTACAAAACTCAATGATAACATTTCCAGTAATGTTTTGTCAGAACATGGTGTTCCGCAGGGATCTGTTTTGGGACTACTATCATTCATTTCATACATAAATGATATTAATGAAGTACTAAAATTGTCAGATACAATTGTTTGCTGATGACATCTCAATATATATTACTGGAAAATCAATAGGGGGCCGTTCATAAAATACGTCACACTAAAATCAGCTTTTTTCGACCCCCCCCCCATTGTCACGCTGTGTCACACTTTCTGTGACCCCCCCTAGAAATATTACGTCACACAAACTAAGACCCCCCCCTGCTGAGTATGATAAATTCTAAATGATAGTACACAAATTCAAAAAATTAAAAATATTTATTTAGTTATTATAATAAAAATTAAATAAATTAATAAATATCTTTCATAACGGACATGTGAATAATAAATAATATTTTATGTTGGTTGGCCTTTGGTTTCAAGATATTCATAAACAATTTCAATATAGATGGTCACAAATAATATACATATTTTATATATTCAGAAGATTCAATGCTCAGTAACACAATGAAATAGTAAAAAATCGCTTTATTTTGTTTCAGTTGTATAGGCATAGATGGAGTCACTATAGATTTGATTAAAAAATTCTGACGAGTTCAGGAATTCGTTGAAAGATGTCGCACATGTAGATTTCTACCAAAATCTACTGGAGATATTTTTTATACCAAAATTTTTCAATTTTCGTGAGAAATCCACTGAAAAGTAGATTTCTACCAAAAGTGGTCACGCTGGCTTCTAGCACTCATGTCAAAAAATAATAAACGGCGAACGTCACGTTGCCGTATACCCCCCCGCCCCCCCTTGTCACATCTTGTCACACTCAGCCAGACCCCTCCCCCCCCCCTTGTATGCGAACGTATTTTATGAACGGCCCCTAGATGAAATGATAAATTCTTTAGAGAAATTTTTCAAATATATGGAAAACCCTTTGAATTTCAATAAACTAAAACGGAACCCAGGTAAATCAAAATTCATGCTACTTTCAAATAGACCAAAACGAAATTCGAGATCTCTTTTTATTGGCAATGAAAAAATCAAAATTGTTTCTGAATTCAAATATCTAGATGTGTTTTCAAACAATTCATTGAATTTTAATGAGCATCTCACATATATTTCAGGAAAAATTGCTATAAAAAGTGTACAAGAATTGAAAAACATCTAACAAATGAAACAAAATACACATACACATAATATTTAGATCTTTCATAGAACCCCATTTTCAATATTGTTGAACACTATTGTTCACACTGAATGAAAATAAGATGAAATTTTACAGAAATGGCAGAACAAGGCTCTGAGAGTATTTTTGAATAAATATATCTATATCAAAGTTCTATGGATGCATGAGTCCCTTGACATTTCGAGTGTTGAACAGAAATTATATCTAAATACTTATATATTTTCATATAAATTGTAAAATGACATTCTTCCCAAATACCTGAAAGACTTTCTTAGAACTTTCAAGATACATTACGAATTATAATACAAGGCATTCCACTAAAAGTAAATTGGAAAGGTATAATTCAAGTTTTGGACAAGATCAAATTTTTTATAAAGGCTTGAAAACTTTTAATGAATCGCCATTAGAAATGAAAAATTGGGGAAGTTTAAGAAATTTCCGAAAAATAGGTACACATTTCTGTTAAAACGAACATTGACTTCTGGAATAATTTGATTAAATTTCATACAGAATGTACTTGTGTGAATAATATACTCCAATTTATATTTTATGTCGATGATCAATAATAATAATAATATAATAATAATAATATTCATTTACCATAATGACAAAGTAATAACATATAGTCATAGTATGCTACAGAAGTAAATAAATATGGAAGTCTCACAGAAGGCGAAGCCTGTGCGTGAGATTAATAATAGTTAACTATTATACATTGTATGTTATCAGATAATTGTAATAAGTAGCTTTATAGCTAAATAAACTCATTATTATCATAATTTTCGAGATTTTGCTTAGCAAATGACTTGTGCGTGATTAAAATTGAAACTTTGAAAACTATGGAAATGCACGCATTTTGGTCGATTGAGGTTGGTGAAGGAAGGTTATGAGTTGAGATTTGTTTTAGAGAAACTGTAAAGTCAGAAAACATCAAAATCGAACACAACGACAATAAAGCACCTGAAAAGTGAGCCAAACTCCCGGTTTATTTCGATCAGTTTAATTGGTTGAATAGTCTCGCCTTCAACTTTTTCATCGGTTATCCGCATTAATGGGAATAATCCCAGCAAATGTGTTCAAAACTATTTCAACAGTGGTTGCTTTTAATTAAAACGTCAATCAAGCATTCGATTAGATTACGGATTCTACTTATGGTAAATGAAAAATTACCAACAAATGCCATTTTAATGAAAATGTGTTTTGAACAAACACAAATTAGTAATGTTTAATTTATGATGTGCTTTACCACACCAAAACATGAACGTTGAAAGGCGATGGCAATAAATACCAAAAAAACATCGTACATTGTTAGCCCATTAATAATGTCCAACGTTTTCTGGCATTGCTGCGGTAAATATCGTTTTGGAAATATTTATTATTCGATAGAACAGAATGAAGGAAACAACAGGATAATCATTAATCATTGGGAATGTTATTCTTCAGTGATTGAAAGGAATGATTTTTTTATTATATCCTGACGCTTGTTTGAGAGGTTGAATATCCTGAAAAAGCCGATTGATGATGAAAAAAAATATTTGTTCGTTAAAAGCGACAGTTCTTATTCCACGAGTTTGTTAGATCGTCTTTTTAGATGCTCTATAAGATATCAGTTCGTTTTTTACACTAATAGATATTCAATCAGCAAAATACCCAGAATTGTGGGGTTTGATGATATTTCTATGTCTAATATTACCTTCCGTCGATATACTGAAGATATATTCTTACATATTCTGGAGAATTATTTTATCACCGATGAAGCCTGGGGAATATTTTCTGAGAGTTGGAAACATCAAGTCAAGTGAAATGAAGTTATACTCACCAGACTGTCATTGGAAAAAGATGGATACGGCAAATCTTTCAGAGTTGTACAGTTTTTTTAGAATCATACTTTGTCATTCTTTCGAGGATTTTTTCTGTAGTAGATAGCTTGTGTCAGGGAAATTTCAGTAATCTTGAATTGAATGTTATCATATGTAGATACATTTCACGACCTCACCGCTTTTACAACAATGTATCACAGATTATACAACTATCAGATATATTATATATACAGGTGTAATCTGAATGAAAATCAACGGAAAGTGTTTCTCGAGAGGGAATTTGTTGAAAAAAAAAATATACTATGATACCCCTTGCGGATTTTGAACTCAGATTCCTCAGTACTGTCAAGAGCATTGTCATATCTGTGGCTGTACATACTCATTGTGTTGGATTTCAAACTAAAAGGAAAATTTATTGAGAATTATTTCCGCTTTTGTTCAGAATTCATATCATTCAGGTTGTGATTACCGTATTTAGGCAAGCTGTTATAATTAAGAAATGAAAAGACACTTATTCGGAAATTTAATAATGGACGAAACCAACCTTTTTTTTGTTTCTGGAATATCTCATTGTATTCTGGATGTTCCATCTCTTATGGTGTTTGATCATGGGATACCCCGAGAAAGATTTCGTCGAAAAAATATGAGGGATGTTGCCAATGTTGATTGGGCGGATTGTCTGTCTAATAATTTTAGGAGAAGGTCTGTAGTGGTTCACTCGTGTATCTGTCTCACCGTTTTCTCCATTACTTCTGTCCTTGACACCGTGTCAATGAAGCAAGTATCACCAATGATGATAATAATGAAAACATTACCTGAATCCACATATTGTGAAAGGTGACTTTCTAACATAGGGTCTTCCCAGACGAATACTAAGAGCAGTTCCGTCTTCACATATTTCGATAAAATAACTAATTTTTGAGAAGTACATGCTGTGATAACATTACAACAATTGATTTGAAAAGATCACGACTGTGACGTTTGACATGATTGTGTCTGGTAACGAACTATTTCGTTCTTCCTGTTTGGTGCCATTTGTGGATTTAATGTTGGATATTAAATAATATGAATTTAGAGTATCAAATCAGTAGACTCAAACCACCTAAATTTCTGTCATGTAGACCATACAGAAATCAGGATATATTCAGGTGAGAAAACAATCAACATGGAGGTGCTCATTTCGGTCTACGTTGGAAGATAGTTGCAATATGGGTTTCCGGCAAGTACCTGCTCAAAATGCCGTTTGTTTTGGTGGTGCTGTAACGATAATGAGAAGATAATTATTCCCACACAATTTAGAGAGCAGAGGAAGAGAAACATGATCATTATGAAAACATTCTAAGCTTTTTATCTTGTTGATTGTCCTCTTTTCAGAATGATCACTATACGAAAATTGAAAATTATGATTCATTGCTTTCATTTATAGAATTGCCACTCACATATTTTTTCTTCTTTCTCTTATTCCCAGATTTACTTTCGAAAAGATGATGGGCTCTCAGAATTGGCTGTTATTATATTTCTGAATTCGGGTTGTATAATTCAATTTGATGACTACAACTCCTTCGTCTCCCTTTTGATACTTGAGAACGAACATTAATTAAATAATTTCTAAGACGCAAATGAATCAAAGAAAGCGTACGGGAACATGGAATAGAAATGAAATGACGTCGTCGTAGTTTCCAACATGGCAATTTCGAAGAATGAAGCTCGTTTGTGAAATAAAAAGAAACAAATTGAGTCACTTGTACGTTTTATAAACGAGCTGCTCTATTCGACATATGCATTAAAGTATTTTATCTACACCCGTACTCTAATAATACACTTATATGCCCACCACCCGTTTTATAATGAAATCCATTACGATACAGATTTTCATTACGATACAGATTTTCAACCAATAGAAACCCATTATTTTTCAATCAAGCATGATGTGCAAGCTCTGCATTTTGACGTTTGTCAAGTCAAAATCAGTAGGTATTGAATTTTTGAAGAATTCAGTCAATTTTCGATAATCGAATGAAAATGTCTTATAGCAGTGATATAGAAGAATTACCAGCGACTCCTCCACAGATGTCTTAGACAAGAAAAAAATACAATCGAAAGGATTGTATTCTTCATTCGACAAATGCAACACATATGTTGTTATTTTCGTTCAAATTGAATGTGCTTTCATGGCCGAATGGTCAGCAGCGCGTGCAGTGATTACCAACGTCCCGGGTTCAATACCAGATCTCGGCAAAGACTTTTTTTCATTTTTTTTCTTCTCATTGTTGTATTTTCCGTGGTTATACCATTAATTATAATTCTGTAGAATTTTTCAAAGAAATACGATTGATTACCTACTATTATTGTGTTCAATATAAATACCTAATATTATAATATTTTTGGTTCTTCATTATTTATTGGGTGTAGATAAAATAGCGTATGCAACTCTCATGTAATGGTTATTAATACACTCGCATAAACCATACGAAACTCACCTTCGGCTCGTTTCGTATCCCGGTTTATGCTCATATATTAATAACCATCATTACACGATCGTTGCATAATATACTAATATACTAGCTGAATATTACAGTGGCGGCGTTGAAAAATCCACTTAATTTTTCAAATACTGACTTCCGTTTTCTCGGAAATATTGTAACTAGCCTAAACTGCTTTCGGTCATACATCGCAAGTTTTTCGGGCTTGGAGGCAGCGTCATCAGTGGCGTGGTCTTAGTTGAACTCCTTTCTGCGAGTCTACTCTGACTAATGGCAAATCTGGAGGTGCTCGTTTGTTGATATCTTGTGCTTGAACCTTGTTCTGTCGTATGTCGGATTCTGTACTTCTGTCTGGTTTTGTCGTCAATGTCTTTAGAACGGAATGCCAAATTTTGTTTGAGGTCAGCCCCTCTTCCTTCCTGTTGAAGTTATCCTTATGCTTATATATCTCAATCGCTTCACGGTATAAGCGAGTGGAATGATGTGTATTCGTTGACAGGATTGAGATCTTATCAGCTACAGCTGATTTTTCCGTTTGTTCCAAGCGACAATTTCGACTGCTCACTGATTCGTGTCTTGAAATTACGTTTGGTGGTTCCTACTTATTCCACATGAGCACGGAATCCTATATATTCCAGAATTGGATAGAGGGTCTCTTGGATCTTCTGCGGACCTCAGGTGTTTCTGTATTTGTGGGCTTGTTGATTGTTTTGATGTTGTCCTTTTTTAAGATTTTTCCAATACGATCTGTGGTACCCCTCAGGTAGGGCAGGAAAACGGTTCCTGTTGGTGTAGTTTCGTCCGTCTTTCAGGGTGTGAGTTCTTGGTAGTCTTTGGTTGTATTACTTGTTTTATCTCCCTGTGTTGGTAACCATTAGCTCGTAGAGCTTTTCTAAGATTTCTGAGCTCTTCATTCAGAGATTCCGGTTCGCAAATCTGTTTTGCTCTATCAACGAATGTTCCTGTATCAAATTCGACGTCTCATCAACTGTTTCTCATCAACTCATCATGAAATGATCTGAAATGAAAATATGAATTCCTAAGTCTTCCATTAGTCCAATCATGATGTCGAAACTCTTGAAAATAAATCAAGATTGATACATAGCTGATTGTAGGTTAGGCATGGCTACAAAATTTCACGAAGAAGACAGGTTTAAATTGGATGTGATTAGGAGTGTTCAACTTCGTCTCCTTTCCATGAATCATATTGTGACTCTACCCAAAGCTCCTCTGTCTTGGTCATTTACTTGGCTACACTATTTGAAGGGGCGTTTTCCTCAAAAGCCTAGAAAAACGCTGTGCAGCTATACTTTTTTTATAACTTTCCTCTTTATCAAACACTTTCCAGAGTACGCCCAGAAGGCAAAGCTTTGTGCGGGCAAGGGTCGTCTAATTGTCTTGGGTGTCGAAGCGCTCTGGGGCGTCCCACTGATTTTCTAGTAGCGCATTTGCTCTGTGGGGAAACTCAGAAAATCCCACAGTGCTGTCGTGGATTGCAGATATCAACCAATTGTCTCGCTTGAGAGCTCAAACTTGAAACTGTTATATGTTGAGCGGTTTACTTGACCTCATTAAATGTTGTTTACTGTTTGTTGTAAGAGACTATCTGCTCTTTCGATGCACCTGGAGCTAATTCCGCTGGTTTCTGAAGACCATCCATACTTTGCATAGCTGAATTTTCAACAATCACTTCTTTTGAGATCTCTATCTTCAATAATATTGCAGCTCACCTTCAGTTGATATTCTTTGATTATTACGCAACGGGCCATTAACCATTGAGATTTAGTCGAACTAAAGGCGATTGCGCTTTCTCAACACTTTCATTGGAAATAACATCTTGGATCTTAGAATAGTAATTTTGGCAAGACTGACAGTGGTGTTCGAATCAACAAAAACTATTCTTTTCCAATAAAATTATATACGAGGCGATATAGATTGAATTAAAATTCTTCAACAGCTCATAACTTTTACATAGTTGAATATCCGTTTTTCATTGCTTTCAACCAATGAAATGACGTATATCAGTTAAAAAGCATACATCTGGCAGTGCAAAATCTGATTCTGAAGGAAGCAACTTCAGCCCAAATTTCTACATATATAAATTGAAGAACTAGAGTTTCCATACGTCTCAAGGCATCCTATACTTCTTCTTGATCATAGCCCTTCATATCCATATCCCTCCCAGTGAAATCTCTGCTAAGAAGCTATGTCGCGTAAATATAAACTCCTTCAAGCAAAAATATATAATTGTCAGATATTAGCTTATCTCTGTCATATAAAAGAATGTTTCGACAATATAACCCACATTGTCCTAGTAAGTCCAAGCTGAAGAACTATTGAATAAATTAATAGTTAAAAACTCCTATATCTGAGAGTAATGATGCAGAATATATAAAAAGCAAGATAACCGAAGAGTTGATAATATCCAGGGCACGCCTCTGAAATACACAGTTTCTTCAACTTCACTCAGTTTCACGACGTCTTTATAGACAGAAGGAAAATAATTCTCGCTCGTCTCGACTTGGATCCCAGAAAGACGATCATCTATTCCGTTTACAAGTTGGATCGATGCCAGCCAAGGTATACATCAGGGAAAACTTGAAACAATGGAAACACATTCACACCTCAACGCTCTAGAATCATTTCTATTTCCAAGCACGTTTTCTGTGAATTCATGATACCGAACATTAATCGTGCGACGACGCCTCAGAGGTTATAACATTGGCAGTGACTGTTGAGGGGGTTAGTAATCATCAGAAAAGGGTGAGCACATTTCAGTGACTCCATTTTGAAACGGAAACAAAATCTGCACAGACTGGATTTTTTGGTAGGTGGTTGCTGAGGTTGCCTTGAGTATCGGAGAAATAAATTGGGGGGTAAAAAGATGTTTTAGAGGGCAACACATGGGCTGAATTAGTTTTCGGGCATCATAATATAATATAACGTCACTCTGCCTGTTTGTTTCGTGTATTTTCGATGGCAACGATATAACGTATTTCATTCGTGAAAGCCATGAGTGTGGTGAATAGGAATATTCCGGAAATAGTATTTGGAAACACGATACAATCTGATGGAGAGATACTAACGAAACGATCCCAACTTTTGTTCGAAAATGAACCACACTAATTTGAGGTCTGGAAAATGAACATTCCGTTTGGAATTGCCAGTGTGACAGGATTGACATTGTTATTTAGCTGTTCTAGAAATGACGTTGTGAAAAAAAAAGATTTTTTTTTCTTCATATATGTCAGCTCTGGCAAAGAAAACATTCTTTTTCTGCACCGTCCTTCAACTCCTTTTTCAAAATCAAAAGAGTAACTACACCGTAATAGTTATCAATTTAACACTGAAGACAAGCTACCTACTTGTAGTTTCATTTCAGCATCATTCGCAAATTCTCTGAAATAAGGTGGTGTACAATTGATATCGTTGGAATAATAATGATAATAATAAATCGTCTTCAATCAATTAAGAAAAGGCGGAATCACTTCCAATATCCATTTTTCAGTAAATTACCCAATATTCTGCTTCAAGACTACGAGTTGTGATCAATACTTATTGAAAAAATGAATTAGAAATAAAATTTTCATGATGCCAAATTCTTGTGACAGATTACGGCGTGGCCAACTTCACGTTAACAGGATTTCAACGTATGAATAAATTGAGTTCAATTCAATAGTAAAATAGTTTGGATGAACTGTTTATTGATATTTCAAATTAGAATTGATAAGGCTTTTAGGAAAAAGTCATTACAGGTATCGAAACTTGCCGGTAGACAGATATTTTTCTTCAGTTGTTTAATGGTCATGTCATTTTTCGTACTGGGTCAAATTTTCCATATTTTGAAACAATAACTATGGCAACCAATCAGTATCCTGAAATACACTCCTTTTTTAATAATGAAGTGAATATAAAGAGGTCATATTCGGGTGGTTGGAGAAACACAACTTTTGCGAAATTCCTATTTGAAACTTATGATTTTTTACAACCCCATTCATTTTGATGAGTAATTGAAATGAATTCATATTTTCCTAATAGGGAGAGAGGTGGAAGAATTTCAAATTGAAGCATGTATATATATATATATATATATATATATATATATATATATGATGCGTTGTTTTTTCGGGTTTCATTCCGCGTGTTCTGTGGTTTTGATCAAAAGGATAATTCTCACAACGTTTCGGCAGAGTCTCATTTGCCATCTTCTAGGTGATGTCTAGAGTTTCGATCTCCTAGAAGATGGCAAATGAGACTTCGCCGAAACGTTGTGAGAATTATCCTTTTGATCAAAACCACAGAACACGCGGAATGAAACCCGAAAAAACAACGCATCATATATATATATATATATATATATATATAGTATAATATTTATATTGATGAGCGGATATTATTTAGGAGTACTTCTTCAATTGTCGAATTTTCCTTTGCTGAGGCGGTATTTCGGGGAGATATCACTTGGATAATGTAAACACCTTTATTGAATGCATTAAAATCTGCATTTCGACTTCGTAAAGATACAATTATCGGCGTTTATGCATTCTACCGTGCTTCTCCTATGGGCAATTAGAGGTTCTGGTTATTTCATTTGAAGGTATGCAAAGGATTATGTTATGAATCTTGATGAAAATCACATGGTGCATTGCATTGAAATTGTTATTGAGGTCTCGGGAGTGTCTCGCCCGTTGGATAATCGCACATTAAAAGGTAAGGCCTCGTTGATCCATTGCTCGCACAAGTTTCGACTTCTCAGGGTTGACTTTCGTCAGCTGGCCAACGGAACGAACAATTTCAGAACGACAAAAAACAATCATGAGGATCCATAATTCCCCGAACAAAAAACACTTAGAACAATGAGGCCAAGTTCATGAAAATGAAACTATATTTTTGATGGGCACAATAACCGTTACTGATCTTCCGAAAAATAATTTCTGAAGGTACATAGAAAAAAGCATGTCACAATGTAAAACCTTTTCAATTTCGTTATATGCATTCATTGCGTTGGTGCACATCCAACTGTTTGAAAAACATCAACAGTGTGCAATTGAGTGGAGCCATTCTGACATCGGGCTTGATGATCCAGTGTTGATGAGTATTTATTTTCTGCGTATAGTTTTGAAAAAAATTATTGTCGTTTTGAAAGGACGAGTAGTTTGAGTAAGTTTGTATTTGTGTGCTAGTACCAACTGATTTCATCATGGTTATCACCGAACGTAACTGAGCTCTATAACCTAAGGAAAGGGCATTACCTTCTCTTTATAGGGGTGAGCAGGTGTGGAAATTTCGACTCTGATGTATATAACAATAAAACGCGTACGATTTTTTTATATGTTTGTTAAGTGGGATTTTGCATCGAAATAAATTAAAACCTCAATGACCCTTTCGGAATTGAGAAAAAATGTCTATTACTGTATTTTTGTTGTTTTGTTGAAAAATTCATCGTGTGTTTCATAATTTGACCGCGAAGTACCCAAAAGTTATTTTTTTTCATCAATTCGGAATTTCCTAGAAGATTTTTTTTTCGAAATTGAGGAATGTCATCTTTCCAATAAGAATAGTGAATTCTGATTTTTATAATATTCTTCTAGACCCGAACGGTAAACATGTAATCCTCTGAAACCCTGTATAATGAAGAAATCACTCACCGTGCATTTCAAATTCGACTCTGAACTTGAAGTAGAAGATACGGAGACGATCAAATTGGGGCAAATTGGCGAATCATTGTGATCGACAAAGTACCGCTCGAGAAGTTTGTGATACTCAGTATTTCTGGTGATTTTCCAATAAACAGAAAAATTTGACAAAATGATTTAATTATCAAAAAATATTTTTATGGCCACATTTTCATTACTTTTACATGATTGATGCCTTCATATTTTTCATTCAACGTTTCGTCCTTCCACCCATCACCAACTTTATTTTTGTTATACGTGATATATTCAGTACGGCTTTCATAAAAAATATAGTTGATGATGGTGGCCAAGAGACGAAACTTCGGATGGAAATTTAGTAGTGGGAAGGAGTGACAACGAAAGAATGCAATACATTCTGAACTATTTACTGAAATAAATCCCGAATAAGAATGAAAACTATTCCTAAAAATGTTAATTATCCTAATATGTCACGATCCCAGGTTGACAGATCCGTTGATGAGGTTTGATATAAAGATAAAACAATAGTATATTATGCAAAGATCATCTATTAATAACCATTACATGAGAGTTGCATCCGCTATTTCTTCTAACCCGTTAAATAATGAAGAACTTCAAATATCTGTTATATTTATATTTGTGTTCAACACAATAACAGTGATTATTCGTATTTCTTTGAAAAAAATCTACAAAATTTTCATTAATGGTATCACCTTGGGTATTACCATGGATAAAGGAAAGCTATAAACATTCTAACTTTCTATTTATATTAAACATAATAATTCAAGTTGATCCGATTTCTTAAAATTATTAGGATTATTTATTGTGCAGTCTGAAATCTTTATTCCATGTCCTACTGATTTGGAAGTGGAAAGAATATTTACAATTATTTTACCATAAGTAGTCTCAATAAGTTCAATACTGTATTGCCTTAAGACACTGAATTGGATTTCCAATTGATCGTAAATCTATTATGAAACATCTATATCGTGATGGATCTCATCAACGCATAGAAAGCTGTCTCATTGTAAAAAATCTGTATCATAATGGATCTCACTGTGGAATTGATTATGGGCTCATAACTCATTCTCCATTCGAATGTCTCCATATCTCCCATAGTCTCCGACATCCCGAGGGTGAAAACGGAGTTTAAAATACACGGTATATTTATGAGGCAATTTGATCAATGAAATTTTCACTGAGTTATCCATTACGTAACAGAAAAAATCATACATCCTACATTCATAGTTGGATAACGGTTCAAGATTGTTCGCGAATCATTCATCTATCACAGATCATTCTCTCGAACCTAACTTTCTACTTCTCTCATGCATGCCTCATCTCTAACGCCCCCGTTCTATTTTTTCAGCATCAGTGCTGTCAACAGTCAGGCTACAACGACTGCCGCTGCGTTTCGAGCAGCGGCCCCCTGACATCATCAGCATCATCGAACAGTCACTGCCCTCCTGCACCCTCAAGTCCGCGCCCTAGGATGACCGTTAACTCGCAGTCGGGCCCCCCCAAGTCCCCCCGACCACCCGACGACCTTATCACCACTGCCACCTCCGCCTTGAGGCGCCTCCACTTTAAGACGGGAAGAAACGCCACGAAAAACTCCACCACCAAACAGCAGGTAGAGTCGGTGTTGAATGCTCGGTTTTTTCGACTTCTTGGTGTTTTTCTCGATTTTTATGCTTTTTGTGGAAGACTCTATATTGAATGGACATGTCGCTTTACAACACAATAACCGCCCCCCCAACAATTGCCCCCCACATGTTTATGTAGACTGATACCGGACTACAAACATAATGGCAGATCGAATGATAGGATGAAATGTTTCTGCAGAGTCACACGCAACGACAATTACACAAATTTTGTTTTATCTGGATGGAACTTGTGCATGAGTTTTATTAGGTACCCTCTCCGTATTATATTTGACCATCACTGTAACAACGAGAAAACAGCAGCTTCAAATAACGTTTGCTTGAATAGTATCGGTTCGTATTATTAGCTGTATTATCAAAGGTCTAACGGATTTCAATGGATTATATAGATAATGGAAGTCAGAACCAATACGACTTAGCATTAAATAAGTCCTGAAAGTTTGTGGTTACAAAGTTAAAAATATGTTACAATTGTTCCTTTTGAAATTCTGGGCCAATGCTTTGGCACAACATTTTTTCATCGGATAACTTGGAATTTCATTGAATTGATGAAGTTAACGATGATTATGATATCGCTAATGATGATTATGTTGATTACGATTAATTTTGACAAAATGGTTAATAGCCCAAGAGCCAGCTTAAATCTGACAACACATTCTTTACGGTATCTGAAATTTCCTCCAGTGAGACTTCTATACCCAGTAAACAAGCAATGGGTACTAGCTAAGCCCGGCCGCGGTAGGTTTGGGGTCCCTCAGGTGAGTCAGGTATTAAAATTAAATAAATTTTTAAAGTATTTTACGGCGTCTGCCGTTTTAATATGTTATAACGTACCTCTGGAAAAATTGAAAAATAACTATGGCTGCTGATTTTAAAGGTTGCAACAGCCACTTTTCAAAATTCGAAAAAAAAATTTCAAAGTATTTTACGGCGTCTGCTATTTTGATATATTATTTATTAAACTTTTTAAGCTAATATTGGAAATGGCTGACATTTTTTCCGGTTGTAACTATACAGCGAAACATTACCTGCAGTCTATGCTTAGAAAACACATGGTACAGTAAGAGTAGTAGTTGATGCTCTCTCTCTCTCTCTCTATCTCTTTAGTCAAATATTTCCTTCTTATGTTAAGGCTGAATGGTGGGGTTTTAGTTCCTTTTACGAACACAAAGGCACACCTGGCCCAACCATTTATAGACAAATATATTTCAGCAGTGTTGCCAATAAGGCGCAAAAGCGCGAAATCTGTGCATTTTGAAAATCTTCGCGGATTTTTTGCGCTTTGAAGTTTTCTCGGATTTTCTGCGGATTTTAGATATTGCCACTTCTTCAGCAGAAAAGAGTGGCTTTCTGACCATTACACATAAAATAACCAATAAGTGATACACTTTTAAAGTGGCGGATTCCGAGATTTCATGTTCCTTTTATCATAACACACTGTTTTATGGCCGAAGCTAGCGTGCTGCCCCAAAACTTCTATTTCCAGCTGATGGCAAATCTAGAATCGAAAGATCAGAGAAACACTGTCTGCCAAAGGTTTGATAAGCATCTATGACTTATGAATCATCTGAGGAAATGATTGGACGTCGAGGGTTCATTCCCTTAAATAATCAAAACTTTTTTTTCTGAAACACAAAGAAAATATTTTCAGATTCATAGATTTTATCAGACCCGAACACAATTTTCATTTCATAGCAATTCAAGTTTTCAAACAGATATAATCGGGGCAAAAAAGAACTTTGACGTTACTGAAAAAAAAATATTCACCGCTTTCGGTGACATTGGCCTGACTGAGGATACCTTACATGAACTGTTTGATGTTATCCAAAAGTACACTTGCAGTATGTACAATGCTAAAAAATCCATCGATGTTGATGACGGGAGATTTCAGCTATTCGTTGATTCTTACAAGGCTGTAGATATGAACGAAAATTTCAATAAAAAAGTCCGGAGCTTTGATGTAAGCTTGAACCCTCCTTGTGAATTTGAACTGTACCAACAAGTTTTAAGGACGCATTATATTTCCAGCATTTGGAAAAATGCTCATCGAAAGAGCCCACATCACAATATTAGCTTAAAATAGTTTTAGTATCTCTCGATATCCGATGGAGAAAACATCAATTGTGATAATTCAAACTTGACCTAATAAACTAGAGAATGAACAGGCCAAGGAGAAACCCCGCATCTGGTTGAAATACGTTCACAGTATGGAACCACGGAGATGCAGAATTGGACGCCTTTCTACAAATCTGAACAACGTGAGGCCCACCATCAAGTTCACAATAGCAAAATAATCTCAGAGCAAACTGCCGTTTCTCGACGTGGAGGTGAAGAGGACCAGAAATATATAGGAAACATCATTCTACAGAAAACTAATGCATACTGGACAATACCTGAAAGAGCAATCCAATCACCATCAATCTACGAAGCGGGGAATCGTCAAGTCTCTGATTGATCAGGCAGTCAATCTCTGCAACACCAAAGAATATCTCGACAAGGAGCTGAACGACATAGAGAAAGATCTTCAGAAGAATGGCTACTCGAAGAAGCTGTTGGATCAAACATTGTCCCGGAAGAATCAAAGGAACATCAAGTAGATACTGGAACAACAAAGAGTTTGTTTTCGATCAAGAAACACAATACGCAGCCAGCTCACAAAAATTTGACCACTGAATAAAAACAGCGACACCAACAACAGCGTTTACCGGATACTCTGCGAGTGCGGCAAATCCTATATCTGAGAAATCAAAAGACCATCGGAATTGAGAATGGGCAAACACAAGAAAAACACAAAACGAGGAGAAACAACGAAATCAGGTATATAGGAGCATGTTTGGACAAACCATCACAGCATTGAATGGTCTGAAGCTGATGTCATACACAAGGAGGAGCACTGGTTCAAGAGGAAATTCAAAGAAGCCGCTTACATCCTCAACAACGGCGTTTTCAGACACCCCAGCGTGGAAATCCAAGGCATGGTCCGACTTCGGTTCGATGAAGGAGAATCTCGCGCCAATACATTTTTCGACTAATATTCACATTGAAAACCTACATTTTCTTGTCACAATATTATTTCATTAATTATTTATTTAATATTTTTTACTTGATTTGTACTTTTATTCTTTCGTTCTCAGCAACAGGTTTCAATAGGGTTAATAATATAGACAATGGAAGACCGAACCACTAACATTCAGCAAGGAACATTCAATCAAACTAGAGAATGTAAGAATGTAGGCTTTCACGGCCGGTGTTAATACATCTCTGGTTTTTCGGGCTTGAGGGCCGTGTAGTGGAATTTTTACTTCCGGAGCTTTCGGCTACATCTGCGGCAGCCATCTTCAGCGGCGTGGTCTTAGTTGGACTCCTCTATGTGAGTTTACTTCGACTGATTGCAAATCTGGAATTGACTCGTTATTATTTCTCGGTCCGCCAGTGTTCTGTTGGTCGTCCGATTCCCTGGTTCTATCCGGCTTCGTCTTGGCTGTTCTTAGAACTGGATACCAAATTTTGTTCAAATTTAGTCCCTCTTCCTTTCTATTGAAGTTATCCTTGTGCTCCTTGCTCCGGGGATCCCCGGAGGATATCCTGGTCAGTTTCGACGTAGTGTCATTGTTCACAAATGTGCCTCTCGAGCAGGCTCTCACGTACCCAGGGGACACATTTCCGGATGACATAATGACACTGTTACGCCACACACTAACAACAACATATTTTCAATTCAACGGTACATTCTATGAACAAAAAGATGGAGTAGCAATGGAAAGCCCACTTAGTCCTGTGATAGCCAATTTTTTTATGGAGAAATTTGAGGAAACAGCACTGGGAACTGCCACAAAACGACCCAAATGCTGGTTAAGGTATGTGGATGACACTTTCGTGATCTGGAATCACGGTGAGGAGGAATTAATGAAATTCCTTAGTCACCTGAACAGTGTCAACCCAAAAATCCAATTCACCATGGAAATGGAACAAAACGGACACATCGCTTTCCTGGATGTATTGGTTAATAGAAAAATGAACGGGAAGCTAGGTCACAAAGTTTATCGGAAAGCAACGCACACAGACAGATATCTACATAAGGATTCAAACCACCATCCGCGACATAAACAAGGAATCATCAAAACTCTAGTAGATAGGGCGAAACGGATCTGCGAACCTGAATCACTAGATGAAGAGCTCAACCACCTTAGACACGCTTTGTGAGCTAATGGTTACCAAACAGGGAGATAGACAGAGCAATACGACCCAAGCCAACCACAAATTCACACCCACAAACGAGGCCTGTGACTCCACTCTCAGGGACCGCTTTTTTGCCCTATCTAAGAGGTACCACGGATCGCATTGGAAAGATATTGAAAAAGCACAATATGAAGACAATATACAGACCAACGAAGAAAATAGAGGAACAACTGAGGTCAGCAAAAGATCCAAGAGATCCGTTATCCAATGCTGGGGTATACAGAATTCCATGCTCGTGTGGAAAAGTATATATAGGGACCACCAAACGCAGTTTTAAGACTCGAATCAGTGAGCATAGTAGAAATTGTCGGTTGGGACAAACTGACAAATCAGCTGTAGCTGAGCACGCCCTTCTGAACGACCACAATATACAATTCGACAAAACTTCAATTCTGTCAACGACGACTCATCACTCCACTCGCTTATACCGGGAAGCGATTGAGATACATAAGCACAAGGATAACTTCAATAGAAAGGAAGAGGGACTAAATTTGAACAAAATTTGATATCCAGTTCTAAGAACAGCTAAGACGAAGCCGGATAGAACCAGGGAATCGGACGACCAACAGAACACTGGCGGACCGAGAAATAATAACGAGTCAATTCCAGATTTGCAATCAGTCGAAGTAAACTCACATAGAGGAGTCCAACTAAGACCACGCCGCTGAAGATGGCTGCCGCAGATGTAGCCGAAAGCTCCGGAAGTAAAAATTCCACTACACGGCCCTCAAGGCCGAAAAACCAGAGATGTATAAACTAGAGAATATTTCAAATTTCAAAGTTCATTCATCTATGCTTGAATGAAACAACTTGGATATCGTGTTTGTAGGTAGACAGATCAGAATTGTGACGTCTCCTCAAGGTCGTCCCTGGTAACCAAGTATTTTGTTCTCTGTGATTGGTGGAATTCATACCCCACCTTGTGTGGATATGAATTCATATCCATTCAGTTGACTGTACTATAAAGAAATTAGCATATTTACGAATGGGAGAAAAATTCAGAAACAAGTGGAATGTCTGTCTGAAATTTTTTGTCAATGTCGTAGAAGCCTAAACTTCCATTCCTGTATAAACTTTTATTGCCAACTCTATTTTGAAGCTCTAGGTACCTTTCTTTCGATATTTCAGTCAATCTGTCATACAGAAATCTGCATGTATTTTACCCTTCATAGAACCATTGTTTATAGAGATAAGGTTAGTCAATTACTATGAAAAAGCATTTTTGTTAGTTCATTTACACAATAATGCCAACATTTCCGTATACTCGACAATGTACGACAAAGTTTCCTACTCCGAAAAGAAAAATAGGTTCAGAATTCTGTCTGTCAGTTTGATTGATGCTGAAAAAAAATTATGATGCTTCAAAATATAGTTAACAGAGAAGTTTTTGAAGGCAATGAACGATTAGACATTAAAGTAATCTTCTTTCTCAACATGAATGATATACGACACTGGCAAAAAGTTTTCTGTATCTGAATTGATTGCCATCTATTGTTGTTATGCATGAGTAATAGTTGATTCATCCCTTCAAATAGAAACTTTGATAGAACGAAACTTCGTCGTGGATTGTCAAGAGAAAGGGAATATCAAGTACCTTGATGTCAGATTCTTTGCGCAAAATATCATCATTACATTCACAAATTTCGAATGACCAAGCCACTTTCTTCATCAATTCAGTTATTTTTTCATTTCAGTAATTAAATTTGCAATATCATAGTTGTGTTCATCAACTGACTCAAACTCGATTACCGAGGACCTTCTCTGATAATAATAATTACCAGCCGGAGTTGAATTAGTTGAAACATTTCTTTGGCCGTCATATAATTGGATTTAGTGTTCTGCCGACGATTGTTATTGACAGGTAATGCACTTTTAGAAGTTTTGTTAGTTCGGAATAGAAAAAAAGTTGTGGAAGAAACCCAATTGAAACTGATTCGGTTATATCCTCACGAATCCAACGTTCCATTATTTATCAGTTTCAAAACCTCGTTAGGAAATAGATAATCGATTTCAGACGACAGAGTGGTATATGACAGAGTGGTATATAATGTCCTGCTCATTTTTCCTTACGAGTTCTGATCCAAAAGTCACGAGCAATTGGAAATTGCAAAAACACTACTAGAATTTTGAGGTTCAGATGCCAACGTTTCGGTGGCGGTATTCTTTCGATATTTATAAAAAACTCAAAGGAAAGAAACTTCATCATATTCAATATTGGACAAAAGGATCAAATTAGTAATGTCAAATTGAAAAAAATATCGAAAAAGTCGGTTATGGTGAGATTCAAACCCACGACTTTAAAGTGGATCATCTTAGATGGCAAACGCTTTAATCTCTCGGCCACTTGGTGTGTATGATCATAGTTCGTTATTGGTGTGAAGAGAGGATCTAAGTTCTTCAATTCTACAATACAAACTTCAATTACTATGGAGTGTTACTTCATCTGGCCAAAACAGATTTTATGACCATAAAGTAAATATTCATTTTATGAGGATTTTCCAGATCCAGATGTTCTTTTCTCTTTGAAGTTCTCTTTGCATTTTCTCTGATTGGGGACTATATTTCGAAGTGATTACTTTTCAATCAGTCTAACGACAGATGAACTTATTTGTATACCAAATTTCAACTCATTCACTAGAGAGGTTGTAGATAAGCCTGTTTCGAAAAATAAACGTGCGTTTGGGATGAAATAAATTACTGAAGATCTCCCCCCTCCCCTTTTCAGGCAATTTCCACAAGATGCAATCAACAGTGGCGGAATTTTAATTTCACTCGAGAAAAACGAAAAAATTCAAATATTATTTTTTCGCCAAAAGCACCGAAACAACAATGAAAAAAAAATCGGATAAATAATGTTTCCTCTTTATGTCGTACATACTGGTACAGTATTGTTTTATTGCTTAGTAACCAACTAGATAACTATAGAAACGATCATATCAGAACCTTTGGTGTAAAAGTAAAAAAAAATTCATGAAAATTTATATATATATATATATATATATATATATATATATATATATATATATATATATATATATATATATATATATATATATATATATATATATATAGATATGTAGTGAATCTCCTGGGGTTGCAGTCAGTTGTGTTGGGCTATATCACAAAGAAAACTCTTTGTTATTCGTCAAGCTTCCGGCAATCTTTATTGCCTTCCTCAGGACGTCTATAATACATAACAATATATCATATAATAATATAATGGAATGGTTACTCACTAACGTGAGATTAAATAATAAAGGCAAAAATTGTACATGAAAATATGAAGGTGACGTATGGTTGGCAGTTACTTCAAGTTTTTTTTTTGTTTAATTGAATTTAGACATATGATATAATTCCACTTCTAGATTACGGTGGGAAAGTAGAAATAGAGGGTGATTTTTTCCTATCCTTCTCATATTTTATCAAATAGGTGTAAATTTTGCTAAGACCATTCAAATCTGTATTTTTGTTCATGGAATGGTCATTATTATTTAAATGTATCATTTCTAAAAATACACGCTTAGAAAGATTGATTTCACTATCCAAAATTTTAGTTTGTCCGTAATTCATACGGTGAACTCTGCTATTAACAGGTTCTGATAAAGCACAAGAATTAACATTTCTTCTACAGACAAACTTTTTGGCCACTGAGCATAAACATCTACTTAAAATCTTCAGCACATAAATAACTATTATTGGAATGGACTACCCTATCAATCCCCCTTCATTCAAACCTTGCCTTTCGGGATAACCTGTATATGCACTTTTCTTCAGAGGTCCATGTGATGATTCCTTCCTAGCAAAGCGATGGATTGATTTATATTTATACATTCCATTACGATTGAATTTTTTGTAACATCCCACAAATAGCGTTTCCACCTTTCCTTTGTAAATAAATATTCAATACTTTTAGATTATTCAGTGACACGTTTCATTTCGAAACAAATGCGCCGACAATAATTCCATTAGCGTTTCAAACGAAAACATTCAAGTTTAATTGATTCGTGTTTGTTCAATTGTACACATTTCCATTACAGGTTGAATGTTTTCCAATTTGAAACATTAATTCTCCCAAACTGATACAATTCCAGGAAAAATATTTTCAGTGTTGCCTGGAAGAGAAAAACATTCATAATCCATCAAGCAAGAAAAATATATAATTCCCAACCAAAATAGTAGGTATATTGCCATTTGAAAACATGAAACAAAGTTTCGGAGATTGTTTTGTGGCTTCTTCTTCATCGACTCGAAACTACTGAATCCTAATAAAGAAAAAACTCACGAACACTATTTTGTAAATTTCAATAATAGAGGTTTGATTCGTAAAAAGGAAAAGAGTCTGAAGCAGCTACTACCCTACCTAGAGGGGAAAGAATGTGTAAACCAAATACACCTAACCTCAATAAAATATAATTTATTTATGTCAGAATTATGCACAATATAGGACAAAGAGAAAGTTTTAGATGAAATTGAGTTCACCAGGTTAACCTTCCATTGTTTAGCCCAGACAACCGCATGTTTCACCCAGATGAAAATATTTCTTGGATTTCCCAATGGGCATAGGTATAAATCATAATATTTTCCAACTAGATACATTACGGTGACATTTTCACGCCTACCAAAACGAACCTTTCGTATAATATACAAAAAGAAAGTAATGTTACTTCTTCCATAGAGGTTTTCTCCATTCTGACAGAAAGATGAAAAATTCCTCAATGGAACATTCTGGAGAAAGAAGAAATGCGCCAAACATGTGAGCCATACAACACTTTTAAACAATTGAACATGCCATGTATTGTCTGCAATGCAGATCTTATAAAAAAGTATGATATATAAATATGCTGAGATGTCACTTTTACTGCGTAGGCTAAAAAAGTTCTTTCGTGCCATGGCACCTCGAGTACAACATAACTATAGTAATGATGATTCAATTCAGATGAAGAGAGGAATGTCGTATTCGATGTAATATTAGTAACGAAACTTCACGAATTTGATTTACGACCCAAAAATAAAGACACTACTACTGATGGACTGGCTTTCATGACATTGCATTTTTTCACAGAGCATGATGCGGAAAACACTGGAGACAGAAAGGATATGCACATTGAACAGATAGTGTGTAGGACATAATGACAAATTTATTCTTTCATAACCTCTCTTTCTCTGCTTGAGTGTGGTTAACAATGTTCTTTGCTGAATGTTGATGGTTCGGACTTCCATCGTCTTCATTATTAACTCTATTAGAGCGTGCGCTGCGGAACATTCCGTTTGAAAAAACCGATGACCTCATTCTGATCGAAGATTTGGGTTTAGGAAGACCTGATGAATAATATTGTGGAAGTTGCCAGACAGAATTATGTTCCAATTTTCATTCGGTCCCTTAATGAGAGTTTTTGATTTCACTGATGTAGCTGTGGAAAAAAAAAGTTGTATAGAATGCAAAAACCATTGACCGTTATTTCTCGACTGGAATGATTGTGTAAGATCCTTACATACCTGGAACTGAAGGTTGCCAGGCAAGTCAGTTGTTATCGAATATGAAATATGAGTCAAAAATTTTTTTATAAAAAAATAAATGAAATAGTTTGAATAAATATATAAACCAAGTTTCAAGTTGAGTGTACTCACGACGTTTCGACTGCTGCTATCCGCAATGGTATTCGGGTGATGACTGACAATATGGGTATGATCGAGAAATGGATATATTGGTGAGAGATTCTCTCTCATCAAACCGAAGTCGGCCCATGCCTTGGATAAGCAGCCTCCACACATTCTATATCCTTACGCTGGGGTGACTGAATGCGTCGTTGTTGAGGATGTTGAATTACCTCTTGAACCAGTGCTCCTCCTCTTGTATGACCTCAGCTTCAGACCATTTAATGCTGTGATGGTTTGTCCAAACATGCTCCGCTTTTCATGATTTCGTTGTTTCTCCTCGTTGTGTTTTTTTTAATGTTCGCCCCTTACATTTTTATTCCTTCATTTAAAATTTTTTGACTAATATTTTATATTCGATATCTTGATTTTTTTGTAACAACATTATTTCCTTTGATGAATCGAACCTCAATCTTATTATCAACGCGATTTGTATTTTTATCCTTTCGTTCTTAGCAACAGGTTTCAATAGAGTCTTTTTTTCTGCTACATCGAGGAAAGAATACGCTTAGAGGTGATCCTTAAAGTATTCTCTCTAGCTAATTCCAGTCTTCTCTTTCTCTTAGGGCCACTCCATTAGTTGTAATGTCTATGCCCAAGGCAGAGTCCGCTAACCATGTAGGATACACAAAACACCTCACCTTTGAATCATAGCTTTTCTTCACAAAAATTGAATATATATTATTGAAATGATGACAAGGGCAGAAACCTTCTTCCAGTGTTGGCGGCATAAAAGTAGAACATAACAATAGGTGGTGGTAACACGTCTGAAGGAGTTATAGTATTTTTCTGAAAAAACGTAGGGTGAATTGGCATATACATCGGCAAAATTCCACCTTAATTTACTCTACCTCATTCTTGAAATACTCTATATCATACTATGTAGTAGTATTGTAAACTGTCTAGTGGAAATCACCCAATAAGTTATATTTGTAATTACATTATCAAGGATATTCGTCAAATATCGGCCAGTTCAAGTCAATGTAATAGTTATTAAGTTTATAAGGCCGTTATTTGCGTATCGGCCTTGTGTCGTTCCAAACTTTTCGTAGTCCTGCTGGAAGATTACTTTTTGATTCCAACGAAAAAACAAACCACGTACCTCTAATTGCTCAGAAAAATCCCAACATTGTGTTGTCATGGAACCGCCTAATAATACCACAACAATATTATTACTTTGATCAAGTGGTTTCCCAACGGCCGCAGGCCGTTGCAGTTAACATTAACTTCTCAATTGTCATCTGAATACCGATCAATCAAAATAACAGTATGGGATTACGAAAAATACGTTAACCAATCGTATTCAGACTGTACATGACCAACACAAAATACCATAGAGCATATGGTTGTGCAAAGATCATTCCGAAGTTGATATGCGTTTTAGCATGTTCTGGCCAATTTTTTTGCTGAATTCTTTCATAGTTCTTGCCTACTTGGTATATTTTTCAATCTGATCATCGAGAGTAATTCATAGGAGTGCCACAAGGTTCTATTCTGGGGCCCTTGCTGTATATAGTATACGCCAATGATTTTGCAGGTGAATTTGTAATGTATGCGGATGACACTACAATACTGGTAAATGGAACAAATGTCAAAGATATAATTCAGTCTGCTCACAGGGAAGTAATGAAGGCACAGGTTCTCTGATAGTAAATTATTATTTAATGAAAAAAAATTGTCTTTAGTGAGATTTAGCTATGCCCCAAAAGGTCATGATCATAGTTTACCCTTGGAGTCGGCAAATGGGTCTTTGAAACAAGTAGCTTCAGTTAAAGTTTTGGGACTCAACATCACAGAAGATTGTAGGTGCAAGTATCATATCAATGAAATTCTCAAAAAAATATCTCTTATTTGCTATTGTTTCTTTCTATCGACTGAGTAAGATATATAAAAAATATGCACAATTTCACTCTATAATATCATAGAGCGTAGCGGCTTGGGGTTCGTCAAGTGAGTCACTGAGGGTGTTTTTTTCACAAAAAAAAGCTGTCAGGAATATTCAGCAAATAATTAGAAGAACTAGCTGCGAACAATTATTCAAATTATTGAAAATCCTGGTGGTAGTTTTTGTGAAATCAGACCAACAATTGTTCAGTCGGTTGAACAAAAAAATTATATCACAAGAAATACGACTCTGCTGGTGATACCCATTCACAGATTGGTTAGAACTGTCTCGAGTCCCTTTTATAATGGTATCAAAATATTTAATAAATTACCAACTCACGTTGAAAGGATTCGAACACTATGAGAAAACACTTTCAATTGACAAAGTCTGTTACTCTGATTGTATATTGTAATATAAATGTTGATGTCTTGATGAGTGTGTAGTTTCGTTTGATATCAAATTCCTTGCTTGATGTGTATTTCTTTAGAAATGATTCTGGACTGGATATTTCACTACTATAGGGCTTTTATATTTATATTTTTATCCATACTAGTTAAGTTTAATTGACTTGTTCTATGTCATCATGCATGATCTTAAAGAACGAAAATATATTATTATCATTACTGTGGGGAAATAAATGGAATTTTATAGTCAGATAGTGTAGTCTAGGAATACAATATCAAATGTGACCAGTATTATTTGACTCAAGCAGAAGAACTCTTCCCTCAACTCAAAATCCCAGATTGGCAACGCTGGACTGACTGTCCACTAATACATGAACATCTTGTTCTATTTAAAGGATTAGTTGGGAAAAGCCGGTTAAAGTTTCACTCGGAATAACATGGAGTTGATGAGAGTACCCTTCCGTCTAACAATAATACCATTAAGTGGCGGAAAGTTGTTTATCTGAAAATTCGAAAACATTTAATGGAAATACATTAGAATCATGTGATCGTGAATAGGTTGAATGCTCTGTTGAAAAGATATTTTCATCGAAAATTATAGAAACAGGGATGTTGACAGATATTGAATTTGTGAAACTATGAAATGAGTGTTGATATTGACCCTATTATCGTATATCCAAGATTGATTCATTTCGTATAATACAACTGGATACTACTGGATTGGATTCTCTACCAGAATTTTTCAAACTAGTATACTATTGCAGATGTGAGCTAGTAACAAGTTTTCACTTTTTCTAGTGAACAATTATTACCCTAACTGAATTACTTCACTAGTATCAATGTTTGTCACCTGAACATGTTAACATCTTTAGTGCAAGTAAAACCAATTGCTGGAGGAGGTCTCATCTTTTATATCGAAGGTTTCCTCATCGTTCAAACGCTTTGAAATTACAATCGATAACATGACATGAACAAAGTGTTTCTCAAACACATGGTTCTCTATATGTCGTACCATATGAGTATGATTCAAACCTTTGGTCCGAAAATGAAACCTGGGGTGGGTTCACAATTTTCTGTTCAGAAAATTGATTATGTTCAATTCCACCTTGTCGTTCACACGAACTCAAGTGGATTATCATTTCCCCAGTAATATCTGAGAATCAAGTCAAAACCGTAGACCTAACAACATATCTGGACTGGCCTTCACGTTACGTGCTGCTTCGAAATGCATACAACTGATGCGGTACACATTCATATTTTGGAGGATATATTCTTCGGTTGGCAAATGACGTCATTTTTATACTTACTTCCATGCGCACCGGAATATAGGAAGCTTTTAGACCTCCACTAACAGCAGACATCTAAAAATCACTCGATAGGTTTTTTTTTTATACGTTATTACATGAAATCAAGTTCTAAGGTGAATAAATCGAAACCTAATAGACAAATCGGGTGAATAGGCGATTTCAATATGGACCTCCTTAATTTTAATGTCTCATCATCCGAAAATTTTCTGGGTATTCTGGAGAGTACCGGGTTGAAACAAATTATTATTGACACTCCTACTAGGATAACAAACCAGAGTGCCACGCTCATAGATTTCATTATTGTATCTGAAAGTATTACACTGTTAGAAAGTGGCACATTGTCAACTAATATATCTGATCACGAGCTAGTCTTTGCAAATATTATTATCGAGAAACATACCAATCCAGCGATTCCCAGGCGGTACCGTAACATAAAAAATATTGATGTTGATGTTCTTTACGACCACTTACGTTCGATACCCTGGCAGAACATATATGATATAGCAGATGTCGATGGCAAAGTACAATTTCTGAATGAAAACCTA
Organism: Zygogramma bicolorata; assembly: GCA_032362365.1. Taxonomy (NCBI): domain Eukaryota; kingdom Metazoa; phylum Arthropoda; class Insecta; order Coleoptera; family Chrysomelidae; genus Zygogramma; species Zygogramma bicolorata. Next base: position 1,702,176 of record JAVJAQ010001619.1, read on the forward strand.
ATAACCCTGCTCGACTTACATGCACCGATCATAGAATGCACTTTCAACAAACCCTATCAACCCTGGATAACAGAGGACATTAAAATATTGATCAATATAAAAGAGAGAGCATTGCAAAAATATAAACGTACACGTGATATGAGACACCTACACGAATACAAAGAACTGAAAAATTTCACTACTTCTTCGATTCGTAGAGAAAAACGATCATACCTCAGTGAGGCTGCGACTGGGAAAAATAAATGGAAGAAACTGAAAGAGTTGAAAATCATTAACAAACAGGATAACATTAAAATTCCTGAAAACTTGCAAAATGTAAATGACTTGAATTTGTTTTTCCTCCAGTCGTTGCCCCAGGGGGATAATAATAACATTGATTTAGATTACTACACAGGTTTAAAAAACGATCTAATCTCCAGTATGCAATTCAAACCAGTAGCAGAAAATGATATAGCTAAATACCTTATCTCTATCAAGTCCCGAGCAGTTGGGTCTGACGAATTGCATATAGATTTTCTGCACATGTGCTGTCCCTATATTCTTGAATTCATCAGCCAAATAATAAATTTCTGTCTGGAAAACTCCCAATTTCCAAATCAATGGAAATTAGCGAATGTCATACCAGTCCCGAAAACTAAATGTCCTGCCTCTTATAATGACCTACGACCTATCAGTATATTACCAGTTTTATCAAAGGTCTTAGAATACTTCGTGAAAAAACAAATAGTAGATCATCTCAATTCAAATGATATTCTTCCGTGTGAACAATCGGGTTTTAGAAGTGGTTATAGCTGTACTAGCGCACTCCTGAATCTCACTGATCACATCATTACTTCAATAGATAATAATATGTGCACTATACTGGTAGCTCTCGACTATTCTAAGGCATTTGATACCATCGATCATGGCATTCTGTTGCAAATTATGAAATTCATTGGTATGACAGAAAATGTGGTGAAATTTATAAAGAATTATCTGGAAATGAGACAACAAAGGGTAACGCTAAATGATCATTGTGGCGATCCCATGTTTATATCTCGGGGTGTGCCGCAGGGTTCCATATTGGGACCCATCTTATTTATAACTTACACTTCTTTTCTTCTAGCACGTCTGAAATATTGCAGAGGGCAGATGTATGCGGACGACACTCAAATTTACTATTCGTTCAAAGCTGACAATATAGCTAACAGTTGCGATATGATTAATGAAGATCTTGATATTCTTAATACCATATCAGCTCAACACTCTCTCCGGCTGAATCCAAACAAATCTGCCTATATGTTTTTCTGTGAACAAAAAAATAGAGAGCAACTCATTTCACAACTCAACATCCATATTGACAATGATGAATTGCCTATCAAGGAGGAAATAAAAATTTTAGGTTTGATTCTTGATACAAATTTGAGATTCGAGACGCACGTCAGGAAATGCATACAGAAATCAATAATTTGCCTTAAGTCTCTATACAACTCTAAGCACTTGTTGAATGCCGAAATGAAAAAATATCTTTGTGACTCACTAATTTTGTCAGTGTTCAACTATGCTGATACTGTGTATGACAGCTGCTTGACTGTTGCTAGTGTTCATAAAATTCAAATGATTCAAAACTACTGTCTGCGTTTGATATATGGTATACGAAAAAGAAATCCCATCAGTCATAAATCAAAAACTGCTGAATGGATCAATATGAAAAACAGACGTTTTTACCATTGTGCTATCATGTATCATAAAATCATTTTGAATAAAAATCCCCCATACTTATACAGGAAAATCAAATATCGCACAGATGTGCACAATCTGAACATCAGATTAAAGGGTAACCTGTCACAGCCCACACATAAAACGAAATTTTATGAACGCTCCTTCTCTTGCAATATCGTAAAAATTTATAACTCGCTGCAACCTCATCTCAAGAAACTGTCAGTCTCCCGGTTCCAAAAAGAACTGAAGAATATTCTGTTGAAGACATGAAAATGTAACTACTTAGATCATAGAATATTTAAATATTCACTTGTTCCATAATCATAATCATATTTATATCTTGTTTTTGAACAAAAAAAAACTGTACCTTAGCATAAATGGATATTGAAACATATACAGATAGTGATGTAACTACTGCTACTTATTGGGGTTAAGTGGAAGAACAGCCTTTCAATGTAACATTGTCCATGTCAGAAAGGCTCCCACAAAAATGAATAAAGAGTTTTATTATCATTATTATTATTATTATTATCTGTCGTCTAAACAAATATAGTCGGGTCCGTACTCCCCACTGCTCCGACCCAGTGGGCGAACGCGCTAGTAAAATTAACCAATGACCACTCCCCGCACCGCGGGGTAAGTGGTCACTGGCTCCGAGAATCGTGAGTCCTGAGCAGACGCAACGAACCGAGAATAACGGCCTTCTGCATGCGGCCGGCCAAGTTCTCTGCCGCATTATTATTATTATTATTATTATTATATACATTTTCAAGCCATAAATGAGCCGCTACCAGTATATAAGTCATGTTGTCAGCCACGGCATTGCACTTTTTCTAGTCTGAGGACCGATGCTCTTTCTCTCTCTTCATTAGGCCCAGTCCAAGATTTTCCTGACGTCCATGGTCAAGACCTACATTTCTGTTTTCTCGAATTATGGCATGTTATCTGGTTCCGCGAAACGGATAGCACTCGTATTTTCGATTTCAATAAAAACTTGCATCACTGGTCTCAAAAAAAATGGTCGGTTTCTAATTAATATAATCCACATTTTTTTTCAGAACCAACCAGTACCCAAAGTGATAGTAATGGGCAGCAGTACTGCGTCTGAAACAACGATCAACACAAGTACTGACAGCTCAAACACGATAGTCACCACAGTCACAGCTACAGATGGGGACTGTACCGAAGACAGCCTAGAATACCCAGAACCTCTCGATCTCTTCTCTTCCGAAAACATCCCCGACAACTCGAGAATGTCGAACAGTATCCTACAACCTGTCCCACTCTCCCCCAAGACCCCCGCTACGGCGAAGCAACGGACGCCCCCTACAGCGAAATATGAAACCAAATTCACTTTCGAAGTGAACCATTCGAAAACGTCAATTCCTCTCGACGACCTTACTCCCAAGGTCATAATCAAAGAGGACAACAGATTCGTCTACGAAAACGACAACTACGATAGGTCGTCTGAAAAAAAAACAGTCGACAGTCTGATGGAGGAGCAGTTGGAAGCTATGAAACTGGAAGCTAGGAGGAGGAACAGCTACAAACAAGCAGCGCAAAACTTCGACGTGATTGAGGTTATGAACGATGAAGCTTACGAGATGAAGAGTCCCAAGGAGCATGGGAGAAGCGGAAAACAGTTGAACGTTGAGAAGCAGAGGACAGAGAAAACTTCGCCCAAGAGGAGGGCGGAGAGGAATCTGAATTCTTCGCCAGAAGAGTCGGATTCACCCAAACCAAAACACAGGTAAGATTAAGATTAAAATATGGGGCTTATGTGCTGAACAGCCTACTACACCGCGACCTTTGCAGGTCTATTGTGCGTGCCCTCATGTATGTTAGAGTTCATTGTCTAGACCCGTCCTTGTAACTAGACTCCATAGGCCAGACTTAAAGTTCTCCATATATCGAGAGGGTTGTGGTTCCCCCCCCCCTAACGTTGCAAACCTTAGCCTTGACAGACCTTCGCAGTAGCACAGTGTGTGTGCTGAGGTTTCCTCATCCTCTTGGCAGAAACCTGCATAAGGTTGTGTCTGCCAGTCCGATGTTGTTCATATGTTTGTTGAGTCTACAGTATCCTGTCAATAGCCCAACCAGAATTCTAGTTGAATGCCTATTTAGACTTAGGAACTCTTTGGCCTGTCTCATCTATGTGTTTATACAAGGTCTCACTTCTCAAGAAAACCCCTTCGTATCTTCGGTTCTTTTCAACTCTGTGAAATTCAGGATCGGTAAATGTACCGGCGATAAGCCTAAATATTGCCTATAGGGTTGATCTGACTGACATATACTGCTCGCCAGGGTTGATGGAATGGCCCAGTTTTGAGAAAAAAATAGTATGAGGCAACATTTTGTTTACATATGCGAAAAAACGAACAGTAGGAATTCACTTCCCCCTCCTCCCCAGAGCTCAACTTCTGATAGCGATTATTGACTTTGAGTATATTCACTTATCGAGAATTCTTAAGAAATTCCATTGAGGACCAGTTAGTTCATCATTCACGTTCGATTACTTATTGAGGACTCAGCTCACAGGTCTTAAGAGTTGCATTGATGAACCATTCTCGTTGAGGTGCTTGATTTTTATTCATTGATTGTGATAAAATATCAAACTGCCTTTTCCTCTTGACCTATAGTGCAATATTTCCGGTTTTACCCCCAAATATGTCACAAACTCCTTTTTCTCACTTTCTCGCTTTTTTTGTCACTTCGTTCTCATTTCACTTTATATCGGGATGAGTATACCTATGAGGTGCCGTTTGGGTCAAAAATGTTTTTGCAAATATATGTAATTTCATGTTAATATATTTATTAACTTTGGCAATATTTTTTTTTATTCCGATATATATCCGATATATTTTATACCAAACATAATATATTTAATATATAAAAATGAGAATTCCCATATATTTATAAATTCGATCTATTTTACGTCGTCAAGAGATGGCGCACTGGCGGCATTTTGTTCACGGTCGAGTATATGGCAACAGGGCGAAGTCGTTATTCATAAAATAATAGATGGCGACGCAGGCAGTTGTCATGTGAATAATAGTTGAAATGTCGAGGGAGTTGGCGCTGTGGTTTCGCGTCCGCCTGTGGGTCGAAAAGTCCCAGGATCCTTCACAAAAAAACTAATTTCGCGATTTGACAAGTATCTGGAGTGCCTAATTTGAACTATTTATATTATTGACTTGACAACTGCCTGAGTCACTGCCATCTATTAGCCACTCTATGTACTAACGACTTCCCCATGTTGCCCTGTACTCGACAAAATACCACCGGTGCGCCATCTCTTGACGGCGTGAAATAGATCGAATTCATAAATATCTGGGAATCTAATTTTTATATATTTGTGACACTCAAAACGTAAATATATTATGTTCGACAGAAAATAAATATATCGGAACACAAAATAAAAATATTGCTCAAGTTAATAAATATACTGAAATGAAATTACATATATTTGCAAGAACACTTTTGACCCAAACGGTGCCTTATATACACCTCAGATGCATAAATATAATATTTATGAAATTACACAGGATGAAAAACTCGATATTACAAATATCAAATTCAAATCAATAATTAAAATTTATTTATTTTCTACATAATTTAGACAAATATAATAAGATTCAATGAAATATTATTATTGGTCCCATTGTGTCCCAGGAAATAATACGAATTTTTGTGTATTCATTCACAAAAATAACTCTTTTTTCCAATTTCATCCATTGATGGTTTAAAGAAGTGAAAAAGGATTCTCTCAAAAAATATTTCGGTGGTGTACTGAGAAATCCTAATAATATGTTCAAATAATTGAAACCAACACTAACCAGTTAACAAAGAGAATGTGAAAAATTCGCAGGACTTTGTTATGAAGAAGTTAATGTTCATGAACTCAAATCACAGTGCTGAAATGAATGTTTTTTATGGACTGTGGAATATAGAAAATAGTCCTTCCGGGTATTTATACGTGTGCAGAATGTTGAACTGTTTCATGAGAGTTAAAACGTCGATCAGTTCAACATTCTGCACACATAATAATGCCAGAAGAAACTATTTCCTCGAATCACAGTGTTTTCACTTGGAACAGTTAATTGATATAGTGAAGGAGTCGGCAGGATACGAGTATCAAAACATTAAGAAGTCCAGTGAAGCCTGATAAGGTGGAAAAAACTCTTCAGGAATTTGAATTCGCAAAAAAAATATGTGTATACTGATCAGCTATCGTTGCGGCGACCAGTAAATTTTGAACTGAAGAGTGTTTACTTGATATGAAATCGTCTGGTGTATACTCGATATCGAATCGTCTAATGACTAGACGATTTTATTCAATAGTCGACCGTTTGTGACGTACCCATTCTGTGAGAGCATACATACGTTTTGAGTCAAGCGACGCAGGTTCGAATCCTGAAAGTACCAGAATTTTCCAGGCTCAAAATTATTTGGAATCCACTTTATAAATCACTTTATGAACTGTAGGTATTGTTCAAAAGTCTCAATTTATTATTCAATGAGATTTTCGAAGGATTCCTCACATTCTCCAGCATATCTTCAACATATTTCAATGTGATCTGATGCAATGCTTGTTTAGGAATATGAGTTTATATTCTTTTTGTCGCTTTTTGGATATTTCAACATTCTACAATCTAGATAAATCAAATTTTTTTGAAATCATATTTAATTGAGTAATTTATATGTATGTGTGTAGAAAAAAATCGTATTAGTTTCTTGAAAGGTGTGTTTTTTGTATGACGTAGGCATCCGATAAGAAAGGTTCTTCCAGAATTCCACACATATGGGGGTAAAAAACCGAGTCAAAGTTTTTATGGGACAACGTGATGCCTTGGTCAAATCTACTTCGAATTTTGCATAAACATTCTTCAACAGAATAGATGGGAGACATGTTTCGCATTCTATTGGAACTATTTGCCTTACGGGGTTGAAAAGAGGTAGAAAGTTATTTCAGTTGTCAAAAACGCACAGCCTAAACTATTGATTGTAGAGATCTGAAACTTGGAGAGTGTGTCCTTTGTATGGCGTAGGCATTCAAAATTTCACTCCTAAAGAGGTAAAAACGGAGTCAGAGTTTGTATGACAACTTACTTCAATCTACTTCAAATTTTACGGAAATATTCTTCAGAATTGATGGAAGACGTGTTGCGTATTTTATTGAAATTCATTGTCTAACTGGGTAAACAAGGTTTATAACATTTTCGACTTCTTTCAAACGTTCTTTCGGGTGCACCAAAAAGACAGAGCTGTGATGAACCTGATGAAACCCAGTACTAAGAACTACTTCATCACAAAAATAATTAACACCGAAATGGTTACGGGTCAGCTAGTAATACTCTGAAAGCTACATAAAAAATGACTTATCCACTACAAATAAATGACTTTTAAACAATTATTTCATCTTTGCTGACTCGTTGAGTTTCAGGCAGGTTGGCTCGTTATCGAATACAATAATACAAAGGTCACAAATAACTAAATCATAGTTATTTTTTTATTTTTCCAGTATCATCTTGTAACGAGTCTTCGTAATTTCGTATCTCCAAGGTCCCCCACATGATTTGACGCCCCTGAAAGTCACCCCAATCGACATTTCGAAGTTCCATATTTTCATTTTTCTAAAATTCATGAAACCCTGCATTTCTTCATTTATTCATTTGTTATTCCAATATACAAAGACATTATTGACAGTCTCTCCATTCGTTCTAAGACAATAATTCAGTTAAGTCTGTTAGAAACGGGTCTTATTGAATCGATAATGAGACCCACGCGATATTTCAGGGAGTGACAAGAAGATATGATGAATTGAATTGCATTGGGTTGTTTATATAGGAATAGAAAATGATGCGAAAAGAAATTTTCCCTGACGTATAAAGAACTATTACGAGGTAAGCTGCCAAGAAAATTCCAAGGAATATAACGGCAGGATGAATTATTATTGGTAACATTATTCAGTTGTTGACAGTGGTGTAGGTAATTTATTCATTTTATTTTGAATTTCTCGTTATCCCTGATTCCGACTCATGTCAACGACAAACGTATAAATCGTGGAGCTGAAACAGACGTGGAACTTAGATTAATGGTGTCTTGGGTTTTTCACGGTTTTGAGAATCCGACATCACTCAAGCATATTCAAGTGAATATCATTCACAGAGAACACTTTACGACTGCGAACAGATTTTGTTTTTGATTTCATTCATCTGGAATATGTTCGAGAATATAAACATTTTATTTTTGATCTGAAGTTGGAAACTACTAACAAAATCAGTCACTATAGTGAATAATCGGGTAATACCGATTTTTAAAGAAGCGAGGATTCATTTCATCCGGTTTCAGGTCGATTTCATGAATAATATTCAGTACCTGCTGTCTTTCAGAGTTTATACTGCTAGAATCACGAAAACCTACGAGTTAGAAGGTCACTCGAACTACGAAAGTAGCGTTTGTGAATGGTCAACTGAACAGTGTACTCAAATGAGAAAAGCTTCAGGAAGAATAATTGTAAACATCAAAACTGTAGATATTTGTTTTATTGATTTCGTCAAATAATTTTCCACAGTACAAAAAGATGAAACAGGGATTTTCATTTGGCTCACGGATCTGCATTTTTTTCTATGAACAATTGTCTTCCACTGGTCGAATCATGATGGAGGTCGTGATGAAACGAATTGGTTGATAATACGTCAAGTGTGATATATAAGCGAATGCTGGATTTCAATAATAAAACAATTCCAACCCACCTCCGGTTCTGCAGAAACTGAAGAGTAAAAAATCTCATACGAAAATTTTATATTTTTATAAATTTGAATTTTTGATCAATGACCACACATTTAATCTTTTTTTATATTCTATTTCCAACTGAATGAACTGAAGAGTAAAAAATCTCATACGAAAATTTTATATTTTTATAAATTTGAATTTTTGATCAATGACCACACATTTAATCTTTTTTTATATTCTATTTCCAACTTCCCTTTTTCCGAAAACCCTAATAGGAAGTGTTATGTTTCAAATTCGAAAAAAAAATGAATGAAATGTTTGTTCATAGGTAGAAAATTTGAATGTTCAAAGTTTTCGTCAATAATTGAACAGATTTTCCTTTTTCTTCCTTACTTCAAGTTTGACAATAGTTACAGAGATGACGTTAAAATTTGGGCATAGTGATTTGGAGATAATTACATCTACGACGCCAATTTGGGAAACAATGACCACTTGTGTTTCAGCATTGAGAAGATAATTTCATTTTCTATTGAAAAGTCTACAAAAATATATATGGTTTTATTTGAAATCTTTAAATCTGTTTCAATCCAATACAAACCGGAAGTTAGTTGCAATTGGTTCTTTACTGATGTACTATTTTCTTATTCTGAATATGAAATTTCTTCAAATAAAAATATTCGAACGGCGGGCGTCGTCTTCAACTATTTCGTTATCAGCAAATACCCATTTCATCTTGAAACGCGATTGGATTCCTCAGCAAATCACGTTTTTCAATGTGGCGAGTCCTTTAATAATATAACTCGTTTCAGAAACTGATTCCCCCTGCCTAACCTCTCAGAAAAAACTACTTCCCTGGCGAAGGCGTTGAATTATATCCAACAGGTGTCAGTGCAGGTTTCTTCACAGAAGAAATTCTCGTATATGTTCTTACATTCCCAAATTTAGCAGCCAGCTGTCTTTATCTCATTATTGCTTTATCAGCAGCTAAGCCCTTATATATTTTTTTATCCTATAAATGGATAAACTGTCGGTATTCCTGTTGAGCTGCTTCAGCTGATTTCTGTGTGTCACTGGGTGAATTTTCACTAGAAAATGAATTATTTCCGGGATGCTTTTCCAGTAGCGCGAATATCTTATGAAAAAATTAACCATTGAGAAAAAATGTTCGGAATCAATTTATGCGCATGAGAGATTCGGGAAAAAAATCATGTCAAAACTATCTGAAACTGAAATTGATAACTTCATATCTCAATTAAATTAAGTGAAATTTTGTAAAAGAGAGACTAACAACCGATTCGACTTTAGCCTATAAGCTAAAGCTATTTATTCCAGGATTCGACACATTCAGTGTCTCAAAACAATAATTCAATGCAATCACTGGTTTCAGAGATATTTCGCCCTAAAATTTCAATACAAAGTTGACAGGATGACGATAATGAAATCTCAAGTCAGGGACATTTTCGCTTATTAATTTTGCCTCAAGGTAGAGAAATTGACAGTATAATCGGATATTTACCATAGCAATTGGTCTGAAAGCATTCCATTGGCTTGAATTCACAGGTATGAAATTACTCCAAAAAATCTTTGTTTTGATCTCTTCCAATTTCTTATGTTATTCCTCAACATCGTTTTGAGTACTTTCTCTACCGGCTCGTGTTCAGTATATGGTGTTTGTTGATGATCCTCGAGATAATGAGCTTTTTCGTCGACTAAGATTACCTGAATGACCTGAAATCCAATATTGAGTCACACTATAACACTCTGCCAGAGACTTAAGTTTTTCACAGCATTCCTACATCGGTATGAATGTCACTGTAGGGTTTGTTAACAACCCTGAGTGAGGAATGATTTGAAATATTAATGTAAAATGACCTTGACCTTTTTTATAACTTTTATCTCTTTCGAGAACACCATCGATCAACTTGAAATTCACAAACTCCATAAAAGTGACTTTAATATTCATGTCTCATTATATATCTGAAGATGGAGTGAATTGTGACCGAAAAGTTTGCAGAAAAATTATCAATAATAGTTATGTATACTGTAGTAATTTTATATCGATATTTCATATTCGGTACTTCGATTTGATGCCATGCGGGTACAATTTAGCAAGAATCAAACAGAATATGACACTTCTAGTTTGATCGAAAACGCATCAAATTTTCATATTCAAAATGGAAACTATGATATTTTTGGAAATTACGATTCGTTGCAGGATTACCTTTCTAATGATATATTATAAACATACTTCCTTCAATACAGAATCTGCTGGTATAAATGAGATTTCATAAAAAAATACTTTTTGTATTTCCCTCGTAGCGGAACACTTTCTTGAAAGTATGACATGGAATATTGAACAATAACATGTGAGTAACAACAATTCATGGCCAAACTCTTCACACAGTACTTTTTTGCAGATTACCTATTTTAATTTTTTTTTATCATTCAACATCAAGTTCTCAAATGTTGATATAGGAGTTTTTGAAGTTGGTTATACACTTCAATATAATCCTTCGTATTTCAATATGTGTTGGAGTTTCTCGCCAAATTTTATAATTCCTTAGCATGTGGGAAATAATTGACTTGATGTTGAAAAATGAAGAAGAATTAAATTTTAAAAATAACTTAACGCATAAAAAATATTTTGTGATAAGTTTGGCCATGAATTACTGTTACTCACATGATATTATTGAATTTTCAATAGCATACTTTCATGAAGATGTGTCGTTACGAGGGGAAAACAAGAAGTAATATTTATAAGATATCAACTATATCAGCAGATTGTGAATTGAGAGTATGATTATGTTATATCATTGGAAAGACAATTCTATACTCAATCGTTATTTCAAAAAAAACTCAATAAACTTTCCATTTGAAATATAAAAATTGTATTGTATTGAAATTGTACATTAATGACATCAAATTGACATACCTAATTTGAAACTTCTCCTAGAGATCAATTACCCTAACACCAGACTGATATATCAGTTTGGTATTTCGGCAATTGGAGAAATTTCAATTTTTACACCAAAGGTTTCAATCTCATCGTTTATACCGAATTTGAAAAAAATTACAAAATAACAACGAAGATACAGGTGGGTAAACTGGTTCCGGGCAACACGGTATTCACCTGCCACTAAATACGGTTAATTATAATGATGATATCGGATTTTTACCACCTAGTTTCTCAACCCCATATTTTTTCCAGGCACAAAAAATCCAGTCGCCGTACCCGCTCTCCCAGCAAGTCACGCCAGAACGAGAAGTTCAACTACGACGAGCGCCACATCGCCAAGTACCGCACAGGCGTCTCGACGTCTACGCGCATGACGCCGCCCCTGCCCGACCTGAGGGTGGACTTTTTCAACGAAACGTCGGACGGCGGTCAGACGGACGGCGTCGCGACGACGCACTCGTTGGCCGTCGTCGGAGCGTCTACCGAGAAAAGAGGCAGCGTGTGTCTGAATAAGTGTCTCAGAGAGGTGAGTGTTGCGTTGGTTGATCCACGGAAAATGACAAGCGTAATGTCGTAGTCAAAAGTTGTGCTCGAATCGGTGTATATAATAACTCGTAAACATATACACTTGAAGCAAGATGCCATAGATAAGAGAAAACAGGAGATAGAACATGGTCAACTGCGCACTCTGCCAATTTCCCCTGATATTCCCACTCCTAAGGTCCGTCAATCGAATCGTATATCCCCACCAACGTACCGATTTGAAGGATGTGCACGCTTGTCAAAGTTTGTTATTAAGTGTCAATGTCATGTGTTTCGTAAACTTTTTCGGTAAAAAATGTCACGGTGTGTTGTGAAGCGATGCAGATACTACTTCAGTTCAAATTATAAGAAGGATATGAAATCTGTTCATCTATTTCAGTAAGTATGTTAGGAGTGCGGTATGGTTTTGATGGGAGTGGCCAGGACACCAGGACCGTAGTTTCACAGTCGAAGTTGACAATAATTTGTTTTCTTCTATACCCCTTATGAATGAGAATCCTTGATAAATCGCAATGATAATCCCATATCGTTCGAATATTGAGTTTTGATTTCCACAAGCCATCTCAAATATTGCGATAGATGTGCCTCGTTGGTATATCCCTCTGACGATGTGATCACCATTTGCACAACTGCAGGAAAGATCATGCAAAATTATTTGAATGAAAATAATCCTACAAGCAAAGTGAAATTCCTCAATATACAAGTATTGAATATGTTGCTGTGTCGTGATTTATTTGAATCACTTCGTGAACATTTCAGGGGACAAACGTTCTCGTCTTCTCAATTCAGTAATTTGATAAAACTTATATATCTTCAATATATATAAATACTAGAGTACACCCTCACAATAAACATTCTTTTGATAAATCTAAAAGTGTTAGATCGGTGTTTTATGAACTTGTCGTATGCAAAGGTCAATAGCTTTGGAGTTTCAAGTGTCACCATGAATTATGAAATAAAGTATATAATCCAATTTTGTGTATATTCTTTACTTTCATTCGTAATATTTTTGAATTTGCTGGCAGTAGCATACCAGAGGATTATAATATAATTATACAATGCCTAGAAAAAAAGATTCGAAAATGAATTTGCAACCTAAGGTGAGTTTTATTTGACTTATATGGAATCCTATTCATTATGAAATTGCACGCCTCTGGTCGTGGGTATAGAACTATTCATTGTGAAAGTGTATGTTCCTGGTTATGGTAATATGAACTATTCAAAGTATATGAAATTTGGGAAAACCATCTTCATTTCAATGCAAATACGACTTTGGGCAAAATAACTGATATTTTTCCTGAATACTGCTCTGTACCGCTCCCCACTCCTAGGCTTCAACTCTGAATATTTGGCAGGCTCAGCGCACATTGATTTTAATCTATCGTAAAAACCCTGATGCGTTGAACTTATACTTGAAAAATCGTAAGTCCAAATTATCGATCGCTCTCATTCTTGGTTGTGACCAATATTAACTGAAGAAATCCCATCGAGAGATTGTCAACAGAGGGGCATTTCATGACTCTGGTAAAGTAACGTCACATTATTTCCTGAACGCCCGACGGCAGTTTTGTAGGTTATAGGCATTTGAAAACACTAGCCCTGGAAGAAATATCAATCTGGGAAACTCTGGGGAACAATCAGTAAATCAGTATCACTACTTTTTTTGGGTTTGAAGGACGTCGTTGTTTGGAATTTCATCCTAAGGTTTCGCTGGCGAGAAGCTAGCTTCTTCAGAAGCTCATTCATCTTGAATTTGACTCCGATGACTGCGTATTACGACTTCGTAAAGCGTATTTATATGAATTTAAAATCACTCAAATATAACTTCTACTCGAGTTGAGAAAGGTCATACAAGGTGAAATTTGTTTTCATCATCGGCAGATCAATCTCGCGTTCTATTATCAATTGACATCAATTTTGTTCCTGGGATTTTCAAAATTATATTCTATTTTCGAAATATTTGTTGGAACTGTCATATATTTTCCAACGGTAAATAATTTACATGCGGTAGCTAGTTAATATATCATGGAGATGGATATTAAATTCGGTACTATTAGCAATGCAACATGCTAGAGGCAAAAAATGCACACAGAAATAGTAATAGTAACGATCTAAACGTAGAAAGTGAAACGTGAAATGAAACGAACCAAACTAAATGGAATATAATTGAATATTTATCGGAACTGACAAAAGCATTCAAATTTCAAATACTTCATATCGAAGTGTCAAACTTGTTTGTTAAGGTTTAGCATTCTATAAGGTGGCCTGTCTACACATACTTTGTGTACAAATGATTCTGCTTGTGAACGAAAGATCCCGCCAGAGTTTAGCCAGTATCAAAATTGCAGCTTTGAAAATCTCATTTCCATTATCACCCACTGTCAAAAAGTGAAAGCTCTCACTTTGATTTCTCAGATCGAGAGGAATTGACTAAACAAACATCTTGACGTGAAGGGTCGAGTAGATTAGGGCAGGTCTGGAAATTTTTTTAAGATGTAATGTTCATACTTGGCTCTTTGGCTAATAAGTTTGCCGACCACTGCTCTGAACAATGATCATAGAATTAGTGAAAACAATCTGGGACTGATCGAGGATGTGCATAATAAGATGTCTGCTCGATGCATTCGGAAATAGTGTAGTTTGAAAATAATATGGAAGGAACATAGGACCTATTCCATTAGCGTACTGTTCAGTTCCATTTTGAAAAGCTCATATAAATAATCGATAGACGCAATGCTTGCCTGCTCTGCCTTTTAGGATATAAATAATACTAACTGTAGTCTTCAGATTCACTATCCATATTTTTTCAACTAACCTTGTTAGCGAAACACGTGTCGACTGCAAGTAAAATAAATTCGGTATGATTGGTCTCTAGAAAAAGTATTAACTTTCACACAAAAGGTTTCAATCTCACTGTTCATTTCATGTGATTGACTAAGATTAAATTTCATTCAGCACGAAACACACTTTAGGATTAATCACGAATGGTTTGAAAATTCGCTCTTCCATCAAGAAAATATGCTGATTTGAAAGTTTATAGTCACTTGTAGAGTAAATATCTTCGAAACGGCAATATATTATTCTTCAATTCCGATACAGCCTTCGACATATATATAAAAATCCATTTTATATACAGAATTATAGTAATTATTGTACCTTGTTTTTCAAAACAATTTGTTGAGAGAAGGGAATCACGATGAGTTGAAATCTTCAAAGAATACAGAGTTCACTTGAATCAGTGTAAAGCATTTGAGGAGGTGATTCCTCATCGAAAAAAAAATAGATAGGATCTTTCATATAAAGAAATTTCATTGGATCATTCCTTGTTAAGATACAGCCCCTAAAAAAGGGGTACATGAAATTTGTATCACAATTTTTTTCACAAGCACTGAAAAAGTTGCATTATTGAAATTAACCTGACGTTTTTTACTACCAAAAAGACACTTAGCCAGTAATTTATTTGGTTTACCCCATGGATTTAAGGGATGGAAAAAGCAACCCCTAAAATTTAATTCCAATGTAACTTTTTTCTTATTATTTGTTCACCATTTCAAAACTTATTTCCGATAGCCATTTCAATCCTAAACAAAAAATGTCTTCTGAGTTTTTTGCCCAAAATAAATAGGTAGGTCGCTATCAGCGATAGTGACAATTGCATTTTTATGACGCTGTCAGTTAGTTAATTTCAATATTGTGCTTGTGAAAAAAATTGTAATACAAATTTTATGTACCCCCTTCAAGGGGCTGTATCTCAACAAGGGATGCTTCAATGAAGTTTCTTTATTTGAAAGATCCACTTTTTTTCGATGAGGAATGACCTCCTTAAATTTTTTTCACATATTCAGATACACCCTGTACATCTAGGCAATATTAAACCTATTCAAGTTATCACTAGTTTGATAAAACTGAAAGGTTATTGAGAACTCTCGTTCAAATTTCAATAGGCTGAGTAACGTTGAAGATAAGATAGATGATAGATGAAGAGAGGCTTTATCATGATTATTTTTCAGTGTCGCCTATGAGCCACTCACATTGATACAAGCTATTACGGAAGTGTTACAATAAAATAACAATTCCGATCTGGAAAAACAATTTGGAGTTTTCCATCGCAAATCAAAAGTATCTTCATTATTTGGCCAAAATCCTGGCGCACGTAAAAGAATCATTTTGCATTTTCATGCGATTTCATCTCCGGTTTCGATTGCGACATTATGATAGAAACTGTCCGCGTGACAAGATTTTCACTATTGCTTGAATTATTTCCGGAAATGTTCTCGATATCACGACCATTTTGAAATCGATCCAACATGTTGGCAGAAAAATCTCTTCAGTGACTTTTAGACAGAGCACCATTATTTCAAAGCAGAACTTTATGCAGCGTGCGTCTGAACAAATGTCTCGGAGAGTTAGGTGTTGTGTTGACACGATTCAGGGGAAACGATGCGTGTGTAATATCGTAGTCAAAAGTTATTCTGGGATCGGTGAACGCGGATTTTCTCTGCCGATATTATTAGGTGGGTAACTGGTATTTCCCGATTGAGTTGTTTCGGTGAAAAGTGATTGGGCGAAATGTAATCATTTCGTCACCAACGATCTGTAAGGCTTGAATTATATCATTGTCTGTGGTGAATGGTAGTTGGTAATTGCATATTGCTCGTATTATTCCCTAATTGGATCAAAAATACGAAGTGAAAAAATTAAAAGTTCATCTGATCAAAAATGTTAGTCAATTGAAATATTGAACATTGAGAAGTGAAATCAATTAAATTCAAATGGAGAACAAATGTTGTAATCAAATTTCGTAAATTTTTTCGTAGCAATTTTATAGCACTTTTCTGTCAGGTTTTTATTACAATAATGATAATAATAAATCGACTTCATTCACATTCGGAACAATTTGTGTAAGAGAAAAAGTTTACATTATAGTGAAAAGGTGAAGTGTCACTACAAAGTGTCTTTCCATATTTATGAAACTATTTCAAGCATACTTCAGAACTGCTTCCTCTAGCTTTTATCAAATTATTTCATTGGAAACACAATTTTGTTTTTATCACCATATTGTCACCTCAATAATAATTTTCGGACTATTTTATATTCAGGCATATTTACTACAACTCTCAAACAATAGAATGCAGCATTTAAAAGGAACCAGCTGACATTGATTTTCAAAGGTCGTGTGATAGCCTAATTTTTCTTTTCTTTTTGACTGGCGTTCCAATACTATATTCCCGATATTATCGTGTAGTCATTAGAGAAAATTGAACACTTTGAACTCACCCACGTGACCTAGTGAATTCATTTTTTCATTAACACAGAAAAAAATTCCTCTCAAACCACTAGTGCAAAACTCTCTCTAAATTCACCCTTAATTTATAATCAATGGAAGAAGTTTCTTAGCCAAAAACATCCCGATAGATGTTGTGTTTCTCAACAACTCCATATGGGTAATATAGTAACTGGATTACGTTAAAATGCTTGCTATTGATACCAAATTATTATACAGAACGACGCCATTTTGAAATGAATGCATTCCGGAGTACTGACATTAGATGAGTTGAAAATATCAATATTTACAGCTGAGAAGTATATTATAAGTTATTTTTTAGAAAAAACTGAGTTAAGTTTGAAACTAGAAAATTTTTAAGTCAACACAGTGAATTTTTTTATAATTACCACTTTCTTCCAAAAACAATAATTAATGAGTGGTGCCTTTAAATTCCGCTAATGATATGCTGTATATTTGTCAATAAAATTTCATTTGCAGTGAAAAAATCATTCTTTGAAGCACAAGTAATTTCTTCAACAGTTTCGTAATTTCAAGAGTAAAATTATTAAAATGACTCCAACCTACTAGTGTCCAATACAAAATTACTTCTTGTGCCTTCAAGGAAACATTTTCAACACTTTTTTGTGCTTCAAATATCTTATAAATATTGCTTGAGAATGTTGCAAAAGTGCTTTCAGGGGAGTCTTTATGAAACTTTTTTTTGAGAATGTCCAGAAATTGTATAGCAACGGCCGAAATGTTTATAAAACTGTTTTGTAGTCTTTGTAAAAGCCCTTACAAAATATTAACAGAGACTATAATTCTTCATAAAACGGTGCCAATTTTTTACTTATAGCTGTTTCATGAACACATTGGGAACATTTCTGAGAATAGTGCAGTTTTATAATTTGTTTTTCCGAAACGTTTCAGCAACGATTATAAAATATGAAATTGCTAGTTGGGTAGAGAGGGGTAGATGACCTTGAACTTTGACTAGAATCTGAACGTCTGAATTTCTTCACTTTCGGGGTGCTGAAGCCAGCACATATACTTCAAAAGTTGTAGAACAAAAAAATTATGGTTTCGTGAAAGGTTTGCTGTGAAATTAACAATTCGGTACTACTTTCACATAAAATTTTCTAATCACTTCGAGATATGAAAATACTCGTTGAAAGAATAATTCAATAGGCTTTCAAAAACAGAAATATGTCTCCATTCAACAGTTCATCTATATTTTCCATTTCGTATATCCCAATGCGGTGGCTTGAATTTGAATTGCTCTGAGCTATAAAATCTTAATGTGTCTCCGGGGGATGTGCACACTGAGCTGAATATATATCCTGAAAAATTAATTCACATGACATGTTTCGAAGCATTTGTTACGGTTTCATTTTGCACCGTAACACATTCTTTCTTGTTTTGGGAAGATACGCATAGTAGGCCTCGTCGATTGACCGCATACGCATCTATATACTACCTCACTTCCACATGATATCTTTATCACACTTTTTCGAGTTTCAGAGTACTTGTTAGCGCTTCAATTGCCTAAACGTAAACATTGCTTCAGTTTAAATGATTTGGCAACACCGTGTGCTGTCAGTCGATGAATATCCTACACATTTAAGGCATGGTCCAACGACTTCAGCGTTATTCGTAGTTACTACTGTTCCGTTACCCGAACAGAAGACCGTAATATATTCCTCTCTTCTACTGTTTACTCCATCGCAAACTCCTTAAAGTTATTATGTTCCTAGAACCTAATCACACTACTCCTTTTGTAACATTCGGTCATTTATGTGCAATAATATCAGAAATTGTCACCTGTCAGTTGTTTTGGTTCCGACAAGAGACCAGGACAGAACACTGGGAAGTTGCGTCCTCGTATAGTGTAGTCTGAGATCAGTTGGCAACAATGAATTTTACAAGTTGTCAGAGGAATATGTAAATACCATCGGTCTAATTCTAATTCTTATTGTCCAGATTTTACATAGAACCAAACATCAGATAACGATTTAATATCATAACACTCGTATTCTCACTATTGAGGCATCCCATGATTGTTTTTGTGACTTCCTGATGTTCTGCGGATCGCGGAACCCCTTCTTGTATTTTGACACTGTTGGCATGAAGGACATCTGACAGCTTCCGCAGTCATTGATATTGACATATTGATATTCTCAGAAAGGAGAGTTGAAGGCTGAGTTTTTTTTTTTGAGAGTCTACCAAGTTTCTGCTAAACCAATTTCTTTTGGATTATCCATTGATATTTATTCAATCACATAACGGATTTGGGATATTCCATTTCTCAAGAGTTCTTCATTCGTCTGCGATTGTTTGCGCTGTGTATTTCAGGAAGAACTTCTTGTCTGCTCTGCAGGATTTATTTGGGTTAGGTAAGCACGCCTCTGTGTGGACATCTCTCGATGATGCTCATACCTTTCTTGTTATGTATTTTAGGACTTGTGTTGCCACTCTCACTGGAATAAGAGATTGATTATCGAACGGCCGAACAAACCCATCAAGGTCGTATATTTACCCTCACGCTGAATTGAGGTTAGTAAGCTTATTGGTGGCCCCAACAATGGCACAAAGGCACCATCATTCCATATAAGTGTAAACAGAAGTCAGACTGGTGATGTTTGTTTTAGGGTCCTTCCGGCTCACTCCTTCTGCCTCACTTCTTCAAGCTCACGTCCTATTTATCGGCCAACGTTTAGGACTATCTTAGTGACCCTACTTTTGGTCTCTATTTACCACCTTCTGCACCCCTTTGTGTGGTGTCAGACCCCCAGTGTTCATGCAGCCACTACACAAAGACTGACCTGTCGACTAGGAAGATAGAGATTGGCACCGCTAGTTCAAGAGAGTCAGCGTTAAGCAATATTACGACATATCCCAGTATCAGATAAGTTTAGATATTAAGCTGAGACAGCCTATCAGGCTCATTCACATCAAGTATTTCATTGATAACTATAATGTACGCTATCAACGTGACGTCACATGAATAGCCCTATTACTAAGATCTAAGTTGAAAATATCAATTGAATTTACCCAAATATAGTCACCTGAATATCCTCATTTGGGGTGTTGTGACAGAAATCCATTTGAATGCTGATTTCTGGTAGTTGAGTCAGTCTTTTATCTGCATAGTTGATATTGTTATACATTTTCACATCTAGTTGTTACTGGTGGTATAAGCCATATAAAGCTGTGTGGCACTGGTGTAATTCCATAATATATTTTATTAGTAAGGTACAAGTCTATTTCTTTAGTCTGGTCCAAGTTATTCAGGTACTGAAGAAATCATATATCTACCAGGTATTATTCCAATATCTTTGTTATATATACATTTGAATTCATATTTTATTATTATTATAATTAGTGCAGTGGGTTGTCCCTTTCCATCAGGGTGGTTTCGGATTTAAACTGGCAATAAATCCGTGGCGCACCAGAAAATTAACCCAAAGTGTTTCACTGATAACGAAACCTAATTTTGTTGTCGAACCCATACTCAACTGAGCTGCTGGGACAGTTAGAGGCGGGTATCATCTTATGCACATTCACTGCTCATGCTCTTTCTCTAAATTCGCCCCTAACAAAATGGCGCCCAATTAAATAACTTAATTGCAGGTTTCATAATTTGCGAATAGGCTGGTAGAGGTATTCGGTTTAATATTGATCATTTATATAAGTGCATTTGATATTCAAACTTGAATTGATATTTTGTATTGATACAAGTGTTTTTCGTTCTTTGTTTCGTATTAATACAAGTGTTTTTCGTTCTCAGTACCTTGGATCAGGATAAAGAATAGTTGTGCTGATAGTTATTCGATCTCGTAATTGGATAACGGACACTATTTCCCATTTTGCCTTATTTTTCAAATATTTTTGTCGAGTGGTGGGGTGTTGATTATCAATCATTTGTATACATTTATTTTTATTTTTTCTTTTCATTTACCGTCGCGACGCTTACCGACGCCCAGCGTCGATTATTGGGAAGTGCTTATTTCTGGTATATTTTGATTTTGTTTGCACTTTCATACAGTTCCAAGGTCGCTACGCTTACCGACGCCCAGCGTCGATTATTGAAAAGTGAATATTTCTGGTATATTTTGATATTTTTTATACTTTCATATAATTTCAACTCGATTACGCGCACCGACGCCTACCGACGCCCGGCGTCGTTCTTCTAAAAGTGCCTATTTCTGGTCTATTTTGGCTTTTTAAACACTTTTATATAGTTTCAATAAGTGTAAATTGTTCCATTTTCTGGCTGCTTTAAAATTTTGTCTGTCCCTACTATAGTTTCGATCATGAGTTCATCAAAAATCAAATTTGATGTCAACCGTCTTACTAGAGATGAATTAACGTATGAAATAATAGTTCGAGGTCTTGGTGATGGAACAAACCTTACAGTTGATGAAATCAGAGCTGCTTTACGGAAAGCTTTAGCTTTAGAAAAAACTTCTCTTGCTATTAAAAATCCAGCATATCCTTTCAAGTTTGCTGATGACTCTACGGCCATTTCTACGAACATTGAATTATTGAAAAATCTCATTAATGACTTTTCAGGTACAGAAAAAGACACAACTTTTATAAGTATTTCATCAAAACTTGCTCATGTGTTAGGTCGTGTTAACAGGTGTAGCCCTCAGAACGAAGCTGAGAAGAAACTTAAGGCTGACTATCGAGTACAATTGTTATTGTTGTTAGATAAGTTGCAAGTGAAGGCTCGTAAAGGTCCCAAAGATCCCTCCATTATTGATATTTCAGTTTTGAGGCAATCCTTGGTAACACCAAATGCGCATAGTTCAGCGGTTTGTTCCAGTGATTCTTCTAGTGATGAAGAGGATTCTGCAAAAATTAGGCCAGTTCCAGTTCGTGATTGGGGTATGAAATTTACTGGGAAGCCTGGAATGATTTCGTTTTCTACCTTTGTCGAAAAGATAGAGTCAATGAGAAAATCTAGAGGTATATCAAAATCGATATTGTTTAGGGATGCTGCAGACTTATTTGAAGGAGATGCTGCTACTTGGTACAGCTTGGTGAAAACTTGGTCTTCGGATTGGGATTCTTTAGTTCGGTTGATGCGACAGCAATTTTTGCCTGCCAATTTTGACAAGGATTTGTTTGAAGACATCAAACGTAGGACACAAGGCCCCAAAGAATCCATTGGTTTGTATGTTGCTAGTATGAAGAGTTTGTTTAACAAATTGCAAACCCCTGTTTCGGATGAAGTTCAACTTTCAATGATGATGGAACGTATTGATCCATATTATCATCCATTTTTAGCTTTCAAGCAAGTCAGTTCTATAACTGAGCTTATTGAAGTTTGCCGTGTACTTGACGAAAAAAGGGAGTTGGTGAAATCTTACGTTCCCCCTCCATCAAAAGGCAAGTCTTTGATTCCTGAATTGGCATATGCTTCAACTTCTTCGAGAAGTGACTCTGTACCAGATTTGGCAGAAGTTTCATCTCCAAATGTTTGTTTTAATTGTGGAAGTGATAGCCACACCTTCAGAGGATGCTTAAAGGAAAGGAAAAAATTTTGTTTCAAGTGTGGAGCTCCTAATGTGACCGTACGCGATTGTCAAAGATGCTCTCAAAGACCTAGCAGATGGGGAAATAGAAATCGAAATAACCACAGACATTCTAACAACTCTTCTTCGTCGCAACAGGGAAACTCTACAGGGATACCTTAGGTGGTCAGGAAGGTTGTCCCGAGTCGAATAATTTGACCTTTTCCGTATTAGAATCTAAGAAGCAAATAATTCTCGATTATGTATTTTCAAGTGTTTCTGGTGATGAACGTCCATACCTGGATGTTTCTATTCTAGGGCGTCCTATTACTGGATTATTGGATTCTGGAGCATCCAGAACGATTGTTGGGCAGAAGGGATATGAAATTCTGAGACAACTGGGTTTGAGTTTGCATAGTTCTGTCAATGAATGTAGAGTGGCGAATGGTCAAAAATGTAAAAGTATTGGTTATGTGACTTCCCCTTTATGCTTAGTTGGCAAGATTTGTGTGATAGATATTTTAGTTGTCCCTGAGTTGCCTCAGACTCTTATTCTTGGTGTTGATTTTTGGAAGTCCATGAATATAATTCCAGATTTGAGGCAAAGAGTTTGGCATTTCTCCAAGAATATTCCAGAATCAGTGGAGATGTGTGGAATAGAATGTGAAGAGATGCTTTCTCCTTTGCAGCAAGACCATCTCAGACACTTGGTTGAGGAAAAGAAAAAATTGATGGGAACTTCTCTAGGTAGAACTGATTTGGTGAAACATAGTATTGAACTACTTCCCAATACAAAACCTATTAAGCAACGCTATTATCAAGTTTCTCCTATCAAACAGCAAGCTATTGATAAAGAAATTCGGGATATGCTAGCAAAGGATATAATTGAACCTTGTAGAAGTCCATGGGCTTCGCCTGTGTGTATGGTGAAAAAGAAGGATAATTCTTACCGATTTTGTGTTGATTATCGACAGCTAAATGCGGTAACTATTAAAGATGCTTACCCTTTACCGTACATTTCTTCAATATTAGATAAACTCCGTGACGCCAAATATATGAGTTCATTGGACATAAAGAGTGCGTACTGGCAAGTACCAATTGATGAAGCTTCCAGAGACTATACAGCTTTCACTGTACCTGGAGGATTGTACCGTTTTAAGGTTATGCCGTTCGGTTTAACTAACGCTCCAGCTACCTGGGAACGGTTAATTGAAAGAGTACTAGGTCCAGATTTGTCCCCGTCAGTTCTTGTATACTTAGACGACATAATCATTATTTCACAGGACTTTGAAACTCATATGAAAACTTTAGGCGAAGTCTTTGATAGGTTATATTCCGCGAAGTTGACCGTTAGCTTTGATAAATGCCATTTTTGCCGAGCTGAGTTGAAATATTTAGGCTATGTTGTGGATCGGTATGGTTTGCGTCCAGATGCATCAAAGGTAGAAGCTATTCTGAATATCCGTCCCCCCACTTCCGCCAAGCAGGTAAGACAGTTCATTGGGACAGCGTCTTGGTATAGAAGATTCGTACCTCAATTTTCCTCAATTGTAGCACCATTATGTAACCTCACCAAGAAAAATGTAAAGTTTTTCTGGTCGGACGAATGTGAAGCCTCATTCCGTTACTTAAAGGAGTGTTTGGTAAGCGCACCAATACTCACGTGCCCTGATTTCAGTAGGACATTCTATGTACAGACAGATGCCTCCGCCTATGGAGTCGGCGCGGTCTTGAGTCAGAACTTCGAAGATGGTGAGAAAGTGATAGCGTATTTGTCTCGTTCTCTTACAGCTCAGGAAAGGAAGTATAGTGCCACAGAACGAGAATGTTTGGCTGTTATATGGGCCGTTGAAAAACTTCGACATTACCTCGATGGATACCATTTCGTTATTGTCACCGATTGTCATTCCTTGCAATGGCTTCACAACTTGAAAGATCCCCAGGGTAGACTAGGCAGGTGGAGTTTACGTTTACAACCTTACGATTATGAGATCATCCATAGAAAAGGAGCAGATAATGTAGTTCCAGATTTTCTTTCTAGGTCTGTTCCTGTTTCTCTAGAAAATGTTGATGTTGATAGGTTGGTGATTCAGGATTTCGAGAATTTTGATTATAGCAAAACTGCGGATCGATGGTACCAAAAATTGTTAGTCGAAATAAAACAGAATCCCGCACGCTATCCTTGTTTCCGAGTCAATGACGAAAGTCAAATTTTCAAATTTGTTCGTCCACAATATCCCGAATTGTCTAGTCCGTCTGAACAGTGGAGGTTAGTTGTCCCCAAGGAGAGACGCTCCGGAATACTCGAAAAGTATCACGATGATCCAATATCCGGTCACACAGGTATATATAAAACGGTAGCGCGCATTTCAGCTAAGTATTACTGGCCGAAATTAAAGTCTGATGTTACAAGGTACATTCGGCGTTGTCAAATTTGTAATTCGATCAAATCGGAGCAAAAACCTATGCCTGGATACATGCTGAGTAAAACCCCCACTGCTGAGAAACCGTGGCAACTCATCAGCGCAGACCTTATGGGACCTTTGCCTAGAAGTTCAAAGGGCTTTGCATATATTCTGGCGGTGTGTGATTCTTTTAGTAAATTTGTTTTACTCTTTCCGTTGAGGTCCGCTACTGCAAGTAGCATAGTTAAAATTGTAGAAGAGCAAGTTGTTCTCATGTTCGGCGCACCAAAGAAAATCGTGGTGGATAATGGTGTTCAATTCAAAAGCAATCTTTTTAAAAATCTTGCAAAGACCTACAATTTCGATATTGCATATACAGCAAACTATCACCCTCAGTCAAATCCTACTGAGAGAGTGAACCGTGTCATTAAGACCATGCTTACGGCTTATGTTTCAAAAAACCAGAAATTATGGGATGTCTATCTCCCGAAAATTGCATATGCAATACGATCTTCCAAACATGAGACTACTGCCCTGACTCCTAATTTTGTGAATTTTGGACGTGAGGTCTCTCTTGACGGGAAGAATGAAATATATGTTCCTAGCGAGTCACCTTATCCTGTTTGTTCTGCTGAGGATAAGAAAAATGCATTTTCCCGCATTTATAAAGATGTGCAAGCTCGAATACTGAAAGCGCATAATACAAGTAAACAACATTATGACCTCCGGCGACGTCCTGTAAAATTTTCGGTAGGACAGAATGTGTGGAGACGAAATTATGCGATCTCCAATGCATCCAACAACTTTACCGCCAAACTAGCTGCAAAATACCTCGGCCCGTTCACGATCACTAAAATACTATCAGTTGAGTCGAGAGGTTGTTTTCCTTTCTCAATGAGATATCTGATTAGTTAATACCGTAATATGTCTTCTTGTGAAGGATTTAATCTGCTAACCTGCTGTCAAGAAATTAGTAGTAGATCCGTGTAAAATGCTGCGTAGTTTCGGGATCTGTTTTCTTGCAGCCTATTTCAGTACATGGTTTGTTTTGGTGTAGAGCTTTGCCAGTGTTGCATATTAAAGCTATTTTGTCAAACTTGTACTGATATCCTCCGCTGAGGGATTTATTTGATTAAATATTTTTGTACAGACATATTTTGATTAATACAGGGTGTTATTAGATTTTCAATTTTGATTAGTATGACGATCACCAGGCATATCCCGAATTTATTTATCTCATTGATTATTGTAAAACACATATTGATAATATTGAAAACATTTGACCACTCGACATCAACTTACATGAGTTGGATAGCAAACTTGGAGGTGGTTTCTATCTGAGTTTTCAACCTCCCATTCATTTGTATTGAATGTTGTGTCTGCTAGGGTATCAAATTTTAAGGCGGTTTGGTATCATGCATTTCAATGCCTCCCCCATTTTTTTTTGTCTGTAGGAGACCTGGTGTGATGGGCGCGAGCATAGTTCAGTCCGACAGCTTGTCTTATCAAGCAGAATCCATGGAAGGGTGAACTTGGGGGGTGTCGTGTGCGCTAGCGTGGAGGCCTAGGCCGGTCAACGTGTGAAGCTCGCCTAAGAGCGGTCGTGCGGCACTACTGGGGGATCCTGAGCTCCTTGGATTCGTCGAGACTGAGGACTTGTTCGCGGTATCAGACTCAGGGAGATCTCTGAATTTGTAGGGGTTTTTTGTGGTTTAGCCACTTTTAGCCTGGTAGAGCTATATCTCACCCCAATTGAAGTGGACAATTGGCTATCTCTGTCTTTGTTTATATCTATTTTAACTTCATTTCTTTTTTTGTTTCCACTTGGAAATTCTTGTTGGGTTTCTGTTACTGTTGTGATGGTTGGGGTGGTGCTTCAACA
This sequence comes from Zygogramma bicolorata, assembly GCA_032362365.1. Classification (NCBI taxonomy): domain Eukaryota; kingdom Metazoa; phylum Arthropoda; class Insecta; order Coleoptera; family Chrysomelidae; genus Zygogramma; species Zygogramma bicolorata. The sequence continues at coordinate 1,729,183 of JAVJAQ010001619.1, forward strand.
TTGGACTCAGGGACGAGTGGTATCGGATGTTTCGATGGCGCAGCATTTTCATCTGGCAGCGAAAAGATCATCTGATCTGAGTTCGGTGGTGGATAACCACTCTTAGCTCTTGCTTCGGGGGCAGGAAGCCAACAACAATTCACCAACACCAGTTTAACACAGTGTTGTTGACTGTTTTATCTCTATAAAGGGGAAGTTTTTTTGATTCTTCTCAATTTTAATTGTGTAAATATTGTATGTTAAGCAACAGTTGGTGGATAGATCTTGGTAATTCTGCTTCATATTGCTTCACCAGTCTGACTTACACTTTGAATGTTAAAATTGTATATTTGTAATAGGAAGCCTTACGATTAATCGTCATTAAAGTTCTGGGAACTTTAATGCCTCTCCGAGTAGAGGGGGGATTTGTTACGGTTTCATTTTGCACCGTAACACATTCTTTCTTGTTTTGGGAAGATACGCATAGTAGGCCTCGTCGATTGACCGCATACGCATCTATATACTACCTCACTTCCACATGATATCTTTATCACACTTTTTCGAGTTTCAGAGTACTTGTTAGCGCTTCAATTGCCTAAACGTAAACATTGCTTCAGTTTAAATGATTTGGCAACACCGTGTGCTGTCAGTCGATGAATATCCTACACATTTAAGGCATGGTCCAACGACTTCAGCGTTATTCGTAGTTACTACTGTTCCGTTACCCGAACAGAAGACCGTAATATATTCCTCTCTTCTACTGTTTACTCCATCGCAAACTCCTTAAAGTTATTATGTTCCTAGAACCTAATCACACTACTCCTTTTGTAACATTCGGTCATTTATGTGCAATAATATCAGAAATTGTCACCTGTCAGTTGTTTTGGTTCCGACAAGAGACCAGGACAGAACACTGGGAAGTTGCGTCCTCGTATAGTGTAGTCTGAGATCAGTTGGCAACAATGAATTTTACAAGTTGTCATAGGAATATGTAAATACCATCGGTCTAATTCTAATTCTTATTGTCCAGATTTTACATAGAACCAAACATCAGATAACGATTTAATATCATAACACTCGTGTTCTCACTATTGAGGCATCCCATGATTGTTTTTGTGACTTCCTGATGTTCTGCGGATCGCGGAACCCCTTCTTGTATTTTGACACTGTTGGCATGAAGGACATCTGACAGCTTCCGCAGTCATTGATATTGACATATTGATATTCTCAGAGAAGAGAGTTGAAGGCTGAGTTTTTTTTTTTTTGAGAGTCTACCAAGTTTCTGCTAAACCAATTTCTTTTGGATTATCCATTGATATTTATTCAATCACATAACGGATTTGGGATATTCCATTTCTCAAGAGTTCTTCATTCGTCTGCGATTGTTTGCGCTGTGTATTTCAGGAAGAACTTCTTGTCTGCTCTGCAGGATTTATTTGGGTTAGGTAAGCATGCCTCTGTGTGGACATCTCTCGATGATGCTCATACCTTTCTTGTTATGTATTTTAGGACTTGTGTTGCCACTCTCACTGGAATAAGAGATTGATTATCGAACGGCCGAAAAACCCATCAAGGTCGTATATTTACCCTCACGCTGAATTGAGGTTAGTAAGCTGATTGGTGGCCCCAACAATGGCACAAAGGCACCATCATTCCATATAAGTGTAAACAGAAGTCAGACTGGTGATGTTTGTTTTAGGGTCCTTCCGGCTCACTCCTTCTGCCTCACTTCTTCAAGCTCACGTCCTATTTATCGGCCAACGTTTAGGACTATCTTAGTGACCCTACTTTTGGTCTCTATTTACCACCTTCTGCACCCCTTTGTGTGGTGTCAGACCCCCAGTGTTCATGCAGCCACTACACAAAGACTGACCTGTCGACTAGGAAGATAGAGATTGGCACCGCTAGTTCAAGAGAGTCAGCGTTAAGCAATATTACGACATATCCCAGTATCAGATAAGTTTAGATATTAAGCTGAGACAGCCTATCAGGCTCATTCACATCAAGTATTTCATTGATAACTATAATGTACGCTATCAACGTGACGTCACATGAATAGCCCTATTACTAAGATCTAAGTTGAAAATATCAATTGAATTTACCCAAATATAGTCACCTGAATATCCTCATTTGGGGTGTTGTGACAGAAATCCATTTGAATGCTGATTTCTGGTAGTTGAGTCAGTCTTTTATCTGCATAGTTGATATTGTTATACATTTTCACATCTAGTTGTTACTGGTGGTATAAGCCATATAAAGCTGTGTGGCACTGGTGTAATTCCATAATATATTTTATTAGTAAGGTACAAGTCTATTTCTTTAGTCTGGTCCAAGTTATTCAGGTACTGAAGAAATCATATGTCTACCAGGTATTATTCCAATATCTTTGTTATATATACATTTGAATTCATATTTTATTATTATTATAATTAGTGCAGTGGGTTGTCCCTTTCCATCAGGGTGGTTTCGGATTTAAACTGGCAATAAATCCGTGGCGCACCAGAAAATTAACCCAAAGTGTTTCACTGATAACGAAACCTAATTTTGTTGTCGAACCCATACTCAACTGAGCTGCTGGGACAGTTAGAGGCGGGTATCATCTTATGCACATTCACTGCTCATGCTCTTTCTCAAAATTCGCCCCTAACACATTTCACTTATATTTGATGAGTTCTTTTTTCAGTTTTATGAAAAAAAGACATGGAGAGAGTCCAGGGTCCGTGGTAGCCGTTTTCTTAAGGTTGGAACTATACGATTATAGAAAATTATTCATCCATTTCGAAATTGGACGATCTGTTCTTTGGGCGAATAGAGGTCTACATAAACAATGCTGAGAGCTTGATAAAAATTACGTTTTCTGTAATATTCATATCCAGTTTTCTCGTGAAAATTGAATGTTGATTTCAAAATCACAAAAAATCTGGACGATACGTTCAAACCAATGTAGGATAATCAACACATTAAAGTGATAGGCTACCAGCTCAGTCTAAGCGAAAATGAATCAATCCATGCATTTGGAGGGGGGGAAGCTATCTATTGGTGGAAAATGTTGAGTTAGGTACCAGAAACAATCCATTCAAATTTCCACCCCCAAACCTTGTGCTGTTTTTTCTGTAGCACACTTGATCCCCTAAAGTCAATTTTTTTCGAGATTATTTTGCGAAAATCATCTCTCGGAAAAAAATTCCCATCCAAAATTGTTTTTCGTGAAATTTTACTAAGAGGGGACTGCTTGAAAGTTAGTCTAGGCCTAATCCTCGGCCGACAAGCTTTGTGAGAGATGAGCAGTTTCGTAGTTTTGGCATATATCTCGGAATTAAAGACCTGTAGGAAGGAATTGTGTGTTATGAAAGTGGTAAATCACATTTTGACTTCTTGCATAGAAAAAAAAATTGTTGAGGATTGGTTTCACATACAAGAATTGTATACTATACAAGTCGTTGATAAAATATCAACATACGTATTCGTAAAAGGAAACCAACCACTTGCATTAAGCAGGATCCAACTACTTACATTACATCAAACAGGATGGGGCACCAAAAACGAACCAGATCAAATATCTCCAAAGAACATGTGTTGTGAAAATATGAAAAAACACGCCGATTTCTATCGAAAGAGGGACATCTTCCTATCATAACCTCAACTGGCATACTCCTTTCCCCACCCGTTGGCCACTATCACCCAAAAAATTTGAATAAAAAAAAGTAGTGAGTGTGACATAATTAAAAACGAAATTTCAAAAGAAATTCAGCCATAATCAATTTTCACTACCTAACTTTCAATTTTGGCGCCCTCTTGCAGGAAAACAATTGTTGCTTATTCCAAAATATGATACATCATTAACAAGACAATGTGACATGAGTTCGGTCACAATGCATTTTGATGATTTCCTAAGGGTAAAAATAAAAGGGTGGCTCCAATATTTCGACGAAATTTGTAATTATATTGTAGGTTCTGGTATTTCGATATAATACAATATTCAATTCGCGAACAAGTTTCGAAAAATATTAACAATTGAAAATAATTGATGTTCACCATAATTGCATTTAGTCCCACTCTTGAATTTTTTTCAATAATCCACTGATATTCACGAATCAATAGGTCACCAGATGCCTCCGGAAAATACTTCTCTAAATCGATATTGAATTTTATTTCTAGTCTGTGAGTTCGAGCATTCCATTCTCAGTGTTTGTTTTTATCTTCACTTCCAACGACTGGATTAACAGCCAGTGGGTAAAAATATTCAAAATACAGAACTGTGTTTCGGATGAAAGTTCAAGCCAATACCGATTTTCCATTTATCACACCCAAACAATTTGTGTCATTCAATTATTTTATCTGATATATTCGCTTAGGTAGTAATTTTACCATGAATATTTCCATCAACATTCCTCCAACGCGTCGGTTTCATTGATCAATGAAATGAACAATTCTATGGAGGTCAATGGGTGTTGTGAATTAACTCAATTTACCTTTAATTTGAAATTTTTTGTAGAGATCAATTACCCTAACACCAAGTTGATATTTGCATTTGACGCGCGTTTCGCTAACAGGGTAAACATCTTCAGGAGAAAAAAATAGATACTTCATCTGAAGAGAAGGTGAAATAATATAGATTCGTGGTTTGTTTATTTATATACTTCACAATCTGAGAGCAAAGGTTATTCGTGGTCCGATATGGACTCTGTTTATTAATTTTTAATTATCATAATAAATTTGTAAACAATGAAATAAATAGAGTGCTGAAAAGAATAGAACCTTCGGCACCATTCGTACCATTCTAGCATCTCATCATGCATATATCCTTAATCAGTCACAGGTAGCTTTCACTAATTCTATTAACATGTTGGGCGACAATGGAATTTTCAAACCATTATACCTCATGTAATGTCCAATGTATTTATTGTTTCATATGCAGCTGACAAATTCACATCAAATATCTTTCAAGTCTTTTAATATAGTGATGTATAGGATCAATATAAACTTTTCACTATTCTTATCTTGTTAAAAAGTTGAAGAATCACGAAGCGTTCCTCTCTTTTATTATCTCATCTACTATAGCTTTGTTCAAACGGTTCACATGCCTAACCACTCTCTTTTTACATTCTTGTATTTACATTCCTTCAGAAGGAATGTTATGAGCCTATTTTATGCTGTGTAAAATGATTTGAGTGGTTAGGAATGTACCTGAACGTGTTCGTTCAAAAATCAAATTCAATAATTATCATTTCGTCTGATCCTCATGACCAATACATAAGAAAATGACAACTTTTTCTACTTCGCACGTAAATTCATTTCTCCTAAAACCACTGTTTAATGCAGAATATTCTCAATGTCGGTTATCCTTGTATCCGCCACTGCGTAGATGTCAACAAATCTGGTCCAGACTCTAGTAAAGTTCTTTTCTAGCATCTGTCTGTCAACAGGTTCGGTGTGAATGGAAACAATGGGATACCACTGGCTTTTTTTAATACAGATCTATTCGAAAGGGAAGCCTCTTAATGCATAATCAAGAGGCAAGTGATTTTTGTTTTTTTTGAAGTTTGTAAGCCTTAGGAAAAATCTCTCTCTGCAAGGAATTCTAAAGTTCTGCTGTTCTAATGAAAAAAGATCCCTGAGGAGGAGAGGTTCGATTGGTCTCCAAGCTCACAACAATTCTGTACTCGTTGGGTCATCCGTTTAGAAACTGCCAAGAATAGAACGATTTGTGACAATTCAGAAGAGCACCGACCGTGGAAATATCTATAGAGGAGAGACAAGTCTCCGACCTTTCTACGATGCTCCAACGAAGTTAGCGATTCTGTGAGCGAAGAATCACCAATAAGACGGATTGCCATCCTCTGAATAGAATCAAATAGCTTCAATGAATGTTTTGGTGAAGAGCCCCATACACGAGAGCTATATTCCAAATTGTTTATTAACAACCTGTATAAGATCCCTGGGTCTGGAGATTTTGCTTTGAATTCCAAAAATATATCCCAAATTTCACGAGCAAGCCCTAGCCAGCTATCCATAATCCATGTATATATGCATATTCAATTTCCTACTCCCCTTACTTCTCACATTTATTTGAAATATTGATTGAATGTGCTCTCACGTCTATCTCCCAATAAAAAGGAACGAACGACGTAACGGAAGGAGTCGCAAATATCAAAGCAGTGAGCCGTGAAAGGCATAATCATCAGCCCTTTTATTGCGAAGAACGATTGGAATTGATTGCCTTGTCCTTCGATACTGCGAGGTGGATTCTATAAAATACGATTTTATATTTTCCTCCAATAGCGAAGGTGTAAATATTCATTTTTGACGTCAACCAGGCTGGAATCATCGGGAGATAAAAGAATAGTTTGGCTACACACAGCTGAAACGAACAATATGTTCTCAAATCTTTCCGAAAATATAAAATCAACCTAACCCTTTTTTGTTGTAAATGAATTTCAGGAAGGTCCTCCATATGTTTTAGTCCCGTTTAAAACCCTTTCAATACGGATTTGATTTCATAATGGTTTTTCATTGAAATTTGGCAAAAATGTGTAAAAATGGGTTGAATAAAAAAATGTCGTTATTTATTTTTATTATAAATAGTTTTTTTTTCAAGTATGGGACGCTAGTGTCCCAACAGGGTTTTTTGCTAGGATATATTTGTCCCAACAGTGATTTATTTAAGTATGGCATGGTGTAAAACAATTCAAACACAATGGTAAATTACACATTCTACACAAGAGTTTGGTTCTCTTTTAAATTTTTTTTTGAGAGCAACGATAGCATCTTCTTCTTGTGGGACCGCTTTCAGGTAAATGATTACCTACATTGGAGTTCTGCCATATGCGATCATTGATTCAGCTAGTTTGACAACATACTGAATAAAGGTAGACTTTTTGTAATTTGTTTCTTTGAATATAATAAAAGAGTTGTGAACAGCCATCAGAAGAGTTTTGTAATAAACTTTTCGCCGCCATTTGGCATATTTTCTATTGATATCATATAGAGAAGCCATTTGATCGGCATGGTCCACGCTGCCCATGTATTTATTATAAAACTCTATTGCTTCAGGACAGGGAATTTGTGACGTTGATCCGTCTTTCATTTTTCTTGAAACTGATGTTATTACAGGATTATGACAGTTGAAGATCACAATAAAGTCTTTAGTATCTTGCCATCTAATAACTAAAGTGCCCTGATTACTAAATCTTATTTGGGATTCCTCTCTTTCTAGCTTTCCTTCAAATTTCGGAACATCTTTGCGGCTTTTCATGCAAGTGCCCACTGCAGCAAATTCAATGTCATTCATCAACTTGACTGATGTAAAAAACCTGTCAAAACAGAGAACTACATTCTTTGTTTGGCAAATTGAAGAGGTCAACTTTTTTACCACCCGTTCACCCAGTGTTCCTTCAGAGTTTTCAGTCTCCTTACCACTATATATTTTTAGATCATACACATAGCCTGTTAACGAGTCGCATCTTGTCCATGTTTTTATTCCACGTTTTATTGGCTTTAGGGGCATGTATTTTTTCAGAGACGATCTGCCTTTGAATTTTGCCATGGATTCGTCGATACTCTGGAACGTTGAGTCGCTTCTTGCTTGAGGAAATGTCTTTTTGAAGCACGATAAAACTTTATCCATATAGTAGGTCTTTGACGAATTGTCAGGCTTTTCAGGTTCGTTGAAATATAATTTTGAAAAAGTAGTTGACATCTATCCCTAGATATGGCATTTTTTATCGCTTCGTTACCAAGAGATGCATTATTTGACCAATACATGGAAAAAGTTGGAACTCTATCATAATGCATAATCAAGCAGACACCGGTAACTAGCATAATTTCTCTGGCATTGGTTTTTTCATACTTTTTTTGTAGATTTTTCAAGAATCTCTAGTCTTTGATTTGTGCAGTGGGCTATATAAACAAACAAACTTTTTGGAAAGACTCTTAGAAAGCAATCTAATTCCGTACTGCTACGATTTAGACCACACTGGATAATTGGTTTCACTGTAGGCGGTATAGTTTTCCTAGGAACAAAATTTTTGTTAACTGTAGTCCACCAGATATTCCCATTGGGTAGCTGTTGATTATCTTCAGTGTCTGCGGCAGCATTCGGAATCTGTATGTCTTCGTTGTCGTCATCAGAAGAGTCACTTTCACTCTCTTCTGACCCAGATGATGAAGAAAAATTTCTATCTTGCACACTGTCGTCACTACCATATGGCTCGGTGCGATCTGAATCTTCCTCACTCTCTATCTCATCCAAGTTTTCAACAAAATATGCTAATTCGTCCTCTGTGAGGACTTCTTACCTGGCACTCATGCTGCAATATAAGAAGAGGTTAGGAGTGCATACTAACCTAATGGGATATATATGTCCCAGTATATGTACCTTTTGGGACATATATATAACCCAAAGATAATAAATGCGATAAAACACTCTAAACCATTATTTGATTTAGCAAAATTTTGTAAAATCACTTACCTATGCGCTTTGCGTTACCGAATTTCTACAAATCAGCACAAAATAATGGAAATAAACTACAGTGAATGTAAATAATAGTAAGTTGGGCGCTAGTTTACATGTAAACAGACTCGCAGAACGTGCTCGACTGGTCGTCGTTTTATTTGCCGAGGTTGCCACATCGCAGAATATTTACGCAACACCATAAAGCACTGATGTGTCCCAGCGCAACGTGTTTTCGATATGAGGATCCCGTTTTAGAAATTTATGAAAAACTGTTGGAACATATGTGTCCCTACCGGAGTGAAAGGGTTAATATATAAAAAAATCATTGGAATTGAAGTTCACGTCAACTTTTCGTCGGTGAGAAAGGCTGCACGTACTTTGTGCTGTTTCTTGACTCGGTTGGCGCATGGACAAGCAATCTTACTTCACCGTCTCCCAGGAATGTGAATGAAACATGTATCAGGTCTACAACCTACTGTTAGTCATTTTCAGCAATGAAAGGATGAAATGTCACTCCTCAGTGTTTTACAACTCAACCACAACCAATAGGAATTTGACTGCAAAACTACAATCGCACAATATATCAAAATTATCGGGAGTTTTATCCCGAGTGCACCAGTTTAATCGGTTATTATGTGGAATACAAAGCCATGATTTTCAAAATTCTGCTTAGCAGATGAGTTGAGCATATGATAATTTGATTTCATCTTTAATTATTGAACAAGAAAGTGTTTGCTGGAAAGCATTTTAGCCGATTGAGCTTGGTGAAGGAATAGAATAGAATATATTTATTTAAAATTCATGATTACAAGTAGTTTACCAAGAATTGATACGATAAATGTATATGAATATAAATAAATATGACAGGAATCCCGTTTAAGCTCAGGAGCTTGTCTACGGGCGTCATACTATGTAGAAATACATCAATATCGCTTAATCATGAAATATAATTGAAAAAAAATACATTGAGATGCTGAAATATCGAATAATGATTAACAACTGATCACAAATAATATAAAACGTACTATGAGTATACACATTAGACATCTCACGAGAATAGTATCCAGCTTACACACAAGTATATTTTTGAAAGCATAATAACTTATAGGGACTTTCAAAATTTCGGGTAACATGTTGAATAGCTTCTGCCCGATATATTTAAAAAATCTTTGACCACAAGCCTTGTTGGTTTTATCTGGTTTGCATTATTTCCTTAGTTTTTGTCTAGTCTCGTACGGGTGATTTAAGGTTTCAGGAAAATTTTTATTTCTGAAAAAATGTAAAAGAATCTTCTTGCAAAAAAGCTGTCTCATGTTTAGCAGTTGGGCCTCGCTATACAATAATTCACTAGAGAATTCAATATTATTATTCAGAATGATCTTGAGAACCCTTTTTTTGTTATGTTAAGAATATTCAAATGAGTTTTTCTTGCCCCACCCCAAGCCAGCATACCATAACAAAGAATAGATTCGACCAATGATAAATAAACTGTTTTGAGATATTCAACTTGCATGAAACTTCGTAAGATTTTGAATTTATAAATCGAGCTCCTGATTTTTCTCGTAGTTATTTCTATATGTAAATCCCATTTCAGAAAGCTATCAATATAAATACCCAAATACTTTATTTCTGTAGCTCCATCAATTTGATTGTCATCGAATGTTATCTGCGAGAAGTTTGGTAGGTGGCATTTGTATGAAGCGAAAGGAAGGGATTTAGTTTTTTCCAGATTAAGTGTTAGGAGGTTCGAGTCAAACCACAATTTGATTTTTTTCATGAGTGTTTTTGCCTTCTCCTCTACTTCCTACCATGTTTCACCTTCAATAAATATTGCGGTGTCATCAGCGTAGGAGATGATGTTGTCGGGAGAGAGGGTTAATAAATCATTAATATATATGGTAAAAAAAAATGGACCCAAAACTGTACCTTGAGGTACACCGTAAGTCACAGTTCTCTCTCTACTCAATACACCATCAATACTGACTTTTCGTTTTTGAAGGAGGGATATATGTTGAGATTATTTTCAGAAAACATGTAAACTCAGTGTGTGTGATTGGTTTTTTTGGCTTTGAAGTAAACCAATTAGCCATTGTAAACTCAGGAAACATCGAAATTGTACACAGGAACAATAAAGTACCCGAGATAGTACCTGGAAAGTTAGCCATACACCCAGTTTATTTTGATCAGTTCGGTTGAAAGGTCTAGTGCATTTAATCGGCGTAAAACTCTGTAAAAGCAGCGTTTATTCGCATTGAAAAAAATAATCAGAGATATAACGCTAAAAACCTAGATAAAAACCATCAAGGCCATCAAAACCATCTTGACACGAGCCTAGATGATATTTCGGCGCCAGACTATGTCCTTGCAGAATTCCCAAGTGAATGTATCCTTCTATTACCTCAATTAAAAGTAATTCCGTCAGATCATCCATTATTGTCAATTTGATTCTCTTCCACGCTATCCTTCCCACTAATCCCAATCGTTTTATCAAGGAAACAAAGACATATCGGCTCGTATTCAGCTCAACCTCCATTACTGAGAACACTCCGTGCAGAAAAAAAATTGGTCTACTTATTGTTTATGTTGTTATGACTTCGTTTGAGTTGATTCCCCATCAGTGAATATATCAAATACCGTATTACGTACATTTTTTCGGAAAAAACTTTCATGTTATTTGTTCAGAATTTTATTATCACTGAATGTTTTTCCATTCAAGTATCTCGATGCTAGGAATTACGATCAGCTGAATCTCTCATGTTGATTCTTCGCTTACAGACTCGCTCAGTTCATTCTTGGAATTCAGTTCTCATGTATAGAGTTCGGCACCAAAACATTCATTGAGGTTTCTCGATTCTATGCAGGAAAAGGTAATCCGTCTTATTGGTCATTCTTCGCTCACAGACTCGCTCACTTCATTGGTACATCGTAGAAGGGTCGGAGACTTGTCTCTCTTCTATAGATATTTTCACGGTTGGTGCTCATCTGAATTGTTATCAATCGTTCCTCCTACGTGGTGTTCTTTGAACATCACAGGGCTTCCCATTCGTGTGTATCTGCATATAAAAAAAATCACTTGAGTTGTCAGCAATTTTCAAATGTTATAAATTCAAACAGATATTCATGTTGATTGATCATTTTCATTTCTTCCTGCCTTTGATACCAACGATACTCGGGGATATTTTTCAGAAAAACACAATTAAAGTGTGAAGGTTATCAAGGCTGGTGTCTCATGAATTGATAACGTTTACTTTGAGTTTCCCGTACACCATAATTCGACAAAATCTGCTTGGTCATATGCCACCATTGCCACCCTATTACCGCAAAATCAGAAATAAATAGAAGTCTTCACATCTAAATCCCTAGTTACTTCTACTTTGTACCCTGTTTCACGTCGGTCGAATGAACGATTTTTGTCTGCAGGAACACTCATGATGACTCCTCAGTGATTTCATCCATTGATCTGTTGAGAGGAAGGTGTCCTACTTCTTGTCCTGCGATAACTAGAATTTTTTTGAACCATCATTTGAAAAACAAAACAAATGAGAAGAGATGAGAATTAACATTTGTATAGATTCTAATATTAATTCTTATTTTGCTTTCTTGTTTTGTGGGTTCATAACCTACCACAACCCAGAAAACCACGGAACAAATATTGATCCACCACAAAATATTGACGTTCAAATGTTTCGATTTTGAGATTCAATATGATTTTTAGGGGTGTAAATAAAGAGGAAAGATACCACATGGTATAACAGTGTTAACACATACAAATTATTATTTTTTTGTAGAAGGGTTTATTCTCATCTGAAGCGATGGACATGCCGAATTTTTTGTTGCGCTTCCTGAACCCAATATACCAAAACATAGGGGTAACTTAGGGTTCAGGAGGGAACTTGTACAAGTCTACTTGTCGCCTTAAAAACTTTAATTTCTCTTTTGTCATTATGCATTATAACGTTATTTCATGCAACAGACGACGTATCACAGAACAATGTGTCCCAAATTCGATGATCTTTGTGTTTCATGTTTTTCACGATATTATACTCCAGTAATATATCTCATCAATACAAATACAAATTTTTCTGACAGGTGCCAGCCAAAACCTACTGTGTAGGTAGGTTTGAGAATGACCTGAACGACTTGTTCGAAAGATGATTTGATTTAACGCCAGTCTTCAAGTATGCCCATCGACTATGTTGAATGTTTTTACATTTTTCTCGCAGGAGAAATGGGCGAATTCGGTTTGTTTTTGAAATACCTCGTCCATGGGTAGATGGCGCAATGACTCCGTGTTGTTCGCATTAGCTTTGGTCGGGGCTTGATATGATGAAAGTTTTTGATTTTCAATTATGGGAAGTCATCGACCTTATGTTGATGATGACACTTCCTTGTAGTGACGAGTGGTTAAATAGCTCGAAACCGGTCTTCAAGTATGTCCGTCCCTATAATTCAAAATCAGTTCTTTCATTTGTTTCGCCAGAAGCAAATGCAGGATCTTCTTCTGTGAAGAAACCTGCACTGGCACCGGTCCGATATAATTCAATGCCCTTCGTGGTATCAGCCATGGGAGTCGTTTTTTGACAGGTGCCAGCCAAAACCTACTGTGTAGGTAGATTTGAGACTGGCCTGAGCGAATTGTTCGAAAGATAATTTGAAATACAGGTTTTTCCAATTTTCGTGTTTTTTCCTGATATCCCCCTAAACTATCACTGAATTTTTTGGTAGCCACTAATAGTTTTGCTAACGCCCAGTGATACCAAATGGAACCAGATTTTTCTCAGTGTTTGGTGTGAACTTTTGTTCCCGAATATTTATTGAAGTGGACTGTATGGAAAATCAGCATATATGTAGTAACCGAAAGGTTTTACCAAAGTTTCCGAACTGGAAATTTTCTTCTGCTGGTTTTCTCACCCTTAGTTGAGGAAAGGATTAATTGTAGGTTCAAGGAAAGGATGATACTATCCACGCAACAGTTTGAAAAGTTCTTCGATTTACACAACACACTGATAATTCGGAATAATTAGTTTCACATAAAATTGTCACTAACGTGGTTTCTTTTGGAAGGCACGAAAATGAATTCGTTTTATCTAGTGTTTGCTTCTTCCGCGTAAAAAACCTATTTGAACGGTCGTGACTCCTTCGTCAAAAACGAAAAGTGACGATGCGAGGTTATTTGTCCCCTTATGCTTATACAACCCAAACTACTGACAATAAAAATAGTACAGTAAATTGCGACCATCCCCTATAACAACTAAAAATGAAGAAAATTAAATAATTCATAAATACGGCGTGAACAGTATTCTAGAATATTGATTGCCCAGAAGTGAACTGTTTCATTATTATTTTACGTTTACTCTACATAATTCACAAATAAAAGTAAATTTCACAAAAAAATAGTTCTGGGCGCTAATGGGTTGAAATCTACGGAATCTCCGAGGCATAAATTTTGACTACAACCCCTGAAACAAAAGACACACGCTTCACGCAAAATCTTAAGAATGGCCGTCTAATATTGAAAATTTCGAGACAAGTGAGAAGCACACTTGGAAATGACCTGCTTTGTTATCATCAAAGTGACCATCCACTGGACCGGGTACATTTTTAACACTAGGACGTAATACCAGTCTTTAGATTTTCGCAGTGATTCTTCTTTATAAGTTATTTCATATCGGAATTATTAGTTTTTATCAATGTCCATCATAAGAGAGTTAACTGAATCAACCAGTCGCCTTTACGAACACCCATCAGAAGTCTCCGGTGTCCATACTAGCTGATAGGAAGACGGGGTCTTACTTTCTTTCGTGCGATGACAAAAATTTAAAATCTTCGGAAACACTGTAGCATGTAAATTTTCGCTACTGTAATTTTTTTAGTTTTTTTGGCAGAGTTTTAGGACAATATTAGATCCACTCAGTATGTGATCTTCCTTCAGGGATTTTTTCTATAAACAGTCACTTATAGTATATTACACAACATACCTTTCAGTGTGCTTGGTTGTATAACCTCTTTTATTAAAAGCTTATCAACATTTCCATTCACAAAACAAATTCACAAATTGAATCAGGTTCTGATTATTTCACTGCAGAAGAGTGGAAATACTGTGATGCATTTTCAATGCCAGAGTAATAATTCCTACATCTGTTTTCAACTTGTTTTTGTAGTCATGGTCCTTCTGATTGATATAGTGTTATAGCTTGAATTCGTGTTACTGTAGAGGGTGAGATTCATTCTACTCTTCACAAGAGCTATCTAAAAATGAAGGAGGTAAATAAAATTAACAAAGACCATGTTTTACCCACCTTAGAATTTAATGTTCAAAACTAAGCTTTAGTTAGGTGCCTATGTTTGTGGTCTGGTTATAGAGAAGTTATCATGAGGAGTGATTTCTAATTATTGCCCTTTGTTTTTATTTTTGAAATTAATGGGGTTATAAACTTAATGTTTTGGTTATTTTTGCTTCTTTCAATAAATTGTCAATTGTCTGATTTTCATGTCCTGTCAAGTGTCAGTTGTTAACTTTAATTTTCTGACCAGAATAAGAATCAATTAAGCTGTTCCTATTGGTCAATTCCGCGTGAAACAGAAAAATACTGAAACGCCTAAAGGTTGGTACGAGATTTTTCAAAGAGCAAGGTAGGATTTGGTTTCCGATTTCCGGAGTCAATTCAGAATTCAGTGGTACAAGGAGAACGAACAGGTCTCAAGTCGACAGGTGTTCCTGGTTTTGTTCGGCTGATGAATCCTGGATTTTTTTAAGTGATCCTAGTGAATTTTCTTGTTCCACTCAATTCATCCCAAGGTATGATGCCCTGGCTTTCGATGATAGCCTATCGTTTCTGTTTTTTGAGAGTTTTGGTGCCACACCAAAGGATTTCTTTGGATAAAACCCTTCACTGAAGGTGGGTTTTTTTTCATCTTTTCTTTTCACGTTGACGACAAATAGGGCAGTTATTCATCTAGAAACGTTTATAGGGTTGTACCCGGAGGAATTTCTTCCTGGAACCTGTGGCGGTTTTAGAGTTGCCTGGTTACCTCTCAGACTTTGGCACGAAGAATGTCATCGCCCCGTCAGGGCCCAACCTTCCCCAAGAAGAAGATGTTCCTAGTTTGGAGTATTCGTCCCACTAATCTGGTGAATGCTGTCTGATTGGACGAACCCTTCAACAATAGGGGCATTAGACTTCATCCCATCATCATCATTCCACTTCCGGAGGGCCCAGCTCTGAGCAGCATCCCATCTTTATATTGAAAGGAGGAAACAGGTTTCACATTTTAGTATCCTACTGTTTGAATTTTAAATTATATGCTTATTCAAGTTCGATATAACCAGTTAAACAATGTTCAACATATGAGTATCCAATCATACTGTTTAAATCTTAACTTATATGCTTATTCAGTATTGACACAATCGGATAAGGGTTCTATATTTCTATTATATGTAAACCACCACATGGTACTATGCGTTGGCATCATAAACCTTGCTAAAATAGTATCCTACGTGAGGATTCTCTCCAGATATCATAAATTATTCATACGGAATTGTCTCCAATAGTATTTCACTTTCTTCCTCATTTTAATATATCATATGTTTTATTGCTGAGAACTGTCACTCTGTAACCTTCGTTGAAGTTGAATGAATCATTAAACGTTTGTATTGTTCACCAAATGTTTCATTTATTTATTGACTAACACTCATCAGCTTGACAACAACTTATGGTTATAAAAAAATAGTCTTGGGTATAACATCTTAAAGTCATTATTAGGTTGCACAACTTTCCCAATAAAGTATTCTTTGACATGTATTAAAAGTTGCTGTGGCGCCCCCTCTTTATTCAACAACCATTTTGTACTGCCCGGTGATATAATTAAAATTTTTTTGAAACGAACCCATAGTGCCTATCGACGAAGAGCTGCCGTCAGCATTGCTTCAATAAAAAGGCTAGCTACAACACCGAGGCACAACTTTTGACTACGACCCGCGAAACAAACGGCACACGCCGATACGCGAAACCCTAAAAATAACCGTCTAACGTCGACAGGTGGGAGCACACATGGAGGCGACCTGCACTTCCCCCATCAACGTGACCACGAATCCTCTGGACCCGGTGCATTTCGGCAGCAGGAAAACGCCGCAGGCGACGATAGTCGTTCAACAGCCTTCGGTCAGTCTCGATCACTCTAACGTGTCGACGATCCTGCTGAAAAACGGTAGTGAGTTCGTGTCCAACGTGCAGGAGATCGCCAAGCTGAAGCTGAAGCAGAAGGAGGAGAACATGAAGCAGTTGCTGGACGTCGCCAATAACCTGACGCTGGAGGAGATACATGATTTCGAGATGAGGTGAGTTGGACAATTCCAAAACAATTATTATTTTCCATTTTCAAGATTTTTTCTTTAACAGTATCAATTTCTCTAAAAAAGCAATTGTTTTCCTGCCGACGTTTCGAATCTAATTGAATTCATCTTCAGGGCTCGAATTTCAATTAATTGAGCTCGTAATGTCGGGATGGAAATAATTGTTTTTGAAGAATAATCGTTCTTGTTACGCTACCAACTTTTCTTGACTCTAATCATTGGACAACTAAACTAGTCAACTGATTACTTTTCATATTCCAATGTTTTCAAATTCGAATTTATTTAAATCCATATTCATGTCGTACAATAGATTGGGCGCGTCGAGGTACTTGTATGGTTGGTATCAATAATAATAATCTTTATTTCAAATAGGTACATTTTAATTAACAAATATTAATAAATAGTACCAGTGTTTTACAATTCAATAATTATAGCGTTTTTGTACATTTTAAGCATTGTACTTCACCTTAAGGTATTTCATTAGCTCCTGTTTGAAATTGGCCAAAGTGTTACAGATTTTCATTTGGTCTGGAAGTTTGTTATATTCTAGGAAGCCTTTATGGAATAGAGAATTCATTGTTTCCGAATGATTAGTTCGGGGTATGCATAAGCTGTTACTGTTTCTTGTGTGGTAGCTATGTACATCACGTCTGTATAGAACAAATTGGTCAAAATAATACAACCTATCTTTTACTGATAACCAGTCCAATATCCGAAGCATTGTTATAATATGGGCATATCTATTGCATCTCAAGAGATAATGACACCTAAATACTTGTATTGTTCAACAATCAATTGAGTCGCCGAAAATTTTCAAGTTCACGGTATTCAAGTTGATGAGATTGTATTCGTACTTTGTTGCTGCTATCATTGCTTTTGTCTTATCAGTATTCAACTTGAGTTTATTGATGTTGAGGAAGGTTGTTTATTAAGAGCTTCAGGCAGATGATAAGCGCTAACGGCAAGCATCGTATCATCTGCAAACAGGTTGACAAATTCAAATTTATCAGTATGTACAATATCATTCGAATATAAAATGAACAAAAGGGGTCCCAACACACTTCGTTGGGGAACACCTGTTGGTATTTTTCTAGCATGTGATGAAGAGTCGTTCACTTTTGTACATTGGGATCTACTTGATATGTAGCCTCTGAACCACTGAAGCACTGTTCCTTTTAAACCATAATATTCAAGCTTCATGAGTAGTATTGAAACATCAATTGTTTCAAAAGCTCATTGGAAATCAAGGAAAACTGCTATTACATGCTTATTGTTACACTACAATAATTATATAAAAAATAACAATAGTAACAAACATTCACATACCGAAACAACAACAATAGTAATAAGATTCATTGTATGTGATAAACAACCATAACACTTCATTCTGTGCAATTGGACAGATGTGTTGAAGTCTTCCAAAGTGTAGAATAATAGTTTGTACAACAAGACTGGATATGGATATCCATTAGAGTTGTACAGTTGATTTTTTCTTAAACCAGGTAAATATTTCAAAACTCTTTTTCAAGTATCATATTGATAATCAATTCTAGATATATATTATTATTTCGATATTTATGAGAAACTCAAAGGAAAGGAAACTTATTAAATTCAATATTGAACGTTAGTGATGTCAAATTAGAGGGCCATAAAAAGTAGGTTTTGTTGAGACTCCAACCCACGACTATAAAGTGGACAGTCTGAGGGATAACGCTCTAACCAAAAGCCATTTCGGCTGTATGATTTCAGTTGATTATTGGTGTGAAGAGTAGATATAAGCCCTTCAGTCCCAAAAAAATCAATTGTACAATTCAAACTTGACTCATAAACTAGAAAATATTTCAGATAAGTACATTTATTTATGCTTAAATGAAACAACTTGGATTTCGTGTTTGTAGGTAGACAGGTCAGAATTGTGACTTTTCCACAAAGTTGTTCCTGGTAACCACGTATTTTGCTCCCTGTGATTGTTGGAATTCCTTGTGTGGATATGAAATCACAAAGATTCAGTTGACTGGAATCGCCAACTTATCCGTTCAGTAAACTATGAAGAAATCAGCATATTTACAAGTGGGAGTGGAAAAATATGTTTTTCTACTTAATAATATCAAGGAAGTATTGAAATCCCTGCTGACGTGTACTACACATACACGCTAACGTAAATGTACAAAATAAGCTGACCTTGATACGATTTTACACTCTATTTCACTAGCAAACGGGCAAGAAAGATCTAGATACTCAGGTGCTCCCTTAAACCCCCTTCATTGATAAGGACGACCTAACAACTATTTTCTGAAATGAATCTTTACTGGTTTTTCGTCCATTTTATCAGCTTTATCTGGCATTACTATTTGACGTTGGTGTTTATCACTCACTGCTAGTCCATTTTTTGAAGTATATAGAGTCTATTTGTCCATAGTCAACATATTTCATTTTATCGTCGGGAATTCTGCTATTATTTCAGTAACTAATGCTAAAATTGCTAATTTTTAGCAATCCTCGTGAAGCATAACTGATATTTATGATACACGATTAGCATGTTGAACGTATTCATCAAAGCCAAGCTGGATGATGAAAATCATCCTCTGTGAAGACCAACGACATTCACTAAAAACGGCAATTTTCTTTGATGTGAGCGTTATTTGCCTGTATCCAATGTTTACTTAGAACCCACGATCCTTTGGAATTAACATCAAGAATATGAATCTGTTGTTCATAAAATATTGTGTTTTCGACTAATTGTGGATAATAGAATATTAAACACCTAGAATGAGGAGTGAGTTTCCAGCCTCAGGCTAGGATGTGCGAGCAATATAATAGCATCATCACACGAGGTATAAACAAATATTTTCTATTTCACTACCAACAGGGAACTATCAACAGTGACAGAGCAATACCACTCGTCTTGTTTATTAGAAATATTACAGATGAAATTCTTCATCATTATTTACGTAGGATAAAAAATTGTTGATTGCTATCGGCAAAACTTATATTGTTACATTGACGACCACAATTAATTGTCTCTACACCGAATTTTAGCTTAATTCTTCTGACGGAATATGATTGAAACCCACAGGCGATATCTAGTACAAATAATAATTTAATGTACCTGTTACCTCAAATAGCTCATCTAGTAGTTTTCTTATTTGGTGCCAAACTGCTTCTCACACAACTTTAATATTTCCATAATGTTTTTGTGTTTTTGAAAATTCAAATTCCACATTGAACTTGGAGGAATGGGGATACCTGACTCTAACAAAAAATTAACGCTTTTAGAACTTTTTTACTTTGTTTGTTAACTTTATGACGACTACAATAGCTCTTTAGGATTTTAGGGAATATGATTAAAGGCCATAATACTTTAATGTACCTATTACCTCAAAAAGCTGCTTGCTTGGTTCAAAGTTCTTTAAGTTTTCTTATTTGATGCCAAACTGCTCCCTATTCAACTTCGATATTCCCAAAATGTCTGTTTAATTTTGATGATACCACATTGAATTGAGAGAAATGGGGAACCTGGCTCCAATAAAAAATTAACGCTTTCAGAACTTTGTTAACTTTTTGAGGACCACAATTGTCTTGGGTCTAGGACAACTAGAAAAAAGGGTAGTTATTTGCATTATAATGTATTCATTCCAATGTCTAAGAAGTCAGTTGAATGATTTCGTTTCACTCACTTTAAAAAGTACAATCGACTGAGAAACAGCTCATGACACACTGGAAAACAAAACTTCTGCTCTAATGTGCTGCAAACCTCGGCTCAGAATTTCCACATTCGACCAAAGAGCTTAATTTTTCGCTTTTGTGTCATAGAGACATAAAATTATGATGTGAGAATAAATTTCTGCTGGCCTGTATTTACTTCATTCCATATCAGACCAGAAAACATTGCTGGTAGTTTTTGCACTACCTTGGATTGGGAAGTATGTATATAGATGACTATAATCTTGAGATTAAGTATCAGTTTTCTACTCCTGAAGATGCTGAACTTGTTGAAGAAACGCACGTCGAGTGCAATTAATATCAGTTTTGGGTTAGGGTAACTGATATCTACAAAGTTTCAACTCAGTATGAGGAAGGAGTACTTCTCTTCATTATTCTGATTGATTTCCCAACTTCAAAGTAAATAGCGGGCTGAGCGGGATTGGCACTATGTCAAAATAAAGGTTATTGTTACATTTTGCTGTATCTGGAATCTCGAATGCATCGAAAAGCCAGACCATGCTAGCACATATAGATTTGTTTCTGCTGAAGATAACAACACTGATAGCGGAAGACTTGTGAAAAATATCAGTTAACACATTGACTGCGACACTAAGAAACGCTGTTTCAATTCTGCCCTACTAGGAAAGAAGGCCTTAAGTCCAAAAAAATTTAAAATTGAGTTAAGGTCAAATTACGATTTTGTAGGTGGTTTTCTACCTATTTTCGAGGTTAGAGAGCGGTAACTCCACTCCTTCAATGAGAAAAACGCTAATGAAATATGCCTTATGTCCTAAATTGTCTCACATTCTAGTGAAGAAAGCCTCAAGAGTAACCTTTGAAGAAAGAAAGCCTCAAGTACAGTTGTTTTTGTACTTAAGGCTTTGTTACTTCAAATACAATAGAAATTGGAACCACGCCTTAACTCACATAAGATGATAGAAAGCCTTATATCCACTAGCCGATGGGAGTTAAGGCCTTCTTCTCTCTGATGAGTTTTTCACAAGTGGCTTTTGATGCTGTTTTTAACTAACAGGTGTTTCCCATAATCAGCTGTTTCCCATTGACCGATTACTAAGTTACAGAAACATAACCTCGATCTAAGAAGAGTCTCGTGTTTTGTTACGGTGTTGTTGTGTGTTATTATTGGCAAGTTTTATAATTTGTCGCAATTTGTGACTTATATTGGTTTATAACGTGACATTGGACATGTATGGTAGTTCAAGATCAAGTTATATTTTGAGTTTATTAGACGTGAATAATCGAAACGATCATGATCCTGACGATCCGTTGCTGCTAGCCGCTACAGCGTCAACTTTAACGGCTGTTCCTGTTGTTGACTTTGATCGTAATAATAGTGAGGAGCACGACAACAGTTATGTTTTAACTGAGCTTTCAACAGTTGAACTTACTAATTTCGACAATTCAGTTTCCCATGACTGCGACGACGTTCAGGATGGCATAGGCCTAGGGATTGATCAGACTAATAACTTATTGTCAGCAAGCGAAGACCAACCTGCTGAAAACATACAACCGGAAGAAACCCGAAATATAGAGGTAACTAAAAAAGGGACACCAAGACTTGGAAAAAAGTCAGTTTTGAGTAAACAAGAAAAACAAGAACAGAAAAAAGAGAAATATATAAAAAAACATTCTCTGTATCAACTTTGTCAAGCTTGTAGACTGAAATGCACTGAAAATATTTCAGAAGCAAGAAGAAAACAAATCAATTCTATATATTGCGGAAAAAATTGGCCGAAGAAACTTTATATTGATTTCGACAACCAGGCATGGAGTTAAGAGGCGAAGAGGCAGTGAAAACTCGTCCAGGAAGTTTTCATTCAAGTATTTTCCAACGAATGAAAATGAGGAGAATGTCCAGGTATGCAAGACATTTTTTTTGACTACTTTAGGCTACTCTAAAAATAATGACACAGTTCTTCACAATGTCTTGTGTGTTGAGAAAGACCCAACAAATATTGCTCCTGATGGCCGGGGGAAATGTACTCCCTCAACAAAAATTGACAGAGAAGTTGTAAAGGCACATATAGAGTCTTACAACCCATCCATTGCACACTACCGACGAGAACATGCCCCATTGAGGCGCTACCTCCCTAGTGATATCACCATAAATAACATGCATCAAAACTTTGTGGCCACACATCCGAACTTGAAATGCTCCTATGACTTGTATAGAGCTATTTTAAAAAAGATGAATATATCGTTTACCAAATTGGGAAACGAAGAGTGTGAAATTTGTGAAGTTTTCATCAACCATAGCACTGACCACACCAAAGAAAATTTACACCCTGAATGTAGTACTTGCAACGGGTGGTCTGATCATATTGCAAGAAGTAATGATGCAAGAAACCTTTAGAAAACCCATGCAAACACTGATGTAGATAAAGATCACATATATTATTCATGTGACTTGCAAAAAGTTATCATGTTGCCTAGGATGGAAGGTTTCAAAACTACAGGTTTTACTAAACGCATAGTTGCGTTTAATGAAAGTTTTGTACCCCTTGGCACTAACAGCAAGCATGGTAGGCCAATTGCAGTGATATGGCATGAAGCCATATGTGGACGAAAGAAGGAGGAAATTATTAGTTCCTTCGATGCATTTTTCAAACATTTCAGAGATATACCCAACATCACACTATGGCTTGACAACTGCTCCGCACAAAACAAGAATTGGTGCTTGATGACCTACCTTGTGCACATCATAAACTCTTCGGAGTCGGCCACTCAAACCATTGAACTTTACTTTTTTGAACCAGGGCACACATTTATGTCGGCAGACTCATTTCAACATCAAGTAGAACTGTCTCTCAGTCGCCATGGCAAAGTGTACGACTTTTCAGACTTTGAGAATGCTGTTGGTGCAACCTGTTCCGGGAAAACAGTGGTAAAATCAATGCAGCATGAAGAGTTTGCTGTATGGCCTTCTTGTGTCTCTAACTACAAGCTGAATAAATTTGTGACTCGGCCCTACCTGAATGACTTAGTGTACATCAAGGCTGAACGTGGCAAAGATACATTGTTGTACAGACTTTGCTACGATGAATATTGCCCCCTTCAGGAACTCGACTTCATGACCAAAAAGGGAGTTGAAAAGGCAAAGAGCTCCCCTACTTTCCGGACTGCACCTCGAGGTATCTGCTCGGCAAAGAAACAAGATATTGTTACAAAATTGCTTCCCTTGATGCCTGAAAATAGGAAACGTTTTTGATTGGACTTGCCTGAAAGTAATGTTCCAGACCTGTGTGTTTCAGACGACATCTAGGCCAGCCGAAAAAAGTGTGTGTTCCTAACTGTAAAACATCTTTGGTTGGTTCTTTGAGATTTGAACTTTTTTATAAACCCTTTGTTATTTTGTATAAATACAGGTAACAATTTTTGTTTACTCCCTTTTAATGTTTACACAGACCTTTGGATATAGCCTACTTACAATAATTTCCACTCCAACCCAAGCTTTTCATTATAATTTCTTCCCTTCTTAAAATAGGTATATTTCAAGTAGAAGCCCAATTTAACTTTTACAAAGTATTATAATATTACAAATAACTTTTTCAAACAAGACATTAAAATATGTTTTTTAGAACGTATTTAAATTCAAAATAATGAAATGTGTTATTTTTCAAATAGTCCCACTCAAAACACAATCTATGTTTTATTATATTTTGAGTAACGTTGTATGAATAAATTTTGTAAAAATTCCTCTGTGTTTACCTTTTTTCTTAACCCTAAATGGTTTTTAAATGTTGAAAGTAGATTTTAATGTAGGCCTACCAAAAGGAGCTTCATATCAATCAATAGTAATAAAATTAGCTATGCCTATTGCAAATTAAATTAAATTATCATAGAATAATGTGTGTTTGTTATTTTACATATTGTATTCAATAAGTAATTATTTGTCAGTCTCATAAGTTCATTAATTAGCCTCTCAACAAAAATATATTATGAGCCAACATGGGAGTTAAGGTTTTTATGTTACGGTTTGCACTCCTGTTTGGAGATAACAAGACCTTAAGTCCCATTTTATACCTAAAAAAGCCAAAATCGATTTTGATTTCAACTTGAACTGGTTTTTTATTCTTTAAGTCAAATTATTTGATCCTTTAAATGTCCATTTGAGAGAAAAAAAGGTGTGAAAAAGTACATATTACGTTTTATTGAATATCTCAATTTCAACTAAAGTGGAGTTAAGGCTTTCTTCCGAAGCAGGGCAGAATTCTTGTGCGGTGTCGGTCCCCAGAGACCGAAAACGTGTTGCAACAACGGTCGCCGGAGACCTATAGACAAAATGTCATTCCGTGCCTCCTACAAGTTCATTCTTGAATTGAAGGTCGAAAAATGTTACAGATTCCTGCAATTATTTCTTGTTTGAAGCTTTTCTCCGTATCGGTCTCGGGCGACAAGTGTCGCGCAGACGAGCTTGGCAATCAGCCCAAAAATGAAATGTATAATTTTCATTTTTAAATATTTTTTTTCATGTGAACTGTGTAATTATTCTACGACGGCTTATTGGTGCCATTGCAAAAATTAAAAGCTACTTTTAACCAGTCAATTGACAGATTTTATCTGACAATTGCGACTTTCATGAAAGATCTTGATTCGGGTTCAAATTGTTCGGTTGACATAATGTCACATTATCATTATACAAGCAATAACGTCAAGTTAACTACGATGAAAATTCCAACTTTTCATGGATCATCTGAGCAGTGGTTGAAAATTCATTACATATTCAATAATCTCATTCATACTAATTTGAAGCTTTCCGACATTGAACGTTTTCATTATTTGAAGAATTCCATTCAAGGTAATGCAGCCAAAGTAATGAGCTCATTAGAAAATTCAAAAAAAAAATTACGGTGAGGCTTGTACTTCACCCAAGGAACGTTATGAAAACAAAAAGCTCATTTCATTCAGTCACATTGATTCATTTTTCAATTTTTATCCCAATAAAGAAAGAGTCTGCTTCACAATTCAGAAAATTATTGAATATAGTCAAAAAGGATTTGTGGGCTTTGAAGAATTCAGGACAAAGAGTCGATAAATGGGATTTGCTTTTTATTCACATTATAGGACATAAACTCGATTTCAATAGTAAAGAAGATTGGTAAAAGGGACGTTCAAGCAATAATTTTCCAGAAATGAAAAACTTCTTGAACTTTTTGCACCAGACGTCGAAAGTGAGGAAGAATTTCATCTCCATGACTGAATTTCATCTTCTGATGATTCGTTTCCAATATTTTCCTATTCTCTGCCATTTTCACTATTTTTTTCTACTCGAGAAGACATCATTCTTGTGCTCAAATCGGAATACGTCTTTTCCCTGAGCTGTTCTGCACCAAACTAAAGACTAGATGGGAAAAAATATGCAAATGCATCTTCGAAAGATCCACAGTCTTGTTTTTAATGTTACGGAGTTTGTTAGGTCCCAGCGCAATATGCACTATAGGCAGGTAGGTTCTTTCGAATAATCTTTTGTCAGCTTTTCCGGAACAATGTATATTCAAATGGATTTTTACTGGTCGATAAGTGATAATGAATTCTTTAAAGAAATAATTTTATTTGTTGAGGGTTCATTCAATTTGAAGTGATTAGTCTACAAAAACCATGTCAAAGTATCATCCTTTTGAAGGATGCTTAGTGCCCGATAGATCGAATTACTTTCTGAAAGTCTTCAGTAATCGCGAGCAATTCGTCAATATTAGTGCTTAATGCTCGGGATAATGTTGAGATCATTCAATAATTTACTATTGATAACCAAAACCAGCCATCGTTTTGATGAAGAAAGCCGAAAAGCAAAGTTCCTAATTTCCTATATGTACAATTCATGGTAGTACAGGTAAAGACTACCTGCTGACGTTTATCTCGGCCCGACACGGACATCATCTCTTTATTATTCTAATTGATTTCTCAACATCAAACTTGATTGGTATATGTCACTGTTTCTAGACTCGACTTCATCGAGTAGTTCATGTTGGCATAAATAGTACTAACCCAAATTTTGATTCACTGCCAATTTTCTTCTCCTGAAGATGCCAACACTATTAGCGAAAGACGTGTCGAATGTGACCAGTTTGAAGTTAGGTTTTCGAAGTCTAAAAAAATATTCATTCAGTTTAATATAAGGTGAAGAGTTCGGTGAGACTTGAACTTTGTTAAAAAATGTTTGTTAAGTTTGTAATCATACAAATAATTCGTACCATAAAAATTGTATCAAGCCTTTCACTTGTTCACTATTCATTTATTGAAAAGGTACATTTGATCTGTAAGGAACTTTATCAGCCCTAAAACTGAGCAGTTACAATATTGATAAGACCTAAAAATAAAATATTATAAATCACATATTGGAAACTCCATGAAAAATCCATCTAGTACAAACCCACGATGCTTCCTTGGTAGAATTTGTCCTATACGTTTCTTCTTATAACTTCATAGACATGTCGTGTAGCTATCCAAAAAAATTGTTCAATACGTGATAATCATTCCACCAAGAAAACGTTCCATCTGACATACATGTACAAGGTAATCCTTGTACCTATATTCTTTCCGATTGCAAGTTATCCTCGGCTGAATTTACTTGCGAATATTTCTACAAGAACATCAGATACATACATATTCAGCTTCAACCCGTCCCAATCAATTTTGTCGATGTATTTGGAAATGAAATTCAAGGACAATCTCTGGCAATTCGACACATAGTACCAATCTAGTAAATGGGAGTATCCCTTCATCATATTTTCAGTCAATTCTTGATATTGGCATATAAGTGACCAGTCCAATTTGTCCGCGAATTCTTCAATGAAATCTGGGCTCAGTTTGAAATGCCTGGAGACGTGATTCCAAAAATGACGATCGGGGGTGAAAACCCATTCGCGTATCAAGCTCTTCAAAAAATATCCAGGGACCATATTGTTTTGGAAGAAAACATCCCAACGAATTCTGTTTCTGAATTCCCAACAGAAATCTAGAGAAAAACAAGCTCGTTCTGAAAGTCCATACCAGTCTAGATGATCCTGAAATTCTCTGATGAACACCTCTGGTAGTATCTCCTTAGAAAGAGATTTCCAATTCACATCAGTACTCAACAGGTATTCAACTGGTGAATATTTCCGCACGTAAAAGCGAAACGCTGAACATGTTTCGTAACATACTATCATTGCGGCCAAGCCTTCTCCTGCTGGTGATGGTTTCATATGATAAAAAATAATGTCTAATACATCATGAGCTCCCATATCGATTATTTGTTGTAAGTCAATCATCTTCGATATTACTTCTTCTACTTCGAGATTTTAGGTTGACTATTCAGTCTCTTCTTGCACTTGAATGAATATCAACTCCAAAATTTCCCAATATTTATCTACATTTCTCATCAAAGTATCCGACGGTTGATTGATCTGTAATGAACCTTCTGAAAATTCACTTATGTAGGCAATACTTTTTCACATTCATCATTAGCAGGTACAATTAATTTAGGTACGATAATAATTAGGTACAATAATAATCAACAGGTACAGTATCGATAGATTTCTCATTAGAGTATTCGACAGTTAATTAGTGTGTAATCAACTGAAACTCCCTGAAAATCCACCTACGTAGACAATACCTTCCCACTAGTATTATTAGCAGGCACAATTGTTATTATTAGCTATAATAATACTCAAACGGTACAGGATCGATAGAAAAAAAAGTGGTTAGATGTACCCGTGGTATTTTGATTTATTCGAAAATGAATAATTGTTATTGGTCACATGAGTCGATTGAAAAACATTTATTTCAGAAACGTGATCATGCTTGTGGAGAGAATTAAGTTGTTCCTAGAACTATTTTTGTCTTTCACAAAACATTATTTAGACGTTCTTTCTCGGTCGTGAGGTGTCGAATTTGACTAGTCAAGCCACTAGTTATATAATTTTTAATAATAGTCATGATCAATCACGAAGATTGTAGTTAGATGCGTTCGGATATAGAACCAGAATTTGAACTCTGAGATTCATCTGAAAATGATAAGTTATTCAAATAAATGAATTTGTTTCTCAATCAAATTTCTCATTCAATTTCGATTTTCAAATCCTGACTTTATTGAGGTACGCATTCGGTTTTATTGTCTTTGTGGTTGTTGCTGAAAAAATAAAATCTTTAGATATGACGTGATTAGTCGAATTTGATATCTTGTTTTATCTTGTTTTTTGAATTCATAGAAAGAAAAAATCACTTTTAATTTTCAACTGAAATATAAATTTGGAATTCTGTGTATTACAACTGACTTTCGTCTCTGTTGAGTTGAATGGAAAATCTGACAAGTGCCTCTTCCTTTAATTATCCTTACGAATTCCTTAATATTAGAATGAGTATCGGGATAATCGATGAGATTGGAACCTTTGGTGTAAAAGTTTCGGAAACTTTCCCTAGAGATGATAATAATAATAAAGGTCTTTGTTTTCCGCATCACAAAAAAAAAACAAAATTAATATAATTATAACAAAAATGATAAAATGTGGAGGCGAGGTGTCATTTGGATATGTAAGAAACATATCCTCTGTTTTTCAACCTAACCTTAAAACGGCTTGAATTTTATTTCAAGCCGTCGGAGAAGCTGCTCATGGTGAGAATTATTAACAAAAAACGACAAAAACAGAAAAGATGTGTATAGTTGATTAATAATCAACAATCAACAAAAGATTTCCTTCAATTTGAAAGAGGTGAGAGAGAGAGATGTTTTGAATCATCTGTCAGGTAATTATAACTGTTGACAATCTGATAAGAAAATGATAGCTTGAACATTTCTGTTTTGTGAATAGGGGGAGTTAGGGCGAACTTACGACGAAAGTTGATATGGTGTACATTTGTTCTGAATGAAATTTTTCTAGGTTTTCAATTACCGTAACACCAAACTCATATTTTTCGCAGTCCACGCGCGTTTCGCTAACGAGGTTACAATCTTCAGGAGAAGAAAATTGATACTCAATGGGGAAATGGGATGAGAGAGAAAAGTAAAAAAAGTGAAGACAGAGGCATTCAAAAGATTAGAAATAATATGCTTCGAGTGTGAGTGATATTAGTTTTTTTGAAAGGGTTATTGATCTCAATGAAGTTTCCAGGAGAGAACAAAACCTATGTGGAAATCTCAATATCACATAACGAATATTTCTGAAAATTAAAATCTGTAATATGGGGAAGGTAGAGAGAGCTGATAAAGGGAATATTGATGATACCAATATCCACAAGATTCCTCCACTTGATATAATAATGATAACCTTCATTCCAAACAAAATACTACAAAGGTTTTATATTGAATTCAATAATCCTTATGAATAAGCAATTCATACTCATAGAATCATTATGACTTGTTTTTGAAATGCGATAGGATAACAAGAACTGAATTATCAGGGCCTGAATTTTACAGAAACAAGGACCACGTACAAACTCTGAGAGCCTTGTTCACAAAAAAAATATACTATTTCTTACAGGTAGTAATTTTTTCCACAATTGACAATTAGTCTGTATGTTCCATTTTTTTTCAAATATGCAGGAAGACAGGTAAATAGTCAATTACACATGAAACGAAAGGATGTTTGAATAAAAAATAATTTGGCCGACTTATTTCTTTCCCAAATTCATGGGGGATGGCATACGTCACTAATCATTTCGCACCCAATGGACGCATCAATATTCTATAGTAACCAGTATTTTTGTGGTGCGCCCACATTCCATATCACACATGCAAGGGCTCACAATTACCTACACACTAATGATAAATATAAAATAGCTCCTAATGACTTTTCACACAATCAATTACCTAATGAAGCAGCGTAATCATTGCAGACGATGTGATATTCAGAACTTCCGTCTCATCAGCAACGAGTTTATCGAATTATCTAATTAGTTTTATTGTCCCAAGAAACATTACATGTTTATAATCAGGCAATAACTATGAGCAGAATATCAAGATTAGAAGTATTGGAAGTGGAAAACAAAAATATGTTTAAACGAAATTACTAAAGAGCAGTCATAAATAGAATTGATTTCAGCAATTAAAAAACTACAATTAGTGTGAGGAGAAAATGAAGAAAATTAAAAGTAGCTTCTAGCTGACTAAAAACTTATTTACAACCATATATGTAATGCTATCATTACTAACGTCATTGGAGGTTTGTAAGTGTCACATTCACATCTCTACTTCCCGCCCTCATTTCATCTATTCTAGACTTTATCTGTCATTTATTCATATTGGTGACAATTGTACCCCGTAGTCACGGTAACAATATATCTACATGATCATTCTGAGAAAACCGTGATCTTGGTAATTAGTCGTTGAATGTAATATTTTAGATATAGTCAAAACGAAACAGAGATTCAATAATTGTAATCGACATATGATGGTTGTAAATAAAATTGTATACAAACCTCGGTAGGAAGTTTCATTCCTGTCTCGAGATCATAGCTAACCTCGACGCTTTGCGTCTCGGTTAACAAACTGATCCCACAACAGGAATGAATCACTTTTCACTCTGATCGATTTCTTGTCAATAGCTGATTGAATTTCATTCGTTGCCAACGAATTTTTCTGCCTTGTAGAGTGATTGTGAATATGACAAATTTTGTTGAAAATAACATTGGATTTTTTAGTATTATTTCTGAAGGAATGGATAAAACAGCTGATTTTGAGTTTATCAAGAGAATTTGGGTCCATTAGTTTGTTTGGCCTGGTAGAATTGGTAGATACACTTATCGTTTTGTGAAGTTTTGAGAGATTTCATTCAAGATTTACTTGCTGTACCCCATACAATCATGAGAAATAAAATAGTCATTTACAAATGATGATATCATTTTAACCCAACAATAGCTAACTTCTGAATGGGATAATATAAAAACTGTTCTTTGTGTGATATGAAAACTATCGGGAATTGACTTGGGTAATATCAACATAGAAACTGAAGTGTTGAAATACTTACGCTGTTGCTGTCAATTCGAAATTCAGCTGCATTGAAAGGATCTCCGTTTTTTTAAGGATGCCATCACCGTAAAAAGGTCCACGGATGGTAAATTGATTTATGATGCTTTCACATACCCGTTTGAAGGCATTTTATGTTTGCAAAACACGAATGGGGACAATAATTTAACTTTTACCAAAACCACGTTTCGAATGTAGACAAACTGCTATTGATATGAGTCCTGACGTCAAAGATGTTTCGATTTCTATTCGAATTTATCGATTTTCTTTCGTTCAGTTCAATATTATTTCAAAAATGTAAATTATTGCTGCTTTTCATCAAGTTAAGGCTTATATGTTCATATTTCACTATATGGTAACAAAGAAATTGCAATGTTTTAATCCTAATGAAAACACCGAATCAGTCCTGAACCAGCACTATTCAAATCCGCGTCCATCACAATCCGGACCAGGAACGAAATCGATCGATTCATGTTAGTGAATTCTGTCATAATCCCCTATTAAGTCCCGTTCCACAATATTATCCAAAAAGCCTAACGTAATTGCGGTTTGGGTCTAGCAGATTGGGAATTCGTCACGTAGAATCCCCAGCAAATATCACGTTTTCAGCCAGATGAGCCGTGCCGGCAAAAAAGAATTATTTGATTTCGAGGAGAAAGTGAATACGTTTTTGTTCAACAGGATGTGAGATTTTTTATCCTGAAAGGAAGAGTAATCCTCACATACGAAGAGCAATGTACCAATTCATTTTTCTGAGTCGTGAACTAGACAGTCGAGTTGTATTTTATTAAAGATACCTTGATTGTTTATGGAAATTTTTGTTGGACCCACCCAAGAATATAGAAATCGCCCAAAATTATCCTGCTATCTGTCAAACTGTACAGCAGAAAATACATTCTGAAATTTGAAAAAATAGAAATCAATATTTGAATCTATACCAGTGTAGAAAGGCAGATTTTCGATCTACCCCGAGAAATGGCTGCAATAATTAGTCAGCAACTTCCGTTTTCGAAAATTTCATACATATTATTTTCTTGTTTAGTTTCTGTGTTCGCTTTTTATAGATGTCAGAAATTTAAGTTTTGACATAATATCTCAAAACCAATATTCCAAAATAAATTTTTACTTTTTCAGATTGTGGTAACTTATGAACCCAAAAAAGCTAGAAGAAAAAATCGATCCACCACAAAATAAGGACATTCAAAGAGTACATTCTGAAAATATTGGTTTTTGCTGAATCAACGAAAAAATCTAATCATTTATAGTGATGGATTATGGAAATACATATCTCAATGTCGCCTAGATTATTTTGTCTAATAATAACAAATCTTGAGACGGGTTTCAATTTTTAAAACAGTCCATGCTTCTGGGCTCATGAGACTGATCTAAGAGGAATAATGCGTCATAAAATGTATTTGTGGGGTGAAAGGTAAATAGGAAGTTGAAATTGGCATTTTCAATCCAGTTTTCAGGGGAGAGAAAAAACTTTCCCCCCTACATCGAACAATATCGAATCGAAGTCAATTTGAACTGATCTGCTTTGAATGAACTGGCATCTCACACATATTTCACGATTTTCCGAAATAAAAACTGGCTAATGTTGATCTTTTTTATGGAAAATATAAAATTTGGCCATCATGTTTCCATCTTTTTTTTTCGTTGTCCAAGTAGATGAAGAAAGTTGTATTGAAGAAGTAATAGAATATTAGGGAACACGAAAGGAATAGTCTACCCAAAAAAATGACTACCCTGCTAACGGACTCAACACAAAAACATTTGTTATTCATTATCTTTTGTAGTTTAAAGTTGATTTCTTCTGATCATTCCATAATCACTTTCTTGGAAATCTTTGAGCACTATAAATAATAATTGTCAATTCATTGCCGCCATAGTAGATTCATATATTTTCCTACAAAGATTTTTAGGAACTTTGTGGAGAGAATGAAGTTTGAGATAATATTTTTTGTAGTTCAATTTTTTCATAGGGGTTTCAATTTCAATAAAGTTTCTCAAATTTCGTCCACAGACTTCATATATTTTTTTCTTTTTCTTCTTTAGTCAATACAGCAACTTTCACAAGAATCATACTTCAAATAAAATTGTAGGCTATAATTTCCAATCCTCAATAATACTGAATGTGCAGGATTTTGCTCAACAAATATGTGGCTTCTTGAAAAATCCCTTTTGAACAAAATGCCAATCAAATTCGACAGAACGAACTCTTTCATATAGATGAGAAATTTTTCGGAGAAGTGAATAATATGTAAGTTGCGAATGAAAACTTTTATTGATTTTAACTCTTGAGTAAACCAGAACTAGGGATATACGAAATCAGTTGCGAAGACTGCAGAAAGAATATTGGCCAAGATCAAAATCTCGTTTCAAGGAACATCAGGAAAAAAAATCTAGTGTTGCTCAGTATGCCTGCTTGATGATTACGGGATTAGTGGAAGCAATATCGATGAATTCAATTGTCATAGTAATACTATGAATAAGGTCAGAGAGCATATTGGATTCAGCTTGCTAATTAGTTAAGACTTTTTCATAAGTCCGATAAAGTTCCTCGATTCTAACCTTTACTGAATACCTTTGGAAGAATTTTTCAAGAAGTGTTCATTATGCCTTATTCAAGTTTCAGTTTGTAATATATACGTAACTGCACAAATCATTTTGGTTATTGATCCATGTTTACGAAAAATAAAAGGCACAACTATTAACATTGTTCTAACAAAAAACCACCTTCCTCCATAAAATCATGAGATTATTGCTCCTAGGGCATAAATAGTATATGGTACAACAAGTGCAGAAAAATGCTAATTTCTCACGAGTATGAAAAAGTTGAACCACGAGCGCAAGCGAGTGCTGCAATCCAAACAACTGAGAAATTGCATTTCTGCTCGTAATATACACCATACTTTTTCTACAACACACATTCTGCTGAAAATAATTCTATACTGTAAAACGGAATTGAATGTCAGTGGCTCATTCTTAGCTTTATGGTGCCCAAGAGAAGCAAATAGTCGATTCTAGCATTGAATAGATTGACCACACAGTAGAGGCTTTTCTTGATTTGGATAGTACTTCAACATACATCAAAATCATATTTTGAGAAACATTTTCAGTTTTGTGTTTTTTCTTCTAATCCATAAACTTTTTGTTTACAGTTACAAATTTTTCTCTTGAAATTGAAGTTAGTAAATTCAATGACAATGAATTAACTTGTTCTCTTAGTTCTAGTGGTGTATTTTCATTTCAGAATTGTCAATATCCATTTTAGTTCAATCTCATTTTGAAAATTATTGGACAAGAATATTTTACAAATATTTTATGCTCGACGTTTGTTGACATTCAAATGATTCGATAGATTTGGTCCGTTGCTTGCCAATGGATAGTGTCTATGTGGATATTCAAATTTGTGCACAAAAATGTCGCTTTGCGGCAGACTAATGTAAAATTTCCATTATTGTGAGAGTGTCGTTGTAGAAAAAAGATCTCGTGAGTTTGAATTATAAAAGATGCCATTCACAACACTAAAAATATAAATCAGAAGCCACATTTTCCGTTATTATGAACTTCAATGTGCACACTTCTAGAGTCCTCTAAAAATTCCAAAATGTGCGGGAATATCAGAGTAAACGAAACGAAACTTTTTGCTGGTCATGCTGTTTTGCGCGACCTCACTTCGAGTGCCTTTTTATACACTGCGGCGGAGTTGTTGGATTCTGCTGTCGCTTTTTTGACAAGGGTTTTCTACCCGACTCAAACTCAAAGTTCCAGGGAACCGGAAACTCGAATTGTTTATTCAACGAAAGTGCATGGCTTGCATTCCAGACTTTCTATCATGTATAGATATCGATAGATGAACAGAAGAATTGTTTGATCTCGAATACAAGTATTATTTGTTCGTGACAGGGAATTACGAGATATATAAGCATTCGGGTTTGGTAACCATACTGCTGTTCGTGTTATTTCTATTAAACCTCAATTCATAACATTTACAATAATATATACATAAAGCATATGGGTGAATTATTTCATACACGTACTATTTATTTATCAATTATATGAATAGGATTATTTTCGTACTTACAAACTGAATATTTTATTACTGAAAATATCAGTACACTTATTGCTATTGATCTTATATAGTATCTATCAGTTCTAATGAGATTTTGTAAAATGTCATAGGGACATATCTTATCATTTGATGAGGAACTTTTTCTTCAAAATTTGTTACCGATTTGAAAATATCCCGGGATCCTGCACATGTCTTCAGTTTGTTGTCAAGCGTTTCTACATTTCCACACTTAGCACAATTTTTGGTCTGGGAAAGGCCATGTTTCTGGAGTTTAGGTTTTTTAAGATTGTTATAAAATCTCAACTTTTTGAAATACGTATCAGTTAATGAAGTACCACTTTTTTTAACACATTCAAAAGTGAAAAACAGTGACGTAACGTGACATTTTTCACGCTCCCAAAATGCATCTTCATATCTCGAAGTCATTACAGCTGAAAATACACGGTGGTTGAAAGTCAACCATGGTTGCAGAGGGATATGTAAACAACTCTGTTAATGCGAAAGTTATCCGTGCCTCCAGCATATTCCCGGAAACAACATTGACGATAATTTCCCATCATATTCGAGAGCTATTGTTACCATGAAAGTGGATCTGGATGAACTCGATGAGCAAACCATTTCTGTAACACAAAACTCAAAAAATCCTACAACTAAATCAAAGCTTGATAAAAATAATCCAAACTATTTTACTTTGAACATAACTATAATAGAGTAAAACGTTTATTAATCGTTTAAAATCACAATCGTTTCTATTTTGTAATTTTATATTGGTTCATCAAACTTCTATAAATATATAGTATGTTTTATTTATTTCTATCGTATGTTCGCAAATCTCTCATTCGTGAAAAAGACCTATTTCATGCACCTGCTGCATAAATAACTGTTTGGTTCACTTGAATTTTGCGACGGAAGCTGTAATCTCATCAAAAGTACTTTGATTTCGATTCGACATTAATCAATTTCAGCTGGTTAACGAAAACGAACATTTTTTTTTAGACTTCTCCTTTCTTGAACGATATAATATATTTATTTGTTTTCTAAATTTTCGATGGAGGTTTCTTTCCACAAATGTTTTCCAGTTTCCAATACGATCAAACTATTTATATAGCATACTTTTCTTATAATGTCCATTCTAGTCAGGTTATCACTGTATGTTTTTGTTGTATATTGCAAAACACTTTTTTCCAATTTTCAATTAGCATTTCTTCAAATATTCATACCAGAGGTCAGTGACGTACTCGAAAATAATTCGCCCGGCAGAATTTGCTGCCATTTCCCAAGTGGTAGAAGTTTTATCATAGTTGATCACAACTACACAATTGACAGCTCTCTCATGACTGTCGAAAAGACGTCCAACCAGAAAACGTGCTTCACCACCTTTAATCCTTCCTCTCTATGCCAAAGCTGAAGAAATCGTCGCCAATAATCCTAGATTCACAAATATCATCAAGGCCGGTCATACACGTTGTGGTATACCGTTGAGGTGTACCTGTACAGGACACAGTTGTTTAGCTGTGTTAAAGTCATCGTGTCTGTACGAAAACGGAACCAAATTTTCGAGGAATCCATTGTAACTTACAGTTCGTGCGAGTTAAGAGCAACGAGTAACATAACGGTTACGTGATAACAGACTTGATACGAAATTGTAGGAAATTGACCGAATGAGGGTAATACAACGTCCTGCGTTTTCGTTTTTCTTGCTGTTTTTAGCCACTCAACAAATCCACATTCACAGGAAAGACACGAACACATTCAGATACATTCCAAATCACTCGAATCATTATCCACAACACAAAATGGTGACACTGTAATTCCTTGTCCATAGGTTAATTACTTTTCCTTTGAAAAAAGATAAGTTTGACAATGAAAGGAGAGTGATTAGGTATGTAGCTGAATTGAACGGTTTTAACCCAGAGATAGTTGAAAACATAATTGAAAAATTTAAATTTAGGGAGGCACTTCGTAAATCTTCGACTATACAAAAGAAGAGAAAAATGAAAAGTTTATAATAATCCTATATGAATCCCAATACACTAGAGGACCCAAAAGATAAATTAGAAAACTTTCGGGAAGTCGGGAATTTA
Organism: Zygogramma bicolorata; assembly: GCA_032362365.1. NCBI lineage: Eukaryota > Metazoa > Arthropoda > Insecta > Coleoptera > Chrysomelidae > Zygogramma > Zygogramma bicolorata. Next base: position 1,766,800 of record JAVJAQ010001619.1, read on the forward strand.
CAAACTCAGTTGTCATCAAAAAATACATCGACCAGAGCCGAAGAGCTATTGAAACCCGTTTCAAAGAGCACTTTGCACACATGAAATACGGAAGGGTAGAAAAATCCAGTGTCGCCCAACACGCTCTAGACAATGACCACAAAATGGGTGGAAGCAATCTTAAACTGATCAAGCATGTGCATGACACAAGACTACTCGATGCATGTGAGAGTCTAGAAATAGCAAAATGTAAAAACAGCATTTGATTTTCTATATATTGTTGACAAAGTAATCAATAATAACAGATGACGGATCAACAAACTTTGCAGATAGTGACTGCACTAGTTCATTATCGAGAAATTAATTAGAATAATTAACAGTAACAAACAAAGTCCATAACAGGTCAAAAATCTTCAGGTACATAAACAACTAACCCTAGCTTTAGATTTAGTATCATTTATCTTCTCCTGAAGTTGCTACCTTGTTAGCGAAACGCGCGTCTAGTGCAAAAATATCAGTTTGGTGTTAGGGTAATTGATCTATGGGAAAAGTTTCAACTTTTACACCAAAGCAATCACATCATCTAGTCACCCGGTTAACCGTAGCGTGTGTGAGTTCTCGCTTGTACAGATATACTGTAGAGGTATATCTGTACCTATACCTCTCCGGTCTACTGCAGTGTATGGCCGACCTAGGACTGGGAGTATTATTTCACCTGTTAATGTCTTTTTTGGGGGCTATTGGGTGCGTGATGAGCTGAAGCGGATTGAAGACACTGTTTACGCTGAAAATAGTGTGGGGAAAATACTACCCGCTCACGCATACGCTCGTGCAATTCGTGCTCATATTTTGTGTCTTATCTTGAATTCACCAATGACGACGGTGCTTTTATGGATGGAACAGATGCTTGGTCACTCCGATGAATCAATTCAAAGGAGCGCTTAACAATTTAAAAAAAATATTTAACGAATAGCTACAAATCAATAATCAGGTAACGACTAGCTACAAAGCGTTTCACAAAATGAGAAAAATGAGGATCTTGATTTTGTGGAAAAATGTTTACGTTTCGTCTGCTGTAATTCGCCACCCGTTAGAGTTACGAAAGAAGTGTAAATATAAAAATTGTAGGGAATTTTCTCCTCTTGGAATTTGGATTCGGCCTTTACGTCGTGGGATCAAACGTTGAGGAGTCAAATCGGAATAATCAATTTTTCGTATCTTCATTACAAGATGGCGGACTCCGCCACCCAAAGTTTGGAAGGTTGAGTGGGTCTTCCGTTAACTAGCTGATGTCCCCCTATAAACGTCGCCCGTCTG